>CM022298.1:290226365-291612012 GCA_011799875.1 Thinopyrum elongatum | reverse complement strand
AGGTTACCAAGAGTGTGCCTCTAAAATGCTGTGTGGTACTATAAGTGCAGTGGTCAAATCATACTGAAGATGAAGCCACTTGGGAACGCGAGGATAATCTTCGTGCGGAATACCCCGAACTTTTTCCTTCTACCTCTTAATTCTCGGGACGAGAATTCTTGTTAGTAGAGGAGATTTGTAACACCCCCAGTGGTTAACTACAGTAATCACCCTTTTGATTATGCCATGTCATCATGTTTAACAGTGCATGATCATCATTAGCATTATATTGCATTTCTACTCCTAAGTCAAAATCCAAATTTAAATGAAAGTGGAAAATAAGAGTTATCCAACATAGAAACTAAAATGTTCAATCAATAACAAATAATACAGAGACCATTCTAAAATTGAAACCAACAATTAATAAATTAATTAGGTGGCACTAACATTACCAAAAACAGCTAGGATTAATGTATTTTAATTATTATAAAAATTGTGTGAACTCCAGTTGACTCCAAACTAATTTTTGGTAGTGGTAGAGGATGCCTAGTATTTATTGGAGCAATTGCCATGTTTTATAAAAAATCATTTGGTGGCCTAACTATTTACTAAACAGAGATATAAGAATAATTAAAAGAAAAAGGCAAAAGGAAATAAAACAAAAAACAAAAAAATAAAAAGAAAAAAGAAAAAAAGGCCCCCCTCCTCCCGGGCCTCGGCCCAGCCCACCCCTGGCCTATATGGCTCCCTCCCGAGCCACCCAAACCGTAAACCGCTACCCCCCTCTCGATCCCCAGCTCGAATTGACAAGATGACCTATCTTTAAGGAGCTCGATCCGCATTCTCGATGAAGCTGACATCGGACCCGTCAGAAGGTTACCAAGTTCCCTGTGTCCTAATGCAAGAGCGTAAAGTGATTGCTTATGGCTCTCGTCAGTTGCGCCCACATGAAGAGAATTATCCGGTACATGATCTAGAACTAGCTGCTGTGATCTATGCACTACAGTTGTGGCGACATTACCTCCTCGGTAATCGTTGCGAGATCTACACGGATCATAAAAGTCTGAAGTACTTGTTCACTCAGCCATCTCTAAACCTCCGTCAGCAAAGATGGATGGAGGCCATTGCGGACTATGATTTGGGTATTTCCTATACCCCTGGCAAGGCTAACGTGATGGCTGATGCCTTAAGCCGCAAGTCCTATTACGACAACCTCATGGTTAGGCGAGCTCAACCTCGTCTTTTTGAACAACTGTGCAAGCTAAATCTGCGTATTGCTCCACAGGGCTCTCTAAATAACCTTGTGATACAACCAGATCTTGAGAAAGCTGTTAAGAATGCGCAAGTTAAAGATGCTGAAATTGATCTGATGAAGAAAGACCTTCACCTTGTAAAGTACAGGGATTTCTCGCTGTCTGAAGATGGAACCTTGTATTTCAGAAACCGCATTGTCGTACCTCGCTTCAAACTCATGACTGACAAAGTCATGAAGGAGGCACATGATACCCCGCTGTCTATTCATCCGGGTAGCACCAAGATGTATCGTGATCTCCGTCAAAGGTACTGGTGGTCTAAAATGAAGCAGGATATTGCTCGATATGTTGCTGAATGTGATGTGTGTCGTCGCGTTAAAGCAGAACATCAGAAACCAGCTGGAATTCTGCAACCACTTCCTATTCCTCTATGGAAATGGGATAAGGTTCAGATGGATTTCATTACAGGACTTCCCAGGTCACAGAAGGGTCACGATGCTATTCTTGTCGTCGTCGACCAACTTTCTAAAGTTGCACACTTTTTGCCCGTCAAGGAAACTATCACTGCTAGCCAGTTAGCAGAGTTGTATATCTCCAGAATTGTATCACTCCACGGTATTCCGAAGGAGATCAGTTCGGACCGTGGCGGTCTTTTCACTTCAAAGTTCTGGGAAAGTTTCCAAACAGCTATGGGAACTCATATTACCTGGAGTTCAGCTTATCACCCCCAATCCCAAGGCCAAGTCGAACGAGTCAATCAAGTGCTTGAAGACATGCTTCGGGCTTGTGTTATTTCATTCGGCAAGAAGTGGGAAGAATCTCTCCCGTATGCCGAGTTCTCTTATAACAACAGCTATCAAGCCAGCTTGAAAATGGCTCCCTTTGAAGTTCTTTATGGACGTAAGTGTCGAACCCATCTGAATTGGTCAGAAACTTGGGAACGACCGCTCGTGGGTCCGGATATTATTCAACACGCCGAAGAACAAGTCCGTATTGTCCGTGAAAACCTCAAGGCGGCTCAGGACCGCCAGAAGAGCAACTATGATCGCAAACGATGGGGTTTGACTTATCAACCTGGTGATCAAGCTTATCTACGTGTCACCCCTATGAAGGGCACTCACCGTTTTGGAATCAAGGGCAAGCTAGCTCCGCGCTACATTGGTCCTTTCCGCATTATTGCTAGACGTGGTCAGGTGGCATATAAATTGGAGTTGCCGCCGCAATTCTCTCATATCCACGACGTCTTCCATGTGTCGCAACTTCGTAAATGCTTCAAGGAATCTCCGCACCGAGCAGTGGATCACGAGGTGCTCGAATTGCAAGATGACCTATTTATAAGGAGCATCCGATCCGCATTCTCGATGAAGCTGAACATCGGACCGTCAAGAATGGTACCAAGTTCCTCAAAATGCAGTGGTCAAATCATACTGAGATGAAGCCACTTGGGAACGCGAGGAGGAATCTTCGGCGGAATACCCCGAACTTTTTCCTTCTACCTCTTAATTCGGGACGAGAATTCTTGTTAGTAGAGGAGTTGTAACACCCCCAGTGGTTAACTACAGTAATCACCCTTTTGATTATGCCAGTCAATGTAACAGTGCATGATCATCATTAGCATTATATTGCATTTCTACTCCTAAGTCAAAATCCAAATTTAAATGAAAGTGGAAAATAAGAGTTATCCAACATAGAAACTAAAATCAATCAATAACAAATAATACAGAGACCATTCTAAAATTGAAACCAACAATTAATAAATTAATTAGGTGGCACTAACATTACCAAAAACAGCTAGGATTAATGTTATTTAATTATTATAAAAATTGTGTGAACTCCAGTTGACTCCAAACTAATTTTGGTAGTGGTAGAGGATGCCTAGTATTTATGGAGCAATTGCCATGTTTATAAAAAATACATTGGTGGCCTAACTATTTACTAAACAGAGATATAAGAATAATTAAAAGAAAAAAGGCAAAAGGAAATAAACAAACAAAAAAACAAAAAAATAAAAAGAAAAAAGAAAAAAAGGCCCCCCTCCTCCCGGGCCTCGGCCCAGCCCACCCCTGGCCTATATGGCTCCCTCCCGAGCCACCCAAACCGTAAACCGCTACCCCCCTCTCGATCCCCACACTCCCTCTTCCCCCCCCCTGCGCCGCCTCCCACAGGCGGGAGGGCCCGACCCCGCGCCCGGCGCTCGGCGCCCGCGCCCCGGCCGGCCCTTCCACCGGCGACCGCCGTCGCGCCACCCCGCCGGCGCCCTCGCCACCGCCACGCCCGCCTGTGGAATTAAAATAAATAAATAGATATTAACTAATTAGTTAATTAAGTAATTAATTAACATAATTAGTTCTGGTTAATTAAACTAATTAATTAGTTAACCTAATTAATCTATAATTAGTTTAGTTAATTCCTAATTAACCTAACAGAGTATGACAGGTGGGGCCCACGCGTCAGTTTGACTAGGTCAATTCTACTGTTGACTGCTGACGTCATGATGACGTCAGCATACACTGGTTCGGATAATGTTGATTTTAAATAATTAAATAAATTCCAAAAATTGTTTTAAACTTTAAAAATTAATATAAAATAAACCGTAACTCCGATGAAAATACTTTCTACATGAAAGTTGCTCAGAACGACGAGATGAATTCGAATACGCGGTCCGTTCGTCCGTCACACGTCCCTAACTATCCGAACATGCAACCGTTCCCCTCCGGTCATCTGTCTGACAAATGTCCGGAACCGGGAAAACATTCCCGGATGAATCCCACCTTCGCCAGTATCACCCGGCACTGCGTTAGATCACCTCCGTCACCGCGTATTGCCATGTTATGCTTTGTGCTGCACTTGTTCGCTGTGTATTTATACTGTTTCCTCCCCCCTCTTCTCTCTCGGTAGCCCCCGACACCGACGTCGTCCCCGAGACCGACGCAGCTCCGGAGACCGAAGACACCTTTGACGACCTTGCCCTTGCCGCCGAGCAACCAGGCAAGCCCCCCCTTTGATCATCCCGATATCGCCCATTCTTTTTCTCATGCTTGCATTAGAATTGCTGCTGCTGCTTTACCTATTCTGATGCATAGCCTGTTTATTGTATCCTGCTGTTGATAATTACCTGCATATCCTAAACTGCTTAGTATAGGCTGGGTAGAGACCTATCAGTGACCCCACTTATCCCGACTGCCCCGCTGGATTATCTGAAGACCCGATCAACGGGATTGAAGACCAGGCCCCGGCACCGCACATCACCCCCTTAGTTGTAATGACACTGCAGCGTTACTATCGAGTGTCGATGGTGATACCTCGTGTAGCACTTCTAATGTTAACTCTGTAGAGTAGCTATTCGGTCGTGGTCATCGAGGGTGATTCCTCCTTCACCACTTCCGGTAACGACGCTGTCGTGCAACACATCAAGTGTGAACCCATCGAGGGTGATTCCTCCGAGTTCACCTTGTCGGATACATCGAGTAGGAATCCAACGAGGGTGATACCTCGGATTCCCCTTATGTTATGGACACACGGATACTTGGACTTTACACTGTTACTTGGATAGGCGGGTCGACCCTGAGGGGTACCCGCGTGCGCCTGAGAGGCGAGTGTTGTGAAGACGGGTGCCAGTGTGGTGCCCGAGTGATGAATACGAGGCGCGGCCGGGCATTCTTAACTCTTGCAGCAAGTCCTCGAGACGGGGCGACGGGGTCACATCTTTCGTGAGTCTCTGCTCGTTACCGCAAGCCTCTAGTCCTAACGATTTGGATATTTGATCCGAGCAGGCCTCTGGCCTGATAGCACTAACCATCACGTGGGCATAGTATGGGCGTTCTGCATCGTAGCATCAGCCGACAGTTCTGTCAAACGTCCAGTTCAGCATTGTGGCACGGTCGGATCGTACCGACCCTCCGAGGCGGTGCTGGTATCCACCCTGCACACAACGACCCGGAGTGCACAGGGCGATGGCCCAAGACCCCTGAGTGCTTAGGATGTAGACCGGCGGGGACCTCTCTGCTGAGCTTTAGGTAGGGCTGCGGTGTATCGTTTGGCCGAGGCCGGGCATGACCCAGGAAAGTGTGTCCAGCCGGAGTTAATCGAGCGTGTTGGGTAAGTTGGTGCACCCCTGCAGGGAAGAACACTTCTATCGATAGCCGGTCCTACGGTAAAGGACACTCGGAGTTGTATCCTGATTGATACAATTAGAACTGGATACCTGGATACTATGGCTCTGGGATTGCTTCTCGCAGGGAGTCGAGAAGGGATCTCAGGACGAGGTTGATGACTGTATGGCTCTGGGATTGCTTTCTCGCAGGGAGTCGAGAAAGGATCTCTGGGTGAGGATGAGACTTAATGATACTGCTACTTTATATTGATCTGTTCTGCTCTCTTCTATTGCTGCAAGACCGATGAAGATGCTAGTCTTCGATAGGACTAGGCCTTCTCTCTATTCTTGCATTTCTGCAGCCCAGTCCACATATACAGCCTCTCATTGAAAATGTTGCATATGTAGTGTAGATCCTTGCTTGCTGAGTACTTCTGAGTACTCACGGTTGCTTTGTTTTCCTTTTCTCCCCATATCAGTTTGTCGTGACCAAGATGACGGAGCCCCCTGAGACAGATGCCCCGTCGATTGACTACTACTACTACCCAGAGGATGGATACTACTACGAGTTGACTGACGACCAGGAGTAGGATCGGAGGGTCCCAGGCAGGAGGCCTTCGCCTTTCGATCGTAGTGTTTTATTTTGCCCCGCCTTTCTAAAGGCCTTTCTGTTTCTGTTTCATATCTGTACTCAGATATCTGATGCTTCCGCTGACGCTTGTACGCAAGCTTATGTATTCGAGCCCTCGAGGCCCTTGGCTTGTAATATAAAGCTTGTATGACTTTATTTATGTTTTAGAGTTGTGTTGTGATATCTTCCCGTGAGTCCTTAGGCTTGATCGGGTGCATTTGCGTCTATGATTAGTGCACGATTGGGCCGGGGGCGTCACAACCCGCGTGATCCTAAATTTTTTTTGAGTGAAAAAGGATAGAAGAGTGGAGAAAACACCTACGTCACGAGTCCTCACCAGAGCGATGAAGGGGATGAGGACTAAAAAGAATTCCTACTCTCCGATATAACTAGACTCTAAATAGTTTTTTGTAGACTCAACAGCGGCAGTGGTTCGATCAATCAAGGGGGCTCCTGCGGTCGGTATGGCTCTGATACCAACTTGTAGCGCCCAAGATGCGATTCTATCCCAATCACGTGATGAACTCATGATTGGGGCACAACCGCATTTCGAGCGCATAGCAAGGTGGATATCATTACAACATACCATGTACTGAATAGATGAGAATACAAGATAAGGCTTACACTCGCCACAAGCTACAACATGAATACATCAACACATCAATACATAGCAATCATCATACAGAAGAGCAGGATCCGACTACGGATGAAAACAAACGAAAAAGAAGAACGACATCCACCCTGCTAATCCCAGGCTCCCGACCTGGAAACCTATTCCTTGATCGAAGAAAAAGAAGCAGAAGAACTCCAAACAAGCAAGCATCGCACTCGCGTCAGATCATCGCATTACCTGTACCTGCAACTGTTGTTGTAGTAACTGTGAGCCACGAGGACTCAGCAATTCCATTACCATGGGTATCAAGACTAGCAAAGCTTAATGGGTATGGAAAGGATAAGTGGTGAGGTTGCAGCAAGCGACTAAGCATTGTATGGTGGCTAACTTACGAGTACAAGAGTAAGATGAGAAACTACGTAAACGGTCGCAAACTAGTAATGATCAAGAAGTGATCCTGAACTACTTACGTTCAAACATAACCCCACCGTGTTCTCTTCTCGAACTCGCTCGAAAAGAGACGGTCACGGCTACACACGCGGTTGGTGTATTTTAATTCGGATCTGGTGTCAAGTTCTCTACAACCGGATATTGAAAATTCCCATATGCCACATAACCGCGGGCACGGCTTTCGAAAGATCAAACCCTACAGGGGTGTCCCAACTTAGTCCATCACAAACTCTCACGATCAACGGAGGAAAATCCTTCTCTCGGAACAACCCGATCAAGCTCGGAATCCCGGTTCACAAGACATTTCGACAATGGTAAAACAAGTCCAACAAGACCTCCCGACGTGTCGATACCCTGATAGTAGCCGCGCGTATCTCGTCTCAGGCCACGGTCGGATGAGCACAGCGTACAGCAACTGAGACCTGAGTTTCCCCGGGGGAAGCCGCACACGACTCTAGTTTGGACCAGCGCCATCAGCACTGGCCCCCCTGTATTATGTGGAATAAGGAATTCTCGGGTTCATGACGCCCTATGCAAATTAATTATTTAGTTCAATATTATTATATTGGCAAATGTTAAAACCAATGTTGGGCCTTGCTGAAGGAGTTTTATTCAAAGCGAACTGTCAAGGGGGGCCCATAAACCCCGACCGTGTTAGGAACGCAAAATCAAGGAATATAACACCGGTATGACGGAAACTAGGGCGGCAAGAGTGGAACAAAACACCAGGCAAAAGGCCGAGCCTTCCACCCTTTACCAAGTATATATGTGCATTTATTAAATAAGAGATATTGTGATATCCCACGATATCCATGTTCCAACATGAAACAACCTGCAACTGCACCTGCAACTAGCAACGCTATAAGAGGGGTTGAGCAAAGCGGTAACATAGTCAAACAACGTTTTGCTGGGAAGATGAAAAGGTTAGAGGCTATCATGGCAATTTAGGAGGCTTGATAAACAAGTGGTAGGTAGCAAGACATAGCGACCGCATCGAGACAACTAGCAAAGCAAAAATAGTAGTGGTATCCAGGGTAATGATCATCTTGCCTGAAATCCCGCTAGCAAGAAGACCGAGTCCATGAAGAAGACGAACGGCGTAGTCGAACGAGTCCTCACAATCGCAACGTAACCGGAACTATCAAGAAGAAGCAACACCGAAAAGAAGCAAACAACATGGTAAACAACCATCACATAAACATGGCATGATGCACAATCAAGTATGATGCATGTCCGGTTTAATGAGGCATGACATGGCAAAGTGCAACAAACAATACTACAAATTAAGTGGAGCTCAATATGCAACGAGTTGCATATTGACGGAACACCACATTCAATTATTTAGTTCGCTCTCGTTAAAGCTACTCAACAATACTAAATGTTTGTTAACATGGCAAGAGGTGAAGCATAATGAAACTACCTATCTAGGCAAGTTTAAATGAGGCCGGAAATAACAAGCAACAATTCCGGTAAATCCCCACATGTCATTTAGCAATTTAATGCAAACAACAATTTTAAACATTTTAAATGTTGTTATCATGATGCGGATGACATGAACAAGTCTTATGCAATTTAAGAAAATGTTAACATGAGCATGTTTTGAAGCATTTGTCACCGTGGTGGAAAAAAAGGGATGCCACAATGACGACAACGGAAACGATGCCATGACAACGTTCCGATGATCCGATAACTCACGTTCCGATGATCCGATAACTCGTTGAGTGATCGGTGCAAAAGAAGTGTGGCGTGAGCGCGTCATGCAAAAGGTGATGGGGTGATCCCGGTTACCGGGTTCCCACGGGTCGACGGCATGGCAAACAAGAAGGAACGTGCAATGACAACTCGGACACGGTGCAAACACGAGCATCTCATACAACACACATGCATTCGTACACGGACGTCGTCTCGGGGTTATCCTTCGAAGCATGCATTCGAGACGGTTCGTGCTCGATGGGATGTAGTTGTTCACGGGTCGTCATGGGAAGTAGTGGCACACGTGGCGGCGTAGTTGTACACGGGTCGTATAGGAACTTGACGAATCCAGTCGTCGCGGTACTTGGTATCTCGTGTAACTCCACGGTTCGTTGTGTAATCATACACGGGTCTTTGGTGAAGATAGTCGTACATGCACGTAGATGAACTTGACGGGTCCTCGACGTCGTGGTACTTTGGCGTCCACTCGCCTCGACGGTGATGAAACGGAACGCGATGGTTGTGGTACTTGGCGTCCAGGGGCTTCGCGGATTATTCCTGTACTTGGCGTTCTGTGAGGTACTTGTCGAGCAAGAGGCGAAGTCGTGGTTCGATGGTCTTGGCCGCAAAGGTGGTTGCAGCCACGGAAGGCCGTCGGAGAGGACGCAGGGGCGCGAGGAGGGCCATGGCGGGCACGGGTCTGTCGGACCTGCAACTGCGGCTGATGACGACGGCAGAGGAGAGCTTGGGGTCGGCCCTGGCGTCAACTTGACCAGGGAGATGGCGGAGGTTGGCGGCTGTGGTCGTCGAACGTCGCGGACGATGCCAGAACGAGGCACAAGGAGGAGCAACGGGGATGCGGCGAGGCTTGAGGCGGTGGGAACGGGCGCGCAGGCCGATCCGGGCGGAGGCGCGCAGGATCCCGCCGGCGGCGTGGACTTGAGACGACGGCGCCATGGGGCTTGGTTCCCTGGGCGGCTCCAACGACGCTGGAAGAAGGCAGTGGCGGCAGGCATCGCAGGAGGTCAGGGACAGGGCACCGGCAAGGGGAGGCGCAGGGGACTTGATGCGGCGGCAGCTTGGCGCTGAGGAAGGAGGTCGCGGGCGAGGAGGAGTCAGGGAGGGGAAGGGGAAGATCAAGGAGAGGGGCTCCTCTAGCGGCGCGAGGTGGAGGAGAGGAGGAGTGGGGATCGGGCAGATGCGGGCGCGAGGGAAAAAGATCGAGAGGAGGGAGGGGATCGAGGACGATCCCGATCGAGACGAGTGGCTGGCGGCGGAGTGAGGAACGAGAGGAGGGGTGTCGGGCTAGGGTTTAGGTAGGCGAGGCCGCGGCTGGGCCTCGGTGCAAATGGGCCGGCCTGGTTCTGGGCTGGGCTGCTCTCTTTCTTTCTCCCTCCTTCAACCCTCTTCCATATACAGAAAAGCAAAGAAAGAAGGGGAGAGAAAAGAAATAGGTGGACAAAGAATTTGGGCATGGGGATTATTTTCCCGGACTCACAAAAATACGAGGAATTTGAAAAAAATGGCCTGAGGATTTTTTTAGAGGAAGTAAAATCCACACGCGTTGGATTTAACTTGACAAGTTTGAATTTCGAAACCCATTCAAATGAACTCCAAATGGGCTGAAATTATAGGAGGTGTCCCTACACACCAGATGTGATTTATGGGCAGATTTGGAACATTTATGGACAAAGTAAAATTGCAACTCAATTTTACTAAAAGGTCCCAAAGGAAGAATTTAAGTTGAGTTGGATAAAAGGAAATTTGAAGAACAGTGCAAATGTGTTATGGGTGATTCCAAGCCAATGGAATGGTTTATTATAGCTCCCTACGTATTGGGAGGATATGTTATAAAGAGAAATCACCATGTGAATTCCCTCGATTTAAATAGATCAACAATCTATACAATTTATTTAACTGAGTTTTAAAAATGGGTGCATGACGACAAGATGCAATGCACATGATGCAAAGATGAATGCAACGAACAAAACAAATCACACGACGAATCTCGGAATACATGGAAGTCATCTGGAGCGTCGGTCTCGGGTCATTACAAGGCGTGCCTTGGCGCGCGCCCCCATGGCCAAGAGGCATGGCGCAAGGCGCCAGGAGCACGAGAGTTCATCACCAAGGCGACCGAGGAGCTTCAGGAAGCACAAGCCATGCGTGGCAAGAGTCGCCCCGCATGTCCCACCAGCGTAGCTGCCGCCCCTAACACGGGAGATGAGCTGCGTGTCTGTGTCAACATTCCGGGCCTCAACGGGCCACTTCACAGGGCCTCTTCTGGCCGTCTCGCGTTGGCCGGAGTGGGGGCTATCCCTGCAACTACGTCCGCATGCCATTCAGCCTGTTGAATGTTGGCGCCTCGTACCAACGCCTGGTGGAGCCTGCCATGGCGTCTCACGAGGTTCGGCGCTCGGCGGCCGCGTGTCAGGAGGTCCCGGACCCTCGCGAGCCCCCTGGGCCTCGCGAGCCTCTCGAGCCTCCGGAGCCGCCCAGCTCATGAGGAGCAACCTCCATGCACACTTCATCGACTACCCTGACGCTTCTCCAGCATCATTGCCAGGTGACTTTTGGTTTGTTCAGTTGAGGGCGCCCCTCGGACTGCATTATCCTCAGGCTGTAAGGGCCCGCCCCTGCAGCTGTATTGTTTTGCGCATGTATCAGAACTGGCCTTGCCTTCAATAAAATTTCCTTGATATTTCAACCCGCGTGCCCGGTGCTTCGCCACCATAAATGTTGCCGCGCCCTCGCGACCCCGCCTACGACCGCCTCATGATTAAGGGCTGGCACGACATCTGTGCTCGGGTCCATCCCTGCAGCATTGTTAAACCCAAGAGACCGAGCTCTGTCTCGCGGGCCAGCTCCCGTGCACGTCACCTCCCGGGGTCCTTGGTGCCTTGTCCTCGCATGAGCTAATCCCGAGTAGGTGAGTGAGGGCGCGCGGCCCGGTTCGTACAACCGCAATTCAGCGCTTCGCTGTCGCGGGAGCCGCGCGCCGGATGTTCTTCCTTGGGTCATTGCATGAGAAGATTGGGCACGATGTCTGTGCTTGGGTCCGTCCCTGCAGCGTTGATAAACCCAAGCGACCGAGCTCTGTCTGGCGGGCCGGCCCCGTCCACGTCACCTCCTGTGGGTCCTTGGTGTTCGGCCTTCTCATGCGATAACCTCCGGACGTTCGCTCGGCGCAGGTCACCCCATCACTCAGGTTTCATAAGTGCGCTCCGCACCAAAATTCAGGCGCAACCCGCCTTGAGGTAGGCATCCTGAGCTCCGCGCTGGCTCACGAGTGTCCAGATACACCTCCTCCAAGTTCTACCGTGCCAGCCACGCATACGAATGAAACAGGGTTGTACACGCCCAGAGACTCTAGCACAGAGCTCCCTGCCCACGCCCAGTGGAAGCCCCATGCTCAGCGCTGGCGGATACGGTCAAACCGCGACCATGCCCACGCCTAGTGGAAGCCCCATGCTCCGTGCTGGTGGATAAACAACTGAGGGCACCCTACGGGTAGCACTAACCTCAGGACGGCCTCTCGGCTCTTCAGGCGGGACTGCTCGCAGCATTCCCCTGGGATGCACGCGTGAGGGGGCTGGACATGGTGCCTACGCTTAGGCCAGGCCCTGGCGCATAGGCCTGCCTCTGCGTATGCCACCTCACCAGGTCCTTGGTGCTTGGTCTTCCTGCATCCCCCTAGGCGAAGGTTGACGAGAAAAAGGTATGAAGGGCCCCGGATTAACCTCGCCGTCGCTCACGTTTCCTTCATGAGGGCCGCTCGCACGTCAAGGGCAACCCCTGAGCATCGTGACTCAGGGGCCTCACTAGTCACGTAGCCCCTCGCCCCGTCCAGGCATCGTGACCTGACGACCCAATGGCAGGCGAGGCATGCACGGGGCTGGGCCCTGCCGACGTAGAGCATGAAGGCAAGCACGAAGGAAACCAAGCGAGGAAAGAAAATCACGGAGTTCAAACAGTTATTACAAGCACCAAATGTATCACAAATTCAGGCAAAGTCTTATGCCTCCGTGAGGCACGATTAGTCGTTGCAGGATAAACTTCAGGGGGAAGGACCATCGCCGCCGTTGCCACCATCACCACCGCTCGCCTTGGCTGCAGCAGGCTCGTCTTCTATGGCGCCATCATCATCACCGCTGTCGCCTCCGCCGCCCGCATCGGCTGAGGCAGATTCGCCATCGACATAGGTGAACTTCCCGAGCAGCGTGACCACATGGCCCTTCATGGCCTCCGCTGTGTCGGCGCAGAGCTCGAGAGGAACGGGGCTCGTCACAGCGTCGAAGTCGAAGCTGGCGTCACGGAGATAAAGGTGGCTGAAGACGTGCGTCGCCACCACGAAGAAGAGGTCGCGACATTCCGCCTCCAGGATGGCGTCCACCTTGGCGCTGGCACCCTCAAGCTCCGAGGCGAGCCTGGAGGAAAGCTTCCCATAATCATCCTTAGGGACCACGAGCGGGCCCTCGAACCCTCCTCTGCAGATCGACTTCAGCGCTCGGCGAGCCCTGAGCTCAACGGCGATGAAGGCATCACAGTCCGCCGCCGCCTTCCTCTCGGCATCGGCAAGGATCTTCTCCCTGGCGTCCAGCCGGGCCACCGCCTCGGACACGGTCTTGGCGTGGGATGCTTGGGCCCCAGTCACTTCCTCCTGCAGCTTGGACAAGCGCTCGTGCTCCACGGCTTGCTCCACAACCACCTTTGCCAGCACAGAATTGCGGACCTTGAGCTTCACCTCGCGAGACTTGAAGTCGTCTTCCCACTGCTGTAGCCACTATGCGCGCGTGACTTGCTCCTCCTGGAGTGCCTTCAGGTTGGCCTCTGCCTCGCCGCAACGCCCCACGGCCGACGCTGCCTCGGCTAGTGCCTCATCGCGGGCCGCCTTGGCTTCGGTGGCCTTCTTCTTGCTCTCTGCGGTGGCAGCTTTGGCCCGGCCCCAAGCCGCCTTGGTTACTGCATCAACCTGGAGCCACCCCGAGACGAGCCCCAGGCGCTCCCTCGCGAGGCACCTGTCGGCATCCTGAAGGTCTGCCCGAAGCTGGCCAAGAGCAGCGTAAGCCTCGTCCAGAGCCTCGGGTCTGATCAGGGGGCCGCAGCTCGCGAGCGCAAGGGTCTGACGAGGGGGCGGCACTGGTGCGTCAGCCGGCCCCATGACCAAGGAGGCCGCGACACAGTCAGCTTGAGGCGCCGGAGGCCTCGGGTTCACCTCAGCACCACCCGACTCCTGCGACACGACAAGAGCAGCCGACTCCGCGACCTGCTGGTCCGCGGGGGCCAACTCTGCCTGAGGCTGCGCCGCAGCACCTCTTGAATCGGGCTCGACCAGAGGAAGATGAGGCGTCACCCCCTCCCCCAAGACTGGGGCTGCAGCGACCGCGGCGGGAAGCGTGACTTGGTGAGCTCCCGCATCCTTGATGGCTGCCCCCCAAGCGGTGCCGGTGAGGCAACAGGAGGGAGCAGCACGCTTGTGCACCCTGGTGCGGTGCTGCCCGCATGCCCAAGGGTTGCGCAGGGCCGACGCCGTGCACCCCCGCGCACACCAAGGCCGCGACCAAGCGCTAAGGCTGCCTTCGGCATGATAAGTACCTTTGCATCGGCGTTCAGCTTCTCCTTCTTCTTCCCCGTGCTGTCACCCCTGGTTGATGCGACAAGGGACAGCATGAGCACATGGATCATGAATGCATGATCAAAAGGTAAGGCAAAGACACTCACTCGTCTGGCACTGCCCACTTCCTCTTCTTCTCCTCCTCGAAGGCCAGCGCGGCCGCTTCCTTCTCCGTCGCGGTCTCGGCCCGGGGGCTGGCAGAGTGGCCCATGGCGGGCAAGGTGTTCCAGGCCACGTCCAGCTCTCTGCCCATCAAACCAGCAACGCGCAGCCTCAGCATGTCTCCCGCGCCCTCGTACGCCCAGAAAGGCTTTGAGTGCGATTGGAGCGGCGTGAGGCGTTGCGCCAAGAACTCCTTCACAATCATCGCCCCCTTCAGCAGTCTGGCCTCCATATCCAAGGCTATCTTCTCCAGAACGGGCTTCGCCCGCGGGTCGGTGAGCTTCACGGAACCCCACTCTGGGACCCGCTCGGGCAGCTCCGTCAGAAGCTCCAGCAGCGGGTCAATGCCGCGGGCATCCAGGAAGACCCAGCGGCGCCGGAAGCCCTCCACCTTCTTCCCGGCCTTCAGGAGCTTGTTCCCGCTGAGCACATCGATGAACAAGACACACCCAGACAGTTGGGCCACGGTGGAGAACCGCAGGCTAAAGAAGTGGCGGAAGAGCGCCACCGAGGGCCTAACCCCCATGAAAGCTTCGCAATAAAAAGCGAAGATAGATAGGAGGAGGATGGAGTTGGGCTGAAGGTGGAGAGCATGAATCCTGTAGTGCTTGAGGATGGCGAAGAAGAAATCAGAGAAGGGCGGAACCAACCCGGCGAAGACGCCATGGAAGAAGAAGGGGTAGGACGTCTTCGGCCGATCGTTGGGCGCGGTGGAGCCAGGCCAGATCCGGGTCTTGCCCCACTCATTGCTGTCGTCGGCCGTCAAAGGGAGCACTGGGTTGAGGTTCTCCTTCTTGACGATGGAGGAGGCCAGGAGCACCGGTGCGGGGGATGAGGAGGTCGCGACCTGGGCCACGGGCTTCGATTTCCTGCCGGGCGCCATTCGGAAAGTCGTCGGCGCCGGCGAGGGGAGAGGTGAGAGATGGCGCTATGACTGGATCTAGGGGAGCTTTTGGCTGGAGAAGGGGATCGGGAGCAAGATGAGGATGAGCAATGATGGCCTCGCATCATGCACATCCAGGCTTTTATCAGTCTGGGCGGTTGCCGATGCGATGTGGGGAAGTGGGGGCATCCGCCTCCCATCATGCACCACGCGTCAAGACTGGCCCGCAGGCAGTGAGGGCCCTCGTCGCTTCGCCCTCCCTTCGTCGCCTTCGCCTCGAAGCTAGGCCGAGCGCGCCATGGGCCCGGGAGCTACTGTCGGCATTCTGGGACCGGGGGTACCCAGACCTGCCTGCCCGCGGCCCAGCGCGTGGCTCCATCGACGACCCGGTACGGCCCAGCTACAAAACTCCATGGACAAGACCCTCACGAGGCCCCCACCCCGCGAGGAGAATGACACCAAGGCCCTCCCCGAGGAGCGGCCTCCCGAGGAGCGGAGATCTCTATGCAAGCCTCCCGCCATGTGAGGCGCATGATGACGTGAGCCATGACGACCAAGAAGACCAAGGCCAAGGACGCTGGCTCGGCAGGACGGAGGTCATCACCGAGCCCTCCACGGCGTCACGGCCAGAAGCTTTGCAGGCGAAGACCACCTTTAGTCAGGATAGGATGTACTCTTGTCCCCCTTCAAAATTGGTCGTTGTGGTATCCCTTCCCACCTAAGCTATGAGGGAAGAGGACCAAAGCCACTATAAGTAGGGACTAGACTCCACCGTAGAGAGGAGGAATCCTTCGGCCATTGAGCTCTCCCGAGGTAGCTCACACTTGTACCAGTTCATACTCATCCTCCTCGCGAGGCAATCCACCACAAAGCAGGAGTAGGGTTTTACACCGCAAGGTGGTCCGAACCTGGGTAAACCACTGTGTCCTCTTCTCATTCTCGCTCGCACGAATTCTCTGGAGCCAAGCCGTGGGGCGATGAGCAGTGAGCCGTGGTTAGGCTAGATCCTTCGCACAAGCCCCAGAGTTCGAACCTTATTGGGTCTACGGAGCCCCAATCCTGATAGTTTTCCAATAAACCACTCCTTCTCCAAGAATCTTTGTTGGATACCCCTGAGCTAGTTGGTTAAGCTAAACAATAACTTGGAGAGATGGAAGATAAAAGCTTTGCCTAACTTAGTTTGTTCCGAAGGGATATCTGTGTGTTGTGTGTGTGTTGAGGAACGATGATATCTTCATCGATTGACCTTCATGATCAGTTGTTGGACCTATTGTCTTATCCAATCTTTGATTTGAGTGTGGGCTACTGTCAAATCAAAATCAGAACCAATGGTTTTCATACTTTTGTCTTACTCGTGGTTGTTTCCTCAAGCATGCAACATTATATTCCTTTGGTCTGACCAATGCTATCAGTTTGTTCACAAAGTCGTGGAATTCCATCTTCATGGAAATCTCGGTGACTTGCTGTTGAGCCCATCAACAACATTTTATCTTCTCCATGATTCATGTTGAACATCAAAATAGTGTTGGAAACTTTTTAAACATTGCCTTCATGTTCCGTTCATGAGGTATATGTTTTGGTGAAAGAAGTGACTTCCTCTAAGTTCACGCGCATTTGGTGCAAGTTGCCACCGTGAATTCGAGGAAGCTTGTTTTTGCTTCCTTTGGAATCATCCCAAGTTGGCCATGCATGTGTGAAGTATTCTATGTTTTGGTAGATTAATTACCTTCATTCCATATGTATTACCTAGCACACCAAGCCACTGATTGATTTGTTCATGAAAGATAAGTCTATGCTAGGGAGCTAATCCATGGAATTGCGCATAGACTTCGATATCTTCAACGATTATTCCCAACCAGAACTCGGTAGTATTTTATTGTAGGACTTCTATGTGATCATGTTTGTCTTGGACTGTGTGTTCATATGTGTCTTGCGAACTAGCTCATGATTTGGAGCTTACTTCCGTAGTTCATTTCTCGAGAATCTCGCAACGTCATCTCAGCGATTTGTATTGCAAACTTTCCTCTTCAGACATGCTGAGTCTGAAGCATCTTGTCACCAACCAGATCTGAATCTCAGGCAGATATGATGGTTGGAACTTTTCCCAAGATCTATGATGTAGGTTCCGACAAGTTTGACGTTTTGGCCGACACACCCAGTCGGAAGATCTATTATTGTAGTATCTTCATTGAGCAATTTGACCATCTTCTCCATGAGGATTTCGTGCAACTTATTATAGAAGTTGTTCCTTATGGATCCTTTGTGTTTCCGAAGTCTGACCTTTACTTGATGACCATATCGATGCTACAATGAAGCATGATTGTGGTACCAAGAACATCAAGGAGAACATTAGAAGTGGAGTGCTAAATGTCTCTCGGTTGATCATCCAGATTTGCTTATTTGGCATTGCTAACACTACAAAAAAAAAGACACATCCGTGACATTTTGGCCTGAAGGAAAACTTTTTCTGTCATGCTTATGACACTTCTATGATGATAATTGTGACAAAACCATGTATCATCATAGATGTGGTGGGCTCCTACTTCTATGACAAAAAATCATGACAGAAAATGGGCTTTTCGTCCTGGGCGGGACGGGGACGCACCTGCATGACATTCTTTGGGCCATCCATGACAGAAAAAATCATGGTAGAAGCGAGGGCGAGGAAAATTTCGGGGAGTTCCCGGTTATGGTGGGTTGTCGGGGCCGAGCGATGCATGGAGGGATTGCGCGTTTCTCTCGTACACGTACGCGCGTGTGTGCGAGGCATTGGGCTCTAACTGAACCCGAGCGAGGCATTCGCTTACTGAACCCGAGCGATTGCACTAGCTACGTTACTAAACCCGAGCGATCGATCCCTTGGCTGTTAACTAAACCCGAGCGATTCCTTTGCTACTGCTGCTAACTGAAGCCGATCGAACCTACTGCTGCTGCCTCTTGATGAACAGTGACCGTTGTTTGGGGTTGGATGAACAGTTCCTGGTGGGGGTTGGATGAACAGGACCCCGTGGTAGTAGAGGCCGTTGTCGCTGGATGAACAGGACCCCGATCGAGGAGGCCGCCACACACCACCTGATCGAGCCGGTTGGGGGTGCATGAACAGGGCCCCGTGGAGGGCTGGTTGAACAGTAGCCGGTGGAGGGTGGATGAACAGGACCCCGTGGATGAACAGTGGTTGGTGGAGTCTGGAGGAAGTCAATGGTGGATGAACAGTAGCAGGTGGAGGCTGGAGGAAGTCGATGGTGGATGAACAATAGCCCATGGAGGCTGGAGCGAGGCAGTAGACGGTGGATGAACAGTAGCTCGTGGAGTCCCGTTTTGCGGTATGCCACACCCCTCCCGATGAACAGGACCCCATTTCAACCGTAGGCGCTCCAACACAACTCCGTTCCCTCCGTTTTGCGGTACGCCACACCCCTCCCGATCAACAGCACCCCATTTCGATCGTAGGAGCTCGAACGCAAGTCTGTTTCCTCCGTTCTGCGGTACGCCAGACCCTTCCCGATGAACAGGACCCCGTTTCGACCGTACGCGGTCGAACAGAAAACCGTTTTCCTCCGTTTTGTGGTATGCCAGACCCCATTTTGGCTGTTCCGTCCAAGCCGGTTGGCTCTCGATGAACAGGACGACGTCGTTGTACGCGTTAGAGACCCCGCCCGTATGTACGTACGTAGCCGTATTTACTATCTTGCAGTGTGGCTGTACGTACGTGTACACGATATAGACGGGACTGCGTGACATGCTACGTCGGCGCCTCTACTTCAACACATCCGCTCCTTACTCGGCCATGGTACGTCGCTGCAGAGAGACCGATCGACCGCTATGTACGTACACGTTCGCGGCCAGACAGATAACGCTACCTTCGCATCAACCTGGTGGGTCCCAGCTATCAGGGGGTAAGAAGGCAGTTCCTTTCATGTGAAGATAAAGCCAGTGGGTCCCAGCTGTCAGGGGGAATGCTTTTTTCACGAAATACAAAGGCCCTTCCGGTGGGTCCGAGCTGTCAGGTGAAGGAATCATTATTTTGCGCGTAATAAGGAGGCACTTCCTTGCGTGCGGCCATGGACCCAGCTGTCAACCTCTCCATTTACAGTCCTCTTCTGATGGCTGTCATTCGTTGACCGCGTTGACGACGCTGTACCGTCCAAGAGCACCAAGGTGGTGGACAACGGCGCGACCTAGGAAGGGAACGACCCGGAGCCGGGGAATACATAGCAGTGGATTCCCACACGGAGGGGAGTATGTGGGTTGACTGGTTCGGCTGCGGTTTGAGGCTGCCATCACCGGAGAATAACAAGGGGTGTGGGTGACTAGAGGGAAGGCCTGGCCAGTGGTGGGAGTAGGGTGGGGCGGTGAGGCCTGCGCGGCAGCACAGCCGACCACTGGAGGCAGGAGCAGGCGGTCCCGCTGGTGCTGGTTTGGGCGGCTGGTGCAAGAAGATCAGAGATTGAAGAAGCAGCAGGACCGTTCGATTAAAATCCAATGGTCACTACTGCTAGAATCGTTTGTTGACTAAGTTGACAAAGCCATGCGCCCGCGTCAACTTAGTAGGCCCACAGGTCAGCCTTCGAACCGGTGCGCCCCAGATGTCAGTGGGAGGAATCATTTTTTCGTGTAATAAGGAGGTAGTTGCTTGCGTGCGACCATGGACCATGGGGGTCCCTACTATCAGCCTCTCCACGTACATCCCTATTCTGATGGCTGTCGTTTGTTGAATGTTGACCATGTTGAGCACGCCGCGCCTAGGGCACCAACGCGGTGGACGACGGTGAGGCATAGGAATGGAACGACCCGGAGCCGGCGAAGACACAACAGTGGATGCCCACTCTGAGGGGAGTATGATGGTTGACTAGTTCGGCTACGGTGTGAGGCTGCCGTCATAGGAGAATAACAGGAGGTGCGGGTGGGTAGAGGGATGGCCAGACCAGCAGAGGGAGTAGTGTGGGCCGGTGAAGCCTGCACGACATCACAGACAGCCACAAGAGGAGATAGCAGGCAGTCCCGCCGGCGCTGGTTTAGGCGGCTGGAGCAGGAAGATCAGAGATTGAAGAAGCACGTCGGCCATTGGATGGACATCCAACAGTCACTGCTGCTAGAATCGTGTGTTGACTATAAGTTGACAAAGCCTTGCGTAAACAAGTCAGCCTCGAAATCTGTGGCGTGTACAGCCCATTTGCTATTATTTTTATAATTTACAGCCCATTTGCTAATTCATATGGAATTTATTGTAGCCCATTTTCCATTTTTAGAATTCCTGCCCATTTTCTGGTCAGCACTAGGGTTAAAAATTTGAACTAAAAAATATGCGAAATATTAAAAATTCGCATATTTTTGCTGGGGAACAAAATATTTTGAATCCAAAAATTAGTAGCCATACTAAAACTAATTTAAAAATAAAGTAATACTATGTTATGTTAAAATCCAACGAAATATAAAATATCAGTGAAGAACAAAAACAAAAAATGAACTAATTGCCCATTTGCTATATTTTTTTGGAATTTGTAACCACTTTCATATTACTTTTAAGATTTGTTGCCCATACTCTCTGGCCAGACCGGAATGCATCCCTCCTCGTCTTCAAAGATTTGCAGCCCAGTAAGTCGGAGAAAACAAATAGGCCTAGCTTGGGTATTCTTCAAAAAGAAATAGTGGGCTACCTATTTTCCCAAAGAAAAAACTGCTGGGCTAGTCATGTTGTTAGACGGGCCACAAAGACCGCACAACCCAGTTTATAGCCTGCTCCTCTGAACAAATCCTCAAAAAAAAAGCGTTGTGCAATTCTGTTGTAAATTGACTATACGTTGACAATGATGTGGGTCCCAGATATCAGCAGGGTGGATTAGAGTAAAAAAATCGAAGGGTGCATCTGAGTAGTAAAGAGGCACTTGCTTGTGTTCAGGATTGGACCTAGTGGGTCCGTATTGTCATACTTACAACTACAGTCCTCTCCTGATTCACTATGTTGACAGGGCCGGACGACAGCGCCGCTGCGAGCGCACCAAGGCGGAGGACGACAGCGGGGCCTCAGACGGGAATGAACAAGAGCCAGGGAACATGCGGCAGTATGGCCGTAAGCGGAGGGGAGTACGAGGGTTCACTGGTTCTGGTGCGGGGTATGCTGCCGTCGCCGAAGAAGAATAGGATGCCGGGGGGAGTAAAGGGATGGCCTGGCCAGCATTTCAGGGTACGACAGGGTGGCGATGTGTGCACGGCAGCACAACCAGCCGTAGAAGGCGGGAACAGGCGGGCACATTCAGAAGCCCTGGGATAAAGTGGTGTCGCCAGTGTGTTGGGCTGGGTTGGGCATTCTTATCAAAAAATAATAGTGGACCAGAACTATTTACGACGCTGACTATGCTTTGCATGGGTCCGCTAGTTGCATGAAGAAAATGGTGGGAGAAAAAAGACTGGTCGCTATCTTTGCCTAAGAATAATATCGACTGAATGTAATGACACTCTCATAGGAAATAATATCCTCCTATTAAAATTTGACTTTTCAAACTTTAAATTTAAAGAACTGGTGTATGAGCATTTTACTTTATTTATTTATTTATGTTTAGGGGACCATGAGCATGTACCTGGACCGGATTCATGTGAGAGCCTCCCTTCCAGTTAATTATGGGCTCTATTGGGCCTTCATCACTGGGCTGCATGTGATCGACAAGTGGAAAGTGTGTTCCGTACCAAAAATAGTATGCGCTACATACGGGGCACTAAAGGATCAGACCGTGCAACGACTTCCAAAACATTGTGTTTGTCGTTCTAACAACACATTTATTCAACCAACAGACGAAATATATTACTGATTGTACATTGAAAACAGCAGCAGCAACCAGGGCTGGGGGTGCAACAGAAGCAGTAAGCAGGCCAGAAGAGTAAAGACGCAGGTCTCTCTTCCAAACCAAACATCAGCCAACATTACAAAAGGGCTACCAAAGAAGAACAAGTGTATGCATCAAACTAAATAAAGATCCTACTACACAAAGTGTACGCATCTAACTAACTGGCTCAGTTAGACATTACTATTTATTAAGATGTGGAGATTGGCTGACGGCTTGAACCAGATGGGTGCCTGGCGGGGGAAACTCTAGCCGACAGGTCGAAGTCTGATACTTGCGACCCTCTCTCCTACTTTGGGCTGTAGAGCGTGGTGGCACATATCAGGGTATGGTGCATGGAGAGACGCATGGTACGCTGTGTACAAATAGTTTTGCCTGATGAACAAAACCGCGCTGCCATCATGATCCTTGCCGTTGGTTATCTCCTAGTTAATTGGATAATTTAGTCCAAGAAACAGAGAGCGTGTACCAAGGCTACTTACAGGCATCCAGTCAAAAATTTCTGAAGGCCTAGAGAAGCTGGGATCCTGCTCAAAGACCTTGCAGTGTCTGTGATTGTATTCTGTGAAACAACATGTCCGGTACGTGCGAACGATCATCAATCGTTCGCCATCGTCTGATCGAGCCAGGATGCACCTGCAACTGGATGCCGCTTTTCTTTGAAAGGTTCTGGGATTAGGAAGGGTAGGGACACCAGGCGGCCTACATCATCATATCAAGTTGGAGTCAAATAAAAAAGGGCTCATACTGTAGTCAATCTTAAGAACAGCATGTTATGAGCATGAATATTTTTTCAGTAAATGTTGACAGTAATATAAGCAAGCCATCATGATATCATAGGAAAGTAACATACTGCTGTAACAGCCATTTGTAGCGATGACTGGAGTAGGCCAGCAATACGTCCAGCCATAAAAGGAGTCCACAGCGTAAATGAAGCCCTTGTGTTCAATAGCATCAGAGAACCATGGAGGATGTATGATCCTGCGATGGACGTGCAGATTTATCCACTTACCGTAGTGACCTGTCAGATAGGCAAGACCACGGTTGAAGAACGCAAGTAGCCTGAAGTCTTTATAATTCGCAGATCTTGTGGGCACTTGGCAGATTACAACCTTGAGCAAATCAAACTTGGTATCATGTTGGCTGCTGTAAGATTCAGAGTATTTTGGGCCATGATGCCAAAGCAGTGCAGTGTTAATCAAAGAAAGGGGGATCAATCGCCAGGTGTAGACCTCCACGAGCATCCAGCTGCTGCGACCGTCGATGAGTACCATCCAAGACGTGTTCATGCCGACCCAGTACATATCGTTAATGTAGTTGAGGGTGACGGGGATCGGATTGCAGTCGAGGGGGTTGATGCTCGCCACCCTATGATCATTATGCTGCGTGACACGTCGTTTCTGAAGATCAGGCGGCATCAGCAAGCAGGGAGCTGGCTTAAAAAGCTCCAGTCTGAGGGCTTTGAGTAAATGGTACAGCGCCGATGAGCATGCGGCGAGCGGCATGGTACTGAGATTGTCCACACGCGAAACAATGAGCTTGATTACCTCTGTGGGGAGCGAATTCTAGCCACTCTTTCGGCGGACGCTGCTCGGTTCTACCATTGTTAGTGTTTGGGTTTCGGAAGAGGGGGGAGGCGCCTAGCGGGGATGGAAGATTGGACGATTATGTGCGGACGAGGATGTAGAAGCAAATATGTGCTGCGGGAAGTGGACAGGTGATGATGACAATGTAGAAGCAGCACGCTGCTTGACTTACGAGACACATCCCAGCAGTGTAGGGTCATATCGATGCCAGACAACTTGCTTGAGTGATCACAGTACTAGTACAATAAACTACAATACCTACTACTATGCCCGAGTAGTATAGTGGAGTAGGACTCTGCTCTACTACTAGCACTGGAGGAGTAGTATTATATTGTAAAATAGTTACAAACTTCAATGCCCGAGTGTGGAACGACTACGAACCGCCATCGGTGCTAACTCGAATCCCCAGCAAACGTTCGCTGGGAGAGATGGCAGTTGCAAACACCCGTGACGCAGTTACAGTACGTGTGTAAGGGTGGTGGTTTTGTCAAATACTATGGCTTAAAAATAGGCCACCGTCGGATGGAACTGACGGTTATGTGGGATTCGCCAGGATTGGGCACTTGGCGAACAATCGCCAGATATCATTACTAAAAAAAGGTTAAAACACCCGGGGCTAGAACTTGCATCGGCTCACCACTAACAATGATACTAACATAGTTGTAAAATGATCAGAGAACGTGTCTACGTGGTGTTTGGAATTATATGCAAACTAGCAAGATGCCCGTGCATTGCACGGAACATCAAGATGCATTTTTTTACAAAACACCTGTTGTGATTGACCCATGCAGGAGTAATCCCATGTGTAAAAACTAATGATATCTCGAGAGTTTCATAAAAAAATGGTATCTCGAGAATTCCATCGAAAAAATGATATCTCGAGAAAGATGAGAGATAAGGTGAGGAGGAGTGGGGCGCGGTGGTGATTGGTGGTCGAACTTAGCGGAGGCATGGGGATGGACGACGCCGGTAGCGGCCATCATGCCAGATTGTTCTAGAGGCTTCCTTTTTAATTACTCAAAAAATGAAGTTGTGGGAGATAAGGATGAACGAGAGAGGTGCGGGTATCCTTTTGCAAAATTGCCATAGTTTGCTTTCTATCCGTCAGATATAGATTGGACAGTTTGTATTGCAAGAGGGCAGGCACACCATCATCACCAACTCAGTTTTTTATAAGAACTAGCAAGATGCCCATGTGTTGCACGGAACATCAAGATGCATTTGTATGAGTAGTTTATCTTGTGAGAGAAAAGGATGAACGAGGGAAGGCCTTATTTGCAAATGTGGAGAGGGGTGTGGGTATCTTTTTGCAAAATTGCCATAGTTTCCTTCCTATTCGTCAGATATAAATCGGACGGCCTATATTGCAGGATGGCAGGCACACCATCATCACCAACTCTATTTTTTATAAGAGTAGAGAAAAGTAGAGAGTAGAGATAGAGAGTAGAGAGTAGAGACTAGTAAAAGAAACGGAGGGAGTACTAGTAAATACACCATCTACGCATGGCAGCTTGCAGGCATCGACCAGGCCGTCCATGAAACGGGAGTGGCTGTAGGGGACGTTGCGCCCGCTGCATGGAGCGTCTTCCTCTTGGCCGTGGGCACCGGCAAGGCCCGCGCAGGCCGCCGCCCCGTCTCTGTAGTGTGCGTCAGGGGCAACGCCGCTGATGCTGACACGAGGTTGCTGTACTGGTGCGTGCTCACTGTTACTGCCCCTTCGGCGTACGAGGGCGACCTCGGCGCCTCCCTCACGCTGAATGGGACTGTGCCGAGCTGCTTCGTTCCCGACAATGTGGACATGGAAGAGGCCTGGTATGATTTTCACCCCAAGATGATGCACGGGGACTCCAAGGAGGTTCACCTGGGCATATGCATTACCAAGTTAACTATTCATCATTAGTCTTTGCTCAATGTAAGCCGTTGTCTAAGCATGTGGACACTTCTTATTTATATAGTATAGAACCTTCCATGCATGATCTTGCTCTATTAGAGTATCGCGCTTGAATAAAAGTGTATCCATTTATGATTTAATCTAGAATCTTCCATGTATGCTTTTGCTCCATTATTAGAGTTCTCGCTTGCCATTTATGAGATTAATTGTGAATTTTTGCTACAGTAATGGTGAAAGACTTATGATGAACCATTTCTTACATCTCCTCTGCCCCCTCCCAAGTCATCCTGATTTAGATTCATGGTGGTCTAGAAAAAATAAACAAAATCGATACTCAAAAAATAATTCTTAAAGATCATTTCTTGCAAAGCACAATAAGTGTTATTTCTTCAAAAGTTTTGGATGCAGGTTGAACAGTTGAACGCCTTTGTTTGCAAAAGATACTTTTTTTTATCTATTTAGCCTACATTTACTATTCACCCAGATGCTTGTGAGCTCTAGAGAAGAAATAATATCCGAAGAAACCTATCGATACTCGTTCCACATGAGATGACCCCCACATACTTAGTCAAAATAAACAACTCCCCGATCAATGCATTTCACTGTTCTGTGCAACGCACGAGCACCTTACTATATATAGTACGACCATAAAGTTAACTAAAATTATATATAGTACGATAAATGCTCATGCATGTCACCAAAAAGTATATCATTGAAAACTATGTTCAAATACGAATCCAACGATATAGTTTTTGTTAACATGCACTAACATTTTGTTAGTTAAATCTTCAGTCAAATTACATGGGGACTAATAAACCACGACGGAGGTAGTACTAGTGTAGAGGGCGGCACTGCACGGGAGTCTCACCCCGCTCGTGGCGCGGCAGTAAAGCCGTCATATCACAAAACCCATCACTCCCAGTAATAAGTGGCCTGGTAAAATAAACGGACAAGCAACCATCACATCCCTCTGTCCTTTTTGCATTTCATCTCTCTGCATTTACTTTGTCCGGTCAATCTCGCACACTCGATCCCTAGCTACTACTCCTAGTATCTCTACCTACTACTCCTAGTACTCCTAGTAGTACTCAAGTTGGAATTCCAATTGCACGGCACAACTTGTTAGGAAAAAAAATTCAATACAGGGTGTACGAAGCGGTTTGGGAATTTGCATGCCTTCCCGACCAGTGAGATACTCCGTACAAAGTATGATAGAGAAATAACCACAGAGAGAAGGAAGCTAAAGTAAACATTCAAACGAGGATTTTTGCATTTCTTTTGCATTGAATCGTTTCACATGCTTGACCAGTGATGTTCTTCTACTCTTACAAAAACCTCATCGTAATGTTAAAACGTGCATTTGCACGTGTGTGTATACATAATAGTAGTAGTACAGTCTACAAGCATATATATAGAGAGACGTGTACTGCGATATATAGTTAAGTTTGTGCTATATGCACGTACTTACAAATGCTTACTGATACACAAGGTTTCCAAACTTTTCCTTTTAGCTCGTTTAAAAAAAATTCCTTTTACATACTTAATTAACGACGCGAATAATTCCCGAACGTTCGGGATTTATCATTTCCATCCCAAAACTAATGAGATCGCCTTATGTAGGATCGAAAGTAGGTCTAGAGGGGGGTGATTAGACTACTTGACCAAATAAAAATCTAGCCTTTTCCCAATTTTATGTCTTGGCAGATTTTAGCAACTTAGCACAAGTCAAGCAATCAACCTACACATGCAATTCTAAGAGTGTAGCAGCGGAAAGTAAAACATTGCATATGAAGGTAAAGGGAAGGGTTTGCAGAAGTCAAACGCAATGTAGACACAAAGATTTTTGGCATGGTTCCGATAGGTGGTGCTATCGTACGTCCATGTTGATGGAGACTTCAACCCACGAAGGGTAACGATTGTGCGAGTCCACGGAGGGCTCCACCCACGAAGGGTCCATGAAGAAGCAACCTTGTCTATCCCACCATGGCCATCGCCCACGAAGGACTTGCCTCACTCGGGTAGATCTTCACGAAGTAGGCGATCTCCTTGCCCTTACAAACTCCTTGGTTCAACTCCACAATCTTGACGGAGGCTCCCAAGTGACACCTAACCAATCTAGGAGACACCACTCTCCAAAAGGTAATAGATGGTGTGTTCATGATGAACTCCTTGCTCTTGTGCTTCAAATGATAGTCTCCCCAACACTCAACTCTCTCTCACAGATTTTGCTATGGTGGAAAGATGATTTGAGTGGAAAGCAACTTGGGGAAGGCTAGAGATCAAGATTCTTGTGATTGGATTGGACTGTCTTGGTCTCAACACATGAGTAGGTGGTTCTCTCTTAGAAAATGAATAGTGGAAGTGTAGGCACGTTCAGATGGCTCTCTCTTGAATAGAGAAGGGGGTGGAGGGGTATATATAGCCTCCACACAAAATCTAACCGTTACACACATTTGACCCAACTCGGTCAGACCGAATAGAAGAACTTGGTGAGACCGATTCAGTTCAAAATGTGAACGTTAGGATTTTCGGTGGGACCGACATGATCAACTCAGTGGGACCGATGCGCTAGGGTTAGGGCAAAACCTCATCTCGGTGTGACCGATTGCATGAACTCGGTGAGACCGATTTCAGCAATGAGCAAACAGAGAGTTGGTCAGGCAAACTCGGTGGGACCGATCGCTCCTTTCGGTGATACCAAAACGTTACGAAAGGGAAACAGAGAGTTTGCATTGCGAACTCGGTGGGACCGATCGCTCATTTCGGTGAGACCGAAATGTTACGAAGGGAAACAGAGAGTTTGCAATCCCATCTCGGTGAGACCGAACTGATTAGGGTTTCTGGCTATGGCTATGTCAAAAGAACTCAGTGATGCCGGATAGATCAAATCGGTGGGGCCGAGTTTGACTTTAGGTTTAGGACATATTTGGAATTGAGAAAGTGGTTGAGGGCTTTGGAGCATATCACTAAGCATTTTGAGCAAGTAGACCATTAAGAAACACCTCATCCCCTTTTAATAGTATTGGCTTTTCCTATGGACTCAATGTGATCTTGGATCACTAAAATAGAAATGAAGAGTCTTGAGCTTTTGCCAATATTTGTCCTTAGCATTTTGAGGGGTCCACATCTCTAGTACATGTGCCATGCCAATCATTGAACTACCTGAAATATTTAACTTGAATGGATATTAGTTCAATGAGCTATATGTTGTTATGAATTACCAAAACCACCCAGGGATTAGTTGCACTTTCAATCTCCCCCTTTTTGGTAATTGATGACAACATATAGATCAAAGCTTCAACAAATGATAATATGAATGAAATATATCGTCGCTTTGAGAAGTATGTGATAAGCAAGAGCTCCCCCTAAATTTGTGCATTATTTAAAATTTGCTTTTGACTGCAAATGCACAATCGATTAGGATCGTGGGTTACTCTTCCATGTCACATACATCTTGGTGGAGCGCTCAAAATGATAGAATATAAATAGCATGCACTCATCACCAAGGGAAACATGATTGATCATACATTAGTAATAAGATATCATCATTCAAGCACACATTAAAGCATAATATGATCAATCACATGATCATAAGAGTATCTCACACACACGCACGAATATTGTAGTAAACAAACGAGCAAATAACAAGTAGCAAGAGAGGTAAACAAAGCAAAACACACTCTCTCTCTCTCTCTCGAAGCCTATGATCTATACACTTTCTCCCACTTTGGCAACAAGTTACCAAAAAGCTTGAAAATGCATAGTGCTATGCGGCACTCTAAGCATGATCTCCGGGAGCTCTGGTGTGCGAAGATGGCGTGGAGAGGACAACATCTGCAAAAGCTTCCGATGATGACTGAGGAACTGGAGGAGTTGCAACTGGAGGGGCAACTGGGGCAGTGGCTGCAGGTGCTGAAGTGGTGGCTCTTGTGTCACTGACTGGCACAACTACAGACCTGTTGGTTCTAGGCACTCTCTGAAATGCCTCTGTGGTAGCTCTTCCTCTCCTGTCCTCTGCTTCTTCTTGAAGTTGCTCAACTGTGGTCTGATTTCCGTGACCTTCAAGTCTAGATCATAAAATTTTGTTTCAATGATCCTCTCAAGACTCTCTTGATTTTGAGTCAAGGTGGCTAGTCCTTTCTCAATTCTCATAGTGGCCTCAAGTAGATAGCTGAGCTGATCCTACTTGGTCTTGAGATTTACAGCTGAGACATCTGGAATCTTGGAAGTCTTTGCTGCCTTTGCTTTTTCTCTCTTCTCCTGAGCCTCCACGGATGTAGGATGTGATTCATCCATGACAACAACATTGTCCTCAAAGTCTGGCCTCAGGGGAAGGTGCTCTCTGTCTAGCAGATATGTGCCTGTGCCCATCTTGGAGTTGATGAGCATCTGAATGTGTGGGGCATATCCACATGACCTCTTTTGATCTGCTGCAGTCCTCTTAATTGTTTCAACAATCAAGGTCATCACCTTGAACTTCTCTGGCACATCAAACATATGTAACAAGTTGATTGAGTGCCCTCTGATCATCCTGTCATCTCCTGATTTGGGCAACAAAGTATGCCTCAGTATAGTGTTGATTGTAGGCAGCCCTGACAACAGATAGTAAATGGACCCAAACTTGTGAGTCGCCAATGCAGCATCTGGAATTTCCTTGTGCATGTGAGCCATGGAGTTATGATCTTTCCTGGGCTTGGCATAGACATCTGTGTCATCTTCACTTTCTTCAGGGGCATTGATCAACTTGGCCCATTCTGCAATAGATGATTGGTATCTTGTACCTTCAGTCATCCAAACTATCTTGCCATCTGGGTAAAAATGTGTAGTGGAATAAAATTGCATCACCATATCATCATTCCATTTAGTCAATTTCTGACCAACAAAAATGTCAACTCCATTCATTCTGAAGCTCTCATGAACTCCAGGGAAGTAATCTTCATTGTCATCAATGAACTTCCAGTCGACCCATCTCATGTCACTTACTATGGGCTTCTTGTCCAAAAGAACTGTCTCATAGAAGTCCTGCTGCTCCTTGGTGTGAAACCTGTAATCCAAAGCAGTCCTTCTCCTTGTAGCATAGGGGTCTGTCTGTCTCCATAGTCTGAGACCTGCATCTTTTCTCACTTTCATGTTCTCTGCTATTGGATGAGTGTCATCATGGTTTGGAATTTTTGGCTTGAGTTTCCTGAGCACTTGCTGCTCCTCATCTTCCTGAACTTTAGGCACTGGGGCCTTGTTCTTCTCTGCAGCTGAGATATTTCTTGTGCTTCTCTTGGGTGCTATTGGCTTTGGAGCTTGAGCTTGTGAAGGTTGCTTGGGAGCTGTCTTGGGCTTGGATGGAGCAGCCCCAGACTTAATAGCATCTCCCATCAATTTCTGAGATTTCTGAGCTGGTGCAGCATCTTCTTCCTCATCATCTTCATCTGGATCTCTCATCATTGATGATCTGCCAATCACTCCAGCCATGGTCCCCTTTCCTTCCTTTTCTTGCCTCCAGCAGCCTCTTCTTCTCTTTGTTTAGCAGTGAACTCCATAGTTTCCTGAGTGGAGGCTCTGGCTTTTGACATAGGCACTCTCTTGGCAGGAACTTTCTTCTTCATGCCAAGCTTGATGGCAGCAGCAGCAACAGCATACTCCTTCTTGACTACCTTCTTCTTTGAGGTGACCTCCTCATCAACCACAAAGTCTTCATCTTCAGAATCTGAGGTTCTCTTCTTCCTTTGCCTAGTTGCAGCCTTAGGCAAGTTGCTTGGGGTGCTTCTGCTACCCTCATCATAGCTGCTATTGGAGGGACTAGTGCCCTCACTGAGATTTGCTTTCTCCTCTGACCTGTTCTGGCTATCACTATTGTCTGACATCTCTGACATTGAAAGCTGACCCTGTGAATAGATAGGTTGAGATAGAGTGGATAAGCATCACAAAGTACAGCCATTTTGCAAAACAAATGAGTCAAAAACTTAGTTTTAGTTTTCTACAGAAAGCATTTCGGAGCTACCGATATTACAAACTCGGTGACACCGAAGCAGCTTTAGAGTCTAAACATGTGAGATTGGTCAGACCGAGACACAGTTCGGTGACTCCGATATGCTAGGGTTTCACAGAGAAATGAACTCGGTCACACCGATTGGTATGTTTCGGTCAGACCGAAAAATACTTGTGCTATGGCCTGAGCCAAATCGGTGAGACCGAAATCCTAATATCGGTCGGTCCGAGATGAGTTCGGCGAAAACCTAAACCTAAATTTTTGCATCAAATCTAATCTAACGGAGTTTCCAGTGGATAGAGTAGTCTCAAACATGGAAAGAATATAGGCATTGATCTTTGTGCTCAGAATCGGAGTGGGGAAGGCACAAATGGACGAGTTCATACCCTAACTTGGCGATGAACTCGCTACGGCGACAACGGCGGTGAAGATTACCGTCGACGATGGCGAAAACCAGTGGCAGGAGGACGCTGGCGACGATGAGACGATCCGGAGACCTCGAGTCGGCAGAGCTGGACAGGCGTCGGTGAAGCGTTTGGAGGGATTTCCAAATTTTCAGCCCGTGGGTATATATGTCCAGTCACTGTCGGTGTGACCGAGTGGAACAACTCGGTGGCACCGAGATGCAGAATCGCAAGCGGTTGCTGCAACTCGGTGTGACCGAAAGGTTCAAATCGGTTGCACCGAGATTAAAACTTAGATCAACTTAATGAACTCGGTGTGACCGAATGGGATGGATCGGTCAGACCGAAATGCACTAAGAAGTTTTGGAAGTTAAGTCTATGACGAATCGGTGGCTACGAGTGCTCCTCACTCGGACGGTCCGAATATGACTTGATCAAACTTTGTGATATAGCATGAATAGAGTTTGAGATGAGAAAAGCATAGATAGCTAGAGGGAGTACTTAGGCATTCTTGTCCATCCATTTGGCAGAAAGAAGAAAAACCAATCAATCAAAACAACAAATGGATGTCCTCGAATGGAGAAAAATTATGCGTCCAACATGCTCACACAATAAGATAGCAAATGAAATATGTGTCAAAGCATGCACAAACACTCTAGCATCTATCAAGCAATTGGCGATGACTAGGTCATCTATATATGAGTATATTGACTTAGGAGTCAAATGAGAACATTTGATCATAGGTCATACTCATCATTTAGGCACAAGTGGGGTTACCACTTCTACATAAAGCATTGTTGTGTTCACACCATTAGAGTTGCTTTAGCTCAATTCTTAGAGTAAAGCTCCCCCAAGATGTGATATCCCCCCTAAGAGGGATGAACTAACCTTGGGTTTTGTCGATGATGACTTCATGTAGATGTTGAAGATGTGGATGCTCAATGTTGATGTAGATCATTTGGAGAAATCCATTGGAGTGAGTTGCACTTTCAATACCTACATGGGTTAGTCCCACAAGGAACACACAAGGATATCCATAGACATAGAGTGAAATACACATATGATGTTGTCCATGAAAACATTAGGTTACCTTGTCCCTTATCTTACCAACAAGAGAGTTTGTGACTCCTTGAACTAGTGCAAGATATGGAAGTTGATTGCACTTGTCCTTGCCAAAATGAATATGAGTGAAGTATGTTGGCGGAGTCACCCTCAAGAACTCTCTAGTTCTTCTTCTTTGGGATCCACATCAGCTTGATGGGAATCCTTGGAGTTGTAGTCGTACTTGATGAAGTAGAACTTGATGCAGTCTTGGGAACCCACTTGACCAAGGCCTTTGGAGCTTCTTCAAATGAATCAATCTCCTCTTGAAACTTGTCCTTGCCTTTTAGCTTGTGGTCTTGTGGTGGAAGATCATCTTGAGCTTGTGTTCCCTCGAAAGAAGTGGGGTCATACTTCTCTTGTTGAGGAACAAACTTCGTCTTGGGGTATCGATCTTCTTCCCACTCAACTCTATTGGCATTGAACTTGCGTTCAAAACCAACACCTTGATTCTTCCGGTGCCTTCCTTGCTTGCGTACAATGTCCTCAAATTGCTTACTTCCGGCAAGGCTCTTGTAAACACCTTTCTCTATAATTCCCTTCAATAAGCTATTTTCTTGCTCAAGTGTAACTTGGCTAAGAGAATCATTAGTGGAATCAAGAGAACTACTAGAAGCAACAATATTGGATTTAACATGATTATTGTTACTACTAGAAGAAGAATCTTTCTTGCTCTTGTTGCTAGATTTACTTGTGGCATGTAAGTAGACAAGAGTAAACACTTGGCAATGTAAGAAGAACTTTTATTACGAAGATCATCATTGATTGCTTTTAAGAACCCATGCTCTTGCTCTAGATTGAGCTTTTCAAAGCGTAGCTTCTCATGAGTCTTTAAAAGCTCTCGATGATCCTCTAAGGTAGTTTCATGAGCTAACTTAAGAGTGTTTAGTTCTTTAGTTAGATGCTCAATCTCCTTCTTATCATTGTCATTCGTTTCATCTTGATTAGCATGATTAACAGCAATTTCATCATAGTTTTTGTCACTAGAGTTGTCAACAAGTAAATCATCATCACCTAGCAAATCATCATCATCACTATTGAAATCAACATACTCGGGGTGTGATACCTTGGGATATTTAGCCATGAAGCATCTTCCAATCCCTTCATTTGGTGAGTCAAATATGTCGTAGGAGTTGGATGACACAAGTGCAAGACCGGCAACACCTTCATCTTGAGTATGTTCGGAGTCGGAGTGATAACTTCTCTCGGAGTGGTGTTCGGAGTCAGAACCGGATACCCATTCACCAACATGAGCTTGATGTCTTCGTCTTGTCTGGCTCTTTGATGACTTGTCCTTCCTTTCCGAATCCTTGCTTCTGTGAGAGGGTCTTCGTTCATAACGATCATCTCTACTCCTTCTCTCCCTTGGAGGTGATTCCTCTCTTTTACTCCTCCTTTTAGGTGAGTCTTCTCTTCTTTTGTAGGGAGCCGTACACTCATTGGAGTAGTGTTCGAGTCTTCCACAATTGTAGCAATTTTGTTCACAACTAGAAGATCTCTTTTCATAGTAGGACCTCGACTTGGAACTTCTCTCTTTGCTTCTACTCTTGTAGAACTTGTTGAAGTTCTTCACCATTAGGATCAATTCTTCATTGAAGACTTGTTTCTTACTTGATGATGTAGGAGCATCACATGAAGCTTTCTAAGCACCACTAGACTTGTTATGAAGCTCTTCTTTATCCTTGAGTGACATCTCATGAGCAACAATTGTACCAATGACTTCCGTTGGCTTGAGATCTTTGTAATTGGGCATCATTTGGATCAAAGTGCACACGGTATCATATTTTCCATCCAAGGCTCTTAGGATCTTCTTGATGATGAATCTGTCGGTCAGCTCTTCACTTCCTAAGCCGGCAATCTCATTTGTGATGAGAGCAAGCCTAGAGTACATTTCAGCGACTCCTTCACCATCCTTCATTTTGAACTTGTCAAGTTGACTTTGAAGCACATCCAATTTGGATTCCTTGACGGACTCGGTACCTTCATGCATGTCAACCAAAGTATCCCAAATTTCCTTTGCATTCTCAAGATGGCTAATTTTGTTGAATTCTTCGGGGCACAATCCGTTGAAGAGGATATCGCAAGCTTGAGCGTTGTATTGCAACATCTTCAATTCTTCCGCGGTTGCTTCATGATTCGGTTCTCTTCCATCTTCGAAGAGATCACCTTGCAAACTAATACATACAATAGCCCAAATGGCGGGGTTATGTCCAAGAATATGCATTTTCATCTTATGCTTCCAACTAGCAAAATTTGTACCATCAATGTAAGGACCTCTACGGTGGTAATTTCCCTCGCTAGACGCCATACTCTCCTAGGTTGTGAAACCAAGGCTATGATCTCCAAAGCTATGGAAATCAAGGCAAATGGAGACCAAAGCTCTGATACCACTTGTAGGATCGAAAGTAGGTCTAGAGGGGGGGGGTGATTAGTTACTTGACCAAATAAAAATCTAGCCTTTTCCCAATTTTATGTCTTGGCAGATTTTAGCAACTTAGCACAAGTCAAGCAATCAACCTACACATGCAATTCTAAGAGTGTAGCAGCGGAAAGTAAAACATTGCATATGAAGGTAAAGGGAAGGGTTTGGAGAAGGCAAACGCAATGTAGACACGAAGATTTTTGGCGTGGTTCCGATAGGTGGTGCTATCGTACGTCCACGTTGATGGAGACTTCAACCCACGAAGGGTAACGGTTGCGCGAGTCCACGGAGGGCTCCACCCACGAAGGGTCCACGAAGAAGCAACCTTGTCTATCCCACCATGGCCATCGCCCATGAAGGACTTGCCTCACTTGGGTAGATCTTCACGAAGTAGGCGATCTCCTTGCCCTTACAAACTCCTTGGTTCAACTCCACAATCTTGACGGAGGCTCCCAAGTGACACCTAACCAATCTAGGAGACACCACTCTCCAAAAGGTAATAGATGGTGTGTTGATGATGAACTCCTTGCTCTTGTGCTTCAAATGATAGTCTCCCCAACACTCAACTCTCTCTCACAGATTTTGCTATGGTGGAAAGATGATTTGAGTGGAAAGCAACTTGGGGAAGGCTAGAGATCAAGATTCTTGTGGTTGAATTGGAATGTCTTGGTCTCAACACATGAGTAGGTGGTTCTCTCTCAGAAAATGAATAGTGGAAGTGTAGGCACGTTCAGATGGCTCTCTCTTGAATAGAGAAGGGGGTGGAGGGGTATATATAGCCTCCACACAAAATCTAACCGTTACACACATTTGACCCAACTCGGTCAGACCGAATAGAAGAACTCGGTGACACCGATTCAGTTCAAAATGTGGACGTTAGGATTTTTGGTGGGACCGACATGATCAACTCGGTGGGACCGATGCACCAGGGTTAGGGCAAAACCTCATCTCGGTGTGACCAATTGCATGAACTCGGTGAGACCGATTTCAGCAATGAGAAAACAGAGAGTTGGTCAGGCAAACTCGGTGGGACCGATCGCTCCTTTCGGTGATACCGAAATGTTACAAAAGGGAAACAGAGAGTTTGCATTGCGAACTCGGTGGGACCGATCGCTCATTTCAGTGAGAATGAAATGTTACGAAGGGAAACGGAGAGTTTGCAGTTCCGTCTCGGTGAGACCGAAATCCCTATCGGTGAGACCGAACTGATTAGGGTTTCTGGCTATGGCTATGTCAAAAGAACTCGGTGGCGCCGGATAGATCAAATCGGTGGGGCCGAGTTTAACTTTAGGTTTAGGACATATTTGGAATTGAGAAAGTGGTTGAGGGCTTTGGAGCATATCACTAAGCATTTTGAGCAAGTAGACCATTAAGCAACACCTCATCCCCTTTTAATAGTATTGGCTTTTCCTATGGACTCAATGTGTTCTTGGATCACTAAAATAGAAATGAAGAGTCTTGAGCTTTTGCCAATATTTGTCCTTAGCATTTTGAGGGGTCCACATCTCTACTCCATGTGCCATGCCAATCATTGAACTACCTGAAATATTTAACTTGAATGGATATTAGTTCAATGAGCTATATGTTGTTATGAATTACCAAAACCACCCAGGGATTAGTTGCACTTTCACCTTACAGCACTAAATTATTCCTAATAAAAGCCACAACACTGGGTGGAGCACTTGTGGCGCGCCATGAGTGCCCTGGTGTGCGGCTGTTTTCCAGCCTGGTGACACAACGCCTCTTCCTCGGCCTCGCAACTCGTGAGGTGCTGATTGGCAGCTTGCCAACGGGCGAGCACGATCTCACCGGTCTGGTGATCTGGCACCAACAGGTACTCCTCCTCGCTAGAAACGTGCACCCGGTCCACGTACCGCCAAGCATAGATGAGGTGCTTGGGCCCGACTGCACTCAGGGCTTTGGTACGGGCGTCCTCCGCCACCAACACGGCCCTCGCGCGAGCCTTCTGCCAAAGAGCCAATTGCCTAACTCTCTCGGACACGACATAGGCCTGCCAGGCAGCTTGCCTCGCAGCGCGCTTCTCTTCCTCGGCATTCTTCTCTGCCTCTCTTTTGGCGCGCTTTGCCAGAGGCAAAGTCTCCCACAAGTCGACCTCCATTTCTTTCTAAAGCTCCTCCAAGCTGGGGGGCTTGGCGGGCGGCGCAACGGTCTCGTAGCGGGGAGCCGACGCATCCTCCGATGCGCGTGGTGGCGAGAGTGGGAACGCCGATGCGTTCACCTTGACGCGTCGCAGCGAGGAGCGGAACACCGACGCGTCATCCTCCACTGGTGGCAGCGAGGAACGGAACACCGACGTGTCCTCCTCGACTAGTGGCGGCGAGGAACGGAACAGCGACGTGTGACCCTCCATGCTGGGCAGCGAGGGGCGCCTAGGGCTTGGGAGGGGCGATGCCATGGTGCTCGACGAGTCCTTAATTGAGAGGGAGGAGGAGGAGATAAAGGTGATGAACGTGAGCATTCTTCCGAATGCCGTGGGAGGCGCAGTAATTATAGCGAGCAATGCCACATCTACGTAAGATATGTTGCGTGATTAACGTAATAGCCATGTGGGCATATTTTTGTTGGAGTAAATTACGGGGGAGGGGAGGGGTGGAAATATTGCTGGTCACAACGGATTGGACGAGCGCGGGGGGAGGAGAGTCATGCATGCAGATTGTTTTCACATGGGGAGGAATGGTGGGACTGCCGGAGGGAGACGGAGAGTCAAGCATGCAGATTGTTTTCACACATGATGGAGAGGAAAAGATTTGGAGATTTGTGCAGAACGAGAGCATTAATTGAGTACTTTTACAGATTACAAAAACTATTCCACCGCCTCTATCTTCGTAAAGAGTAGGTGAGATTTTTGAATCGAGCCCTTTAAACAAGAAGGGAGGTAGTAGTAGTACTCTAACCTTGTTGTGATGACTATATATGACATGGCAATATCATAACGCACCTAGATAGAGGAACTAGTCTACATAATGCATATAAGTTTTGTCTGAAGTCAAAGTACCTCTACTTTGACCAAACTTATAGAAAATGTATCAACATTCACAATGTCAAATCAATATTTTTATATTCATTATGAAATGTAGTTTCATAAAATATATATTTGGTATTATAGATATTGATATTTTAAGTATAAATTTGGTTAAACTTTGCAAACTTTGACTTGACACAAATCTTACGCGGAGTAAAAAGGACCAGAGGGAGTATCACGCATGCGGAGTAGGCAAAAAAATTGCTCATTTATAGCCGTCCGAAGTCTTAAAGGGCATGACCACGCGAGGAAGGCGAAGGTCATGGGAGGCACGACGGTTGATGGAATTAAGTGAAAGTTAGATGCACGCGCCGGCATGGCGTGCGAACATGCAGAAGCTATACCGTCAGGCCTACGATGTGGGTCTAGTAAGCATGACATCTAGTCGGTCCCGCATAGTACTCGAGAATGCTTTGGGGGCAAGCAGCCGTTTATCCACCGGGCAAGCCACCACCCCACACCATTCGCACGCCCTACTCGTCCCCGTTTTCTACCTTACAACAGTTCGCTCCCAGTCGTCTCGTCCTTTCACATTACACCAGTTCCACTTCTCCTAACCCGCCTCCAAAATCCATGGCCTCCCAAATCTCCATGATCGGCGGTGAGTACAAGGTTAGAACCATCACCAACGATGAGTTCATCGTCATCTACACCCGTAGATCCGCGACGGTGGAAGCATGCCTTGGTCGCTTCCTACACATGTTAGAAAGTTCAAAGGATGAGTGGGTCACTGGGCTAGATGTTGAGTACACCACTGTCCTGGACAAGGAGAAGCTTCTAAAGGTGGGAGAGATGAAGAAGCCCGCCGTGATCCAGGTTTGCGTACATAATGTGTGCTTGGTCTACCACATATGCCATGCTGACGTTAGGTGCCAGGATTTTGAGTTCTTCCTCAAGGAGAAAAGAGTGAAATTCGTTACTGTAGACTTTACGAACGACAGGACAGTCCTAGATCGGATAGGCCTCGTTGTAGGCCAGCCCTTCGATCTCCAGAAGGAAAGCCTGGTGTCCTCCTCTCAGCCTTCAATGCTAACCCTGGCAGCAGCCATGATTGATCCTTCTTACGCTGAACTGAAGAAACCTCACCCCAAGTTTCATCATGCATGGGAGTCAAAGACAATAGATGAAGATCACATTACGCCGCAACGGATGCCTACCTTTGCTTAAATATCTATAAGGGTTGGATGAAGAAGCATAGCTCAGTGTCCGGTTCAAGCAAAGAAGTGTCGGCGACGAGGACGAAGTCGAGGACGTGGACGAGGACTCCGAGTAAGGTGGCAGTGCTGTTGCTCATGCTGGTTCTATTGCAGTGTCAAGCGGACTAGTTGCTTAGTTTTATTTTAGGGGTGTGTTGTGTTGAGCCCCCAGCAGAACTATTTTATGTTCTTTCTCATTATTTGAACTCTTTAGTACGTATAGTAGTACTACTAGTATGTCTTACTACTATTCTTCTTGTAGTTGGTACTACTACTCGTATCTTCATGTTCCTACTGTACTTAATACATACTAGTAGTATAATTTGGGTCAGTCGATTTGTAAAAGAAGTTCAACCGAGCGAAGGAAGAAGACTGTAGAGAAGCTACCCCAGTATCTATATTAGGGTGGCAGGGTGCCCATGATCTATCTTATAAGTGTTGGGTGTGGAATACAGTTCGCCGGAAAAAATGGATCATGCCCGGGGTTAAAAGGATGGCGGGGGTGGGGGGAGCATGGCGGTGGCAGGCGGTTCAGGGGAGGGCGGGGCGGCGGTGGCAGGCGGTTAGGCCTGTGGCAGACTGGCGGCTCGATGGTTGAGATAGAAGATGAACAGTGCATCATTTTTGGAGGTTGAAGAAGCCCTTCTGGTCATCCATGTTGCATCCAACGGCTCACAAGAGTCGACTAACCCAAATTGTTCCTTCAGATTGCATGATCCACGTGGAATTGAAGGTCTCGAGGGTAGATTCCATGTCCGCACCCGATTTGTGGGCTCGGCGCGGGCGCGACCGGCTTCCGCCGCGACAACCACCATGCGAGCCTCCTCCGCGCGGGCGGAGACGCCAATGACACGCGAGCTCCTCCTCGCCGGCGTGCTGGAGCACGTGCTCGTCCTCCTCCTCTTTGTAAGCTGCGGGCATAGACGCGGCTCGACCTGCTCACGTGCTTGGCAGTGTAGCGTCATCGCGAGGAGGGACTACAGACGACGTGAGGGGTTCAGTTCCTCTGCAGTACCGTACGGTGCTGTAGTGCGGATGACATGTGGAGCCGGGTCCCACATGGCAGCGATAGTACTACACCGTACAGTACTCAGTGACTGTATGCATGAACGGCGGCGGCGGTATATTGATGAGTGCGCTTATGGGAGCTTGGTTATAGGGTTGGTCAAACTTAAAAGAACACCATACTAGTACACGTAATCCTGTGCAAGCGTGTGCATCACGGCCACGCCTATACACCACATTAGTTAGCACAGCATCAATACGGAATCATGTGCAAGCGCATGCACCACGGCCGCGCGGTCGATCGAAAGGTGCGTCACGGTGTCGCGCTGGAAGTACATCGACCGAACCTTTTTGTGTGTGTGAAAACAATCCTCGAATATTACTCTACTTTTTTTTGCTGGAAAATTTCCTCATGCTACAATATTTCCATATATTTGTATTTAGCTTCAGTTCGTGATTATTTGGATTTGGGCATTTTAGGTGCCCCCTACAAAAAAAATTAATAGAGATTATGTGTGTGTAACGGAGAGAGAACGCGTGTATGTGTCTACATGTGTGTTGTCGCGGAAGGGCAATGTGGAGACGGGCTGTGTGTGGGATAGTCATAGAGAGGGGTGAACATGCAAATGATCAGTATGAGTGAGACATAGAGATATACCGAGATGTTGTGTATACATGAGAGAACGGTCTTCTATTTGTGTTTTTTGTGTGTGCGAGAGAGAGAGAGAGAGAGGAGCATCCGTAACACAACCATCTCTCTCGATTCGACCGTCCCTCACACAATCGCATGTAACACATGCATCAACGCACACGTTTTGACACCCTCACCCAGCCCCTGCCGCCTCAAGGCCCCTACATCGCTCTCTATCTCGCACACACAATCTCTTCATGAAAACTCTATTTGGCATGCATGTAACTCTCTGTCACATACACACCATGTACCACGCACACACATATTTCTCTCTCGCTATGTCTCTTTGCCTAGCAAACACACTCCCCATAGTCCTATCTTTGTATCCCGCACACGATGTCTCTATATTGCTTAAACATTGACGCACACAATGTATCTGTCTCGCACCTTTAGCCTCTCTCGCATGCTCACTATGCACACACATTCTCTCCATAGGTTTGATTTCTCTCAATATTTGACACACACAAACCCACCCCCCCCCCCAACACTCACCACACTATCCATCCCCATCCATGGTTATATAGCGACCCCTGTCGCTTGTGCTTATCTGCACCCCCACATGCACACCACCTTGATCTTCAAGGAGGGCATCGGGAAGAACGAAGACGACAACCAGACCGCACTAGAGACCGCGAGGCCATTTGGAAGCATGATGACATGGCGACAGCTGAGTAACTCCTCCCCCCTCTCTCCCTGTCGATCCCTCCCGCACAAAATTATCAATCCCTCAACCCACAAGATTCCCCTATATTCCATGTTCTTTTGAGCTCTCTCATCAAACCTTTTTTCTCTTCTCCTTCCACATGTACAAAATCTCGATGCACACGCATCTCACTCCCTATATATTACATGTCTTTATCTTACTCATAGACCTAACTTCTTCCTCTGTATACATCCTCTCTCGCACACTTCCTCTCTCTCTCTCCTACTCTCTCGCCCACATATATATACAATCTTTCTCGTCCTCTGTCTCTTTCTTTCACTGGGTGTATATTATGTGTGTTGAGCGCACGCATCTCTCTCCCGCCATTGTTCCATGCATCTCCACAAACTCTCTATGTTTCATTCACACATTGGGATGTGTTCTAAAAATTGCTTTAGACCGGATCATGTAGAGTTATGGTTGGTTTGTTGCATCCAACAAATTAATAACTATGAAATGCATTTAGATTTTCATTTGAGTTGGATCATGTGAGTTTGAGCATATTGTGAAGTACTGTAGACCTGGCATTCATCTTGGAATTCAACAAGGATTCTAAATATTGAATTGTACAAACCATTACATTCGAAGTCAATAGCTTAATATATTTATTTCACAATTACAACAAATAATTAATGGCACGACAAACTAAGAAAACAGATGTGTACTCCCTCCGTTTTTATTTAAGTCCGCGTATTAGCATTGGTCAAAGTCAAGTTTTGTAAACTCTGACAAAGTTTATAAACAAAAATATTAACATATACAATAACAAATCAACACCATTAGATTCATTATTGAATGTACTTTCACATCATACAGATTTGTTATGGTAAATATTTATATTTTTTCTATAAACTTGGTCAAACTTTAGGAAGTATGAATTCAGTCAAACCTAATATGCAGAGTAAATAAAATCGGAGCGACTACTAGTAGTACTCCTAGCTGCTCAGCTCAATCACCCAACACGCCAGACGGGGAGCAGGGAGTACTAGTACAGTGTTACAAATTTTTAGGTCGGCGGCCAAATCTCCCGCTTCCATCGAGATCTCCCGCGACTTAGATTCGACCAATGCAAAGTTACCATCATACCCTTGGTCGAGCAGGCAGACGGATGCTGGTTGGTCGGGGGCTGTTTTGGTAACTTCACGTTCACCCCAACCATCCAACCCCACCCCGGCACCCAGAGTACTCCTCATTACTCCCCATTTTCTATCCCCATCGCAAAATAGACTTCTCCACGGCACCGCAACACCTTCCCTTCGTGCCCCTCCCCTTCTTCATCGGCGCACTCATCCACCACAGCGCATCTGCCTCATCGACGATGTCGTACGCCACACTGGAGCCGGTCCGCCATCGCCGTCGTACACGGAGCCTCTTCCCCAGTGCCGTCTTCCACGGTCTCGGATCTACTTCCCGGAAGCCGACGCCAAGTGGCAGCACGATCGTCATCGACAATGAACTGACTCCCGTTGCCGACCATGATGCACAGACGCCGTCGTGACCTTCGTACTCCTCCTCAATTGGTAATGTGTACATTGATTCTCTAAGCAGTACATGTGCAGTTCCGATTATGTTCATACCTACCCTTCTAATTTCCTGGCTGCTATTGTTCTGATAAAAGTAATTGGTTATAGCTTGCATTGTCCAACAGAATATCGTCTTGTAGTTGTGCGTCGCTCCTGTATTGCGCTGTGCTTGGGTAGGTTCTTCATTTGTAACCAGTAGTGTCGCAAATGATGGAAAGTTTTTTAGAATAGCAGTGAGGTGACCCCCCTATTCTATTCACTCAAAATGAAACCACAACGTAGTTCTAGCAAAGTTGAAAAGCCACATAGTAGGATATTAAAAATCACTCGTGCTAACATGGCAGATGAGTACTTTATGTTGCCCACAAGATGCGTGAGTATTACTATATTTTTCTTGCCATGTTGAGATTTTAAAACTACGAATGCAAACGTGCAGAGGAGCAATGAAGACCGAATACGGGATGTTGGGGACATCTTCAAGGAACGTCGCAAGTTAAAGAGGAGCTACACCGAACCTGTAAAATGAGCTTTGGTAAGTAACAACCTTTCAATTTCTTTGACATTGAGAACCTGACTAGCAATGGCGGATGTTTTGTGTGTCCTTGATGGTTTCGTTAATGAAATTGGAGGGAGCCCCCTCTTTTGACCATTTTTTACTTTGACATGGTATGTGTCTGGCAGCAGTAGTGAACACAGGACCAGACCAGGCCCTGGGCAAGCCCCGAGCCGAAAGCAGCGTCAAACCACGTTGTCTGCTCGGCAAGGGTTCTTGCCATGCAATCCAGCAGTGTGGTAGATTATTAAACAATAATAGGCGAGACAAACAATTTCCTGTACACTTAATTAGGCTCTCAATCATTTGTAGGATCTCAATTTACTCAGTGGACCCACCATGCCGTAGGATGAATCTTTTGTAATTTAGTGTTGAAGCTAGTCAGTCAAACACGCCTACAGACGCCCTGGAGATCATCTGGTTGCCGGTTGTTTTGCTGCAGCAACCCTTAGCTTAGTGCACCCCTCTGCTGGTTTTTCTATTTCTCTTAGTCTTGTGTTCTTTGATGTATATGTCGTAGTTTCTATAAGCTGGCTCTGATTGATATGTAATAAGCACAGTCTTAATCGTCCTAATGCTTTCCTTTTTAGCGTGATGTAGGAAGTAGGTGTTCTCACCTTGCAGTCTGTTTTTATATTACTCCTTTTGAATTCACTTCTCCTAGTCCTGTTTATCGGGCTTCTACTTAATGGATCTAGGGAGCTCTGACTATTGATCTAAAAAAGAAGTAACTTCTTCATGTCAGGAAGCAGTTGTCAGGAAGCAGTTCCTGCGAGGAGGGAAGTATGGTCAACCTCGAGATCATTTTCCAAAATGAGGCTGGATTACACACAAGGTTCCATTTCCCTAATGATGTCGGATTAGACACAAGGTGCAAATTCCCAGATGATGTTGGATTACTCACAAGCCAGGTGGAGTCGTCAAGTGTTCGTGTCCTCGTTGCTCTAGTAAAGGCTGAAACAAAGCGTGCAACAGCCCTTGAGAATGTAGCTGAGTTCCTGAAGAAGCGAAAAGAGCAATCAGATGCTCTCTTCACCCAATCCAAAGAAGAGATGGAAGAAGCCACAAAGAAGCTAGCAGAGGCAGAGCAGGCTAGGCGTCTCCTGCTATCTAAAGCTGTTGTTAATACAAATTTTCATTCATAATAGCTAGGTTCAAATGTTTATCCAGTTAGCATGCCTGTTGTGATGTCCGTGCATCTACTGAGATGTATGTAAGTCTATGATGCCTAGATGTGGCACAAAATATTTTTTCCGGGTCATGTAATAACAGCCATTACTTTCCGAACAATAACAGACGAACCATTGGACATGGTATAGTTCACATGCAAGCCCAACATTCCAAGTTCAACTTCCACATCAAACTCATGTTCACAGATGTCTGCACATTCATAGATAATGTCCACAAGCATGATTCACTTCAAAGCCAAAAAAATGTGAGGAGAATTATAAATAAAGAAAAATCTCTAGTTCCTATTACTAGTGCGAGCACAACAAGTCAAGAACATACATAATTAATTATTTTTTGGATATTTTTTGACTAAACGCGAATAACTTCTGGAAGCAGGTGTAATTTCTAATGCCGGTCGCGGCTGGGGTCCATGATGTTTTGAGCCAAACCGGGCAACACACCGGGTGTCTATGCCGGTGACGCGGTGGTCGTAGCATTCATGGGTTCCGAGCGGCGGTGGCTCCCGTGGTCTAATATTCCTCGATGTCGGCGGTGGCCGCGGACGTGTTGGCCACCTCCGCCAGCATGCCATGATTCCACCAACGTTTGCATCGGATGGCACGGCCAACCATGGTGCACTGGACGCCGTGGTCCCTCGTGTACCGGCATGCAGCAACTGGCCACTCCTCTGCAAGCAGGCTTGGAGCATCGAGTTGATGCACCAGGGGCCAGCTTGGAGCGGCGGCTTGATCCTCCGCTTGCCCGCCTGCAGCCTCGCCCATGGTATTGACGGCCTGGGGCGGGGAGGGAGGTGGGGCAGCGAGTTGCCTGGCTCGTCGGGGCACCCAGCCAGCTTTTATGCCGGAGAACTCATCTTCCTGCTCACCGGATGCTATGGAGAGTGTGGAGAAAATGGTGCAAGGAGGATATGGGGAGCGGCGGTGTGGTGCGGTTCTTGCCAGGCGTCTGGCCTCGTTTAAATAGCGGGTGAACAAGAGGAGCCAACCGGCGTTGTGTTCTAAAATGCCGGCCGGCTCGCGGAAGGACGTGTAGCCGGCACACACGTGGATTCAATGGAGGTAGGCGGGGCAGTCTGCAGCTGGCTGCATGCGGCGAGGAGGCGTGTTCAGCCTGGCATGCAGCGAGTGGGGCCCTCTTGGCCAGCGCGCCGGTTCAATGCCTGCGCTATGAGAGGTCGTGTCCGTGTTAGAGCAATCACTCCCTCCGGTCCTTTTTTGTTTGGGTATAACAAAATCTCATTTTTCATTCATTTTTTACAAGTAAAATTCATGGACAAAATTTGACCCAAAATACGATGGGGACTAGTAAACCAGGATGGAGGTAGTAGTGATGAATTCCATTTTCGCTCCATACCAATCGTTCTAAAACCCAGTATAACGCGCCATTGAAAATCGAAACACTTACCCCAGTAAAAAAATGATATTTTAAACATGGCAACTCGATCAGTGGCGATTGGCGAGCCACCGCCTCCAGGTCGTTCACCTGTGGTCCCCGACCATCAACTCCTACGGATCAAATTATCACGCGAACTGACTATTCCTAAAAAGGTGCACTCCACCACGTACCCGGTACCCGTGCATGCAACAATCGTGCACCTATGGGTTTATTTGTTTACCGTGCCTTAGGTAACTCTCATGTGTGTGAGACAGCGAGAGACCGACTGTGTGCGTGTGCCTCTTCTCTTCGTATATGTACTCCAGCGTTTGTCTGGTGTCCAAAAAATAATACTGTAATAACTAGCAATGTGCCAGTGCGTTGCAACGCATCCAAAGTAGAGTAATACATATTCACCAATTTGATAGAAAATAGTGTAGTTTTGCTATACATATATCACTAAAAATATCTTATGTTTCACTCAAAATATATTCCTTTGGCTATTTTGATGAGATAAGGGAGGAATATGGTTGGTTTCAAGATTCGAGAAGTGGGATATTGTTGCAAAAAGCCCATGTGTGTGTGTGTGAGAGAGAGAGAGAGGGAGAGAGAAGGAGGGCAGAGTGCGTGTGTGACAAAGACACAAAGAGTGTGTGTGTGTGTGCGAGAGGTATTACCATAAAATGAGGCAATAGTGTGCGTGTGCATGATCGAGAGGGCATGTCTCAAGAAGGGACGAAAAATCTACATAGATACAAGGAGTGAAAGTGTGCGGTGGATGGATAAACCTATCTAGAGGCTGGTCGATCAATGTTTGTGAGAGAGGTACGAGTCAAGGGTGCGAAAGCGAGAGTTTTTTTGTGTGTGAGAGAGGAACGGTAGTCGGTAGTGGGATTCAAAGCTGGAGTTATGTGTGTGTGAGTGAGTCAGAGAGAGGGGGGAGAGTTTGTCTGATCGGTAAACAAATGAATAATGTCAGTTCTGGAATGGAGATGAAGACGGAAAGGAGACCCGCAAGAAACGATGTGTGTGTGGGAGAGAGTAATTTTAGTGGTAGGAGTCATATCTAGAAATATATAGGGTGCGTGAGAGAACCCTGGAGAGAAAGGCAAAGTGAAAGACGAGCGAGAGTGTGTGTGTAGCGGTGAAAAAGAAAGGTTAGGTAGTTATAGTGATACCAGAGAACGATAGAGACGTGAGAGATAATGAAAACCGTGTAATCTATGAAGAGAGAGAGAGAGAGAGAGAGAGTGACACTTCTCGAGGGAGACGATGAGAGACCGTGTTTGCAAAAAACGGAGAAGTATGTAGTGAGCGTGCGGGTGAGATGGAGAAAAGAGAGTGATAGCTACATGAAGGAGCATGCGAGAGAGACCTAGAGAGAGATGGGCGCGAAACGAGATTCAAATATTTAGTTCTGTGCATAGAACATGTCAACATAAAGGGATTCAAATATTTGAATTCCAGATGATGATACATGTAATTCATACTCGAACCAAAATTTGATCTATCAAATATGCATACTAATTTGAATTTGTGCGTGTGTATGTTATTTAATATATTGATAATACCGATCCATACATTTGAGCTGAACATAATTTGGTTTCAAAATTTTGAATTCAAAGTCGAACATATATTGGTTTAAAAAATTTGAATTCAACCTTATGATTTTGAGATCATTGCATTTGTAAATCATATTTTATATATAAAGGAGCAGAATTCTTTGTTGTGCTTTTGAAAGTATATATAAAAAATGATGTATATAGATTTGTATTCGAATACAAAATGGATCCTGCCAAAAAAAATACAAGATGGATTCGAATTGAGTTGGCACGGTAAACGTGCACTCTTTTTCTGCAAAAAGTTGAACGAAGCGGGGAAACTCGCAGTAACCGCCCCAAAACCAAAATCTGCGAGATGGAAATTACTACCTATCCCTGACACGCAAAGCCTATCGGCTCGATTTCTATAGGTTCGATAGGGGTAGGCTTGTAATTTCACTCAAACGGTGACATAACCGCCTCCGCCTCTCACCTCCCCGGATTCATACACGGTGGGCGCCAAAACACAGTTTCTCCTCGGCCGAAATCGCCTCTCACCTCCCCGATTCATACACAGTGGGCGCCAAAACAAACTCTCCTCGACCGAAATCTCCCTCGGCAAATATTTGGTGTATGCGAGATTACCGTCCTATCCCCAACCGACTAATATTGCTGTGATGTAGGAAATTTTAAACGGGGGCTAAGTTTGTAAATTTCCTCGCATTTGAGACAAGCACGCCCTGAAGACATGGTTCCCCCTACCTCTCTCCCTCCATTTCCCCATTCATACTCCATTGGCACCAAAACACCCTCTCCACCGTAGTCTCCTCCGTCCGCCACCCCATCCACCGCCGTCCTCCTCCACCATGCCGGAGCTGATACCCCGACGTTGTTGTTCATTACAAGAGATCGACCTCTGTCGGGGACGAATCCGCGATCACCTATGGGACCCAGGGAAGGACCCCTTTACGTTCGGCAGGGAGAGACGGTCGCACGAAGAGCAAATCTAGCGAAGAACATGACAATGCACGAGAGAGATTTACCCAGGTTCGGGCCGCACGGATGCGTAAAACCCTACTCCTGCTTTTTGGTTTATTATCTGTATGATTGTTCTAGCTCCAGGAGCGCTACAGTACCGAGTAGCTGCGTACAATACTGGAGTTCTCCATCTCCCAGTTCCTCCCTTTTTTACGTTGCCTATGGGCCTCCTTTTATATGCACAAAGGGGTCACCAACAGGTGGCAAACAGTAAAGGTAGAGGTGGAAAGTTGCTACAGTAAGGCCATTATTACCAGGATGACATGTCCTACCTACCACTGACGGCAGGGGACAAGGGCATTCAATGCCCATGCCTTTGCTGTCCACATACATGTACCCGGACGTCTTGGGCGTGGGAAAAGCCTATCCCACCTGCTCCTGCACCGCTAACTACAGTGTACCGCCGTCTACACAGTGCCCTGCCACACACGCTTGGAAGGACCCAGAGCGCCACGCTGGCAGAGGCACCGGAGCAGCACAGTAGCAAAGTGGTACAGTAACGCTTGCCGCGGAAAGACCTTGCCGCACCTGACAGCTTGCCGCAACCCATAGCTTGCCGCGCAAGGTAACTTGCCGGGGCAAGTACCTTGCCGCAGCTGCTATCTTGCCGCAGCCAATACCTTGCCGCAGCCAATGACTTGCCGGGGCAAGTACCTTGCCGCGGCAAGTACTCTGCTACAGCAAACCTCAGGCTGGGCCTCAGCTGTCCCTCCCGGCAAGCTCCTCTTGCCGGGGCCTTAACTCTTGCTTTGTATACTTTGTTCTTGAATGGCTTAATAATCTTGAGCTTCTCCCTGGCTGTCCTCCCGCAAGCCTGGCCGCGGGATGCTACTACTGCCCGTGCACAAGTACGGGGTACTAGGGTACCCCTATTCTAGTACACCGACAGGAGCCCCCGGGCCTGGGCCACACACGGTGCCGGGCGTTGTTGGGCCAGGCCCAAACAATGCACGGGCACGCGTGGCTGGGATAAGCCGAAACGTCTCTATGATGTTTAATTGCACACTCTCCCATGCGTCGCGCATTGAATGCGGAGCGTGGGAAGCGTGCGCAGTTATCTCGAATGACGAAGGGGCGGATGGTTCCGCATCTTTCCCCATAAAAGGAGGGACCTGCAGAAGCACTCACACACCCCTCTCACCATTCTCGATCTCCAAATCTCCGCCTTCTTCTTCCTCCGCTCCAAAACAAAACGGTTTCCCAATCCTCCGCCACCGCGCGCGTCCGCATCTCCCTCGGTCCTCAGCTCCGCCTTCGCCATGCCTCCCAAAGGAGAAAAGGGGAAGACGGGGAAGTCCTCAAGGACGGAGACCCAGGCGCAGATGAAGAGGCAGAAGTACGCGCTCTTCACTCCGACGCTCACGGGGGCGGATCTGAAGGCCAAGTTCCAAGGCATGTGGGCCGCGAGGACCAAGGCGCATCCGGCTACCCGCGTTCGCCCAGCCACCGACGAGAGCGAAGTGAGCAAGTACCCCTTCTTCGCTTGCTACTTTTGGTGCGGGCTCTGCCCACCGTACTCGGATTTCTTTAGCGACGTCATGTACACCTTCAATCTCCGTCTGCTGGATCTCACACCGAATGCCGTATCCACCATGGCAATATTTGCGCATCTGTGCGAGAACTTCGTCGGCGTCGCACCCAACACCGCGCTGTTCAGGCATTACTTCACTCCCCGTGCTGAAAAGGGGGAGCCTCTCACTGTTGGCGTCTCGTTCGTTTCAAGATTGGGCGCCAAGGAGCATTATCTGAAGGGGGATCTCCGCCCAAGATGGGGAGAAATCCGGTCTGAATGGTGTTGGATCATTGACGACGAGCCGCCACCATACTGTGAGCTTCGCAAGACCCCAGCAGCGCGTGGCACAGACTGGAGCGATCTGGATCCCCAGGACAAAAAGCTGGAGATTGCCGCTACCAGGATCATACGGCTCAGGGAGGCCGGGCTCACCATAGGGATGGTTGGCGCAGACTTCCTCCGCTGCCGCATTGCTCCTCTGCAGCAGAGAGGAAGGCCGGCCTCTAATTGGAAGAACCCAGCCGATATCATGCGGCTGCGCCCTGGACTGATCAACAACTTCACAGTTCTGCAGCACGACTTTTTTATGCGAGAACTGTTCAAGCAAGAGACAGATCCAGAGAAGCGCGACAAGGCGTTCACGCTGCCGAAGCACATCGTTCCCCTTTGCAACAACTCCGCATTGAGTGCAATCATCGCTATGATGCCGCTCTGCAATGCGCACAGCATTGAAGCAACTTGGGACGTGCCGCTCGAAGAAGACGTGCGGCGATTCTTTGACTCCACGGTCGAAAAGCAGGTCCGGGTGGAGGAGTGGCTCGTCCGCAACACCACTGAGCAAGAAATAGAATTCATTGCTCGAAGAGTGGAGGAGGACAGGCTCGCCAGGGAAGCTGGCGATTTTGGTTATACTTTGGCGGAGCTCGACGTGGCACAAAAGGAGAGCCTCGCCGAGCAGGGGATGCTTGCCGGGAAGGGCGAGCTCGCCGCACCCGGCAAGGATGTCGGGCCAAGACAGCCTGCCGACGAGTCAAGCAGCTCGGAGGATGAGGGCTCCTCTTCCGAGGAGGGCACCGAAAGCCCACCGCGGTCAGAGTCCCCAGCCCCTCTGAGGAGGAAACGCCTTCGCAGGCTTGGCAAAGTGGCTGAGCGGCAAGAAGTTCAACAACCGCCGGAGCGCCGTTCGACGCGCTCGACCGCGGCAAGGGCTGGTGCTGCGGGAGCGTCTCACGCGGCCCCGGCAACTGGAGCAGGGTCATCAAAGACCGCTGCTACTACCCCCGCCAAGCAGCCAAGGAGCCCAGCTCCCCCTCCTCCCCCTCCTCACACGGAGGCGGACTTTGATTTTTCCGCTCTCAGCGAAGAGGACGACGAGGAAGAGTAAGTTCCCTTGCCGCGACCCTCAATCTTTGTAAGGTTTTGCTTCTGTCCTCACTTGTCGCGCTCCGGCCTTGCTTCCGCAGGGAGGAAACCTTGGCGGAGAGGACAAGGAAGAGAGCTAAGGTCTCGACGAGCAAGACCATGGTGGTCGTCGAAGATGAGCCCACGGCAACCACCGGGAGAGCGTCTGAGACCATCCCGACCAGCTCGGAGCCCAGCCCTCGTCGCAGCCCCCAGCGCAGCCCCCAGCGTAAGTATTTCAACTACCTTTCGCTGGTGGTCGCTGAGGAACAAGCATTTTGTCACTGACATCTTTGGGCGTGTAGGAGAGGAGTAGCAAGTGGAGCCATCTGAAGGTGCTCCAGAAGTACCACCCCCCTCGACCACACCGCCAAGGAGAAGATCTCCGGTAAGGGCTCCCACTAGCGAGCCGAGCCACGAAGAGGAGCCGGCAAGCGCCGAAGTGCCAAGCACCAGCGCTGGCGACCCCACCCCAATGACAAACGTTGACGGGGGAGGGGAGCCCACCGCTCCTGAGCTCAACACGGGTAAACCCACTTGCCGCAAAACTCTTTCTGCTTTCTTTCTTTTGTCTTCTTGAATTTCTTCCTGAAGCTCTTTTTGCTTTACTTCTCGGGTTGGCAGAGCCCTCCTCGGTGGAGCCAATGAACATTGACTCTTCTGCCGAGGAGAACACCACAGGGGCCGTCGATGACGAGGCCGCCAAGGCCGCCGCTGCCAAGGCCGACAAGCTGGCAGCCGACAAGCCTGCCGACGAAGAAACTGCCAGGGCTGCCGAAGAGGCCGGCAAGGCCGCCGAGGATAATACCGCCAAGGCGCCCACCGATGAAGCCGCCAAGGCTGCTGAAGCTGAGGCCGCCCAGAAGGCTGCTGAGGAGGTCGGCAAGGGAGCCGGTGGTCGTACTGACGGCCCTGAGGCCACAGGAGCGCCAGGCGCTACTCCGACCACGGGTCCCTCAACCACTGACGAGGCGGCAGCGCCCAACTCGCCTCCGCCAAGCAAATACATTCGGGTCGGCGAGAACGTCTACGTCAGCCTCCCCTGGACGATGGGCTCCAGAGCGCCAACCGAGGAGGATGTTGTGGACGAGGAGATCCTTGCCGCTGCCGGGCTCCAGCTTGTGGATGCGCCAGGCGCCAGCAGCAGCAGCAGCACGTCTGAAGAGGAGCAACTGCTTCAAAAGCTGCTGAATCTTCATCGCGCCCGACGGGAGAAGCTAGCTTCCAGGGAGGCGCTCATCGAGAAGGCCGAAGCTGACATGTTGAGGCGCGCGGAGATCTTGGCGGACGTCCGCGCGCGATCTCTTAATGCGTTAGAGGTCAAGCGGGCACAGCTGGCCGAAGAACGGCAGGCCCTCCTCCTGATGAAGCAAGACATTGAACAAAAACAGGAGGAGACCGCCAAGGAGTTGTCTGCTCAGGCTGGTGATCTGAACCAGCGGAAAGTGGACCTTGATGCCCACGAAGAAGAACTTGCCGAGCGCAAGAGGAAACTTGCCGAAACCCTCCAGCAGAAAGACGAGGAGGTGGCAAGACTTGTCGCAGAGCGGACCCAGGGGCAGGCACAAAAACACCAGAAGGAAATCGAAGCCTTGGCCCAGGAGTACGCCAGCAAGTTGGTGGAGGCCACCAACGCTGTCGCTGCTACAGAAGTGAACAGGAAGGAAACGGAGGAGAAAGTGGCAAGACTAGAGGCCGCCCTCAAGGCAAACGGTGACAAGCTCTCAACGCTTGAAAGTGAGAGGGCAAAGGTGACCCACACTTTGGCGGAGATGCAAGTTACCATAGCCAAGAAGAACAATCTGCTTGCCGCCGCCAACGACTCCAGAGCAGACCTGAAGCTGAAGCTGACCACGCTGAAGGAGACGCTCGACACCACCAGAAAGCGCGAAGGGCTTCTAATGACAGAGCTCCAGAAGGAAAAGGGTCTGCTTCAAGACGCTATTGCAACCCACAAGAAGTTCAGGGATAACGTGGGGATCTTCACAGACAAGCTTGCCAGCGCCGCCGAGGACATCGACAAGGAGCTGACTGCCCTGAAGGTGCCGGACTTCGGGTACTCCACCGACAAGAACACGCAAACTAGCGTCAAGCTAGCCGAGTTCTTCGACGGAGTAGTAGAAGCACTCCAACAGCTCCAAGTCAATCACAAGGCTCAACTGGCCAACGAGTCACGCAGGCTTTGCCGGGGAGTTCTCCGGAGGTTGTTGGTGAAGATAGCATACAGAAACCCGGGCGTCGACTTCAGCAACATCTTCAAAAGCTTGCCGAAGGGATACGACCCCGCGCCACTAGAGGCCCTTGTCTCGCCCATCGTGGAGAGGGTGGACCAAATCCAGAGAGTCGAAGGCGAGCTCCGCAATTAGAGAGCCCATTCTTCTCCCTCCTTGCTGCCGCTAGACATGTTAAAGAACAATCTGTTTAAGCCGCGGCAACTTATCTCGTAATATAACTTGCAATATTTTGAAGTTAATGCATGTCATCTCCCTTGAGCAAATTCTTTCTTTGTGTGTACTTGCCCTACGCTTATAGGGAACTTGCCGGTGCGTGCACCATTGCCGCGAGCGCTGGGTGCGGGACTTCAGCAGCCTGCTGGCGGTGCCGCTGCCGGCAAGCAACCTTGTCGCGCTCAGTGCAGCCACTTAGGTTGTTGAGCGGACTCGAAACAAGGTAAGGGCGTGACCGATTACGCTTAGGTTCCGTCACGCACAGGTTTTCCATACAAAGAGTAGTATCATTCAAGGAAAATAACCTTGAAAATAAAAAAGAATTTGATTGTTCAAACTTTGGCACTTAGCTTTGTCGCTGATCTCTCCGCGGCAAGGTCTTGTCACTGCTTGCTGCTGTCTTCTTCCCGGCAAGGCAAAGTTTCTTTGAACGACACCTGGTCCACGCCTGGTCCATATCATTATCCCATCCCCCCCGGCAAACTTGTGCGCGAGGGAAGCTTCTGTCTCTTTGAGAAAAAGAAAGAAGAGAAAATAAAGATATAGGAGCTTGGCGGCTCGTTAATGCTTACCGGGGAGGCTGTACTGCATAGTATGTCAGATAATCATGCAAAATAAAAGTAAACATGAAATCGTCAAAAACTGCGAAATACAAAGGCTTTATTTATGCACAGGGTCTGCGCCTGGCTTTGTACAAAGGATTACATGCAACAGCGGCAATACTTGTACAAAAGGTGGTTGCCGGGGAAGGGCCCGGCAACCGCGCCTTATGGAAAAAACTTACGAAGATGCTCAATGTTCCAGGAATTGATCACTGGAATGCCTCCTCGGTCTCCAGGCGGACAGCGCCAGGCCTGGTGACTCGTTTCACCCGATAAGGGCCTTCCCACTTCGGCGTCAACTTGTTTGAATTCTTGGCCGACTGAACGCGCCGAAGAACAAGGTCGCCTTCCTCGAGACTTCTGGCATTAACTTTGCGGCTATGGTAGCGACGCAAAGCTTGCTGGTAGCGAGCAGCTCTCACAGCAGCCTGAAGACGATCCTCCTTGAGGAGCACAGCGTCATCTTGCCGCAGTTGCTCTTGCTCAAGCTCATCGTAAGCGAGCACTCAAGGTGACCCGTATACGAGTTCCGTGGGGAGAACTGCCTCTGCTCCATAAACTAGAGCAAAAGGCGTCTGGCCAGTAGCTCGATTTGGCGTCGTCCTGATCGACCAAAGAACCACTGGCAGCTCCTCGATCCAATTCTTGCCGCACTTGCGCAGCCTGTCGAAAGTTCTCGTCTTGAGCCCACGCAGCACTTCAGCATTTGCCCTTTCAGCTTGACCGTTGCTTCGGGGGTGAGCAACAGAAGCGAAACAGACCTTGGCGCCAAGGTCTTCGACATACTGCATGAAGGCGTGGCTCGTGAACTGGGTACCGTTGTCGGTGATGATCCTGTTAGGAACACCAAAGCGACAAACAATTCCCTTGAAGAACTTGATGGCTGATTGTGCTGTCACCTTCCTCACTGCTTCCACTTCCGGCCACTTCATAAACTTGTCGATGGCCACATACAAGTACTCGAAGCCCCCGGTGGCACGGGGAAAGGGGCCGAGGATGTCGAGCCCCCAGACCGAAAATGGCCAGGAGAGAGGGATTGTCTGGAGAGCTTGAGCTGGCTGATGAATCAGCTTGGAATGAAACTGGCACGCTTCACACTTGGTTACTAGTGCAGTTGCATCCTGGAGGGCGGTGGGCCAAAAGAAACCTTGCCGGAAAGCCTTTCCAGCAAGGGCTCTTGACCCTATGTGGTGACCACATATGCCTCCATGAATCTCCGCCAACAGCTCCTGTCCTTCTTCCCGGGGAATACACTTCAATTTCACACCGTTTGGTCTTTTTCTGCACAGCATGTCATCGACAAATTGATACATATTGGACCGTCGGGCTACTTTCTCCGCTTCTTCCTGCTCTTCGGGAAGTTCTCCTGTCTGAAGGAAACGGACGATCTGCTGCGCCCACGCTGGAGCCTGTGGCTCGACAACGAGGACTAAAGGCATTTCTTCTACTGTGGGAACATCAGGCCCTACGGCAAGAGCTTGTCGCTCTACCAGAGCCGGCCGTTCCCCGACGAGCTTGGCGGGAACAGCCGCTTCAACGACAAGAGCCTGGGGCCCTACTGGAGCGTGCTGTCCTTCAACAAGCTCGTCGGGAGCGGTTGCTTCAACGACGGAAGCCCAAGGCCTCGTCGGAGCATCTTGCTCCTCAGCGCTTCGATCAGGAGCGCCTGCTTCAACGACAAGGACCCGAAGTCTTGTCGGAGCAAGTTGCCCCTTTGCCTCTTGCCTAGGAGCACCCGCTTCAACGACAAGAGCGTGAGGCCTTGTCGGAGCAAGTTGCCCCTCTGCATCTTTGGCGCTGGCTTTGGCAGCCTTCTTGCCGGCGGCTTCGGGGAGCTCTGCCGGGAAGTAGTCGCCAGAAGCCAACTTCCTCTTCCTGCCTTGCCCTACTGATGGCGTCACGGATGGCTGGGGACGAATCCGCGATCACCTATGGGACCCAGGGAAGGACCCCTTTACGTTCGGCAGGGAGAGACGGTCGCACGAAGAGCAAATCTAGCGAAGAACACGACAGTGCACGAGAGAGATTTACCCAGGTTCGGGCCGCACGGATGCGTAAAACCCTACTCCTGCTTTTTGGTTTATTATCTGTATGATTGTTCTAGCTCGAGGAGCGCTACAGTACCGAGTAGCTGCGTACAATACTGGAGTTCTCCATCTCCCAGTTCCTCCCTTTTTTACGTTGCCTATGGGCCTCCTTTTATATGCACAAAGGGGTCACCAACAGGTGGCAAACAGTAAAGGTAGAGGTGAAAAGTTGCTACAGTAAGGCCATTATTACCAGGATGACATGTCCTACCTACCACTGACGGCAGGGGACAAGGGCATTAAATGCCCATGCCTTTGCTGTCCACATACATGTACCCGGATGTCTTGGGCGTGGGAAAAGCCTATCCCACCTGCTCCTGCACCGCTAGCTACAGTGTACCGCCGTCTACACAGTGCCCTGCCACACACGCTTGGAAGGACCCAGAGCGCCACGCTGGCAGAGGCACCGGAGCAGCACAGTAGCACAGTGGTACAGTAACGCTTGCCGCGGCAAGACCTTGCCGCACCTGACAGCTTGCCGCAACCCATAGCTTGCCGCGCAAGGTAACTTGCCGGGGCAAGTACCTTGCCGCAGCTGCTATCTTGCCGCAGCCAATACCTTGCCGCAGCCAATGACTTGCCGGGGCAAGTACCTTGCCGCGGCAAGTACTCTGCTACAGCAAACCTCAGGCTAGGCCTCATCTGTCCCTCCCGGCAAGCTCCTCTTGCCGGGGCCTTAACTCTTGCTTTGTATACTTTGTTCTTGAATGGCTTAATAATCTTGAGCTTCTCCCTGGCTGTCCTCCCGCAAGCCTGGCCGCGGGATGCTACTACTGCCCGTGCACAAGTACGGGGTACTAGGGTACCCCTATTCTAGTACACCGACAACCTCTCTCATCCATGGCTTCGGACCAGGATCCTTGCATCGCGTCCTCTCGCTTCATCCGCGTCGTCGTCCACCTTGCCGAGGCCACTCGTATGACCATCTCGTCCACCGCGCCGAGATATTTCCCTCGCCGCCACCGTCTGCCCTCCAAGATCTGCTTCCACGCCGCCGACAGCCATCGCTACCGCAGCACCCTCAATGCCTCAACAGATGCTTACACGGTGCCACACCAGAGGTGGTACTCTTTCGTATCTGCTCAAGTTATTTATCTCAGCAAGAAAATAGATCGCCACTGCTTTACTGTGATTTCTTGTCCATCACTTAGAATCTTACTTGTTAGTTGAAACCAAACATTGGTTGCAAAGTTGCCTTTGTCCAGTTTGCACCTTCAGATCCGTCATGGCGCGCCCACCACTATACTCGCAATGCTTATGGTTTTCCCCTTTTATATTCCACATTAGCTTAAATGACAGTCGGCTCAATTTCAAATTGGGGTCTGTCCATTTTTGGGAGTTCGCCAGAGGGAAGGAAGGGGCTCGCCGGAGGGCTGCCCCATTATCTATCTTAGGGTTTCAGGTGGGGACAATGGTTGTGGGGGGCTGTCGTTGGGATATGGTGGGGCCTCGCAGGAGGCAAAACTCGACGCGGGTGGGGGGCTTGGGGGTGGGGTTGGCTAGAGGGATGGCCGGCGGCAGCGAAAGACCGGAGGTGGTGGGCGGTTCAGTGGAGGGCGGGGGCCGGTGGTTCGGCCGGCGGCCCGTGCGGTGGTCTGTAGGGGAAGAAAAAGAGGCGAGGAAGAAGAAGGGTTAGGAGACGTAGGATCCTCATCCAACCGCCTGAAATGGTCGACTGGCCCAAATGACGATAGTCAGGCGACTTGCATGTAGACATTCCCTTTATATTCAGTGTACCATCATCCTAGGTGCTTCGAGACGTGCTAGCACTGCTCCTCAACCCATCAAGCTAAACAACATGCCACTCATAATTCCAAACTTTGTTGCTCAAATACGAATCTGATATGATGCTGATATTACTAAAACAGAGAACTTTTAATTGGTCAGCTAATGTTCCTACTTTACTTTCGAGAAGCACGTGCGCCACATATAGAGATACAGCAGGGAGCTGCATTCTTTATGCTCTCTGGTTCATCATGTGTGGGCAATGAACATTTTATTATCCAAAATCTGCTTGCTCTTCTTTAGCATGTTCCTCTTTCGTTCTTCTTTAATAAGTACTCTCTCCGTTCCAAAATATAAGTCTTTGTAGAGATTCCTCCATGGACTACATACGGAGCAAAATGCGTGAATCTACACTAAAAATGTATCTATATACACCCGTATGTGATCCATAGTGGAATATAGTATGTTCCTTGTAGTGAAGAGGAGAGGGACATTTGCAGTGTACAGGTCTATTCGGTCGCCTGTCATGGACGCTTTCAACTCTTCGTGTTGGTCTGCCCTAATATCCAGGAAATGCTGGGAGCTGTGTCGCCTTTGAGAGTTAGACTGATAGTAATAGTACTGCGCCTTCAGTTGTAGAGAGCTGGTATCCGAAGCCTTTCTAGCCGTACCGGCAATACTAGCACATATTTTCCAGCAAGTTCCACTTTCCTCATTTTACTCGTGATGCTTAGGGTTTTCCCATTATATCTACACTATGATCTGCGTAGGTGCTTTGTGTCCTACTAGCAGCAGTCCACCCTTTAAATCTAAACAACACACCAATCATAATTCCAAAGCTTAGTTGTTCCAATACGAATGTGACATGATATTCATATTAGTTAACAGACATACATTTAATTGGTCAGCTAATGCTCCCACTTGAGTTTCCAAATGCCTGTGGCCACATAGAGAGAGATAGCATGGAATTGCATTTCTTTGGATGCTATGATTCATCATGGGTGGGCAACCAACATTGTATAGAAAGAAACGGAATCTCCATAATATGCTTCCTCTTCTATTCTTTAAAATGTTCCTCTCCTGTTCTTCTTTAATAAGTAAAGTATGTTCCTCGTCAAGAAGGCAAGCAGGGACATCTGCAGTCGACAGGTCTATTTGGCCGCTTCTGCAAGTTGCTTTCAGCAATTCGTGTTGGTCTGCCATAATATCCAGGAAATGCTGGGAGCTGTGCGGCCTTTGAGAGACTAGACTGATAGTAACAGTAGCGCACCTTCAGGTGAATAGAGCTGGCCTGTAGGTGATCGATAGGCTTTCGATTAGTAGCGGCAATACAACCCCATATTTTCCAGCCAATTCCACTTCCCCGATTTATTTATGATGCTTATGGTGTCCCCCTTTTATTGACACTACAATCTGCGTAGTGGATTTGTGTCGTATTAGCAGCACTCCATCCTTCAAGTGAAACTACATGCCACTCATATTTCCAAAGCTTACATTTAATTGGTCAGCTAATGTTACTATGTGAGTTTTGAAATGCATGTGCGCCACCTATAGAGACATGTTGGAATACTATTTCTCTGTGCACTCTCGTTGTCATGGTTTCGCAATAAACTTTCAATACATCATATTACGAACCTATCATCTGCCAACTATCCTTACTTCTGGAGCTCCCAATAGGGAGCCTATTTTTTTGTGTACTTGTGCCAGATTATATTATTGTACGCACCAAATTACAGCACACAAGGGCTATCTCATCAAAATCCAGTAATAGCACACAAGGGTTTACAAGGACCCCCTATTATATTAGAATATCCTCTGCATTACAAAGAGAATCTCACTACTATTTATGTTGTCATGCTTCTCAGATATTGAACAAAATCACAATGAATATGAGAATGCGCACATCAGAAGAGTATCGCAAAACAGTGTAATGACTAACAAACATGGCATCGAGGCATTGAGTTCCATTCTGGATGGAATGAAGCCCACACACTCCGCACCTACAGATTCCTGTTCAGAATATGATCCTAATGACTATTCTGAGCTCAAGGAGTCAAAGGCAGATGGCCTATCCTGTTCACCCTACAAGGTGCCTGTTCTAATTTGGCAAGGTTTTATTGGTTGCACGTAACTTGCGTAAGCTGTCTTGCGTTTCTTTTGCTTCTTTGCACCACCATGTGCTTAGTTTACTCATCATATATATGAAGTTGCCATGCCCACCCATTATCAATATGCATTCCATTTGTCATCATACCATGTTTTTCCATTCATATGCTGCTCTTGTGTATCAGACATCCAAAAGGAAGAGAGTGATTGCAGAACCTGAAGGAGTAGTAGCAAAGTCCTTGAAAAAGGTGGTGTGGTACCGCAGAAATCAGACATCACCCCACTTTTATTGGTGATAGAACCGGCACCACAAAACCTAGGATATCGCAACTATGCTGCTCGCTGCTTTGCTCTTGTTAGTACCTGTTGTCTTGTATCGCTATACTTACATTCATACCTGGTTGATTATGTGACATTAGTGTGCATGATAACCTGCATATCCACTATTCTCTCCTAATTATCAGATATATATATTAATGCTTACATTAATGTAGAATAAACCCAATGCTTATGAAGAAGTTTAGCTCTACATTGTTCTTGTAAGTATCTATTGTCCTTTATCACTGTACTTATACTGTCAGCTAGTTGTTCATGTACCATCACTTTGCAGCTTATTTTCCCTTGGCATCCATTTTGTACACATCTAATCTATGTTTACTCTTACTGAAATGTTGAATAAAACCGATGCTACTGAAGATGTTTAGCTCTGCATTACTCTTGTCAGTACCTTTTGGCTGTATGTTGTACCTACATTTATAGCTAGTTGATTATGTAGCATCACTCTGCAACTTAGCTAAAATAATCTCCATTTGTTCCTATATTATCACTTCTATATTTACTCTTAACAAAATGTAGAATAAAGGCAATGCTTATGAAGAAGACTCTGTGGTAAACTTCTTGAATTGCCTGCCCATCAACATGGAAAAGGGCTTTATAGAGCCGGTCTTCATTACTGACATATGTTTGTCCTTCTCGAGCCTTCAAACTTTGTTGTGTATACTTGGATAGCAATGACTGCAACTGCTGTTTATTTTTGTCGTTTGCATCAAATTGCATGTTTAAAGTTTATTATGAAGTTCATAAACATAAGTTTCTCCTTCTCAATTTAAGTTTTTAGTTATACAACCGAGTTCCTTATTCATACCATGTAAATTAAACTAAACATAGCAAATGATCTTCCTTAGCACTGCATGTATGCTTGTTGATCTGTAATCCAGTGGTGTGGTCAAACTACCAACTCCAGGGCAATGTCATATCCTGCTATGTCTTAACTATGAACAACGCATATTATGTTCATGTTATTTAAATCGTGTCTCTTTATTTACCAATCTGAAATGGGATAAATTGACAGTACACTCACCATCGATGCTTATACATTCTTTAGCACTGCATCTATGCTTGTGTTCTTGATCTGTAATCCAGTGGTGTGGTGAAGCTGGCCACTCCTGCACAATGCCATTTCCTGCGATGTCTTAAGTGTGAACATTTTTTATTCTATTGTAATCTAGGTCTCTTTATTTGCCACTAAGAAATGGGATGAATCGACAACACTGTTGCTTATATGTGCAAAGCATGTTATGTGTCTGCTTTTTTTCTCTTTCAGGATGATATCACTGACGCCAAGTACTGCCATTGATGCTATGTAGCTAGAGTTGGATATAAACGTCAAACAAGTGCAGTCATCAGCTTGCTCAACTACTTGCACTGCAGCTCCTAGGTAGGGCTAACCTTTCTTGAACTGTGTTGAAGTGATGTTGGTTCTATATATTATTTTAGGCGGCGTGTTTATTTGCACTGGTGGCGTCCTTTGATGCCCAGTGTATGTAATCTGTTGTCTGGTTGCGCTTTATTATCACTGGCGGCGAACTTTTATGCCCAGTGCATGTAATATGTAGTAATTTCTTTGTTGTATAGTCTAGGTATATTCTTCGTCATGATGCTATAATTTAATTTCCGTATATGCTGTCGTCGCTCCCTAAAAAGGCCATAAGCTTTGACGGAGCGCAATGGGCCTAAATGTTCGGTTTATTATATAAAAAAATTACGGTACTAAACTGGCCGGCCCGCCAATTGCTGTAAATGGGCCAAAACATGGGCCTACAATCTTGTCCGGCCAATAGCAGGCCGAGTAAACCAGTTGCCTAAGTTGGGCCAGAAAAAAGAGTGGGCTTTTAACAGTTAGAAAAGTAGATTGGGCCTGAACGGTGTTGGAGGCCCATGATTGGATCAACCACAAGACGGGCCGTTAACAGGCCAAAATATTTGTCGGGCCACATTTGGCCGAATAACGTAATGGTCTGTAAGCAGGCCGAATGCAAAGCGGGCCATCATTAGGCCCAGTTATCTCACAGGCCTGTAATGGGCCAATAGTCAGGTTGGGCTAAAATATATCCATGAAGACTACGGGCCTTTAAGAGGCCGAAAGTCACTTCGGCCCAAAAATAGGCCCACATGTACCAATGGCCATTAACAGACCGAAAGTAATATCGGGCTGAACTATTACATGGGCCTTTAAGAGGCAGTACTTCAAATGGACCCCCAATGGGGCCGAAAGCATAGTGCCTGTTAACGGGCCAGATCATATATGGGCCGTAATTTGGCCCAAAGAATGTTAGGCAGTTAACGGGCTGGATCCTATATGGGCCGTCATTTGGCCCAAAACATGGCAGACTGTTAACGGGCCGGATGTGATGTGGGCTGTCATTTGGCCCAAAACGTGACAGAAATCTAACGGGCCGGATCTTATGTGGGCCGTAATTTGGCCCAAACCATGGCAGGCTGTTAATGGGCTGACTCAGTAGAGTATGACCAAATCTTGTGGGCCCTTGGCTGGGCCGGCCTTTTTATCTTAAATGAGCTACTGTTGGGCCCTGCCATGTGTCGAGGTAACATAGGCGCGTTCCCTCCAATGTATGGATGACATCTATCCCAACGCTAAGACGACACGTGGATCCTCCGGCGAATGAGAATTTTACATGTGGAAAATCCCCATTGGTCTGAGCTTTTAATGGGTTATCGGATCCAAACCGGAACCCAATAGCTTAATGGCAACCCGTTACGGTGGATGCCTCGTGTCGATTACCCTTGACGAAAACATTTCCATGACGCGCCATTTATCGTCATGGAAGTGGACACTTCCGTGATGATAATTTTGGTATTGTCATGGAACACTTCTACGACAGCACATGTATGACAATCTTGATTCTATCATAAAATCGTCATGGATGTACATGCATGACAGAAAACGTGACCTACTGTGACAAACACGTATCATCATGGAAGTGTATTTTTTTTGTAGTGTAAGGAAAAATCTGGGAAAGTGTTTGCATCTGCATCCTATCGTTATTCACCATGGTAGTATGAGGTGTCACCAAGATCTTTAGCACAGATGTTGGTAAAACGCTCATGAATATGGAAATGCTCAAGTTCTTGAAAGCACGCTCAGACACTAGGTTGTATCCTCGGTATCAATTGGAATGTGCCTTCCATTTGCGATTGTTCTATAACCATAGTCTCCAATCCAAGCTGAGTATGTCATTCTTTCAAATTCCTTCAAATGATCGTTTGCGAATTGCCTTACCCTGGTATGAAGATTTTCAATGATCCCTGTATCAAAAGTGGTTCTTTTTGCCACTTAAGGGAATAATTCTACGAGTCACCTTCCCTAAGGTGCCCTGTTATGGAATCATGTCAATTATTTCCTCGCTACTTTGACACTTCTTAAGCGTGAAATTGCTGCCTACCAAATTGAACCATCGTCATCTGTTTCTTCCCATCACCCCTGATGTGTGTTTGTGCCTTAGCTCGAGAGATCTTATTATGTCTCATTCCACGAGTTGATCATGAGTTGCTCGATCTTTGAGAAGATTGATTCTTTTAGGGTTTCCCCTTCCTATCGTTGTCGTGTTGGGTGAAGATCCTGAAAGCAAAGATGTTAAGATCAACATAATGCAATGAATCAACATCTTCAAGAAGCGCCGTTGGATCATGAAGATTGTGATAGTTAGTGTCCCCTCTTCCTCTTACCCTACGCCTGAATCTCGGGGCGAGATTCTTGTTTAGTGGGGGTGAGTTGTCACAGCCCTAGAAATTGTTTGTAAATAGTTGCATCAGCATCCATGCACCACGTTAAGTTCAAAGGAAATTTGAAATGGGGATCCAGCAAACCCTAGCACCCCTCTAAAAAAATACTAGGATCAACTGAAATGAAATCTTTTTCAATGAACCCAAAATGCCATTAAGAAAAGTTCATCATTTTTTAAATGGGAAAAAACCTCTACCAAAAATGGTTCACATTTTTCTAGGTCATCTTGGATTTTTGAATTAAATCATAAAGTATTTGAATTTGGGCATTTAAATGCTATAAATAACCTAAATGCTCAAATAATTCTGGAAAAAATTAAGGGCTGTTGGAAATAATTCAAAATATGCCCACAATTTATTTCAGGATTTTTGGAAATGGTTTAGTATTTTTGCTAAATCAAAAAAGAAAAAGAAAATAGAAAACAGACAAAAACAAGAGAGAGAGAGCGAGAGAGGAATTACCTGGCCTTACCTGTAGCCAGCCCAGCTGGTGGCCCAGCCCATTAGGGGCAAGGGCGTCTTCCCCCTCGTGCCACAAGGACACTAGGCACGTGCCCGACGCGCGCGCATGCCTAGCACTCCACGCAGCAGCCTGCCTGTCCCTCCCTTGCAAGCCCGACGACACGAGTGACCTCCCCATTGCCGTCCGCATCTCTCTAACCTCCTCATTCGTCCCTCGCCCTCTCCCTCGCCTTCTCCTCGCCATGGCCGAGCGCTGTCGTCGTCGCTACCGCCGCACGTGTAGCCACCGCCTCCCCGTCGCCCCAGGAGCTGTCTACAAGCTCCGCCTCGACGCCCTCGACCTCCTTGCTGATCGACACAACACCGAATGGCCACAACACCGCCACCACTGCCGTCTTCTTCCTCGAGTCATCCAAATCGCCTTCGCCACCCCGCTCGCTCTAACAACTCCCCGAGCTTGCTGACCTGCCGTACATGATCTCTGTGAGCTCCTACACCGATTACCCCTCTCCTCTGCCTCATTTGCACCCTCTAGCCGCCACCTCCATTGAGCCCGAGAGCTCAGCTCTGCCGGCCATGTCGCCGCCGTGGCCACATCCGCATAGGCTCGAAACCGAGCGCGTCACCATGCTCAGCACAACACCAAGAGGCCGTAGCACCCGGTTGTTCGCTCTGTCGTGCCCCACAGCATCCTCCCCAACCTCGCCCGAACGCCGGCTGCCACACTAGTGGTCACCGCTGACGTTTCATGTCACCTCCGGCCAAACCCATAGCACCACTCGATGCGGACGAGTATCCGCAGCCTATAGATGCCCTGGGCCATCCATTTGGACACCGGAGGAGCAATCCCGCAGCGCTCCGCCGCATCTGCTGTTGCTGGCATGAAGCCACCGGTGGGGTTGCCTTTTGACCAGGGATTTGACTCCCCTGGGTCACTAACATGTGGGCCTAGGCCCCTAACTAATTAGGTTTAGGATTAATTTAGTGCTAATTAACTCTGTTAATTAGATGTGAGACTGACATGTAGGTCCCATTGGTTAGTTTGACCTGGACCAGCCCTGTTGACCAGATGACGTAGTGCTGACCTCATGCTGACGCAGTAAATATTTCTGGAGTTTAAAATAAATCAGAAATGATTTATTATTTTCAGAAAATGCTATAAACTTCTAAAAACCATAGAAAATAAACCGTAACTCCAATGAAAATAATTTATATATGAAAAATGATCAAAAAATATGAAGAAGTTGTTTATGCCATGATCATGCATGTTTGAACAAGTTAACCTCACTGAATAGGACAAATTATGATTAGGGCAATCTTTGAAATAACATTTGGAGTTAGAATTTGATCTTGTTTGAATTCCACTTCAATTAAAATGACTTGATGTTGCATTAGCTCAGTTCAGTACCTTAATATGTCATATCATTCAATTGATTGTGCATTGCATTGACTGCTGTTCCCCTTTTCCTGTTGTCGGTGTTTGTTCCTTCTCAGTAGAAGACGATTCCGACATTGTGATCGTTGACACCGATGAAGAGCTATAATGTCTTCAGAAGTGCCAGGCAAGCAAACCCCCCTTGAGCATTCCGATACAATCCCATTCTCTCGCTCCTGCTCCCTTTTACTGCATTAGGACAACAATGATTCAACTGTTACATGTTGTGATAGTTGAGCCCATTCCTTTGCATGACCTGTCTTTGCCACAGTAAATAGTAAAACTCATTAGCATGAGTAGGAGTTGTGTGAGCCATGATGTGTCTACTCATTCATGCTTGCTTGCTATGCCTGCTATGCTTAGGGTTGTGTCAGGTCTGATTTATCTCGGTTGGATTGGGATGGTGGTGAACATGTCCTACTGTTGACAGCTAAGTGTGTGAACATGATTTGGTAATGGCAGCGATAAGAGGCCATGTAGGAGTACATGCTGGGTTGTCTCATTGGGACCGTCCTCAGGAACTGAGTTCTGTGTTTGTGATCCAAGACAGTTACTACCACACATCTGTGCATAGCGCTGACCCTAGGGGTGGTCTATGATGCGGAGAGACACCGAGGCACGGTGTACCCGGATGACACCTGATGTCGCTTGAACTACGTCGGTATTTTCCCAAAGAGGAAGGGATGATGCAGCACATCTACGGTAGGTATTTCCCATAGTTATGAAACAAAGGTATCAATCCAGTAGGAGAACCAAGCAACACTATGCAAACGGTACCTGCACACAAATAACAAATACATGCAACCTGACGCTTATGAGGGGTTGTCAATCCCTCTTCGGGTAACGGCGCCATAAATTGTCAAGTTGACGGGATAAAATTTGTGTAGATTGGATAAATAGATCTCGATAAAACGTGAAATAAAATAAATAATAAAAAGTGCAGCAAGGTATTTTTGGGTTTATGGAATAATAGATCTGAACATAAAAGTGAATAAAAAATAGATCTCAAAGCAAATATGATAAAGAATAGACCCGGGGGCTGTAGATTTCACTAGTGGCTTCTCTCAAGAAAATGGCACATGGTGGGTAAACAAATTACTGTTGGGCAATTGATAGAAGATCGAATAATTATGATGATATCCAAGGCAATGATCAATATATAGGCATCACGTCCAAGATTAGTAGACTGACTCCTGCCTGCATCTACTACTATTACTCCACACATCGACTGCTGTCCAGCATGGATCTAGTGTATTAAGTTCATGGAGAAATGGAGTAATGAAATAAGAACGATGACATGATATAGACGAGATCTATTCATATAGGAATAGCCCCATCTTGTTATCGTTAATAGCAACGATACATGCATGTCTTGCCGCCCCTTCTGTCACTGGGAAAGAACACTGCATGATTGAACCCATCACAAAGCACCTCTTCCCATGGCAAGAAAAATCGATCTAGTTGGCCTAACTAAACCAAAGATTCGAAGAACAAATACGAGGCTATAAATAATCATGCATATAAGAGACAAAAAGAAGACTCAAATAATATTCATGGATATAGATCTGATCATAAACTCAAAGTTCATCGGATCCCAACAAACACACCGCAAAAAAGAGTTACATCAAATATATCTCCAAGCCATTGTATTGAGAATCAAAAGAGAGAGAGAGGAAGCCATCTAGCTACTGCCTACGGACCCATATGTCTATGATGAACTACTCACGCATCATCGGAGAGGCACCAACGAGGATGATGAACCCCTTCGTGATGGTGTCTAGATTGGATCTCATGGTTCTGGAACTTGCGGCGGCTGGAATTGTGTTTCATCGACTCCCCTAGGGTTTCTGGAATATTTGGGAATTTATAGGGTGAAGAGGCGGTGCGGGAGGTCACCGAGGGGGGCACAACACCCCTGGGCGCGCCTGGGCCTCCTAGCGCACTCTGGTGGGTTGTGCCCACCTCATGCCTCCCCTCTGGTACTTCTTTGTCCCACTGGGTGTCTTCTGGTCCAGAAAAAATCTCCAAAAAGTTTTGCTGCATTTGGACTCCATTTGGTACTGATATTCTGCGAAGTAAAAAACAAGCAAAAAACAACAACTGACACTGGGCACTATGTCAATAGGTTAGTCCCAAAAAATGATATAAAGTTGCTATAAAATGATTGTAAAACATCCAAGAATGATAATTTAACAACATGGAACAAGCAAAAATTATAGATACGTTGGAGACGTATCAGCATCCCCAAGCTTAATTCCTACTTGTCCTCGAGTAGGTAAATGATAAAAACAGAATTTTTGATGTGGAATGCTGCCTAACATGTTCATGTCATATTCTTTTGCTTTTGTAGTATGGACATTTGGACTTTTATATGGTTCAAAGCAATAGTCTAGTTTTGACATGAAGATTTCAATACTCAAGCATATCAACAAGCAACCATGTCTTTCAAAATATCAACACTCAAGAAAGTTATCCCTAGCCCATCATGCTCAATCATTGATCCATTCATGAAACACACTCGCATATTAGCTACATCAAATGCTCGAGTACGATCATAGTGCCCCATAGTTGGTGCTTTATAAGATAAGATGGAGACTCAAATAAACATAAAAATTGCATAAAGTAAATAGATAGGCCCTTCGCAGAGGGAAGTAGGGATTTGTAGAGGTGCCAGAGCTCAAAGCTTAAATTGAGAGATAATTTTTTTGAGAGGTATACTTTTCCCGTCAACGAAAACGACCGAGTAATTCCCAACACTTTCCATGCTAGACATATCATAAGCGGTTCCCAAACAGAAAATAAAGTTTATTCCTTTTCCACCATACTTTCACAATCCATGGCTAGCCATATCCACGGGTGCCTTCCATACCAACACTTTCCAAGGAATTTATTATTTGACAACATAAAGTAAATTTCTTTTTCATTTCAGGACCGGGCATCCCTATTTTACCGCCGTACTCTCGTGCAATGACAAGTGAATAAACACTCATCTTGAGAATAACACATCTAGCATGGAAAATATTGGCCACTCCCTGCCGCTTCATGAGCGGTACGAGCACACAAAAAGGAAATTCATTTTGAAAATTGGAGATGGCACATACAAATTTGTTTGGAATGGCATGGAAATACCGCATATAGGTAGGTATGGTGGACTCATATGGCAAAAGTGGGTTTAAAATTTTTGGATGCACAAGTAGTATTTCTACTTAGTACAAGTGGAGGCTAGCAAAAAGATTGAGAAGCAACCAACCAAGAAACAAAAAATCACATAAGCGAGCATTAAGCATAACTAACACCGAATAATGCACCACAAGTAGGATGTAATTTTATTGCATAACTATTGACTTTCGTGCTTGCATAGGGAATCACAAACCTTAACACCAATATTCTTACTAAAGCATAATTACTCACGAACATGACTCACATATCACTATCATCATATCTCAAAACTATTACAAAGAATCAAGTTTATTTTGTCTAATGATCTTCATGAAAGTTTTTATTATATACCTCTTGAATATCTATCACTTTGGGACTAGTTTCATATATTAAAATTGCTTTTGACAAGCTCAAACAAATGTAAGTGAAGAACATGAGCATAAATTTTTTTTGTCTCTCAAAATAATATAAGTGAAGCATGAGAGAATTTCTTAAAAAATTTACTAACTCTCAAATTAATCTAAGTGAAGCATGAGAGCATTTCTTCAAAAATTATTAAAGCACAGCGTGCTCAAAAAGATATAAGTGAAGCACCAGAGCAATTTCATAGCTCAAAAAATTTAAGTGAAGCATAAAGAGCAATTCTAACAAATCATAGCATAATCTTGGCTCTCTGAAATAGGTGTGTCCAGCCAGGATACTTGTGACAAACTAAAAAGCAAAACAAGCAAAGACTCATATAATACAAGACGCTCCAAGCAAAACTCATGATATGTGATGAATAAAAATATAGCTCCAAGTAAAATACCGATGGTCGTTAGAAAAAAGAGGGGATGCCTTCCAGGGCATCCCCAAGCTTAGTTGCTTGGTTCTACTTGAATATTAACTTGGGGTGCCATGGGGCATCCCCAATCTTAGGCTCTTTTCACTCCTTATTCCTTCATCCATCCCGATCTCACAAAAAACTTCAAAACTTCAATCACACAAAACTTAACAAAACCTTCGTGAGATCCGTTAGTATAAGAAAACCAATCTTTACTTTAAGTAATGTTGAAAACCCATTCAAATTTTTTTATTGCATTATATCTACTGTATTCTAACTTTTCCATGGCTTATACCCCCCGATACAATCCATAGATTCATCAAAATAAGCACACAATGCAGAGAAAACATAATCTGTCAAAAACAGAACAATCTGTAAACATGTGAGTTGTTCCCATACTTATGTAACTCCAAAAATTCTTAAAAATTAGAAAAGCAGAGACAATTTGTATGTAAATCTTGTTTAAAAAATTCAGAGTTTTTCGTCACTTCTATGAATTTAAACAATTCTGTTACTGGACGCAAAAGTTCCTGTTTTTCAACAGGATCAAATCAACTATCACCAAAGCTATCACAAAGGCTTTACTTGGCACAAATACTAAATAAAACATAAAAAACACAATCATAATAGAGGCATAATTGTGTAAACACTCAATAACATAAAGAAAAAGGCAAAAATACATTTTATTCATTGGGCTGCCTCCCAACAAGTGCTATCGTTTTATGCCCCTAGCTAGGCATAATGCATATATTCAAGTTTTGTCATCTTTAGTTTTTGATCCATAAGATGCCCTCATGATTGATTCATATGGTGGCTTAAATATTATTCTAGGTAAGTGTTCCATACCCTTTCTTAGTGGAAATTGAAATTTAATATTGCCTTCTTTCATATCAATCACGGCACCAATAGTACGTAAAAACGGTCTACCAAGTATAATTGGAGAAGACGGATTGCAATCAATATCAAGAACAATAAAATCTATGGGCACATAATTTCTATTTGCAAGAATAAGAACATCAATAATTCTTTCCAAAGGCTTTTTAATAGTGGAATCCGCCAAGTGCACATTAAGAGAACATTCTTCAATATCGGTAAGACCAAGCACATCACATAAAGATTTCGGAATTGTAGAAACACTAGCACCTAAATCACATAAAGCAAAACACTCATAATTTTTTATCTTGAGTTTAATGGTAGGTTCCCACTCATCATGTAATTTTCTAGGAATTGAAATCTCTAACTCCAATTTTTCTTCCAAAGCTTTCATCATGGCATCTACGATATGTTTAGTAAAAGCTTTATTTTGTTCATAAGCATGGGGTGAATTTATCATGGATTGCAACAAATAAATACATTCAAGCAAAGAGCAATTATCATAATTAAAGTCTTTGTAATCCAAAAGAGTGGGCACATCACTAGTTAAAGGTTTGACCTCTCCAAACCCACTTTTATCAATTTTTCATCAAGATTTTCACCCTCCTAATTATTGGGACGCTTTCTAACTAAAGTTGACTCTTCTTCAGTCCCTTTATTATAAATTTTAATTTTACTAAACAAGGAATCAATAGAAGAAACACCAATTACTTTAAGATCTTCATCATTTTTATGAAAGCAATCACTAGAAAATGCTCTTTCTAAAAATTCTCTTTTAGCTCTAAGCATAGCGGTTCTTTTCTTACTTTCATCCATAGAAACATACAAAGCTTTAATTGATTCATCAACCTTGGGTACAAAAAATTTCAACTTGAGATTTTCTACATCGTGAGAAATTCTATCAATGCTTCTAGACATATCATCAATCTTATTCAACTTTTCTTCTATCATAGTATTGCATTGAGCATTGATAAATTCTTTAATATTATTCTCAAGATCAGAGGGGTTCCTATTATTATTGTACGAAGAATTACCATAATTATTAGAGGAATTTCCAGGAAAAGGCCTAGGATTAAAATTACCTCTATAAGCATTGTTATTAAAATTGTTTCGCGAGACAAAATTCACATCTACGGGATCACTATTTTGCTCAATCAAAGTAGACAAAGGAATATCATTAATATCAATAGGAGCACTTTTATTAGCAACCAATTTCACAGGAGCATCAACTTTTTCACTCAATGAACTAATTTCTTCAATCGAATTTACTTTTTTACTAGTAGGTGCTCTTACAGTATGCTATTGTAAATAATTTGCCATAATATTATCAAGCAATTTAGTAGCTTCAGCCAAAGTAATTTCCATAAAAGTACCACCCGCGACGAAATCTAAAAGATTTCTAGAAACAAAGTTCAATCCCGCATAAAATTTTTGTATGATCATGCAAAGATTTAAACCATGAGTAGGACAATTTCTTAGCATCAACTTCATTCTTTCCCAAGATTGTGCAACATGTTCATGCTCAAGTTGCTTAAAATTCATGATTTGAGTTCTAAGGGAAATATTTTTCGTGGGCGAAAAATACTTAGTAATAAAAGCATCTTTGCACTTATCCCAAGAATCGATACTATTGCGAGGCAAAGAAGAAAACCAAATTTTTGCACGATCCCTCAAAGAGAAAGGAAATAATTTCAACTTCACAATATCATTGTCTACATCTTTTTTCTTTTTGCATATCGCACAATTCTACGAATGTGTTTAGATGGGACGCGGCATCCTCATTAGGAGTACCGGAAAACTGATCTTTCATAACAAGATTCAACAAAGCGGCATTAATATCACAAGGTTCTGCACTAGTGGCGGGAGGAGCAATCGGAGTGCTAATAAAATCATTGCTATTGGTATTGGAAAAATCACACAACTTGGTGTTTTCTTGAGTCATCGGGACTACGCAAACAAGATTGCAAACAAAAACAGATCTGACGAGAAAAAGCGAACGAAAAAGAGGGCGAATAAAACGACAAATTTTTGTGAAGTGGGGGAGATGAAAACGAGAGGCAAATGGAAAATAATGTAAATTGCAAGGAGATGAGATTTGTGATTAGGAACCTGATAGATGTTGATGATGTCTCCCCGGCAACGGCGCCAGAAATTCCTTTTGATGTCGCTTGAACTACGTCGGTATTTCCCCAAACAGGAAGGGATGATGAAGCACAACTACGGTAGGTATTTCCCTCCGTTATGAAACCAAGGTATCAATCCAGTAGGAGAACCAAGCAACACTATGTAAACGGTACCTACACACAAAGATCAAATACTTGCAACCCGATGCTTATGAGGGGTTGTCAATCCCTCTTCGGGTAACGGCACCAGAAATTGTCAAGTTGACGGGATAAAATTTGTGTAGATTGGATAAATAGATCTCGATAAAACATGAAATAAAATAAATAATAAAAAGTGCAGCAAGGTATTTTTGGGTTTTTGGAATAACAGATATGAAAATAAAAGCGATTAAAAATAGATCTCAAAGCAAATATGATAAAGAATAGACGGGGGGCCGTAGATTTCTCTAGTGGCTTCTCTCAAGAAAATAACAGATGGTGGGTAAACAAATTACTATTGAGAAATTGAGAGAAGATCGAATAATTATGGCGATATCCAAGGCAATGATCAATATATAGGCATCACGTCCAAGATTAGTAGACCGACTCCTGCCTGCATCTACTACTATTACTCCACACATCGATCGCTATCCAGCATGAATCTAGTGTATTAAGTTCATGGAGAAACAGAGTAATGCAATAAGAACAAAGACATGATGTAGACGAGATCTATTCATGTAGCAATAGCCCCCATCTTGTTATCCTTAATAACAACGATACATGGGTGTCTTGCTGCCCCTTCTGTCACTGGGAAAGAACAGTGCACGATTGAACCCATCACAAAGCACCTCTTCCCATGGCAAGAAAAATTGATCTAGTTGGCCTAACTAAACCAAAGATTCGAAGAAGAAATACGAGGCTATAAATAATCATGCATATAAGAGATCAAAAGAAGACTCAAATAATATTCATGGATATAGAGCTGATCATAAATCAAAGTTCATCGGATCCCAACAAACACACCGCAAAAAAGAGTTACATCAAATAGATCTCCAAGAGACCATTGTATTGAGAATTAAAAGAGAGAGAGGAAGCCATCTAGCTCCTGCCTACGGACCCATAGGTCTATGCTGAACTACTCACGCATCATCGGAGAGGCACCAATGAGGATGATGAACCCCTCCATCATGGTGTCTAGATTGGATCTCGTGGTTCTGGAACTTGCGGTGGCTGGAATTGTGTTTCATCGACTCCCCTAGGGTTTCTGGAATATTTGGGAATTTATAGGGCAAAGAGGCGGTGCGGGAAGTCACCGAGGGGGGCACAACCCCCTGGGCACGCCTGGGCCTCCTGGCACGCCCTGGTGGATTGTGCCCACCTCAGGCCTTCCCTCTGGTACTTCTTTGGCCCACTAGGTGTCTTCTGGTCCAGAAAAAATCTCCAAAAAGTTTCACTGCATGTGGACTCCGTTTGGTACTGATATTCTACGAAGTAAAAAACAAGCAAAAAACAACAACTGGCACTGGGCACTATGTCAATAGGTTAGTCCCAAAAAATGATATAAAGTTGCTATAAAATGATTGTAAAACATCCAAGAATGGTAATATAACAGCATGGAACAAGCAAAAATTATAGATACATTGGACGTATCAACACCCGCACGGTGCTCTTGGGAGCCCTGTTCTCATTGTTATGGGCTGTGATAGAAACCTCGGCCGGACTTCCATTGCGGATAGAACCTCAAATAGGCGATAAACCTGGACTAGTGTCTTGTGTGGTTAGTCAGGTCGTGGCCGACACCCTTGCCAGGCTTCCGCTTGAAGGTTGCCGAGATACATGATGTGTACCTGGTGGTAAGTTGTGAGAGCGTGTGTGAAGAAGTACACCTCTGCAGAGTAATATGATCTATTCAAATAGCCGCATCCTCGGATATGGACTACTTGCAAAGCTTATATGGTTCATAGACAAGTTGAAATGGATACTCTAAAATGCGCAAGATAAGCATGAGTGCTATGGATGACCTTCTCGTAGGGAGATGGGAGCAGATCCATAGTGGTGTATTGATATGGTGAATATGTGGACTCGTGTGCGCTCTCTCACCTCATAGAAAATACTGGTAGTCATAGTATAGGATAGCCACTCAGTCTAAGCTGGCCTGCTGCACTTAAACTCCACAACCCCCTTGTTGATACTGATGCATAAGTAGATTGTTCTGATGTAAGTCTTCCTGAGTACAATTGTACTCACGTTTGCTTAATTTATGTTTTTTAGAGGAGTCTTCAGTCTCACTAGTAGTTCTACATGGGCTTCGATGATTAGCTTGGGAATCCCAGACAGAGGTCTGGTTCCTATGGAGGGTCTTGTAGATAGATCATGCTTTCTAGCCTTCTTTCTTTTCAGCTGTCTGTACTCAAACAGGATAAGCTTCCACATGAGCTTGTTGCTTGTATGACATTGTATGTTGGGTCATGAGATCCATGTTTGTAATATCATGCTATGTATGGCTCCCTGGAGCCTCTTAAAGAAATACTTTGAGTCGTAGAGTTATGTTGTGATGCCATGTTGTAGCTACACATATCGAGCATATTGTGTGTATGTTTTTGAAATGCTTTGGTATGTGTGGGATCCGATACCTAGTTGTTTATTCTTGGTAGCCTTCCTTATGGGGAAATGCCTCCTAGTGCTTCCATCTGGAACACATGGATTGGCTGGCATGTGTCCTTCCTTGCTCCTGTGTCTGTCCCTACGGGGAAATGTCACGCGGTGTTCCTTTAAGTCCTTGTAGCTTGCTACAACTTGGGTTCATACGTTGATGACCGACACATGCATTGCTGGGTCATGTATGCCTGTCCCTGTAAGTTTGTGCCACCTTGGTTTATGACTAGTAATGTCGGCCCGGGTTCTTTGTCATATGGATGCTAGCATCACAATCATATACGTGAGCCAAAAGGCGCAAACTGTCCCGGCCAAGGTAAGGCTGCAGCCGTGGGAATACCGTGCGTGAGGCTGCAAAGTGATATGATGTGTCTTGTGCTAGATCAGTGTGACTTAGGATCGGGGTCCCGACAGGGTCGTTCCCTTTCTAGGCCTCACCGTCGTCCACTGCCTTGGTGCTCTCAACGCGGCATGGTCAACATGGTCAATGAACGACATCCATCGGAAGAGGACTGTACGTGGAGAGGCTGATAGCTGGGTCCACAGCCATATGCAAGGAAGTGCCTCCTTATTACGTGCAAAATAATGATTCCTCCGCCTGACAGCGGGGACCACTGAAAGGGCCTCTGTATTTCACAAAAAATGTTTCCCCCTGACAGCTGGACCCACCAGCTATATCTTCACACGCAACAAAGTGCCTTCTTATTACGCGAAAAAGAAATGCTTCCTTTCCTTGATAGCTGGGACCCACTAGCTACATCTTTGCACGGAAGGAAGTGCCTCCTTACCCCCTGACAGCTGGGACTCACCAGGTCGAAGCATTATCTGTTTAGTTGCGAACATGTACGTACATAGCGGTCGATCGGTCTCTTTGCAGCAATGAACCGTGGCCGAGTAAGGAGCGGCACGTGTCGTAGTAGAGTCACCGACGTGGCATGTCACGCAGTCCTGTCTATATCGTGTGCTCGTTCATACAACCACGCTGCAAGAAAGTAAATATTTCTACGTACGTACATACGGTCGGAGTCTCGAACATTTATGATGACAGCTTCCTGTTCATCGCGAGCCAACTGGCTAGGTCGGAATGGAGGAAACAATGTTGTGTTCATCGAGAGGCAACCGACTGGGTCGGAATGTATCCTGTCCATCGGGAGACAACCGTCTTGGACGGAACAGCCGAAACGGGGTCTTGTTCATCGACCCCCACCGGCTCGGGGTCTTGCATAGCAAAACGAAGGAAACAGAGTTCTTTTTGACCGCCTATGGTCTAAGCACGGTCCTGTTCATCCAGAGGGGTCTGGCGTAGCGCAAAACAGAGGAAACAGACTTCTCTTCTATCGCCTACGGTCGAAATGGGGTCCTGTTCATCGGGATGGGTATGGTGTACCGCCAAACGGGACTCCACGGGCTACTGTTCATCCACCACCGACTTCCTTCAACCTCCACCTACTACTGTTCATCCACCGCGACTTCCTCCGGCCTCCACCAGCCACTGTTCATCCACGGGCTACTGTTCATCCAGCCTCCACCGGCTACTGTTCATCCAACCTCGATGTGGTGTTGTTCATCTACCCCCAACTGGCTGGGTGTGGTGTACCGTGGCGCGGCCTCCTAGGGGCCTTGTTCATCCAGCGGCAATAGCCTACTACCACAGGGGCCTGTTCATCCAGCGGCAACCGCCTACTACCACGGGGTCCTGTTCATCCAGCGGCAACCGCCTACTACCATGGGGCCCTATTCATCCAGCGGAAATCGCCTACTCACGGTCGGGGTCCTATTCATCCAACCCCCACCGGGAACTGTTCAACCATAGCCAACCAACCGGCTGGACTCACCACGTCTCGACTCATTCTATGTATCGCGCGCGCGGCAACAATGGTCACTGTTCATCCAGAGGCAACCCAACCGGCTAGCTACGTCTCACACGGGGGTTCGATCGGCTTCAGTAAGCAGCAACAGCGATCGATCGGGTGCAGTTAGCAGCGAAGGAGTCGGTCGGGTTCAGTTAGCAGCGAAGGAATCGCTCGGGTTCAGTTAGCAGTGAAGGGATCGATCGATCGGCTTCGATATGTAGCAGTGCGATTGCTCGGGTTCAGTAAGCGAACGCCTCGCTCGGGTTCAGTTATAGCGAACACGGCTCGCACCACGCGCACGTACGAGAGAGAAACGCACAAACCACACTTCGCTCGACCCCGACCACCCACCATAACCGGGAACTCCGCGAAAATTTCCTCGCCCTCACTTCTACTACGACTTTTTATGTCATGGACGACCCAACGAATGTCATGCAGGTGCGTCTTCGGCCCGCCAAGGACAAAAAGCCCATTTTCTATCATGATTTTTTGTCATAGAAGTAGGAGCCCACCACATCTATGATGATACGTGTTTTTGTCACAATTATCGTCACAGAAGTATCATAACCATGACAAATTTTTTTTGTTTGGGCCATAATGTTACGAATGTGTCTTTTTTGTAGTGTGGAGAGATCAGATCCAAACCTGATGTAGGGTCCGCGTTTGAACTCAGATTGGGGTCGAGGCCTATGCTACTTGTGAGTTGTGTTGGGATTTCCTCGAAGAAGAGAGGATGATGCAGTACAGTACAGATAAGTATTTCCCTCAGTTAAGAACCAAGGTGATGCGGAGCATCCTACGGTAATCCCCATGCAGATACCTTCGCCTATCCAAGCTCCAAGTGGACCGATGACATGAGAAGGTGCAAGATCTATTGAGACCGAGGTGACATCTCTCCTTAGTCACATTCTGTATGACCCACGTGAGACATGGCTACTACCTTAATCCGAAATACAATGTGTACTTAGGTACCAGAAGGACTCTCTCGGGTCGGCCACATCCAATGGACAAGATGGCGAGGACACCAAATACAAGGATCAAATGGAAGAGCGGCCAGAAAGCTACAACCACCGGATGACCGACATCTACTGGACATCCGATGCCTGGAACACTAGCCAGCCCAAGGACCCAGCCAGCGAATGCTACAGCGGCTGAATGACCGATGACGACCGGACGTCCGATGCTACTTGTAATCTACGTTCGTATTTCCCCGAAGAGGAGAGGATGATGCAGCACAACAGAGGTAAGTATTTCCCTCAATTATGAAACCAAGGTTATCTATCCAGTAGGAGAACCAAGCAACACTATGTAAACAACACCTGCACACAAACAACAAATACTTGCAACCCAATGCGTGAAGCGGTTGTCAATCCCTCAACGGTATTGAGATAGATTAAATTGTATAGGTTTTGATAAATAGATCTAACAAAAATACAAAATAAAATAAATAAAAGAAAATTGCATCAAGGTATTTTTGGTTTTAATATATGATAGGAAATGGACCCGGGGGCCATAGTTTTCACTAGAGGCTTCTCTCGAGAAAATAGCATACGGTGGGTAAACAAATTACTGTTGGGCAATTGATAGAAAAGCAAATAATTATGATGATATACAAGGCAATGATCATGTATGTAGGCATCATGTCCAAGATTATTAGACCTAAATGATTATGCATCTACTAGTATTACTCCACACATCGACCGCTATCCAGCATGCATATAGTGTATTAAGTTCATGGAAAAATGAAGTAATGCATTAAGAAAGGTGACATCATGTAGACAAGATAAACTCACGTATGAATAAACCCCATCTTGTTACCCTTAATAGCAACGATACATGCGTGTCATGTCTCTTTCTATCACTGAGATTGATCACCGCAAGATCGAACCCATCACAAAGCACCTCTTCCCATGGCAAGATAAATCAATCTAGTTGGCCAAACCAAACCAATAAATCAGAGAAGAAATACGAGGCTATAAAAATCATGCATAAAAGAGTTCAGAGAAGACTCAAATAATATTCATGGATAGATCTGATCATAAACTCATAATTCATCGGATCCTAACAAACACATCGCAAAAAAGAGTTACATCAAATAGATCTCCAAGAACATCAAGGAGAACATTGTATTGAAGATCAAAAAGAGAGAAGAAGACATCTAGGTACTAACTACGGACCCATAGGCCTGTCGTAAACTACTCACGCATCATCGAAGGGGAAGCAAGGATGATGAAGAACCCCTCCGTGATCGTTGCCCCCTCTGGCAGAGTGCCAGAAAAGGCCTCTAGATTGGATCTCGTGGTTCTGGAACTTGCAACGGAGGAAAAAGTATTTCGTCGACTCCCCTAGGGTTTTTGGGATTTTAGAGTATTTATAGAGGTGGAGGTAGGTCAAGGTGGTGTCGAGGGCGTCGGGGGTCTCTGGCGCGCCCTGGTGCCTAGTGGGCCCCTCGGGCCTCTTCTCGTGGCCTCTAGAAGCTTCCAGGGTCTCTTCCTGCAAGAAAAAAATCTCCAAAAAGTTTCATGGCATTTGGACTTCGTTTGGTATTGATATTCTACAAAGTAAAAAACAAGCAAAAAATAGCAACTGGCACTGGCACTAAGTTAATAGGTTAGTCCCAAAAATGATATAAAGTTACTAGTAAATGTATATAAAACATCCAAAATTGATAATATAACAGCATGGAACAATAAAAAATTATAGATACGTTGGAGATGTATCAACATCCCCAACCTTAATTCCTGCTCGTCCTCGAGTAGGTAAATGATAAAAGCAGAATTTTTGATGTGGAATGCTGCCTATCATGTTCATCGCATATTCTTTCTTTTTGTAGCATGGACATTTGGACTTTAATTGATTCAAAGCAATAGTCAATAATTTGACATGAAGACATCAATACTCAAGCATATCAACAAGCAACCCTGTCTTTCAAAATATCAATGCTAAAGAAAGCTATCCCTAGCCCATTATGCTCAATCATTGATCCATTCATGAAACACACTCAAATATTAGCTACATCCAATGCACAAGTATGATAATAGTGTTCCCTAGTTGGTGCTTTATAAGAGAAGATGGAGAATCAAAAAATAAAAATTGCATAAAAGTAAATAGATAGGCCCTTCGCAGAGGGAAGCAGAGATTTGTAGAGGTGCCAGAGCTCCAAGCTTAAATTGAGATATAAAATTGTTTTGAGAGGCATGCTTTTCCTGTCAACGGAAATGACCGAGAATTCCCAATATCTTCCATGCTAGATAAATCATAGGTGGTTCCCAAACATAAAATAAAGTTTATTTCCTTTCCACCATTATCACACAATTCATGGCTAGCCGTATCCACGGGTGCCTTCCATACTAACACTTTCCAAGGAATTTATTATTGACAACATATAAGTAAAAAAATCATTTCGGGACTGGGCACCCCTATTACCTGCCACACTCTCGTGCAATGACAAGTGAATAAACACTCATCTTGAGAATAACATACCTAGCATGGAAAATATTGGCCACCCCCTATCGTTTCATGAGCGGTAAGGTCACACAAAAAGGAAATTCATTTTGAAAATTAGAGTTGGCACATACAAATTTACTTGGAACGGCATGGAAATACCGCATCTAGGTAGGTATGGTGGACTCATTTGGCACAACTTTGGGTTTAAGGAGTTGGATGCACAAGCAATATTCCTGCTTAGTACAAATGGAGGCTAGCAAATCGATTGAGAAGTGACCAACCAAGAAACGAAAACAATCATAAACGAGCATCAAACATAACAAACACTGAATAATGCACCACAAGTAGGATATAACTTCATTGCATAAGTATTGACTTTCATGCTTGCATAGGGAATCACAAACCTTAACACCAATATTCTTACTAAAGCATAATTACTCACCAACATGACTCACATATTACTATCCCCATATCGCAAAACTATTGCAAGGAATCAAGTTTATAATATCCAATGATCTTCATGAAAGTTTTTATTATATCCCTCTCGGATATCTATCACTTTGGGACCAAATTCACATCTTATGCAAATTACCATTACTATTCTTAACTCTAAAAAAGATTTAAGTGAAGCATGAGAGCAAAAATATTTCTTCAAAATTTTCAACTCTCAAAATAATATAAGTGAAGCATGAGAGCATATTTCTTCAAAATTTACTAACTCTCAAAATAATATAAGTGAAGCATGAGAGCATATTTCTTCAAAATTCTACTAACTCTCAAAATAATCTAAGTGAAGCATGAGATTATTTCTTCAAAAATTAAACCACCACCGTGCTAAAAAAGATATAAGTGAAGCACTATAGCAATTCCCTAGATCAAAAAAAATTAAGTGAAACACATAGAGCAATTCTAACAAATCATAATATCATTATGGCTCTCTCAAATAGGTGTGTCCAGCAAGGATGATTGTGACAAACTAAAAAGCAAAACAAGCAAAGACTCATATAATACAAGATGCTCCAAGCAAAACTCATGATATGTGATGAATAAAAATATAGCTCCAAGTAAAATTACCAATGGTCGTTAGAAGAAAGAGGGGATGTCTTCTAGGGCATCCCCAAGCTTAGTTGCTTGGGATTCCTTGAATATTACCTTGGGGTGCCTCGGGCATCCCCAAGCTTAGGCTCTTGCCACTCCTTATTCCTTCATCCATCGTGATCTCACCCAAAACTTGAAAACATCAATCACACAAAACTTAACAAAACCTTCGTGAGATCCGTTAGTATAAGAAAACAATTCACTACTTTAAGTACTGTTGCAACCCATTCATATTTTGTTATTGCATTATACCTACTGTATTCTAACCTTAAAATGGCTTATATCCCCCGATACAATCCATAGATTCATCAAAATAGGCACACAATGCAACGAAAATAGAATCTATTGAAAACAGAACAGTCTGTAGAAATCTGAATTAAGCTCATACTTCTATAACTCCAAAAGTCTGAAAAATTAGGACGACATGGTCAATTTGTATATCAATCATGTGTAAAAAATTCAGAATTTTTCAATGCTCCAGCAAATTTTAACAATTCCGCTACTGGACGCGAAACCTTCTGTTTTCCAACAGGATCAAGTCAACTATCATCCAACATAATCCTAAAGGCTTTACTTGGCACAAACACTAATTAAAACATAAAAACACAATCAGATCAGTAGCATAAATGCATATTTATTGAAAAACAGAAAAGAAACAAAAATTTAAAGGATAACTGTTGGGTTGCCTCCCAACAAGCGCTATTGTTTTATGTCCCTAGCTAGGCATAATGCATAGATTCAAGTATTGTCTTCTTTGGTTTTTGCTCCATAGTTTGCCCTCATGATTGATTCATATGGTGGTTTAATTCTAGTTCTAGGGAAGTGTTCCATACCCTTTCTTAGGGGAAACTAAAATTTAATGTTCCCTTCTTTCATATCAATCACGACACCTATAGTTTGTAAAAACGGTCTACCAAGTATTATGGGACAAGACGGATTGCAATAAATATCAAGCACACTAAAATCTATGGGCACATAATTACTATTTGCAAGAATAAGAACATCATTATTTATTCCCAAATGCTTTCACTACAAGAAACCTGCTTATCTATGACACATACAAACCGTCACAGCAGAGAAGAAAACCATCAGGCCCTGGCGTCGGTGACGGATACAAAATCTGTCATGTATCACGCGTCATAATTTGCCAACAGCATAAGCCATGACAGAAATGCCTAGCCGTCACAGATTTATGATGGTGTGGGACCGTCACTGATCCGGCCCCCGGCCCCACTCGGCCTGGGTTTCGGTGATGGACAAATCCATCATGGATCTGCATACTCTGATGTATTGCATGGCATCCATGTGGATCTGATGTGGCATCATCTGGGCCTCTAGCCTTTGGGCCTATATAATTTTGGCCCAGTTAATTTGTCGAGCCAGACCGAATAGCCGAAAAAAGTTAAGGCATACAGGACTGTTTGGCCCATTAGTTTTTGTCGGACCCATATTTTTTTAAACTTCTATCTGATAGCCTGTTTCTGCTGGTCCATTATGCTGTTTGTCAGCCCATTTATACTCCAGCCCATTTATACTCCAGCCCATTAGTGCTCAATAACCAATTTTGCTCCATCACAATGAAGAACTTTTATTTTGGTACAACAACAATGTCAAATAGACAGAAAAGATGCACATCATCACAGAACACAAATTAAACTCCAGCATTACAATAAGATAAGTACTGATCCAGCATTACACATCCAACATAAATAAACTTCCATGTCCAAATCCACTAACCATCAAACATAACACAACTTCCACCTACCAGCAAAATAGTTTGCATCCAGCAACATCATAAGCAGTTTGCACTATAAAATAACATTTAGCAAAAGGCAGGTTCCAACACATTCACAGCTTCCAGCAGAATTTTGCTTGGACAAAAAACTTACTCTTGAGCTCATCTTGGATTAATCTAATTGAGTAAGAAGTCTAATTTAGCTTCCAGCTCAGCTTGCTTTTTCCTGTTCTCCTCTTCTTGCTTGGTCCTTGCTTCTTCTTGCCTGATCCTTGCTTCTTCTGATTCCTTTAACTGGTTGGTCAAGGTTTCAACATGGGCCCGAAGCTCGGCAGTTCCCCTCTTCTGGCCTTCCTGTTCTGCCTCAGGGTCGCTACGATTGGATCTCTCATGCACGTGCTGGGCCCCCACGTGCTTAAGAAACATTGGCTTCTTAGTGTGCTTAGTAAGAACTTCAGCCACAGCCTTGGTTGCAGAGTTGGATTGTTGGCCATCTTCTGTTGGTTGAGAGGCATTCTTTTCCATTTCATCCTAGCCATGCAAGCAAACAAACACGGTGAGCAAAACAGGAGACAACTAGGTTATTTGCCTATATGTATGCCACATTTCCATGTATAGATGTAGACATGTAGTTATACTCTAGTCACTACATGTATGCTGCAAGTACTATAGGCCAAGGACATCAAGTATTTTAGCACAAGGACAGAAAATAGCAAGTACTTTACACAAAGACAAAATGTGGCAAGTATTATAGCACAAGGACAGAACACAGCTAGTATTCTCGCACAAGGACAGGAAATAACAAGTATTTTTTGCAATTTTTTGTTATCCTACTACTGGATCTATGGCAAAAGGTTAACATTTTGATGGTTGGTGATCTTTGAAAGCAGACTTACAATTGCAGCTTGCACAACATCGGTGTAGCCTTTCTTTTTGCTGCTGTAGTGGCACTCCTTGAATAAATCCAGTGTAGTAGGTTCTTTCTCCTTGTATTTGTCTCCCTGAAAACAACATATATGCATCAAGCTAACATTTGTGAAGAAGCAACATGTATAGTACCAATATTGAACTCTACTTTCTTCATTTATTCAGTATGATATACCATTAAGGGGGAAAAGCTTGTATGTGCTGTAGGCAAGGGAGCATCATATACAATTATATTCATTACTGCTAGCAAACTAAGAAAATATCGTACCTAATGTACCTAACAATAGCAGGAGCAGTAGAGGTCAGGTATAGTTTGAGCCCAAAACACTAAACCTTAACATGCTAGCATAAAAAATTTAATATAGAGAAGAACAATAGCTGCAATGGTAAGGTTTACATGAACTTATAGTCAATAACATTTGTCAAGACCATGCAAAAAAATCTCATGAAAACAGTTGCTAGTTACTTTCACATAAATAGTTTGCACATCCAGACACATGTTTGACTTACCATGTTATCACAGTGCACAGGGTAGCTGCGCGAACCAGTAGTTTGGTGAAACTTGACTTGAGCACGGTTATTTTTTTAATTCCACATATCTCCTGCATGGATCAGTGATTTGGTTAGCTAAATGCATTTATTCAGGAGTTATTATGGAAACAAATGAAATATTCGAGAAGGATTCATCTTATATACACGCCCCGACATTTTAGAGGTTGATGCTCACACAATAACGTTGTAACTTTAATTGATTGATGTTCTGACAGACAACCTCATGCTAAAATGTGAGCTATATTGTATAGAAGGTTGTTTTCAAGTACTTCCATATTAGGAGCTTTATGGCAGTGTATTACATCAGAGTAGACATTTTGATCATATGTTGAGTTGTCATAATCAACACATGGATGACAAAGCTAATTGACAAGCACGCAAAGAAGTAAATAAGTCATAATTTTTTTGCTTTACATATATATTGACTTTTATTATTTCCTAAATGTAAGTCTAGTACCTTGCAAGACCTCTAACTCGTGAGTAATGAGTTAGAACCATCCAATTTTGATGCTACTAGCTAATACAAGATGTAGTGGAGTGTTGCGTTCGGTACTGAAGTACAAGAAACAATAATAAGTTGCTGATATACATGCTTATTGTTTCTATTTTTTTTCCTTCTCTGAATCTGGCAAGAAAAGGTGGTTGGCATCACCAAGATATTATTTGTCTCCAAGAAGAAATTTACCATTTTTTGGGATCCTTCTAGCTTTCCACAAGCTCATTCCACTGTTCATCAGTCATCGAGCGGACTCGAGAAGTTTTCGTCACCAAATTGAGTGGGAAAGGATCAAAATACTTTTGCTTGAGCGTGTATCGTTGTTGGCGAATCACACCTTTCAGCATTTGCGTACAAGCCTTCCTAACTGGCACAGCTTGTACGTCCATCTCAAACTTGTTCTAGTAAGATGAAAGAACATGTGTAAGAATCATGATTGCACATAATTAAAATAGCAAAAAATTGATAGGTTACTAGCGATTTGATTGAGAAAGGGTTGGATCATGTACTTACACCAACTTTGCCTACAAAGTTCTGGAAGATCCCTTCTCGAACATTTCCGTCTGGGTCCTTGTAATCCTTCCAGTGTTTAAACACACGCACATGGCCTCTGACTGTGACATTGCATTCGGTTGCAAACTTTGTAGCAAGAAGAGGTGTCTCCGGCCTTAACCACCCTTCTGGAATGACGAGCGGCAGTTTGCGCCCCCCCCCCCCCCGACGTCGACTGATCCTTTCAAGGCCTTTTCCAATATTGACCCCCCTTTCCCTTGTCTCCTCATAGGAGCGTGGCCCTACAAAGATGGTAAATCAAGAATGGATACATATAACAATAAGAATTAAAAAGTAGAAAAGTGGACTGATAAATGGACAACATCTTTTCAAAATCAGTAACTAGAACAACATGAATTAAGCTCATAGCTTCAGTCTAATTTTAGAGGACCGTTTTAAGCTCCACGAATCATTAGTTCAGTTTAACAAAAAGCACCATTGTTGTAACTCAAATAACATGCTAGAAAGATTCTGGGTTTTATAACATGCCTTGAGTGTCATTATTAGGTTCACTTTGTGTTTGCTGGCAAGGTTCGACACTACCACTAGCTTCAAAGTCCATCTGGTTGCCATCATCATGACGGGCAATGAGATCAGATCCATTGGTCATCCAGTGGTCATCATCAGAATGGGCACGGTCGCCATCTATTAAAAAAAGGCATCCAGTGAGAGTATGCTTATCTTGCAATCAAAGTTAATGAACAGGGCTAACGATCCATAAGACAGAACATGAGTATGATAGTACAACTTGCCTTCAACACCATGTGTGTTGTTATCAAAGTTGGGAACGGTTTCTTCAGCTTCAGGCACAGAAACAATTGGCTTCTGGATTGCAATTGGTGTTTGGTGTTTAGGATCTGACACCCCTTCACTTTGAGGACTTGCATCAGCATCTAGCAATAGTCTTTTCTTTGACCTTGTGACTCGCGCATTTGTTGGAAGCTCCTCATGAATTCTTTTAAGAGGCCGAGGCTTGATTCCACCAGGGGCCATGGCAGCAGATATTTTCTTATTTGTTTCCTGACTGGTCTTCTTACAGTCGTTCAACCTCTGATAGAAATGAAAACATGGTTAAATCAACAAAATGTAACAAAAATTCTGCTACAATAGCAAACAAGCAACATATCTAGGAATGACTAGTTGGAGGATTTTAGCACCTTCAACTTTGAGCTAGGAGATGGTGTGGACTTTAAGTCTTGTAGTACTTCCCTCTCATCTATTAAACTATCATCAGACGAGTCTCCTTCACTGGTATCCTCCTCGTTAGGATGGTACTCATCTTCAGATTCATCACGAGTATGCTCAGGCTTTCTTTTTTCAGGTGAAATGATAGCTTTGTTTGCAAACAATGTTGATAATGTAGGAAGTCCAAGTGATTGCAGCCTTGCATTGTTCCTCATGCACGTTTTGAGGCGCGACACTTCCATAGGATGTAGTGGTCCTTCTAAGATGAGTACAGATATAAACACGAATTACTATGTGCATAAGAGTACTTAATAACAAATTACTGTTTTTTATTGAGTTTGCATCAATATGGGAACCAAATCTACACTTGGAAGCACAAGGATCTTATTCGGCTGTGTTTCGATGCACAATATTTAGAAAACCATAGTATTAAGAAACCACAGTATTAGAACTTGTAGGCAAGAAATACCACAGTATACAAATACTTTAGTATTCTTCAGTATTGGCAAAACCGAGAGGCGTTTGGCCATTGCAGTATTTACTAGAACCAGAAGCACTATCAATTTGTATACTATATTTGAACCAGAAGCACAATCAATTTAAATCAAGCACTATCAATTTGGCCAGAAGCACTAGCACCATAAAAATGTTTAGTGTGTATTTAAATCAAGCACTATCAATTTGGCCAGAACCAGAAGCACTATCAATTTGGCCATTGCAGTATTTACTAGAACCAGAAGCACTAGCAGTACAGTATTAGAACTAGAAGCACTATCAATTTAAATCAAGCACATGCAAAAACAGAAAATAGGCAAGCATGGGGAGGGGTTATACCTGCTACTGCTGTCTTGCCTCCTCGGTGTTTCTTCCTTGCAGTCTTCTTCCCCATGGTCGGGGTTCTTGGGTTCGGTGGAGCGGAAGGTGAGAGGGGAGAGGGAGTCTTAGCCGATGGTCGGGGTGGCGTGGTGACCTGCGGTGGATGCGGAAGAGGGTGGGGAGTCTTGCTCGGTAGTGGAGGAGGTGACGGCGTGCTCTAGGGTTCGGTGGAGGCGAATGGTGGGGAGGAGGGGGGTCTTGGCCGGCAGTGGGGGTGGGGTCGTGACCGACCGTGGAGGTGGAAAAGGGAGGGGAGTCATGCTTGGTGGTGGAAGAGGTGAAGCGGTGGCCGGCGGTGGAGGAGGTGAAGTGGAGGCCGGCGGCAATGGAGACGGAAGGGGAATGGGAGGGGATTTGGTGAACTGTAGGGTAGGGGCGGGCATGCGGGTGGATTAAGTATTAGTTGCGTGTCAAATTACTAAAATGCCCTTTATTTCTTACTAGAATTGGTAAAGCATATGTTTGTTTATACATTTTTGGAGAATTGACTTGACTACGCCTTGGTACAATATTGTTAAAACTTCAAAATCGAACTAGAGACATTTTAGTTGAAGTTGTTTTGAAAGAATATTTCAAATTCTAAAAGAGCCTTGTTATATTTTCTAATGTTTCACCGTTTTAGGTTGTTTTTATGTGCATGAAAATGACACGGTTAGATAGACCATAGTTTTCTAATGATATTTCATATATAAATTATTTCATATGATCTATGGTTGAATGTCTATGATTTTTCAAAGTTTACAACATTTTTTGGATTTCTACGAACACGTCGACGTCAGGTCAAACCAGATTGCTTGGGCCATTGTGTCATTCTTAGGGTTAACGGAGGGTTTAATTACATGAGGCAATCGGGTCCACCTGTTTGTGGCCTAGGGTTTCATTAATAGGGTAATTAGATTCTAATCTGTTGAGGCCACATCGGTACGACCGGCGTTTAGCCACCGGCGACCACGGGGTACGGTGGTGTCCGCAACAGAGGCCACGGGAGCGGCAGCGGAGGGCATCGTTCGGAAGTTGTTGCTCCTGCCCGTCACTTGGAGCTAGCAGGGATACGGCGGTGACGAACTTGACGGCCATGGCGGTGACTGGAGTTTTGGCTCGCGGGGAAGGTATGTGATGTCTAGGAGGTCGAGGAGGCGCTGGTGGCGGCGAATATAGCGATGGTGGCCGACGGTGCAAAGGAGGAGGTAGAGCTTGCTAGCATCGTGTCGGAGGCGCGTCTTCGTCCATTTAATTTGGTGCAGAGGTGGACGCCGCCAATTCAGAGCTAAGGGGGGAAGTCCAAAACAAACCTTGAACTTGTAGATGAAAGCTAAATCGTCGACGTGGCAGGTTGAACCGGGATGGTTGGCTGCGGCCAGACTGGGCCAGCCCATAAGGCAGGGCCAAGCTTCTTTTTTTTGCAACATTTTTTCCGAACCACCCCCTATAAAAACGGCAGATCCTATTTGACACCCGCAGGCGTCAAAAGGGCGCGGCTCCGCTGAAGCCTGGCCACACCCGACGCCCCAGTTTGGGCCGGCCCATGGTTGGATGCCTTTTCTTCTTTTTCCTATTTCTTTCATTTCTGTTTTTCTGTTTCTCTTTCTTTTCCGCGCGCCTTTCTTTTTTCTTTTTCTTTCTTTTTTGTATATTATACACATTTCATTGCATATGCATATTTATATACAAACATGTTCATTGTATATTTAAGAAAATGTTCATTGTGTATTTTAAAATTGTTCAACATATATTCACAAAAAATTTCAATGAGTATTTAAACATTGTTCAGCGTATATCAACAAAATGTTCAATGTGTATTTAAAAATTGTTCAGCATATATCACAAAATGTCCAATGTATATTTAAAAAATTTCATCATTTGAATTTCAAATTTTTTGTTCATATTTTCAATAAATGTTGACGTTATTACAAAAAATTCTAAAATAATTTCTAAATGTGGACGGTATCACAATTTTTTTTGTTCATGATTAAGTTTGATCAAATTTCTAAAATAATTCAAGATTTCAAACGTTCATTTTCCCTAAGAAATGTTGAAAAGTCTTTTTCTGGCGCAACAGTTTCTCTCCATAAAAACATTGAAAAAGTAGGGCCCTGTGAATCGAACTTGCAACCTGACGCTTGTAAAGTCCTCCTGGTAGCCACTCTAACTGATGGCTGTTGTTGACATAAGTGAAGCACGGAAATATTTAAACACACGCAACGTGGAGATTTGAAAATCAAGTGTACAACTGCTATTTCACATACTGTATGCACTGAAAAAACCACATAGGGGACTCAAATATACATAGAAAAAATTCAAGTGTGCAGCAGCTATTTCACATATACATAGGCATTCAGAAAGGACAAAGTTATGTGTGCAACAAAGACTTTTAGATAACAACATCCACATCATACAGGCTTTGCAAAGTGACACAACATCTTTCAGTAAAACAAAAGTGACACAACATCTTTCGATAAAAATGAAAGTGCACAAAATCAATGTAAATAATCAATGAGGAAACATGTTTACTAGCAGTTCCCAGGAAGCATGCTCTGCAAACCATCAATTCATAGTAAGATACATGACCTACAAAAAGAACTTGAACAGAGGAGGAAAAGCAAGTTCACTTACTGTTACATAATGAACAAAATCACAACACAAACATATAGCAAAATTGACATGTTTATGAGTCTAGTACCAGGTGCGTCACTTGCATAAAGTTATATAAAAGCGCATACTCCAGTAGACAGCAACTAGGAAGAACATGGACTGTTATCTTATTTATCAAGAACGAACTGTAGCAAGGGGGGATTGACGGTTGTGTTTTTGGTTGAGGCCTAACAGAAACGAAAAAAAATATGTTGCCTGATCCTTGGGAGAGGTCATGGCTGTGATTAAGAAGTCAGTCAGCAAGAACCGGAAGGTGAAGGAACAACCATGTAAACAGGACAATTGACGAGGTACCAACCCTATACTAGATACGAGATTAATTTGATCCTTATTTTATCTAGACCTACATCATTTGGTTATCTTGCCGAACCCTTCTGTTTACAAGATTTGGCAAAATTGATGTCCGGAAAAGTACTTCACATGGTTTCGCTATTCAATGAGGTGATGGCATCCAACCCCACTTGCTGCTTCTGATAACTGCTACAAGCGTATGCAACTTAATAAGTTAGTTGGGTTCATGAGGTCCCCTGAAATCTTCAAACATGTGGTATGACATCTATCTATTTCTGCACAACCATTTGATAATTCTTTTGAGACTTTTCCGCAGTTAGTAAACAAGTACTCTAGTTAATGTAGCGGTTCATTATTTGCAATATTGGAACATAAGGAGTTCAATTATTTTTTGATCTGTATATTTATCTTACAGATTCTCAGTTGTCAATTTAATTAGAACCACATGAACAATTTCTGGTTTCTTTTTTCTTGATATGTATGATATATTTATCATCTACAGTTGGGAGAAGCATTGGTCTATACTTCTGTTATTGATTTACACATCCCCTATCCATCTTGCAAATATATACCTTTTTCATCTGTCATTTTTAAGTGCGATGCATACATCCAAGAAGTCTGCAATTTCAATAGTTTTCCTTGCAGCACTAAATCTGAAGTGACACACTACCAAGTGTCTTATTCCTGCAATATCTGATCTGGAGCGATGTCTCTTTGCAACAAATTATGCATAGCAAAATAATTTGTATGTATGAAATTGAATTATTTTGCAACAAAGTACTTTTCCTATCCTTCAGTCTATCAACACTAGTGGAATCAGCTATAGGAATTTGTTTTTGAATGGCACCACTCGAATTTGCAGTACCCAAAAAGACATTCGGCTCAATAAATTCAACTAGTACAATGGAATAACAATACTAAGGATGAGAAAACCATCCTATTTCTCTCTGTACGCTCAAGCGTTCAGAAACAGATCAAATTCAGTTTTTTTTTAATTCGAGACGTACCTAACTGGGCCGATGTTGAGGCGGGGAACAACGAGGAGTAACTGCTATAGAAGCGGCAGCCGGTGGCTGACTCGTACGCATGACAATGGTGGGCGGCGGTTGGCTCGTCAGCGCGGCAATGGAGGGCGGTGGCTGGCTCGTCAACAGTTGGTCACGGAAATCCCAAGCAGCGGCGACTTGGACAGGATCTGGAAGATGGCGCACACACTCCCAACTCGCCGGATCTAAGGACCCTCGCCCGGGCAGTAGTCGGCGGCGCTGGCGGCATCGACGACCGAGGGGATTGAGCGGTGGTCTTCTTTTCGTTCTCTTCGTCTCAGGCTAATTGAGGAATCAGGAACTGTTTTTTTAGTCCTGTTGTATTAATCCAATTGACATGTGGGCGAAATAAGGCGATGCACACCACATCAGCGTAAGTGGTAATCCATGACGGTCTGACTTTTATATATACAAGAGAAACTAAGCCTGATTAGGCCCAGTTGTTCAATCCCTGATGATTTGCATGACAATTTCTAGGGCCGTCATTGAGGGGATGCCCTACGCAGGCCCATCCCCGGCTCACTGATCAATGACGGTTTCGGTGACGGCAAGTGGAAGGCCGTCATAGTCTGTGACGGATTACAGGACCATCACTCGAAATCCGTCACATATAAGCAGGTTTCTTGTAGTGTTTTTAATAGTAGAATCCGCCAAGTGCAAATTAAGAGACCATTCCTCCCTATTGGTAAAACTTAGCACATCACATAGAGATTTTGAAATCATGGAAACACTAGCACCTAAATCACATAAAGCATTGCACTCATAATTTTTTATCTTGACTTTAATGGTGGGTTCCCATTCATCATATAATTCTCTAGGAATTGAGATTTCTAATTCTAACTTTTCTTCTAGAGCTTTCATCATTACTTCTACAATATGTTTAGTAAAAGCTTTATTTTGTTCATATGCATTGGGTGAATTTTGCATGGATTGCAACAAAGAAATACACTCAATCAAAGAACAACTATCATAATTAAAATCTTTGTAATCCAAAAGAGTGGGCACACTTTCTGTCAAAAAAATCTGCAGACTAAGGCATAGCCTAGTGGTGGGAAGGGGCTGATGCCTTCCCACCCACCCAGGTTCAAGGCATGGTACTTGCAATTTGGGTTTGTTGTACGAATTATACTGTAGGGGCTTCCCTTACAGTCTTTCTGTAAAAAAAAAGAGTGGGCAAATCACTAGTCAAAGTTTTTACCTCTCCAAACCCACTTCTATCAATTTTTTCAACAAGATTTTCACCCTCTGAATTATGAGGACATCTGCTAGCTAAAGTTGACTCTTCTTCAGTTCTCTTATCATCAATTTTAATATTACTAAACAAGGAATCAATAGAAGAAACAACAAACATTTTAACATATTCATCATTATTACGAAAAAAATCGGGCGGGATCACTTTTTCTAAAAATTCTCTTTTAGCTCTTAGCATAGCGGTTCTCTTCTTACTCTCATCCATAGAGACATATAGAGCTTTAATTGATTCATTAACATAAACCTTGGGTGGAAAATTTTAATCTTGAGATTTTCTACATCATGTGTAATTCTATTAATGCTCCTAGACATATCATCAATCTTATTCAATTTTTCTTCTATCATAGTGTTGAAAACTTTTTGAGCATTAATAAATTCTTTAATATTATTCTCAAGATCAGAGGGCATCCTATTATTATTATTATAAGAATTACCACAGGGATTGCCATAATTATTAGAGGAACTTATATGAAACGGACCAGGATTAAAATTACCCCTATAAGCATTATTATTAAAATTGTTTCACGAGACAAAATTCACATCTACGAAATCACTATTTTTCTCAATCAAAGTAGACAAAGGCACATCATTAAGATCAATAGGAGCATTTTTACTAGCAACCAATTTCATAAGTGCATCAACTTTTTCACTCAAATTACTAATTTCTTCAACATAATTAATCTTTTTACTAGTAGGTGCTCTTTCGGTATGCCATTGTGAATAATTTGCCATGATATTATTAAGTAATTTACTGGCTTCACCCAAAGTATTCAACACTAAATTACCTAATAATATCACCGCATAAAGTTTTTGTATAATCATCCATAGATTTAAACTATGAGTAGGACAATTTCTTAGCATTATTTTCATTCTTTCCCAAGATTGCGCAACATGTTCATGCTCAAGTTGCTTGAAATTCATAATTTGGTTCACAAGGGAAATAATTTTCGCTGGAGGAAAATACTTAGTAATAAAAGCATCTTTGCACTTATCCCAATAATCAATATTATTTTGTGGCAAAGATGAAAACCAAATTTTCGCACGATCCCGCAAAGAGAACGGGAATAATTTTAATTATACAATATCATTATCCACATCTTTTTTCTTTTGCATATCACACAATTCTACAAAACTATTTAGATGGGACGCGGCATCCTGATTAGGATTACCGGAAAATTGCTCTTGCATAACAAGATTCAAGAAAGCGGCATTAATATCATAAGACTCCGCACTAGTGGCGGGAGGAGCAATAGGAGTACTAATAAAATCATTATTATTAGTATTGGAAAAATCACACAATTTGGTATTTTCTTGAGACATCGTGACTATGCAAACAAGATCACAAGCAAACAAAAGATCAAACAAGAAAAAGGCAAACGAAAAATATTTTTGTATTTTTGTATAAACATTTTAGAAGCGGGGAAATGAAAATAAGAGGAAAATGGCAAATAAAAGTAATTGCAAGGAGATGGGAGTTTATGCGTAGGTACTTTATAGATGTTCATGATGTCTCCCCAGCAACGGCGCCAGAATTTCTTCCTGCTACTTGTAATCTGTGTTGGTATTTCCCCGAAGAGGAGAGGATGATGCAGCACAACAGAGGTAAGTATTTCCCTCAGTTATGAAACCAAGGTTATCAATCCAGTAGGAGAACCAAGCAACACTATGTAAACAGCACCTGCACCCAAACAACAAATACTTGCAACCCAACGCGTGAAGGGGTTGTCAATCCCTCAACAGTATTGAGACAGATTAAATTGTATGGGTTTTGATAAATAGATCTAACAAAAATACAAAATAAAATAAATAAAAGAAAACTGGAGCAGGGTATTTTTGGTTTTAATATATGATAGGAAATAGACCCGGGGGCCATAGTTTTCACTAGAGGCTTCTCTCGAGAAAATAGCATACAGTGGGTAAACAAATTACTGTTGGGCAATTGATAGAAAAGCAAATAATTATGAAGATATCCAAGGCAATGATCATGTATATAGGCATCACGTCCAAGATTAGTAGACCAACACGATTCTACGTCTACTAATATTACTCCGCACATCGACCGCTATCCAGCATGCATCTAGTGTATTAATTTCATGCAAAAACAGAGTAATGCATTAAGAAAGATGACATGATGTAGACAAGATAAACTCACGTATGAATAAACCCCATCTTGTTACCCTTAATAGCAACAATACATGTGTGTCATGTCTCTTTCTATCATTGAGATTGAGCACCGCAAGATCGAACCCATCACAAAGCACCTCTTCCCATGGCAAGATAAATCAATCTAGTTGGCCAAACCAAACCAATAAATCGGAGAAGAAATATGAGGCTATAACAATCATGCATAAAAGAGTTCAGCGAAGACTCAAATAATATTCATGGATAGATCTGATCATAAACTCACAATTCATCGGATCCCAACAAACACACCGCAAAAAAGAGTTACATCAGGTAGATCTCCAAGAACATCAAGGAGAACATTGTATTGAAGATCAAAAAGAGAGGATAAGCCATCTAGCTACTAACTACGGACCCGTTGGTCTGTGGTAAACTACTCACGCATCATCAGAGGGGCAACAAGGATGATGAAGAACCCCTCCGTGATCATTGCCCCCTCGGTTAGAGTGCCAGAAAAGGCCTCTAGATTGGATCTCGTGGTTCTGGAACTTGTGGCGGCGGAAAAAGTATTTCGTCGACTTCCCTAGGGTTTTTGGGATTTTAGAGTATTTATAGAGGCGGAGGTAGGGCAAGGCGGTGCTCAAGGTCCCCACTACCCACCAGGGCGAGCTGGGGGCGTCTGGCGCGCCCTGGTGCCTAGTGGGCTCTTCGGGCCTCTTCTCGTGGCCTCCAGAAGCTTCCAGGGTCTCTTCCTGCCAAAAAAATCTCCAAAAAGTTTCGTGGCATTTGGAGTTTGTTTGGTATTGATATTCTGCAAAGTAAAAAACAAGCAAAAAACAGCAACTGGCACTGGGCACTAAGTTAATAGGTTAGTCCCAAAAAATGATATAAAGTTGCTAGTAAATGCATATAGATAATATAACAGCATGGAACAATAAAAAATTATAGATACGTTGGAGACGTATCATCCGACACGCTCCAGCGACCGATCGTCTGACCATCTCCGGAAATCCGACACGTCCATCACAGAAATAAAATGCCAGAAATCCGCAGTCCTCCAGACGACCGACGCACCAGACGTCCGGCCGCCTCTGGATATCCGACGCCACCTTCACAAAGTCGAAATGTCGGAAGTCCGAACCTTACTGGACGTTCGGACCCCCGTGAGCCACCGGACGACCGATAACAGTCGGACGTCTGACAACTATCTGGGCGCATTGTCTTGGGCCGAGGCCCATGTAACCCTTCGCCCTCCTAGACTATATATACTCCTCCTTCCCCAACATTTTAGGGTTAGCTTTGTGATAGCTCATACTAGAGATAGAGCTTTGCTCATCCAATTATCCCTACTCCTTTGGAGACCAATGCCTCCTAGGAGAAGACCCCCCAAGTGGATTCAAGACCCCCTTGTGGGAAGATCCTTCAAGGATTCAAGACCTCCTTCCTTCAAGGATTGAGAAGACCTAGTTCCCCTTGTATCCCCCTTTGTTGGATTTGGACCTTTGTTACCTCTTTGTGTGTTTGGATCTAGCACATGTGTAATTGGATCAAGTCTATTTGAGTGTTTCCTCTTGTTTTCCCTCTTGTGTGTTCATCGTGTTCTGGAACCCCCCTCCAAATCGTGAAAGATCAGCCCCTAGGGTTCCACCCTACATCATTATGGTATCATGAGCCAAGGTTGATCATGAATTTGGAGCCCCTACCCCCGTTTTTCTAGCCTAATTTTGTGTGTTTTTGTCCAATTTCGAAAATCCCCACAAAAATAGCCATACCATTTTTTTGTGATTTGTTGGTTTGATGAAGTTTTCTTGGATTTGATTCATGGATTTGATGTGTTTCAGGTGGATCTAGCTTTTCCCCATCATTTCCATCCATGAAATTCGCCCAATTTTGATCTTAGTTTTTCTTTCTCCAAAAAATCCATCAGTTCACCCCGGAGCCGAAATTGAACACGGACCGGATATCCAGCCATTACCGAACGTCCGACGAGCATCGGTCGCCCGAATAATACCGTACGTCCGACGTTTCCTGACGAAACTGAATTTTTTCGCCCGAAAATTTTTAGCCACCGCCCACACTTCCGCATTGCCACCCCGTATTCCATCACCGCTTTCCACAACCACCATCATTTTTCCGCTACCACCTCCGACAATTTTGACATGTTTGCTTTGAGAATATGAGTTGCGGTTTTCTGTTTCCTAACATGTTTCAGCTACTTAGGGACGGCTCGACACCGACATCACCGCAGCTCATCTTCGCCACAGAGTCATCTACGACAACAACCATTTCACCTTCATGACACCATCAATCGTACGCAAGGGTGGTAACGTCGACGACACCCTCGTATATTCTCCCTTGCCATTGCATTGTTAACCCCAAAGCCCATTTGCATCACTTTCCTATCGAGACTAGCCATTTGAGTATTGCCGGGCCATGTTACTTGTTCACTTTAGTGATCATCGATCCGCAACATCCATTGCATGCATATCATCGTATCATCTATAGTGTCATACAATGTTCCCGCACACTCAATTGCTATCTTGGTTCGAGCATTTTACATAAGTGGCCAAAGAAAGATATCAAAATAGCAAGAAATAAAAGCTTTTAAGCAAAAGGAAGATAAGTAAAGAGCTTGTAAGCAAGTGCCATAGCATCATACGATATTGCATACAAATTGCCATACTCGATCATCTTGGATCATCTTGAGAGGATCATCGGGGATCATACATAATAGCATACTTGGATAGGAAGTCGCTACGTTTTGTCTCTTATAGGTAGTGCACAAGTTCGTATCCGCCTATTGAGCAATCGTGCTAGCGTCTCTCTAATGTTGTGCAACAAGAGCATTTTATGTGGATTCCACATTTTGAGCTCATTCCTTGGTTGCATGACCCCATTTATCTATCCGTGCGTGTGTTTCCGTGTTCCACATATTGCTATTGGTGTACTTGTTGCACTTGCGAATTTGTGAATCTTTTTCAACATTATTGAATCTTGCTAACAATTGCATAAATTTTGTGCCACCATCCTCACCAAGCTATTCCAAAAGCTTTACTTGTGTAGGTGTGAGAATAGACAAGATCCGGTACCAATTGTGCTATTTCCATAATACATTATTGAGTGACCATTGATGCATCTTCAACATCGGATAAGGTACATTTGGTCTAGTTCTTCCTTTCTTCCACTCACATTTTGCTTGAGATGATGGATAGGCCAAGTACTTCTTTGAATCCACTCTTCATTGAGCAAGAGGAGGACCCAAACAACTACGTCACCAAGAATCACCTCTTCGACACGCAAAGAGCGTTGCATCAAGCAAATGAAGCATTAAGCGACTGCATTGACCTACTCGCTACCGACTTGCGACAATCCGAGCTATGTACAAGAGACTATTTCGACAACAAGATTTCCACACAAATGGAAGAGATCGACACAAGGATGTCTAATCAAATGGAGGAATTTTGGGCCATGTTGGTTAAACATTCTTCTATGACATCGTCATCATCAAGACGCCGCCACTCAAGCCGACATTCTTCGGCATCTTCTTCAGATGCAAGTCTTCACCAAGTTCGTTTGCATCATCGCCAAGACCTTAAAGATCATCAAGCTCCACAAAACCCATTTCATGGCATTGGTTTACAAGACCGCTTACGGGAACGTGAACACCCTCGGCGCCAAGCAAATGATCCCATGGAACAAGAGCAAGCTCCTATACACCAAGATCACCAAGCAAACCAAGACGGCGATGCCCTGCAACAAGAAAGACAACGCCGTGAGGAACAAGCCCTTGAAGCCTAACATGATCAATGTGAAGCAACCAACAATGTACAAGAGCACAACCGCCAAGTACGTCAACAAGAAGAGGCCCTCCGACAAGAGCGACAATAACAAGCCGCACGCCTTGAGGAGCGCCAAGAGATGAGGAACCGTGCAAGAATTCCACAACCTCAATGTCAATATCATCAAGAGGAGCAAGAGGAACAAGTGGTTGAAGATCCTCCTCCACGACAAGAGCGTCATCGCCATTGCCATGAACACAATGAAGAGCAATGCTACGGCAAGCTCAAGTTCAACATGCCTAAGTTCTCCGGAAGCAACGATCCCGAAGACTACCTTTCATGGCCATTGAAAGTTGACAAGATCTTTCACTTACACAACTATGAAGAAGAAAAGAAGATCGCCATGCCATCTCTTGAGTTCCAAGACTATATCCTCATTTGGTGGGATCAAGTCATTGAGCGGCGAGAAGCAAAGGGTGAACCACCCATCACAACATGGAACCAAATGAAGGATGTCATGCGACCGCACTTTGTACCCATGTACTATAGCCGCGACCTCTTCAAGAAGTTGCAATTCCTCAAGCAAGGCACCAAGTCCGTTGAAGAGTATTACAAGGAGATGGAGATCGCCATGATTCGAGCGAATGTCATGGAAGATCAGGAGCAAACCATGGCACGGTTCTTGAATGGACTCAACCATCCTATCAAGAAGATTACGGATTTCCAACCATACACGAACCTCCTCAAGCTAGTGCACCAAGCTACCAAGGCGGAGCGACAAGTGCAAGATGATTACATGTACGCCAAGTACTCTTCCAAGACCTATGGTTCATACAATCAAGCTTCAATGACTATGATGCCTTCTACCTTGACGAAAGCTTCACCAAGCACCGGTGACAAGTCAAGTTACAAGAAAACTTCGACACCTTCAAGTCGTCCTCCTACTACAAACAACTTCAAGCCTAGAGTTTCATCATCAACTACTCCAATGGATGAGATCGTCAAGATGAGTTCCATCAAGTGCTTCACATGTCAAGGCTGAGGACACAAGACATTTGAGTGCCCCACTCGGCGCACCATGATCGCCAATGACGACGGCACCTATGACTCCATGAGTGAGGAACAAATGGAAGCACTTGAGCACGTGGCCATGCACAGGCGAGTGAATGAAGAGGAAGATGATCAAGTCTTTTGTGAAAATGATTCGAGGCCTGCTATTGTTGTCTCCAAGGTCTTGACACTCCAACACCAACAAGACGAAGACCAACGTTGCCACATCTTCCACACCAAAGCAGGCATCAATGGACATTCCGTGAAGGTCATCATCGGTGGAGGAAGTTGCCACAATTTGGCAAGTGAAGAGCTATGTTCCAAGCTACAATTGGTTAATATGAAGCATCCTCGTCCCTACAAGGTCCAATGGCTTAGCGACTCTAGCACCCTTCACATCAAGCATACCGTTCAAGTCTCCTTCAAGATTGGTGTACGAAGACACCTTGGAGTGTGATGTGGTTCCCATGTCCGTCTGCCACCTCCTACTTGGACGACCTTGGCAATTCGACTGTGGTGTTATCCACAATGGCCAAACCAATCAATATAGCTTCAAGATGAAGGGCAAGCAGTACGTGCTACGACCTATGTCGCCAAGTGATGACCCACAAGTATAGGGGATCTATCGTAGTCCTTTCGATAAGTAAGAGTGTCGAACCCAACGAGGAGTAGAAGGAAATGACAAGCGGTTTCTAGCAAGGTATTCTCTGCAAGCACTGAAATTATCGGTAACAGATAGTTCGTGATAAGATAATTCGTAACGGGTAACAACTAACAAGTGTAACAAAGGTGCAGCAAGGTGGCCCAATCCTTTTTGTAGCAAAGGATAAGCCTGGACGAACTCTTATATAAAGCAAAGCGCTCCCGAGGGCACATGGGAATTGTTGTCAAGTTAGTTTTCATCATGCTCATATGATTCATGTTCGTTACTTTGATAATTTGATATGTGGGTGGACCGGTGCTTGGGTGCTATCCTTACTTGGACAAGCCTCCCACTTATGATTAACCCCTCTCGCAAGCATCCGCAACTACGAAAGAAGAATTAAGATAAATCTAACCATAGCATGAAACATGTGGATCCAAATCAGCCCCTTACGAAGCAGCGCATAAACTAGGGTTTAAGCTTATGTCACTCTAGCAACCCATCATCTACTTATTACTTCCCAATGCCTTCCCCTAGGCCCAAATCATTGTGAAGTGTCATGTAGTCGACATTCACATAACACCACTAGAGGAAAGACAACATACATCTCATCAAAATATCGAACGAATACCAAATCCACATGATTACTTATAACAAGACTTCTCCCATGTCCTTGGGAACAAACGTAACTACTCACAAAGCATATTCATGTTCATAATCAGAGGGGTAATAAATATCATTAAGGATCTGAACATATGATCTTCACTGAATAAACCAACTAGCATTAACTACAAGGAGTAATCAACACTACTAGCAACCCACAGGTACCAATCTGAGGTTTTGAGACAAAGATTGAATACAAGAGATGAACTAGGGTTTGAGAGGAGATGGTGTTGGTGAAGATGTTGATGGAGATTGACCCCCTCTCGATGAGAGGATCGTTGGTGATGACGATGGCTTCGATTTCCCCCTCCCGGAGGGAAGTTTCCCCGGCAGAATAGCTCCGCCGGAGCCCTAGATTGCTTCTGCCCAGGTTCCACCTCGAGACAGCGGCGCTTCGTCCCGAAAGCTTCCTTATGATTTTTTCTAGGTAAAAACCCTTCATATAGCAGAAGATGGACACCGGGGACCTGGTAGGGGGCCCACAAGCCCTAGGGCGCGCCCCCAGGCTTGTGGCCACCTGGTGGGTCCCCCTCTGGTATTTCTTCGCCCGCTATTTTTTATATATTCCAAAATAATTCTCCATAAATATGAATTTTGGAGTTGTGCAGAATAGGTCTCTCAGATTTGCTCCTTTCCGGTCCAGAATTCCAGCTGCCGGCATTCTCCCTCTTTGTGTAAACCTTGTAAAATAAGAGAGAAAAGGCATAAGTATTGTACCATAATGTGTAATAACATCCCATAATGCAATAAATATCAATATAAAAGCATGATGCAAAATGGACGTATCAACTCCCCCAAGCTTATACCTCGCTTGTCCTCAAGCGGAAACCGAAATCGATAATCATGTCCACATGTTTAGAGATAGAGGTGTCGATAAAATAAAATACGGACATGAAGGCATCATGATCATCTTTAGAACAGTAGCATATATTGTCATATAATATCTTATGCTAAAGTAACAATTCGTTCACATGGTAAAGTATGAAACAAGAACTTTATTGAAAATCAACAAACTATGATCTTGGTCATTGAAACAATTGCAATTTATCATAACGTCTGAAAGAGTCAATGTAAGAGCTTTTGTTCAGCAAATTTCACATACTCAACTATCATTTAGTCTTTCACAATTGCTAACACTCATGTGATACCTATGAGATCAAAGTTTCAATCGGACACAGAGAAAGATAGGGGCTTATAATTTCGCCTTCGAACCTTTTACCTCAAGGGTAACGTCAACAATAGTAGTTTATGAATATCTACATCCGAGTGGATATATATATATATATATCTGGATCTCCCCCCAGCATATAGTGCTTGCCGAAAAGAAAAAGTATAAAAAGAAGAGATGATGATCACTATGACTCTTGTATAAGGGTAGCAGGTAAATAAAAGATAGGCACTTTGCAGAGGGAAGCAGAGGTTGTCATGCGCTTTTATGGTTGGATGCACAAAATCTTAATGCGAAAGAACATCACTTTATATTGACGGTTGTGATAAAGAACTTTATTATGCAGTCCGTCGCTTTTATTTCTTCTATATCAAAAGTTCATATAAAGCTTATTTTCCTCACACTAAAAGATCATACATATTTAGGTAGCAATTTTTATTGCTTGCACCGATGACAACTTACCTGAAGGATCTTACTCAATCCATAGGTAGGTATGGTGGACTCTCATGGCAAAACTGGGTTGAGGGATTTTGGATGCACAAGTAGTATCTGTACTTGGTGCAAAAAAGATTTGGCTAGCATAGGATGAGAAGCAAGCTCAACATGTTGGAGGATCCATGAAAATATAACTTCTATTCGGATATAAAGAAACATAACCCATTATGTTGTCTTCCTTGTCCAACATCGACCTTTTAGCATATAATATTTTAGTGAGTGCTCACAATCACAAAAGATGTCCAAGATACTGTATTTATATGTGAGACCTCTCTTTCTTTATTACTTCCTATTAATTGCAACAATGACCAAAACTATGTTTGTCAACTCACAACAAGTTTCATGCGGCATACTTCTTATATGTGAAGTCATCACTTCCCATAAGATCATTATATAATATTTTTATTTCTTTTATTCTTTATTTCTTTTACTCAAGATCATAGCAAGAAAGCAAAGTCCTCAACTCAAAACTAATCTTTATTATATAACTCTCCGACTTGATTACATAAAGGGAACACAAAGCGAAACTCAAAGCTAGATCATAATAAAACTGTATTCTACTAAACCAAGATATAACCAAAAGGATCAAACTAAGAAAAATGATAAAGGTAAACATGTGATGGTGATACGATACTGGGGCACCTCGCCCAAGCTTGGTAGTTGCCAAGGGGAGTGCCCATACCCATGTACTTAGGTCTCTTTCTTCGGAGGTGGTGATGATGGAGTTGATGATGTTGTGGGCTTGTCCTCCATCTTCCAAGGCATAGGTTCACCATCATAGAAAGATGAACGAGTCTCCGGAATCCTCAAATCTGCAACCAAACTCATCCTCTTAAATCTATATTCATACTCACAGTTTTGGTTCGGCAGGTCATAGATCTGGGCTTGGAGATGCTCGTTTTTCTCATGAAGCTTGAAGATGGCCTTCCCAATCTCACTAGCGTCCAGCTTGTGATCACGAGTAAAATCCGTGATCATGGAGTGATTGGTGTTGAGTCCGCGCTCCACCATCCATTTGCACTTGAACACCTCTTGCTCCACCGCTTTGAGCCTGGACTCCACGCTTCCGGTCCTCCTTGGTCCTTGAACATCGCGGATGTGAAGCACACCCTGATGCATCACGATGGCTTGAGGGTGTTACAGCTCCTCCGCAAGGTAAGGGTTGATGACCTTCTCAAAAAACATGTCCTTGGGGGCGTTGGCGACGTCAAGTGTGACTCCCCCGGCTTAATCGTGCACTAATCATACACGCAAATGCACACGATCAAGCCTAAGGACTCACTTGAAGATATCACAACACAACTATAAAACATAAATAAAGTCATACAAGCTTTATATTACAAGCCAGGGCCTCGAGGGCTCGAATACATAGCTCGATGGCATACAAGCGTCAGCGGAAGCATCAGATATCTGAGTACAGATATAAAAGAGAAACAGAAAGGCCATTAGAAAGGCGGGGCAAAATAAAACACTACGATCGAAAGGCGTAGGCCTCCTGCCTAGGACCCTCCGAACCTACTCCTGGTCGTCGGCCAGCTCGTAGAAGTAACCACTCTCGAGGAGGTAGTAGCAGTCGTCGGAGGTGCAGCTGTCTCAGGGCTCTGTCATCTGGTCACGACAAACTGATATGGGGAGAAAAAGAAAGCAAAGCAACCGTGAGTACTCCGAAGTACTCAGCAAGCAAGGATCTACACTACGTATGCAACATTATCAAAGGAAGGCTGTATATGTGGACTGGGCTGCAGAAATGCCAGAATAGAGAGGAAAGCCTAGTCCTATCGAAGACTAGCAACTTCAGCATCTTCAAGCATCTTCAATGATCTTGCAGCATTAGAAGAGTACAGTATAGAATAATGTAAAGTAGTAGTAGTAGTAGTATCAAGTAACAGTCTCGCCCAGAGATCCTTTCTCGACTCCCTACGAGAAAGCGATCTCAGAGCCACATATCCAGGTACCATCTCAAGTTCTAGTTGTACCGATCGGGATACAACTCCGAGTGTCCTTTACTGTAGGACCGGCTATCGATAGATGTGTTCTTCCCTGCAGGGGTGCACCAACTTACCCACCACGCTCGCTTAACTCCGGCCGGACACACTTTCCTGGGTCATGCCCGGCCTCGGCCTAACGACACACCGCAGCCCTACCTACAGCTCAGCAGAGAGGTCCCCGCCGGTCTACCTCCTAAGCGCAAGGGGGTCTTGGGCCATCGCCCCTCGCCCTCCGGGTCATTGCGTGCAGGGCGAACCAGGCTCCACCACTACCGGATGGTGCCGACCCAGCCCGGCCTCAGTGCTAAACTGGATGTCTGACAGAGCTTTTGGCTGATGCTACGATGCAGAGTGCCCATAACTGTTCCCACGTGATGGTTAGTGCTATCAGGCCAGAGGCCTACTTGGGTCAAATATCCAAATCGTTAGAGGACTAGGGGCTTGCGCTAACGAGCAGAGACTCACGATCGATATGACCCCGTCGCCCCGTCTCGAGGGCTTGCTGCAAGGGCTAAGAATGCCCGGCCGTGCCTCGTAAAATAAATCACGGGTAACTATCCATCCTTCGTGGGTACCCCTCAGGGTCGACCCGCCTTTCCAAGTATCAGTATCAACGACAATGTAAGGCATCCGTGTGGCTACCATATCAAGGGGAATCCGAGGCATCACCCTCGTTGGAATCCCACCTGATGTAATATCAAGGTGGACGTAGGAGGAATCACCCTCGAGGTCCACACTTGAGGTGTTGCACGACTTCGTTGTTATCGAGGGTGGTGTAGGAGGAATCACCCTCGCTGACCACGACCGACTAACTAACCTACAAGGTTATCATCAGAAATGCTGACGAGGTATCACCCTCGGCACTCGATAGTAACCCAGTAGTGTCGTGCAACTAAGGAGGAAGTGAGGTGCGGTGCCGGGTCCTGGTCTTCGATCCCGTTGTTCGGGTCTTCTGATACTCCAGCGGGGCAGTCGGGATAAGTGGGGTCACTGACGGGGCTCTACCCAGTCTATACTAAATAGTTTAGGATAAACAGGCAGGTATCAACAACAGGTTACAATTAACACGCTATGCAGTAGAAATAGGATAACAGTAACAGTAGCAAAATCTAATGCAAGCATGAGAAAATAGAATGGGCTATATCGGGATGATCAAAGGGGGGGCTTGCCTGGTTGCTCGGCGGCAAAGGCAAAGTCGTCGGTGGTGTAGCCAATCACCAGAGCTGCGTCGGTACCGGGCTCTATCGAGAGAGAAGAGGGGGAGGAAACAGTATAAATACAAGGCAGACAAAGAAACACAGAGCAGGCTACGCCAATGTGCGGTGCAGGGCTGCCTAAAAGTATGTCTAAGGCATAATAGTGATTTAGGGATAAAGCTAGATTTATTAACCGGTATATGTGCACTATTCATCTACCGGATACGGCCTCGAAGTTGCGGGCTCACCTCCGTAGAGGATCCCGTCATGAAAACAGATGGCACGGTCAGCTTCGTCTCGTCGTTCTGAGCAACTTTCATGTAGAAAGTTTTTTGATCTGAGCTACGGATTAAAAGTTACGAATTTTCAAATATTTTAGTAATTTCTAGAATTATTTAAATTGACAGAAAAGGATTTGTGACATTAGCATGAGGTCATCACTGCGTCAGCAATCAACGGACCCGCTGACCAGTCAATGGGGCCAACCAGTCAGTGACTGGGGCTGCCCAGTCAGCGTTGACTTCAGTCAACGGGGCCAGCTGGGCTCTGGGGGCCACCAGGCAGTCACCCTGGGGGTGGCCCTAGTGGCCACGTCAGCACGGGCGCCGGCGTTTAGCCGCTGGTGGCCAAAATCATGGCGGAGGCACGGGAGGCGGCCGGAAATCGCGCTCCGGACGCCGTTCGATGCACGCAAGGCGGCGTTCGAAAGCGGAGACGACGCCGCGTCGAACGACACCGGTGGAAGCGGCTGAGGCGGTCGGTAACACCGACGACGACCACCGCGGGCGGCGCCAGAGTTCGGTCGTGCTCGGGATCGGCACTAGAGGGAACGAGGAAATGCGCGCGTTGGCTCGCTGGGCTCCTTGGAGCTCCAGGAGCTCGCTAACGAGCTCGGACACGAGCTGCGGCAGCAGTGGCTACAGCGGCGAGCACAACTACGGTGGTGAGTTCGGCCTCGGCGAAAATGACAGCTACGAGCAGGGAAAAGGGCCAGGGAAAGAGGGGAGAGGGGGAGAAGCTCACCGAGCAGGCGCAAGATGGCCCGGCGACGGGTTAGGAGCAGCAGAGGCGGCGAATTCGTCGAAAGAACTCGCCGGAGCTGAGGAAGAAGACGAGCTCGAGACGCTCGCCACCGCGGCTCCCAGCTTGACCCAGCGGTAGCAGGCGATGCGGGAGACAACAGCGGAGCGGAGGGACTCCATGAGAGGGCAGGGGGAGCTCGGTGGCCTCGCCTACGTCGAGGTCACGGCGACGGTGGCGCTCGGCTCCAGTCCAGATCGAGAGAGACGGGGCAGGGGAAAATGAAGGGGGATCTAGGGTTCCAGGGGGAGAGGGGAGGCTCGGGGCAGTCCTTATCCTCGTCGGGGAGGCACGGATGGCCGACGTGTGGTGGATCGCCGGCTCGGGCGCGTGCGGTGGCGACACGGCGATGGAGGAGGGAGACAACTCGGTTGATGGGCTGGGCCTCCAGGTGCTATGCACTGCTGGGCCTGCCAGGTAAGTGGCCTCTGGCCTTTTTCTTTATTTCTGTTCCTGTTTTTCTTTTACTTATTTAATAGAGGTAGAAAATGATTTCTGTGGGCCACCAAATATTTTAGAAAAATGTGGGACTAAGCCACAATATTTCTTGGTAATATTTGGCACTGCCAGCAAAAGTTTGGAGGCCAAATGAATAGGTTAGATATTTTTTTGAAATTGAAAAGGGACGGATTAATGCTGCTGGACTACTATTTAAAGTCCAGGGGCATTTTTGTGAGTTCCAAAAATATTGGTTTCAATTTTATAATTGCCTTGGGATTATTTGCTATTTAATGAACATTTTAGTTTCCACTTTGGAACAACTTTTATTTTCACTTTGAATTTGAATTGCAATTTGAGTTGGAATCTGAAATGGGATTTGATGCAATAACGATCAAGCACTGTTAAGCAGGGTGACTTGGCATAATTAGCAGATGATCACAGTGCTTATTACAAAGGGGTGTTACAAATTCTCCTCCTCTAAAAGAAATTCTCGTCCCGAGAATTCAGGAGGTAGAAGGAAAGAGGTCGGGATATTCCTTGCGAAGATGATCCTCGCGTTCCCAAGTGGCTTCACCTTCAGTATGATTAGACCTCTGCACTTTGAGGAACTTGATCGTCTTCTGATGAGTCCGACGTTCAGCTTCATCGAGAATGCGGATCGGATGCTCCTTATAAGATAGGTCATCTTGCAATTCGAGCATCTCGTGATCCACTGCGCGGTGCGGAGATTCCTTGAAGCATTTTCGAAGCTGCGACATGTGGAAGATGTCGTGGATATGAGAGAATTGCGGTGGCAACTCCAGTTTATATGCTACCTGTCCATGTCTAGCCACAATGCGAAAAGGACCAATATAGCGAGGAGCTAGCTTGCCCTTGATTCTGAAACGGTGAGTGCCCTTCATAGGGGTGACACGCAGATAAGCTTGATCACCAGGTTGATAAGTCAAACCCCATCGTTTGCGATCATAGTTGCTCTTCTGATGGTCCTGAGCCGCCTTGAGATTTTCTCGGACAATTCGGACTTGTTCTTCGGCGTGTTGAATAATATCCGGACCCACGAGCGGTCGTTCCCCAGTTTCTGACCAATTCAGAGGGGTTCGACACTTACGTCCATAAAGCACTTCGAAGGGGGCCATTTTCAAGCTGGCTTGATAGCTGTTGTTATAAGAGAACTCGGCATACGGGAGAGATTCTTCCCACTTCTTGCTGAAAGATATAACGCAAGCTCGCAGCATGTCTTCAAGCACTTGATTTACTCGTTCGACTTGGCCTTGGGACTGGGGGTGATAAGCTGAACTCCAGGTGATATGAGTTCCCATTGCTGCTTGGAAACTTTCCTAGAACTTAGAAGTGAAAAGGCCACCACGGTCCGAACTGATCTCCTTCGGAATACCGTGAAGTGATACAATTCTGGAGATATACAACTCCGCTAACTGACTAGCAGTGATCGTCTCCTTGACAGGCAGAAAGTTTGCAACTTTTGAAAGTTGGTCGACGACGACAAGAATAGCATCGTGACCCTTCTGTGACTTGGGAAGGCCAGTAATAAAATCCACCTAAACCTTATCCCATTTCCACAAAGGAATAGGAAGTGGTTGCAGAATTCCAGCAGGCTTCTGATGTTCTGCTTTAACACGATGACACACATCACATTCAGCAACATATCGAGCAATGTCCTGCTTCATTCTAGACCACCAGTACCTTTGACGGAGATCACGATACATCTTGGTGCTACCCGGATGAATAGACAGCGGTGTATCATGTGCCTCCTTCAAGACCTTGTCAGTCATTAGCTCGAAGCGAGGTACCACAATGCGGTCTCTGAAGTACAAGGTTCCATCTTCAAACAACGAGAAATCCTTGTACTTTTCCAGATGAAGATCCTTCTTCATCAGATCAACTTCAACATCTTTAGCTTGTGCACTCTTAACAGCCTTCTCAAGGTCTGGTTCAACAACCAAGGTTTTTAAGTATCCTTGAGGAACTATCTCGATATTTAGCTTTCGAAGCTCTTCATACAGAAGTGGTTGTTGTAACTGGACTTCAAGTTCACCGCAGTAGGATTTACGACTCAATGCATTAGCCATTACATTAGCCTTGCCAGGGGTATAAGAAATACCCAAATCATAGTCCGCAATGGCCTCCATCCATCTTTGCTGACAGAGGTTCAGAGATGGCTGAGTGAACAAGTACTTCAGGCTTTTATGATCCGTGTATATCTCGCAATGATTACCGAGGAGGTAATGTCGCCACAACTGCAGTGCATAGATGATAGCAGCTAGTTCTAGATCATGTACCAGATAATTCTCTTCATGTGGGCGCAACTGACGAGAGCCATAGGCAATCACTTTACGCTCCTGCATTAGGACACAGCCTAATCCTTCACGGGATGCGTCACAATAGATCACAAAATCTTTGCGAGAATCTGGAGGAGCAAGTACTGGGGCAGATGTCAGCTTGTCTTTGAGTGTTTGAAAACTTTCCTGACATTTTTCTGTCCATTCAAATTTAACGCCTTTGTGAAGCAGACCAGTCAGGGGCTTAGCAATCTTTGAGAAATTCTCGACAAAGCGACGGCAATAGCTTGCAAGGCCGAGAAAACTTCTGACTTGCTTGACATTCTTCGGTGGAGTCCATTCAAGAATGGCCTGAACTCGTTCTGGGTTAACGGCAATGCCATATTTCGAAATCACATGGCCGAGATATGTCACTTCAGATAACTAGAACTCGCATTTGGAATACTTGGCATACAGTTGATGTTCACGCAGCTTTTCTAGTACAAGCCGAAGATGTTCAGCATGTTCTTCTTCATTCTTCGAATATACCAGAATATCATCCAGATATACCACGACGAATTTGTTGAGAGAATCCATGAAGATGTAGTTCATTAACCGGGAGAAGGTTGCTGGAGCATTAGTCAAGCCAAAAGACATGACAGTGTACTCATAAGAGCCATAGCGAGTAACGAATGCTGTCTTCGGAATATCCTCTTCACGAACTCGGATTTGGTGGTATCCCAATCTCAAATCAAGCTTAGAGAACACTGAGGAACCAGCAAGTTGATCATACAGATCGTTGATTCTAGGAAGCGTATACTTGTTCTGAATTGTTGCTTGGTTGATAGGTCGGTAATCTTGAACCAACCGATTCGTATCGTCCTTCTTCTTGACAAAGAGGGAAGGTGTGCCCCAAGCAGATGAACTGGGGCAGATGAAACCCTTCTTAAGTGACTTGTCGATTTCTTCCTTGAGCTCGAGAAGGTGGTGCGGAGGCATCTTATAAGGATGCTTCGAAATAGGGGTAGTGCCAGGCTTCAAGTCGATGACAAACTCTACAGCTCTAGCAGGGGGTATTCCTGGAAGTTCTTCTAGAAAGACATCTTGGAAATCATGAACAACTGGAACGTTCTCAATGCCTTCAAGAGGTGAAGCATTCAATGCATTCAAAACATATATCTGATCCTCGACATTCTGAACTGTCCGAGCTGAGTATCTGACTGTCTGGCTGGAAGGATGATTGAGCTAGACTGTCTTAGCAGCACAGTTAATCAAAGCTTTATTCGCTGTCAACCAATCCATGCCAAGGATGATGTCAATGTCGGAGGGTCCAGGAGCAATAAGGGAAGCAGAGAACATCAACCCTTCAATTTTGATTTGATTGTTGTGACTTACCATCTTGGTTTGCCATCTGGAACGGGGAGTACTAATCTCCAATGGAGTGGGTAATGAGCTCATGGTTAACCCATGCAATTGTGCAAATTGCTGGGACACAAAGGAATGTGATGCACCTGAATCAAAGAGAACAGAAGCTGCCACTGAATTAACTGGAAGAGTTCCCATCACGATTTTAGGGGACTCTCGAGCTTCATTCATTTTGACATGGGTGACTTGACCACTATTCATAGCAGGTGGTCTAGCATTACGTTTTCTACTAGGATGGTTTCGACGGCCCTTCCTACGGTGAATAGGTCGACACGTTGAATCCTGCGGCTGACCCTGGCGACAGCTGAGAGCACGGTGCCCTGGCTGTCCACACTTGCGGCATAAACCATCATTATGGGGAGGAGCCATAGTATTGAGCTGTCCACTTTGATTTCTGAGCTGGCTAGGCGGCGCAGGCAGACGAGGTGCAACATAAGAAGGTCTCGGTGCAGGGGCAGGTCGGTGATGAACATTGTGTGGGATCCAAACTCGGCGTTTCTGAACAGGCTGACCCGCGGATGAGCCAACATCACGAGTGCGTTTGAGCGACTCCTGGTATTTAGCCAGACCAGTTTGAACTTGGTAGGCTTGACTGACAAGCGTCGCAAAGTCCTTACAATCATGGACAAGAAGTGCGAGCTGTATATCGGAGCGTAGTCCTTCACGGAATTTCTCCTGCTTGCGAGCGTCAGTGTCGACATCATCTTTAGCATAGCGGGATAATTCGAGAAATTTCCTCTGATATTCATCCACAGTCATTGTTCCCTGTGCGAGTTTACGAAACTCCTGCTTCTTCTGGTCGATCAGACCTTGAGGAATGTACCATGCACGAAAGGCTGACTGAAATTCCTGCCAAGTGGTTACAGTGGCAGCAGGCAACAAACTCTTTTGGTTTTCCCACCATTGAGCAGCGGGACCCCTCAAGTGAAATGTCGCAAAAGTGACGTAACTGTCAGGTGCCACATTAGCTGACTCCATCTCAAACAAGATGTCACGAAGCCAATCATCAGCATCCATAGGATTGGTGGAGTTGCGGAAAATAGATGGATTGAGGCACACAAATTCTGATAGTGAGATCGGTCCAGGCTCCTGACGAGCATCGTTGCGTTCCAAACATTTCACCAGACTCTTGTTGAGCTGACGGTTCAATTTGAACTGCTGCATCATTGCGGCAATATAAGGGGGAGGTAGAGGATCGTCAACCATCCTGCCAAATCAACAGGGGCAGTTTAGGAAGCAAAATTGCAGGTGTAAGAGGTCATGCATGAGGTAACATGAGTAATGAACAAGGAGGCATCAGGTGCATATTAGTAGTCATTAAAGACATACAGAACGATGCACAGAATTGGACACAAACGGCGGTAGGAGTTCGGATATGCACGCGGCTAGACAAGCTAGGCGGCGCGCAGGCACGCGGTAAGGAAGTACACAACGGGACATAGCAAAGGCTACATCAACGTCAGAGAAAACTGTGGAGTGAGGAATCTACAAGTGACAACACAGGGTGCCCTCGATAAAAGGATCCTGTAAGCAGAACCTGGCTACAATCTTGAAGCAAGGGGGAATAAATTTAGATCTCCGGATGGATGTTATCACGAGAACCTAATGTTGGAGTTAGTAAAATTTTAATCCGAATAGAAGAGAGAGCAGAGTCACAGAGTAAGGGTCGAGGAGTAAAAGATCCTAATACCACCCATTCGGCGACGTGGGCCAGTAAGCCACACAGCCAAGTTAGTAAAATAGTTTTGGACCACTAGACTCAACTTCGGCCAAGGAGTTGGAAAGGGGGATTCCTAGAGGCAGTCGGCTCTGATACCAACCTGTGACGCCCCCGACTTAATCGTGCACTAATCATACACGCAAATGCACACGATCAAGCCTCAGGACTCAATTGAATATATCACAACACAACTCAAAAACATAAATAAAGTCATACAAGCTTTATATTACAAGCCAGGGCCTCGAGGGCTCGAATACATAGCTCGATGGCATACAAGCGTGAGCGAAAGCATCAGATATCTGAGTACATATATAAAAGAGAAACAGAAAGGCCTTTAGAAAGGCGGGGCAAAATAAAACACTACGATCGAAAGGCGTAGGCCTCCTGCCTAGGACCCTCCGAACCTACTCCTGGTCGTCGGCCAGCTCGTAGAAGTAACCACTCTCGAGGACGTAGTAGCAGTCGTCGGAGGTGCAACTGTCTCAGGGCTCTGTCATCTAGTCACGACAAACTGATATGGGGAGAAAAAGAAAGCAAAGCAACCGTGAGTACTCCGAAGTACTCAGCAAGCAAGGATCTACACTATGTATGCAACATTATCAAAGGAAGGCTGTATATGTGGACTGGGCTGCAGAAATGCCAGAATAGAGAGGAAAGCCTAGTCCTATCGAAGACTAGCATCTTCAAGCATCTTCAACGATCTTGCAGCATTAGAAGAGTACAGTATAGCATAATGTAAAGTAGTAGTAGTAGTATCAAGTAACAGTCTCGCCCAGAGATCCTTTCTTGACTCCCTGCGAGAAAGCGATCCCGGAGCCACATATCCAGGTACCATCTCAAGTTCTAGTTGTACCGATCGGGATACAACTCCGAGTGTCCTTTACCGTAGGACCGGCTATCGATAGATGTGTTCTTCCCTGCAGGGGTGCACCAACTTACCCACCACGCTAGCTTAAGTCTGGCCGGACACACTTTCCTAGGTCATGCCCGGCCTCGGCCTAACAACACACCGCAGCCCTACCTACAGCTCAGCAGAGAGGTCCCCGCCGGTCTACCTCCTAAGCGCAAGGGGGTCTTGGGCCATCGCCCCTCGCCCTCCAGGTCGTTGCGTGCAGGGCGAACCAGGCTCCACCACTACCGGATGGTGCCGGCCTAGCCCGGCCGCAGTGCTGAACTGGACGTCTGACAGAGCATTCGGCTGATGCTACGATGCAGAGTGCCCATAACTGTTCCCACGTGATGGTTAGTGCTATCAGGCCAGAGGCCTGCTCAGGTCAAATATCCAAATCGTTAGAGGACTAGGGGCTTGCGGTAACGAACAGAGACTCACGATCGATGTGACCCCATCGCCCCGTCTCGAGGGCTTGCTGCAAGGGCTAAGAATGCCCGGCTGCGCCTCGTAAAATAAATCATGGGTAACTATCCATACTTCACGGATACCCCTCAGGGTCGACCTGCCTTTCCAAGTATCAGTATCAACGGCAATGTAAGGCATCCGTGTGGCTAACATATCAAGGGGAATCCGAGGCATCACCCTCATTGGACTCCCACCTGATGTAATATCAAGGTGGACGTAGGAGGAATCACCCTCGAGGTCCACACTTGAGGTGTTGCGCGACTTCGTCGTTATCGGGGGTGGTGTAGGAGGAATCACCCTCGCTGACCACGACCGACTAACCTACAAGGTTATCATCAGAAATGCTGACGAGGTACCACCCTCGGCACTCGATAGTAACCCAGTAGTGTCATGCAACTAAGAAGGAAGTGAGGTGCGGTGCCGGGTCCTGGTCTTCGATCCAGTTGTTCGGGTCTTCTGCTACTCCAGCGGGGCAGTCGGGATAAGTGGGGTCACCGACGGGGCTCTACCCAGTCTATACTAAATAGTTTAGGATAAACATGCAGGTATCAACAGCAGGTTACAATCAACAGGCTATGCAGCAGAAATAGGATAACAGTAACTGTAGCAAAATCTAATGCAAGCATGAGAAAATAGAATGGGCGATTTCAGGATGATCAAAGGGGGGGGGGGCTTGCCTGGTTGCTCGGCGGCAAAGGCAAAGTCGTCGGTGGTGTAGCCAATCACCGGAGCTGCGTCGGTACCGAGCTCTATCAAGAGAGAAGAGGGGGAGGAAACAGTATAAATACAAGGTAGACAAAGCAACACAGAGCAGGCTACGCTAACGTGCGATGCAGGGCTGCCTAAAAGTATGTCTAAGGCATAATAGTTATTTAGGGTTAAAGCTAGATTTATTAACCGGTATATGTGCACTATTCATCTACCAGATACGGCCTCGAAGTTATGGGTTCACCTCCGTAGAGGATCCCGTCATGGAAACAGACGGCACGGTCAGCTTTGTCTCGTCATTCTGAGCAACTTTCATGTAGAAAGTTTTTCGATCTGAGCTACGGATTAAAAGTTACGAATTTTCAAAGATTTTAGTAATTTATGGAATTATTTAAATTGACAGAAAAGGATTTGTGACATCAGCATGAGGTCATCACTGCGTCAGCAGTCAACAGACCCGCTGACCAGTCAATGGGGCCCACCAGTCAGTGAGTGGGGCTGCCCAGTCAGCGTTGACTTCAGTCAGCGGGGCCAGCTGGGCTCTGGGGGCCACCAGGCAGTCACCCTGGGGGTGGCCCCAGCGGCCACATCAGCACGGGCACTGGCATTTAGCCGCCGGTGGCCAAAATCATGGTAGAGGCACGGGAGGCGGCCGAAAATCACGCTCCGGACGCCGTTCGATGCACGCGAGGCGGCGTTCGAAAGCGGAGACGACGCCGCGTCGAACGACACCGGTGGAAGCGGCTGAGGCAGTCGGTAACGCCGACGACCACCACCGCGGGCAGCACCAGAGTTCGATCGCACTCGGGATCGGCACTAGGGGGAACAAGGAAATGCGCGCGGGGGCTCGCTGGGCTCCTTGGAGCTCCAGGAGCTCGGTAGCGAGCTCGGACACGAGCTGTGGCAGCAGTGGCTATGGCGGCGAGCACAACTACGACGGTGAGTTCGGCCTCGGTGAAAACAATAGCTACGAGCAGGCAAAAGGGCCAGGGAAAGAGGGGAGAGGGGGAGAAGCTCACCGAGTAGGCGCAAGATGGCCCGGCGACGGGTTAGGAGCAGCAGAGGTGGCGAATTCATCGGAAGAACTCGCCGGAGCTGAGGAAGAAGACGAGCTCGAGACGCTCGCCATCGCGGCTCCCAGCTTGACCCAGCAGTAGCAGGTGATGCGGGAGACAACGACAGAGTGGAGGGACTCCACGAGAGGGTAGGGGGAGCTCGGTGGCCTCGCCTACGTCGAGGTCACGGCGACGGTGGCGCTCGGCTCCAGTCCAGATCGAGAGAGACGGGGCAGGGGGGAAAATGGAGGGGGATCTAGGGTTCCAGGGGGAGAGGGGAAGCTCGGGGCAGTCCTTATCCTCGTCGGGGAGGCATGGATGGCCGGCGCATGGTGGATCGCCGGCTCGGGCGCGTGCGGTGGCGACACGGTGACGGAGGAGGGAGACGACTCGGTTGATGGGCTGGGCCTCTAGGTGCTATGTACTGCTGGGCCTGCCAAGTAAGTGGCCTCTGGCCTTTTTCTTTATTTCTGTTCCTGATTTTCTTTTACTTATTTAACAGAGGTAGAAAATGATTTCTGTGGGCCACCAAATATTTTAGAAAAATGTGGGACTAAGCCACAATATTTCTTGGTAATATTTGGCACTGCCAGCAAAAGTTTGGAGGCCAAATGAATAGGTTAGATATTTTTTTGAAATTGAAAAGGGACGGATTAATGCTGCTGGACTACTGTTTAAAGTCCAGGGGCATTTTTGTGAGTTCCAAAAATATTGGTTTCAATTTTATAATTGCCTTGGGATTATTTGCTATTTAATGAACATTTTAGTTTCCACTTTGGAACAACTTTTATTTTCACTTTGAATTTGAATTGCAATTTGAGTTGGAATCTGAAATGGGATTTGATGCAATAACGATCAAGCACTGTTAAGTAGGGTGACTTGGCATAATTAGCAGATGATCACAGTGCTTATTACAAAGGGTTGTTACATCATGGCAATCTAGATCTGTCAGGAAAAACAGCTCGAAACAAGAACAGAGGATATTGCCGTGGTACGGTGGTCAAAACCTTCAGGAGATTATATAATGAATTTTTACTGACCAAAAGGAGTGTACTACAAGAAAACGGAGTCCGGAGAGCACACGAGGTGGCCACAAGCCTGGGGGGCGCGCCCAGGGGGGTAGGGCGCGCCCCCAAGGCTTGTCGCCTCCTCGTGCACTTTTCGGACTACTTTTTATTTTCCTAATTCTTTAAATATTCCAAAATGGAGTAAAATTGCTGTTGGAAAAGTTTTGGAGTTGGTTTACTTACCGTATCACATACCTATTCCTTTTCGGAGTCCGGAGCGTTCTGGTAGATATCCCTTATGTACTCCTCCGGTGTTATGGTGTTAATAATATTGGTCTCAACATTTATGGGAGTACCTGAGATATAATGTTTGATTCTTTACCCGTTTACCACCTTCGGGTTATTTCCTTCAGCGTTGTTGATCTTGATGGCACCGGAACGACAAACTTCCTCGATAATGTAAGGCCCTTCCCATTTTTACAGAAGCTTTCCTGCAAAAAATCTTAAACGAGAATTGTATAGCAAGACATGGTCACCTATATTGAATTCACGCTTTTGTATCCTTTTATCATGCCATCTTTTAATTTCCTCTTTAAATAATTTGGCATTTTCATAAGCTTGGGTTCTCCATTCATCAAGTGAGCTAATGTCAAATAACCTCTTCTCATCGGCAAGTTGGAAATCATAGTTGAGCTCTTTAATTGCCCAATACGCTTTATGTTCTAGTTCAAGAGGTAAATGACATGCTTTTCGATAAACTATTTTATATGGAGACATACCCATAGGGTTTTTATAAGAAGTTCTATAAGCCCATAATGCATCATCAAGTTTCTTAGACCAATTCTTTCTAGATCTATTAACAGTCTTTTGCAAAATCAACTTTATTTCTCTATTACTCAATTCTACTTGACCACTAGATTGAGGGTGATATGAAGATGCAATTCTATGGTTAACATCATATTTAGCAAGCAATTTACGGAAAGCACCATGAATAAAGTGTGAACCACCATCAGTCATTAAATATCTAGGGACTCCAAACCTCGGGAAAATAACTTCTTTAAGCATTTTAATGGAGGTGTTATGATCAGCACTACTAGTTGGAATAGCTTCTACCCACTTAGTAACATAATCAACAGCAACCAAAATATGTGTATACCCATTAGAGGAAGGAGAAGGTCCCATATAATCAAATCCCCAAACATCAAATGGTTCAATAACAAGTGAATAATTCATAGGCATTTCCCGACGTCTACTAATATTACCAATTCTATGACATTCATCACAAGCCAAGACAAACTTACGAGCATCTTTGAAAAGAGTAGGCCAATAAAAACCAGATTGTAATACCTTGTGTGCAGTTCTATCACCAGCATGGTGTCCTCCGTAGGCCTCGGAGTGACACTTGAGTAGGATCTGTTCTTGTTCATGCTCAGGTACACAACGTATAATAACACCATCTACTCCTTCTTTATAAAGGTGTGGGTCATCCCAGAAGTAATGTCTTAAATCATAGAAACACGTTTTCTTTTGTTGGTATGTGAAACTAGGTGGTATAAATTTAGCAACAATATAATTAGCATAATCAGCATACCATGGAGTACTACGAGAAGCATTTATGACAGCCAATTCTTCATCAAGGAAGCTATCATCAATAGGTAGTGGGTCATCTAGAATATTTTCTAAGTCTACTTCGGGGTTCTCAGATCCCTTTCTATCAATAATACGCAAATCAAATTCTTGCAACAAGAGAACCCATCTAATAAGTCTAGGTTTAGCATCTTTCTTTCCCATAAGATATTTAATAGCAGCATGATCGGTGTGAACAGTTACTTTAGAATCAACAATATAAGACCTGAACTTATCACAAGCAAATACAACTGCTAATTTTTTTTTCAGTAGTAGAATAATTTCTTTGAGCACTGTCTAGAGTTTTACTAGCATAATGGATAACATTTAATTTCTTATCAACTCTTTGTCCTAGAACAACACCAACAGCATAATCACTAGCATCACACATAATTTCAAAGGGTAGGTTCCAATCAGGTGGTTGAACAATAGGTGCAGAAATCAAGGCTTTCTTAAGTATTTCAAATGCTTCTACACAATCATCATCAAAAACAAATGGAACATCCTTTTTGCAAGAGATTAGTAAGAGGCCTAGAAATTTTAGAGAAATCTTTAATAAACCTCCTATAGAAACCAACATGGCCAAGGAAACTTCTTATACCTTTGATATCTTTAGGACATGGCATTTTTTCAATAGCATCAACTTTAGCTTTATCAACTTCAATACCTCTTTCAGAGATTTTATGCCCCAAGACAATACCTTCATTAACCATAAAGTGGCACTTCTCCCAATTCAAAACAAGATTAGTTTCTTCACATCTCTTCAAAACTCAATCAAGGTTGCTTAAGCAATCATCAAAAGAAGTTCCGTAAACGGAGAAACCATCCATGAAAACCTCAACAATCTTTTCACAAAAGTCAGAGAATATAGCAGTCATACATCTTTGAAAGGTAGCAGGTGCATTACATAAACCAAAAGGCATACGCCTATAAGCAAAGGTACCGAAAGGGCAAGTAAAAGTAGTTTTTTCTTGATCTTCTTGTGACACAGTTATTTGGGAAAAAACAGAATAACCATCTAGAAAGCAGAAGTGTGTATGTTTTGATAGTCTTTCTAGCATTTGATCAATAAAAGGTAGTGGGTAATGATCTTTCCTAGTAGCTTTGTTTAACTTCCTAAAATCAATTACCATTCTATAACCTGTGACAATTCTTTGCGGGATCAATTCATTCTTATCATTAGGAACAACAATAATACCTCCCTTCTTAGGAACACAATGAACAGGACTTACCCATCTACTATCAGCAATAGGATAAATTATACCTGCTTCCAGATGTTGCGATCTACGGTAGGGTGCGTCGACTGCAAATTAAAAATTTCCTATGCGCAGAACAACCAAGAACATGATACGGGAGATCGATCATAGATCTTTACCACTAGACGCGCAGTGCCATGCAGCGGAAGTAGAGTTGGGGCAGCGCATCCAGAGTCGTCTCCTCTTCGTTCTGTCTCCCTTCTACAGCCGGTCTTCGGATCCCACATACAAGTTCACCGGAGCGGCGCAAGTGCACCGCCTCTAACGGTATCCGCGCGTGCAGGAGGAACACCGTGCGGCGGACTACTAGGTCCGATCACACAGTCGGCGGCGACTGGAGGTGGCTATTCGCAACACATGCAAACCCTAGTGACAGCGCCGAAGCAATCAACCACATGATTGTGCCACACCCCCACTTTATATAGGCATCCGTCGCGGGCTCAACACTTGGGCCTCTCACGGACCCTAAAGCCCAAAATCTGTTCGGCCTGGATCCGAGTCCGAGTAGGATCACTCTGACTCATGGAGTCGGACCGGGCCTCACAAGTTCCTTCCCTTAAGCGCGTGACCCCTTAGGTTCTTGTTCACTTGGTCGCGAGTCAGATCACATCTAACTCGGCTAGTCGGCAGCGGCCTCTAGCAAAGCATGCCGACTCCAAGTGTCCGATGAAGCTGATTAGGCGAACCTGTACAACATGTAACATTTCTATTCCCTTTGCCACACGATATATGTTGTCGGGCTCAAGGAGAGTCTGTCATCCTTGTGCTAGCCCGGCCTCTTTCTCGTTCCAGTGATGCCGACCACTAACCAAATTATCTCATAATCCCTGTCGCATGGCCATGCTTATCTTGGTCAGATCACACGAGGGGCACAAAGTATATCTCTCCTGATCGGAGGGGCAAATCCTATCTTGCTCGACCATGTCTCGCAACATGGGTCTGGACTAGCCCGAAACCTACCTTTGTAACTACACAGTCACGGAGTAGCGTTTGGTCGGCCCAAAGCAGGTCTGTCACCATCCCGAGTACATGCGCCAGCTCAGGTTTTAGGACATAGAATGTATGTTGTACTAGAGACTCACAGATGACATATCGCTGCGTCTCATAGTTGGGTCTGTCCAACTCGGACCTCTTATCTCAACTCGGATCCGACTATGTCGAATCCGACCAGACCCTTCCGAGTCCATATTATCCGGTTAGCATCCAATGCTCCATGGCTAATGAGACCAAGCCATCGACCGTGTCATATGCTAGTCTAGTCGGCTGCGCGTCCACACAACCCTTTCGACTAGGGACCTTTTAGGATAGTCATCATACAATGCATAGTCCCACAAACAAGTCACGTACTTGCTGATACACATTATTGATAATGTCCAAGGACTATCTTTATACATAAACACATAGGAAATATCATCATACATGATTGCCTCTAGGGCATATTTCCAACAGTCTCCCACTTGCACTAGAGTCAATCAAATAGACATCGAATGCCCATACCTCTAACGTGCCCCTCATGCTTGGGTTGTGGAAGCGGCTTAGTCAACGGATCCGCAACATTTGCATCCGTGTGAATTTTGCATAACTCTACGTCACCACTCTTTACGATCTTCAGTATCAGGTGATATTTCCGACCATGTGTCTGGTCTTGTGGTGATTCCTCGGCTCCTTGGCTTGTGCGATGGCACCAGAATTATCACAATAAAGGTCCAACGGTTTTACCGAGGTTGGGAAAATACCAAGATCATCCAGAAAGTTCTGGATCCAAACACCTTCCTTTGCAGCTTCACAAGCCACAATGTATTGGGCTTCTGTGGTAGAATCGGCCATCGTATCTTGCTTGGAACTCATCCAGCTCACTGCTCCTCCATTCATGACATACACGAATCTAGACTATGATCGACAATCATCTCTGTCGGTTTGGAAACTAGCGTTGGCGTAACCCCTTACGACGAGCTCTTCCTCACCTCCATAAACTAGGAACATCTCTTTAGTCCTTTTCAGGTACTTCAAAATAGTCTTTACCGCTGCCCAGTGACTCTGACCTGGGTTGGCATGGTATCTACTTGTTAGGCTTATTGCAAAAGCAACATCAGGCCGTGTACATATCATGGAATACATGATGGATCCGATGGCCGAGGCATACGGAATCCGACTCATCCTGCTTCGCTCATCAGATGTCGAAGGACTCTGAGTCTCACTTAGCCTTATACCATGTGAGATAGGCAAGAACCCTTTCTTGGCCTCACTCATGTTGAACCGCTTCAACACTTTATCTATGTATGTGCTCTGGCTTAAGCCGAGCAGCTTCCTTGATCTATCTCTATAGATCTTAATGCTCAATATGTAAACCGCTTCACCGAGGTCCTTCATTGAAAACTTGCCATTCAATGACTCCTTGACCGAGTTCAGCATCGAAACATCATTTTCGATCAGTAGTATGTCATCCACATACAAGATCAAAAACACTATCGAGCTCCCACTTAACTGCTTGTATAAACAAGCGTCCTCTTCGGTTTTGATGAAACCGAGACTAGTGACGACCTCATCAAAATGAATGTTCCAACTCCGAGATGCTTGCTTCAACCCATAAATGGATCTCTTGAGCTTGCATACCTTACCAGCGCTAGTCGGATCGACAAAACCCTCTGGTTGTATCATATACACATCCTCAATTAAATTTCCGTGAAGGAAAGCCGTTTTGACATCCATCTGCCATATCTTGTAATTGAAATATGCAGCTATAGCTAGTATGATCCTCACCGATTTCAGCATCGCTACCAGCGAGTAAGTCTCATCGTAGTCAATTCCTTGAACTTGTCCATGACCTTTAGCAACAAGCTGAGCTTTCTGGATTTGAACATTTCCATCCACATCGGTTTTCTTCTTAAAGACCCATTTGCAACCAATAGCTGTTACGCCAGGCGGCGGATCAACCAAGTCCCAGACTTGATTCTCATCCATGGACTTTAACTCGGATCTCATGGCCTCTAGCCATGCCTCGGAATCTGGGCTCACCATCGCTTCCACATACGTGGTCGGCTCATCGCTTTCTAGCAACAATACATCACACACTCTGCGCAATCTTTCCGACCTCCGTGGCTCTGATGCCGCTTCCACCACGGGTTCCCTTACTGACTCCGGTATGATCTCATCATCAGCCGAGCCGTCCCCAAGTGGTCCTCAAATTTCTTCGAGTCGGACCGTCTTCCCACTGGACTCCCGACTGAGAAACTCTTTCTCAAGGAAAACCCTATTCCGAGCAACAAACACTTTGTTCTCTTCCCGGTTGTAGAAGCTATATCCCAAGGTTTCCCTCGGATATCCCACGAATATGCATTTATCTGACTTGGGTGTAAGCTTGTCTGACATAAGTCGCTTGACAAAAGCTTCACAACCCCAAATCTTTAGAAAAGACAAACTAGGACTCTTCCCGGTCCACATCTCATGTGGTGTCTTGTCTACGGATTTTGATGGTACCCTGTTAAGTGTGAAAGTTGCAGTTGCTAGAGCGTATCCCTAGAATGACAAGGGTAAATCCGATTTGCTCATCATAGATCGAACCATGTCTAACAAGGTGCGATTCCTCTGTTCCGACACGCCGTTTCTCTGTGGCGTACTCGGAGGTGTGAGCTGAGGTACTATACCTCGGCTTTTCAGATGATCATCAAACTCCTGGCTCATGTACTCACCTCCACGATTAGATCGTAGAAGCTTTATAGTCTTGCCGAGCTGATTCTCAACCTAGTTCTGAAACTCTTTGAACTTTTGAAAAGTTTCCGACTTGTGCCTCATCAAATAGATATATCCATATCTACTCAAGTCGTCGGTAAAAGTCATGAAGTACTGATAGCTACCTCTAGCAGTTGTGCTCATTGGACCACACACATCACTATGTATAAGCTCCCATAGCTCGGACACCCTCTCGCAACTCTTTGCGAGAGGAGACTTAGTCATCTTGCCGAGCAAGCATGATTCGCATGTCTCGAACGGATCGAAGTCGGACGAAGTTAGGAGCCCATCATCATGGAGCTTCTTAATGCATTTCAGACTAATGTGTCCAAGCCGGCAATGCCAGAAGTATGTCAGATTTATCCCATTAGGCTTATGCCTCTTGACATTCACGTTATAGACCGGTTCCTGTTCTAGATTCAATATAAAAATCCCATCAACAATGGGTGCATAGCCGTGGAACATACCATTCAAATAAAACGAACAACCATTGTCATTTAAATTGAATTCATAACCCTAACTCATCAAGCATGAGGCAGAAATAATGTTTCGACTAAGTGCAGGAATGTAATAACAATTATTCAATTTCAAAATGAAACCAGAAGGAAGCTGGAGGTGCATCGAGCCAACCTCCAACGCAGCAACTGTTGCTTTGTTGCCGACCCTGATGTCAACCTCCCCTTGTGCCACACGCCTAGTTCTTACCAGCACCTGCATCGAGTTGCAAATATGAACAACCGATCCGGTATCAAATACCCAAGAGCTACTAGGTATGTCAGCAAGGTAAATGTCTATAACATATGTAACAAGTGTACCTTTGCCTAAAGCAGCATTTCCGGCCTTCTTGCCATGCTCAGCAAGCCGCTTGCTACAGTTCCTCTTCTAGTGACCAGTTTCCTTGCAGTGATAGCAAATGGTCTTTGAGTCCGGTCCTGACTTCGGCGCAGCAGCAGAGGTTACCATCTCTGTGCCCTTTGCCTTAGCCTTTTTCTTGGACCAACTCTTCTTGAACTTAGCCGATTTCTGCACCATCAACACTTGATGCATGCCTTTCTTAATATCCTGCTCTGCCACCTTGAGCATCCCATGCAATTCAGTGAGCTTCTTATCCATGCCATGCATATGATAGTTCGAGATGAATTTCCCATAGCTGGGCGGAAGAGAACCTAGAACTACATCAGTAGCCAGCTCATCCAAGAGTGGGAAGCCCAACCGATCCAAAGCTTGCACGTATCTAATCATCTTGATCACATGTGGGCTCAGTGGATCACCTTCCTTCAGCCTGTAATCCATCAAGGATCGCCAGACGTTGAACCTTTCGGTCTTAGCATGTGTTTGAAACATGCTCTTGAGACTCTCGATCATATCGTAAGCCTCAACATTTTCGAAATGCTATTGCAAATCGGGCTCCATACAAGCCAGCATCACACAACTGATCTTTGTTGATTCATCAATGAGTTTCTGGTAGGCATTCTTGGTTGTGGCATTAGCATTATCGGCAGGTTCCTCTGGAAGTGGATCCTCTAACATGTTCCTTTTTATCGTGCTTGAGAACAATTCTCAAATTTCTATACCAGGTGGTAAAATTTGTTCCATTCAGTTTATCCTTTTCCAAAATTGATTTCAATGCAAATTGGGTTGAGCAGGTGGTGCCATTGATCTACAACAGAAAAATATGCAATCACTAAGCAATGTGTTTATGTAGAGTAATTCAAGCCTAAACAGAAATACTCCCATTGAAGTCAGCATCCCTCCGCAAACTCTCAGTGATTCAGGATCCGACTAGCGCATGTGACTAGTGAGCTTTAGCATCACTACTAGCCAACACGACTATCCGGTAAGCAACTCTTTGCTAATCGTATCTCTATACAACTCCTGTCGGCCGGGTAGGTATCTCATACCTCGGTTCCCAACCTTCTTTGCCACAAGGCCCAAAACCGTTTTGATAGCCTTGTCAAGTTAACCAGATGCAGTGCATGTTCAACACCCCAATTTTATGAGCCCACTACTAGACGTACTTGACGTGCGAAGGTGCAACATCGGGGATGGCAATTTGCTTGATATTAACAAGGGATCTTTCTACCATTTTAACATGCATAGAATAAAGAAGCATAACAATCACAAATAAATATATATTGTGAAATAGTATGGCTCCTTCATGGATGTTCTTCCAGGTCGGCTCCGACTCCGATGACCATCTAGGAACTCCATCTTTTTTGTCACGCCGGGACACCAAGCCACCAACCTGATCTCTATTATCCAACTACTACAACTAGTAATGAATTTTACATACAGTCACAAGTCGACACGCAGGTCGTTATACATTATAATGACAACACTTTGGCTCCTGCCGGCTGACAAACATGACGCGCAGGCCATGTATAAATTACACACATGCATCACGTACACATGAGCCATACTATTCACATCAAACCCTGCAAAATAAAGTTATGCATAGAATCGCATTCTACCGGTTTGAGTGATTGTGTACGAAATACAAGGCGCTACGCACACGGCAGCGCCCGACGTTTTCGGAAATCACAGATCACATCTGGACTCCGATCACGCCGAATTTTCTGATCTGACCGATCTTATCAATCATCGCGAATCCGATTCTGATTTACGTTTCACTGTTAACCCCGATGGTGGATACTGACCGGTAGGGGTAGGTTTTGTCACGACCTCATCGATCCCGATCATCAGAAAATATAGCCTCATCGATCCCCATGTGTCGTTGATCTCATCAATCGTGCACATAGCTGATCTCATAAACGACAATAGATCTCATCTACCGCCTCCACATATCTAATATGCATACGATCCGGATCCAAATCCTATAGTAGAGGCTCTGATACCACTGTTGGGATCTGCGGTAGGGTGCGTCGACTGCAAATTAAAATTTTCCTACGCGCAGAACAACCAAGAACATGATACGGGACATGGATCCCAGATCTTTACCACTAGACGCGTAGTGCCGTGCAGTGGAAGTAGAGTTGGGGCAGCGCGTCCAGAGTCGTCTCCTCCTTGTTCTGTCTCCCTCGTACAGCCAGTCGTCGGATCCCACGTACAGGTTCGCCGGAGCGGTGCAAGTGCACCACCTCTAACTGTATTCGCGCGTGCAGGAGGAACACCGTACGGTAGACTACTAGGTTCGATCACACAATCGGCATCGAGTGGAGGTGGCTATTCGCAACACATGCAAACCCTAGTGACAGCGCCGAAGAAATCAACCACATGAGTGTGCCGCACCCCCACTTTATATAGGCATCCGTCACGGGCTCAACACTTGGGCCTCGCATGGACCCTAAAGCCCAAAATCTGTTCGACCTAGATCCGAGTCCGAGTAGGATCACACTAACTCGTGGAGTCGGACCTGGCCACATGGGTTCCTTCCCTTAAGCGTGCGACCCCTTAGGTTCTCGTTCACTTGGTCGCGAGTTAGATCACATCTGACTCAGCTAGTCGGCAGCGGCCTCTAGCAAAGCATGCCGACTCCAAGTGTCAAATGAAGCTGGTTAGGCGAACATGTACAACATGTCACACTTCTGTTCCCTTTGCCACATGACATATGTTGTTGGGCTCAAGGCGAGTCTGTCATCCTTGTGCTAGCCCGACCTCATTCTCGTTCCAGTGATGCCGACCACTAACCGGATTATCTCATAATCCCTGTCGCATGGCCATGCTTATCTTGGTCAGATCACACGAGGGGCACAAAGTATATCTCTCCTGATCGGAGGGGCAAATCCCATCTTGCTCGAGCATGTCTCGCAGCATGGGTCTGGACAAGCCCGAAACCTACCTTTGTAACTACCCAGTCATGGAGTAGCATTTGGTCGGCCCAAAGCAGGTCTATCACCATCCCAAGTACATGCGCCAGCTCAGGTCTTAGGACATAGAATGTATGTTGTACTAGAGACTCACATATGACATATCGTTGCGTCTCATAGTTGGGTCTGTCTGACTCGGACCTTATCTCAACTCGGATCCGACTATGTCGAATCCGACCAGACCCTTCCGAGTCCATATTATCTAGTTAGCATCCAATGCTCCATGGATAGTGAGACCAAGCCATCGACCGTATCATATGCTAGTCTAGTTGGCTGCGCGTCCACACAGCCCTTTCGACTAGGGACCTTTTAGGACAGTCATCATACAATGCATAGTCCCACAAACAAGTCACATACTTGCTGATACACATCATTGATAATGTCCAAGGACTATCTTTATTCATAAACACATAGGAAATATCATCATACATGATCGCCTCTAGGGCATATCTCCAACGCTAGAAGCTTTAGTATTTCATTTCTTACCACTTCTTTCATCTTAGGATTCAACCGTCGCTAATGATCAACAACAGGTTTAGCATCAGGTTCCATATTAATTTTGTGTTGACATAGAGTGGGACTAATGCCCTTAAGATCATCCAGAGTATATCCAATAGCTGCACGGTGCTTCTTCAGAGTTTTCAATAATTTATTTTCCTCATGGCCTGAAAGGTTAGCACTAATACTAACATGATATATCTTCTTATCATCGAGATAAGCATATTTTAAAGTATCAGGTAATTGTTTAAGATCAAACACCGGATCACTCTTGGGTGGTAGAGGATCTCCAAGAGTCTCAACAGGAAAATTGTGTTTCAAAACAGGCATTTGTTTAAAGAAAGTCTCATCTAATTCCTTTCTTTAATTCATGAACATATCATTTTCCTGGTCTAGCAAATATTGTTCTAAAGGATCAGTAGGAGGCACAGCAATAGAAGCAAGACCAATGATTTCATCTTTACTAGGCAATTCTTTATCATGGGGTTGTCTACGAATTTGGAGAAGTTAAACTCATGAGACACATCCCCAAAACTCACACTAACAGTTTCTTTCTCACAATCTATTTTAGCATTAATAGTGGTCAAGAAAGGTCTACCAAATATAATGGTATAAAAATCATCTTGTGAGGAACCAAGAACTAGAAAATCAGTAGGGTATTTTATTTTCCCACACAAGACTTCAACATCTCTAACAATCCCAGTTGGTGATATAGTATCTCTATTGGCAAGCTTAATAGTAACATCAATATCTTCTATTTCAGCAGGTGCAATATCATTCATAATTTCTTTATATAAAGTAAAGGGAATTGCACTCACACTAGCACCCAAATCACATAAGCCATGATAACAATGATCTCCTATTTTAACAGAAACAACAGACATGCCAACAACAGGTCTATGTTTATCTTTATTATCAGGTCTAGCAATTCTAGCAGCTTCATCACAGAAGTAAATAACATGCCCATCAATATTATCGACCAAGAGATCTTTAACCATAGCAATACTAGGTTCAACTTTAATTTGTTCAAGGGGTGTAGGAGTTCTAGTATAACTCTTACGAACCACAGCTGAAGCTTTAGCATGTTCTTTTATCCTCACAGGGAAAGGTGGTTTCTCAATATAAGCAGTAGGAATAACAGGATCAACATTATAAGTGATAGTTTCCTCTTCAGCTTTAATAGGTTCTACTATTTTTACTTCTATGGGAGGATGATATTTAAACCACTTCTCCTTATGGAGATTAACATGACTAGCAAATGATTCACAGAAAGAAGCTACCATCTCAGAATCAAGTCCATATTTAGTGCTAAATTCATGAAAAGCATCGGTATCCATAAAAGATTTAACACAATCAAACCTAAGGTTTATACCTGACTCCTTACCTTCGTTGAGTTCCCAATATTTAGAGTTGCGTTTAATTCTTTCCAAGAGATCCCATTTGAATTCAATAGTCTTCTTCACAAAAGAACCAGTACAAGAAGTATCGAGCATGGATTGATCATTACGAGAAAGCCGAGCATAAAAATTCTGAATAGTAATTTCTCTTGAGAGCTCATGATTGGGGCATGAATATAACATTGAATTAAGCCTCCCCCAAGCTTGAGAGATACTTTCTCCTTCATGAGGCCAATATATATATATATAATTCTGATCACGATGAACCAGATGCATAGGATAAAACTTCTGATGAAATTCCAATTTCAATCGGTTGTAATTCCAAGTCCCAATATCATCGCATAGCCTATACCATGTCAATGCCTTCTCCTTCAAAGATAAAGGGAAGTCCTTCTTCTTGACTTCATCCTCGGGCAAACCTGCAAGCTTAAATAATCCACAAACTTCATCCACATAGATTAGATGCATATCAGGATGTAATGTTCCATCTCCTGCATAAGGATTAGCTAGCAGTTTCTCTATCATACCCAAAGGAATTTCATAATAAATATTTTCAGTAGGTTCAGTAGGTTGAGGGTAACTCTTTGCTCTCTCGGTCAGGGTGAAGATACCCCGAACAAACCCCTCAAAGGATGATTTTCCATAGTGACAAGTGACAGTAAATTTCAGCACATAATATAAATGTTTCCTTACCAAATTCCACTTACCAAAGGCGCTTCACTCCCCGGCAACGGCGCCAAAAAAGAGTCTTGATGACCCACAAGTATAGGGGATCTATCATAGTCCTTTCGATAAGTAAGAGTGTCGAACCCAACGAGGAGCAGAAGGAAATGACAAGCGGTTTCCAGTAAGGTATTCTCTGCAAGCACTGAAATTATCAGTAACAGATAGTTTTGTGATAAGATAATTCATAACAGGTGACAACTAACAAGTGTAACAAAGGTGCAGCAAGGTGGCCCAATCCTTTTTGTAACAAAGGATAAGCCTGGACGAACTCTTATATAAAGCAAAGCGCTCCCGAGGACACATGGGAATTGTTGTCAAGTTAGTTTTCATCATGCTCATATGATTCGCGTTCGTTACTTTGATAATTTGATATGTGGGTGGACCGGTGCTTGGGTGCTATCCTTACTTGGACAAGCCTCCCGCTTATGATTAACCCCTCTCGCAAGCATCTGCAACTACTATTTTTTTAAAATATAAATCTAACCATCGCATGAAACATGTGGATCCAAATCAGCCCCTTACGAAGCAACGCATAAACTAGGGTTTAAGCTTCTGTCACTCTAGCAACCCATCATCTACTTATTACTTCCCAAAGCCTTCCCCTAGGCCCAAATCATGGTGAAGTGTCATGTAGTCGACGTTCACATAACACCACTAGAGGAAGGACAACATACATCTCATCAAAATATCGAACGAATACCAAATTCAGAAGATTACTTATAACAAGACTTCTCCCATGTCCTCAGGAACAAACGTAACTACTCACAAAGCATATTCATGTTCATAATCAGAGGGGTAATAAATATCATTAAGAATTTGAACATATGATTTTCCACCGAATAAACCAACTAGCATCAACTACAAGGAGTAATCAACACTACTAGCAACCCACAGGTACCAATCTGAGGTTTTGAGACAAAGATTGAATACAAGAGATGAACTAGGGTTTGAGATGAGATGGTGCTGGTGAAGATGTGATGGAGATTGACCCCCTCTCGATGAGAGGATCGTTGGTGATGACGATGGCTTTGATTTCCCCCTCCCGGAGGGAAGTTTCCCCGGCAGACTAGCTCCGCCGGAGCCCTAGATTGCTTCTGCCCAGGTTCTGCCTCGAGACGATGGTGCTTCGTCCCGAAAGCTTCCTTATGATTTTTTCCAGGTAAAAACCCTTCATATAGCACAAGATGGACACTGGGGACCTGCCAGGGGGCCCACAAGCCCTAGGGCCGCGCCCCCAGGCTTGTGGCCACCTGGTGGGTCCCCCTTTGGTATTTCTTTGCCCAATATTTTTTATATATTCCAAAATAATTCTCCATAAATTTTCAGGACTTTTGGAGTTGTGTAGAATAGGTCTCTCAGATTTGCTCCTTTCCGGTCCAGAATTCCAGCTGCCGGCATTCTCCCTCTTTGTGTAAACCGTGTAAAATAAGAGAGAAAAGGCATAAGAGTTGTACCATAATGTGTAATAACAACCCATAATCCAATAAATATCAATATAAAAGCATGATGCTAAATGGATGTATCACCAAGTCAAGTGATCGCCGACAAGCAAGCATCCACCCATCATGGAGAGAATAGTGAGAGAGTGAGCCACCAAAAAGAGAGTGAGCGCCAAAATCCCAAAATGAGTGCCTCCACGATGAGCGACAAGAAAAACTTAGTGCTTTTAGCTACCAAAAGAGACATGAGAGAGAAGTGTGTGAGAACCCATCTAGTGTTGTCTCAATTATTGCAGGAATATGAGGATGTTTTCCCTAATGAGCTACCTCCGGGTCTACCTCCACTATGAGGCATCGAACACCGCATCAACCTCATCCCCGGCACACCTTTCCTAACAAGGCACCGTACCGTGTCAACCCCGAAGAAACCAAGGAAATACAAAGGCAAGTACAACATCTCATTAACAATGGACATGTACGTGAGAGCCTGAACCCTTGTGCCGTTCCGGTTATTCTTGTGCCTAAGAAAGATGGTAGTTTTCGCATGTGTTCCATTACCATCCCATAAATGCTATCACCGTTCACTATAGGCATCCCATTCCACGCCATGATGATATGCTTGATGAGCTTAGCGGAGCCACAATTTTCTCTAAAATTGATCTTAAAACTGGCTATTACCAAATTCACATTCAACAAGGAGATGAATGGAAAACCGCTTTCAAAACCAAGTTTGGCTTATATGAGTGGTTAGTTATGCCTATGGGATTATCCGAAGCACCCGGCACTTTTATGCGTGTGATGCACTATGTTCTTCGCAAATATGTTGGCATATGTGTTGTGGTCTACTTTGACGACATACTTGTGTTTAGCGAATCTCTAGAAGATCATGCCACCCATCTTAGGGATGTTTTGCAAACTCTTAGAAACGAGCGACTTTATGCTAATATGGAGAAATGCACATTTGGTGTTGACAAGCTTGTTTTCTTGGGTTTTGTTGTGTCTTCTAAGGGCGTTAATGTAGATGAAGCTAAAATTGATGTTATTAAAACTTTGCCACAACCAACGAACTTGCAACAAGTGCATAGATTCCTTGGCTTAGCCGGTTTCTATCGTCGCTTTGTGAAGGATTTTAGCACCATTGCATCAAAATTGCATGCATTGAGAAAGAAGAATGCATCATTTGTTTGGGAACCATCCCAAGATACTGCATTCAATGAACTTAAGAATTTGCTTACACATGCTCCATTGCTTGCAATGCCTAATTTTGATAAAACTCTTGAAGTGCATTGTGACGCTAGTGGTAATGGCATAGGAGGTGTGTTGATGCAAGAGAAGCGCCCAATCGCTTACTTTAGTGAGAAAATTCCGGAGCGCAACTTAACTACCCCATCTATGAAAAAGAGTTATATGCTTTAGTGCAAGTCTTGCTTGTTTGGGAGCATTATCTCCGTCCTCATGAATTTTTTCTTCATATGGATCATGAAATGCTTAAGTACCTTAAGGGTCAAACGAAATTGAATAAGCAACATGCCAAATGGAGTGAGTTCATTGAGTCATTTCCTTATGTCATCAAGTACATCAAAGGTAAGGAAAATGTTGTGGCGGACACGTTATCCCGCAAATGCATGCTTGTAACTTAACTTGAATTGAATGTCATTGGATTTGAGCACATCAAAGACTTGTATGCGCATGATACCACTTTTGCTCTTCCTTATGCCAAATGCTTGACGCATACATCTTGGGAGCGATATTATATCAAGGATGATTATCTAATGAGAGATAACACACTTTGTATACCCAAGTCTTCTCCTCATTTTTTACTTTTGCAAGAGGCTCATGGAGGAGGACTTATGGGACACTTTGGACATGACAAGACATTCGCTACATTCTCCAAGAACTAATTTTGGCCCAAGATGTTTCGCAATGTCTCTCGCTACACCAACCGATGCTTGACATGTCGCAAAGCTAAGTCTAATGCTCAATCCCATGGTCTATATATGCCACTCCCTATTCCCTATCACCCATGGGAAGACATTAGTATGGATATTGTGCTTGGTTTGCCATGTACTCAAAAATGGAAAAGATTCGGTATTTGTTGTTGTGGACCGATTCTCTAAGATGGCACACTTTATTCCATGTAACAAGATAGGCGATGCTTCACATGTTGCCAATCTCTTTTGTACGAAAATCTTGCGTCTACATGGAGTGCCAAAGACTATCGTGTCGGACCGCGACATCAAGTTCCTTAGCTACTTTTGGAAGACGCTTTGTGCCAAGCTCGGAATCAAGCTCCTATTCTCTTCGGCGTACCATCCGCAAACCGACGTCCAAACCGAGGTCACAAACCGGACGCTATCTACTCTCCTATGCGTGTTGATCAAGAAGAACATCAAGGAGTGGGAAGAGAGTTTACCCATCGCCGAGTACACCTACAATCATGCAAGACATTCGACTAGACGCAAGTCCCTCTTTGAGGTTGTCTATGGTTTCAATCCTTTGTCCCCATTGGACATTCTACCGCTACCACTACAAGAGCGCATCAACATGGACGCGAGTGCACGAACGATCTATCTCAAGAAGATGCATGAAGATACAAGGCACGCCATCAAGCGCCAAGTACACCGACTCGCGACCAAGATCAACATCAACAAGCAACCCATGATATTCAACATTGGAGATATTGTGTGGCTACACCTTCGCAAGGAACAATTCCCCAACGAGCGCAAGTCCAAGCTACTACCACGCGCCGACGGACCCTTCAAGGTGATCGCACGCTACAGCAACAATGCCTAGAAGATCAACATACCACACAACAAGTACACCATTGTCAGAATCGGGGCTCCGGGGATCCAAGAGGTTCGAACTCTGGGGTGCGCTCGCTGCTACCGCCCTACTCTACCTCACAACCTCATGGCGATGCTCCGGCGAGCATGAGCTAGAGAAGAAGAACAGTGGACACGGCAGTTACCCAGGTTCGGGCCACCTCGCGGTGTAAAACCCTACTCCTACTTGTCTGAGATTGCTTGGCGCGAGTGTGTACAAGCGTTGGGCTTTAGTTGCTCAGTGAATCGATCCATTCTACGGTGGCCCGTGCCCACTTCTTATATTGCCTCTAGTCCTCTTCCCCTGAAAACACACGGCGGGAAGGGTTGCCACAATGACCAGTTTGAAGGGGTACAAGGTCGCAGCTTATCCTGACTAAAGGTGGTCTTCGCCTGCAAAAGCCTTCTGCAGTGATGTGCCGGTGGGCTCGGTGATGACCTCCGTCCTGGCGCGCCCGTCGTCTTGGTCTTCTTGCACCGTTTAGGCAACCTTTGGGTTTGCTTTGGGAACCGACGCGCTGGCCTTGCTCCCTTAGCACGAAATAGGAAAACCTCCTCATTCGTGCCAGATGGCACATCCTGCTGTCCTCGCTCGTCGCCGCGCGCGTCACCCACGTGAAGGGCGCAGGGCCACGTGACCAGGCTGAGGAGCTCTTGACTTGTACGCCTCCGCGAGGGGCCTTGGGAGGCAGCTTCGGGAGACCGCCTCGCGAGGCACCTAGTGGCGCTTGCTGACGTGTGCTTCGCGAGGTGAGGGCCTCACGAGGGTCTTGCTCGTGAACCTCCCTGGTGGGCCATCCGCCAGCTCCTTGGGTATGCGCCACGTCCTGGGCCGCAGGCAGACGGGCCTGGGTACCCCCAGTCCCACGGGCCCGATAGTAGCCCCACGCCTACGGCACGCACGACTCTGCCTGTTAGGGGGGTGAAATGGCGCGGGCCCCAATCATCCGTGGGCCAGGCTCGGCGCGTGGCGCACAATGGAACATGGGGCGCCCCCACTTCTCCCACGGCACCTCGGCAACCACCCGGGCTGACATAAAGCCTGCCCGCATGCGGCGCGAGGCCATCATTGCATCCCTTGTCTCGCATCCACCTCCTTGTGCCGTCCTTCTTTGCACATGACCCCTCGCGATCCAATCTTAGGCGCGGCACCTTCCCCACCTCGCCTGCAACCACGACACATGAATGGCGCCCACCAGCAAGAAGGCGAAACCTATGGCTCCGGCCACGAGCCCGCCCACCATTGGGGCGGCGCTCCTGTGCTCCTCCGCCACCGAGAAGGGGGAATTGGGCCCGGTGCTCCCACTGGTTGTCGGCGATGAGAACGAAGGGCAAGCGACCAAGATCTGGCCGAGCTCACGTTCGCGGGCTAGCCTGGGGGCGTCCTCCTACCCCTTCTTCCTCCACAGTGTCTACACCGGGTTGGTCCCGCCGTTCTCTGAGTTCTTCTTCGCCATCCTTTCTCACTATCGGATCCACGCCCTCCATATCCAACCCAATTCCATCCTCCTTCTGGCCATATTTGCCTTCCATTGCGAGGCCTTTGTGGGCGTGAGGCCCTCGGTGGCGCTCTTTCGCCACTTCTTCAGCTTGCGTTTCACCGCCCCAGACCAGTGCTCCGCTTGTGTCTCCTTCATTGATGTCAAGGGTGAGACCGTCCGCCTGAAGGCCGGGAAGAATGTGGAAGGCTATCGGCAGTGCTGGGTCTTCATGGACGCGTGCCGGACTAGCTCGCTCCTGATGATTCCAGTGGACCGGCCTGAGCAGAACCCCGGATAGGGGCACGAGAAACTCACTGATCCAAGGGCGAAGCCAGTCCTAGAGCGGATGGCCACGCACAGGGCCACGGGATTGTCGAGGCCGACGATCGTCAAGGAGTTCCTGCGGTGGTGCATCGCGCCGCTCCAGGCGCGCTCATGACCCGTGTGGGAGTATACCGGCGCAAGGGACACTATGTGGTTGCATGCCGCCGGCCTGATGCCCGAGGAGCTGGACGGGGCCCTCGGGATTCTGCTCGGCAACATGCCCAAGGACCCTCCCGAGGACGCGTCCCCGCTGTACTGCTACCGGGAGTGGCAGGAGCTGGTCATGGTGATGCCCACCTTTGACCAGTGGGAGCTCGCACCGGGCGACCACGACGGGCCCCATGGAAACCCCTTCATGGTGGTGCTGGACCCCAGCGAGAGCGATAGCGATGAGGACTCGGAGGAGACCACAGAGGAGGAAGATGCTAGCCGGGTGCCACCGCGCTCCCACCCTAAGTTCCTCAGTGACTTTGGGGACGACGACGCTCCCGTCAAGCATCCCCCAGTGGCGTCCCCTTCACCCGCCGATGCGGCTGGAGGGATGGGGCCCAACACTGTGGCTGCCTAGCCGCCGGCTGGGGCTATCCTTGGCGAGGGGGAGGCCGAGCCCCTGCCAGCCGAGACCCTCCAGGGGCTTCTCAGGTCCTCAGGGGTGGCGACAGCATGGCCGGGCTCGCCGGGAGTTGCCCCGAGGGCCCAGAAGGTAGCGCTGGGGCGGCGCTCGAAGATAGCATTGACGCGTCAGCCTCCACGGAGAGGAAAAGGAAATGGGCCACAAGAGATGAGTAAGTACACTGGTCCACTCTTACGTCGCGTGCCTGTAATCCGTCCAGCCGGGCTGACCCTTTCTTGCGCAGGAGTCTGGGTGGCGACCAGAAGAGGAAGAAGGTGATGGTCAGGGCGAAGGTGGCCCCCGGCCTAAAATCGGCGTCGACACCCAGTCGGAGCCCTAGAAGGCGTGGGGGAGCCCCGCGTTGCCTTGGCGCCACGACCGGGCGCTTGGGTGCCGAGGTAGTGCCCAGTACCCTTCCGGAACCGCGAGAGGGCTCAACCGCCAAGGCCACGATAGGCCAGCCCCAGGCGCCACTCTTTGGAGCTGGGGGCATGCCTCCCGCGGGGTCTACCGCGGAGCAGGACGCGGTGACGGGGAAAGAGGAGGTGCCCAAGCCTCCGCCGGCCACCCTCGTTCCTGCAGCAGAGAGCGACGCGGGGCACGCCGCAAGGCATCCTTAGGCCGCGCCCGCTCATGCAGCTCCAAAGGTCGACACAGCGGATCCCCCAGGCGCTTTGTGGCTGCCGAATGCAGGGGAAAGCCCGGAGCCCCCTGTGCCCTAGGAGGACATCATCGGGGTCTCTTCGGCGGCGGCGACCGCGAGCATCGGGGTGCCGAACCCCGGCCGAACCCTCGCACTTATGAACTGGAACGCCTTGCTCACGCGCAGGGCCCTAACTAATGCTCAGGCCATGCTCGATTGGCTTGGGCAGACTTCCAGGAAGCCGAGGCACACCTCGCCAAGGAGCGCCTAAGGCTCGCGACCCGGTGGCATTAGCTTGACACCGCCGCTAAGTTGGCCCAGAGTCAGACCGAGGCGGCCATCGCCGGGAGCAAGAAGGAAGCCGCCAAGGCGAAGGCAGCTCGCGAGAACGCACTCGCTGACACCGAGGCAGCCACCAAGCGCCGCGCGGAGGCAGAAGCCAGCCTGAAGGCACTCCAAGATGAGCGGGCTGCATATACACAGCGGCTCCAGCTGCGGAAGGACAACCTCAAAGCCCGCGAGGCGAGGCTCGCGACCCACGAATTGGACTTGGCCATAGTGGCGACCGAGCAGGCCGCGGAACGCGAGTGTCTAGAGACGTTGAAGCGCCATTTGACTGACACTCAGGAGGCCCATGCGAAGTACGTCTCCGAAGCCAACGCCCAGCTGGACGCCAAGGAGAAGAAGATCCAGGCGGATGCCGATGTGAAGGCGGCGGCGGACCGCACTGCTCTCTCCTCTCTTGAGTTTAGGGCCCGCGGGGCCCTAAGTTTCATATGTAGGGAGAGGCTTGAGACTCCTCTTGTGGCCTGTGATGCTGGCTACCCCGAGCTCTCCTCCAAGCTCGTGGAACGGCTCAAGGACGGGTCCCGGAAGGTGGACGGCATCATGGAGGAGGAGTGCCGCGACCTCTTCTATGTGGCGGCGACCCGCGTCTTCAGTCACCTTCTCCACCGCGACCCTGGCTTCGACTTTGGCAAGGTGATACGCCCTATTCTCGAAGAATTCCGTGACGGCCTTGCGGAGGCCATGGAAGGCCGCGTGGATGCGCTGCTTTGGAAGTTCTCCTGCAGCGGCGGCGAGGGGTCCGGCGAGGTCGAGGCGGGCGACGGCAATGGAGGCGGCGACGCTTCTTCTTAAGGCTCCCTTTTATCATCCTGCAATAGACTGAACCTACCTTGCAGAGGTGTGAAACAATGGTTTTATTTATTTGAACACTTGGTGCTTGTAATAAATGCTTGTGATCTCATGAGGCTTCCTTTCCATTATTGTTTCCCTTTTGTTTGCCTTCGTGCTTTGTGTCGGCAGGGCCCAACCCCATGCGGACCTCAGCCGTTGCTGGGATGTCAGGTCGCGATTCCTGGACAAGGCCAGGAGGTGAGGGCTCCGGGAGCTAGTGAAGGCTCCTGAGGCGCGATGCTCAGGAGTCCCCCCTTGACGCACAAGCGGCCCGCGTGAGGGAAAACATTAGCATCAACGAGGCCACCCCCGAGGTGTCCAGACTTAGCTCCTTGCAGTGCCGGTGGTTCATTGCTTGTAGGGTGCGCCTTGTGAGACCTCCCGGGTGATCCGCCCTTGAGGGGAAACCTGCGTACAAAAATTCCATCTCGAACGAGCGACGCGAGCTCGCTAACTTGCACATGGGTGTTATGCGAGGAGACCAGACACCAAGGGCCTTGGTGGGGTGACGTGCACGAGGGCAGGCTCGCCAGCCAGAGCCCGGCCCCATGGGTATTTTAGCGCTGCTGGGACTAGCCCAAGCACAGGCACCGTGTCCAGCCCCCGCTCGCGTGAGGCACAGGGGGAAGTTGCGAGCGCATGCCGCGGGAGAAGATGAGCGGCCGCCGTGTCTGGCACGGGTTGGCCTGAGGTCGGTGTGGCCCGTGGGGCACTCTCAATTGATTATCCCGCCAGTGTGGAGCATGGGGCTTCCACTTGGGCGTGGGCATGATTGTTTGATTGTTCCGCCAGTGCGGAGCATGGGGCTTCCACTTGGGCGTGGGCACGCTCATTGTTTGATAGTGCTGCCGGCGCGGAGCATGGGCTTCCACTGGGGCGTGGGCGGGAGCTCTGTCAAGAGTCTCCGGGGTGTGTACAACCCCATTTCATTCGTACGCATGACGGGCACAGGCAGAACTTGCAAAGGTGTCAGATGTTCCAGGCGCTAGGCTCAGGAACTCTCTTGATGTAGCTACGTGCTCATGAAACCTCTGACATAGGGGCGACGCGCGCCCGATGGCTATCTCAGGGCCATCGCGTGAGAGGGTTGGGCACCAAGGACCCGAAGGAGGTGACGTGCATGGGTCTGGCCCGCCAGCCACAGCTCGATCACTGGGGTTTAGTGATGCTGCAGGGATGGACCCGAGCACAGACGCCGTGTCAAACCCTTCTTCATGGAAAGGTCAGGAAAGGAGCCACGGGGGTGCGGCGCCCAAGGTGGCGAAGCACCGGACTCACAGTTACAAAAACCTGGGCACGCCCTCACCCACTTGCTCGTGGCTGTTCCATGAGAAGGTGAGGCACCAAGGATCTCTATGAGGTGACGTGCACTAGAGTTGGCCCGCGAGCTGGAGTTCGATTGCTTGGATTTAGCGATGCTACAGGGATGGACCCGACACTAGTACAACGAGTTGCTATACAAACGGTTTTTATCCCCTTTCCGCGATGGCATTTTAAACCATCGCCAGGCGAGTGTGGGCGATAGGGGGTCCTTCCCACATGACCCATAAACCGTCAGGGATAGGGAGTAGCAATGCATACGTTTTACATAACTAAGCGTATGTGTTGCCGGCATGTATCCCAAACACGAATCTTCAGACAACTGTTTGTGATATCTCGCTTATCCCAAATGCTCCATCCTTGCTACTCATTTGTGCTTGCATTACCATCGCAGTCGGTCTTCCGTGGTAATACGTTTATGATGTGTGCCCCATCACAAACAGTTCACTATTATAGAATGTGTATGATAAGTAGACAATCACACGCATTTACTTTTCCTCGACTGTATGCGATTTGATGTAAGAGTGCATACAGTTATCCATATAAAACTATATGCGAAGCTTGAATATATCCCACACGATTCATCCGTCGTACCCGCGTTGGATGAGGGCCTATCGCACGCGTTCTTCTATGAGCAAACATTTACGATGCGCACGGCATCATAAATAGTCCGTAATTGCCAAGCGTGCGTGATAAGGTGACTTTCACAAACATTTCATAAGAAGGAACTGTGTGCGTTGCTATTGTTAATCTCACATGTTTTTTCCTGGCTGATCGTGTGTGCAGTAGAGATTCATCGCACATGTAGTCGCTCTGAGAAACGTGTCTGATCTCCAAGTTTATCATAGATGTTTTGCTTTCGCAAACCGTGTGTAGTGTACTGGCCTGCAGAACCTAATTTATCCCTAATTTAATCTCTGCATTTAAAAATCACAAATTTTGAATTTGGAAGTAGGTAATCACTTATTTCATATCGAACCATGTTTATTACAAATATAGGTTCAAGCACGAATGCATAATTCGATGCGTAGGTACATATACTGAAGAACTACAGAAGCACCAAGTAAAGAATGATGAACCACAGTTTGACTAAAGACTATAAAGAGAGAGGTGAAAGACATTCTGGTTGCTGGAGAAGGTGAAGCGGAATGCCCATATTGTGCCCTCCTCCATGCATAATGCGCGCATGACTCTAGGCCAACCCCTTGTGATGGCTGTCCGACCATCCTTTACTGTCTTCATTAGGACTTCTCGATGCTCATTGTAATCTCGATGAAATACTACAACCTTCATTGTGTGTCCACCAATCATGTACTTTGCAAGGTAATCTTGAGTAAACTGCTTTGGGAACCACTGCAAACGAAAAAGATTCAGACATTGTTGTCTAACAACTCATTATGGGCAGAAGAAAGAGAAGGCTACAGAGTTTGTAGTTACCATCCTACAGCTCACTGTTGTGTTGGATAGAGCGTAAACAAATAATTTGATTGCCATCATTCATATCTTTTTGCTAATAATCCTTATTAGTTTCCTCACTTGATGCTGGTTCATGAATATCTCATTGCCCCATACGCAAAAAGGGTCGATGCGTGAATCTTTGCCAAGGACATATGTAACTACAAGCAACAAGTCAATATTAGAAGCTAAAAATTGTCCAGGCAATACATTATAGAACGACGGGGGGAGTACAAGCCAAGGAATGAAACTAACCTCGGTGGAAAATGCTCGCCACTCCCGTTTTTGTCCTGCATAAGTAGTGGAAAGGCATGATAAGTATAGCAACCTTAACATCAAACAAATATAGCCAAGGTAAACAGCATCATCTCCAAATGATAGCTTGAATGTGTTGGTTTCAACATGCTATTAAAGCGGATATAAAATGGAAGGGAATGTTACCTATAACAGGATTAACAGCCACCAAATATTGCAATTCAAACTGGTATTGTTGAAAATGAATAGAACGTTGCTCATGCTTAAACATCACACTGGATAAATGTGTAAAACTGAAATAAAGGGCATGTGTTAACTACACCAGGCATAAATGGAACGAAATATAGCCGTTCAAATGGGTATTGATGAAATCGAGCTGCATAGTTTCGACTTGCACATAATGAACATCACATTATGAATGACTGAAATAAACAAGGCATAAATGATCAGTATAACAACCAAATATAGACATTGAAAACTGGACAGAGGCTCACTGCAACCAGCCTAACAAGCAAATACAGATAAACTGGGCATATGCTTGAAAACTAGACAAATGCTCACTGCAACCAACCTAACAACCAAATACAGATAAACAAGGCATCTACTTGATAACTGGACAAATGCTCACTGCAACCAACCTAACAACCAAATATAGATAAAAAAGGCATCTGCTTGATAACTGGACAAATGCTCACTGCAACCAACCTAACAACCAAATACCGATAAACAAGGCATCTACTCACTATAAACAACCAAATATAGCCATTCATGAAACTGAAGTGGACAATTCATACTTAAACATCACATAGCCCTATTGAGCATTACATTTTTGCTTAACTGAAATAATTAGACATGACGCAGTTAAAACACCGCATGGCAAAAGCTACTACAACAAAGGGTACGGGTTGTCTAGCTAGAAAAAGTAATATTTGCTGATAGGATGTTGCCTCACTTGTCATGGACGGGATCCTTCCAGTTAGAAGAGCACAGACCCATGGTGCACTCTCCGATGTTGCAGATCGGTTGTTTTACCTTGGAAGAACCTTTGTGGGCGCCCTCCTCGTGGTCGTGGTCGATGAGATCTGACTTGGCAATTGAGGATCCCAAGCCGCCGCCATAGAACGTGTCCTTTAGAAATGACAAAATGGGCTCGATGGCATACAAGGATCGCAAATCCTTGACCACGTGGCGGAGGAGATCATCGGCAAGGCCTTTGAACAGACCGACATCGGTTGAACCAGAGGGGTTGGGGATGGACCACCTAACCTTTGACATGGCCCATGTGAAGCCATCACTGTCGACGAGCTTGATGTTGTAGCCAGCTTTCCCGAGATACACTGATAGGCTAGCCCGCTGACGTGAAGCCTTTGGCATGGCAACATAGTCAATGTCCTCGCCGGCTTCTACGACGAGGTGTTGCTCCAGGATTGATAGGTCAGGACGAACGGCGGCCACCTCGCCAACATCCGCCGGAGAGGCCATGATAAACCTCTTTTTGGCCAAACGCTCGTCGGGCTCCCCGGGATACGTGGTCAGGCTTAGGCTGCGACTCTCTAGAGCAGGGGATGTGGATTAAGCGGGGAGGGACACTGCATGGCTCACCTAAAAACTCAGGGGGGCGACGGTATGGGAATCGTTGGGTAACCTGAAGTTTATTATCTAATCTAGGAAGCACGGGCAGACCGGCAGGGGTTGGCGGCGCCGGCGCCGCCTGCGGTGGCGAGCTAGGGTTCGAGGGAGGAGGGGGCGGGTGGGGGACTGTGGAGGGGGGTGGTGTTTGAGGATACGCCACGACTACTGAAAATTTTAGTAATGGTGGGTGGAGATGGTGGTGGACGAGGGAGGGCGACGGTTCAAATGCCCCGGCTACTTGAATTTATTATAAGGTCGGAGGTGGAGGAGTGGGGGCGACGGTTGAAATACCGCAGCTACTAAAATTTGGGTAAAGGAATTGATGCGGGGCGGGAGCACCCAAGATTGCACATGGTCCAATAAGAATATGCGTGTATGATAATAAGGAAAAGTGGCGGAACCACCAATTTTTGCATCGCTCAAGGTGGGTAGTTTGTTTTTAGATTTCTAGCTAGCTGGTCTATCACACACGGTTCGTCCTAATTTTCATACGCAGACGTGGAATTCATCCTAAATAAACTACCCGCCTTTAGCTTGCGCAGGTGGTGATTTTATAGTGCACTAGCATCGCACACGGTTAAGCAACTACCTCCACCCTTGCTCGCGCTTGCGCAGTCGTGGTGATTTCATAGCGCACTAGCGTCACACACGGTTAAGCCACTACTTCCACACTTGCTCGCGCTTGCGCAGTCGTGGTGATTTCACAGCGCACTAGCATTGCACACGGTTAAGCCACTACCTCCACCCTTGCTCGCGCTTGCGCAGTCGTGGTGATTTCACAGTGCACTTGCATCGCACATGGTTAAGCCAGTACACCCGTGTCCGTTAAGCATCATCCAAGTCTTCGCAGCAAAAAAACGTGACAGAGGGTCAGAAGACAACCACACCAGCATGTGGCCCAAATATATATGAATGAAAAGGGTGGTGTGTGATGTTCAAATTTACAATGCACAACTTTGACCGCGCGGGCCCATGGTTGGGCACGTCGTCGAAGATCGATGAGAGGGGCGAGAAGTCAAGAACCACTTGGAAGTGGTCAAATATATGTAGGAATATAGGGTGTAATGTTTAAATACACAATGCACAACTTTGGTGGCACATGCCTCGCAAACCGGAAAGCCCCCTTGGATATATCTACAATGACATAATGTAGTAGCTACCTAGCTTGGGTGCTTGCCCCACCTCCCACATCGTGTCGAAGGGACGGATGCATGTACTGATACTTTGGTCATACATGCATGTTGCCATGACCTACCATAAGATGGACCAGTGAATCTATCGCTTGGTCAAACGACCACTGTTGTTGTCGATCAAATATAGGATAGGGCTATTCTATTACTAGTAACAGAATATTATTCTGTTACCCCTCGACCCTATAAGGGCACGACGCGCCTCCAGCCTACACCGTAGAAACTCCCTGACCCACCCCCAACCTAACCTGCCACCTATCGCCGGAGGCAGCCATCGCGGGCGAGCGAGCGACGGCGTCAGCTGGAGCGAGGGAGCCCGCGGCGCCGTGAATGGCCGCCGACGGATCCACCGCCGTCGTCTGCTTCCTCGCTTGCGCAGCAACGCCGGGGTTGTGATCTCGACCACCAGCCTACCACTCACTTGAGCTTCTTTGCCGGGGCTGTGAACCCCGCCACCAGCCTCCCCCTCGCCGGAGCTCCTTCGCCGGGGTTGTGATCCCCGCCACCAGCTTGCCCCTCGCCGGAGCTCCTTCGACGGATTTGTGATCTCCGCCACCAGCCACCGCCTACCTGGAGCTGCTCGCCAGATCCGTGATCTCCGCCACCAGTTGGTGCCTCCCTGGACCTCGTCGCCGGATCTCCACCACCAGCAGGAGCGCTGCCGTCTCCCCAAGCTCCTTGCCTGCATCAATGGCACCGCCTTCCAAGCTTATTCCGATGTGCCGCCGACGAGAGGAAGAAGACGTCAGATGCAAGAACATGCCTCTGCAGGTGATGCGTGCTTCCCACATGATTTTCCTCAAATTTCAATCTGCCTGGTTGCTCCTGAAGCACAAACGATCAGTTCAAAAATTATTTTCAGATCTGGGTTTGCCTGAAGAAAATACCACATTTGTGTCAGTTCATTAGTCCTACTCTGCAAAGATTTAATTTAAAAAAAATTGCACACACTATGCTCTGTCTATTTGTTACACTACTAGGTTCATCGGTACTACATGTGTTGCATCAGTAGCACATATCCAATGATACAGAAGCTGATAGTACATTGCAAATGCTTGCATCAGTTCATTACACCCGTGCCACTTGATACATAATTTGGATGTCAAGGTTACTGTCAGTACCTCTAATGTGCTTGCTTCAGTTACAATCAAAAAACATAAACTTATGCATCAGTCCAAGTAGCTTCAATAGTTTATATAAGGTTCAACTAGCACTTCAAGTTATATGTTGTGATTACTAATAGTACATGTCATGTAGTTGCATCAGTTCGAACGAGGAAAGACTATTGTTGAAAAAAATACACCTCTTACATAGTAAGTGTTGGAAATATGCCCTAGAGGCAATAATAAAGTGGTTATTATTATATTTCCTTAATCATGATAAAGGTTTATTATTCATGCTATAATTGTATTGACCGGAAACTTAAATACATGTGTGGATACATAAACAAATACCGTGTCCCTGGTGAGCCTCTACTAGACTAGCTCGTTGATCAAAAGATGGTTAAGGTTTCCTAACCATAGACATGTGTTGTCACTTGATAACAGGATCACATCATTAGGAGAATGATGTGATGGACAAGACCCATCTGTTAGCTTAGCATATGATCGTTCAGTTTATTGCTACTGCTTTCTTAATGTCAAATACATATTCCTTCGACCATGAGATCATGCAACTCCCAGATACTGGAGGAATACCTTGTGTGCTATCAAACGTCACAACGTAACTGGGTGATCATAAAGATGCTCTACAGGTATCTCCGAAGGTGTCTGTTGAGTTGGTGTGTATCGAGATTGGGATTTGTCACTCCGTATGACGAAGAGGTATCTCTGGGCCCTCTCGGTAATACAGCATCACAAGAAGCTTGCAAGCAAAATGACTAAGGAGTTAGTTACGAGAAGATGTATTACAGAACGGGTAAAGAGACTTGCCGGTAATGAGATTGAACTAGGTAGAGATACCGACGGTCGAATCTCGGGCAAGTAACATACCGATAGACAAAGGGAACTACGTATGTTGTCATAAAGGTTCGACCGATAAAGATCTTCATAGAATATGTGGGAACCAATATGGGCATCCAGGTCCCGCTATTGGTTATTGACCGGAGAAGCGTCTTAGTCATGTTTACATCATTCTCGAACCCGTAGGGTCCACACGCTTAACGTTCGTTGACGATATAGTATTATATGAGTTATGTGAATTGGTGACCGAATGTTGTTCGGAGTCCCGGATGAGATCACGGACAATGCGAGGAGCTCCGGAATGGTCTGAAGATAAAGATTGATATATAGGACGATACTATTTGGTCTCCAGAAAGGTTTCGGAATGCACCGGGTATTTAGCGGATAACCGGAAGGGATTTCGGGGAGACCTACTGGGAGTTTATGGGCCTAATGGGCCAAGGGCAGGAACACACCAGCCCACAAGGGGCTGGTGTGCCCTCTCCCTTGCCGCCGGCCCTCTTCGAAAGGAAAGGGGGGGCACCTAAGGCAAGGGAGCCACCGGCCCCCCTCCTGCCTTCTCCTCCACCCGCTAGGAAGGAAAGGGGGGTGCCTAGGGAAGGCGCCCTAGGGCTGGCCACCGGTCCCCTTGGGGCGCCCTAGGCTGCCTCCCCTCCTCCCCCCACCTATATATATGAGAGGAGGGAGAGGGGCAACACACACCACGATCCCCAAGCCGTGTGCGGCGCCCCGTCTCCCTCTAGTTATAGTTCCTCCTCCGTCCACGTCTGTTGTGCTTGGCGAAGCCCTGTGGATAGTTTCACCACCACTGTGACCACGCCGTCATGCTGCCAGAACTCATCTACTACTTCACCTCTCTTGCTAGATTGAGAAGGTGAGAATGTCAATGAGCTGAACGTGTGCTGAACGCGGAGGTGTCGTATGTTCGGTACTTGATCGGGATGGATCATGAAGGTGTATGACTACATCAACCATGTTGATAAACACTTCCACTTAGCAATCTACAAGGGTATGTATATGCTCCCCCCCCTCTTGTAGCTATGCATATCCATGGATAGATCTTGCGTGTGCGTAGAATTTTGTTTTGTTTTCCATGCAACGTTCCCCAATAGTGGCATCATGAGCCAGGTCTATGCGTAGATGATGTGCACGAGTAGAACACAAAGGAGTTGTGGACGACGAGGTTCATATTGCTTCCCACCAATGTCTTATTTTGATTAGGCCGCATTGTGGGATGAAGCGGGCCGGACCAACCTTACATGTCCACGCACATGAGACCGGTTCCACCGACTGACATGCAACTTGTTTTGCATAAAGGTGGCTGGCGGGTGTCTATTTCTCCTACTTTAGTTGAATCGGATTTGACTACGGCGGTCCTTGCAGAAGGTTAAATAGCAACTTGATAATCACCGTTGTGGTCTTGCTAGTTGCCCGTAGCAGTCACGTAAAACCTGCAACAACAAAGTAGAGGACGTCTAACTTGTTTTTGCAGGGCATGTTGTGATGTGATATTGTCAAGATTTGATGTGATATATGTTGATGTATGAGATTATCATGTTTCGTAATAAGTTCACGACTTGCATGTCGATGAGTACGACAACCGGCGGGAGCCTTAGGGTTGTCTTTAATTATTGTATGACCTGCGTGTCAATCACTAAGCGCCATGTAATTGCTTACTTTATCGCTGTGCATTAGCAATAGATCAAGGTGTCGTGCCGGTGATGAAGGAAATCATGTTGATGCTTTGGAGATGGAGATCAAAAGCACAAGATGATGATGGTCATATCATGTCACATATTTTTGATTGCATGTGATGTTTATCCTTTATGCATCTTATATTGCTTAGAACGACGGTAGCATTATAAGATGATCCCTTCACTTAATTTCAAGATAAAAGTGTTCTCCCCGAGTATGCACCGTTGCTAAAGTTCGTCGTTTCGAAGCACCTCGTGATGATCGGGTGTGATAGACTCTAAGTTCACATACAATGGGTGTAAGACAGTTTAGCACATGCAGAATACTTGGGTTAAACTTGACGAGCCTAGCATGTATAGACATGATCTCAGAACACTGGAGACCGAAAGGTCGAATGTTAGTCATATAGTAGATATGATCAACATAGAGATGTTCACCATTGAAGACTACCCCATCTCATGTGATGATTGGACATGGGTTACTTGATTTGGATCATGTATCACTTAGACAACTTGAGGGATGTTGATTTAAGTGGGAGTTCATTAGTAATTTGATTATTTGAACTAAAATTTATCATGAACTTAGTATTAATAGTTTTTGCATATCTATCTTGTAGATCAATGGCCCGTGCTACTGTTCCCTTGAATTTTAATGCGTTCGTAGAGAAAGCTAAGTAGAAAGATGATGGTAGCAACTAGATGGACTGGGTCCATAACTTGAGGATTATCCTCATTGCTGCACAGAAGAATTATGTCCTTGATGCACCGCTAGGTGACAGACCTGCTGCAGGAGCTACTGAAGATGTTATGAACATCTGGCAGGCTCGATCTAATAACTACTCAATAGTTCAGTGTGCCATGCTTTATGGCTTAGAACCAGGACTTCAAAGATGTTTTGAACGCCACGGCGCATATGAGATGTTCCAAGAGCTGAAGTTGATATTTTAAGCTAATGCCCAGGTTGAGAGATATGAAGTCTCCAACAAGTTCTATAGCTGTAAGATGGAGGAGAATAGTTCTGTCAGTGAACACATACTCAAAATGTCTGGGTATCATAACAACTTGACTCAGCTGGGAATTGATCTTCTAGTTGAGAGTGTTATTGACAGAGTTCTTCAGTCACTGCCACCAAGCTACAAAGGCTTCGTGATGAACTATAATATGCAAGGGATGACGAAAATGATTCCCGAGCTCTTCGCGATGTTGAAATCGGCAGAGGTAGAAATGAAGAAGGAGCATCAAGTGTTGATGGTTAACAAGACCACTAGTTTCAAGAAAAAGGGCAAGGGAAAGAAAGGGAACTTCAAGAAGAATGGCAAGCAAGTTGTCACTCCCGTGAAGAAGCCCAAAGCTAGTCCAAGGGCAGGGTAAAGCTAGGGATGTGACAACTCACCCCCACTAAACAAGAATCTCGTCCCGAGATTCAAGACGTAGGGTAAGAAGACAGAGGGGATACAAAGCTAACACAATCTTCACGATCCTGATTGCACTTCATAAGAACGTTGATTCATTGCATCATATTGGTCTTGATGTCTTTGCTTTCGGGATCTCCATCCAACACGATAACGACAGAAAGAAACTCTACAGGAATCGATCTCCTCGAAGACCGACCACTCAAGATCAACTCATGGTGTGAGACGTAGGAACATCTCTTGAGTTGAGACACAAAACACTTATCAAGATCAATGGAAAGAGGCAGACGACAAGGTTCAATTTGGTAGGCAACAATTCCACGCTTAGGGAGATGGTACATGGTTTCAAAGTAGCGAGGAGTGAATTGCCATGATTTCATAATGGGGCACCTTAGGGGAGGTGACTCGTAGAGTTATTCCCTTATGTGGCAAAATGAATTACTTTTGATTCATAGATCATTGAAACTCTTCATACCAGGCCAAGGCAATTCACAATCGATCATTTGAAGGAGTTCAAAGAATTGGCAACTCAGTTTGGAAAGGAAACTATGGTTATAGAACAACTCGGCAAATGGAAGGCACATTCCAATTGATACCGAGGATACAACCTAGTGTCCGAGCGTGCTCTCAAGAACTTGAGCATTTCCATATTCATCATGGTTTTACCAACATCTATGCCAAGATCCTAGCAACACTTCATACTACCATGATGAACAGTGATGGAGGATGCAGATACAAAGGAAGACAACACTTTCTCAGATTTCACCTTAGCTATGCCAAGGAAACAAAATCTGGATGATCGACCAAGAGACATTTAGCACTCAGCTTCTAATGTTCTCCTTGATGTACTAGTTACTATGATCATGCTTAAACACATCATTGTTATGTTCATCAAGTAGAGGTCGGACTTCGGGAGCACAAGAATCCACAAGGAACAACTTCTAGGATAAGTCATACCAAATCCTCATGGAGAAGATGGTCAAATTGCTCAATGAAGATACTACAATAATAGGTCTTCCGACTAGGTGTGTCGGCCAAAACATCAACCTTACCGGAACCTACATCATAGATCTTGGAAATTTTCCAACCATCATACCTGCCTGAGATTCAGATCTAGTTGGTAACAGGATATTTCAGACAACATGTGTGATAAGGAAAGGTCACAACACAAATCGACGAGATAACGTTGCGACATTCTCGGGAAATGGACTATGGTAGTAAGCTCCAAAACATGAGTGGGTTCTACTACACACATGTGAACACGCTGTCCCAGAAAAGCATGACCACATAGTAGTCTTATAATAAAACACTACCGAGTTCAGGTTGGGAACCATCATTGAAGATAACAAAGTCATGTGTATGACCTAGGATTAGCACAACCGACTACATTTTCTTGAACAAATCAATCAGTGGCTTGGTGTGCTAGGGATACATATAGAATGAAGGTTGCAAGTCTCTGAACCACAGAATACTTTGCACATATGCATGACTGACTTGGGATGATTCCAGAGGAAGCAAAACAATCTTTCTTGAATCCACGGCGGCAACTTACATCAAGTGCACGTGAATTAGAGGAAGTTAGTTCTTTCATCCAAACATATGCTTCATGAACGGGACACGAAGAAAATGCTTACTCAAGTTTCCAACGCTAGCTTAATGTTTATCAAGAATCATGGAGAGGGTAAAAATGTTGCTGATGGGCTCAACAACAATTCATCCAGGTTTCCATATAAATGGAATTCCACAATTATGTGAACAAGGTGATAGCATTGGTCAGACCCAAAAGATATGATGGTGTATGCTCGAGGAAACATCCACGAGTAAGACAACATTACGAGCATCATTGGTTCTGATTTGATTTGATGATAGCCCATGCTCAAATCAAAGATTGGATAAGACAATAGCACCGACAACTGATCACGAGAATCAATTAATGAAGATATCATCTTTCTTCGAAACACACACACACACAAGGATATCCCTTTGGAATGAACTAAGTCAGATAAAGCTTTTGTCTTCCAACTCTCCAAGTTATTGTTTAGCTTATCCAACTAGTTCAGGAGTATCCAACACAGATCCTTGGAGAAAGGGTGGTTTATAGAAAAACCAACTTGATCACGAACTCAACATAGCGGTCAGGTGACAACCTGGTAATACTTCCGAGAAGATATTCAGAAAATCATGAACCACCGATATGTTACTAAGCTCGAGAACAATCTTGCTTTTCAGGGAAAGATGATATGATCGAAAGACCAAGGAATTAACATAATCGAAACTCATTGATCGAAGAGTGCACCAAGAAAATGGACTAGGTAGCACAATCTATCTTAGAATGATGATTCAATAACCAACACGCTAAGAATGAAATTATTGTCCTTTAACTACCAAGCAACACGGTCGCTAGGAGTATTGATTTCACACATCATAGTTCACTTGTCAGCATTCCGGTTGCGACAACACGGGACCGAGGAATGAATAATGATGGCGAGAAGTATCACTGCAACTAGAATTCATAAGAGTTGGTGCAATTCTCATGACATTCCTGACATAAAGAGGGCAACACTTCAAGGTAGAACAGAACAAAAGCTAGATTGGCATTTTGATCTGTGGAATACAACTACTATGACCCAATCCAAGAAATGGTTGAGGTACCGGGGTTTGTTTCTCCTAAGCATCCTGGAATAGGATGACTTGACAGACCACAAGAATAACAGGCATCGATGAACGAATGCATGACTACTCCTGACTATCCACTAATAAATGAAGGTCAGAATACAACTAGAGAGGAAGAACTCAAAGGAACATACAATTTTTCTGAGTTGTGGATGCAGAGGTTAGTATGTTGAACAAGTTCAACATATTTCTTCCGGATAACCCATGCAGAAAAGTAGATTTGGCAGAGTCACAATTATGGAATGGAGAACTCATTATGAGCACTCTTGTTGTGATATGTTGGTTCAAAAAGAACTTCTGCCATATTGGTTCATGGTATTGGAAGAACAATATACCACGGACCGTGAAGACTATCACAAGGTTACTAATATCCTAAAGGAACGAGCAAACACTATCAACAGGAAGTAAGTAGAGTGGATCTTGGGTTCAAGAACCCAGAAATAGAATACCTACTAACTAATTAACATCACGAGATGCTTTCAAGAATGGTGGCCAGAATCATCACACTGGGAATATAAAGCATTGCTAGATTACTAGGTGGTTCCCTAAGATACCCTAGTGTCATAATAATAGCTTCAACATATATGTCAAGGCAATGAAGTACCTCAACACGTCGATTAGTGTGCTTAATCTGACCTAAAAGGACATCGAGAACATGGAGGGAAGATTTGCAAGTGCAACATACTATTTAGAAACCTGGGATGACTCGGACAGCATAACGGCTGTAAATGCTCAAAAAGTTTTGAGATGTCCTGCAAAAATGGTGGCATAATCACTCAACATCATAAAATCAAGGTTCCGAGACCAAATGCTAACACACGGAAGTACTAGAAACGGAGCTGAGGCTTGAATCCATCATTCCTGTAAGTCTACGGATTAGTAACACGTGATCCTAATAGAAAAAAGAGAAGCGTAGTTCTTAATCCCCATAGGAAAGGAGAGGGTGACTCAGACCAGAAGGACATAAGGTAAAGGAGTAAAAAGAGCCTTGCGTTCCCTTCCACAATCAATTCCCTTATATAACTAAAGCATTTCTAGACTCAACTTCGACCAGTTTGGCTTGGTAATCCTACAGGCAGTCAGGCTCTGATACCAAAGCTGTCGGGACCCCGATCCTAAGTCACACCGATCTATCATGTAACACATCATATCACTTTGCGGCCACACGCATGGTATCCCCACGAGTGCCACCTTACCTGGCCCGGGACCGTTTGCACCTTTTGGCTCACGTATATGATAGTGTCGCTAGCATCCATATGACAAAGAACCCGGGCCGACATGACTAGTCGTAAACCCAAGGTGGCACTAACTTATAGGGACGGGCATACATGACCCAGCAATGCACGTGTCGGCCAGCAGCGAGGGAAACCGGGCTGTAGCAAACTAACAGGACTCCGGTAAGCACCGTGTGACATTTCCCCGAAGGGACAGACACAGGAGCAAAGAAGGACACATGTCGATCATCCCATGTGTTCCGGAGCAGTAGCAAGCTACCATGGCTCAGTGGAAGCACTAGGAGACATTTCCCCATAAGAGAGGCTACCAAGAATAAACAACTAGGTTGTCGGATCCCACACATACCAATACACGTTACACGTGCGCATAACATGCACGATATGTGTAGATACAACATGGCATCACAACATAACTCAACAACTCATATAGATAAAGGCCCAGAAGAGCCTCATAGCATTTATTACAAACAGGGGTCACATGACCCAACATACAGAGCATATAGGCAATGGAAGCATAAATAAGTCTGGGTACAGACATCTGAAAAGGAAGAAGGCTATAGAGCCCGACTATCTACAAGACCCTCCCATGGGTACAAGATCATAGCTGAGGTAACAAGCTAAATGTCGAAGTCCACACGGAACTACTAGTGAGACTAAAGTCTCTCTGCAAAAACATAAATTAAGCAAACATGAGTACAAATGTACCCAGCAAGACTTACATCAGAACTATCTTCATATGCATCAGTATCAACAAAGGGGTGGTGGAGTTTAACTGCAGCAAGCCAGCTTTGACTCAGTGGCTATCCTATACTACGACTGCTGGTAACTCTTTTGAGGTGGCGCACACGAGTCCACATATTCACCATATCAATACACCACTATGGATTCTCTCCCGTCTCCCTATGAGAAGGCCATCCATAGCACTCACGCTTATCTTGCGCATTTTAGAGTATCCTCTTCTAGTTATCTATGAACAATGTAAGCGTTCCAAGTAGTCCATATCCGCGGACGCGGCTATTCGAATAGATCATTTATAACCCTGCAGGGGTGTACTTCTTCACACACGCTCTCACCACTTACCGCCGTTTACACGACATGTACTCGGCAACCTTCAAGCGGAAGCCCAGAGAGGGTGTCGGCCATGACCTGACTAACTACACAAGTATCTAGTCCAGGTTTATCTCCTATTTGAGTTCCATCCGCAAGGAAGTCTGGCCGAGGTTTCCACTACGGCCCCAAATGATGAGAGCAGGGTTCCCAAGAGCACCGTTCGGGTGTCATCCCGGTACACCGTGCCTCGTGTCTCTACCGCATCATAGCCCACCCCTAGGGTCAGCACTACGCACGACCTCCGACACATATCCTACAAACACCAGAAACTAGTTGCAACTCCTAGACAGAGATCAAGGCGATTGATAAGTTGAGAGGGTCAATTAAGTATCCCAATGCGTGGTAGTAACTATCTTGGATCACAAACACGGAACTCAGTTCCTAAGGATGGCTTCAATGAGACAACCCACCATGTACTCCTACATGGCCTCTCATCGCTACCTTTACCAAATCATGTTCACACATTTAGCTCTCAACAACAGGACATGTTTACCACCATTCCAATCCATCCCAGATGAATCAGACCTGACATGACTCTAAGCATAGCAGACATAACAAACAAGCATGAATGAGTAGGCACATGATGGCTCAAACAACTCCTACTCATGCTAGTGGGTTTCAACTATTTACTGTGGCAAAGACAGGTCATGCAGAGGAATGGGTTCAACTACCACAACATGTAACAGTTGAATCATTGTTGTCCTAATGCAGCAAAGGAGAGTAGGAGCAAGAGAGTGGGATTGTATCGAAGTGATCAAGGGGGTTTGCTTGCTTGGCACTTCTGAAGATAGCATTGTGTCTTCATCAGTGTCATCGATCACATCGTCGAAACAACGTCTACTCAGAGGGAATAAACACCGGCAACAGAGAAGGAACACAATCAATGCAATGCAACAATATGATACATGATCATGACATGGCAATATGCTGTGATTTGGGCTAATGCAACTAGCAACAATTTAAATGAATTTGATTTGAACATAAGATTCAAATTCAAACTCCATAGGGACATTTCAAATGACATTTATTCAAATTGTTGTACACAGCAGCTTTAAGTTGTTCCAACATGCTTGAAAATGGTACAGATGGATAGATTGAATTTTTCTGATAATTTTTCATATATAAATTATTTCAATCTGAGCTACGGTTGAATTTCTATGATTTTTGGAAGTTTAAACAATTTTATGGAATTTCCTGAATTATTTTTAATCCAGAAAACTATTAATTGCATCAGCATGATAGAATCATGATGTCAGCAGGTCAATCGGTGCTGACTGGGTCAAAGCTGACCAGTGGGGCCCACCGGTCAGTGACCCACCGGTGAAACCCGGTCAAATCTAGCGCTTACTTGGTTTGACCCTACGGTATGGCCCGCTGTCAGTGGCAGTGAGGTGGCTAATGGGGGGGGTGCTTAGTTCTAATGACCGTGCCTCGTCGGCGGTCAACTCCGGTGCTAATCCAGGCATGGCGGCGTTCGTCGTTCCGGCGACTCCGGCAACGGGAGCGAGAGGGGCTGGGCTCTACGTTCTCAGTGAGACGCGGCGCGTCGAGGGGTGGCTGCGGCAGGTGCCGAGGTGGGCTCTAGTGGCGGCTGCGGCGAGCTCGGGTGGCGGCGGTGCTACGGTGATGCATGTGCGTGGGGCCGCGTGGTGCTAGCGACCCAAAGGAGTGGCTGGGCGGCATCACCTGGCCACCCGGAGCACGACGAGAAGCGGTGCAAGGCAAGACGAGCTCGACAGCAAGTAGAGCATCGACAATGGCAGACGGCGAGCTTCGGTCACGGCAGGGAACGATACTACAGCAAGCGATAGGCCACGGGGACAGGGGAAACGGCGGAGGAGCTCACTGTGAGGTAGAAGCGTAGTTCAGTGGGCTCGGGGTCGACCTGGAAGCGGCAAATTTGTCGATGGTGTCCGGTGGCTGTGCGGAGAAGATGAGCTCGATGGCGAGGCTTCAAGGCATCTAGGGTCATGATCCGCGGCTTCGTGGATTTCTGGTCAATGGCGAGACTCCGACACATGGCGGTTCGGCTCTCGGTGGTCAATGGCTGCGTTAAAGGAGAACAGCGGTGATGACGACCTTGGCTTCGGGAGAGAGTGCGAGAGAGGTGAGGCAGGGGCAGAGGGAAGTGGTCGAGGGGGTCGGGGGAGTGCGTGGCGTTCATAGCCAGCTCCAGGCGGTCAGCGGCAAGCAGGAGGTGGCGAGGCACGTGCTCGCGGGTGGCGGCCACGCGCGCTGTCCTCCTGGCAAGAGGTAAGTGATGGCTGGTAGGGGCCAGTGGGCTGGGCCTCTGCTGGGCCGTGAGGTAAGTGCGCAGTTCTCTCTCTCTCTCTCTTTTAATTTCTGTTTTCTTTTTATTTATTTCTCTGCCACTGTTTTGAAATCAAAACTAATTCAAAACCAGTGTCAAACTCCTCTGGAATATTTATGTTGCCATAATGGACCTAGCCAAATGCACATAATTAATTCCAAGGGGTTTTGAATTTATATTCTATTTAATATGAATATAAACCCAAATTCAAATACCATATTGATTTAAATTCAGTTCCCAAAATAATTCTCAAAATGTTCATAAATTTTGGTTAGATATATATTTCCTGCCAAAATTCTCAGAACTATTTTTAGGGCATTTTGGATTCACTGAATGCAATTTAAAGGGTTCTTGCCCTTCTTTTACAAAGATTTTGAGGCTTTCAGATTCCCTCAATTCAAGTTTCTTCAATTTAAACATGATGCAACAACCAAGCTAGTCCAAGGGCAGGGTAAAGCTAGGGATGTGACATGATATACATGTTATTGATGTGTTCCTTACTAATGCTCGTAGTAGTGCCTGGGTATTTCATACTGGTTCGGTTGCTCATATTTGTAACTCGAAACAGGAGCTGCGGAATAAACGAAGATTGGATAAGGACGAGGTGACGATGCGCATCGGGAATGGTCCCAAGGTCGATGTGATCACCGTCGGCACGCTACCTCTACATCTACCTTCGGGATTAGTTTTAGACCTCAATAATTGTTATTTGGTGCCAGCGTTGAGCATGAACATTTTATCTGGATCTTGTTTATTGCGAGACGGTTATTCATTTAAGTCAGAGAATAATAGTTGTTCTATTTATATGAGTAATATCTTCTATAGTCATGCACCTTTGATGAATGGTCTATTCTTGTTGAATCTCGATCGTAGTGTTACACATATTCATAATATTGATGCCAAAAGATGCAAAGTTGATAATGATAGTGCAACATACTTGTGGCACTGCCGTTTAGGTCATATTGGTGTAAAGCGCATCAAGAAACTCCATGCAGATGGACTTTTGGAATCACTTGATTACGAAGCATTTGATACTTGCGAACCATGCCTCATGGGTAAGATGACTAAAACTCCGTTCTCCGGAACAATGGAGTGAGCTAATGACTTATTGGAAATAATACATACCGATGTATGCGGTCCGATGAGTGTTGAGGCACGCGGCGGGTATCGTTATTTTCTGACCTTCACAGATGATTTGAGTAGGTATGGGTATATCTACTTGATGAAACACAAATCTGAAACATTTGAAAAGTTCAAAGAATTTCAGAGTGAAGTGGACAATCGTCGTAACAAGAAAATAAAGTTTCTACGATCTGATCGCAGAGGCGAATATTTGAGTTATGTGTTTGGCCTTCATTTAAAACAATGTGGAATTGTTTCACAACTCACGCCACCTTGAACACCACAACGTAATGGTGTGTCCGAACGTCGTAACCAAACTTTATTAGATATGGTGTGTTCTATGATGTCTCTTACCAATTTGCCTTTATCATTTTGGGGTTATGCATTAGAGACAGTCGCATTCATGTTAAATAGGGCACCGTCTAAATCTGTTGAGACGACACCGTATGAACTATGGTTTGGCAAGAAACCTAAGCTGTCGTTTTTTAAAGTTTGGGGATGCGATGCTTATGTCAAAAGGCTTCAGCCTAATAAGCTCGAACCCAAATTGGAGAAGTGCGTCTTCATTGGATACCCTAAGGAAACTATTGGGTACACCTTCTACCACAAATCCGAAGGCAAGATCTTTGTTGCTAAGAATGGGTCATTTCTAGAGTAGGAGTTTCTCTCGAAAGAAGTGAGTGGGAGGAAAGTAGATCTTGATGAGGTAATTGTACCTTCTCTCGAATTGGAAAGTAGCACATCAGAGAAAACCATTCTCATGATGCCTACACCAACTAGAGAGGAAGCTAATGATGATGATCATGAAACTTCGGATAAAGTTACTAATAAACCTCGTAGGTCGACCAGAACACGTTCCGCACCAGAGTGGTATGGTAATCCTTTCCTGGAAGTCATGTTGTTAGACAACGGTGAACCTACAAACAATGAAGAAGCTATGATGAGCCCAGATTCCAACAAATGACTTGAGGCCATGAAATCTGAGATAGGATTCATGTATGAGAACAAAGTGTGGACTTTGGTGGACTTGCCCGATGATCGGCAAGCCATTGAAAATAAATGGATCTTCAAGAGGAAGACGGAGGATGATGGTAAAATCACTGTCTACAAAGCTCGACTTGTCGTGAAAGGTTTTCGACAAGTTCAAGGGGTTGACTACGATGAGACTTTCTCACCCGTAGCGATGCTTAAGTCTGTCCAAATCATGTTAGCAATTACCGCATTTTATGATTATGAAATCTGGCAAATGGACGTCAAAACTGCATTCCTTAATGGATTTCTTAAAGAAGAGTTGTATATGATGCAACCAGAAGGTTTTTTCGATCCTAAAGGTGCTAACAAATTGTGCAAGCTCCAACGATCCATTTATGCACTGGTGCAAGCATCTCAGAGTTGGAATATACGCTTTGATGATGTGATCAAAGCATATGGTTTTATACAGACTTACGGTGAAGCCTGTATTTACAAGAAAGTGAGTGGGAGCTCTGTAGCATTTCTGATATTATATGTGGATGACATATTGCTGATTGGAAATGATATAGAATTTCTAGATAGCATAAAAGGATACTTGAATAAGAATTTTTCAATGAAAGACCTAGGTGAAGCTACTTATATATTGGGCATCAAGATCTATAGGGATAGATCGAGACGCTTAATAGGACTTTCACATAGCACATACCTTGACAAAATTCTGAAGAAGTTCAAAATGGACCAGTCAAAGAAAGGGTTCTTGCCTGTGTTGCAAGGTGTGAAATTGAGTCAGACTCAACGACAACAGTAGAAGATAGAAAGAAAATGAAAGTCATTCCCTATGCCTCTACCATTGGTTCTATTATGTGTGACATGCTGTGTACCAGACCTGATGTGTACCTTGCCATAAGTTTGGCAGGGAGGTACCAAAGTAATCCAGGAGTGGATCACTGGATAGCGGTCAAGAACATCCTAAAGTACCTGAAAAGGACCAAGGATATGTTTCTCGTTTATGGAGGTGACAAAGAGCTCGTCGTAAAAGGTTACGTCGATGCTAGCTTTGACACAGATCTGGATGACTCTAAGTCACAAACCCGATACATATTTATATTGAATGGTGGAGCTATTAGTTGGTGCAGTTCCAAGCAGAGTGTCATGGCGGGATCTACATGTGAAGCGGAGTACATAGCTGCTTCAGAAGCAACGCATGAAGGAGTCGGGATGAAGGAGTTCATATCCGATATGGGTATAATACCCAGTGCATCGGGTCCAATGACAATCTTTTGTGACAACACTGGAGCAATTGCCTTAGCGAAGGAATCCAGGTTTCATAAGAGAACCAAACACATCAAGAGATGCTTCAACTCCATTCGTGAAAAGGTTAAGGATGGAGACATAGAAATTTGCAAAGTACATGCGGATCTGAATGTGGCAGACCCGTTGACTAAACCTCTTCCGCGGGCAAAACATGATCAGCACCAAGACTCCATGGGTGTTAGATTCATTACTATGTAATCTTAGATTATTGACTCTAGTGCAAGTGGGAGACTGTTGGAAATATGCCCAATAGGCAATGATAAAGTGGTTATTATTATATTTCTTTAATCATGATAAAGGTTTATTATTCATGCTATAATTGTATTGACCGGAACTTAAATACATGTGTGGATACTTAAAGAAATACCGTGTCCCTAGTGAGCCTCTACTAGACTAGCTCGTTGATCAAAAGATGGTTAAGGTTTCCTAAACATAGACATGTGTTGTCACTTGATAACGGGATCAAATCATTAGGAGAATGATGTGATGGACAAGACCTATCCGTTAGCATAGCATATGATCGTTCAGTTTATTGCTACTGCTTTCTTAATGTCAAATACATATTCCTTTGACCATGAGATCATGCAACTCCCGGATACCGAAGGAATACCTTGTGTGCTATCATGTCACAACGTAACTGTGTGATCATAAAGATACTCTACAGGTATCTCCGAAGGTGTCTGTTGAGTTGGCGTGTATCGAGATTGGGATTTGTCACTCCGTATGACGAAGAGGTATCTCTGGGCCCTCTCGGTAATACAACATCACAAGAAGCTTGCAAGCAAAATGACTAAGGAGTTAGTCACGAGATGATGTATTACGGAACAGGTAAAGAGACTTGCCGGTAACAAGATTGAACTAGGTATGGAGATACCGACGATCAAATCTCGGGTAAGTAACATACCGATAGACAACGAGAACTACGTATGTTGTCATAAAGGTTCGACCGATAAAGATCTTCGTAGAATAAGTGGGAACCAATATGGGCATCCAGGTCCCGCTATTGGTAATTGACCAGAGAAGTGTCTCAGTCATGTCTACATCATTCTCGAACCCGTAGGGTCTGCACGCTTAACGTTCGTTGACGATATAGTACTATATGAGTTATGTGAATTGGTGACTGAATGTTGTTCGGAGTCCCGGATGAGATCACGGACAATGCGAGGAGCTCCGAAATGGTCCGAAGATAAAGATTGATATATAGGACGATACTATTTGGTCTCCGGAAAGGTTTCGGAATGCACCGGGTATTTATTGGATCACCAGAAGGGGTTCCGGGGAGACCTACAGGGAGTTTGTGGGCCTAATGGGCTAAGGGGAAGAACACACCAGCCCACAAGGGGCTGGTGCACCCTCTCCTTGGCCGCCGGCCCTCTTGGGAAGGAAAGGGGGGCGCCTAAGGCATGGGAGCCGCCGGCCCCCTCCTGCCTTCTCCTCCACCCCCCTAGGAAGGAAAGGGGGGCGCCTAAGGCAAGGGAGCCGCCGGCCCCCCTCCTGCCTTCTCCTCCACCCCCCTAGGAAGGAAAGGGGAGTGCCTAGGGCAGGCGCCCTAGGGCTGGCCGCCGGCCCCCTTGGGGCACCCTAGGCTACCTCCCCTCCTCCCCCACCTATATATATGAGAGGAGGGAGAGGGACAACACACACCACGATCCCCAAACCGTGTGCGGCACCCCGTCTCCCTCTAGTTCTAGTTCTAATTCCTCCTCCGTCCATGTCCGTTGTGCTTGGCGAAGCCCTGCGGATAGTTTCACCACCACCGTCACCACGCTGTCGTGTTGCCGGAACTCATCTACTACTTCGCCTCTCTTGCTGGATCTAGAAGGCGAGGACATCACCGAGCTGAACGTGTGCTGAACATGGAGGTGTCGTACGTTCGGTACTTGATTGGGACGGAGCATGAAGGTGTACGACTACATCAACCGTGTTGATAAACGCTTCCGCTTAGCGAACTACAAGGGTATGTATATGCTCTCCCCCTCTCGTAGCTATGCATCTCCATGGATAGATCTTGCGTGTGCGTAGATTTTTTTTTCCATGCAACGTTCCCCAATATTGGCATCATGAGCCAGGTCTGTGCGTAGATGATATGCACGAGTAGAACACAAAGGAGTTGTGGACAATGAGGTTCATATTGCTTCCCACCAATGTCTTATTTTGATTCGGCGGCATTGTGGGATGAAGCGGCCCGGACCAACCTTATATGTCCACGCACATGAGACCGGTTCCACCGACTGACATGCAACTTGTTTTGCATAAAGGTGGCTGACGAGTGTCTGTTTCTCCTACTTTAGTTGAATCGGATTTGACTACGGTGATCCTTTCAGAAGGTTAAATAGCAACTTTATAATCACAGTTGTGGTTTTGCGTAGGTAAGAATGGTTCTTGCTAGTTGCCCATAGCAGCCACGTAAAACTTGCAACAACAAAGTAGAGGACGTCTAAGTTGTTTTTGTAGGGCATGTTGTGATGTGATATGGTCAAGATATGATGTGATATATGTTGATGTATGAGATGATCATGTTTTGTAATAAGTTCACGACTTGCATGTCGATGAGTACGACAACCGGCAGGAGCCTTAGGGTTGTCTTTAATTATTGTATGACTTGCGTTTCAATCACTAAGCGCCATGTAATTGCTTTACTTTATTGCTATGCGTTAGCAATAGTTGTAGAAGCAATAGTTGGCGAGACGACCCCGACGCAATGATGGAGATCAAGGTGTTGTGCCAGTGACGATGGAGATCATGCCAATGCTTTGGAGATGGTGATCAAAAGCACAAGATGATGATGGCCATATCATGTCACATATTTTTGATTGCATGTGATGTTTATCCTTTATGCATCTTATTTTGCTTAGAACGACGGTAGCGTTATAAGATGATCCCTTCACTTAATTTCAAGATAAATGTGTTCTCCCTGAGTATGCACCATTGCTAAAGTTCATCATTTTGAAGCACCTCATGATGATCAGGTGTGATAGACTCTACGTTAACGTACAATGGGTGTAAGCCAGTTTTGCACATGCAGAATACTTGGGTTAAACTTGACGAGCCTAGCATGTACAGACATGGTCTCGGAACACTAGAGACCGAAAGGTCGTACATGAGTCATATAGTAGATATGATCAACATAGAGATGTTCACCATTGAAGACTACCCCATCTCACGTGATGATTGGACATGGGTTAGTTGATTTGGATCATGTATCACTTAGACAACTTGAGGGATGTTGATTTAAGTGGGAGTTCATTAGTAATTTGATTATTTGAATTAAAATTTATCATGAACTTAATCTTAATAGTTTTTGCATATCTATCTTGTAGATCAATGGCCCGTGCTACCGTTCCCTTGAATTTTAATGCGTTCCTAGAGAAAGCTAAGTTGAAAGGTGATGGTAGCAACTACATGGACTGGGTCCGTAACTTGAGGATTATCCTCATTGCTGCACAGAAGAATTATGTCCTTGATGCAACGCTAGGCGACATACCTGCTGCAGGAGCTACTGCAGATGTTATGAACGTCTGGCAGGCTCAATCTGATGACTACTCAATAGTTCAGTGTGCCATGCTTTACGGCTTAGAACCGGGACTTCAAAGACGTTTTGAACGCCATGGAGCATATGAGATGTTCCAAGAGCTGAAGTTGTTATTTCAAGCTAATGCCCGGGTTGAGAGATATGAAGTCTCCAACAAGTTCTATAGCTGTAAGATGGAGGAGAACAATTATGTCAGTGAACACATACTCAAAATGTCTGGGTATCATAACCACTTGACTCACTGGGAATTGATCTTCCAGTTGAGAGTGTTATTGACAGAGTTCTTCAGTCACTGCCACCAAGCTATAAAGGCTTCGTGATGAACTATAATATGCAAGGGATGACGAAAATGATTCCCGAGCTCTTCGCGATGTTGAAATCGGCAGAGGTAGAAATGAAGAAGGAGCATCAAGTGTTGATGGTTAACAAGACCACTAGTTTCAAGAAAAAGGGCAAGGGAAAGAAAGGGAACTTCAAGAAGAATGGCAAGCAAGTTGCCGCTCCCGTGAAGAAGCCCAAAGCTGGACCCAAGCCTGAAACTGAGTGCTTCTACTGCAAAGGAAATGGTCACTGGAAGCGGAACTGCTCCAAATACTGGGTGATAAGAAGGATGGGTAAGATGACTAAAACTCCATTCTTCGGAACAATGGAGCGAGCTAATGACTTATTAGAAATAATACATACCGATGTATGCGGTCCGATGAGTGTTGAGCCACGCGGCAGGTATCGTTATTTTCTGACCTTCACAGTTGATTTGAGTAGGCATGGGTATATCTACTTGATGAAACACAAGTCTGAAACATTTGAAAAGTTCAAAGAATTTCAGAGTGAAGTGGACAATCATCGTAACAAGAAAATAAAGTTTCTACGATCTGATCGCGGAGGCGAATATTTGAGTTACAAGTTTGGCCTTCATTTAAAATAATGCGGAATTGTTTCACAACTCACGCCACCTTGAACACCACAGCGTAATGGTGTGTCCGAACGTCGTAACCGTACTTTATTAGATATGGTGCGTTCTATGATGTCTCTTACCGATTTGCCTTTATCATTTTGGGGTTATGTATTAGAGACAGCCGCATTCACGTTAAATAGGGCACCGTCTTAATCCGTTTAGACGACACCGTATGAACTATGGTTTGGCAAGAAACCTAAGCTGTCGTTTCTTAAAGTTTGGGGATGCGACACTTATGTCAAAAGACTTCAGCCTGATATGCTTGAACCCAAATCGAAGAATTGCGTCTTCATAGGATACCCTAAGGAAACTATTGGGTACACCTTCTACCACAGATCTGAAGGAAAGATCTTTGTTGCTAAGAATGGGTCATTTCTAGAGTAGGAGTTTCTCTCGAAAGAAGTGAGTGGGAGGAAAGTAGAACCTGATGAGGTAATTGTACCTTCTCTCGAATTGGAAAGTAGCACATCAGAGAAAACCGTTCTTGTGATGCATACACCAACTAGAGAGGAAGCTAATGATGATGATCATGAAACTTCGGAACAAGTTACTACTGAACCTCGTAGGTCGACCAAAACACGTTCCGCACCAGAGTGGTACGGTAATCATGTCCTGGAAGTCATGTTGTTAGACAACGGCGAACCTACGAACAATGAAGAAGCTATGACGAGCCCAGATTCCGACAAATGGCTTGAGGCCATGAAATCTGAGATAGTATCCATGTATGAGAACAAAGTGTGGACTTTGGTGGACTTGCCCGATGATTGGCAAGCCATTGAAAATAAATGGATCTTCAATAGGAAGACGGATGCTGATGGTAATATCACTAGCTACAAAGCTCGACTTGTCGCAAAAGGTTTTCGACAAGTTCAAGGGGTTGACTACGTTGAGACTTTCTCACCCGTAGCGATGCTTAAGTCTGTCCGAATCATGTTAGCAATTGCCACATTTTATGATTATGAAATCTAGAAAATGGACGTCAAAACTCCATTCCTTAACGTATTTCTTAAAGAAGAGTTGTATATGATGCAACCAGAAGGTTTTGTCGATCATAAAGGTGCTAACAAAGTGTGCAAGCTCCAACGATCAATTTATGGACTGGTGCAAGCATCTCGGAGTTGGAATATACGCTTTGATGATGTGATGAAAGCATATGGTTTTATACAGACTTACGGTGAAGCCTATATTTACAAGAAAGTGAGTGGGAGCTCTGTAGCATTTCTAATATTATATGTGGATGACATATTGCTGATTGGAAATGATATAGAATTTCTGGATAGCATAAAAGGATACTTGAATAATAATTTTTTAATGAAAGACCTCGGTGAAGCTGCTAATATATTGGGCATCAAGATCTATAGGGACAGATCGAGATGCTTAATAGGACTTTCACAAAGCACATACCTTGACAAAGTTCTGAAGAAGTTCAAAATGGACCAGTCAAAGAAAGGGTTCTTGCCTGTGTTGCAAAGTGTGAAATTGAGTCATACTCAAAGTCCGCCACGGCAGAAGATAGAGAGAAAATGAAAGTCATTCCCTTTGCCTGAGCCATAGGTTCTATTACGTATGCCATGTTGTCTACTAGACCTGATGTGTGCCTTGCCATAAGTTTGGCTGGGATGTACCAAGTAATCCAGGAGTGGATCACTAGACAGCGGTCAAGAACATCCTGAAGTACCTGAAAAGGACCAAGGATATGTTTCTTGTTTATGGAGGTGACGAAGAGCTCATCATAAAAGCTTACGTCGATGCTAGCTTCGACATAGATCTGGATGACTCTAAGTCACAAACCAGATACGTATTTATATTGAATAGTGGAGCTATCATTTGGTGTAGTTCCAAGCTGAGCATTGTGGTGGGATCTATGTGCGAAGCAGAGTACATAGCTGCTTGGAAGAAGCGCATGAAGGAGTCTGGATGAAGGAGTTCATATCATATCTGGGTATAATACCCAGTGCATCGGGTCCAATGACAATCTTTTGTGACAACACTGGATAAATTGCCTTAGCGAAGGAATCCAGGTTTCACAAGAGAGCCAAGCACATCAAGAGACACTTCAAATCCATTCGTGAAAAGGTCAAGGATGGAGACATAGAAACTTGCAAAGTACATACGGATCTGAATGTGGCAGACCCGTTGACTAAACCTCTTCCGCGGGCAAACATGATCAGCACCAAGACTCCATGGGTGTTAGATTCATTACTATGTAATCTAGATTATTGACTCTAGTGCAAGTGGGAGACTGTTGGAAATATGCCCAAGAGGCAATAATATAGTGGTTATTATTATATTTCCTTAATCATGATAAAGGTTTATTATTCATGCTATAATTGTATTGACCGGAAACTTAAATACATGTGTGGGTAAATAAACAAATACCGTGTCCCTAGTGAGCCTCTACTAGACTAGCTCATTGATCAAAACATGGTTAAGGTTTCCCAACCATAGACATGTGTTGTCACTTGATAATGGGATCACGTCATTAGGAGAATGATGTGATGGACAAGATCCATCTGTTAGCTTAGCATATGATTGTTCAGTTTATTGCTACTGCTTTCTTAATGTCAAATACATATTCCTATGACCATGAGACCATGCAACTACTGGATATCGGAGGAATACCTGGTGTGCTATAAAACGTCACAACGTAACTGGGTGATCATAAAGATGCTCTAGAGGTATCTCCGAAGGTGTCTGTTGAGTTGGCATGAATCGAGATTGGGATTTGTCACTCCGAATGACGAAGAGGTATCTCTGGGCCCTCTCAGTAATACAGCATCACAAGAAGCTTGCAAGCAAAATGACTAAGGAGTTAGATACAAGATGATGTATTACGGAATGAGTAAAGAGACTTGTAGGTAACGAGATTGAACTAGGTATGGAGATACCGACGATCGAATCTCGGGCAAGTAACATACCGACAGACAAAGGGAACTATGTATGTTGTCATAAAGGTTTAACCGATAAAGATCTTCGTAGAATATATGGTAACCAATACGGGCATCTAGGTCCCGCTATTGGTTATTGACCTGAGAAGCGTCTCGGTCATGTCTACATCATTCTCGAACCCGTAGGGTCCGCACACTTAACGTTTGTTAACGATATAGTATTATATGAGTTATGTGAATTGGTGACCAAATGTTGTTCAGAGTCCCGGATGAGATCATGGACATGACGAGGAGCTCCGGAATAGTCCGGAGGTAAAGATTGATATATAGGACGATACTATTTGGTCTCCGGAAAGGTTTCAGAATGCACCGGGTATTTATCGGATCACCGGAAGGGGTTCCGGGGAGACCTACGGGGAGTTTATTGGCATAATGGGCCAAGGGGAGGAACACCCCACCCCACAAGGGGCTGGCATGCCCTCCCCCCGGCCGCCGGCCCTCTTGGGAAGGAAAAGGGGGCGCCTAAGGCAAGGGAGCCGCCGGGCCCCCTCCTGCCTTCTCCTCCACCCCCTAGGAAGGAAAGTGGGGCGCCTAAGGCAAGGGAGCCGTCGGCCCCCCTCCTGCCTTCTCCACCCCCTTGGAAGGAAGGGGGCACCTAGGGCAGCACCCTAGGGCTGGCCGCGGGCCCCCTTGGGTTGCCCTAGGCTACCTCCCCTCCTCCCCCCACCTATATATATATAAGAGGAGGGAGAGGGGAAACACACACCACGATCTCCAAGCCGTGTGTGGCGCCCCGTCTCCCTCTAGTTCTAGTTCTAGTTCCTCCTTCGTCCATGTCCGTTGTGCTTGGCGAAGCCCTACGGATAGTTTCACTACCACTGTCACCACGCCTTTGTTCTGCCAGAACTCATCTACTACTTCGCCTCTCTTGCTGGATCTAGAAGGCGAGGACGTCATCGAGCTGAACGTGTGCTGAACGCGGAGGTGCCGTATGTTCGGTACTTGATCGGGACGGATCGTGAAGGTGTACAGCTACATCAACCGCGTTGATAAACGCTTCCGCTTAGCGATCTACAAGGGTTTGTAGATGCTCTCCCCCTCTCGTAGCTATGCATCTCCATGGATAGATCTTGCGTGTGCGTAGAATTTTTTTGTTTTCCATGCAACGTTCCCCAACAGTAAGTTCAATGATATAGAAACTAGGAGTACTTTTAATGTAGATGCATAAGTTCTAGAGGAAAAACACATGCATCCGTTTTATTTATGCCTACTGTCCACAAGTTCAATGTTCAGTTTACCAGCAGTGCACCAAATGTTCATGCATCAGTTATAGGGAAAAAACATAAAATAAACTATGCATAACCGATGCATCAGTGCTAGCAGTACATCAGTGCTAAACATGTCCATCCATCAGTTCAACTGAAAGTACATCAGGGAGAAAGTTTAATAACGCCCAGCAATGCTAGTTCAATTTATACGTTACCATTAGTACGTGACATGTTACCATCAGTTATAGGAGAAAAAGCCAGAAAGATTAATCCTAAAAAGTGTTGAATGTCATAGCAGAAACATGCAAGACGGCATACGCAGGGAGGGTTTGATGAGCCAAGCGGATATGAGGCGCCACCTGGTTGGGTAACACCAGAAATAGCCCCCGGATACTTCAACAATACAGTCAGATTTCAAGCTACACCAGAATCATCAGAAGCACGGTCTGGTTCTTCTCTACAGCAAACACCGCTTACTGGGAATACAAGCTTTGCCACTTCCGTGGTGCAACAAGGTCCACAATGTCCCCAACAACAAATCTTTTCCTTCCCTGGAGTTGGGGATATAACTATTGAGTATAAACCGCCCAGGAGGGGCCGGGTTATGCTCATAGTGGTTTACCTGTATTGAAGCCCATGAAGACATAGAAGATGGCGACTTACGAAGGAGACTTAATAAGAAGGCCCAAAGCCCAAAGGCGAGTTAGGGCCCATAGATGTAAACCGCCATAAGTATATGACTTGTATTGTAAGATAGGAAAGAGTGGAGACCGAGCCGAACACGTTTATGAGCCGGCCGGGATTCTGTGAACCGCCGGGCGTCAACCTGTGGATATAAAGGGACGACCCGGCGGTGGTTTAGGGACAGGTGACAAACAATCGGGAACTAGGTCAAGCGTATTCGCTCCCTGGTAATCGAAACCCTAGCAATACAACACAAAGCAGGAGTAGGCTTTACCTCATTGAGAGGGGCCGAACCTGGGTAAACTCTCTGTGTCCTTTGTCCCATTTAAACCCCTTCAAGTTAACCTAGTTGCGATGGCTCCACGACTATGTCCTTCCACTGGGACATCTGCCGTGTCAAGTCCACGACAGTTGGCGCCCACCGTGGGGCCAGCGCACGGTGGTTTCGAGTTCTTGAAGGGCAACTTCGAAGGGATCAAGGGATACGCTGTGGGCCGGATGACCAAGAGTCGTCACGGCAAGCTCTAGATCGACGATGAAGGCTGGGGCCCCGAGGCCGGCTCAATTGAGTATGGATACCGGGTCCCCTTCAGTGGAATTCACGTCTTCATTGGCAAGATCGGCGAACCGGGCCCTGAGCCGGACACCTGCACCAACATCATCGAGATGGCTCAGCGTGCAAAACCCGCCCGAGTTCAGCCCGCCATGAGTCGTGCCTTCGTGGGATTCATCAATGGTGTGGGATCTGAGGATAAATCGGTATTTTACGGTGAGACAGTTGTCTACTCTGATGGCGAGTCATCCACCGGTGAAACCGAGTCATTGTACCAACTGCAAGACGGTCGGCTTGGGGGCTGTTCCGATGGCGATAGTATTCTGGACCCCTACGGGCCGCCGAACCGGGTTGCAATCTTCATCGCCGGTACGCAGCCAGTGCAGCACTCTTCAACTGCAGCGGCATTGATTTCCGGGTCAGCAGCGGTGACGGCAGCAGAGGCAGGAGGCCCTGCGCGCCCGCCGGCTCAAGTCTTGTCCGGGTTACTAGACGCCTTGGCAACACTGCTGACGACGGAGGTTAACCCGAGTAATCAAGATCAGCATAACGCGGAAGTCGTGAAATTGCGAGATCAGATAGCTCAAGCTAAGGAAGACCTGGCAGCTGAAGATGCCAGGATGGCTGTGCAGCGGGCTACGTTGGATACACAGGCGCAGCGGATTCAGTCGGAGTCTTACCGGCTCATGCTAGATCAGAACGCTTCAAACGAAGTCATGAGGAGGAGGCATCAGTCTCGCCTGCCACCAGTTTATGAGGCGAGGAACCTCTTTAACACACCAAGAGCAGGAACCAGTAACCCGCCAGTGGCGGACCGGGTTGAAACGCCTGGGACGGGAGCGCCGGTTCAGCCGCACACCATGGATCCGCCTCGTCAGAACAATATCGCGCCGCAACACATGTCAACACCACCGGGTCATTACTCTAACCCTTTGGATAACATGATCGCTGCGGCGTCACGATTGGCGGCTATCTTGGTTGAAGGCGAGTCTCCAACGGCAGTTGAGATGCGGAGGGCTAGAGAGCTCCTTCAGACAACATTGGTTCAGCAGCAGGCTTATTCTTACAATCGAAGACGGATTCATTCCACCCCTCGCCCAAGCCGGAGTTACAGTAGGCATATTGATGAACCAGCTGTGTCAAGCAGTGGGCGGAACCATAACCAGCCTCATGGGCATAACCCGGCGGGCGGTGGTGCTGATGCTCAGAACGTGGTGGATCAAGGTAGAGCGCGTCGAGAGGCCGAGCTGGCGGCGCAACATGCGGCCCGTCAACCTTCTCCGGTTCGTCCGACAACTTCGGTGGAGCCAGGTGTAACCTTTAGGAATTTGGGCGTACCATGTTTAGTGCCGGCCATACGTAATGAGCGTCTGCCCATGGATTTTAAGGGTCCTCGCAAGGTGCCTAACTATACAGCCGATTTACCTCCTGAAGCATGGATCGAGAGTTATGAGATGGCCATGGAATTGCTAGATGTTAGCGATGCGGCATGTGCCAAATATTTTCCCCTGATGTTGGATGGAACGGCTCGCACTTGGTTGAAGGGGCTCCCTGCCAACTCCATTGGGTCATGGGCCGAGTTAAAGGCCCGGTTTATCCAGAATTTCAAAGATACGTGCAAGCAGCCGATGTCAATTGTGGATCTGGATGCCTGTGTCCAAGAAGAGGGTGAGTCCACAACCCATTGGGTGCGCCGAGTTTTGACCATCTTACATTCATCGGATCGCATCAATGCCAGTTCAACGGTCATAATGTTGGAGAAGAATTGCCAGTTTACGCCTCTTAAGCAGAAGTTGGGTCGGCTCAAGCGCCACTGCAATGACATGGGAGAGCTGATGGCGGCTCTGGTTAAGTACGCTGACTCTGATGGTACCAAGGACCCCGAGTCTGATGATGACAAGCCGGGAAAGGGAAAGAAGAGCAGCAGCACCAGAGGACAGCAGCATAATCTGGCGAATCAAGGAGGCAATGGTAAGCGCAAAGCTGATAATAGTTTGGACTTTGTGGCTAACACCAACGCACAGAATAATGGCCAGCGTCGTAAAGGTAAACCGCCCCCACGGGCCGGAGGGTTAGGCTTTAATCTTGAGAAGATGCTAAATCAGCCCTGCCCAAAGCATGGGACGCGAGAAAGACTGTCTGGCCACCTCTGGAAAGATTGCTACATCATGAAAGAGTATAAAAATTCTAATCTTTTTCAAGACAATCATGGACCGAGTGGTGGTTCAGGGTCTGGTTCTCATGGGCCGGGTTACGGCGGTGGCGGTTCTAGTTCTGGATTCCAAGGTAATCAGGGCAATCAAGGCAATCAGGGTGGCTACCATCAACGGTCAGGTCAGGGGAATCAGCAGCAGCAATCTGGGTATCAGAGTGACCCAAAGCAGTTGAATAGTGGGCAGTACCACGTCTTCACCACAAATTCATGCAAACGGGATCAGAAGCTTCATAAAAGGGCAGTGAACGCCGTTGAACCGGCGGTTCCCCGTTACTTGCGCTGGTCTAAGCAGCCCATCGTGTGGAGTCGGGAAGATCACCCGCCCCGGGTTGATAATCCGGGTCACCTAGCATTGGTGGTTGCACCCCAGGTTGGAGGGTATAAGTTTACCAAGGTACTCATGGATGGAGGGAGCAGCATCAATATCCTTTATTACGAAACTTTCCGTCGCATGGGGTTGACAGATAAAAATCTTAAACCGTCGAATACAGTTTTCCATGGTGTGGTGCCTGGTAAGTCGGCGTACCCTGTTGGTAAGATAGCTCTGGAAGTTGCCTTTGGAGATGATCATGATTCTAGGTCGGAGACATTGACCTTTGAAGTAGTCAAGATTCACAGCCCGTATCACGCTCTGTTTGGACGGCCAGCTTATGCCAACTTCATGGTGCGGCCCTGTTATGTTTATCTGCAGCTCAAGATGCCGGGTTACAAGGGGACCATCACAGTACATGGGAGCCGGAAGATAGCCTTGGAATGTGAAGAAGTTGATGCGGCTTATGTTGAGTCGGTTTGTGCAGTGGAGGAGTTAAAATTTTACAAGGACAATGTTGATCCGGCGGATATGACGTCTTTGAAAAAGCCAACTACAGAGCATGATCTGGTTTTGAAGTTTAAATCAGCAGATGACACTAAGATGGTTGATTTTTTTCCTGGCGATTCATCCAAGCAGTTCAGCATCAGTGCTAATATGGATCCGAAATAGGAAAGCGCGCTCATCGAGTTCATCCGTGAGAACCGGGACATCTTTGCATGGAAACCTTCTGACATGCCAGGTGTACCGAGGGAACTCGCTGAGCACACTCTCAATATTGATCCCAAGTTTAAACCGGTAAAGCAGTTTCTTCGTTGTTTCAATGAAGAAAGGCGTAAGGCCATTGGTGAGGAGGTAGCTCGGCTCTTGGCGGCTGGGTTTATTGTTGAGGTTTTTCATCCTGAGTGGTTGGCTAACCCGGTGCTGGTACTTAAGAAGAATGGCACTTGGCGCATGTGTGTGGACTACACGGATTTAAACAAGGCTTGTCCGGCTGATCCTTTTGCTCTCCCTCGTATTGATCAGATTATTGATGCTACGGCGGGTTGTGAGCGTTTGAGTTTTTTGGATGCTTATTCTGGTTATCATCAGATCAAGATGGTAGTTAAGGACCAGGAGAAGACAACTTTCATAACTCCCTTTGGAGCCTTCTGCTATGTGTCTATGCCTTTTGGGCTCAAGAGTGCCCAGGCGACTTACCAGCGATGTGTGCAGAATTGTCTTCATAATCAGATTGGACGCAATGTTCATGCTTATGTGGATGATATTGTGGTGAAATCCAGAAAGAAGGAGACATTGATAGACGACTTGAAGGAAACCTTTGATAATCTCTAAGTTTATAAGATGATGCTTAATCCGGTTTTTGGTGTGCCGGCGGGCAAGCTTTTGGGCTTTCTGGTGTCTAACAGGGGCATTGAAGCTAATCCGGAGAAGATCAAAGCCATTACTTTTTTGGCTAAACCGGCATGTATCAATGATGTTCAACGTTTGGTGGGTCGTATTGCGGCGCTAAGCCGGTTCATAAGCCGCCTCGGTGAGAAGGCCATCCCTTTGTATCAGATGATGAAAAAGACAGATGACTTCATCTAGAGTGACGCTGCTAATGAGGCATTTGAGGCGCTTAAGAAGCAGCTGGCTATGCCGCCGGTCCTAGCTGTGCCTGTTGATAAGGAGCCGTTGTTGTTATATGTGGCTGCTAATAGGCGGGCTGTCAGTGCGGCTATTGTGGTTGAAAGGAAAGAGGCAGGCAAGGAATATCCGGTTCAACGACCGGTTTATTATATCAGCGAAGTGCTTATTGAGTCCAAGCAGAGATACCCACATTGGCAGAAGCTTGTATATGGGGTTTTCATGGCAAGCCAGAAGCTTAAGCAATATTTTCAGGGTCACCCCATTACTGTGGTTAGCTCTGCTCCTTTAGGAGATATCATCCAAAACAGGGAGGCAACAGGCCGGGTTGCCAAATGGGCCATCGAACTTGGGCCTTATGGTTTGAAGTATATGCCTCGCACGGCCATCAAGTCTCAAGCACTGGTGGATTCCATCAATGACTGGACAGAGCTGCAGATGCCTGAGGAAAAACCAGATAACACGTATTGGACTATTCACTTTGATGGGTCCAGGCAATTGGAGGGCTCGGGGGCTGGAGTTGTGCTAGCTTCCCCTCGAGGTGATAAATTTTGTTATGTTCTCCGTTTGATGTTCCCTTGCACTAACAATGCAGCTGAATATGAGGCCTTGCTCCACGGTCTTCGGATGGCTAAGGAGATGAACTTAAGCCGGGTAAGGTGCTTTGGTGACTCAGATTTGGTGGCTCAACAAGTCTTTGGTACTTGGGATTCTAAGGATCCCCTCATGGCGGCTTATCGACGAGAGGTGGATATTATTGCTGGTCACTTCAAGGGTTATCAAGTTGAGCATGTTGATCGGAGGAAAAATGAAGCGGCGGATGCATTAAGCCGGTTGGGTTCTCAACGTAAACCGGTGCCACCTAATGTCTTTCTTGACGTTTTGCATAACCCGTCGGTCAAGTTACCTACAGAGGAGGATTTAGCTATTCCTGACCCGGAAGCTCAGTTGGTGGCGGCTCTTCATATTATTCCTGATTGGACAGTTCCATATTTGGCATACTTGACCCGGGGCGAGTTACCTGAGGATGAAACCTTGGCCAGGCAAATAACCCGGCGGTCCAAGTCAATGACAATTGTCAATGGAGAGCTGCACCATTGCAGTGTTACTGGGGCGTTTCAGTGTTGTGTTTCTCCTGAAGAAGGCTGTGAGATTCTGCGTGAGATCCATGAAGGAGATTGTGGTCATCATGTCGGCTCTAAATCTCTTGTAGCCAAGGCTTTTCGTCACGGTTTTTATTGGCTGACGGCTCATGCTGATGCTGAGGACTTGGTCAAAAAATGTGACGGTTGTCAGAAGTTTTCACGTCGAGCTCATGTTCGGGCTCAGGAGTTGAGAATGATTCCAATCACGTGGCCGTTTGCGGTTTGGGGGCTTGATATGGTTGGACCTTTTAAGAGATCCAAGGATAAGAAGACCCACCTCTTGGTGGCGGTTGATAAATTCACCAAGTGGGTAGAGGCAGAGCCAGTCAGTAAGTGTGATGCAGTAACGGCGGTTCAATTCATGAAGAAGGTGATCTTCCGTTTTGGCTTTCCACACATCATTGTAACAGACAATGGCACTAATCTCTCCAAGGGTGCTATGAAAGAATTTTGTCAACGTGAGCATATCCGGCTTGATGTATCGTCGGTGGCTCACCCCCAATCTAATGGTCAAGCTGAGAGAGCCAATCAAGAGATCCTGAGAGGCATCAAGCCCCGGCTTATGGTTCCCTTACAGAGGATGCCAGGTTGTTGGGTAGAAGAGTTACCCTCGGTGCTATGGAGCATCAACACAACGCCCAACAGATCTACAGGTTGCATGCCTTTTCTCATGGTTTATGGAGCAGAGACGGTTCTCCCCAGTGACATCCGTCACGACTCACCCCGTGTGGCGGCTTACGTTGAAGCTGATAACGAAAAGGCACGTCAGGATGCACTTGACCTGTTAGACGAGGCGCGTGATCTCGCAGCGGCTCGTTCGGCGATTTACCAGCAAGATCTACGTCGTTATCACAGTCGCCGGGTCAAGACCAGAACCTTTCAAGAAGGCGACTTAGTACTCCGGCTTATCCAGGATCAGACTGATATGCACAAGTTATCCCCACCTTGGGAAGGACCCTTTGTGGTCAGCAAGAATCTGAACAACGGGTCATACTACCTTATTGATGTTCGAGACCACAAGGACTCACGCACGTCGGAGGAAGAGACTCGCCGGCCATGGAATATCGCTCATCTTCGGCTGTACTACACCTGAGCCATTGGCTCTTCTGATGTACATATTTTTGACAATGTATATATTGTGATCAATATAATAAACTGGCACCCCTGCTAAAGCAGGGCCTCTGTCGTTATTTCATAATGATTCTTTGGTTACTTGGGGGCTTCCGACTTATGAGCGAAGCTATGATTACCCTTTGAACCGGCTTATAAGCCAATTGAAAAAAAACTTGGGGGCTTGCTTCCCAGGATAAAAGGTACCAAAGAGAGTCGGTTGCAAAATCACAGCTCAAACATAGGTGCCCCTTGAGCACAGCTCAAAAATATTACTTGGGCGCTCCTTGATTCTAAGGAACAAAGAGTTTGTGTAACCCTTGTAATAGGCTTAAAAGCCAGGCTTGGAAGCCAGGTATATTCACCTAAAACCCCGAGTTATCCTGCCTTTTTAAGTAAGCCACTTCGCCCAGGTATTCCTGGAATGACCCGCCGAACATTTGACAAGTCAATCTTATACAGACCCTGAACTTGTCAAAGTTAAAACGACGATTGGTTATGTGAGGTCCATCTTATAAGGTTTGTATATAGGTTTAACTCAATGGCTGTGCGGCCCGTGAAAGCACTTGATTTTCGGCCTGGCAGCCCATGAAAAGCCTTGTTTTTTTCATTTGTTTTATTTCACAGTATTTTGGAGGTTTATTTGATAAGGATTATAATGTGTTATGATCATAATTCATCCGGTGTTTATTAACCCGGCCTGGTTTTTGACTATAAGTCGCCATTATGAGATAAGATAACATTCGGTGTTTATTAACCCGGCCTTGCTTTTGACTATAAGTCGCCAGTATGAGATAAGATAATATCTGGTGTTTATTAACCCGGCTGGTTTTGTTCATAAGCCAAGCAAATCTATGATGATTACCAGTGCTCAAAGTTTGGGTTCTCCCCTTACTACACCGGTTTGGTAAACCAACAGTGTGATCAAATATCACATGTATGATATATTTCAAATTTGGTTATTCTTAAAGTCCAGCCTTGGGTACAAGCTATGTTAGTTTACATGGTTTTATATTGGGCATTATGACCCGTCCAGCGGTAAACCGCCTGGACACCTTTAATCCTTTGCATGCAGGAGCAGATTCCACATTGTTAATATTATAAGCATAAGTGGCATATCTTAACATGGTGGATTAGCAGTGTCATGCAAAGTAAATATGCACGATGGCATAGCAGAACAAGAGTTTAAGCTAGCCTATTACAAGGCGTTTGGTGCCCAAAAGAATAATTGTTTTAACAAGTCTTAAAGCAAGCAGCTGCTAAACCGGCACCCGGTTTACGAGTCCTGGCCTGGCTGACTTGAAGGTTGCGGATCGTCCAACACCGGTTCATCTTCCTCCTCTCTACCCAGTGGCTGGAAGTCAATGGTGGTCCAATCGATCCCAGTTAAGGCTTTGAATATAGCTTCATCACTTATAAGTGTGGAGGGGTCAACATCAGGGGCATAGGTATGCTTACGGATTGGAGGAATAAGATTTGGAGCATCATAAGTTGGCGCGTTAACTCTCTTGTTGTTGGCATCATAAATCGACTGATAATGTGAAAGATCGGTTTCTTCAGCCAATTTGCTGGCCAATGGGCGCCTTTCCCTCATCAAGGCTCTGAGGTCGTCGTTATTAAACTCTGACCCATCCTCCTTTATGCTCGGGTAGCCATTTCCCACATCGGCCGGATCATGATCAGTTATCCAAGCTTTGGCCCGAGTCAGTGCAGTAAGAGCACCCGCCCTGGCGGCTGACTTCTTTAGCTCTTCAAACCGTGCAGGCATCATCGCCAGCCTTTCCAACGTCTCCTTGATCAAGGTTGGGGGCGGTTTATTATGGGAAGCTGTGCAGATAACCCGTTGTACGCCGGTATATAATTGCTCTATAAGTGTATAGGCAGCCTTTAGTTTTTGCCGCATATCTAAGCCAAGATGAGCAATGCGAGTTCCTGCATCATCAAAAACATCGGTAAACCGGCAGTCTCTTACATAATACATGTTCAAAGCTTATGAAGAAGTTATTTACCAAATACGGCAGCGGTGATGGCATTTATTTGCTATTTCAAGCCAGTCAGCTCTTCAGCTACCGGTTTAAGGGCAGCCTCAGCCCTCTTCAGCAGAGTTGACTTTTCTGTATCCCAACCTGCCCGCTCATTCTTAAAGTTCTTCTTCAGTTTCTCCATTGCTGTTAAGGCACTGTTCAGTTCCTCCTTGGCTTTGGAGGTCTCGGTTTGTTGCGACTTGATATTTTCTTGAAGGTCGGCGATTTGAGATTCCTTCTTGTTAAGATCAGCCTGCAAGAGACATGTAATTAATTACATAGCAGTGCATATTCAAAGTCCCAAGCACATAACAAGTAATATACTTGGCACTTGGGGGCTAATGTCTATTGCGTCTTATCAAAAAAAAAATTTACAAGTCCCAAGCACATAACAACTATCAGCTTGATGGTCAACCGGATTATAAAGGTCCTAAGTAAGAATTTTGAGCCTTACAGCATAATTAGTCTCAACTTAACATATTTGTTAAGTCGACCCTTGGGGGCTACACAGGCGAAATTGAAGATATATTATTCTAAAGTCCCGGTTCATATTGACATTATAAACCGGCCCTTGCAGGCTAGTGGAGTTGATCTATATGGCTCTTGAAAGTTTGCAGAACATTCTATTCTTTTATGTCCAGTAAACTTGGCGGCTAAGGGAAGAATATGTATGCAGAGTTAACAGCATTCACCTCATATCGCTCCTTCATCATGTTCAGTAAACCGGCTTCATAATCACGGCTTGTGTACAGACGGTTTAAAAACCCAGAATGAATATCTTGGGTGCTGAGGTGGGCATAGCTTTCCAAGTCCGCCTTCCACTTGCCCTTATCAACAGCAGAAAATTCTTCTTTGGCACTATGTTTTGACAGAGCAGTGGGGTTGTCTGGGGCTGTATACCCGACACCGGTAACTACAACATCGTCAGCTTTATCATCAGCAGCCTTAGTTGGGCTTGGCGGTTTATTAGCATGACCCATCGGATCAATTTCCATCTGCTCAACAAAGGTATCATGATCTTGCGGTGTCGGATCATCAAGAATAGCTTCAGTATTTGTTTCAAACTGTTCCGGGTTCTTTTCCGGATCAGTTGGCGCGCTGTCATCAGCCGTTTTGTTCAATTTGGTCTTTTTACTGGGCCTGGCCTTGGCTCTGACAGAGACGCAAATAACAGGTTAGTATAATGATCAAGCATAAGGTACAAGGGGTTAGTTAAAAAAGCTCACCCAGGAACAGTTTTGAGGGTTGGAATTTGTGTCCCTGTGGACTCGCCAGAGGATGAAAGGGAAGTTCCCTGGTAGTTTGAATCAGACGGATTAAGAGGTTGTCGGAAATAACCCGCCTTGGGATAAGACGTGTCAGAAATAGAAGAGACCTCTGGGCGGCGTTTACGAACTGGCGAGTTCGGTAAACCGGAAGAAGTGACCACATGGCCGCTATGCTGGGTTGTGCGGCGAGCTTCGTGTTGCTGCTTCTTCAAAAGAAAGTTTGGATCCAAGTAAGCTAGGGGGTGAGAAAATCTTACTTTCCGGCTTGCTTGTCGGGTTTTCTGTGTGGGCAGAGGTTCTGAACCGGATGAGAGAATAGTTACCTCTACGTCGTTTGCACGGCTAGCTTCTGCGTTGTCCTGATAAAAATCATCATTAATGAGATGTATGAAAAAAGAGCCAAGTGAATCAAGTTCTACCTCTGACTCCGGATTATCATCGTCAATGTTTAACTCGGTAGGCTCGGTGTTTTTCTTCTTGGCAGGCTTCTTGTTGACCTTAGTCTTGACACAAAGTGTTTTGGCCGGTTTATCCTGCGGTTTCTTCTTCCAGAACGGATCATCACCCTGTTTAGAGATTGAAAAAATCATAAGGGGGTATTAAGAATATGGATTAAAGCAGGAGTGGGGCAATTCTTACAGCTGGCGGTTTATTTAAAGCGCAGAAAGGACTAAGTCCTGTTTTGCTACAGTCGGTCACCGGTTCATCCAACATCTTCTTGACAAATTCAGTAATTTCAGTATCAGTCAGCTGAATATCAGTGTGGCGTTGAGGGTCTTTCACATCCCCTGTGTACTCACACATTAAACCGGGGTGACGGCTTAAAGGCAAAATGCTCCAAGATACCCAGCAACGGACAAAATCAATGCCTGTCAAACCATTTTCCATAAAGGCTCTGAGCTTTGAAAGGTTTGTGTGCATATTTGGACCGTTCCTTTGCATTGATTCTTTGGGGGAATGGATGTGCATCGGTAAGCCAGTGAGCACGGTAACGCGGCAGAGGATTCTCGCCAGCTGGAGATGTATCTTGGCAATAGAACCAAGTTTGATTCCAATCTTTGGGATGGCTATGATGCCTAGCGTGAGGGAAGCTGACGTCTTTTCTCTTCTGAATTGAAACCCCGCCAAGTTCAGTATTGGGCCCATCCGTAAATTCAGTATGTCGGTTTAAATAGAAGAAATCTCTGAACAGGTCGACTGTGGGCTCTTCTTGTAGGTAGGCTTCACAAAACACTTGAAAATTGCAAATATTGGACACGAAATTAGGCCCAATATCTTGAGGGTGAAGTTGGAAGAAGTGAAGCACGTCACGGAATTTTTTTGATCCGGGAGGGCTGGACCCTCGACTCAGATGATCAACAAAAATGATCACTTCCCCATCCTTGCTCAGGAGGATTTTCTGGACCGGGTGCTCTCCAGTGGATGTCTTCCTTTTTCGCTAAAGCGCCAGTTGCAACACACCCGTTCAGTTCTTCTTCTGTAACCCGGGATTGAACCCAGTTACAGGAATAAAAGAATTTGGCCATTTATATGATAACCTGGAAAAGATTTGTACCGGTTTAAGGTTCATGGTTAATAAGCAGAAAGTGTTGAAGCATGCATAAATGTTAAACCGGACAGTGACGTTATTAAATTACAAAGATGAGCATTTGGCGGTTTAAAAGGGGACTAATGGTACCTGGCAGGTTATTACTTTCTGAGGTCAAACCGCCTACACGGATATTGAAAGTATAGATCTGAAGTTGGAAAATGGCTAAGTGGTGAAAAACAGGTTTCACAGATTGGTGTTATAATTTTGGATCTACAGCAGTTTAGATAATGAAGAAAAATTCTAACGTAAAGTAGCGGCAGCAGGACAGTTCACGTGCTCATATGAGATCTCCTATGGAGGGGAGGCGTTCAGATATTAAAAATGAGTGCTAAACTGCTATCGCACAAGATTGGTACTATACTTAGATCAAAAACTACATGGTCTATGGAGGAACAAAGATGAACTGAGATGAACTCCGATGAACTCGTGGAAACCCTAATGGGATCTAGGGGAAAAGGAAGGAAGAGGACCTACTAGGGCTGTTGAGTAGCGGAGGCGCGCGGACGAACTCTGGTCGATTCAGGTTGATGTAGCGGCCGTTGTTGAGGCAGTGGCAAAGGTCGACGACGGCGGCGGAGCTCGGGCGCTGAGGCGATGCGAGGTGGAAGACAGAGACGAGGAGGCAAGGGGGGAAAGTGAAAAGGACCCCTGGCCCTATTTATAAGGTGAATGGATAGATCGCATGCGCGGGAATCAAGGAGGCTGAGATTTGGGCCTCGTGCGATATTAATGCAAGATGACGTCATGGCGGGTTAGCACAATGCTGTGAGCAGACGTCGTGGCGGGTTATAAATTTTCATAAGGACTGATGATGAAGGACTTTTTTCTAAGTCAAGTATTGAAGATTGATATGAACAAGTTCACATCAACCTGGGGCCTAATGTTGGGGATATAACTATTGAGTATAAACCGCCCAGGAGGGGCCGAGTTATGCTCATAGTGGTTTACCTGTATTGAAGCCCATGAAGACATAGAAGATGGCGACTTACGAAGGAGACTTAATAAGAAGGCCCAAAGCCCAAAGGCGAGTTAGGGCCCATAGATGTAAACCGCCATAAGTATATGACTTGTATTGTAAGATAGGAAAGAGTGGAGACCGAGCCGGACACGTTTATGAGCCGGCCGGGATTCTGTGAACCGCCGGGCGTCAACCTGTGGATATAAAGGGATGACCCGGCGGCGGTTTAGGGACAGGTGACAAACAATCGGGAACTAGGTCAAGCGTATTCACTCCCTGGTAATCGAAACCCTAGCAATACAGCACAAAGCAGGAGTAGACTTTACCTCATTGAGAGGGGCCGAACCTGGGTAAACTCTCTGTGTCCTTTGTCCCGTTTAAACCCCTTCAAGTTAACCTAGTTGCGATGGCTCCACGACTAAGTCCTTCCGCTGGGACATCTGCCGTGTCAAGTCCACGACACCTGGCGCATGCAAAAAGGCAAGGACACCCAGGCTTCCACCAGTCACTCCATCAACATCAATCATCTGTGCTGCAAAAGCGGTTGTGACGGGAAGACCATGCCAAAGAGACAGGAATGTTCAACACTCTAGCAGGGTGCAAAGTAGCAGATATGAGCCGTATAGACAGGAGCAACCTCACAACAAATCTGAGCAAAGACGGCTGTACAATGAGAGACGGAGAGCTTCATCAACATTGCTCCCTCCAAGAGATGCATTACTGCATGTGCCAAGGGTGACAGCACCCGCGCCCATACACTAGGGTGAACAACAAACACCGGATGCAGCACAGAGCTATACACATGTGAGTATCCATCTAGAAAAAACATACAAGCACAGTCCATACCATAGTACTGTGACCACCACATCTAACATTTTCATCACCGTGTTTTGTTTTCTCACTGTTGCGTGCAACCCCCTACCATTGAATCTTATGTTCTACCAAGGCTAGAGATGCGGTTTGAAACTTTCAAAGAACCAAAGGACTTCTATAACGTCTATGCAAGGCACGCGGGTTTTGCTATCAGGGAAGGTTCTAAGGTTAACAACAGAGTCTACTTTTGTGCACGTGCTATGGAGTCTATGAATCAAAGGTTTCAGATGCAAATAGACAGAGGAACAAGACCACTGCCAGGACTAACTGCCAGGCTAAAATGAGGCTGAAGAAGGAAAATGATGGAACACTTGTCGTAAAGGAGATATGCTGGGAGCACAACCACAAGCTAGTGGTCAGCCCCCAAATGCTTGTCTTCTTGCACTCCCACAAAAACTTTGACAGCACAATCTTGGAGTACGTCAAGTACCTGCAGTTCAAAGGCATTGAACCTGCGTAAATCATGAGCATACTGGGCGGCGATGACCCTGGTGGCTACTTCCTCGAAATGAATGCCAAAGACTTGATTAACGCGTAAGTACAAACTTGTTCTCCTCCCAGACCCCCGTCCCTCTTTTTTCCTCCGTCAGTTCAAACCGCAACACATGACCTGATGCCGGTTCAACATGCATTTTTCAATGACCATTCGCTTGTAATATGCAGGAAAGCAAAGAATTCAAGGATGGATGATGTGGACGATGTCCTAAAGACTATCAACTTCTTTAGGGAGATGAAAGCGATAAACAAGGAATTCTTCTGCGACATACAGCTTGATGAGTCCGATAGGGTGAAGAACATATTCTAGGCGAACGCAAGTTGCTGAGGGGCATACCAAGAATTTGGTGATTGCGTGATGCTTGACACCACATATAAGACCAACAAGTACAATATGCCACTTGGGGTGTTTGTGGGTACTAACAACCATTTGCAGACTACATTCTTTGCTTTCGCTCTGATAAGAGATGACGATGCAGATTCATTCAGGTGGCTGTTCAAAACATTTTAAGGTGCATGAGAGGGAAGGCTCCTACATGCATCCTGACTGGTACAAACGTCAACCAAAAAAAGGAAAATAACACAGTAAAATTGTTGTGTCAGTTCTATTTGTATATATGCACTAGGATCCATTGAACACTCCATGTCTCTTTTCTCATTACCAGACTAGTGCCTGGAAATGGCTTTGGCGATCCTAGATGTTTTTGGAAACATAGTACACAAGCTATGCCGCTGGCACGTTATGAAGAAGTACAGGGAACACCTCGCGTACGTGTACAACCTCCACGTAACCTTTAAGGATGAATTCCCAGCAATCCTCAACTGGCCCCTCATGCCAACTGAGTTTGAGGCTGCCTAGAAAGCACTCATGGATAAGTAAAACCTCCATCGCGATGCCACAATGGTGTCAATGTGGAACGAGCGGGAGAAATGGATATCAGCTTACTTCAAAGAAATTTTCTGTGCCAAAATGACATCCACACAACACAGTGAGAGCATGAACTTTGTGCTCAAGAAGAGCTTCATAAATGAGAGACAAAAGCTACACCGTTTTGTCAGCCAGGTAAACACCTGCGTCAAAACTAGGAGGTAGAAAGAGAACAAGGAGACAATGGTGACGGTGTCCTCGACTAGGGGGTACTCACCACATCGTCTCCCGACCAGGTGGATCGGGCTGAGGACCCCCATGGCGGTTCACTAATGGGCCACTTTGGGTAGCCGAGGAAATATACGAGGAAGATTTCACAAGACTTGGTGATCAAGACAAGGACTCCTCTCCGCCAACGTATCTGACTAGGACTCTTGTTATCCTAGGTCTCCGGTACAATATATAAGCCGAGGCCAGGCTAGTCGATAGATCATTATGACATTCATCATCATGCCCCTAGGGTTTAGACCGCAACATATGATCTCGAGGTAAATCAACTCTGTACTTGATACTCCATCAATATAAACAAGAGCAGGACGTAGGGTTTTACCTCCATCAAGAGGGGCCGAACCTGGGTAAAACATCGTCTCCTTCATTCCTGTTACCATTGATTCGAGAATCCACAGCTCGGGACCCCCTACCCTGAGGTCTGCCAGTTTTGACACCGACAATAGTGCTTTCATTGAGAGTTTCGTTGTGAGATGGACGAAGAATCAATGGCTTGCCTACAGATCAACTGCGACATCGGCATCTTCGTCGCCGGCTCGACTAGTCACCTTGGGTCGACCGAGGACTGCGCTCTGCCTCAGATCAACATGTTCGGACGAGGGCCTTCATCAACATCAACTCCGATCTCTATCAAGATCATGGAGGATTCATCCATGGAGCTCGGGGGCTCAACGTTAACATTGCCCTCGGGTGACCGTGCTGTTTTTTGGACAGCGAACTTGTATCCGCAGCCACCGCCTCCTCGAGCATCGGTTTGACGATTGCTTCAGCAGAATTGTGTGAAATTGAGTCTACAACAAACCTGTAAAATTTCATCCCATTCCGATGGAGGAATCTCCGGTGATCTCCTATTTACCGGAGCCATGTCAAATCTGGACGGGATTCTGGACAAGTTTAGTGTGAGCGGTCCAGCACCCAGCTTGGACTTCCATTGGAAAATCCCACCGTTCATTAGCTGCAGAATTACTATATCGACAACCCCTCGAAATTTCAGCCCGATCCGATCGTTCAAACTCCGAGAAACCTCTGATGAGTGCATCGATTTTTGGAGCTATTTTCTACGCGAATACGAATCTAACCCGAGTTCATCTTTCTTCATGAACGGGATATTGGACAACCTTTTTGGAGGAATCTCATTCTAGGGTATTGTGTTTTGTTTCCAAATACAAGCTCACAACTTTTGCTCCTTTTCAGAGGTAATCTTCATCATCGCGTCGGTGTCAAACCAGCCCGACAACGTTGTTGCACGGCTACCGACCTACGCTAGACGGGTCGTCTCTTCATCGAGCCGAGCTCACCCTTATCAGATCATCATCTCGGCAAGCCGAACAAGAGTTTGGCATCGCGAAGGCTAAAACATCACCAACATCGTCGCCCCACGGATTGCACGGGTTGGGCGCGCCGGCATCGCTGCACGGTCACTTCATCAAGCCGGCATTGAGCGCGTCACAAGCTACGACCTGCGTCGTCATGGCCGCGCTGTTGCTTCTTCAAGCCGATGTCCACCACGCCGACCTGCTTTGACACCTCGGCTGGCATGGGGGCTGCAATGTCGCCTTTCCGACGTGCTCCGCCACCTCGGCTAGACCGGGGGCTTCGTCATCTCTTCATCAACCTACTCCGGGGACTTCGGCATCACCAGCCGACCAACTTCGTCACCTCGGCTAGACCAGGGGCTTTGCCTCGCCGCGTCGACCATGTTGCGTCGCCACTTCGTCAAGCTGAGCCCTTCACTCGGTCACCTCGGGCTTGGGGGCTGGGTCCTCGGCCAGGCCGAGGACTACGTCTTTGTCCCACCACAAGCCCGGACCTCTTCTGTGGCACCCCGGCTCAGAGGAAACCGGAACGCCCCGTATTCCAGTCCCAGGGACAAGTCCACTGGAATACGGCACTGTTGGCATAGAACAAATCAGCTCTTTATTGCTATAAATATGGTTACAAAGATTACATCAACACGGCGACACTACGCCTGCTCAAAATAGCTCTATGCTAACAGCGGATCGACCTGAGGAGGCGGAGTATCTCTCGGCAGCGGAACAACGTTGGCGGTGATGGACTCCACTCCGCAGGGACTCTGGCTAGAACGCGTATCCTAGCTCGCGCAATCAACATCTTTGACAAACAAGCAGTCATGGCATGACCTGCAAACTGGCATGACATGCCAGGTGAGTACTTTGAATGTACTCGCAAGCTCACAACAAACATCAGCATTAAGGCAAGACAACATCACAGCAATCAAGATTAAGTTCAGATTTATTGTTACCGAAGGAATGGTTGAAATGAGCAATAACAGGCTACTCTTCCTGCATTCTGGTGACCAACTCATGATCACTCCAAGAACATCCAACGATCATCCTCGAGATCGTTACCAATACTTGCCCATGGCATACTGTCCAACTGTTACCAAACTCAGATGAGTTCTCCCATCATTACTGTCATTATAACGGTTGATCTCCTATAGAGGTCTGGACGGGCTGTCCAATACCGTGGACATGGCTATTCGAATAGATTTAACACTCTGCAGAGGTTGTACACTTTACCCACACCACGGAACTCATGGCCTCGTGCTCCCATTCGGGTGGACCAACGACGTTCCGACAGAACCTGTCTGACCCGTGAATCTTCCATCGTACGACCGGCAATCATACTCCCTCTTGGAGTCAAGCCCTGGGTGGCCCCGTGTCCTCAAGACACCTGCCAGCGTCCTGGCCAAACAAACTGTCCCAAACGGGGACCTGGATCCAATAACTCAACTGGGCTCACAGGGTTATCGCCGCCTACCGGGCCAGGGTAGCGCGCGCGCATAACCCTCCCTCTTTGGAGGTACCGGTGGAAGAGCACGCGATCAGACCAAGTCAAGGCCGTCCCATACCGGCAAATGTGGCTGCACGAATAAGCCTGGACAGGTGACTCTCGATCAACCAACTAAGTTCACTTATTACCAGGTTGTTTCATCAAGTTAACTTAGTTGGTCAAATTAGGCATCTTATCCTCGAACAATCTTTCTGTCACAGCTGACACTCCGGTATCATAGTAATCCAATAACCGGCATGCTTAGGCTACTGCTACTAGTTCATATCCACAAATGCCGGATGGAATCCCAAAATAATCATAGACGGTAATCTCAACATCATAACCTCAACGAGTGGGTAAACTACTAGTCATTAACAATCCGGTATTCAACATCTACTCATGCATGTCATAATCCAATCCATGCTACAGATAACATTCTTGCTATTAAAGTAATTAATTAAACTATGATATTGCATTGCAATTATGCAGATGAGGGTTGTGGCTTGCCTGGAGATGAAGGGAGTCATCGGAATGAAGTGCGGAAATGTCGCGGGGACGAATGCCGGAAATAGTTCTCTCTCGGAGGGGCTGTTTACGGCAAGGGCAAAATGGTCATTTCTGCTATGTCAACACAGCATGAGAATGACACCATCGGAACGGGCTCGATGAGACGAAGACATGGGCGTTGGATTCACCTCGATCGGAGTTACGAGCAAAAAGTTATAAGGGTTTCTCTGCCAAGGACCTTTCTGTAAATATTTTATTTACTTTGGGGTCCCTGTCAGCTCGACTGGTCGCGCACTTTACGGAAATACGTTTCCCAACGAAGGAAACGGAAACACAGCGGGCGCGTCCACTTATCCGAGCTGGCGGGTGCGGGGCCGGGCTCTGTGCAGCTGACCGGTGGGGTCGGGACGATGCGGGGCCCGCCTGGCCAGCTAGACGGGCGTCGTCTCCTTCCCCTCGCTCCCCCGACAGAGCAGAGGAGGAGCAGAGGCAGGGCGCTGCCGGCGTCGGGCCGGGCGGCTCCGGCCAGCTCCGGCCGAACGAAGGGCACCGGCGCGTCGCGGGGAGGAACGGCGCCTCCACCTGGCCGGTCTGCGGGCGCCGGGGAGAGGCGTGGCCGCGGCACCATGCGGGAGCAGAGAGCGCGGGTGGCGGCGGTTGACCTTTGGGGGCGAGGCCGCAGCAGCTCCGACGAGCAACCGAGGGCAGGGGAAGATGCGCCGGGCTCAGGTTAAGTTGCCGGTGGTGGGAGGAAGAGGGAAGGAGCTCGGAACGGCTCCAATTCAGGAGGAAGAGGCCGGCGGCCATGGCAATGGATTGGGGTGAGGAGAGGAGCTAGAGCTCCGGCGAGTGGACGGGGAGGTCCAGTGGAGTGAGGAGAAGAGCTTGGTGAGGACGGGAGCGCTCGAGAGGGCCTATTTATAGGCAGGCGACGAGGGAGGCCGAGCACGGCGCGGTGCCACGTGCACCGGCGTCCCGGCGCTTCGGGAGGCCGCCTGGAGGAAGGGAGAGAGTTCCTGGGAGGTCGCGGAGGGTCTGAGAGGGCTCGGGTAAGGTCGGGAATGCTCGGGGCGACGGGACTTGTCAACGGCAGAAGCGGACAGGGAGCGGCGCGGCTGTGCACTGCGCAGGAAGAGACGGAAGAGGGGGGAGAGGGGTCCAGCGCGATGGAGACGACGAAACGAAGCCGCTGGACATGAGGTGGTGTCGAACGAGCGAGGAAACGGACGAGGCCAAGGGTCCCATGCACAGAGCGCGCGATTTGGCAAGTCAAACACGTGGTCACCATGTGCATATGGTGCCACGGCCACGTCCTTGGCACGAAATCTTGTCTGGTGTGTAGTCCCTCCAAACTACATTGCACCTGAGGTGATAGATCGACTAGAAAAGCTCTGAGGTGAAGTGAGGCTTCACTGGAACTTTGCTGTATCAGACTAAATCATGATGCAGTGATCAACAGAGATGATCTAGGAGCCAAATAAGTTGTCTAGGATGTTTAGATGAGGAAGGACTATAATCCTGGGGGTTTTGGAAGTAATAGGACCAATATACATAATAGTTGCTTTGCAACAGCACAATTGGTCCAGAATCAAGATCATGATGGTGCACTCAAATGAAGAAGCCACTTGAGCTGAAATTTGGCAAGGCAGGTTTATTTGGACATATGAAGATGCTGTAAAAATTTAATACCAAATGGACATGCTAAAATGGTACTTCCTTCACAGCTATCTTCTCTGTCCAGAAACTTGGAAGAATTCTAGAGAATTATTGGGAAGATGAATTGAGCCCAAATTTTATGGAGAAGTTAGGTATGGGTAGAAGCATGTTCTGGAAATTATTCATGAATTATGGAGTAATAAAAATGATAGTTGCTTCACAACCCATAATAATTACCAGAAACAAAGATTTGGTGCTGTGATCACATAGATGACTGGATAAGATTGAAACTTGGTGGAGAGTCATGATTTGAACATATGAAGATGCATGCAAAATTTCAACTCATTTGGATACTCCTAGCTAGCACTTGCTTCACAAAGATTCCAGTTGCCCAGAAACTTTGGAAATTAGCCAGGAGAGATTTAATATCCAAATAAAGTTGAATTTTGGCATGTGGCAATGATATGGATAGGAAAGAATGCCCAAAAAGTTTGAGAGCAAGCAAGCAAATATAAATGGTACTTGCTTCACAAACTGCCAGCTGGGGCAGAATCAGAAAAGGAATATTTGTGAAATATTTTTGGACATGGCAAGGAATATTTTGACATATCTGGATAAGATATGTCCCAAAGGATTTATGAGAATTATTTGGGAATTTTGGGAATGATAGAAATATGAGTTGCTTCACAACTCAGAGCTGACAGGGTTATTCCTTTAATAGAAAAAGGAATATTCCCAAGAAAAGAATATTGGGATTGGTCCAAGATGGAAATGACAAGGTCTTGGGATGATTTTGAGGTTGGCAAGCCACTTGGGAGAGGAATCGGGGTGATCTCTCCAGGTTTCAGGACTACTAAGCCACAGAAAAGCAAATCCAGACCAAAATAAAAAGGAAAAAGAAATGGGCAAAATCCAGGGTGTCACATCTTCATCAACACCGAGCACACTAACCAACTAAGTCGCTTTCATGCTCATATTTCCTCAATTCTTAATTTTTTGTTCGGTTCGGTCAAGCATTATATTTATGTTAAAATTTTTTTTTAAAGCGTTGTTTGTTAAAAACACTTCTTTTCCTAGGTTAACTGGGGGCTCTTAAAATTTATATGAGACATTTTATGATAATTGTTTTCTTCTTAGTCATTGCAAAGTCTTTTTCTATCACTCCTTTTTTCGACGCGAGTGTGTGGTCAGTAGCCGGGTGGCCTGGTTTCTCTCTGAAGCCGCTCGAGTTTAGTTTGCTAAACTGGCCTAACAAGAAGCACTCCACCTTCGGGATAGGAGGTTGAAGCCGAAGGCTGACCCGCTCGAAGTCTTGAGATCGAATGTGTCATGCTAAAGCACGACGGAAGCACAAACTTTGGCACAAAAAAACATGATTTATTGTAGACGTAAATTTTTACTAAAGTGTTTCGGTTTTTCGAACTTATGTCACCTTTAACCTATTTGTATGTTTTTCTTTAAGGGTGGGATACCCTCGTGACTGAGATGCCCTCTGTAATAATTTAGCTTGGAAATCTTTTCCGGCCCACGGCTCGGCACCTTTCCTGCCGACCTGCACCTCGGCGTTGACAAAACACACGTCACATCTGGACTAGTTCCCGAGTAGTGCAACGCCAGACGCCTTTAAAGCATCGGAAATATTAGCGGGGGGCTGAGACTATAGCCGAACCCACCAAAAGCCAAGGTACTCCCTGGAGTCCTCGGCAAAACGTTCTTGAATATTGCTTTATATGCATCGGTTTCGAATTGTGTCTTCGGTCAATAGTTGGGTTGCCCGGCTCCCGTGCTTGCCTCCTATGTCCCGCTTTGTTCGGCTAGGTGTGCAAAGGGAGAACCACTGCGATTGTGCTTCTAGCTCGAATGGTTAAGCGCCTCAGTGGAGAAAGCCAAAAACTGACTGTCACAATGGGCGTAAACTGGTCAGTGATTCGATGATTGTGTCAAACTATAGATTGATACAAGTTACCCCATGTTAAACGATGGGCCTTTCATAAATTTGGCCGAATTGTTAATGGCTTGACCTCGGCTGACGTCGAACACTAACCGGGGGCTAGTAACTGGCCTCCCAACTTTAAGCTCCTACGACTAAGTGAAAGTTATAAAGCCTGCATATCTGATTGCCTCGTTTCTGCTAACGCAACTGCCTCCGGGCACCGAGATGTTGGCTAAGGGTTGTCTTGTTACTGCGGAAACACCCTGCGTAGCATCTACAAAGGGGTAGAAGCCGATGATGGGCCACATTCAAATGATAAACGGTCGCAACAGAGTCAAAATAAACATATATCATCAGCGTTTGTATTCAGTATACAAGCGCTGCCTTCCGTAATCATCGTTATAAAGCCATAAATATGCATAAATTTTACATAAGATTTTGGCCGGGCTGGGTTGCCTAGCTCCTGTGCTTACCCCCTACGTTCCCGATAGTTCGGCTAGGGGTAAAGGAAGCACCTCTATGATTGTTAATTCCGGGTCCTCCGGATTAGTACCTCAGACTGGGTGAAGCCGAAAGCTAGCCATCTTAAGAATATAATTGGTCGGCAATGATGGAAGTGAAAATTTAGGTTCACTAAAGAGAATAGAGTTCGGGAACTTTCCCCGAACTAAATCCTCAATATTTTCCTCCCACATTTGATCGGAGTTGAGGTGTCACAATCATGGTCAACATGATAGCCTTGGAAAAGGTACTTATAAAGGAGCTATTTTCCCGGAAGATGTTTCTGATGTTAAATAGTAATATAACATATCTCTCCGCGTACCTTTGTTTATAAAACCATATGACCGGATTGCCTTGTTTGCCGTAAATCTTTGCCCTCATAAAGGCTTTATAAAGTGGGACAAACACTCCCCGGCTACTGCTGACGTGGTTGAAGCCGATGGTCGGTCAACAAAGTTTTGTACAATGCGGATGCGAGCATTAATGATGTATAGTACTTGGATGCATAGAATCATTACACATAAAATTGCGAGTAAAGTCAATTTACTTCAACCCATCTTTTAAAGAGTCAAGGGCACAACCGAGCAGCTGACATAACGCTCTCATAATTCCCTATTGGCATTGGTTTCCTATCTATTAAGCCCTTTGGGGCCGACCTTGGCGAGCTCGGCTTTCGCTAGCTCTCGGCTCCATTAGGAGATCTTTCTTATCTTTCCGAGAAGTCTATGTTAAACACAACAAAATTTTATGTCAAGCGGATATCGATCCTTAATTCGGCCACCCGTACCCACATTAAGGATCGGGGGCTACTGGGCGTCGCGCTTCTCACTTAAAAGCCTTTAACGGGTCACATCGATCCCCTAATCAGGTGTTGCCACCCGACCAGTGGCTCGGGGGCTACTGCATGGACGATTCAATGCAGCCAATTTACAAAATGCAAAACAATTTCCGAGGAGATTACGATCCTCAGGTGCATCTCAGATTTTAGGCCGACACACACCTTAAGGGCTACTGGGTATACATCTCAGCAGAGAATAAATTGCACCAATCAAGAAAAAAAATATCCACAAAAAATCAGCCCAAGACCGAGGTAAACTAGGACACCTCGGATGCAGTTCGGCATTGTAGTTTGGCTGCAAGAGGACACCTCGGAAGCAGTCCGGCATAAAAGTTCGGATGCAAGTAGCTGGCTCCATAGAGGGCATTTCTGGCACTAAGCTCGGCTGAACTCCTTCAGATTTTTTCAAGAATGAGGTAAGTTATGACATCTCGGACGCAGATCAGCGTTGGAGCTCGACTGCAAGTAGACATCTCGAATGTAGATTGGCATTGGAGCTCGGCTACAAGAGAGACACTGCGAATGCAGTACGGCGTTGGAGTTCGGCTCCAAGAGGACACCGCGGATGCAGTCCAGCGTTGGAGCTCAAATGCAAGAGGGCACCACCGCATGGGAAACACTTCAACCCGAGGTGTGGCGTAAAAAATAACAAGGCATTGATAAAGGCCGAAGACTAAAAGGGCTCCTCGGATGCCCGATGTGTCAACGCTTTAGATTTAGATCGGCAATCCTCAAGATCGAAGTTGGGAAGATTTGTTGAACCAGTTTTCAAGAACGACGACCGAAGCCGAAGAACAGTTTGGAAGAATCGAGGAGCATCCCTAACTTGAAGACCGGTTCAGGGGGCTATTGACGGTGTCCTAGACTAGGGGGTACTCATCACGTCGTCTCCCGACCAGGTGGATCGGGCCGAGGACCCCCATGGTGGTTCACTAATGGGCCACTTCAGGCAGCCAAGGACATATACGAGGAAGATTTCACAAGACTTGGTGATCAAGACAAGGACTCCTCTCCGCCAATGTATCTGACTAGGACTCTTGTTATCCTAGGCCTCCGGTACATTATATAAGCCAAGGCCAGGCTAGTCGATAGATTAGTATGACATTCATCATCATTCCCCTAGGCTTTAGACCACAACATATGATCTCGAGGTAGATCAACTCTGTACTTGATACTCCATCAATATAAACAAGAGCAGGACGTAGGGTTTTACCTCCATCAAGAGGGCTCGATCCTGGGTAAAACATCGTCTCCTTCGTTCCTGTTACCATTGATTCGAGAATCCACAGCTCGGGGCCCCCTACCCCGAGGTCTGCCGGTTTTGACACCGACAAATGGGTAACTGGGTATAGCTCTATCACCTGTCATAAGAAAAGAACGTGCTTAGTAAAGTAATTCTTTCTTACTTAGACAAGTTTTTGCTGCGAGAAAACTAATAATTTGTTCATCACTCTTGCTTGCACGGAAACAACAAAACACGTTGACCCTCTATGGGTTTGACACTCAGATGGCAAAGCTTTACTCACGAGGTGTGTATAGTGAGGTCAGAAAGAGGCTAAAACTGAGCACCCTCTTCACGGTGACGGAGACGGATGAGCCTACAAAGTACCTTGTGCGCTACAACAACCCTCAAAAACAGTTTGTGTGGTGTCAACACGTGTTCCAGGTGGTTGCAGACCCCATGGTAGAAATATACGACTGCGAGTGAAAGCTATGGGACCACACAGGTGAGGACTAAAAAAGATGTTACAAACTGTAGTAAATTTTTTTGACAATTTTTGTTTGATTGAAATGACGGAAAACATGCACCTCTTCCAAAAAAACAGGTATTTTCTGCCTGCGTGTCCTGTGCATGATGCAGACAAATAAGGCTGGTAGCGTTCCGGAGAAATACATCCTCAGGAGGTACACCAAACGCCCGAACATCCAGCCAACCTTCAACAGAAATGGCTTGAGGACAGTAGCGTCAAACAAGGCCTCCCAATACTGCATTGAAAACGCACTGCTGCAGCTGAACATGAGGGTACACAGAAAAAGCTTGAGAAGCCAAGACCAAATGCCGAGGTCACGGGTCGTCATGGAATGTCTTGAAGAAGAACTCGACGTCATGCATTCTGCTAAAAATGGAGATGTTGCAGACAACAAAGAAGAAAAAATTGAGCATGATGTCGCTACAATCTTATCCGAGATGAACCATCTGCGAGCTATTGATAGCTATGACAACAAGGAGGAGGAGCAACAGCAACCAGATCCTGCCCATGTGCACACTCAAGAGAAGCAGCATCCTCATGTGCAAGATCATGAGCTTGACGGTGCTGTAGGCGAAAAAACATGACTACAGGAGATCCTACCAACAGCAGCATCAAAGGGTAATTAAACCACCCATGTTCTCATGCACAAGGGGGGGGGGGCGAGTAAGACGCAAGCAGCGAAAGCAGCAGCCAAAAAGCCACCGCGCCCGTCAGATGCGTGGAATTCGGCCCGAACGGCAAACCTCTCAGGATAAGGGCATGCAGTGTCTGCAACGTGGTGACCAAACATAATTCACGCACATGCCCACACCACACAAATGCCATCGTCGACAAGCAAAAGCTGCAGAAGCAGATCGGAGCCGCCCATGTTTCTACCACTGGAGACGACACACGTAACAGCTACACTTGCGGCAAGTATGGGGGGGGGACTGACAGACATAATGCCCACACATGCAAACTGGGCAAGGTCAATGGCGCTAAACAGAAACAGGGCAAGGTCCAAAGTTCCAAAAAAAAAAAAGAGGATGAAGAAGAAGAGTTTGATGAGAATGACAACCAATCAGACGAAGATAATGAAGATGACAGTATTGGGGACGAGGAACCTGAAACTTACGATGAAGCTACCAAGGCTCACGCCGGAAAGGACGCCGACAAGGGACAACATTCACAGCCAGTTAGAAGGAGCTCAATACAGAAGAATCCATAGTGGTTGTGCTGCCGCGTCAATTTGAAAATAAGCTTGTACTCTCGGTACACAATGAAGAATCATATCAGAAACACTGTCTTTACCAAAACTTATTTAGCTTTATTATCGATTTCTGGATCAGTACTATAGTTAAGATACCATTTGTGATTTGTGCCCGCTGGACCAGTGACATTATTATGTAAACCATTTCATAAACCTTTAAAATTCCTTCAAAAATATATTTGAATTGATCTGGATTTCTGTAACGTCAACACTACTGTCGACCAGTAACTCAGCAAAACAAATTTAAAAAAAATTGAAACTCTGATAGTACATCAGTACTAATAAGTCTGGCACGTCAGTTCAACGCAAAACAGCCAAACACACCCGTGAACACCTCAAAAAACATTATTCAAGAACTATGACTCGTCTGCCGGTCCTAGTTCAGAACACCCATCAGTACATAAAAGAATTACCTCAAGCAAACATAAAAATTAGAAGTACAAATATAATACACCTGTACCGATGAAAAACTAATTTATCTGTAAAAAATACTTTCAAAAATTATGTTGATTTAAACAATCATTTCAAAAAACAAGGTTTAAAAAATTAGCATCACACACAATATAAAAAAATGCTCAAAACAACGGCACATGGGCTGGCATGACACAAAAATAATACACTTGTATTAGTAAGTTCACCCACACATTAATCACCAGTCCAAGTATTCGTCACTCAAACAGTACAAAATGCCATCATTAACGACCCTGAGACGTGCAAGTGGGATAAGCAGCTTGTAAGTACACCTTGACAAGACTGGTCAGTGCGACCAGTGAATACCCCTGCAAAGAAATTGGCTTGGACAGGTGGTTTTTCCAGGCCACCGCCCGCGCCACCCACTGGGTGGTTGCCATGACGGACTGCAACGGCGACCCCACGACCACTACCCCCACATCTGCGATGAACCGCCTCCCCCACGTCCCCAACCACGCCTTGAAATACCCCATTCGCCTCCATCTCTGCCTCATTCCAAGAACCACCATTGCTGCTTCATCTCCACTACCAACTCCCCATAATATCACCCTTTGAAGCCCACCGTCGCTCGAGCAGGGCAATGGCGGAGGAACCGTCTGCCAAGCGTCAGCGTGGCAAGACGTCTGACCAAAGCAGCAACCATGACGATGTTCACGTCCCCGGTGAGAAACTCGAGTACACCGAAACACTCACAGGGGTTGAGCTCCACAGTAAGAAGACGCTGGAGGTTGTCTGCACCAGCAAACCAGACGAAGCCGACGAGGTCATCAGGAGGCTTAGGATAAAGGGTGGCAGCTTGTATCCTAGCTTCATCGATGTTGATGTGGAGTTTACTAGAAAAGATGAACTTCCGCAGATGGCAGCAGTTCTGCAGTTATGCGTGGAGGAACTCTGCCTGGTATACCACATTGCCGGGCCACAAAATGGTGAACCATCCTACTCATTTTCCCTCTTCATTCATCTGTTTAGTTAGTACTGCTCCCTCAAAATTTCATTAAACTAGTTTCCCAACTAGATGTACTAGTGTAGTTTGTGAAGTGGATGCACTAGTACATGTTTCTCAAGTAGATGCACTAGAATATATTTTGAACCTGATGCACTGGATTAGTATCTGAAATTCTTGCACAAGATTAATTTCTGAACTTGATGTACTAGTGTAATTTCTGATCTTGATGCACTAGTGTAGTTTCTGGACTTGATGTATTAAAAGATGTTTCTGAACTTGATGTAGAAAAGTAGATTCTGAACTTGGTCTGATGTTATATTCAGCAGCAAAATAAGTAAGAACTTGGTGAAGCACTGGTATAGCTTTTTTTATTCAACAAAAGAAAACTAAACTGGTACTAAGCATCACATAGATCATTGACTCTGATATAGGTTTCTGAACTTGGTGGTGAAGCATTTGGTGAAGCACTATAGATATCAAAAGAAAAATAACATGGTGTACTTGAATTTAATTTCAGAACTTTGTGTACTAGTTTCTGAACTACATTCATCCATGACTTATACTATATAAACATCTACTTCATGGATTCATCACTTGTAAACCAAAAAACAGAAGAATTAAATCTTGAAAAGAACACTAATCTTCAATATGTCTCTCCCCTTGTAGGCCCAAGTGCCTCAAAGAGCTCCTGAAGGAGGAGAAGTTGTATACCTTTGTCGGTTTCAGCATTAAAGATGACAAAGAGATGCTGAAGAAGTCTAGTTTGGAGATCAACCCCAACAACTTAATCGACATTCAGCGCAACAGGAGAGTTCCATACACCGGAAAAGAGTACGACTCCTTGGCTGATGTTACATCCAGTGTGATCCACCCATTCTACGACAACATGAAGAAGAAGATCGATAGGGAGGAAGACCATAAACTGTGGGGGACCAGCCCACTGCCAGAAAAGCTCATCAAGTATGCAGCGATAGATGCGTACGCCACCTACCAGTCATGGAAGAAAATCGACAACATCAAAACATGCCTGGAAAGGTCAAAAGAGGAGAAAGAGGACCCGTACTACCACTGCAACTATGCGGGATGAAGAGACATCAAAATCTGCCTTCATGTTGCTTGCGCTTGTGCTTGTCCTTTATCTTGTTTCAAATTCATAGTTTTCTTTTGTTAGGTTAAACCTGTTAGCTAATTTCATGCGTGTCAGCGTTGAACAAGTTTGCTTATGTCGTTGAACAAGTTTGCTAACTTCCTATTTTTTATCCATCATTTGAAGTTGAAGCAGCTTGTGAATGAAACTTTGTGGCTGCTCTTCAGCACTAGTTATGGAGCAACTAATCACACATGGATGTTTCATGTGTAGTTTGGATTTAGTATTGTACGGAAAACAGAACGTTGAAAACATTCAGTACAATTTGGGCTGCTTAACACGCTTGTAAAAACAAATCCCTCAGGATATCCTGCTTCAAAGTTGAAACAAAAAACTTAGTACTTCATGTACTGTTGTCATCCCTATGATCTATGTTTATATGAACAAAACATGCCCCAACACAACTTTTAACACTAACATAGACTTGTACTGGCAGCATATATTTCAGAAAACACCGATAGACTAAGAACAACAACAAATAGTAGCCTTGGACACTCAATACAGCTTAGTCCCGTATGGTAGTACTATCACACTAAGTAGTTTCTAGTTTCAGAAGAACACAAAAAAGGTACCATCACACTAAAAAACTAAGTTCCAGCCGAGGAGAACATTCAGTACTAACAAGATCATGCTTCTGGTCGTTAGAAAATGAGTAAGTACTGCAACAGAAAAGCTAAGAACCATCAGTACGTATTTCTTAGTCACTAACATACTAGGAATGACAGTACTGGTACACTTGAACATATAGTACATCTTTACTACAATAAAAAGGAACACGAAGCATCAGTTCACATTCCTTAATCATTGACAGACTAAGAATAACAATACTAGTACAATTGAAATCCCAGTACAACTTAGTTTATATGGCAAGTACTATGATACCAAATAATGCCAGAAGACCCTTGAGAATAATCACAGCCGAGAAAAAGAAGGCCAAAATTCAATCAAAAAGATATCAGTTCGACCAAGGAGAACATTCAGTGCTAATAAAATAGTGCTTACATAATCCAGGAAAATTCACAAGAACCACAACAAAAAGCATCAGTCCACATTACTGGAGCAGTGAGGTACTAGTTTCAAACAAAAACTAATAATGACAGCCCGAGGACAGGCCGGCCCTACGTAGGAGGATACACTTGGACTCGAGCCCATGGCGGAACCGTTGGCGAATCCATAGTAATCGACACTGAGCGGGGCTAGCCGACCAAGGCCCACATGTCATGGAACAGAGAGCGAGTGCCGTGTATAAGCGCTCAGGTAAGTATTCAGAGGAGTTCGACAGATGAGCCACGACAACGCTTATAAATCGGTCAAGAGCCCCCTCGGCTAGCGAGGTGGGACTAAACTCACAACGCACGCGCAACCAGCAGTGCACAGTAGCGTGCACGGGCCATTTGGGCTGGAAAAGGGCCCAATACGCCTGCTCCTTGGAATCCTCCCTCGTCTCCAAACTGTCCTCTCCCCACCCCATAAGGCCCGTGGAAAAAAATTATAAACTACTACAAAAAAGTTCAAAAACTGAATATAGAAAAGTTCAAATACATGTTCGCAGGCAATAATTTTAATTTAAAATAAAATAAAATAAATTTAGCTCTGCAGCACGGATAAAAGGATAAAAAATACGCTGCAAAAACAATGATACTTTAAAAAGCGGAGAACTTAATAGGGCTATTTGTTAAATGTAGCTAATTTAAACCAGTGGATTAATTTTTACTTTGAAGTTCAACTACTAAAATGCAAGAAGTTCAAACAATATTGGTTGTCAATTCTGCTAAATTTCTTATATTTAAATAAAATCTGGCTAGAGCTGACCTAACAATTTCGTCGTAAATAATCTCAATTCCAAAAAAACTTTAGTTCTAACATACTATATGACATCAGTTCTACAAAACCGCGAAGGGTCAGTCCACTCACGCTACATCCACATGCTAGTGTGACACAATTTTCAAAGCCTTGCGTTGTATGAAATTACAGTTCAGTACTCACAACACTATACCATAAGTACACGAAAGAGGGTACAGAAACTATAAAGGTCCAACTTAGGTTGGGACAGATGAAAATAAAATAAGTCTCACTTTTGAGCAACAATTCGCAATGCACTAAAAAAAGTATTAAATTCAACTAGTGTATAAGACTTCAGTGCAAATAAAACTTAACCAAAACAAATCCCCGAGAAAACAAACACGAGTAAAAGAGCTATTCGACCAAATTCTCATCATAGAAAAAAGTTTGTAAAGCGTTGTGCCACACTGAAAACATCACAAAGTATCATGGTTATTACATAGTTGACAAGACATCCAAACCCTACATACAAAGCCTACAATGTTTTGAAGACATAAATCACACCAGTATCCAATTCACTACGCAAATGATAATCAGTTCTTCTATGCACCAGGAGCCAAAGCCTGAACCTCCTCGGGGAGCTCCATCACCAGAACCTGGTTATTCGGGTTGAACACGATTGTATACAGATCCTCGGCATTCCAATCAACAATACGCGGCTGCAAAACAAAAAACAAATAATCAAAAATCATGACACAGAAAAAGGAAAGGACAATCAGCCAAACACAGAAAGTGAAAGCTGAACTAGAACCCACGTCGTTATTTTGAATGTTCTCGATGATCTTTTCACCATCATAGGTCCCCGCAAACTTCAGAGCATAATGGCCACATTCATTTGGCCCTTGAAAGGGAACCTTGACAAACCTTGGTCTCTTTGCTAAAACCATCCAATTGGGTGGCTTGCTTGCATTATACTGAGCATCACCATACACAGCTTTCATTACTTTGACCAATCTAGAGATCTATAAATTAAAGACCACCAAGAAAAGAAAAGAAACCACACATTTCAGGCCTCCGGTACATTATATAAGTCGAGGCTAGGCTAGTCGATAGATCATTATGACATTCATCATCATACCCCTAGGGTTTGGACCACAACATATGATCTCGAGGTAGATCAACTCTGTACTTGATACTCCATCAATATAAACAAGAGCAGGACGTAGGGTTTTACCTCCATCAAGAGGGCCCGAACCTAGGTAAAACATCGTCTCCTTCGTTCCAGTTATGATTGATTCGAGAATCCACAGCTCGGGACCCCCTACCCCGAGGTTTATCGGTTTTGACAATGGCAAATGGGTAATCGGGTATAGCTCTATCACCTATCATAAGACAAGAACGTGCTTAGTAAAGTAATTCTTTCTTACTTAGACAAGTTTTTGCTGCGAGAAAACTAATAATTTGTTCATCACTCTTGCTTGCACAGAAACAACAAAACATGCTGAACCTCTATGGGTTCGACACTCAGATGGCAAAGCTTTACTCACAAGGTGTGTACAGCGAGATCAGAAAGAGGCTAAAACTGAGCACCCTCTTCACGGTGACAGAGACGGATGAGCCTACAAAGAACCTTGTGCGCTACAACAACCCGCAAAAACAGTTTGCATGGTCTCAACACACGTTCTAGAAGGTTGCAGACCCCGTGGGAGAAATATACGACTGCGAGTGAAGCTGTGGGACCACACAGGTGAGGACTAAAAAAAGATGTTACAAATTGTAGTAAATATTTTTGGCAGTTTTTGTTTGATTGAAATGACGAAAAACATGCACCTCTTCCAAAAAATAGGTATTTTCTGCCTGCATGTCCTGTGCATGATGTAGACTAATAAGGCTGGCAGCGTTCCGAAGAAATACATCTTCAGGAGGTACACCAAATGCCTGAACATCCAGCCAGCCTTCAACAGAAATGACTTAAGGACAGTAGCGTCAAACCAGGCCTCCCAATACTGCATTGAAAGCGCACTGCTGCAGCTGAACATGACGGTACATAGAAAAAGCTTGAGAAGCCAAGACCAAATGGCGAGGTCACGGGTCATCATGGAAAGTCTTGAACAAGAACTCGACGTCATGCATTCTGCTGAAAACGGAGATGTTGCGGACAATGAAGCAAAAAAAATTGAGCATGATGTCGCTACAATCTTATCCGAGATGAACCTGTTGGGGAACGTAGTAATAATTCAAAAATTTCCTACGTGTCACCAAGATCAATCTAGGAGATGCTAACAACAAGTGAGAGGGAGTGCATCTTCATACCCTTGAAGATCACTAAGCGGAAGCGTTACAAGAACGCGGTTGATGGAGTCGTACTCGCGGCGATTCAAATCGCGGAAGATCCGATTCAAGCGCCGAACGGACGGCGCCTCCGCGTTCAACACACGTACAGCCCGGGGACGTCTCCTCCTTCTTGATCCAGCAAGGGGAGAGGAGAAGTTGAGGGAGAGCTCCGGCAGCACGACGGCGTAGTGGTGGAGCTTGCGGTTCTCCGGCAAGGCTTCGCCAAGCACTACGGAGGAGGAGGAGTTGGAGGGGGGAAGGGCTGCGCCAGGGGCAAGGGGTGCCGCTCCCATGCACCTCCCCACTATATATAGGGGTGGAGGGGGCTGGTTTCTTGCCCTCCAAGTCCATTGGGGCATTGGCAAAGGTGGGAGGAAAGAAATCCCATCCTTTCCCTTCCCCACCGATTGTTATCCCCCCTTTTTAGGGATCTTGATCTTATCCCTTCGGGATATGATCTTATTCCTTCTAAGGGGGATCTTGGGGCGCCTTGACCCTGGGTATGGGGCCTTGACACCACTACCCACGTTCATGTGGGTCCCCCCATGCAGGTGGGCCCCACTCCGGAACCTTCTAGAACCTTCACGGTACAATACCGAAAAATCCCGAACATTTTCCTGTGGCCAAAATAGGACTTCCCATATATAAATCTTTACCTCCGGACCATTCCGGAACTCCTCATGACGTCCGGGATCTCATCCGGGACTCCGAACAACTTTCAGTAACCACATACAATTTCCCATAACAACTCTAGCATCACGAAACCTTAAGCGTGTAGACCCTACGGGTTCGGGAACCATGCAGACATGACCGAGACACCTCTCCGGCCAATAACCAATAGCGGGATCTGGATACCCATATTGGCTCCCACATGTTCCACGATGATCTCATCAGATGAACCACGATGTCGGGGATCCAATTAATCCCGTATACAATTCCCTTTGTCCATCGGTATGTTACTTGCCAAGATTCGATCGTCGGTATCCCTATACCTTGTTCAATCTCGTTACCGGCAAGTCTCTTTACTCATTCCATAACGCATGATCCCGTGGCTAACTCCTTAGTCACATTGAGCTCATTATGATGATGCATTACTGAGTGGGCCCAGAGATACCTCTCCGTCATACGGAATGACAAATCCCAGTCTCGATTCGTGCCAACCCAACAGACACTTTCGGAGATACCTGTAGTGCACCTTTATGGTCACCCAGTTACGTTGTGACGTTTGATACACCCAAAGCATTCCTACGGTATCCGGGAGTTGCACAATCTCATGGTCTAAGGAAATGATACTTGACATTAGAAAAGCTCTAGCAAACGAACTACACGATCTTGTGCTATGCTGAGGATTGGGTCTTGTCCATTACATCATTCTCCTAATGATGTGATCCCGTTATCAATGACATCCAATGTCCATGGTTAGGAAACCACAACCATCTATTGATCAACGAGCTAGTCAACTAGAGGCTCACTAGGGACATGCTGTGGTCTATGTATTCACATATGTATTACGGTTTCCGGTTAATACAATTATAGCATGAACAATAGACAATTATCATGAACAAGGAAATATAATAATAACCATTTTATTATTGCCTCTAGGGCATATTTCCAACAGTCTCCCACTTGCACTAGAGTCAATAATCTAGTTACATTGTGATGAATCGAACACCCATAGAGTTCTTGTGCTAATCATGTTTTGCTCGTGGAAGAGGTTTAGTCAACGGATCTGCGACATTCAGATCCGTATGTACTTTACAAATATCTATGTCTCCATCTTGAATATATTCACGAATGGAGTTGAAGCGGCGCTTGATGTGCTTGGTCTTCCTGTGAAACCTAGGCTCCTTGGCAATGGCAATAGCTCTAGTGTTGTCATAGAAGAGAGTCATCGGGCCCGACGCATTGGGAATCACTCCTAGGTCGGTGATAAACTCCTTCATCCAGACTCCTTCCTGAGCTGCTTCCGAAGCAGCTATGTACTCCGCTTCACATGTAGATCCCGCCACGACGCTTTGCTTGCAACTGCACCAGCTGACTGCCCCACCATTCAAAATGTACACGTATCTGGTTTGTGACTTGGAGTCATCCAGATCTGTGTCAAAGCTAGCATCGACGTAACCCTTTACGACGAGCTCTTCGGCACCTCCATAAACGAGAAACATATCCTTAGTCCTTTTCAGGTACTTCAGGATATTCTTGACCGCTGTCCAGTGTTCCATTCCGGGATCACTTTGGTACCTCCCTACCAAACTTATGGCAAGGTTCACATCAGGTCTGGTACACAGCATGGCATACATAATAGAGCCTATGGCTGAGGCATAGGGGATGACACTCATCTTTTCTCTTTCTTCTGCTGAGGTCGGGCGTTGAGCTGCGCTCTATCTCACACCTTGCAATACAGGCAAGAACCCCTTCTTGGACTGATCCATATTGAACTTCTTCAATATCTTGTCAAGGTATGTGCTTTGTGAAAGACCAATGAGGTGTCTCAATCTATCTCTATAGATCTTGATGCCTAATATGTAAGCAGCTTCTCCAAGGTCCTTCATTGAAAAACACTTATTCAAGTAGGCCTTTATGCTTTCCAAAAGTTCTATATCATTTCCCATCAACAGTATGTCATCCACATATAATATGAGAAATGCGAGAGAGCTCCCACTCACTTTCTTGTAAATACAGGCTTCTCCATAAGTCTGTATAAACCCAAACGCTTTGATCATTTCATCAAAGAGAATGTTCCAACTCCGAGATGCTTGCACCAGCCCATAGATGGAGCGCTGGAGCTTGCATACTTTGTCAGCATTCTTAGGATCGACAAAACCTTCCGGCTGCATCATATACAATTCTTCCTTAAGGAAACCATTAAGGAATGCCGTTTTGACGTCCATTTGCCAGATCTCATAATCATAGAATGCGGCAATTGCTAACATAATTCGGACGGACTTCAGCTTCGCTACGGGTGAGAAGGTCTCATCATAGTCAACCACTTGAACTTGTCGATAACCCTTAGCGACAAGCCGAGCCTTATAGATGGTCACATTACCATCTGCGTCAGTCTTCTTCTTAAAGATCCACTTATTCTGTATGGCTTGTCGATCATCGGGCAAGTCCGTCAAAGTCCATACTTTGTTTTCATACATGGATCCTATCTCGGATTTCATGGCTTCAAGCCATTTGTTGGAATCCAGGCCCGCCATCGCTTCTTCATAGTTCGAAGGTTCACCGTTGTCTAACAACATGATTTCCAGGATAGGGTTGCCGTACCACTCTGGTGCGGAACGTGTCCTTGTGGACCTATGAAGTTCAGTAGCAACTTGACCCAAAGTTTCATGATCATCATCATTAACTTCCTCACTAGTCGGTGCAGGCACCACAGAAACATCTTCCTGAGCTGTGCTACTCTCCGGTTCAAGAGGGGGTACCTCATCAAGTTCTACTTTCCTCCCACTTACTTCTTTCGAGAGAAACTCTTTCTCTAGAAAGGATCCATTCTTGGCAACAAAGATCTTGCCTTCGGATATGAGGTAGAAGGTATACCCAATAGTTTCCTTAGGGTATCCTATGAAGACGCATTTTTCCGATTTGGGTTCGAGCTTTTCAGGTTGAAGTTTCTTGACATAAGCATCGCATCCCCAAACTTTCAGAAACGACAGCTTAGGTTTCTTCCCAAACCATAATTCATACGGTGTCGTCTCTACGGATGTAGATGATGCCCTATTTAAAGTGAATGCGGCAGTCTCTAAAGCATAACCCCAAAATGATAGCGGTAGATCGGTAAGAGACATCATAGATCGCACCATATCCAATAGAGTGCGTTTACGACGTTCGGACACACCATGACGCTGAGGTGTTCCAGGTGGCGTGAGTTGTGAAACAATTCCACATTTCCTTAAGTGCGTGCCAAACTCGTGACTCAAGTATTCTCCTCCACGATCTGATCGTAAGAACTTTATTTTCCTGTCACGTTGATTCTCTACCTCGCTCTGAAATTCCTTGAACTTTTCAAAGGTCTTAGACTTGTGTTTCATTAAGTAGACATACCCATATCTACTTAAGTCATCAGTGAGGGTGAGAACATAACGATAGCCACCGCGAGCCTCAATGCTCATTGGACCGCATACATCAGTATGTATTATTTCCAACAAGTTGGTTGCTCGCTCCATTGTTCCGGAGAACGGAGTCTTGGTCATTTTGCCCATGAGGCATGGTTCGCATGTGTCAAATGATTCATAATCAAGAGACTCCAAAAGTCCATCTGCATGGAGTTTCTTCATGCGTTTGACACCAATGTGACCAAGGCGGCAGTGCCACAAGTATGTGGGACTATCATTATCAACCTTACATCTTTTGGCATTCACACTATGAATATGTGTAACATCACATTTGAGATTCAATAAAAATAAACCATTGACCAGCGGGGCATGACCATAAAACATATCTCTCACATAAATAGAACAGCCATTATTCTCGGATTTAAATGAGTAGCCATCTCGCATTAAACGAGATCCAGATACAATGTTCATGCTCAAAGCTGGCATTAAATAACAATTATTGAGGTTTAAAACTAATCCCGAAGGTAAATGTAGAGGTAGCATGCCGACGGCGATCACATCGACCTTGGAACCATTCCCGACGCGCATCGTCACCTCGTCCTTCGCCAGTCTCCGCTTATTCCGCAGCTCCTGTTTTGAGTTACAAATGTGAGCAACCGCACCGGTATCAAATACCCAGGAGCTACTATGAGCGCTGGTAAGGTACACATCAATAACATGTATATCATATATACCCTTGGCGTTGCCGGCCTTCTTATCCGCTAACTACTTGGGGCAGTTCCGCTTCCAGTGACCATTTCCCTTGCAATAAAAGCACTCAGTCTCAGGCTTGGGTCCATTCTTTGGCTTCTTCCCGGCAACTGACTTACCGGGCACAACAACTCCCTTGCCGTCCTTCTGGAAGTTCTTCTTACCCTTGCCTTTCTTGAAACTAGTGGTCTTATTCACCATCAACACTTGATGTTCCTTTTTGATCTCCAGCTCCGCTGATTTCAGCATTGAATATAACTCAGGAATGAACTTCTCCATCCCGTGCATATTGTAGTTCATCACAAAGCTCTTGTAGCTAGGTGGAAGCGACTAGAGGATCCTGTCAATGACCGAGTCATCTAGAAGATTAACTCCCAGCTGAGACAAGCGGTTGTGCAACCCAGACATTTTGAGTATATGCTCGCTGACAGAGCTGTTTTCCTCCATCTTACAACTGTAGAACTTGTCGGAGACTTCTTATCTCTCGACCCGGGCATGAGCTTGGAAAACCATTTTCAGCTCTTGGAACATCTCATATGCTCTGTGTTGCTCAAAACGCTTTTGGAGCCCCGGTTCTAAGCTGTAAAGCATGCCGCACTGAACCAGGGAGTAATCATCACTACGTGATTGCCAGGCGTTCATAACGTCTTGAGTTGCTGGGAAAATGGGTGCGTTACCTAGCGGTGCTTCAAGGATATATGCTTTCTTGGCAGCTATGAGGATGATCCTCAAGTTACGGACCCAGTCCGTATAGTTGCTACCATCGTCTTTCAGCTTGGTTTTCTCTAGGAACGCGTTGAAGTTGAGGGCAACATTAGCGTGGGCCATTGGATCTACAAGATAGATTGTAAAGACAATTTTAGACTAAGTTCATGATAATTAAGTTCATCTGACCAAATTATTTAATGAACTCCCACTCAGAAAGACATCCCTCTAGTCATCTAAGTGATACATGATACGAATCGACTAGGCCGTGTCCGATCATCACGTGAGACGGACTAGTCATCAACGGTGAACATCTCCATGTTGATCACATCTACTATACAACTCATGTTCGACCTTTCGGTCTCTCGTGTTCCGAGGCCATGTCTGTACATGCTAGGCTCGTCAAGTCAACCTAAGTGTTTCACATGTGTAAATCTGGCTTACACCCGTTGTATGCGAACGTTAGAATCTATCACACCCGATCATCACGTGGTGCTTCGAAACAACGAACCTTTGCAACGGTGCACACTTAGGGGGAACACATTTCTTGAAATTTTTAGTGAGGGATCATCTTATTTATGCTACCGTCGTTCTAAGCAAATAAGATGTAAACATGATAAACATCACATGCAAATCATAAAGTGACATGATATGGCCAATATCATCTTGCGCTTTTGATCTCCATCTTCGAGGCGCGGCATGATCACCATCGTCACCGGCATGACACCATGATCTCCATCATCATGATCTCCATCATCGTGTCTTCATGAAGTTGTCTCGCCAACTATTACTTCTACTACTATGGCTAACGGTTAGCAATAAAGTAAAGTAATTACATTGCGTTTTCATTGACACGCAGGTCATACAATAAATTAAGACAACTCCTATGGCTCCTGCCAGTTGTCATACTCATCGACATGCAAGTCGTGATTCCTATTACAAGAACATGATCAATCTCATACATCACATATATAATTCATCACATCCTTTTGGCCATATCACATCACATAGCATACCCTGCAAAAACAAGTTAGACGTCCTCTAATTGTTGTTGCAAGTTTTAGGTGGCTCCTATGGGTTTCTAGCAAGAACGTTTCTTACCTACGCAAAAGCCACAACGGTGATATGCCAATTGCTATTTACCCTTCATAAGGACCCTCTTCATCGAATCCGATCCGACTAAAGTGGGAGAGACAGACACCCGCTAGCCACCTTATGCAACAAGTGCATGTCAGTCGATGGAACCTGTCTCACGTAAGTGTACGTGTAAGGTCGGTCCGGGCCGCTTCATCCCACAATGCCGCCGAATCAAGATAGGACTAGTAACGGTAAGCAAATTGAACAAATCATCACCCACAACTACTTGTGTTCTACTCGTGCATAGAATCTACGCATAGACCTAGCTCATGATGTCACTGTTGGGAACGTAGTAATAATTCAAAAATTTCCTACGTGTCACCAAGATCAATCTAGGAGATGCTAGCAACAAGTGAGAGGGAGTGCATCTTCATACCCTTGAAGATCGCTAAGTGGAAGCATTACAAGAACGCGGTTGATGGAGTCGTACTCGCGGCGATTCAAATCGCGGAAGATCCGATTCAAGTGCCGAACGGATGGCGCCTTTGCGTTCAACACACGTACAGCCCGGGGACATCTCCTCCTTCTTGATCCAGCAAGGGGAGAGGAGAAGTTGAGGGAGAGCTCCGGCAGCATGACGGCATGGTGGTGGAGCTTGCGGTTCTCTGGCAGGGCTTCGCCAAGCACTACGGAGGAGGAGGAGTTGGAGGGGGGAAGGGCTGCGCCAGGGGCAAGGGGTGCAGCTCCCATTCACCTCCCCACTATATATAGGGGTGGAGGGGGCTGGTTTCTTGCCCTCCAAGTCCATTGGGGCGTTGGCAAAGGTGGAAGGAAAGAAATCCCATCCTTTCCCTTCCCCACTGATTGTTATCCCCCCTTTTTAGGGATCTTGATCTTATCCCTTCGGGATATGATCTTATTCCTTCTAAGGGGGATCTTGGTGCGCCTTGACCAGGGGTGTGGGGCCTTGCCCCCACTACCCACGTTCATGTGGGTCCCCCCATGCAGGTGGGCCCCACTCCGGAACCTTCTAAAACCTTCCCGGTACAATACCGAAAAATCCCAAACATTTTCCGGTGGCCAAAATAGGACTTCCCATATATAAATCTTTACCTCCGGACCATTCCGGAACTCCTCGTGACGTCCGGGATCTCATCCGGGACTCCGAACAACTTTCGGTAACCACATACAATTTCCCATAACAACTCTAGTGTCACGGAACCTTAAGTGTGTAGACCCTACAGGTTCGGGAACCATGCAGACATGACCGAGACACCTCTCCGGCCAATAACCAATAGGGGGATCTGGATACCCATATTGGCTCCCACATGTTCCACGGTGATCTCATCAGATGAACCACGATGTCGGGGATCCAATTAATCCCGTATACAATTCCCTTTGTCCATCGATATGTTACTTGCCCGAGATTCGATCGTCGGTATCCCTATACCTTGTTCAATCTCGTTACTGGCAAGTCTCTTTACTCATTCCGTAACGCATGATCCCGTGGCTAACTACTTAGTCACATTGAGCTCATTATGATGATGCATTACCGAGTGGGCCCAGAGATACCTCTCCGTCATACGGAGTGACAAATCCCAGTCTCGATTCGTGCCAACCCAACAGACACTTTCGGAGATACCTGTAGTGCACCTTTATGGTCATCACCCAGTTACGTTGTGACCTTTGATACACCCAAAGCATTCCTACGGTATCTGGGAGTTGCACAATCTCATGGTCTAAGGAAATGATACTTGACATTAGAAAAGCTCTAGCAAACGAACTACACGATCTTGTGCTATGCTTAGGATTGGGTCTTATCCATCACATCATTCTCCTAATGATGTGATCCTATTATCAATGACATCCAATGTCCATGGTTAGGAAACCACAACCATCTATTGATCAACAAGCTAGTCAACTAGAGGCTCACTAGGGACATGCTGTGGTCTATGTATTCACACATGTATTACGGTTTTCGGTTAATACAATTATAGCATGAACAATAGACAATTATCATGAACAAGGAAATATAATAATAACCATTTTATTATTGCCTCTAGGGCATATTTCCACACTCAAGAGAAGCAGCATGCTCACGTGCAAGATCATGAGCTTGATGGTGCTGTAGGCGAACAACATGACAATAGGAGATCCTACCAGCAGCAGCAGCAAAGGTTAATTAAACCACCCATATTCTCATGCACAAAGAGGGGAAGAGTAAGACAGAAGCAGCGAAAGCAGCAGCCAAAAAGCCGCCGCGCCCCGTCAGACGCGTGGAATTCGGCCCGGACGGCAAACCTCTCGGGATAAGGCCATGCGGTGTCTGCAATGTGGTGACCAAACATAATTCACGCACATGCACACACCACACAGATGCCACCATCGACAAGAAAAAGCTGCAGAAGCAGATCAGAGCCGCCCATGTTTCTACCACTGGAGACGACACACGTAACAGCTACACTTGCGGCAAGTGTGGGGGCACTGATGGACATAATGCCCCCACATGCAAACTGGGCAAGGTCAATGGCCCTGAACAGAAGCAGGGCAAGGTCCAAAGTTCCAAAAAAACAAAATAAGAGGATGAAGAAGAAGAGTTTGACGAGAATGATGACCAATCAGACGAAGACAATGAAGATGACAGTATTGGGAACGAGGAACCTGAAACTTACGATGAAGCTGCCAAGGATCAAGCCGGAAAGGACGCCGACAAGGGGCAGCATTCGCAACCAGTTAGAAGGAGCTCAAGACTAAAGAATCCATAGTGGTTGTGCTGCTGCGTCAATTCAAAAATAAGCTTGTACTCTCGATTGCCTCGGTACACAATGAAGAATCGTATCAGAAACACTGTCGTTACCAAAACTTATTTAGCTTCATTATCAATTTCTGGATCAGTACTATAGTTAAGATACCATTTGTGATTTGTGCCCGCTGGACCAGTGACATTATTATGTAAACCATTTCATAAACCTTTCGAATGCACTAAAAAATATATTTGAATTGATCTGGATTTATGTAACGTCAACACTACTGTCGACCAGTAACTCAGCAATTTTTTTTAAAAAAAATTGGAACTCTGATAGTACATCAGTACTAATAAGTCTGGCATGTTAGTTCAACGCAGAGCAACCAAACACACTCGTGAACACCTCAAAAAACATTTTTCAAGAACTATGACTGGTCTGCCGGTCCTAGTTCAGAACACCCATCAGTACATAAAAGAATTACCTCAAGCAAACAGAAAAAATAGAAGTACAAATATAATACACATGTACTGATGAAAAACTAATTTATCTGTAAAAAATACTTTCAAAAATTATGTTGATTTAAACAATCATTTCAGAAAACAAGGTTTGAAAAAATTAGCATCACACACAATATAAAAAAATGCTCAAAACAACGGCACATGGGCTGGCGTGATACAAAAATAATACACTTGTATTGGTAAGTTCACCCACACGTCAATCACCAGTCCAAGTATTCGTCACTCAAATAGTACAAAATGTCATCATTAATGACCCTGAGACATGCAAGTGGGATAAGCAGCTGGTAAGTACACCTAGACAAGACTGGTCAGTGCGACCAGTGAATAGCCCTACAAAGAAATTGGCTTGGACGGGTGGTTTTTCCAGGCCACCGCCCGCGCCACCCACTAGGCGGTTTCCACGACGGACTGCAACGGCGACCCCACGACCACTACCCCCACGTCCGTGATGAACCGCCTCCCCCACGTCCCCAACCACGCCTTGAAATACCCCATTCGCCTCCATCTCTGCCTCATTCCAAGAACCACCATTACCGCTCCATCTCCACTACCAACTCCCCACAACATCTCTATTTGAAGCCCATCGTCGCTCGAGGAGGGCAATGGTGGAGGAACCGTCTGCCAAGCGTCAGCGTGGCAAGATGTCCGACCAGAGTAGCAACCTCGACGATGTTTACGTCCCCGGTGAGAAACTCGAGTACACCGAAACACTCAAAAGGGTTGAGCTCCACAGCAAGGAGATGCTGGAGGTCGTCTGCACCAGCAAACCGGACGAAGCCGACGAGATCATCAGGAGGCTCAGGATGAAGGGTGGCAGCTTGTATCCTAGCTTCATCGGCGTTGATTTGGAGTTTACCAGAAAAGATGAAACTTCGCAGATGGCAGCAATTCTGCAGTTATGCGTGGAGGAACTCTACCTGGTATACCACATCACCGCGCCCACAAAATGGTGAACCATCCTACGCATTTTCCCTCTTCATTCATCTGTTTAATTAGTACTGCTCCCTCAAAATTTCATTAAACTAGTTTCCCAACTAGATGTACTAGTGTAGTTTGTGAAGTGGATGCACTAGTACATGTTTCTCAAGTAGATGCACTAGAATATATTTTGAACCTGATGCACTGGATTAGTATCTGAAATTCTTGCACAAGATTAATTTCTGAACTTGATGTACTAGTGTAATTTCTGATCTTGATGCACTAGTGTAGTTTCTAGACTTGATTTATTAAAAGATGTTTCTGAACTTGATGTAGAAAAGTAGTTTCTGAACTTGGTCTGATGTTATTTTCAGCAGCAAAATAAGTAAGAACTTGGTGAAGCACTGGTATAGCTTTTTTTATTCAACAAAAGAAAACTAAACTGGTATTAAGCAGCACATAGATCATTGACTCTGATATAGGTTTCTGAACTTGGTGAAGCATTTGGTGAAGAACTGTAGATACCAAAAGAAAAATAACATGGTGTACTTGAATTTAATTTCAGAACTTTGTGTACTAGTTTCTGAACTACATTCATCCATGACTTATACTATATAAACATCTACTTCATGGATTCATCACTTGTAAACCAAAAAACATAAGAATTAAATCTTGAAAAGAACACTAATCTTCAATATGTCTCTCCCCTTGCAGGCCCAAGCGCCTCAAAGAGCTTCTGAAGGAGGAGAAGTTGTACACCTTTGTCGGTTTCAGCATTAAAGATGACAAAGAGATGCTGAAGAAGTCTGGTTTGGAGATAAACCCAAACAACTTCATCGACATTCAGTGCAACTGAAGAGTTCCATACACCAGAAAAGAGTACGACTCCTTGGCTAATGTTGCATCCAGTGTGATCCACCCATTCTACGACAACATGAAGAAGAAGATCGACAGGGAGGAAGACCATAAACTGTGGGGGATCAGCCCACTACCAGAAAAGCTCATCAAGTATGCATCGATAGATGCGTACGCCACCTACTAGTCATGGAAGAAAATTGACAACATTAAAACAGGTCTCGAAAGGTCAAAAGAGAAGAAAGAGGACCCCTACTACCACTACCACTATGTGGGATGAAGAGACATCAAACTCTGCCTTCATGTTGCTTGCGCTTGTGCTTGTCCTTTGTCTTGTTTCAAATTCGTAGTTTGCTTTTGTTAGGTTAAACTAGTTTGCTTATGTCATGTGTGTCTGCGTTGAACAAGTTTGCTTATGTCAAATACATAGTTTGCGTATGTCGTTGAACAAGTTTGCTAGCTTCCTATTTTGTTTATCCATCATTTGAAGTTGAAGTAGCTTGTGAATGAAACTTTGTGGCTGCTCTTCAGCACTAGTTATGGAGCAACTAATCACAGAGGGATGTTTCATGTGTAGTTTGGATTCATCATTGTACGAAAAACAGAACATTGAAAACATTCAATACAATTTGGGCTGCTTAACACGCTTGTAAAAACAAATCCCGCAGGATATCCCACTTCAAAGTTGAAACAAAAAACTTAGTACTTCATGTACTGTTGTCATCCCTATGATCTATGTTTATATGAACAAAACATGCCCCAACACAACTTTTAACACTAACATAGACTTGTACTGGCAGCATATATTTCAGAAAACACCGGCAGACTAAGAACAACAACAAATAGTAGCCTTGGACACTCAGTACAGCTTAATCCTGTACGGTAGTACTATCACACTAAATAGTTTCTTGTTTCAGAAGAACACAAAAAAGGTACATCACACTAAAAGACTAAGTTCCAGTCGAGGACAACATTCAGTACTAACAAGATCATGCTTCTAGTCGTTAGAAAATTAGTAAGTACTGCAACAGAAAAGCTAAGAACCATCAGTACGTATTTCTTAGTCACTAACATCCTAGGAATGACAGTACTGGTACACTTGAACACATAGTACATCTGTACTACAATAAAAAGGAACAAGAAGCATCAGTTCGCATTCCTTAATCATTGACAGACTAAGAATAACAGTACTAGTACAATTGAAATCTCAGTACAACTTAGTTTATATGGCAAGTACTATGATACCAAACAATGCCAGAAGACCCTTGAGAATAATCACAGCCGAGAAAAAGAAGGCCAAAACTCAATCAAAAAGATATCAGTTCGACCAAGGAGAACATTCAGTGCTAATAAAATAGTGCTTACATAATCCAATAAAATTCACAAGAACCACAATAAAAAGCATCAGTCCACATTACTGGAGTAGTGAGGTACTAGTTTCAAACAAAAATAATAATGACCGCCCGAGGACAGGCCGGCCCTACGCAGGAGGATACACTTGGACTCGAGCCCACGGTGGAACCGTTGGCGAATCCATAGTAATCGACACAGCGTGGAGCCAGCCGACCAGGGCCCACAGGTCATGGAACAGAGAGCGAGCGTCGTGTATAAGCGCTCAGGTAAGTATTCAGAGGAGTTCGACAGATGAGCCACGACAACGCTTATAAACTGGTCGAGAGCCCCCTCGGCAAGCGAGGTGGGACTAAACTCACAGCGCACGTGCAACCAGCAGTGCACAGTAGCGTGCATGGGCCATTTGGGCCAGAAAAGGGCCCAATACGCCTGCTCCTTGGAATCCTCCCTCGCCTCCAAACTGTCCTCACCCCACCCCATAAGGCCCGTTGAATAAACCAAAGCACGTGTAAAAAAATTATAAACTACTACAAAAAAGTTCAAAAATTGAATATAGAAAAGTTCAAATACATGTTCGCATGCAATAATTTTAAAATAAAATAAATTCAGCTCTGCGGCACGGATAAAAGGATAAAAAATATGCTACAAAAACAATGATACTTTAAAAAGCGGAGAACTTAATAGGGTTATCTGTTAAATGTAGCTAATTTAAACCAGTGGATTAATTTTTACTTTGAAGTTCAACTACTAAAATGTAAGAAGTTCAAACAATGTTGGTTGTTAATTCTGCTAAATTTCTTATATTTAACTAAAATCTGGCTAGAGCTGACCTAACAATTTCGTCGTAAATAATCTCAATCCCCAAAAAACTTCAGTTCTAACATATCATATGACATCAGTTCTACAAAACCACGAAGGGTCAGTCCACTCACGCTACATCCACATGCTACTGTGACACCAATTTTTGAAGCCGTACGCTGTATGAAATTACAATTCAGTACTCACAACACTATACCATAAGTACACGAAAGAGGGTACAGAAACTATGAAGGTCCAACTTAGGTTGGGACAGATGAAAATAAAATAAGTCTCACTTTTGAGCAACAACTCGCAATGCACTGAAAAAAGTGTTTCAATTCAACTAGTGTATAAGACTTCAGTGCAAAAAAAACTTAACCAAAACAAATCCCCGAGAAAACAGACACGAGTAAAAGAGCTATTCAACCACATTCTCATCACAGAAAAAAGTTCGTAAAACGTTGTGCCACACTGAAAACATCACAAAGTATCATGGTTATTACATAGTTGACAAGACATCCAAACCCTACATACAAAGCATACAATGTTTCAAGACATAAATCACACAAGTATCCCATTCACTACGCAAATGATAATCAATTCTTCTATGCACCAGGAGCCAAAGCATGAACCTCCTCGGGGAGCTCCGTCACCAACACCTGGTTATTCAGGTTGAACACGACTGTATACAGATCCTCAGCATTCCAATCAACAATACGCGGCTGCAAAACAAAAAACAAATAATCAAAAATCATGACACAGAAAAAGGAAAAGAGAATCAGCCAAACACAGAAAGTGAAAGCTGAACTAGAACCCACATCGTTATTTTGAATGTTCTCGATGATCTTTTCACCATCATAGGTCCCCGCAAACTTCAGAGCATAATGGCCACATCAACCTTGACGAACCTTGGTCTCTTTGCTAAACCTTCCAATTGGGCGGCTTGCTTGCATTATACTGAGCATCACCATACACAGCCTTCATTACTTCGGCTAATCTAGAGATTTGTAAATTAAAGACCACAGAAAAAAAGAAAATAAACCACACATTTCTGGTCTCAGAAAAGCAGAAACAAAAGGCAAAAAAATTAATCTAGTAGAGATAATCAATATCACTCACAATCTTCTCGCAGTCTTTGTGATAGGTGTTCTTTGAAGGACGATGGTTCTTCCCATACGGTAAAGCATCGAGCATGCCAACGGTACTTCGTTACCGATTCATGACATATAAGGAATAGTGTGACACTTTCAAATCCTTTGATAAAACCATAGGTTTGAATAGAGGCATCATGACCTAAAAACAAATGACCAAAAGAGATATTATATATTCAAAATAAAAACCTGCATCACAGCAAACAAATGAAACCAAAATCAGCTAGTAGATCTCACAAGGTCGATAGTAAGCAAGTCTTCCCCATCTCGAACATAGCTCTTGAAATCTCTCGCTGCACTCTCCACATTAAACTCTTCCTCTTCATCACCGTAAAATGAACAGTCAAGGACAACCTGCGAAAAGGCAAAAAGAAATAGACAGGGGAAAAGGATCAACAAGGAAAGTATTTTAAAAACTCGTAAAACAATAGCCAGTCTTATTTCATAGAAAGAAACGATCTGATTCATTACCGTGATGAAATATGGACTCAGCAAGATCCTTTTTCCAGATGTGAAATCAACATTTCTTTCAGGATTTCGCTTCCATTCATCAATGAGGAAGTCCATTAAATCACCCTCCGTCAGCTGTCCAGGTGCAAAAACTTCCCAGATGCGATTGCTAGTGAATGTAGTTACGTTATCATCGGGCTGAGGTATCAGTGAGAATGTAGTCCTGCAGCACACAGAAAACAAAAGCAGGGAAAGGAAGATAAGGCATTCATAGCAGTTCAAGTTATATAAAATGAGCAGTTAAGGTCATATTTATTTAGCAGTTAGAAACAATAGAAGAAAAGAAGAGGAAACATAATGAGAGATACTCACTCGGCGTAATTCTCACGTCCTTCATCACTAAGCAACAGATTATACAACTTGCGAGCCTTGTCCAGGTGATGGAATTTACGAGGGTGAAGCTGCTGCACGGGGGAGCAAAACTTAATCGGAGCTCTGGGTGCACACTTCGTGCTTGTAACATTGCCAGACTTCAACACAGCATCCTTCCTAGCAACATCGGCTCTACGGCCCACTATTCCAGCAAGGGGAGATACACCCTTGGCAGCAGCACTCCTGGTGACTCTTCCCATGCCAGCGATCTTGTCAAACGCGTCATCGTCACTGTCTATCAATTGCACATTGGGATTCTTGGGTGTAGAGGGGCTCTCTGGACCAGCAGCCGTAGAACCTTTGAGAGCTCCCAACCGCCCCTTCATAACACCAGATCTTGTCTTTTCAAGAGAACGCCCTGGCTCAAATCAACAGCCACACGCTCGAGCTCTGAGAACTGGCTTCCAAAGATCCTGTAGTCATGCTCCCCAAGATCCAGCCACTCACCTGCAACAAAAAAGGAGGAGCGCAAAAAGGGTAAGTTCAAATACAGAATTCATGACAGTACTAGTCAAGAGGTAGAAGCTGGAAACAAAGACAAAAGGTCATGCATACGTACAAGGTTCGATGCCAAACAAACCCCAGAAGTCAACATCAAACACATCGCTAGTGGCGCAGGTATACAGTAGAGTCTTCCTAATGTCAAGAATGTTTTCGTGGGTGTAATCCAACATTTCAATCACATCATCCTCCCGGCAATGATAAGTCTTGCAGTTTTGTAGCATAAAGAAGCCCCAATCATGCCTGTTAACAAGAAAAAACAAAGGGTACATTACAAATTTAAAATACAGGAATACAACCAAATATTGGAAAACCACGCATTCCAACAACAAAAGCAACTAATAAATTTCGTTAAAATGGATACTCATGTGTTTTCCTGCTACGGCACACAAACAAACTCGCAAGAGAAACCATCAACATGCACCGGCGAGAACGGTTTGGCCCTATGTACACTGGACTCCCTCCAAAGCCTCTTTATATTATCTGTCATAGTCCTGAAGAATCTAACTGCATCACTCCAGGTTTCATCACGGAGTGAATCAAGACACTCAAAACGAAGGAACCTCAAATTCAGAACAACCAAGCACCAATGCCCAACATCTTCACCAGGCTTCATGACAGCCACAAATGACGGCGGATCAAAAGTAGGGAAAAGAAGCTGACAAAAAATCACAGAGGAAAATGAATTTAACAAATTATAATGAAACTAAATATTCAGCCCCCAAAACAATAAATAAAAGAGGAAATTGAAATTCAGAAGTCCAAACAGATCAAATTATCATAAGTTCTAATTGAGTAAGCAACTCAGTACAAAAAAATAAAGGCTACTCAAGTTTATCTCCATTGCCCAAACTTGCAAGAAACATGTCAGTTCGACTTCCTTGCTACAATAAGTTCAACTACAAAAAAGAGCACGCATAATTCCTAAGTACAGGAAAAAAAACAGGCTACTCCAGTTCATTTCTACCTTCCAAACTTGCAAGAAACATGACAGTTCTAGTTCATGAGTACAATAAGTTTAGATAAGAGCATGCATCTTTCGTCAGTACGCAAAAAACATCAAACATCAGGATGAGTCACATACATGGTCGTAACCATCAGCCCTTGATCTTGTGAACCACTTCTGCACATTGGCATCAATATTTCCATCATGGATCTTGGTCTGGATTACAAAAAGAACAACAACAGTTAGAAAATTGCCAAATAACTTATCATCCTATGTATAAAGCAAATACTGACCGTCACCCATCTGGGAACAATCAACTTGTCAGTGTCTTTGTACTTCTCACGTAGAGAATATAAAACAACATCAGCAGTGTCTGAATTGAGCATGCCAGCGGGGACGAACGCTTTAGCAACAGAACCAACAGTAGCATCGCATTCCTTATTTTGAAACATTGGCTTTTCACTAGGGGAAAAACAAGATGATAGGAATTAAAACTACCGCAGTGACAACAATAATCATATGAGAGAAAAGGAAAAGATACGAAAATGATACAGGCAAAATCCGACACTAACCGTTTCCCACGGCTCGTGCGCAACCTCGTAACAGCGAAGATAAACGAATCAACCTTAGCAGCATTAGCACCTTCTAATTGCAGAAAAAAGAAAAAATAAATAAGTTCAAGCACTACAAGGGAACATGGCCACAATGCCATAAATGAGAAGTACGCCTCATTTACAAGTCCTTACCTTCACTTTCAGGGTTTGACGACGGAAGATCCTGTGACGACAGCAATATGCCCGCGCTTTCAGGGTTTGACGACGGAAGATCCTGTGATGACAGCAATATGCCTGCGCTTTCAGGGTCTGAAGATAGAAAATCCTGGGACGACAGGAGCGCCTCCCATGTCAAGGGGCCAGAAGAAATCTACAGAATTAAATCATCATCCTCAGATGGCACCTCCTCCACGCTAGACACGTCGGCGTCTTCCAATGCATCACTGTAGTCAAGCCCTCCAGGCGGGAAATTTTTTGGCGGCACCTCTTCAGAATCAGAACCATTATCATTCTCAGCAATACCAACACCATAGGATTTGGCATGAAGTATGCTGGCAGCACCAACATCCTCATCAGCAACTTTGCCACCAACATCGCAACCACTGCTAAATGGAACCGCACAAGCATCTGGTCCAACAGTAACGGCCACCTCGCGCTCAACATCAGCCATCTGAAAAAAAAAATTCAGACAGTGAAGAAAATAAGCAAAACTAACAACCAAAAAAACTCGCAAGAGGTGCACAGACTAACTTTTGCAGCTACAAGAAACAACAGTGAAAGTTGCATATAAAATTAATGCAAGCACACAAAACAAACCTTAGTAGCATCCACAGCAACATCATCGATGTTGCTGCGGCTAAAATTTAAAGGAACATCACAGATGGGCGAACAAGGCTTATCACCAACAACAGGATCCTGATTCATAGTAATAAAGCAAAAACAATGCTCTTATTAGCAACAACACAGAAAAAGTTAAACTACACTAACAAAAGGTAGATATCACCTACAATTCTTAACGATGTGGCAAAGAAAAATGAACATGTAAGGCACAGTGGTGCGCATGAAAATTCAAGAATCTTTCTAAACACAATAAAAAATAAAAATAACATTGCTCTTATCAGTAGATGAATCGTTAACTCCACACTCAACAACACCCTCAACACCATGACTGGTCTCTGATACGTCTCCAACGTATCTATAATTTTTTATTGTTCCATGTTATTATATTATCTGTTTTGGATATTTTATATGCATTAATATGCTATTTTATATTATTTTTGGGACTAATCTATTAACCTAGAGCCCAGTGCCAGTTTTTGTTTTTTCCTTGTTTTTGAGTTTTATAGAAAAGGAATATCAAACGGAGTCCAAACGAGCTGAAACTTTATGATGAATTTTTATGGGCCAAAAGAAGACCACGGAGTACTGGAGCCAGGCCAGGAGGTGGACAAGGAGTCCACAAGCCTAGGCCCCCCCTAGGGCGCGCCCCCTGGCTTGTGGGCCCCTCGAGCGTCCCCCTGACATGAGACCGACGCCAAAAATTCCTATAAATCCAGAAACCCCCGAAAAGAAACTTAGATCAGAAGTTCCGCCGCCGCAAGCCTCTGTAGCCACAAAAAACCGATCGGGAGCCCATTTCGGCACCCTGTCGGAGGGAGAAACCATCACCGGTGGCCATCTTCATCATCCCGGCGGTCTCCATGATGAGAGGGAGTAATTCACCCTCAGAGCTGAGGGTATGTACCAGTAGCTATGTGTTTGATCTCTCTCTCTCTCTCTCATGTTCTTGATTTGGCATGATCTTGATGTACCGCGAGCTTTGTTATTATAGTTGAATCATATGGTGTTTCTCCCCATCTACCTTCTTGTGATGAATTGAGTCTTGCTCTTTGAGGTTTCGTTATGTTGGATTGAGTATTGGATTTGAGAACACTTGATGTATGTCTTGCGATGGGATATCTGTGGTGACAATGGGATGTTCTACTGATGCACTTGATGTATGTTTTGGCACTCAACTCGCGGATTCCCGAGGTGACATTGGGGTAATCTATGCATAGGGGTTGATGCATGTTTTTGTCCTATGTTCTCCGATAGAAACTTTGGAGTGATTCTTTGTTGCACGTTGAGGGATTGTTATGTGATCCAATTATGTTATCATTGTTGAGAGAACTTGCACTAGTGAAAGTATGAACCCTAGGCCTTGTTTTCAAGCACTGCAATACCGTTTTCGCTCACCTTTGTTACTAGTTACCTTGCTGTTTTTATATTTTCAGATTACAAAAACCTATATATACTATCCATACTACACTTGTATCACCATTTCTTCGCCGAACTAGTGCACCTATACAATTTATCATTGTATTGGGTGTGTTGGGGACACAAGAGACTCTTTGTTATTTGGTTGCAGGGTTGTTTGAGAGAGACCATCTTCATCCTACGCCTCCCATGGATTGATAGACCTTAGGTCATCCACTTGAGGGAAATTTGCTACTGTCCTACAAAACTCTGCGCTTGGAGGCCCAACACGGGTCTACAAGAAGAAGGTTGCGTAGTAGACATCAAGCTCTTTTCTGGCGCCGTTGCCGGGGAGGCTAGGTAAGTGGCACTCACATCCCATCAACAAAGCTCTTTTCTGGCGTCGTTGCCGGGGAGGTGAGTGCTTGAAGGTATATCTTTAGATCTTGCAATTGAATCTTTTAGTTTCTTGTTTATCACTAGTTTAGTCTATAAAATAAAACTACAAAAAAATAGAATTGAGGTTGCCTCATATGCTTCATCTTTTTAATGTCTTTCGTGGAAATGATGGAAAGGAAAATTGTGCTCAAGTGTTAGAAGAAGAAGTCTATAAAATGTTTGGCACTAAATTTTTGAATGATGAGCATGATTGCAATGTTGTTGGTATGAGTTCTTTGAATATCCATGATGCTAATGATATGCAAAGCCACAAGCTTGGGGATGCTATGTTGGGTGAAGATGATATTTTTAGTCCCCCAAGTTTTGATGAGAATATTTATTATGATGATAGCATGCCACCGATTTATGATGATTATGTTGATGAAAGTGGGTTTGGAAGAGTGTCAACTCTAGGTACTAATGATCCCACCATTTTGGAGGGTGTTGAATCTTATTATAATGATAAAAGTGGATTTGGAGAGGTCATGACTTCATTTAGTAATGATTCCACTATTTTGGAAGAGGTTCCAATTGATTATGAGATCAAAGTTGCTATCTATGATGATTATTGTGATGACATGTATGATATAAAGAATAATGATAACCATGAAGCTTGTCATCATGATTTTAATTTTCAATTGGATTATGCCTCACATTATAGTTATTTTGTTGAGTTTGCTCCCACTACTATTCATGAGAAGAAATTTGCTTATGTGGAGAGTAATAAAATTTCTATGCTTGTGGATCATGAAAAGAATGCTTTATGTGATAGTTATATTGTTGAATTCATTCATGATGCTACTGAAAATTATTATGAGGGAGGAATATATGCTTGTAGAATTGCAATAATATCAAGTTTCCTCTCTATGTGTTGAAAGTTTTGAAGTTATGCTTGTTTTATCTTCCTATACTAGTTGATTCATGTTCCCATAATTTGTTTGCTCACAAAATACCTATGCATAGGAAGCGGGTTAGACTTAAATGTGCTAGTCATATGCTTCATGATGCTTCCATTATGTTTCAATTCTTATCTTTTATGTGAGCATCATTGAAATCATCATGCCTAGCTAAAAGGCATTAAAGAAAAGCGCTTGTTGGGAGACAACCCAACATTTAACCCTACTGTTTTTCTGTGTTAACATGATTAGGCTACTGTATTAATCATGTTTTATATCTTTTGTTTGAATAAAGTGCCAAGTAAAGCCTTTGGGATAGTGTGGATGATAGTTGACTTGATTATGTGCAAAAACAGAAACTTTTGCGTCCAGTACAGAAATTCGTATCTTTTACTGGAATGTGGAAAAACTCTTAATTTTTTACAGAGGATTGATATACAAATTTTATACGTTTTACTAACTTTTCAGAATTTTTAGAGTTACATAAGTATGACCTTAATTCCGATCTTTACGTACTGTTCTGTTATTGACAGATTTTGTTTTTGATGCATAGTTTGCTTGTTTTCTAGTTTCTATGGCTTATATTGCTTAATATAAATTGTAGAAATGATAGGGTAAAGTAGGAATCATGTGAGGAAATTATGAATCTTGTCTTGACAGTACCAAAGTGAATGATTTGTTTTATTATACTAACGGAGCTTACGAGTTTTCTGTTGAGTTTTGTGTTGTGAAGTTTTCAAGTTTTGGATAAAGATTTGATGGACTATGGAATAAGGAGTGGCAAGAGCCTAAGCTTGGGGATGCCCAAGGCACCCCAAGGTAATATTCAAGGACAACCAAGCATCTAAGCTTGGGGATTCCCCGGATGGCATCCCCTCTTTTGTCTTCAATCCATCGGTAAATTTACTTGAGGCTATATTTTTATTCACCACATGATATGTGTTTTGCTTGGAGTGTCATTTTATTTTGTTTAGATTTGCTTGCTGTTATTTAGAGTAATGTTTTGCATCTTTTATTTCAATAAATGTGTCAAGTATAGCCTTTACCATGCTTATTTTGCAAGTCTATATGTTGCTGTTTTGAAAACAGAAAGTTTTCTATCGCTGTATGAATTCTTCTGGAAAGTCAGAACATGATAAAATCTTGAAATTTTTGCACAATGAGTACCAACAAATTTTATACAGTGTAGTAATTTTTTAGAAATTTTTAAGTTAGGGAAGTATGAGTACAGTTGCACTCTTTACAGACTATCCTGTTTTGACAGATTGCTGTTATGTTTGCATTGTTTGCATATGTTTGCTTGTTTAATGATTCTATTTGAGGATAGGAGTATTAAATATGCAGAGGCATTTAGTATGCAATGTCAAATAATAATTTTAGTGATTTGCTACATTAGAGAATTATAAGGTTTTGCACTTGATTTATACTAACTTATCTCACGAGTTCTTGTTGAGTTTTGTGTGGATGAAGTTTTTAAGATTTAGGGAAACCGTGATATAAAAGGAATTAAGGAGACACAAAAGCTCAAGCTTGGGGATGCCCAAGGCATCCCAATACAATATTTCAAGAAGTCTCAAGCATCTAAGCTTGGGGATGCCCCGGTAGGCATCCCACCTTTCTTCATCAAGAATTATCAGTTAGTATCGGTTGAGCCTAAGTTTTTGGTTCTTCACATGATGTGTGATATTTTTAGAATGTCATTTTATTTTGTTTTTCTTGCTGTTTGAATAAAATATTAAGATCTAAAATTTTAAATGAGAGAGAGTCCTCACACAGCTACATAATTATCTGACTACTCATTGATCCTCACTTATATCTTTTTGGAGTAGTTTGTCAGTTGCTCTAGTGCTTCACTTATATTTTTTTAGAGCACAACGGTGGTTTTATTTTGAAGAAATTGATGAACTCTCATGCTTCACTTATATTATTTTGAGAGTCTTAAATAGTATGGCAATTTGCTTAGGTTATGAATTTAGTCCTAATATGATGGGCATCCAAGAGGGATATAATAAAAACTTTCATATAAAGTGCATTGAATACTATGAGAAGTTTGATTCCTTGCATTTGTTTTGAGATATAAAGATGGTGATATTAGAGTCATGCTAGTGAGTAATTTTGGATTGGTAGAAGTACTTGTGTTAAAGTTTGTGATTCCTGTAGTATGCACGTATGGTGAACCGTGATGTGATGAAGTCGGAGCATGATTTATTCTTTGATTGTCTTCCTTATGAGTGGCGGTCGGGGACGAGCGATGGCCTTTTCCTAGCAATCTATCCCCCTAGGAGCATGCGTTTAGTACTTTGTTTCGATAGCTAATAGACTTTTGCAATAAGTATGTGAGTTCTTTATGACTAATGTTGAGTCCATGGATTATACGCACTCTCACCCTTCCACCATTGCTAGCCTCTCTAGTACCGCGCAACTTTCGCCGGTGCAATAAACCCACCATATATCTTCCTCAAAACAGCCACCTTACCTACCTATTATGGCATTTCCATAGCCATTCCGAGATATATTGCCATGCAACTTCCACCGTTCCATTTATTATGACACGCTTCATCATTGTCATATTGCCTTGCATGATCATGTAAGTTGACATTGTATTTGTGGCAAAGCCACCATTCATATTTTTTATACATGTCACTCTTGAGTCATTGCACATCCCGGTACACCACCGGAGGCATCCATATAGAGTCATATTTTGTTCTAGAATTGAGTTGTAATTCTTGAGTTGTAAGTAAATAAAAGTGTGATGATCATCATTATTAGAGCATTATCCCATGCGAGGAAAGGATGATGGAGACTATGATTCCCCCACAAGTCGGGATGAGACTCCGGACGAATAAAAAAAAAGAGAAAAAAAGAAAGAAAAACAAAGGCCAAAGAGCCCAAAATAAAAAAATGAGAGAAAAGACAGAAGGGGCAATGCTACTATCCTTTTTCCACACTTGTGCTTCAAAGTAGCACCATGATCTTCATGATAGAGAGTCTCCTATTTTGTCACTTTCATATACTAGTGGGAATTTTTCATTATAGAACTTGGCTTGTATATTCCAATGATGGGCTTCCTCAAATTTCCCTAGGTCTTCATGAGCAAGCAAGTTGGATGCACACCCACTTAGTTTCTTTTTGAGCTTTCATACACTTATAGCTCTAGTGCATCCGTTGCATGGCAATCCCTACTCACTCACATTGATATCTATTTATGGGCATCTCCATAGCCCGTTAATACGCCTAGTTGATGTGAGACTATCTCCTTCTTTTGTCTTCTCCACAACCACCCTATTCTATTCCACCTATAGTGCTATATCCATGGCTCACGCTCATGTATTGCGTGAAGTTGAAAAAGTTTGAGAACATCAAAAGTATGAAACAATTGCTTGGCTTGTCATCGGGGTTGTGCATGATTTAATACTTTGTGTGATGAAGATGGAGCATAGCCAGACTATATGATTTTGTAGGGATAACTTTCTTTGGCCATGTTATTTTGATAAAACATGATTGATTTGTTAGTATGCTTGAAGTATTATTGTTTTTATGTCAATATTAAACTTTTGTTTTGAATCATATGGATCTGAATATTCATGCCACAATAAATAAAATTGCATTGATAAATATGTTAGGTAGCATTCCACGTCAAAAATTCTATTTTTATCATTTAATCACTCGAGGACGAGCAGGAATTAAGCTTGGGGATGCTTGATACGTCTCCAACGTATCTATAATTTTTGATTGTTCCATGTTATTATATTATCTGTTTTGGATGTTTTATATGCATTAATATACTATTTTATATTATTTTTGGGACTAACCTATTAACTTAGAGCCCAGTGCCAGTTTCTGTTTTTTCCTTGTTTTTGAGTTTTACAGAAAAGGAATATCAAACGGAGTCCAAACGAACTGAAACTTTACGATGAATTTTTATGGGCCAAAAGAAGACCACGGAGTACCGGAGCCAGGCCAGGAGGTGGACGAGGAGTCCACAAGCCTAGGGGGTGCCCCCCTAGGGCGCACCCCCTGGCTTGTGGCCCCCTCGAGCGTCCCTCTGACGTGAGACCGACGCCAAAAATTCCTATAAATCCAGAAACCCCCGAAAAGAAACCTAGATCGGAAGTTCCGCCGCCGCAAGTTTCTGTAGCCACGAAAAAACAATCGGGAGCCCGTTCCGGCACCTTGCCGGAGGGGGAAACCATCACCGGTGGCCATCTTCATCATCCCGGCGGTCTCCATGATGAGGAGGGAGTAGTTCACCCTCGGGGCTGAGGGTATGTACTAGTAGTGATGTGTTTGATCTCTCTCTCTCTCTCTCTCGTGTTCTTGATTTGGCACGATCTTGATGTACCACGAGCTTTGTTATTATAGATGAATCATATGGTGTTTCTCCCCCTATACCTTCTTGTGATGAATTGAGTCTTGCTCTTTGAGGTTTCGTTATGTTGGAATGAGTATTGGATTTGAGAACACTTGATGTATGTCTTGCGATGGGATATCTGTGGTGACAATGGGATGTTCTATTGATGCACTTGATGTATGTTTTGGCACTCAACTCGCGGATTCCCGAGGTGACATTGGGGTAATCTATGCATAGGGGTTGATGCACGTTTTCATCCTACATTCTCCGATAGAAACTTTGTAGTGATTCTTTGTTGCACGTTGAGGGATTGTTATGTGATCAAATTATGTTATCATTGTTGAGAGAACTTGCACTAGTGAAAGTATGAACCCTAGGCCTTGTTTTCAAGCATTGCAATACCGTTTTCGCTCATCTTTGTTAGTAGTTACCTTGCTGTTTTTATATTTTCAGATTACAGAAACCTATATCTACTATCCATACTACACTTGTATCACCATCTCTTCGCCGAACTAGTGCACCTATACAATTTACCATTGTATTGGGTGTGTTGGGGACACAAGAGACTCTTTGTTATTTGGTTGCAGGGTTGTTTGAGAGAGACCATCTTCATCCTACGCCTCCCACGGATTGATAGACCTTAGGTCATCCACTTGAGGGAAATTTGCTACTGTCCTACAAAACTCTGCGCTTGGAGGCCCAACACGAGTCTACAAGAAGAAGGTTGCGTAGTAGACATCAGTCTCCTGCATAAAAATAAACAAATGAACATGAGCAAGTTCAACTACATTACTGACAGCAAAACAACCTAGTAAAAATGCAAAGATCAAGGACTGACTCACCTCAAGAATAGGGGACTCCAAACCGACATCATTCATATGGTGGTCAGAAACATTAGCCTCAGTATCATCACCAGCCCTCCTGGAAGTAGCCTCATCCTGTTCCATCTGCTTGATAACAACATCAGCACCTTCTTCATATGGCTTGCAGCGAGAGTCTTGCATAGTTTTGAAACGCTTCACATTGTTCAACAGACGCACTAAGCTCTGAATTAGTTGAGCATCACCATCACGCATATCACTAATTAAAATTCTCTCCATCTCAATATAGTCCACTGCTTCATCAGCATTAAATTGATGACCGGCAGGAAGGATACCATCAATACAGCTCAGACGCTCAACTATAGTTGGGACCTTTTCCAGCTCAGAATGCACATTAAAAATAATATGCTCAATGCACTCCAACGCAGAAACAGCTACATCGATACCAAAACTCTGCCTCTGCAAAGTACTAGCCTTACTAGGGCCAGGGGGACATAACCAGCACCCTCAACACTACGACCATCTCTTAACTCATCATGCAGAGATGAAATCTTGGGAACTTGAGACGACATCTCCAGGAGTGGCCATTTATAGACCCGGAAAAAGATAACTTCCTCTTGAGTTTTCCACTACGAACAAGGGAAAAAAGAGTTAGTTAATCAATGCAACACACAGGTAAAAATAACATTTAAATAACAGATTTAAATCCTTAGTACTAACATGCTTTCACTCGCAGTGCCAACTTATTAGTGTTTACAAATAGGTAATGTGAACAAGAGATTGAGTTCAACCACATATGACACAACAGTACTAAAGATCATACATAAAATCTCACAAGCTTAAGAACAGACAAATCTAAACAGGTAACTCTGCAGTACACATGTTCACTCCAACAAAACAGCTATACCTAAAAAAATAAAAGGGCCGCAAGACACGATAGAAATAAAACTCACCGGAAGCTTCCCAAACACCCAAGTCCTTGGGTCTGCATTGCCTTTTTCTTATCAAATCTGCATCAGCCAGATCGGAAAGTTTGTCCTCATCCATGAAACATAAGTGGGGGACTCGCATGTCAGCATCCGAAATCTTGCCACGGATGAGGCAGTCAAGGTACATTAGTACATGCCCTATAGCATAGCCTGTGATTGCCTTCCCCAAGGTAACACCATCTTGGTACCTGACAACAACCCTTCTAAGCTCATCAACCATCAGCTGGCAATAATCCATATTAGCCATGTCCTCGATGACGAGATCCTCAAACATTGCTGCCTCTCTGGATACACGAGTGGCCGCACTAGGCAACACAACTTTCATGAACACAATAATGAAGAACACTCGTAGAGCAAGTTCATCTTTACTAGGATCCTTGACAAGCACCTTGAGCTTATCCCTCAAATCCTTCGTCTTGATATCCTGGCTCCTGCTAATGCCAAGATCCGACCTTAACTTCATCAGAGTGTCATCATATCCGTCCTCTGATGACCTTGGTGCAGAGCGACCACCACGAGGGAACCGAAAAAGCCATTGTATGCCATCACTAGTGATGCGAAGCTTCTTATTCGCCTCACCCATATCAAGAGTCATCGTATCAAGATCTATCTTCAGGTACAAAAATCCCATCAAAGGGCGGGAAATGTTAGACTTCACCTTCCATCCGAAGATAGAACCAAAACCAGCTGCATGAACTCTGGCCACATGGCGACTCTCGAGCAAACAAGCACAAGTATATATCTCTTTTAACGAACATCGTATAGTTATACTCAATCGTTGTAAGTCACCTTCATCCACAGCAATTTTCCCTCATTGCCTCTCGCCGGCTTGACCAGACTCCTAACGCTAGCAGGCTGTAAATGAAATCAAGAAGGCACGACTTAATTCAATGAATATAAAAAACAAAAGAAACATATGAAGGCAATAAGGAAAAAAATGATTGCACAAGTTCAACTATTAAAACAACTTCAGTACCACAAAAAAAAGACCAAAACCAATACCACAAAAAAAGTGATGCAAACAATGACCAAGACTCACCTGGTCACCATACCAACCTGGACACAACTAAATTAATGGAAGTACAACTAGTAAGTCACATACAGTACAAACACTTATCCCAAAACAAAAATATTGTTTTACGAATATAATTAAGCCCAATGTGCATGACTAATACTAATAAACACAGTAAATCACTCACCTACTTCACCAAAGACTAAAACAAAGGAATATAATTAAAAAATGCCACTAACTAGAAAATTTCAAATATTAAAAACAAAAAAAAACACATACCACTGCATATTCATCTTCAGAATTAACTTCAATATCATCTCCCTCAAATGAAGGATCTTCAGCATCGACACGAGCACGCTTCTTCACACCTTTGTTCACCTTTGCAAGAGGAACTTTGTGCTTCTTATTTTCCTTCAACGAAGAGCGCTTCGGAAGAGGAGACAAAGAAGGCTTCTTATTTGCTAAAACTCATGGATTCCGGCGAACTGGGGAGCCACCAAGTGTGCTTGGACCAATTTTGACAGCAACACTATATGCATCAGCTTTGCTATCATCGGGTTGGGAAGCAGCTTTCACACGTGGGCTACGCCTCTGTGTGCCATCAGGATTTGGATCTGCCATCTTCCTCTTAAAAACAGTTTTCTTTGCCTTAGCTGCATCACGAGGAAACACTTGCGTCTATCGAGTCTACAACAAGTTCGTCTTGACAGGCATGTCAGTTCCATGAGACCCAGCATGACCAGTTGCAACGGCCTCGTCACCACCTTCATCATCTCCGGCTTGAGCAACATCCGTAGCACTTGGTTGCACGCAAGCAACCTTTCGACGCCGTTCCAACTCCTTTCTCTTGTGAAAATCACTCTTCTTCTTTCTTATCCTTTCGTCCTCCAGCTGTAACTGCATATGAACATCCTCAACCTGAGTAACAGGCTCAGTGCCATCCACACTCTGAGACTGAGTAACAGACAACTGCAAGCTCCCATCACCATCACCAAAATTGAGAGAATAATTTACATCATTAATATCTTTCACAACATCAGCAATGTCCTCAGCAACAGCATGGCTATCATTAACTTCATAATACAAAAACATAAGCACACAAATATAAATTAAAAACAATCAACATTGCAGAGACAAATAAAATAAGGTGCATAGCATCAGACGCAAACAAAAGCAACAACTGAGGTAAGTAAACACATTTTATGTATGCAAGGCTGTTAAAAAAGAGCAAATAAAAGAGAAACACCAGCAACACTCGCAAGTTCTTCTAAAGGATTTGGTATCTCAAAAATAATATTCACAAGATCTTGAAAGCAGTCTAATTTGCCAGAATTAGGAGGCACCGGCACTCCGACATCTGCAACAACATGATAATCAGCAAAAAGGGAAAAAATATGAAAATACATGAATAAGCAATCAGTTCAATTATATGAACCATACTAGTGCACAAACATGAGAACACGTCAGTTCATGAACATGACAACAACCAATAAAATAATATAACCCCACAACTCGCACACCAAACTTCAAAATGTCAACTCTTTCAACATCCTAGTAGTTCTTCTCAGACTACTACAAACTATTCAGATGGCGCTACAACAGTTCAAACTACACATAGTCATCAGTACTCCAACCTGTATGCAGGTTACAATGACCTAAAAACTAGACATGCCACACATTCCAGGGCAACATTAACAACTATCGAAATCCATAAAACTTGTAATGTCCATACAACAACACCTATACAACTGAAAACCTATTATGCACCAGATCTGATAAAAGATCAACAACAAAACAAAAAGAAAAGTTTCAGCACAATGAATTACCTGCATCCACATTCTTCGGACTAGGTGACGTACCCATCGAGATCTACAAACCTAAAATATGCCGAACCAGAACTGCAAGAGACATGACCAAATCTTAGGGTTCTTACCGATTTCACAAATGAAGGACGCCAATGAAGCAAAACTCTTACCACCAAACACAAACTCCACCACCGAATCCAGTCTGAGACCTGCGAGCCCCTCGCCGGAAAAAACCACACAAATAAAGCTTCCCCTAGCGAATCCAGCCTAAGACAGCAGGAGAGCAACAACTTAGAATATAGGAAAATCAGTAGAAAAGGGGACAAGAGGGGAGTCGAGGGCAGAGGAAAGGAACCAACACGGCACACAGAGCTTCCCCTGGAGTTCAACTCGCTGGCCAACGCTCCCACGATGAAACTGGAGAAGCAGCTTCTATGCGCCGAAGAGGAGAGGAGGGGAACGAAGAAGGAAGCGATTGCAAATAACGAACCGAGGGGAGGGGAGGGGAACAAAGGAGAGGTGAGGTTAAAAGGAGAGTGGGAGAAAACCGACGGCTAAAGCCCACGGTCGTGGAAGAAAAAAACGGGCAAAGCCCACTATCTCAGGGCCGTTACTAAAAATAATAGCAAAAATTTAATACAATAACAAAAAAACTTAACTAGTGGGAGAAAACCAATGGCTAAAGCCCAAATAAGATCTCAAAACAGTTCGACAAAAACTATCAAAAAAGTATAGTTGAAATACCTTACATAGATTATACAAAATTAACTGCAATTTTTCTCAAAAATAATAACAAAAAGTACAAAAAAATGGTGGTACGCTTTGGATCACAAATTCATGTAACGGACTCGCCTCCTCCCACTCGTGGTACGCATGTGACGCCACAGCACATTATACAATGTCGACCCCTAATAAAGATACATAATGGGGCAAGTTATGTTACAGATTCACCTCAGCATACGACAGTGCCGCTTCTTATTGACGACGTTGTTCATCAATCCATACAAGCAAAAAGATGTGTCAGTACAACTATGCCCCCCCCCAAAGATAGATAATGGGGCAAGTCCATACAAGCAAGATGTGTCAGTACGACTATTCCAATCGATACGGTACCAATTTTTTATTGACGACGATATTCATCAGTCCATACAAAGCAAGATGTGTCAGTACAACTATGCCCCTCGGTACAATACCGCTTTTTACTAACGCCGCAAGATGTGTCAGTATGACTATGCCCCTCGGTATGGTGCTGGTTTTTCCCCTAAAGATAGAAAATAGGCCAAGTCATGTTACGGAATCGCCTCCGCATGCGACACCGCGGCCAGTCGCGTCGTCACCTGCTACAACTCGTTCCTGGCTCGGCCTCGCCGGGATGGGGGAGGGAGGGTCAACTTGTAGCACCCTCCGCATGTGATGAATTCATGATTGGGGCAGAATCGCATTTCGAGCGCATAGCAAGGTGGATATCATTACAACATACCATGTACTGAATAGATGAGAATATCAGACAAAGGCTTACATTCGCCACAAGCTACAACATGAATACAAGAATACATCAATACATAGCAATCATCATACAGAAGAGCAGGATCTGACTACAGATGAAATCAAACAAAAAAGAACAACGACACCCACCCTGCTAATCCTAGGCTCCCGACCCGGAACTTATCCCTTGATCGAAGAAGAAGCAGAAGAACTCCATAACAAGCAAGCATGGATCTCATGTCAGATCATCGCATTACCTGTACCTGCACCTGTTGTTGTAGTAATCTGTGAACCACAAGGACTCAGCAATCCCATTACCATGGGTATCAAGACAAGTAGAGCTTAATGGGTATGGAATGGTTAAGTGGTGAGGTTGGAGCAAGCACTAAGCATTGTATGGTGGCTAACTTACGAGTACAAGAATAAGAAGAGTAACTACGCATAACGGTCGCAAACTAGTAATGATCAATAAGGGATCATGAACTACTTACGGGTCAAACATAACCCCACCGTGTTCTCTTCCCGAACTCCCTTGAAAAGAGACGGTCAAGGTTACGCACGCGGTTGGTGTATTTAAATTCGGATTTAGTGTCAAGTTCTCTACAACCAGATATTATAAATTTCCAAGTCGCCACATAACCACGGGCACGGCTCTTGAAAAGATTAAACCCTGCAGGGGTGTCCCAACGTAGTCTATCATAAACTCTCACGATCCACGGAGGAAAAACCTCCATCTCGGGAAAACCCAATCAAGCTCGGAATCCCAGTGCACAAGACATTTCATCTCAGGCCACGATGGATGAGCTATGGTTACATCGTCCAAATCCACGAGTTGCCCCGGGCGGCGCTGCAAGCTGCTCTAGTTTCGACCAACACTCATGAGGAGCACTGGCCTGGGTTATTGATTAATTATCCTCGAGTGCTAGCCGGTCCCTATGAAGGTTTTAGTTATTATTAGGCAAATGGTAAAACCAAAGTTGGGCCTTGCTGGAAGAGTTTTATTCAAAGCGAACTGTCAAGGAGGGCCCATAAACATCGACCGTGTAAGCAACGCAAATCAAGGAACATAACATCGGTATGACAGAAACTAGGGCGGCAAGAGTGGAACAAAACACCAAGCAAAAGGCTAAGCCTTCCACCCTTTACCAAGTATATAGATGCATTAATTAAATAAGAGATATTGTGATATCCCATGATATCCATGTCCAAACATGGAACAACCTGAAACTGCCCCTGCAACTAGCAACGCTATAAGAGGGGCTGAGCAAAGTGGTAACATGGCCAAACAACGGTTTGCTGGGATGGTGGAAAGGTTAGAGGCTTATCATGGCAATTTGGGAGGCTTCATAAACAAGTGGTAGGTAGCACGACATAGCGATAACATCAACACAACTAGCAAGCAAAGATAGTAGTGGTATCCAAGGTAATGGTCATCTTGCCTGAAGTCCCGCTAGGAAGAAGATCGAATCCATGAAGTAGACGAACCAACGTAGTGGAACGGATCCTCACAACCGTAACATAACCGGAACAATTGACAAGAAGCACAACCGGAAAGAAGCAAACAACATGGTAAACAACCATCACCTAAACATGGCATGATGCACAATCAAGTATGATGCATGTCCATTTTAATGAGGCATGGCATGACGAAGTGCAACAAACAATACCACAAATTAAGTGGAGCTCAATATGCAACGAGTTGCATATTGACGAAACACCATATTCAATTATTTAGTTCACTCCTGTTTATGCTACTCATCTAATTTAAATGTTGGTTAACATGGCAAGAGGTGAAGCATAAGTAAACCAACTATTTAGGCAATTTAAATGAGGCCGAGAATAACAAACAACATGTCGGTGCGAACGACACCTATGGGATCGCGTGGACCCCTTTACATTTCGGCAGGGATGAGGAGTGTGCAAAGAGCAGATCTAACGATCAACACGATGGATTTTTTACCCAGGTTCGGGCCGCTGAGAAGCGTAAAACCCTAGTCCTGCTTGGCTGTGTTTATCTTGTGTTCTTCTGCTCTTGGACTAGCTACTATGCGTGTCCAGTCCAAAAAGCCCCAATCCTTCCACAGTACGCCTCGGGCCTCCTTTTATATGTCAAAGGGGTCGCCACAGTGGCACACAGGAGGTGGAAAGTATCTACAGTGTACAAGTTTATCGCGTGACATCATAGGACAAACGCATTTAATGCGCTGCCTACGTGCCCTCTTGCTTTATCGGGGACGGCAACAGAGCCCGTCCCATACGTTGCCGCCTCGCCTTGCTTCGACGCGCGTCCAAGCTGACGAGGCATGCAGCGCCATGCTGGCTGGCTGGCTGCTATGCTGGTGCGGTGACAGGGCCTTCACGAAGATCTGCCTGCCACCACGCAGGTGCTTGGCTAGTTGGCTTAGAAGCCTCTTGCTGCCACGCAGGTGCTCGCCTAGTTGGCGGGCTGGTCGTCGCATCGGAACGGCCGTGGGGCAGCGAAACATTGGCAGGTGCGGGCCTGGCCGTGGCCCCACTGATGCTCCCGACAAGGGTCTTGCCGGGGTCTCGCCTCCGTCCCCGGCAAGGGTCTTGCCGGGGGTCTTGTGGCCGTCCCTGGCAAGGATCTTGCCGGGGGTCTCCGTCTTCTGGTCCTTATCTAGACTCGCAGGCCTTTGGTCTTCACAAAGATCTGCATGCCACCACGCAGGCGCCCCTGAGTCTTTCCATCCTCTGCCCCGCCGAGCATGGCCGCAGGTGTGGCTACGACTGCCCATGCACAAGTAAAGGGGTACAAAAAGGCCCCTACTTTTGTACACCGACAGGAGCCCCCGGGCCTGGGCCACACATAAGCGCGAAGCGTTGTTGGGCCAGGCCCAAAACGGTGCGTGGGCACGCGTGGCAGGGTTTTAACTGAGGTAACTTCTTCGCCAGTTGCGCTTCCCCATGATCCGCATTGAGTGCGTGACGTGGGGGTCGTGCGTGGAACGGTCGCAGCACGCTTGCGTCGCCTCACGGTGAATAGTAAAGAGGCGGCCCGCCCCTTCCCCATAAAAAGGAGGAAAACGCAGGGGCACTGCTCATTTACCCTCTGCGCATTTTCCAATCTTGGAACCGCCGTTCCCCTCTTCTTCTTCGAGCGCAAATTGGAGCTTTCGCCTCTGCTCGCCGCCGCCACACCCCTATTGCCCTTGACCCCATGCCCCCTTCCCAGCCGCCATGGCGCCCAAGGCAAGCAGGGGCAAGGGAGCGGCCAAGGACGCCGGGGAGAAGGAGGTGCCGGAGAGCGAGTTGGCGAAGCTGTGGACGCAGTACGCCCTCTTTACCCCGACGGTCGACGCGCTCACCCTCAGGGAGAAGTTCAGGTGCCTGTGGGGGAGGGAGACGGCGGGGCATCCTGCCACGCGCACCATCCCTGCCTCCTTCGCCAAGCCCGGTAAAAATCGATATCCTTTCTTTGTCGACTACTTCTCCTGCGGGCTTTGCCCCCCTTTCTCAGATTTCTTCAATGACATCATGCACACCTACGGCTTCCGCCTTCTGGACCTTACGCCGAACGCCGTGGTGTGTATGGCCTTCTTTGCTCACCTTTGTGAGGGCTTCGCCGGAGTGCACCCCAGCACGACGCTCTTCCGCCATTACTTCACCCCTCGCATCCAGCCAGGGGGGCCATCTCTGGTTGCATCACTTGGATCCCGAGGCCCCAGAGCAGGGGCACGTACCCGGAGGGTGCCCAGAAGGAGAAATGGGATGAGTGGAGGGGCCGGTGGTGCTGGATTGAGGAGACAGATCCGCATGAGTTCTGCCGGGTCCGTCGAAGGCCGCCGGTCTGCAGCAAGGACTGGGGTGAGCTCGATGCCAACGACGGGAAACTCACGGTTGCCACCACCAGGATCCATCGCCTCACCTCTGCCGGGCTAACTCTCGAGATGATCGGGGCCGACTTTATCTGCCGCCGGATTACCCCATTGCACAATAAGGGGAGGCCTGCCTAGGACTTCAGGAATGCGACCGACATCATGAGGCTCCGCCCCGGCCTGAATCACAACTTCACGGTGCTGCAACATGCTCATCTTTGTCAGAGGCTTTTCCAGCTCAACGTTGACGAGGTCGGCAGGGTCGAAAGGACCGGCAAGGCCGAGAAGCCCGGCAAGGGCGAGAAGACCGGCAAGGCCGCCAAGGCCGGCAAGCCTGCCAATCTGTTCGGGTTGCCAGCACGGGTGGTCCCGTTGAGCAACAACTCTTGCCTGACCGCTATTATCGCCATGATGCCGGTTTTCAACGCGCACGGCCTTGATCCGTCCTGGGCCGAGCCAAAAGCGGAGCTGGTGCAGACATTCTTCGACAACTTGTCGGAGAGGTATGTTCGTGATGAGCCACAGCTCATCCGCTCCACCACGTAGGAAGAGTTGGCGTATATTGCTGCCAGGGCGGAGGAGGCAGCACTTGCCGAGGAGGCCGGTAGCCTCGGCACTGTGGAGGACGAGGCCGACGTGGCCGCAGAAGAGAAAGAGTTTGCTGAGTGGATGAGGTCTGCCGGGGAGGCTAGTGGTGCCGGTGCTGAGGTTCCCCTTGTTGAGGAAGCGGTCGAGGAGTCGGCCGAAGAGGAAACCGATGCGGATGATTCCCCAGCCCCAGGGAAGAGACGCATCCTGCGGCGGGCTGGCTCTGGCGAGCCAGTCAGGCCCGGCAAGGCCGTGCAGCGGCAATCGGCCCAGGCGCAGCCCGTGCGCCAGACGAGGTGTTCGACCGCAGCAGCGGAAGCCGCGGCAGCGAAGAGGGCTGCGGCTGTTGCCTCCTCCTCGTCCAAGCGGCCCAGGACACCATCCCTTTTGCCTCCTCCCGCGGACGCCGCCCCGGAGGCCGATTTTGATCTTGGGTCCTTCAGCCCGAAGAGGAAGAGGAGGCCAGAGGAGGAGGAGGATGAGTAAGCACCTTGCCCCTCATCATCTCCTTATCCTCCGCCTGCGCTATCTTTCCCTGACTTGATCTTATCTTCGCAGTGACATGGAGACGCTGGCCCAGAGGGCGGCGAAGAGAGCCAAGGCTTCAATGGGTGACGAGCCCTCGGTGAGCGCTCCGCACACGCCGGCGTTGGTGGTGATCAGCCCAGATGCCAGTCCTTAGCGCAGCCCCCGCTCCAGCCCCCAATGTAAGTCCGTTATTCACTTCCCATCGACGGGCGTTGGGGTGTGTATCCTTGGCGCTGACCTTGCCGGGTTCGCAGGAGGGGAACGGCAACAGCAGGAGCCGCTGGGGGCCGCTCCTGACATGTCGCCCCTGTCAACCACGCCACCTAGAGGGGCGTCACCGGCAAGGGCATCTACCACCAAGGCCACGCACATGGAGGAAGAGGGGGCGAGCATGGGCGCTGGCGACTCCGTCCCGGCAACGAACGTTGGCGGGGAGGGAACCACTTCTCCTCAGCTCGACACGAGTAAGCTGCCTGCCTCCCATCCCTTGCTATCTCTGCCATGCGATGTTCTTTCTTCTCTTTGTTCTGAATTTTGGTTTTGGCCTTGCTTCATTCTCCTTTCTGGTTTCCAGACCCTGCCTCGACGGACCAGGTGGACGTCGATGCTGTCATTGAGGAGGTTGCCAAGGACACCGAAGCTGAGGCCACCAAGATTGCTACCGAGGAGGCTGCTAAGGAGCCTGCCGGGGAGCCCGGCAAGGCTACTGTCGAGGAAGCCGCCAAGGGGCCTGCCGGGGAGGCCGGTAAGGCTGCCGCCGAGGAGGCCGCCAAGGAGCCCGCCGGGGAGGCTGGCAAGGCTGCTGCCGAGGAGGCCACCAAGGAGCCCGCCGGGGAGGGGGTGGCTGATGACCAACCTTCCTCCCCCACAGCCCCTGCCCCGAGCAAGTACTTGAAAGTGGGCGATGATTTGTTCATCCGTCTCCCAGGGACGACAAGCACCAGAGCGCCAGCCGAAGGGGAGGTTTTTGACGATGAGGCCCTCGCCGCCGCCGGGCTCCAGGTTGTCGACGAACCGAGCACCAGCAGCGGTGGTTCTCAAGAGGAACATCTTCTCCGGGCCATGACTGCCAATTTCCAGAAGCTTCAGGCGCTCCATCGTTCCCGCCAGGATAAGGTGAACTCCTGGATGGCGGTCGTGGACAAGGCAGAAGCAGACTTTCAGGAGCGCGTCACTCAGATGCAAGTCTGGTTCGCCGAGGCCCGGCAGGACCTGAGGGCCACCCAGGATCAGCTGGACGAGCGCCAGCGAGAGCTCCTCCTAAAACAGGCCGACATCGAGAAAGCCCAAGAGGCGGTGAAGGAACAGGCCGCCAAGGATGAAGCTGACCAAAGGTAGCGCCAAGCCCTGTTGGACACCCAAGAGGAAGACCTCGTTGCTCATGAATAGGCGCTTGCCGCCACGCTCCACGGCAAGGACGAGGAGATCGAGAAGCTCATCGCGCAGCGGACCCAGGAGCTGGAGCAGAAGCACAAAGATGCACTTGATGCCCTGGCCTTGGACCAAACCGGCAAGGTGGAGAAGCTGGAGCTGGAGCGGGAGGAGCTAAGAGAGGAGATCTCAAAGCTGATGAAGGACAGGGACACAACTACCCACACTCTGGCGGATTTGCGGGCCGCCATTTCCGACAAGACCAAGCTGCTCTCCGAGGCCAATGATTCCATGGATGATCTGAAGCTGAAGCTGGACACCTTGGAAGGGACGCTTTCGGAGGCCAGGGCCCGTGAGGAGACCCTGATCAAGGCCCTTGAGGACGAGAGGCAGCTGCTGCAGAGTGCCGCCGCTGCCCACAATGACTATGTGGACAGCACGGGGCTCTGGACCAGTCGCCTCATCGACGTTGCAGAGAGGCTCACCACGCAGCTAGCCGTCATGGGCATGCCGGACTTCAGGTACTCCTAGGAGGCGAGCATAAGCGCCAGTGCCAGGCTGACCTTGTTCTTCGAGCGCGTCCTTGATGCCCTGGAGCAGCTCCGCTCCAGTCGAGCAACTTATCTGGCCAATGAGGCTCGGAAGCTTTGCCGGGGTGCCCTGACCAAGGTGCTCACCAAGGTGGCGTTCTGGAACCCCAGCGTTGAGTTCGCCAATGCGCTTGAGAGTTTGCCGAAGGATGCGGACCTCAAGGCACTCGAAGAGCGTATCGAGCCCATCATCAGCTGCGTTGACGGAGTCAAGAGGTTGGAAGGCCAGCGCCAGGACTAGCCACCTCGCTTCTCATTGTCACTACTAGTTCATGCCCAAGACAATTTTATCTTAAGTTAGAACCGCGACAAACATTGATGTAATATAACTTTGCAGTATTTTGAAATAGTGCATGCTATCTTCCTGTTTGATCTTTCTTTGTATGTACACACCCTACGCTTAGTTGGATCGGTTTGCCGGCGCGTAAACCTATGCCGCGGCGCTTTAAGGAACGGATCCTTAGCAGCCTGCTGGGGGCGCTTGCTGCCGGGCAAGCCACCTTGCCATTCTTGGCGCAGCCGCTTGGACTGTTGAGCGGACTCGAAACAGAACAAGGGCGTTGCCAATAGCGGAAGGGTTCCTTTGCGCACAAGTTTTCCATACAAGGAACAAGATCTTTCGAGGAAGATAACCTTATAAAAAGGAAATTGCTCAAAGTTTTGCGTGACTTAGCTTTTCATCGCCGCGCGGATCATTGTTGCGGCTGCAGACGACGCTGCTCGCCTGGCTGCTAGCCCCAGAGTGATGAGGATGGTTTTGACCTCCTCCGCCGCCAGCGTCTACCCTGTCGCTCGTCCGCGCCGGCGCGGACGGTCCGGCACCAGACGAGGCGACCGCTGGGGCCTTCTTCTTCTTCGGAGCCATGGTGATCCAGGAAAATACGCGCTGACTGCTAGATTAGGTTTGCACCACCTAACACCCCCTACCTGGCGCGCCAAAGATGTCGGTGCGAACGACACCTATGGGATCGCGTGGACCCCTTTACGGTTTGGCAGGGATGTGGAGTGCGCAAAGAGCAGATCTAACGATCAACATGATGGATTTTTTACCCAGGTTCGGGCCGCTGAGAAGGGTAAAACCCTAGTCCTGCTTGGCTGTGTTTATCTTGTGTTCTTCTGCTTTTGGACTAGCTACTATGCGTGTCCAGTCCAAAAAGTCCCAATCCTTCCACAGTACGCCTCGGGCCTCCTTTTATATGTCAAAGGGGTCGCCACAGTGGCACACAGGAGGTGGAAAGTATCTACAGTGTACAAGTTTATCGCCTGACATCATAGGACAAACGCATTTAATGCGCTGCCTACGTGCCCTCTTGCTTTATCGGGGACGGCAACAGAGCCCGTCCCGTCCGTCACCGCCTTGCCTTGCTTCGACGCACGTCCAAGCTAACAAGGCATGCAGCGCCATGCTGGCTGGCTGGCTGCTGTGCTGGTGCGGTGACAGGGCCTTCACGAAGATCTGCCTGCCACCATGCAGGTGCTTGGATAGTTGGCTTAGAAGCCGCATGCTGCCACGCAGGTGCTCGCCTAGTTGGCGGGCTGGTCGTCGCATCGGAACGGCCGTGGGGCAGCGAAACGTTGGTAGGTGCGGGCCTGGCCACGGCCCCACTAATGCTCCCGGCAAGGGTCTTGCCGGGGTCTCGCCTCCGTCCTCGGCAAGGGTCTTGCCAGGGGTCTTGTGGCCGTCCCCGGCAAGGATCTTGCCGGGGGTCTCCGTCTTCTGGTCCTTATCTAGACTCGCAGGCCTTTGGTCTTCACAAAGATCTGCATGCCACCACGCAGGTGCCCCTGAGTCTTTCCTTCCTCTGCCCCGCCGAGCATGGCCGCAGGTGTGGCTACGACTACCCGTGCACAAGTAAAGGGGTACAAAAAGGCCCCTACTTTTGTACACCGACACAACAATTCTGGAAAATCCTCATATGCAATTTTCGAATTTGGTGCTGTTCTGCCCTAATCCAATTTTAGAGTTTTGTAAACATGCAAATAAGTGTGCCATGTTAATCTATGCATTTTTCTACCCCATTTACATATAAAGTTCATTTAAATCAGAGCTACGATTATTTAGATATGAAATAAACCATTTTAACAAGTCATTTATGCAAATTTAGTCAAGCAGCAAGTTTAAACATTTTAACATGGATGAAAGTTGGATATTATGAAACTAGATGAAATTCTATGCATTTTACATATATGACATGTTTAATTCCGATGCACGGTTAATTAGTTATTACATGCATGAACATGAGGGTTTTTCTGCAAAACAGTAATTCCCTGGAATATGGAGAAATTCGCAGATCCTAAAAAAACGTCATCGGGCCGAATCTGGGCATTATACAGCAACAAGCAATGGGTCGGCCCAACAAGGGAAAAAATAAGGAGGGGCGCTTGGGGGTGGCCTCACCATGGGCCAAGGCCCAGCCGATGGAGAGGTTTGGGGCAGGCAGAGCCAGCTGGATACGGCTGCAAGGCCGGCTCGCGGCACGCGGCCCAGGCGCTGGGTGCGTGGCCAATGCTTAGGACGAGCGAGCCGCTGCTGCTCTCATTTCTGAAGAATAGAAACAACAGTAGGACCATGGCGATGGAAAAGACGATGACAGGGGGTCCTGGCGACGGGGTCGGTGGGAACCGGACGGAGGCGGATTAGGCGGATGGGCGGCGGAGCAGAGGAGATCCGGTCCAGATCGGGGCCGGACGCAAACTTGAACGGCAGCTTGACGAACTGAAGGAGGCGGCGGCCGTGGCTCCTGCAGGTGATAGATGCGGCGGGCGCGGTGAGGAGGTTCATGGCGATGCGGAGAAGAAGTGGTAACGCGGCAGTGCACTCGTTTGACAAGCACAGTGCGGGGGTTGTGCCTTCAACCACTGTCAATTTTGACGCGAATGTTTCATCAGTCCATACAAACAAAGATGTGTCAGTACAACTATGCCACTTGGTGCGGTGTTGCTTTTTTACTGATGACGCTGTTCATCAGTCCATACAAGCAAAGATGTGTCAGTACGACTATGCCCCTCGGTGCGGTCCTGGTTTTTCCCCTAAAGATAGATGATGGGGCAAGTCCATACCAGGAAGATGTGTCAGTACGACTATGCCACTCGGTGCGGTATCACTTTTTACAGACGACTGGTGAACAACAAGTATAGGGGATCAATCATAGTCCTTTCGATAAGTAAGAGTGTGGAACCCAACGAGGAGCAGAAGGAAATGGAAAGTGGTTTTCAGCAAGGTAATTTCTGCAAGCACTGAAATTGTAGGTAAGAGGTAGTTTGATAGCAAGATAATTTGTAATGGACAAGTATCGGTAACGGTAAATAAAGTGCAGCAAGGTAGCCCAATCCTTTTTGTAACAAAGGACAGGCTGGAATGGTCTCTTATAATAAGCAAAGCATTCTTGAGGGTACAGGGGAATTTCATCTAGTCACTTTCATGATGTTGGTTTGATTCGCGTTCGCTACTTTGATAATTTGATATGTGGGTGGACCGGTGCTTGGGTGCTGTTCTTACTTGAACAAGCCTCCTACTTATGATTAACACCCTCGGAAGCATCCGCAACTATGAAAGAAGTATTAAGAGAAAATCTAACCATAGCATTAAACATTTGGATCCAAATCAGTCCCTTACAAAGTAGCGCATAAACGACGATTTAAGCTTCTGTCACTCTAGCAACCCATCATCTCATACCTACTCCATAATGCATTCCCTTAGGCCCAACGATGGTGAAGTGTCATGTAGTCGACGTTCACATAACACCACTAAGGGAATCACAACATACATATCATCAAAATATCGAACACGTATCAAATTCACATGATTACTTGAAACATGACTCCTCCCGTGGCCTCAAGAACAAAGGTAACTACTCACAAATAATATTCATGCTCAAGATCAGAGGGGTATTAAATAGCATAATGGATCCGAAAATATAATCTTCCACCAAATAAACCATATAGTAATCAACTACAAGATGTAATCAACACTACTAGTCACCCACAGGTACCAATCTGAGGTTTTGGTACAAAGATTGAACACAAGAGATGAATTAGGGTTTGAGATGAGATGGTGTTGTTGAAGATGTTGATGGAGATTGGCCTCCCAAAGATGAGAGGGTTGTTGGTGATGACGATGGCTTCGATTTCCCCCTCCGGGAGGGAAGTTCCCTCGGCGGAATCGCTCCGCCGAAGGGCAAAAGTGCTCATGCCCAAGTTCCGCCTCGAGACGGCGGTGCTCCATCCCGAAATTCCTCCCCTCATCTTTTCTAGGTCAAAAGACCTCATATACCAGAAGATGGGCACCGGAGGTGGGCCGGGCTGTCCACCACCCACCAGGGCACGCCTGGGGGCTTGGCGTGCCCTGGTGTCTCGTGGGCACCTGGCATCCCCCCTCTGATAGTTCTTTTCTCCAATATTTATTAAATATTCCAAAATAATTCTCCATAAAATTTCAGCTCATTTGGAGATGTGCAGAATAGGTATCTCTGACGTAGCTTTTTCAGGTCCAGAATTCCAGCTGCCGGTATTCTCCCTCTTTGTGTAAACCATGCATATTATGTGAGAAAAGGCATTAGAATTACTCCATAAAGCATTATTATGCATAAAAACATTATAAATAATAGTAGGAAAACATGATGCAAAATGGATGTTTCAACTCTCCCAAGCTTAGACCTCGTTTGCCCTCAAGCGAAAACCAATATCGAAAATCATGTCCACATGTTTAGAGAGAGAGGTGTCGATAAAAACAAAATACGGACATAGTAGCATCATGATTATTATTATAACAATAACAAACTTTATAATAAAGCTTTGTCATATAACTTCTCATGAACAAGTAACAATTCATCACAACATCGAAGTAAAAAGCATAAACTTCATTGAAAACCAACAAACTATGTTCTCAGTCAACTTTCCAACTACAATTCATCATATTTTCAGGAAGGGTCACGTATCGGAGCCTTTTGGCAAGTCCACATACTCAACCATCATTTAATCTTCTATGATTGCTAACACTCACAACATATATATGAGCAAAAAGTTTCAACCAGACACATAGAAAGATAGGGGCTTATAGTTTTGCCTCCCAACTTATTCACCTCAAGGGTGATGTCAACAATAATAACTCATGATCACTCACATCCAACTGGATATATGTGCCTAGATCTTTCCCCACCACATGATGCTTGCCAAAGAGAAAATAAAAAGGACTAGAGGAAAATACTTTGACTCTTGCGTAAAAAGTAAATACATAAAAGTAAAAGATAGGCCCTTCGCAAAGGGAAACAGAGGTTGTCATACGCTTTTTGGTTTGTATGCACAATCTCTTAATGCAAAAGAACATCACATTATATTGCCCCTTATGATAGCAACCTTTATTATGTAGTCCATCGCTTTTATTACTTTGCCATCACAAGTTCGTACAACGTATAATTTCTCATACACTAAATGATCAAACACATTTAGAAGCAATTTTTATTGCCTTATTGCACTGATGACAACTTACTTGAAGGATCTTACTCAATCCATAGGTAGGTATGGTGGATTCTCAAAACATGAGTTTGGGTTTAAGGTTTTTGGATGCACAAGTAGTATCTCTACTTAGTCCGAAATTTTGGCTAGCAAAGATATTGAGCAAGCACCACATGTTGAAGGATCTATGACAATATAACTTCTATGTGAATATGAACAGACATAAATCATTACGTTGTCTTCCTTGTCCAACGTCAACAGTTTGGCATAAGATATTTAGTGGGGGGTCACAATCATAAAAGATGTCCAAGATAGTGTATTTGCATGTGAATCTTCTCTTCCCTTATTAATTCTTTCATGAATTGCATCATTGACCAATGCTATGTTTGTCAACTTCCAACAAATTTCACCACTTATACTTTTCCTTATGTGATGTCATAACTTACCATAAGATTAGCATATGATCTTTTTCATTACTTCCTTTTATTTTGATTGAAACATAAAAGTAAAGAAGCAAAAACTCACACTAAACTTTATTATATAGCTCTCACTCGATTACATAGATAGATAGATCATGAAACTAGCACTCGAAAATAGATCATACTAAACTTTTATTCAACTAAATCACGAAATAGCTAAGGATCGAACTAAGATAGGTAAAGGTAATAAAAGTGATGGTGATACGATACCGGGGCATCTCCCCCAAGCTTGGCAAAAGCCAAGGGGAGTGCCCATACCTGTGTACTCAAGTCTCCTTTGGTGGGGAAGATGATGATGGCGGTGGTGGTGATGAGGTAGTAGCAAGCTTATCCTCCGACTTCCATGGCAGAGGCTCACCATCATAAGAGGAAGCACGAGTCTCCTGAGTCCTGCAACTGGCAGCTAAACTCATACCTTTAAATCTTGCCTCATACTCAAAGACTTGATTTTGAAGATCATAGATGTGGCTTTGCAGAAAATTGATTTGCTTGTTGAAGGTGAAGACGTTGTCCTTCATAGACCGGCCATCCACCATGTGATCACGGGTGAATTACATGATCATGAGATGATTAGCACTGAGTCCACACTCCACCATCCCTTGGCACTCAAAGATCTCCGGCTCCACCGCCTCGAGCCTGGTCTCCACGATTCCTGTCTTCTTGGGCCCTTGAACATCCCGGATGTGGAGCACCCCCTCACGCATCTCAATGGCTTGAGGGTGCTTCATCACCTCCGACAAGTAGGGATTGATTACCCTCTCGAAGAACTTCTCCTTGGAGGAGCTTGGTGCGGCCATGGTGATCTAGATCTGTCAAAAAAACAGCACAAAACAAGAACATATGATTTCTCCATGATACGGTGGTCAAATCATCCGGGAGTATATATAGAGATTTTTTTCTTGGGAAACAAGCATACGGAAGGAAAACGGAGTCGGGAAGGTGCCCGAGGGGCCCACCACCCACCAGGGGGCGCTAGGTGGGGCAGGCGCACCCTGGTGTCTCGTGGGCACCTGGGTTGCCTTCTTGGCTATTTCTTATTTTCCTTTTTTTTCTAATATTCCAAAACTGACAGAAAATATTTTTGCTGATTTTTTGGAGTTCGTTTACTTACCGTATCACGTACCTCTTCCTTTTCAGGGTTCTGGAGTGTTCTAGAAGGTTTCTTTTATGTGTACATGGTTTGAATAATATTGGTTTCAACATTAATGGGCATACCAGAGATATAGTGTTTAATTCTTTGTCCATTGACCACCTTCGGGTTAGTACCTTCGGCATTATTAATCTTGATAGCTCCAGAGCAATAAACTTCTTCGATAATATATGGTCCTTCCCATTTGGAAAGAAGTTTTCCTGCAAAAAAAATTATAACGAGAGTTGTACAATAGAGCATGTTCACCAACTTTGAATTCCCTCTTTTGGATTCTTTTGTCATGCCATCTCTTAACTTTTTCTTTAAATAGTTTGGCATTTTCATAAGCTTGGATTCTCCATTCATCTAGTGAGCTTATAACAAATAACCTCTTTTCACCAGCAAGTTTGAAATCATAATTGAGTTCTTTTAATTGCCCAATATGCTTTATGTTCTAACTCAAGAGGCAAATGACAAGCTTTTCCATCAACCATTTTATATGGAGACATACCCATAGGATTTTTATAAGCTGTTCTGTAGGCCCAAAATGCATCATCTAATTTCTTAGACCAATTCTTTCGGGACCTATTGACAGTTTTTTGTAATATTAGTTTTATTTCTCTATTGCTAAGTTCAACTTGACCACTAGATTAAGGATGATAGGGTGATGCAATTCTATGGTTAACATCATATTTAGCAAGCATTTTACGGAAAGCACCATGAATAAAGTGTGAACCACCATCAGCCATTAAATATCCAGGGACTCCAAACCTTGGGAAAATAACTTCTTTAAGCATTTTAATGGAAGTGTTATGATCAGCACTACTAGTTGGAATAGCTTCTACCCACTTAGTAACATAATCAACAACAACCAAAATATGTGTATATCCATTAGAGGAAGGAAAAGGTCCCATATAATCAAAGCCCCAAACATCAAATGGTTCAACAAGTGAATAATTCATAGGCATTTCCTGACGCTTACCGATATTACCTATTCTTTAACATTCATCACAAGACAAGACAAACTTACGGGCATCCTTGAAATGAGTGGGCCAATAAAAGCTAGATTGTAATACCTTATGCGCAGTTCTATCTCCTGCATGATGTCCTCCATAGGCTTCGGAATGAAATTTTCATAGAATTTGTTCCTGTTTCATGCTCAGGTACACAGCATCTAACAATACCATCTACTCCTTCTTTATAAAGATGTGGGTCATCCCAAAAGTAATGTCTTAAGTCATAGAAGAATTTTTTTCTTTTGTTGGTATGTGAAACTAGGCGGTATAAATCTAGCAACAATATAATTAGCATAGTCAGCATACCAAGGAGTATTATGAGAAGCATTTATTATAGCTAGTTGTTCATCAGGAAAGCTATCATCAATAGGTAGTGGGTCATCAAGAATATTTTCTAACCTAGACAAGTTATCAGCTATGGGGTTCTCAGCTCCTTTCCTATCGGTGATGTGAAAGTTAAATTCTTGTAGTAAGAGAACCCACCTAATGAGTCTAGGTTAAGCATCTTTCTTTTCCATAAGATATTTTATAGCAGCATGAGCAATGTGAACAATTACTTTGGAATCAACTATGTAAGATCTGAATTTATCACAAGCAAACACAACTGCTAAAAATTCTTTCATAGTAGTAGCATAATTTCTTTGGGCACTGTCTAGAGTTTTCATAGCATAGTGGATAACATGTAATTTCTTATCAACTCTTTGTCCTAGAACAGCACCAATAGCATAATCACTTGCATCACACATAATTTCAAAAGGCAAGTTCCAATCAGGTGGTTGAACAATAGGTGCAGAAGTTAAGGCTTTCTTAAGTGTTTCAAAGGCTTCTACACAATCAACATAAAAAACAAATGGAACATCCTTTTGTAAAATATTAGTAAGAGGCCTAGAAATTTTAGAGAAATCTTTAATAAACCTCCTATAGAAACTAGCATGACCAAGAAACTACGAATACCTCTAATATCTTTAGGACATGGCATTTCCTCAATTGCATCAACTTTAGCTTTATCCACCTCAATACCTCGTTCAGAATTTTAGGCCCCAAGACAATGCCTTCATTAACCATAAAGTGGCACTTCTCCCAATTCAAGACAAGATTAGTATGTTCACATCTCTACAAAACTCGATCAAGGTTGCTTAAGCAATCATCAAAAGAAGTTCCGTAAATGGAAAAATCATCCATGAAAACCTCAACAATCTTTTCACAAAAATCAAAGAATATAGCAGTCATACATCTTTCGAAGGTAGCAGGTGCATTACATAAACCAAAGGGCATACATCTATAAGCATAAGTTCAGAAAGGGCAAGTAAAAGTGGTTTTCTCTTGATCATACCCAAAGGAATTTCATAACCAATATTTTCAGTAGGTGCAGTAGATTGAGGGGCAACTCTTTGTGTTTCTGGTCGAGGTAAAGATACCCCGAGCAAACCCCTCAAAGGATTGTTTTCCATAGTAACAAGTGACAATAAATTTCAGCATGTAGTATAAGTTTTTCCTTACCGATTTCCACTTACCAAGAGCGCTTCAATCCCCGGCAATGGCACCAGAAAAGAGTCTTGATTACCCACAAGTATAGGGGATCAATTGTAGTCCTTTCGATAAGTAAGAGTGTCGAACCCAACGAGGAACAGAAGGAAATGACAAGTGGTTTTCAGCAAGGTAATTTCTGCAAGAACTGGAATTGTAGGTAACAGGTAGTTTGATCGCAAGATAATTGGTAACGGACAAGTAATGGTAATGGTAAATAAAGTGCAGCAAGGTATCCCAATCCTTTTTGTTGCAAAGGATAGGCTGTAATGGTCTCTTATAATAAGCAAGGCATTCTTGAGGGCACACGGGAATTTCATCTAGTCACATTCATCATGTTGGTTTGATTCGCGTTCGCTACATTGATAATTTGATATGTGGGTGGACCAGTGCTTGGGTGATGTTCTTACTTGAACAAGCCTCCCACTTATGATTAACCCCCTCGCCAGCATCCGCGACTATGAAAGAAGTATTAAGATAAAATCTAACCGTAGCATTAAACATATGGATCCAAATCAGTCCCTTATGAAGTAGCGCATAAACTAGGGTTTAAGCCTCTATCACTCTAGCAACCCATCATCTAATAACTAATCCACAATGCATTCCCTTAGGCCCAAAGATGGTGAAGTGTCATGTAGTCGATGTTCACATAAAGCCACTAAGGGAATGACAACATACATATCATCAAAAATATCGATCACATATCAAATTCACATGATTACTTGCAACATGACTTCTCCCGTGGCCTCAAGAACAAAGGTAACTACTCACAAATAATATTCATGCTCAAGATCAGAGGGGTATTAAATAGTATAATGGATCTGAACATATAATCTTCCACCAAATAAACCATATAGTAATCAACTACAAGATGTAATCTACACTACTAGTCACCCACAGGTATCAATCTGAGATTTAGGTACAAAGATTGAACACAAGAGATGAACTAGGGTTTGAGATGAGATGGTGCTGTTGAAGATGTTGATGGAGATTGGCCTCCCAAAGATGAGAGGGTTGTTGGTGATGATGATGGCTTCGATTTCCCCCTCCGGGAAGGAAGTTCCCCTGGCGGAATCGCTCCGCCGAAGGGAAAAAGGGCTCCTTCCCAACATCCGCCTCAAGACGGCGGCGCTCCGTCCCGAAAGTCCTCCCCTTATTTTTTTCTAGGTCAAAAGACCTCATATACCAGAAGATGGGCACCGGAGGTGGGTCGGGCTGCCCACCACCCACCAGGGCGCACCTTGGGGGCCTTGCGTGCGCTGGTGTCTCGTGGGCACCTGACAGCCCCCCTCCAGTAGTTCTTTTCTCCAATATTTATTAAATATTCCAAAATAATTCTCTGTAAAATTTTAGCTCATTTGGAGATGTGTAGAATAGGTATCTCTGACGTAGCTTTTTCAGGTCCAGAATTCCACCTGCCGGTATTCTCCCTCTTTGTGTAAACCTTGCATATTATGAGAGAAAAGGCATTAGAATTACTCCATAAAGCATTATTATGCATAAAAACATTATAAATAATAGTAGGAAAACATGATGCAAAATGGATGTATCAACGACGCAAGATCTGTCAGTACAACTATGCCCCTCGGTGTGGTGCTAGTTTTTTCCCTAAAAGATAGATAATGGGGCAAGTCATGTTACGGACTCGCCTCCGCATGCGACCCCGCGGAACGCCGCGTTGTCGCCTGCTACGACTCGTTCCTGGCTCGGCCTCACCGGGATGGGGGAGGAGGGGTCCCGACCCCCTCCCTCCCGGCTCGGCCTCACGCTAATGCGGCAGTGCGCTCGTTTGACAGACGCAGTGCGATTATTCCGCCCCCGCCCCCACGCACCCACACCCCCTAAAAGATAGATAATGGGGCAAGTCATATTACAGACTCGCCTCCGCATGCGACGCCACAGCACACCGCGTCGTTGTCTGCTAAGGCTCGTTCCTAGCTCGGCCTTGCCGGGATGGGGGTCCCGACCCCCTCCCCCAGGCTCGGCCTCGCGCTAACGCGGCAGTGCGCTCATTTGACAGGCGCAGTGCGGTTATTCTGTCCCTCCCCATGCACCCACACCCCCTAAAAGATAGATAATGGGGCAAGTCAAGTTATGGACTCGCCTCCGCATGCGATGTCGCGGCACGCCGCGTAGTTGCCTGCTACGGCTCATTCTTGGCTCGGCCTCGCTGGGATGGGGGGGTCCCGACCCCCTCCCCCACCCTCGGCTCAGCCTCGCGCTAACACGGTAGTGTGCTCGTTTGACAGGCGCAGTGCGGGGGTTGTGCCTTCAACCACTGTCAATCTTGACGCGGATGTTTCATCCATCCATACAAACAAAAGATGTGTCAGTACAACTATGCCACTCGGTGCGGTGCCTCTTTTTTACTGACCACGTTGTTCATCAGTCCATACAAGCAAAGATGTGTTAGTACGACTATGCCCCTGGATGCAGTCCTGGTTTTTCCCCTAAAGATAGATGATGGGGCAATTCCATACAAGGAAGATGTGTCAGTACGACTATGCCACTCGGTGCGGTATCACTTTTTACTGATGATGCAAGATGTGTCAGTACAACTATGCCCCTCGGTGCGGTGCTAGTTTTCCCCCTAAAAGATAGATAATGGGGCAAGTCATGTTACGGACTCGCCTCCGCATGTGACTCCACGGCACGCCGCGTCATCGCCTGCTACGGCTCGTTCCTAGCTCGGCCTCGCCGGGATGGGGGAGGAGGGGGTCCTGACCCCCCTCTCCCCCCCCCCCCGGCTTGGCCTCGTGCTAACGCGACAGTGCGCTCGTTTGAGAGGTGCAATGCGGTTATTTTGTCCCCCCCCCCCACGCACCCTCACCCCCTAAAAGATAGATAATGGGGCAAGTCATGTTACAGACTCGCCTCCACCTGCGACGCCGCGACACGCCACATCATCCCCTGCTACGGCTCGTTCCTGGCTCGGGCTTGCCGGGATGGGGGATGGGGGGTCCAGGCCCCCTACCCCTGGCTCGGCCTCACGCTAACGCGGCAGTGCGCTCGTTTGACATGCACAGTGCGGGGGTTGTGTCTTCAACTACTGTCAATCTTGACGTGGATGTTTCATCGTTCCATACAAACAAAAGATGTGTCAGTACAACTATGCCACTCGGTGTTGTGCCGCTTTTTTATTGACGACGCTGTTCATCAGTCCATACAAGAAAAGATGTGTCAGTACGACTATGCCCCTCGGTGCGGTCCTGGTTTTTCCAGTAAAGATAGATGATGGGGCAAGTCCATACAAGGAAGATGTGTAAGTACGACTATGCCACTCGGTGCGGTATCACTTTTTACTGATGACGCAAGATGTGTCAGTCCAACTATGCCCCTCGGTGCGGTGCTGGTTTTTTCCCTAAAAGATAGATAATGGGGTAAGTCATGTTACGGACTCGCCTCCGCAAGCGACGATGAGGCATGCCACGTCGTCGCCTGCTACGGCTCATTCCTGGCTCGGCCTCGCCGGGATGGGGGAGGGGGTCCCGACACCACCTCCCCCCCTCGGCTCGGCCTCGCGCTAACGCGGGAGTGTGCTCGTTTGATAGGCGTAGTGCGGGGGTTGTGCCTTCAACCACTTACAATCTTGACGTGGATGTTTCATCAGTCCATACAAACAAAAAATGTGTCAGTACAACTATGCCACTCGGTGCGGTGCCGCTTTTTTACTGATAACGTTGTTCATCAGTCCATACAAGCAAAGATGTGTCAGTACGACTATGCCCCTCGGTGCGGTCCTGGATGTCTTACCCAGATGTTCATCAATCCAAAAATGCTGGAAAAAAATGAGAACAAAAAGAAAGGGAGTAAAACACACTATAAAAAAGATGACAGTTCAAGCAAAGGAGAAGATTCAGTACTAATAAAAAATAATGCTTTCATCAGGCAAAAAAAATCATAAAAACTAGAGCAAAAAATGCTAAGAAGAATAAAAAAATTGACCGTCCAAGGGACAGGCCGGCCCAACGCCAGTGGATACTAGGACTCAAGCGAACAGCGAACCACTGGCGAATTCATTACATACCAGACTGCGCGGGCCAACCAACCAGGGCCCACAGGTCATGACAGAGAGCGAGCGCCGTGTATAAGCACTCAGGTAAGTATTCAGAGGAGTTCGACCCATAAGCCTCGGCAGCGCTTATAAACAGGTCGAGAGCCCCCTCGGCTGGCGAGGTGGGACTAAACGCATAGCGCACGCACACGCGGCACTGCACAACCGTGTGGACGGGCTATTTGGGCCGAAAACAATGGCTCCGGGGGGACGACCCCATACAACAAAGCGACCCATTACAAAATTCCTACAAAGCCCACACGACCAATCGAAGGAACAAATACAGATAAATTTTAAAAATAAACTACATAAAGAAATAAGTTCAAATAAAGAATGTAGAAAATTTCAAACACAAGTTCGTTGTAAAAATAAAAAAATATACTTTTTTTTAAAAGATAAACAAAAAAATCACATATGCAACCCAAAAAAAAGATAACTATATAAAAGGATACTTCAACGTAGAAGATTGTAATAAAAATTTCAGAAACAAATCTTTAAAAAGTTCAACTACTAAAATTCAAAAAGTTCAAATAAAACTTGTATTGTGCAGCAAGATTAAATTCTTTTTATTTATAAATTTACTAGAACTATCAGTAGTCAAATAAAAAATAAATTGTGCTCTAAATCCCTGTCAATACTAAGAAAAAATGCTCTGCAACAAACGAATGCGATTGGGCATTGACATTCAAAGTACTTCAGTACTATCATTAACAGCATGCAAGTTCAACAAACTCAACCCAAGGGGTGTTACATCCATCATCAGCGTATATTTTTCATGTTCGAGCTATCTACATGAAAATATGGCAGTAAAAACAAAGGATGCACATCAGTTCAACTATAGTTGCTCCAAACCAAATATAAAAAATATAACCATTGCGCTTGAGCCAAATAGGAAGCATTACATTAAAAATATAGGGCATACATTAACATACGAACAAATTGTTCCAAACCATATGGTAAAACATAGAGTTCAATCATCTCATACACATTGTTTAAAAAAATACTTCAACATAATCAAACGCAGACAAATCTCACAACGAGCCTCACTTTCCACATTTAAACCTACAACGCATAAATCCTGAACGTCAGAGAGTCATCTTCCCTGAAGAACATAACCATAACCACATCTCCATCCTCAATTCCAGACTCTGCCACAAACTCCTTCCACCCAGTAGTTAGGTTGATGCAACCATCAAAGTCGATGTGGTAGGCAACTTCCATCAACTGATACCCGTTTTTGTCTGCCGTCTCCATCTTTAGTATCCCCAAACTAGGAGCAACAATCCTGATTCTGGATGTCATTTTTTTGCAAATGGGCATGGGGTAGGAAAGAAAGTGAACACCTGACATAATTGAATATTTGCATAGATCTACCAACTGTTACATAACAAGTGAAAATATCTGAACACAAAACTAACTACTGCTATGTCCTGACCAAACTGAAGAAATATACATAGGAATCCCTACAGTAAACTTCTGACAAAAACAGAACAAGAAATATACAAAGGAATAAATAATGTTAACTACTGAACAAATATACATATGAATCCCTACTGTTAACTTTTGACAAAACCAAATAAGAATTATGGACATAACTATTGATAAATCTAAAATATAGATTCAGTCCATGGGCTTCAAAAATGAGACCTACAAAGCAGAAAACAAAAAAATAAGAAATACATACCCATGATTCCTCCAAGTCCCTAGCCGTCAGGCGACAAACATAGGGAGCACAAAACCCATGGTTGTTGTACAGCAGCGACGAAAGTTGCCCACGGTGCTGACTCTGGGTGAGCTCCAAACCAGATTCGTACACACAAGCATCAGTTATGGGCACCATCCCTATGAGGCACCCGCATGAACAATCCTCCATGGGTACCATAGGAAAAAAGAAGAAAAGAATAGAGAGAAGAGAGAGGAACCTACATCTGATCTTTGGAGGAAGGAAGAAAAAGGAGGAGGAGACTGAGCCACACACCACACGTAGATGTATAGAATTTATAGCCAGGATGACTGGTAGATTATCAAAATAATAAATAGGCAGGTGGGCAGCCAGCCGGTAGAAAATAGTTATTATGATGATGTCATCATACAAGTCATACAACATTGACCGCAAAACAGTTCAAGTACAAATAAGGCAGCAGTTCAAAGGATCATGGGAGAGCACATACGACAGCAGTTCAAAGTGCACATACCAAATACGTAGATAGAATAATTCATTCAGAGATTGACAGATGCATTCATTCAGTCATTCAACTCTTTGCTCTCTCCCAACATAACCTTAAAAACATAAAAATATAGTACTTCAATCATAACGATCAAAGAACCAACGCCACTTGGCCCTGGTGGATGGGTGTGGAGCCATGACTGCTCTCCCCCTAGCCCACCTGATGTTCAGTAGAGAGTTCCTTCTCCTGCCGTCTGGCAAAACTAGCTCCAGTTCAGTGGAGTTGCAAGTCTCCGTCACTTTCTCGGCAAGGCATCTGTTGAACTCTGCCTCCACTTCCTCCTCGATCGCATGTTGTGCCCTCTGCCTGCACCTCCTCCTCGTCCTCTGCTTTGTTGCTGCAGGCCTCATGTCGACATCATCCCCCTCCTCCTCTGTGACCTCTCCTAGGTCAGGATCCATCTGGCTTTTCTTTGGTGGTGGCTGGTGGAATGAAAGGGAGAGAGGGTAGGGGGTGGGGAGGGGTTTATATTGATAGTGTAGATGGTTGGGTAGGCAGCTGGTACAGACTACTTACTCTGATGTCTACTCACAGTAATACAACTTTGACCAGGAGCAGTCCAACTACACATACGACAGCCATTCAAGAAGCATGGATGTCTACCCACAAAATTCAACAACACAGAAAACACGAAACTTAATTACAGCGTTTGACTAGATTTTAAGAAATCGTACGCTACAGTTAGCCACGATACACCACCGCCGACAACGACCAAATCATATGGGAGCCGGGTAGAAACAACTCAAAGGAGCAAAGTTGACAACGCAAAATTGTTCATACAATCCTCATCGCTCTCCCTGCAATGCCAATTTGAAAACAAAACATTAGAAAAAGAAGAACACACTTGCATGGCGGCCATGGCCGACGACCAAGAACGGCAAAACTTTTGATCAGAAATTACAGTCAAAAAATCTCCAAAAACTCTCACCCACCGATCATTCCGACATCGCTATAACACATAAAACAACAAGCGAACATAAATCAACGACTACGAACACCACGCCAAACACCAGCACCCGCAACACCTCCGCCACCAATGCCCACGTCGTCACCTCCAGTAACTTGAGCTAGAAAAACACGACCAGGTGAGTGCGCGCATGTGCGGAATCCTGAACATGACTCCTCTAGCATCGAGTGGCCTGCAGCGGTGCGCCAGAGAACCCTCGGAAGCTCCCCATTGAACCCCCTGTTTCTGTTTTTCGAAGACACAGGAAGATCAGTTCATGTGGGAAAGCCTATCAGTCCAACGTCTCAAGGCCGTCCGTTCAAGTTGAGGAACAGAATAATATTCTGTTACGCGAAACAGAATAGCCCAGATGTGTGTGTGTGTGTGTGTGTGTGTGTGTGTGTGTGTGTGTTTGTGTGTGTGTGTGTACACCGCTTGGGCCAATAGATTGGACCATCATCAAAAATCATATGAGAGGGGCCAGAAAACCAGCACCGCCTGCATGCGGCCCAAAATGATGTATGTTGGAAGGGGTGATGTGTTTTCAATATCAAATAATTTACAATTTAGATGTGGCGCCTGCCTCTCGGTACAGACAACCACCATGAAAGCCAGGTAATTAAGGACGAGATACATAGGCTATGGTGTCAGTCAAACCCACCAATCCAAGGGTGTGGGAGGGAATCCTGAGAACGCACGAGCTAGAACTTTACTCGAACATGTGACAGTGATCGGCCCTAACACGAATTAGGAGGAATCCATTCACGGCCAAAGACCCCTCATTATCAGTCAAAGGGATGATATATATAGATCCGGGGAGCCCACAGATATGCGTGTCATCACAAAAAACCGAACAATGGAGACGTGGTCGATCAGAAGGCCCCCTATACCCTACATGCAGCCCGAAAATATGTATGGGTGGTGTGTGATGTATTCAAATCCCCAATGCACAACTTCGATGGGGCACCAACTACATTACAAACCGAACACCATACCCGGCCCCAAGCCAGGTTCAAGACGTACGATGTCGGTTCCCCAACTTTGAGGCGGGGGGAGGGGGTATCGTCCAATGCATGTGCTTAAACTCGATTTGGTCGAACTTGGCACACAGAGCAATAGGAAACCGTCATGGTCAAACCCTTCTCGTACGTTGGGTTAAAGGTATAGATTGTGTGGGGCCCCCTCATTATCAGCCAAGGATGATATATATAGACCTCGGGGAGCCCACAGAGTGTATAAACCGTACAAGGGAGACGTGCTTGATCAGATCACCCCCTATACCCCCGCCCAAAAAAATTTATGGGTGGTGTGTGATTTGTTCAAATCTAGAATGCACAACTTTGATGGGGCACCAACTACATTAATAACATTACTAACCGAACATTGTACCCCCCAGCCAGGTTAAAGACGTACGATGTCGCTTCCGCAACCTCAACGAGGGTGGGGGGGTAGGGGTGTCATCCAACGCATGTGCTCAAACTTGATTTGCTCTAACATGGCACACAGAGCAAGAGGAAACCATAATGGTCAAACCCTTCTCGTACGTTGGGTCAAAGGGATAGATTGTGTGGGCCTACAGATCTCGTTCATTCTCCGATATTTTAGAACAAGAAATAACGGAAAAAACATATTCTACAAATTACCAAAACACGGATCCCAAGGTTTATATAATCGTCATGACAGGTCACTACAGACACATTTAGATGATAAATGTCTGTAATGACCGTATCATGGCGCTTTAATGAAGCTTGAGATATGCAACTTCCCACCAGGTCACCCATCCTTAGACTCCTCCAGTCCCAGCACGCTTAACTTCTGCATTCTATACGACTCGGTTAGCGGATAGGAAGCCGCCCCTTGCTGATAAGACTTGCCTCCTTGCCTTTAAGGCGTTTCACATTGGTCATCGTATGGGACCTACTCCCTACTATCACACACGTTTGTGCTTTTAGAAACTGTGTGCAATTTTTACATGGCCGGTGTGTCGCCGTCTAGCCCTCTATGAGAACTGACACTGGTAGCGGGAAACCGATGGGAGAAGAGGCGGGAAAACTGATGGGAGGAGTGGCGGGAAACGGTAGCATGTTTGGATACATAACACCATTAATATGGAAAACTTAGTAAAGAAGGAAGCGTGAGCTAGCACGATGCATGCGAACAGTGCTTACCCACGGGTAACAGATGGTTGACCAAAACCGCTATAAATATACAGGGTTCGTTTGGCCTTTTTATACATTATAATTAAGTTTTATAAGCATTAATTTAATGTGCATAATTCAAATTAGTGCACCAAAATGACTACAAAAATCATACATGTGTCATTGGATGCATGTTTAGAGGTCCCATGCAAAGAATGGGAATGAATTACAACTGTCTCGGCGTCTGGCTCGGCCTCGGACATTGATAATCTCGGTTTTTAAATCCCCGTAAATCCAAAACTCGCCCGAAAATCATGAAACTTGGCATGGTGTCACGACATGGCACATATATGTCATGGAAAAAAATTGTCCATTTTGGGGCAAGTTTTATTACAAGCCTCTTACAAACCGGAGCTTCTCTCAAGAAGCCTTGTGGTTCCGATAGGGAAATGTGTCCCTCTTGTGGGTGAAACGATAATCGCTGCCTCTTCTCGCCTTGTATTTTTTTATACAGGCAACATGGAACGACAGGATATCCGTGCTGAAATTTAAAATTATTCAGGGTTCGTTTGGCCTTTTTTTATACATTAATTGAGTTTCCTAGGCATTTAATGTCCATAATTCAAATCTGAACTATCAATACATGCTCCAGTGCACCAAAATGGCTAGAAAAATCATACATGTGTCCTTGGATGCATGTTAATTCCCATGCAAGGAATGTGAATGAATTACAACCGTCTCGGCGTCCTCGCTCGTCCTCAAACATTGGGAATCTCGGTTTTTAAATCCCCGTAAATGCAAAACTCACCAGAAAATCATGAAAGTTGGCATGGTGTCACGACATGGCACATATATGTCGTGGTAAAAAAATTGTCCAATTTGGGCCAAGCTTTATTACAAACCGGAGCCTCTCGCAAGAACCCTCGTGGTTTCGATAGGAAAACGTGTCCCCCTTGTGGACGAAACGATAATCGCTCCCTCTTCTCACCTTGAATTTTCTTCTACAGGCAACATGGAACAATCGGAGAGTCATGCTAAACTTTGAAATTATTCAGGGTTCGTATAGCCTTTTTTATACATTAATTGAGTTTTCTAGACATTTAATGTCCATAATTCAAATCTGAACTACAAATACATGCACTAGTGCACCAAAATGGCTAGAAAAATTGTACATGTGTCCTTGGGTGCATGTTTAGGTCCCATGCAAGGAATGGGAATGAAGTCAACCATCTCGGCGTCCTGGCTCGGCCTCAAACATTGGGAATCTCGGTTTTTAAATCACCGTAAATCCAAAACTCACCAGAAAATCATGAAACTTGGCATGGTGTCATGACATGGCACATATATGACGTGGTAAAAAATGGGTCAAGCTTTATTACAACCCTCTTACAAACCGGAGCTTCTCGCAACCCTCATGGTTTCGGTAGGGAAACGTGCCCCTCTTGTGGGCAAAACAATAATCGCTGCCTCTTCTCGCCTTGTATTTTGTTTTCTACAGGCAACATAGAATAACAGGAAATTCTATCGTGCTAAAATTTGAAACTATTGAGGGTTCGTTTGGCCATTTTATATATTAGTTGAGTTTTCAGGGCATTTAATCTCCATAATTCAAATTTGAACTACAAGCACATGCTCCAGTGAAGCAAAATGGGTGGAAAATCGTACATGTGTCCTTGGGTGCATGTTTAGTTGTCATTGAAGGAATGAGAATGAATTACAAACGTCTCGTCGTCCTGAAACATTGAGAATCTCGGTTTTTAAATCCCAGTAAATCCAAAACTCTCCCAAAAATCATGAAATTTGGCATGGTTTCATGATATGGCACATATATGCCGTGGTAAAAAACCATCCAGTTTGAGACAAGGCGCACACATTAATAACCAACAAAGTCCTTTTGAAACAAATAGCTGACACGTTAATATCACAAACGGTTGTATTATATGAACCGTGTGTGTTCCCATAACCATTGAAGTGCGGCCACGCGTCCCCTCTTTTTATGGGAGAGTAGTACCTCGGTCCTCATTCATTGGTCATCTTTTTATTTTGTGCCAAAATTTAACCATAGTCGGTGGCGTGCGTGCAGCTGTTTGATTAGACGAGATGAGCACGAGAAGTTCGCCGTGCAGGCTCGACAGACCGCGTGCGAACAGTCCACCACACAAGCTCGACAGGACACATGCGACCTGTGCATCGCGCAGGCTCGACGGGACACATGCGAGGAGTCCGCCATGCATGCTCACCGGGAAGCAAGCTCTTTGACCTCCATCCACCAGCCGCCCGCCTCGCTCACAACTTGTCCATTAATGGCGGCCGAGCATTGTTTAACATGTGGTTAATTAAAGCACCTGGACGGAGGGTGTTTGCTTGTGATCCCATGGCCCCGCTCAATGTTAGCATTTGCTTAGTTCGTGTGTTCAACTCGTATTCTGAATAATTTAAAATGCCACATGCGACAATGGATAATACAAGGACAAATAAAATGGCAATGGGTAGTACGATGAAAAATTTACAATGGTGCGGATAATAACTATCTTACATAATCCAGATAATTTAAAATGCCACATGCGGCAACGCCCGAAAGGCACGGGGGCAAGAGAAGAAGGAAATCGCAGACAACGATCTGGGTCGCTACTGTCTCTACTCCTCGATCAATCACCAGGCAACGAGATCCTCCAGGCCCTTCTTCAATTCCTCGCGACTTTGCTTGACGGCAGCCACGGATTCCTCCACCTCCAGATCATGCTCGACCCGGAGCTACCTCAAGTCACCCATCAGTTCCTCGACGAGCGCTTTCAGCGTCATCCTTGAGGCACTGCTCTGCTCATGCAACTTCTTCTAGCCGGTGGCCTCCTCCTCCATCTCGGCGAGTGCCTTGAGGAGCTTTGCATTGTCACCCATGAGTTTCTCGACGAGGCCGGTCGCCTTCTCAACCGAGGCATCGCTAATGTCGAGCAGCTTCATCAAGCCGTCGACCAACTCCTGTTGCTTAATTAGACCAGCGAGAATGTCATCGTCGCTGGCCAAGGACTTCAGCACCGCCAACTCATCGTGATCGTTGACGCAGCGAGTGCGCTTGTGGGAGCCCTCGCGTGTCGATGAGAGCTTGTTCGAGGGCTCCGCGGCGCGCCAGGACATCACTGCTGCGGCTGCCGCATAGTGGCAGGACCTCTCTTGTGCTTCCACGGCTTTGGTCCTTGCTCCCTGGTTATTTGTCGACCCGAAACTCCTCCTATCGTTCATGGCAAAGACCTGATTTTTGGGTGATTAGGAGAGGAATTGTGAAGTAATTTTAGAGTGGGTAGTTTTTATAGCCCAGTGCTAAGTGGGAACACGTTTAGGTTTGATCGGTGTGAACAAATTTGCAATTACTTATTGCATGGTAATCTGGAATGTGATGAGAAAGAAGCTCAAAATTTATTGATGGTTCTGGGCTCGAAGCCTGAAATGGTTCCCGGGTGGCGTCCGTGGGCCCGCGTTCTCGGACGTGTACGTATCTGCCCACTATCACACACGGTCCAGATATCACCATCATGTCGGATAAATGGGCCGTCGTGCCTCCCACGCGGTGCCAGAAGGTTGACCGGAATTGCAATATGCAGGTGTGGTTGCTCGCCGTTCATGCGGCCATGGCGCGCTCCTGCTTCGGCGGGGCCCCTCCCACCGACCCCCCCCCCCCCCCCCCCCCCCGCGCGCGCTCTAGTCATCATTGAGGCAGCTAGGGGCGCTCTGCTCGCGTTCGTCCACGCGTTTTGCTCGCCATTGAGGCGGCCGTGGTGCGCTCCGCTCTGGCGTCCCTGCGCGTGCTCTGCTCGCCGTTGAGGCAAATTTACAATGGCAACGGTTAATAATTGTCTTACATATTCAGGATTTAAAATGCCACATGCGGCAACGCCCACAACACACACGAGCTACATATGTTTAGTGACTTGAAATGTCGATATGCGACATTTGCATAAAATTGTAATAAAGTATAGGCTGGAAGGCTAAGCTGGCGGCCTTCCGACGACGGTCTTCTTGGACTCCATGATCAGCATAGCACCCTTGCGGTCGTTCATTCCGAGTGTCCCAACCCGCGGCCACGTTATCCATTTGCGCCTACGGAGCTGCTGGCGCTGGGAGACTCTTGGGGCTGTTGGGCCTCTTCCAGAAGAGCTTGATAGCATGCAATCGCGCGCATGACATGCCTATGGAACTGCTCCATTTCCATGTCTCGGCACTGGTAGCAAATTCCGTCCATCACCTGCATCCTCAAGATATCACGTTGGTGATGTTCTACTTCGTCGGGGATGTCAACTCCTCCAAGGATGCGCTTGAGCCTGGCCACCACATCATCGGGATCGAGGTTGACACGGCCTCCATCGGCAATGATGAAGCCGCAGGATGGCTGTCTCATAACTGAATCGGAGAGGTCCTCTGCCCATTCCTTGCAGGGCATCAGGCTCTCGATGAGCACCGATGAGGGCGGCTCTTCGGGTGGGTCGTCGATCATGCCGCCTACTAGCTTTTAATCTTTTGCATGATTGATGGCAAACTACTCATCACACTTCCTCTACAATATGTCCATTGCACCCTCAAGGACTAGCACGGCGATATCATTGCCGATGGGCCATGGTGCCTGCACCGGCCGATGAAGCTCTTGCTCCCCGACCTGCTCCGGCTTGTTCTCCTCGCCGAAGATGTAACGCGGGAAGGGGTCGACGTCGAAGCTTTCGTCAGTGCTTGGAAAGATTGGAATAACTAGTGGTAGATGGGTGTGGACTAGATCTGCACACAATGTCGCTATGGTGCATGCCGCCTGGGTCATATGGAGCAAGCCACTTGCTGGTGGCGGGAAACCGATGAGGGAAGAGGCGGGAAGCATTGGCGTGGATTGTGGGACACGTGTATATCGCCATTAATTTCTACACTGGGCGTCTGTGTTCATATAGGTACTACCTCCGTCATGGTTTATTGGCCCCCTTCGTATTTTGTAGTACCAAACTTTGACCTTAGATTTAACTAAGAATATATGAATGCATGTCATCGAAAATAATATAGTTGGACGGCTATTCCCGGCTATGTTCATCTGCTATATGCAATAATTATGCATGTGCTTGCTCGACGTTTAGGCGGCCGCAGTGTGCTCTCCTCGCGTCCCTCCGCGCGCTCTGCTCGCCATTTAGGCACTGAGGCGCCCTCGGGTCACATCCCTCCGCGGGCTCTGCTCGCCGTTTAGGCACCAAGGCTCGCTCGGGTCGCGTCCCTCCGTGCGCGCTCTGCTAGCGGTTGGGGCCGGCGCACGATCACGTTAGGGAAGCTTTAGTTATTTGATCTAAGATTATGTTAATTAATTATACCTCTAGAGCCGGAATCATCCGGCTCTAGAGGTATAATTAATTAACCTAAATTATGATCTCCGGCGCCCGTTCCCATCGCGCAACTCTATCCTGTCGTCGGCCATTGGGGGTATGCCGGTATGTGTGGGTAACTAGCTAGCAAGTGGATCAGTAGCGAGTCACTGCTGATGGCCATTGCTGTGGTTATTTATAGCTAGCAGCTGGCCCGGATTGGGGATTTTACAATTCTTCCTTGTGGAGCGCGGGAAGACTAAGTGGAGCACACAACCCGACAACCGCATGCGGTGTCACGTGTTACCACACATGTGTTATCATAAGAAAACATATGTGTAACTTACTAATCATCGCACATGAGTACTCGCACAAGCATCGTGTGCGATACTCCTAGCCATAGCAAGCAACTAGTTTGCATTTTTCAAAGTTTTTTCTACACACAAAATCGCACACGAATTAACTCTAGTAATCGTCTCTATTATATTTTCTCATCGCAAACAGTTCATCCGAGTGGGCTATTTGCCATGTATCACACACATCTTGTTTACACGAATAATTTGTGTTCGTTTGGCTCATAGCAAACAGTTCATCTATGTGACCTGTATGCCGCATATCACACACATCTTGTTAAGTTGAACCGTTTATGTTTTGTTGCCTAATCGAAAACAGTTCATCCGAATGAACTGTATGCCGTATATCACACACACCTTAATCTCGCTGACCATTTCTATTGTGTTCTCTAATCGCAAACAGTTCATTTGAATAACTGTATGTCATATATCGCACACACCTTGATATGGCTGCCCGTTTCTGTTGTTCTGGCTCATCAGAAACAGTTCTTTGGGATTAACCGTATGTCATGCATCGCACACGCAACTAAAATCTGGATTGTGTTTGTTGTCTCCGCCATCGCAAACATTTTGTATCATATTTGACGGTTATTTTACATCATTGTTTTCATTAAATGCATCACACACAGTTTCGTCGAAGGTTCTCTGATTGGACTGTTGCGTTTTGACCATCCTACTGTAGTGCGAGGATAGACGCCGTGCCCAGCCCTCGGTCGTGGGATAGTCAAGAGAAGAGTTGCGAGGGTGCGGCAATCTCAATGGTGGCGAGGCACCGAACACAGGGTTAAGCAAGCAACATAAAATCACTAAAGCATAACCAGATTCGCTACACGACCAGAAAGTGATGTGGCTGCAGGGACGGACCCTGGCCAACTTGAGGATGACGTACCCATGGGGTGCCCTCAATTTTGAACAAACCAAAAATTCACCTAGCAACATGTTGTTGTGGGAGCGTCGGGCTACTTGATGAAGCGTGCCGTGGGGGTTCGCCTCTCAGGGGCCGATTGGCTCCGGAGGCCTTGGGGGCTCGCGAGGGGCTGAAGTCCCACGAGGCGCCATCGCGAGCTGCACCAACCTTTGGAATGTGGCACCAGCATTCTCCAGGCCGAAGTGCATGCAAGTGTAGTTTGCGATGAGGCCCCTGCTCAGGCCGACGCGCGACGGCCAAAAGAGATCCTGGGAGCTGGCCCTGTTGAGGCTCGCGATGTCAACACACACGCACACCTTGCTGCCCTTCTCGGGGATGGCGGCTAGGTTAGCGGAACACGCAGGGCGACGCTCGCCACGGATGGCCCGAGCTTCTCGCAGCTTGTAAATCTCCTGGGCGATGAATTCTTGTGCCTCCGGCACCTGGCGTCGTGCTCCTTGCTTGCGGGAGCGCGCATCAAGGCATGCCTCCAAGTGGTGCCCGAGCACCTCCCTCGGCACACCGGTTAGGTCAGACACTTTCCAGGTGGAAGCCCTCGAGCCTGCCCGAAGGGAGGCGCTGGGCGGGCCTTCCTATGCTGGAGGAAGGCAGGCGGCGACGACGAGCGCGTGGCCCATGGCGTTGGCAGGAGTTGCCGCCTTCTTCGCCTTGCTGGGGCCTTGGGAGGGCAGTAGCTGCTTCTCCCTTGCGGGCGTGGCCTCGGGAGGTCCGGCGCCATCCTCGCCATCAGAGTGTTCGGCCGCGGTAGCTTTGTAGGCACGCTCGAGGGAACAGACTGCATCCTTCTTGTCGCAGGCGATAATGATGACACCGCTGCAGCCAGGCATCTTGAGGACGTTGTAGCCATAGTGAGTTGCTTCCATGAACTTGGCGAGTGCCATGTCGAAGTCGATGAGCTCAGTGTGGTAGTTGTCACGCGTGCCAAAGGTGACGGGGGGGCGCTCTTGCCCCAGGGGGATGGTAGAGCCATCGGTCATCCCGAAGAAGGGCCTGGTCGACATCAGCTTGTCGTAGGGCACTTGGAGCGTCTCGAATGTCTCAATGGAGATCACGTTGAGACCAACGCCTCCATCAATGAGGGTTTTGGTCACTCCGACATTGTTGATGGTGGGGTTGCACAGCATGGGGAGCGTGCCCGCAGCGGTCGTGGACTTGAGGTAGTCCTTGGAGTCGAAGGTGATGGCGCACTGCAACCACTTGAGGGGCCGTGTGGCCTCCGTCCTCGGGAGGGCAGCGTTCACCTCACCAGAGAACTGCTTGAAGAGGTGGTTGGACGCAGGGGCCTGGGATCCCCTCAGGATGCAGGCTATCGCCCGAGGCTCCTGATAGCCCCTAGGCCCCTCATCATGCTGGTTGACTCGTTCCTTATGGGCGGCGGTGGTAGCGGTGGAAGGGCAGCATTGGCCTAAGGGTTTGCCTCACGAGGCTGGTCATGCTAGGCGCACTCACGAGGCTAGTCGTGCCAGCCCTGGCAAGGGTTGCCGTTGCGCGTGTCCCATCGGCCGCCGCCGTGGCCGCCGCCGCGGTCGTTGCAGTCTCCCCGGTGGCCCAAGCACTCATCACGGAGTGACTTGACCTCTTGGCAGTCTTCGGTGTTGTGAGTGCACACATTGTGGTAGACACAGAACGGGCGGTTGACCTTCTAGGGCTCTGATACGTCTCCACGTATCTATAATTTTTGGTTGTTCCATGCTATTATATTATCTGTTTTGGATGTTTTATATGTATTAGTATGCTATTTTATATTATTTTTGGGACTAACCTATTAACCTAGAGCCCAGTGCCAGTTTCTGTTTTTTCCTTGTTTTTGAGTTTCGCAGAAAAGGAATACCAAACAGAGTCCAAATGGAATAAAACTTTCGCGATGATTTTTCTTGGACCAAAAGGAAACCAGGAGACTTGGAGATGAAGTCGGAGGAGCCACGAGGCGGCCACAAGGACGGAGGGTGCGCCCAGGGGGGTAGGGCGCGCCTCCCACCCCTGTGGGCCCCTCGTGCACCTCCTGACCTAATTCTTTCGCCTATATATTCCCAAATATCCCCAAACCAACAGAGGCATCCACGAAAACACTTTTCCACCGCCGCAACCTTCTGTACCCGTGAGATCCCATCTAGGGACCTTTTCCGGCACCCTGTCGGAGGGGGATTCGATCATGAAGGGCTTCTACATCAACACCATTGCCCTTCTGATGAAGCGTGAGTAGTTTACCACAGACCTACGGGTCCATAGCTAGTAGCTAGATGGCTTATTCTCTCTCTTTGATTCTCAATACCATGTTCTCCTTGATGTTCTTGGAGATCTATTCGATGTAATACTTTTTTGCGGTGTGTTTGCCGAGATCCGATGAATTGTGGATTTATGATCAGCTTATCTATGAATATTATTTGAATCTTCTCTGAATTCTTTTATGCATGATTTGATATCTTTGTAATTCTCTTCGAACTATCGGTTTGGTTTGGCCAACTAGATTGGTTTTTCTTGCAATGGGAGAAGTGCTTAGCTTTGGGTTCAATCTTGTGGTGTCCTTTCCCAGTGAAAGTAGGGGCAGCAAGGCACGTATTGTATTGTTGCCATCAAGGATAAAAAGATGGGGTTTTCATCATATTGCTTGAGTTAATTCCTCTACATCATGTCATCTTACTTAATGCATTACTCCGTTCTTTATGAACTTAATACTCTAGATGCATGCTGGATAGCGGTCGATGTGTGGAGTAATAGTAGTAGATGCAGAATAGTTTTGGTCTACTTGACACGGACGTGATGCCTATATTCATGATCACTGCCTTAGATATCGGCATAACTTTGCACTTTTCTATCAATTGCTCAGCAGTAATTTGTTCACCAACCGTATTATTTTCTATCTTGAGAGAAGCCTCTAGTGAAACCTATGGCCCCCGGGTCTATTTTCCATCATATAATCTTCTATTTTTCATCATACAAGTTTCCGATCTACTATTTTGCAATCTTTTACTTTCCGATCTATAAAACAAAAATACCAAAAATATTTACTTTATCGTTTATCTATCTCTATCAGATCTCACTTTTGCAAATAACCGTGAAGGGATTGACAACCCCATTATCGCGTTGGGTGCAAGTTGTTTGATTGTTTGTGCAGATATTCGGTGATTTGTGCGTTGTCTCCTACTGGATTGATACCTTGGTTCTCAAACTGAGGGAAATACTTATCTCTACTTTGCTGCATCACCCTTTCCTCTTCAAGGGAAAAACCAACGCAACCTCAAGAAGTAGCAGGAAGAATTTCTGGCGCCGTTGTCGGGGAGATCTACGCCAAGTCAAGACATACCAAGTACCCATCATAAACTCTCATCTCTTGCATTAAATTATTCGCCATTCACCTCTCATTTTCCTCTCCCCCACTTCTAAAATGATTTTCGAAAAGATTTGTCTTTTTGTTTGCCTTCTTTCCGTTCGATCTTTTGTTTGCTTGTTTTACCATGTGCCTTCTTTTTTCTTGCATCTTCGCTTGCTAAAAGTTTATGGATCCTCATCCACTTGCTAATCTTTTTAAGAGATCCAATTATGATGAACCAATTTCTAGTGATTTGAGTGCACTAGATTATCTTTATGAAGTTTTGCTTGAAATTCGTAAATCTGAAAATTGTGATGAAGTGTTAAAAGAAGAAATCTATGAAGTGATTCACGACAGCTCCTTGGATGAAAAGCATGATTGCAATGGTTCTACTATAAATTCTATTAATGTCAGTTGTGCTAATGATATGCAAAACCCTAAGCATGGGGATGCTAGTTTTGCTAGGTCCACTACTGGTTGCAATGATCATGATTGGGGTGATTTTTCTTATGATCTTGAAAATTTATTTAAGCCTCATGATGAATATGTTTGCAATAATATTGAAAGTGGGTTTGGAAGAGTGTCAACTTTAGATCCCACATATTTGGAGAATATTCAATCTTATGATTTTTTTGATAAAAGTGGGTTTGGAGAGGTCATGACTTTAGTTAATGTTAATCCCACTATTTTGGAAGAGTGTCAACTTCGCATGCATGTGGATCGTGTTGAGAATATGTTATGTGATAGCTATATTGTTGAATTTTCTTATGATCCTACATGTAATTATTATGAGAGAGGAAAATATGGTTGTAGAAATTTTCATGTTACTAAATTACCTCTCTTCATGTTGAGATTGCTATTGTCTTTTTCTTCTTCCTTGCATATGCTAGTTTTTGCTTGCCTTGATAATTTGTTTGCTTATAAAATGCCTATGCATAGGAAGTATGTTAGACTTAGATGTGTTTGTCACGTGTTTTATGATGCTCTCTTTGTGCTTCAATTCTTCTCTTTTATGTGAGCATCATTAAAATTATCAATGCCTAGCTAAAAGGCTTTAAAGAAAAGCGCTTGTTGGGAGGCAACACAATTTTATTTTTGTTTCTACTTTTTTGGTTCTGTTTTTCAATAAATTATTAATCTATCCTCTGGTTAGATGTGGTTTTGTGTTGTAATTAGTATTTTTGCCAAGTAAGACCTTTGGGATGGCTTACGGTGATAGTTGATTTGATCTTGCTGAAAAACAGAAACTTTTGTGTCCAGTCCCAGATTTTCATAATTCACTGGAGCGTTGAAAAACCCTGAATTTTTTATACTGGATTGATATACAAATTGCCTCTGTTTTCCTAATTTTTCAGAATTTTGGAGTTACAAAAGTATTAGAACAATTCGGATCTTCGCAGATTATTCTGTTTTTGACAGATTCTGTTTTCTTTGTGTTGTTTGCTTATTTTGATGAATCTATGGGTAGTATCGGGGTATGAACCATGGAAAAGTTGGAATACAGTATATATTACACCAATATAAATAAATAATGAGTTCACAACAGTACCAAAGTGGTGATATATTTTCTTATACTAACGGAGCTTATGAGATTTTCTGTTGAGTTTTGTGTTGTGAAGTCTTCAAGTTTTTGGGTAAGGATTTGATGGACTATGGAATAAGGAGTGGCAAGAGCCTAAGCTAGGGGATGCCCAAGGCACCCCAAGGTAATATTCAAGAACAACCAAGAGCCTAATCTTGGGGATGCCCCGGAAGGCATCCCCTCTTTCATCTTCGTCTATCGGTAACTTTACTTGAGGCTATATTTTTATTCACCACATGATATGTGTTTTGCTTGGAGCGTCTTGTATAATTTGAGTCTTTGCTTTTTAGTTTGCCACAATCATACTTGTTTTACACACCTTTTGAGAGGGACATGCATGAATCGTGATTTATTAGAATACTCTATGTGCTTCACTTATATCTTTTGAGCTAGGCAATTTTGCTCTAAGTGCTTCACTTATATCTTTTTAGAGCACGGCGGTGGCTTTATTTTATAGAAATTGTTGAACTCTCATACTTCACTTATATTATTTTTAGAGTCTTTAAACAGTGGTAATTTTCTTTGGTTATAAATTTAGTCCTAATATGATAGGCATCCAAGAGGGATATAATAAAAACTTCCATATAAAGTGCATTGAATACTATGAGAAGTTTGATTCCTTATGATTGTTTTGAGATATAAAGATGGTGATATTAGAGTCATGCTAGTGAGTAATTGTGGATTTGAGAAATACTTGTGTTAAGGTTTGTGATTCCCGTAGCATGCACGTATGGTGAACCGTTATGTGATGAAGTTGGAGCATGATTTATTTATTGATTGTGTTCCTTATGAGTGGCGGTCGGGGACGAGCGATGGTCTTTTCCTACCAATCTATCCCCCTAGGAGCATGCGTGTAGTACTATGTTTCAATAAATAATAGATTTTTGCAATAAGTATGTGAGTTCTTTATGACTAATGTTGAGTCCATGGATTATACACACTCTCACCCTTCCACCATTGCTAGCCTCTCTAGTGCCGCGCAACTTTTGCCGGTACCATACACCCACCATATACCTTCCTCAAAACAGCCACCATACCTACCTATTATGGCATTTCCATAGCCATTCCGAGATATATTGCCATGCAACTTTCCACTGTTCCATTTATTATGACACGCACCATCATTGTCATATTGTTTTGCATGATCACGTAGTTGACATCGTATTTGTGGCAAAGCCACCATTCATAATTCTTTCATACATGTCACTCTTGATTCATTGCACATCCTAGTACACCGCCGGAGGCATTCATATAGAGTCATATTTTGTTCTAAGAATCGAGTTGTAATTCTTGAGTTGTAAGTAAATAAAAGTGTGATGATCTTCATTATTAGAGCATTGTCCCATGTGAGGAAAGGATGATGGAGACTATGATTCCCCCACAAGTCGGGATGAGACTCCGGACGAAAAAAAAGAGGCCAAAAAAAAGGAGAAGGCCCAAATAAAAAAAATGAGAGAAAAGAGAGAAGGGGCAATGTTACTATCCTTTTACCACACTTGTGCTTCAAAGTAGCACTGTGATCTTCATGATAGAGAGTCTCCTATGTTGTCACTTTCATTTACTAGTGGGAATTTTTCATTATAGAACTTGGCTTGTATATTCCAGTGATGGGCTTCCTCAAATTGCCCTAGGTCTTCCTGAGCAAGCGAGTTGGATGCACACCCACTTAGTTTCTTTTTGAGCTTTCATAAACTTATAGCTCTAGTGCATCCGTTGCATGGCAATCCCTACTCACTCACATTGATATCTATTGATGGGCATCTCCATAGCCCGTTGATACGCCTAGTTGATGTGAGACTATCTCCCTCTTTTTGTCTTCTCCACAACCACCTTCTATTCCACCCATAGTGCTATGTCCATGGCTCACGCTCATGTGTTGCGTGAAAGTTGAAAAAGTTTGAGAACATTAAAAGTATGAAACAATTGCTTGGCTTGTCATCGGGGTTGTGCATGATTTGAATATTTTGTGTGATGAAGATGGAGCATAGCCAGACTATATGATTTTGTAGGGATAAGCTTTCTTTGGCCATGTTATTTTGAGAAGACATAATTGCCTTGTTAGTATGCTTGAAGTATTATCGTTTTTATGTCAATATTAAACTTTTGTTTTGAATCTTACGGATCTGAACATTCATGCCACAATAAAGAAAATTACATGGATAAATATGTTAGGTAGCATTCCACATCAAAAATTCTGTTTTATCATTTACCTACTTGAGGACGAGCAGGAATTAAGCTTGGGGATGCTTGATACGTCTCCAACGTATCTATAATTTTTGATTGTTCCATGCTATTATATTATCTGTTTTGGATGTTTTATATGTATTAATATGCTATTTTATATTATTTTTGGGACTAACCTATTAACCTAGAGCGCAGTGCCAGTTTCTGTTTTTTCCTTGTTTTTGAGTTTCGCAGAAAAGGAATACCAAACGGAGTCCAAACGGAATAAAACTTTCGTGATGATTTTTCTTGGACCAGAAGAAAACCAGGAGACTTGGAGATGAAGTCGGAGGAGCCACGAGGCGGCCATAAGGACGGAGGGTGCACCCCCCACCCTTGTGGGCCCCTCGTGCACCTCCTGACCTAATTCTTTCGCCTATACATTCCCGAATATCCCCAAACCAACAGAGGCATCCACGAAAACACTTTTCCATCGCTGCAACCTTCTGTACCCGTGAGATCCCATCTAGGGACCTTTTCTGGCACCCTGCCGGAGGGGGATTCGATCACGAAGGGCTTCTACTTCAACACCATTACCCTTCCGATGAAGCGTGAGTAGTTTACCACAGACCTACGGGTCCATAGCTAGTAGCTAGATGGCTTCTTCTCTCTCTTTGATTCTCAATACCATGTTCTCCTCGATGTTCTTGGAGATCTATTCGATGTAATACTTTTTTGCGGTGTGTTTGCCGAGATCCGATGAATTGTGGATTTATGATCAGCTTATCTATGAATATTATTTGAATCTTCTCTGAATTCTTTTATGCATGATTTGATATCTTTGTAATTCTCTTCGAACTATCGGTTTGGTTTGGCCAACTAGATTGGTTTTTCTTGCAATGGGAGAAGTGCTTAGCTTTGGGTTCAATCTTGCGGTGTCCTTTCCCAGTGACAGTAGGGGCAGCAAGGCACGTATTGTATTGTTGCCATCGAGGATAAAAAGATGGGGTTTTCATCATATTGCTTGAGTTAATTCCTCTACATCATGTCGTCTTACTTAATGCATTACTCCGTTCTTTATGAACTTAATACTCTAGATGCATGCTGGATAGCGGTCGATGTGTGGAGTAATAGTAGTAGATGCAGAATCATTTTGGTCTACTTGACACGGACGTGATGCCTATATTCATGATCATTGCCTTAGATATCGTCATAACTTTGCGCTTTTCTATCACTTGCTCGGCAGTAATTTGTTCACCCACCGTATTATTTTCTATCTTGAGAGAAGCCTCTAGTGAAACCTATGGCCCCCGGGTCTATTTTCCATCATATAATCTTCTATTTTTCATCATACAAGTTTCCAATCTACTATTTTGCAATCTTTTACTTTCCGATCTATAACACAAAAATAACAAAAATATTTACTTTATCGTTTATCTATCTCTATCAGATCTCACTTTTGCAAATAACCGTGAAGGGATTCACAACCCCTTTATCGCGTTTGGTGCAAGTTGTTTGATTGTTTGTGCAGGTATTCGGTGATTTGTGCGTTGTCTCCTACTGGATTGATACCTTGGTTCTCAAACTGAGGGAAATACTTATCTCTACTTTGCTGCATCACCCTTCCTCTTCATGGGAAAAACCAACGCAAGCTCAAGAAGTAGTAGGCTCGTGGCGGTCGTAGCCACGCTTCTGCTCGGGATTAGCCGCCAACACAACTGGGCCCTTGCGCTTGACCTCCTTGCCTTTGGTCTTGTTGTCATCGGGTGCGGCGTCGGGGTCGTTGTGGATGAAAAGGCGGCCCTCTTCAGCCTTGGCGCACTTGCCAGCGATGTTAAACAGTTCCAGCACCGAGCTCAAATCATCGTTGATGGCTATTTTGTTGCGCATCCTGACGTCCGTGACACCGTTGGAGAAGGCCAAGATGATGGCTTTATTCAAGGCGCGCAGAATATTGTGGCGTACCTGGCTGAAGCGTTGGATGTACTTGCAGAGGGTCTTGCTAGGGCATTGCTTCATGCGTCGCAGGTCGTTGACAGTGAGGGCACGATCGTGCGTGCCCTTGAAGTTAGCAATGAACTGCTCGCAGAGCTTGCTCCACGAATATATCGACTCCTCGGGCAGGTTCATGAGCCAGGAGCGCGCACCGTCCTTGAGGGCCATGGGGAACCAGTTCGCCATGACCTTGTCATTGCCGTTTGTCGCCTCGATGCTTAGCGCATAGAGCTGGAGGAACTTCGTGGGGTCGGGGATGCCGTCGTAGCGCGGGGGCAGCTCCGGCTTGAACTTGACAGGCCAAACCACCCGGCGCAACTCGCGAGTGAAAGCCCAACAGCCCACACTGCTCAATGGAACGCCGAGCGCGAGGGCGGCTCGGTTCTGGCGCCCAGCCGCCATGACCTCTTGGACGATCTGGTCCTGGTGTTGGCGCTGCTGCTCGAGGTGTCGGGGGGATGGCCCACGGGCAAGCAATGGAACCCGGATCTCTTTCAAAAACATTGGGGCAGGCAAAGCCCCTCAATTAGGCTCGCCCCTGGCCGGCTCCCCAGCGTGAGCCGGCTGGGTGCCGCGACCCGGCCAGCCGGCTAGCGCATGCCGGCCGTCCACAAGAGGTCAACCCTAGCGACAAGCAAGCATGGCTATAGTGCTCCCTCCTTTACGCCGGTCCCGGCGGGCGCGGCAGCAGTGCTCCCACGTCCACGCCCGGGGTGGGCGGTGTCCTGGGGGCACGGTCCTGTAGCAGGGCGGCACTGACCGTCCCATGATGCCTGGCCAGGCGTGCCATAGTACCCGGCAGCCGGCCGTACCGACACCCGGCGGCCCCGGTACGGCCCGCACCCGACGGACCCGGCGACGCCTGCAACCGGCGGACCCGGCAGACCCGGCGGCCCCCACTGCCGGCTCCTAGACACTGACACCAGGGCCCCGCGCCCGTGTAACTTTACCATTGTAACCCCGGGGGGGCGACCTGTAAGACCCCCGGTGCCCCTCCATGCAAAGGGCTGGACATCAGTAGAACTCACACTCACACTCACTCGGAGAGGGAGCAACCTATGCACTGGCCTATCTTCCTTCCTCCCCAGAACTGCTCTAGGAGCAAGCCTGTATCCACCTAATATAAAGCACACTCAGCAGGACTAGGGGTATAATCTCTCCGGAGAGCCCCGAACCTAGGAATGTCTTCTGTCACATGCTCGGTCATACCAACCTCGCCTCTGGAGCCCACCGGTGCCCTCATGCCTGTTCCTCTCTTTAGCCATCCCATGGCATCTGTCATGAGCTCACCACGATTGTTGGCGCCCACCGTGGGGCAGCTCGAGGCACCGGCTGGAGTCATGTTCCAAACGAGGCCCTTCACCGACTCCGGTAAGCGTATCATGCACGGCTTGGTCCCCGCGCTCGGCGCGGCACCGGCCGGCTGCGCCGGCTCGTCCATCATCCCCTTCGGCGCGCTACACATCTCCGTCGCGCTCACCTCCAATGAGTACCCCAGCAAGGTGCTCGACGTCACTGATTCGCCCGTCCCCGTCGACTGCAACATCTCCAACGACGTGGCGGACCTCTGCACCCGCGTGGAAGTGCTCACCACCGGCTCCGCCTTCTCTTCATCCAACGCCACAAAGAAGGCCGCCGCGGCCAAGGCCGCAGCCACTCGCGCCAGCATGGCCGACCTGCTGCGTGCAATGCTTCAGAACCTCAGCATCCCCATCGCCACCGACGTCGACGCCACCCAGGCCAGGGCCCGGCTCGACGAGGAGCGCATGCGCCTACTGGATGAGGCCACGACGCTTGCTGCTACGCAGCGCCGGCTGGAGTCCGTCCAGCGGGAGCGCGACACCGCGTACGGCTTCACGCTGGCCGCGGCTGAGCCCAGCCGGGTCGCCGAGGTGCGGACCCATGGTGGCGCCATCGGCCGCGTGCTGGGCGCGGTCCCGCCTGTCTGTGAGACCCCCATCAAGAACTTGCGTGCCGCGGAGGTGGAAGCTGTGGGCCTAGAGCTTCTGCAGGGCGAGGAGTTGCAGGAGCGCCTGCAGCGCATGCGCGAGCTGCTTGCCGCGGCGAACACGCAGCAGGACCGCCTCGACGCTCCTGCGGCTTCCGGCTCGCACCGCGCCAGGGACCGTGAGCCCCGGGACACCCAGGAAGCATCTTCCCCGCGCCCCGGTGAACCCCGTCCGGGAGGACCCGAACTTGGCGCGACCGCGCCCTGACAGCTGGCGACGGCTTGGGTGATGAGCCGGCTCCAAACGATCGGTGCCGGCAAGACCTCCCCCCGCCATCCGGATGGCGCGGCCGGCCGGCTTCGGCAGATCCGGCTCCTCGCGGCCCAGTCGCAAGCCGGCTAGGTCCACGCGACATCGACAACAACGACGCCCACCACCACATCGAGCAGCTCGCCATCTCCCTCGAGCTGGAGGAAGACAACGCGGTTGGTCCGGCTTGCTTCGGCCCGTGCATCCTAGACGAGCCCTTCCACAAGGGTTCACGCTTCCCCGAGACACCCCCAAGTACAACGAGACCGTCAAGCCGGAGGACTGGCTTATCGACTACACCATTGCCATCGGCATCGCAGGCAGCAACCGGCGCCTGGCCATGCACTATGCCCCACTCATGCTGCAGGGCTCGGACCAGACATGGCTGAATAGCCTGCCGGCTGGCAGCCTCAACTCGTGGCTCGACTTCGAGCAAGCTTTCATGCGCAACTTCACCAGCACCTACAAGTGGCCCGGCCGGCCCAGCCAGCTCACCATGTGCGTCCAGGGGCCGGAGGAGACTGACCGCCAGTACCTTGCACGCTGGACGGAGCTCTGGAACAGCTGCGAGGGGGTCCATGAGGTTCAAGCCATCCAGTACTTCATGAGCGGCTGCCGAGATGGCACCCTGCTCAAGCACAAGCTCCTGCGCTCCGAACCGACAACCATGGCCACGCTCATGGTCACGGCGGACAAGTACGCAATGGCCGACTCCACCATGAAGATCCAAGTGGTGTTGGATGATGCCGGCAAGGCGTTGCCGGCGCCAGCTCCCAAGCCGGCTGGCGAGAGCAGCTACCAGCAGAACAACAAGCACAAGGCCGAGCAGCCGGCTCCCCGCTACGACAACCGCCTCGTCACTGCCGCCGATCAAGCACCCGCAGCCGAGCCGGCTGGCAACCGGCGTCAGTGAACCGGCAAGACCGCTTGGCAATCCGCCATGAGCTTCGAGGAGATGCTCGATGCGCCCTGCAAGCACCACAGCGGTGCAAGGCCGTCAACACACACGCTCCGGCAGTGCACCATCACCAAGCGCATCATGAGGGGCGACATCCCTACGCCTCCTCCTCCAGCACCGGGTTCGGGGCAGCCGCCGCAGCCTCCGCCTCCGGCTGCTGGCGCCATGCGCGATGAAGCCTTCCCCAACGCAAACAATTGCTACGTCGTCTTCACCAGCATGGGCGGCGACAAGCACAGCGAGCGCCTGTTTGGCAGGAGGTGAACACCGTCATCCCGGCCGTGCCTGAGTACATGCACTGGTCGGAGCGCCCGGTCAGCTGGACCCAGGAGGACCACCCGGCCATCACGCCCATGCCGGGTGGCTACGCCCTCGTCCTCGACCCCACCATAGTTGCCGAGAAGCGTACCTGCAAGTTCTCCCGAGTCCTCATCGATGGCGATAGCAGCATCAACATCCTCTACAGCGACACCATGACCAAGCTCGGCATCGAAGCAAGGCAGTTCGAGCCGACCCGGACGATGTTCCAAGGCATCGTATTGGGCCTCTCCTGCTCCCCCATGGGCCGGATCCAGCTCGACGTCTTGTTCGACACCCACGACCACTTCCGGCGTGAGCCCATCTGGTTCGAGGTGGTGGACCTGTCTAGCCCCTACCACGCGCTGCTAGATCGGCCCATGCTGGCAAAGTTCATGGCGGTTCCCCACTACGCCTACCTGCAGATGAAGATGTCAGGTCCCAAGGGCCTCATCACCATTGCCGGCTACTACAAGAAATCCCTGGAGTGCGCCCATGACGGCGCCAAGCTAGCCGAGTCGCTGGTCATAGCCGAGGAGCGGCGCCAGCTCGACCGGATCATGGCCCTGGCTGGCGAGCAGCCGGCTGTGCCGGCTCCGGCCAAGGAGTCAGCTGGCGAAGCCTCATTCCAGCCGTCCAAGGACACCAAGAAGGTCAAGCTCAACCCGGCCGACCCCAACTGCAGCCAGTACGTTGTTGTGGGCACCCGCCTCAGCAGCAAATAGGAAGGTGAGCTCGTCGACTTCCTCCGTGAGAATCGGGATCACTGGTACAGCGAGGTGCTATACAAATGGTTTTTAACCCCTTTCCGCGATGGCATTTTGAACCGTCGCCAAGTGAGTGTGGGTGATAGGGGGGTCCTTCCCACACGACCCAGAAACCGTCAGGGATAGGCCCTCCGGTCACACACGCTGGGCAAAATGAGATCGTGTGCGACGGGCGAGCGATCAAATACAATTATACAGGCCCAATCGGTTCCGGTCGTAAGTATATCCCACACAGTCAGTCCCAGACAAACGTTTCGGTTTGTTATGTACATTCCACATGGTCAATCCAAGGAATACGTTTCAGTTCTTATGTACATCCCACATAGTCAATCCAAGAAGTATGTTTCCGTTCGTATGTACATCCCACACAGTCAATCAAGGGAAAATGTTTCCGTTCATATATACATCCCACACAGTTTTATGTATAGCCTCGTGTGTGATAGGTGTAACTATCACACACGCTCTGCCTCGGTTAACCGTTTGCTTTTATTCAACTATATCACACACGATTTCATGAAGAAAATTGTATGGTATTGGGCTATCCATCACAACCGCATTTACTGCTAGAACCGTTTGCGAAGTTCCATGACCCATTTAGAGGGTTTATTAGTTTACAATTAATAATTCCAGTATTACGCAAATTCACATTTCAGATCGAACAGTTTTTTGCTAATTTCATCTCAGGCACATAAATATATTTTAACATCACAGTATTATAGCTACCTAAAAATAGCACAGTACGACATATAGCTAGTTCACCTTCATAAGAACAATATTAGAATAATATATTCATTTCCCTACTCGAGATCATCCAGGCTCGTCTTATCCACCTCTGCTTTCAGTTCAGTAAGAACCTGATTTGCACTAACCAACTGGGAAAGTGCCTCCTCCTTCGCCAACACCATCTTAGCAAAGTCTAATTTAAAAAATCTAAGCTCATTCTCCATCTTCCTCTTTTTTCCCGCATCTTGAAATATTCTTCAGCATTGACAACACTTTCTGTAAGCCTACCTCTGTTCTCTTCCTCATACATGCCCCAGAGCTTTGCTAGGCACATCTTCAAATACTGTGGCCACTCTTGATCAATCCACTCTAGGTAAGAACACTTCCGTTCATCCTATAATATTTAAAACTAGATCAGTAACAATTGTAGGGGAAATGGGTTTCTAGCAACATAGAAAATCACCAAATACATATTTTGAAAAACTGAAGAAACAGGTTAATTATGACATATCTTCTCAAAAAGACCAATGGGCAAATGAATTAATTGCTACTGAGACAACAACCAAATTCTGAAACATCAGAAGCTATAATTAACTACAACAATGCTACAAGTTCTTAGTCATGTACTATAAATAACAAATTGAACATTTTATGAGGAAGCTAAATATAACTGCAACAGCATAGCGACAGTGTTTGGATGACATCAAATTGATACTAACAGGTGTGTACATGCACAAATTTAGTAACATAGAACTAATAGCACTAAGGCCGTCCACTATGTATGCCAAAACCGGTGTCAAGACAACTGCTGCTACATTTGGCACTGGTGCCCTGCACTGGTGAGTCGATGCAGCGGAAAAAAATCAGGGAACCCGACTCCGGAGCACCTAGTTGCTCCGATGCCCAATTCCTTCGTGCCATAAAGATTTAGTATTTTACTGCTCGGCTGCTGGATATGTGGACCAAAGTTGGATGCTCAAACTGCTGAAGCGGTGCCAAATAATTTTCTAATCGCACCGCTGATAAGATGGCAACATTTTTAGAAACTAGGTACAAACTATGACACTGTCTTAACATCCAGAATAACATAGCACAGTGACAGTGTCTGAATCACATCAAACAAATTATTTGTAACAACGAAAGTGGGGCTAACCTTCTCTGCACATGCCAGAAACTTCCTCCCACTGTCCATAGATTCAAACGCAACTAACTTCACGCATGGAGATTGATGGTGACAACGAGCAGGCAGATCTTCAGCCACCCCGCTCAATTTGTTGCAACTGATGGTCCTCGGGAGCTACAAGAGGAAGAAATGACTCAAATCGACTGCCGGCTTAAAATCCTTCATTCCAAGTCATAACCCGAGAGAGAGAAGAGAGGAATACCTGGGTGGTGAAAGAGTCATCGTCGGAGGAGGAACCGCTGGAGAGGTCATTGAAGAAGACCATGGTGACCTCGGCGGTACGATGCGAGACGGCGAGAGCGAGGAAGCAAGCGAGTAAGCGGCTATAGCTTCGGAAGGAAGGAAGGAGTAAACAGGGGAAATGTGACTTGTGGTCGGGGAGAAAAGGGGGTGGGGACGGGGGTAGATATTTCGGCGGTAGGCCAAAAATTTCGAAATGTGGAGGGAAACTTTGCGCGCGGTGCCGCCGGACACCATTCACTTTGAATGTTGTGTGCATCGCAATCGATTCTTCTGCTTTACGCGCATGGGATCAGTTTGATAATTCAAATTTTGGTGGAAATTTCCCTGGGCACTGTCCTCATCCACGTCATTGCATAATTTAACATCGCTTGCTAATTTGGGCACACAAAAGAGTGTACAGCACACAGACCACACTTACTGAATCAAGCAATTTTAGTAATTAAATAGAGCCAGTTGACCTAAGCATTGCTCTAACAAAAGACCAGCATTAAAAACAAAGCCTAAGTACGCATAATTTTAACAAAGCCGCCGCCGTGCCGGCCTATGCATCACCGGTGTGAGATGAGACGTCGATGACTTGTCCTGGCGACATGCCACCGTTGGTGGACTCTGCGTCACCCCTGCTGAAGTCGACCGTGTCCTCGTCCTCGTCCTCATCCTTGGCGCCGCCCTCAAGGTTGTAGTACTCGTAGTAGTGGTTGCGCCAGAGCTCGCGTTGGTACTCCACAGCTGATTCCTCAACGGACAGACTCTTCTCTACCTCGACCTCGGCCACGCGCAACTCCTCCTCCCGGCGCTCCTCGATCTTCGCCGCCTCCTGCATCTCCAGCTCCCGCTCGGCAATCTCATGAGGAAGAAGGTGCTCCGTGGCCACCGCCACCTTTTCGGACATGGGTTGCATGCTGGATTACGAGGTGGCCTGGAATATCTAGGCGTGTGCGTCCTCGATCTTGGCGTGGAAGGCCTCGACCCGGGCCAGGGCGACATCGGCGGCATGGACGACAGCTCGAGCACTCTCGGCATTTGCAGCCGCTGTCGCAGCAGCTGCTGTAGCCGTCTCGGCTGCTGCAACTGCCCTGTCATCTGCTGCAGACGCCCTCTCGGCAGATGCGGCCGCGCTCAATGCGGATGCGGCGGCACTCTCGGCGTAGGTGGCTGGGCTCTCGGCGTAGGCGGCGGCGCTCGGGGAGGATGCGGCCATCATACGGGCCCTCGCGAAGCGTTTCCACGGCGTCATCTTTGCAAGAAGGGGTTGCGGGAATGGGGATCAGGATTCATGGATTCGAGGGTTGCCGGCACTGGAGCAGACAAAGCCGGCGAAGCTTAAGGAGGAAGACTTAAATAGACCCATGAATTTTCATCGCAAACGGTTCCTAAAAAAAACTGTGTGTGAAGTTGTTGATATTTTTTATTAGCTGTGAAAGATGAATTTGGAGTAAAGTGGCAACGGACGGTATTTTAAATGTACAAGAAAATTTGTAGTACTAATACAACTGTCATGTCAAAATTTGGAATATTTCAGGGGCCATTTGACCTTTTAAGACATTTAAGTTATTTTCTAGCCATTTAATGACCGTAATTCAAATTTGAACTACATGTACATGCAACAGCTAACCATAATGGTTTGAAAAGTCATAGTAGTGTACTTGTGTGCGAGTTAATTCCATGTGCTGTAAATTGTAAGGAGTTTTCAAACATATTGGTCTCATGGCTATGATACAAAGCATGGAGTGCCATGGCATTTAAATTCCAAAAAATTAAAAAATGACCAGAAACACATGAAACCTTGCTTGACGTAATGGCATGGCAACAAGATGGTGTGGTAAAGGAATTGGACTGTTTGACGAAAGTTTGGAGACGCACCACTCACAAACTAGAGCAACTCACTAGAAGGCTTGTGGTTCCGAGAGGGATCAATGCATGTTTGATGACGAACGGGCAATAGCTTCCTCTTATGGCCTTCAAAAAATTTCTACAGTTAACGTGAACTAATACAACTGTCATGTAAAATTTTGGAAAATTCCAGGGGTCATTTGACCTTTTAAAGACATTTTAAGTGATTGTCTAGCCATTTAATGACCGTAATTCAAATTTGAACTATATATACATGCAACAGCTAACCATAACGATTTGAAAAATCATATTTATGTACTTGTGTGTGAGTTAATTCCATGTGCAGTAAATTGGAAGGAATTTTCAAACATATTGGTGTCACGGCCTGGACACGTGCATGGAGTGCCATGGCATTTAAATTCCAAAAAATTAAAAAAAAGATCAGAAACACATGAAACCTTGCTTGATGTAATGTCATGCCACCAAGATGATGTGGTAAGAAATTTGGCATGTTTGACGAAAGTTTGGACACACACACCCCTCACAAACCGGAGCAACTCACTAGAAGGCTCATGGTTCTGAGAGGGAACAATGCATGTTTGATGACGAACGGGCGATAGCTTCCTCTTACGGCCTTTAAAAAATTTCTATAGTTAGTGTGCACTAATACAACTGTCATTTGAAAATTTGGAAAATTCCAGGGGTTATTTGACCTTTTTAAAGACATTAAGTGATTTTCTAGCCATTTAATGATCGTAATTCAAATTTGAACTACATCTACATGCAACAGCTAAGCATAACGATTTGAAAAATTATATTTGTGTACTTGTGTGTGAGTTAATTCCATGTGCAGTAAATTGGAAGAAAATTTCAAACATATTGGTGTCACGGCCTCGACACATGCATGGAGTGCCATGGCATTTAAATTCCAAAAAAATAAAAAAAGATCAGAAACACATGAAGCCTTGCTTGATGTAATGTCATGCCACCAAGATCATGTGGTAAAAAATTTGGCATGTTTGACGAAAGTTCGGACACACCCCTCACAAACCAGAGCAACTCACTAGAAGGCTCGTGGTTCCGAGAGGGAATAATGCATGTTTGATAACGAACGGGCGATAGCTTCCTCTTATGGCCTTCAAGAATTTTCTACATTTAACGTGCACTAATACAACTGTCATGTGAAAATTTGGAAAATTCCAGGGGTCATTTGACCTTTTAAAGACATTTAAGTGACTTTCTAGCCATTTAATGACCGTAATTCAAATTTGAACTACATCTACATGCAACGGCTAACCATAACGGTTTGAAAAATCATATTTGTGTACTTGTGTGTGAGTTAATTCCATGTGCAGTAAATTGGAAGGAATTTTCAAACATATTGGTGTCACGGCCTAGACACATGCATGGAGTGCCATGGCATTTAAATTCCAAAAAATTAAAAAAATGATCAGAAACACATGAAACCTTGCTTGACGTAATGTCATGCCACCAAGATGATGTGGTAAAAAATTGGCCTGTTTGACGAAAGTTTGGACACACACCCCTCACAAACCGGAGCAACTCGCTAGAAGGCTCATGGTTCCGAGAGGGAACAATGCATGTTTGATGACGAATCGATGATAGCTTCCTCTTATGGCCTTCAAAAAAATTCTACAGTTAACATCCACTAATACAACTGTCATGTAAAAATTTGGAAAATCTCAAGGGTCATTTGACCTTTTTTAAGACATTTAAGTGATTTTCTAGCCATTTAATGACCGTAATCCAAATTTGAACAGGGTCATTCCATGTGCAGTAAATTGGAACGAATTTTCAGACATATTGGTGTCATGGCTTGGACACATGCATGGAGTGCCACGGCATTTAAATTTCAAAAAATAAAAAAATGATCAGACGATGTAAATATCTGGTGTTCAAAAAAGAAATTGCAAAGATCTGGCAAGACAACCGGGCCCCACACGATTGGCACTCTATTTCGTGCCTCGAGGTTTGGAAGGTGAGTGGCGTGGGTTATTAATCAGACGCGGTTCTGTATTGGAAACCGTCAGCTATTAAGTTCACACACGGCTTTTGCTGCGGGAATCGTGTGTAATTCAAACTACAGTACTCGTAAATTCCGGCGACCAACGTGTGTACCGTTCCCGTCGATCTAGATTCCGGCTGCCAATAAATACTACGTTGCTCATGTCGTCCCGCCTGCATTCTCATCTACACCCTCCCCTCGCTCGCCCTATCTCTCTCTCTCTCTCAAATCTCTGCCATGGCGCCGCCGATCTGCCCACGCGCCGACAAGGAGGCGCCGCCCCCCCGAGGACGCTCAGTCAAAGAGCAGCAACGAGGAGGACCCCTACGCGCCGCGGGACGAGGTTGCGCCGGACCCCCCAACTTTGGAGTGGTTTTGGGGCTAGTACAATCTTTGTCTGTGGAAGTCGCTGTCACCGGCTGAGAAAGCCAGGCAAGTGGCGTTCAAGAAGGAGATGGCAGAGGAGGAAGCCAGGTACCAGGTGGCCCGTAAAGCCCGTGATGCCGCCTGGAAAAAGGAGGCAGTGGAGCTTTGGGGGCGGGCGCGTCATCGTGCGGAGGAGGTATACAAAGACGGGTACTTCGCGAGGAAGGTCAAAGGTGCTAGGCGCCTCATCGCTGCGTGGAGGTGGGCCGATAAACTCCACCGTGCCACTGAGGAGGAGCTTCGGTGGGCGCCCAACAAAATGGCAAGATCATTCGCGCTTGTCCGCCAGCAAGAGGCAGATCGGTACGTCAAGCATTGCGAGGCGCAGGAGGTGGAGTACTGCCTCTGCGCTGGGAAGACGCCGCGCACCAGGGAGCTGCGGGTGAGGGGCTGCCGGAATACTACCCCCAGGAGGGATCATTAGTTTTAGTATTGTTCGTTTTCAATTTTATGCATTGTACCTAGTAGTTAAGTATCATCACATATATGTGATGATATTATATATATTCTGTGATGAACTAATGAACAATTAATATATATTATGAATTCCATTTTCTATCTGTTTTCGTATACTAATTTGTATCAAGTAGTTATCATTCACATATACAGAATGGAAAGCATATATACACACATTGAAACAGAACATATAAGAACGGAAAACAGAGTACACACATTGAAACAGAGCAATATTATGATTGATGTGAATACGTAGCGATCCACGTTGGAATGGCTCAACAAAATAAAACATGTCCATGAGACCATGACTAGCAGCCCTTGCCTACGGTAGCTCTTGGCTCTGCCTGAACTCATGCAGGTGTTCGTCCAAGCGGTCGACACGCTCGCGGTACATCTGGATCACGATCTCGAGCTCCAAGTTGGCTATTTAATCAGAGATCACCAGCTCGAGGATGCGACGGCCATGTTCCTCTACTGCACCCAGGTGGACACCTGGGCCAAGGAGGCGATCGAGCCTAGCGACCAGCGCGTTGGCATCGAGCGGGCCACGGACAAGGTGAACGGCACGACCAATGTGAACGGCGCGGCCAGCCTCTGGTGCAAGTACGGCGCAGACGGCCTCTGCCCACTCCTGGCGAGGAATGGGGGTACTGACGGGACGTGTACCCAGCTGCGACGCCCTGTCGATAGCAGGCATCTTGCTGTGCGGCGCGCCGCGCCTCTCGCTCTGCGGCGCTCCAACTGTCTCGCTGTGCGGCGAGCCGCAGCCTATCGGTGCGGACGCGCCTAGCTTGGCCTGCGGCGCACCATCGATCATGTTGTGCGGCGAGCTACAGCCTCTCGGCGCTGACATGCCTATCTTGATCCGCCGCACTGAAGCGCCATGCGCCAAGGGTCTGCTCAACCCTGGCGATGACGCGCATCATGGTGTCGTCCATCGTGTTGCTGGGGAGCGCCTCGGCCTCGACGGGCCGTGGCGCCTTGTCGTTTTCCTTGTCGAGGAGGTTGATGACAGAGGCGGCGCTTTGGTGGGTTGGCATGCTTGGATAAGGTGGATGTGCTACAGGCTGCACCTGTTACCTCTGTGTGTCGCGCGCCTCCTAGGTTTATGCGCAATATCGCTGGGTGGCGGCGGGAAACCGGTGAGGAAATGGTGGGAAACGGTGGCGTGTTCATAAAACACCATCAATTAATGGAAACTTAGCATAGAAGGAACGTCGAGCTAGAACGACGCGTGCGGGCACATTGCTCGGCCAAGGCTATGATCCATATACTTGTGTGCCCAACAGAGCACACTATTCAGAGTAAAGAATATTGTTCCGTTTATCCTAGTAGAGCAGTGGCAGCAATCGTCACAAGAAGTAGATGATGATCAGATGATCATTTATCCTAGTTAATTATGCATGTAATAGTTTACTTTGGTGTGTGGAAATGTCATGTGTGTACTAGCCACCTACGTAATTGGATGTTTGCTACGTATCACACACATCTTGTTTACATGAAACGTTTTTGTTCTCTTGGCTCAACACAAACAGTTTATCGAAATGAACTGTATGCCCTCCATTGCACACACCTTGATCTGGCTGAACCATTTCTGATATGTTGCCTAATCAAAAACAGTTCATCCGAGTGAACCGTATGTCGTATATCACACACACCTTGATCTGGCTGACCATGTCTTTTGTGTTGCCTAATCACAAGTAGTTCATCTGAGTGAACTGTATGCCATATATCACACACACCTTCATTTGGCTACCCATTTCTGTTGTTCTGCCTCATCACAAACAGTTTATCCGAGTGAACTGTATGCCGTATATCACACACGCCTTCATCTGGCTGCCCATTTCTGTTGTTCTGCCTCATCGCAAATAGTTCATTGAACTGAACCGTATGCCCTGCATCGCACATGCAACTAAAATCTGAACCGTGTTTGATGTATCCGCCATCGCAAACATTTTGCATCTTTTTTCACGGTTTTTTTACATCACCGTTTGCGATTAATGCATCGCACACAGTTTCATCGAAGGGTCTCTGATTGTAGTGTCGCATTAGCAGCATCCTGCAGTAGTGGATATCTTTGCATGGTCCCCAAAGGACATGTCGGGTGTTCTGAGGAAGTACGCCGAGCACAAACTACACGTCCACAAGGATACCAGGCCTATTCGTCAACCCCTGTGCCGCTTTTCTGAGGAGAAGCAGAGAACCATCAATCAAGAGGTCGCCCGGCTTCTCGCCGCCGGCTTCATCATGGAAGTGTTTCACCCCGAGTGGCTGGCCAACCAGTCCTCTTCCTGAAGAAGAACAACACCTGGCGCATGTGCATAGTCTACACCAGCCTGAACAAGGCCTGCCCCAAGGATCCTTTTGCCCTCCCACGGATAGATCAAGTGATTGACTCCACGGCCGGCTGTGAGCTCTTGTCCTTTCTGGACGCTTACTCCGGCTACCACCAGATTAAGCTGGACCCGGCCGATGCCCTGAAGACGTCCATCATCATGCCCTTTGGGGTGTACTGTTACATCACCATGTCGTTTGGCTTGAAGAACGTCGGCACCACATTCCAGCGCTACATGCAGAAGTGCTTGCTGCAGCAACTCGGCCGCAACGTGCATGTCTACGTTGACGACATCGTGGTGAAGACCAAGCAGCACCTCACGCTCCTAGGCGACCTCAAGGAAACCTTCGCCAACCTGCGCCGGTATGAGATCAAGCTCAACCCGGAGAAATGCGTATTTGGTGTGCCAGCCGACCAGTTGCTCAGCTTCCTCGTCTCAGAGCGCGGAATTGAGGCTAACCCGGAAAAGATCAAGGCCATCGAGCGTATGCGCAAGCCAACCCGGCTGCGCGATGTCCAGAAGTTCACCGGTTGCTTGGCCTCTCTCAGCCGGTTTCTCAGCCAGCTGGGCGAGAGGGCCTTGCCCTGTATCAGCTGATGAAGAAGACGTCGTTGTTCGAATGGAACGACCAGGCGGACGAAGCTTTCTGGGAGCTCAAACGCATGCTCTCCAACGCACCCATTCTGGCCGCGCCGGCTGACAAGGAGCTGTTGTTGCTATACATCGCCGCCACCTCGCGCGCGGTCAGTACGGTGCTGGTGGTCGAGCGCCCGGAGGAGGGCAAGATCCAGCAAGTCCAGTGCCCGGTCTACTACCTGAGCGAAGTGCTCTCCGCCTCCAAGCAGAACTACCCCCATTACCATAAGATGTGCTACGGTGTGTACCTCACTGCCAAGAAGTTGAAGAAGTACTTCCAGGAGAACATCATCACCATGGTCAGCATGCCCCCCATCGGTGAGATCATGGACTACCAGGATGCATCCGGCCGGGTGGCCAAGTGGGCCATTGAGCTGGCCAGCCACACAATCCTCTACGAGCCCCGCACCACCATCAAGTCCCAGGCACTGGCCGACTTCCTCGTCGATTGGAAAGAAACGCAGTATCTACCGCCACCACCCGACTCGACACACTGGCGCATGCACTTTGACGGCTCCAAGATGCGATCCGGCTTGGGAGCCGCCATCGTGCTATCATCCCCGAAGGGCGATCGGCTTCGCTACGCGCTGCAGGTCCACTTCGCCGCCGAGTACAAAGCGCTCATGCACGGCCTCCGGCTGGCTAAAGAGCTCGCCATCCGGCGCATCCTCTGCTACAGTGACTTAGACTTGGTGGTTTAGTAGACCTCCGGCGAATGGGATGCCCGAGACGCCAACATGGCCAGCTACCACTTCTTGGTCCAGCAGCTTTCTGGCAACTTCGACGGCTGCGAGTTCCTCCATGTCCCCCACGTGGACAACAAGGCCACCGACGCGTTGGCCAAGATAAGTTCTAGCCGGCAGGCAATCCCACCCGGCGTCTCCCTCGAGCACTTGTGCAAGCCTTCCATCAAGCCGTCTCCCTACTTCGAGTCCATCTTTGTCCTGGACGACCCCGCGGCTCCCCCGCCCAACCCTGAAGACCCCGGCCCAGTCCCGGGGGCTGCCGGCTACGGCTCGGGGACTGTCGACTCAGGCTCGGGGGCTGCTACAATGGTCTCGGGGGCTGCGAACCCCGACCCGGGGGCTGCCGGCTCTGGCTCTGGGGCTGCCGCCCCGATTCCCGTCCAAGTGGCGTTGTTCATAGTAGTAACAGCTCTGTCCTAGGACCAGGTGATCCTTGCTTTCCTAGAAAGCGGAGCGCTCCCCATGGACGAGACCGAGGCCCGGCAAGTGCAGTGCCGGGCATCCGCCTACAACATCATCAACAATGAGCTTGTCAAGCGCAATGCAACAGGCGTGTTTCAGTGCTGCGTCGAGCAAGACAAGGGCATTGAGATCCTCCTCGACATCCACCAGGGTGAGTGCGGGCACCACGCCGCCTCTAGGTCCCTGGTGGCCAAAGCTTTCCGCCACAGCTTCTACTGGCCCTCAGCCCTCAAAGACGTCAAGTCTCTCATCCTCAAGCGCGAGGGTTGCCAACGCTTCAGCAAGCGCAACCACCAGCCGACGTCGGCCCTCCAAACCATCCCGATCACCTAGCCCTTTGCCGTTTGGGGACTCGGCATGGTGGGGCCCTTTAAAACCGCCCGAGGCAGCATGACACACTTGCTGGTGGCCGTCGACAATTTCACCAAGTGGATCGAGGCGCGGCCAATCAAGAAACTCGACGGGCCAACAGCCGTCCGGTTCATCAAAGACATCGCGGTTCACTATGGCGTCCCGCATAGCATCATCATGGATAACGGCACCAACTTCGCCAAGGGCGCGCTGGCGCAATGCTGCTCTGTATCCGGCATCCGGCTCGACCTGACTTCTGTCGCCCATCCCCAATCCAACGGCTAGGTCGAGTGGGCTAACGGCCTGATCCTAGATGGCATCAAGCCGTGACTTGTCGAGCCCCTTGTCAGCTCACCCGGTAGCTGGCTCGACGAGCTGCCGGCCGCCCTCTCGAGTCTTCGGATGACACTGAATCAGTCAACCGGGTTCACCCCGTTCTTCCTTGTCTACGGAGCCGAAGCAGTCATCCCGATCGACATCGAGTTTGACTCGCCCTGGGTTACCATGTACACAAAAGCCGAAGCCAAGGAAGCCTGCGAAGACGGCGTCGACCTGCTCGAGGAGGCGCGCCTATTGGCCCTCAACTGATCGGCCATCTACCAGCAGAACCTGCGACACTACCACAGCAAGAAGATCAAGCCCCTCACGTTCCGCGAGGGCGACCTCGTACTCCGACTCGTTCAGCAGCAAGCCTGCTAGCACAAACTAGCCTCCCCTTGGGAGGGCTTCTTCATCGTCAGCAAAGCCTTGTGTGACCGCAATGCCTACTACCTCATCAACGCACGCAAGCCGAACAAGTGCAAGAGAGACAAAGCCGGCGAAGAGACAAGCCGGCCAGGGAACACAGAGCTCCTCCGCTCATTTTACAGTTAGTTGTATGCACGTATGTATCACCAGCCGGGTTCGAAGATCCGGCACCTTAGCCGCGGTGGCTGCAAGGCGGAGTGCCAAGTCAGATACCAAAGGAAAGAGGAAAATACTATAAGATTCGACCCAACTACTTCGTAGTTGGCCTGAATCTCGGGGGCTACACCGAGTGGGTGCGCTAGCGCGCCCCCACTGAATGCACGCAGATTGTACCTTGGGACAAGGAGAGTGCCTCCTCCCTGGTGGCGAGCTGTGCCTTGGCCGCATGGCACTTCTCTAGAAGCCGGTTGTGCATACCGACTCGCAGGCCGTCCAGATGCTGCAAGACGCAAGTATTACTAAAAGCCACAAAAACGCATATAAGACCCGACCCGGCTGCTTCCCAGTCGGCCCGGGCCTCAGGGGCTACACCCAGTGGGTGCGCTGGCGCGCCCCCACTGACCAACTACGAAGAGAAGACAAAGAAAAAGCCTTACCACGATGGCGCGCTCCAAGTCCCGCGTCCGCTCCAGCTCGCCTTGGACGAAGACTTGCAGACGGCCCTCGCGCCCCGAAGCTGCTGGCGCACGGCGTCCATCGCCGCTTCTTCCTAGGCGCGCGGTCCGAATATGGCTTCTCCGAATCCGGCTCGGGGCTGTTGCGACCCGGCGACGGGGCCGCTCCTCGGCGCTTGCTCCGGGTTCACAGCAGCCTATGGCGGCATGATCACCAAGGCGTGCTCGCCTCCCGCCGGCTCCTCCGCGGCCGGCGTCGATCCCGGTGCTCTAGTCGGTGTCTCTTGTGGTGCTCCGTCCGAGGCGGTGTCCTCCGCCTGGTCAACCACGTCGTTCCGGGGCGGGTTGTCGACGGCTGCCTCCCCCCATTCGTCCAGGCCGCGCCCCTTGTCCGTCTGTGGCTCAAAAATGGTGTCGGTTGGCACCGCACCCTCCGCCCACTCCGGCCAGGCCGAGACCATAGCATCCTGCACCTCCGCCTTGGCGACCCTCACCCATGCCTAGGCCGAGGCCTTCGTTGCCGCCTTGGCGGCCGCCGCCAACTCCTCCTCGGCCTTGTTCTGGTCCCGCCAGGCAAGGCGCTCCGTGTCTTCCGGGTCCAAGCTGAGGTCCTCCTCGGGTGAGTTCTCCACCAGGTCAATGGCGCTGCTCCGGGTCTTCCGGAACACAAAGTCGCCTACGGACGCGGCCGCCGTGGCCGCCAGCGCCAAGTCAAGAGGTGTCCTGAGCGCTATTGGGGATATAACCCCGCGGTGTGACCCGCCCAGGAGGGGCCGGGTTACACTGTTGGTGACTCAACAGAGAAAGCCTAAGGTAGGCCCAAAGAGACATGAAGACTGGAGGCGACTCATGAGATGGGCATGTGGAAGGCCCAAGACCCGGCATCGATGCTACAACCCGGAGGTGTGACCCGCCCGATGGAGGTTTGCTTAGCAAGGCAAGGCAATTTAGAACCCTAGTTGGACATGTTGTGTGATCCGGCTTGGACTCTTGTAAGCCCAGGGCTTCGAACTGTGTATATAAAGGCGAGACCCTGCGGCGGGTTAACAAAAGGAACAATTGATCGAGAGCTAGGTCAAGCGATTCCGCTCCCTTGTAATCCATACTCAACTAATAGTCAACACAAAGAAGGAGTAGGAATTTACCTCGTTGTGAGGGGCCAAACCTGGGTAAACTCATGTCCCTCTCCTATTCAACCCCTTCAAGCTAACCTACGTTGTGATGGCTCCACACTTAAGTCCTTTCACAAGGGCATCTGCCGTGATAAAACCATGACAGTTGGCGCCCACCGTGGGGCCAGCACATGGTGGTTTCGAGTTCTTGAAGGGCTCTTTCCCAGGGATCGAGGGATATGCCGTTGGCAGGATGACTAAGAGTCAGCGCGGCAAGCTCTACATCGACGACGCTGGCTGGGGCCCTGAGGCCGACTCAATCGAGTATGGGCACCGGGTCCCCTTCGGCGGGATTCAGGTCTTCATCAGCAAGATTGGCGGATCAGAGCCTAAGCCAGGCATCTGCACTGACATCATCGAGCCGGCTCGGCGTGCGTGGCCCGCCAGGGTTTAACCTAGCCGGAAGCGTGTTTTCGTTGGATTTACCCATGGCACGGACCTTGCAGAGGATTCTGTGTCTGGAGGAGAGACCCTCATCTATTCAAGTGATGAATCCTCGACTGGAGAGATGGAGTCAATCTACCAGCTTCAAGATGGCGGGCTTGGGGGCTATTCCGATGGTGACAGTATTCTGGATCCCTGTGAGCCGCCGGGTCGGGCTGCTATCTTTATGGCTGGTACAGGGCCGACTCTCAACTCATCAACAGCGGTGGCTATGACGTCTGGATCAACTGCTGCTGCGACAGCTGGGGCTAGCAGCTCAGCTCGACCGCCGGCTCAAGTTTTGTCTGAACTTTTGGGCACTTTGACAACCCTGTGTAGGATCAAAAGTAGGTCTAGAGGGGGGTGATTAGACTACTTGACCAAATAAAAATCTAACCTTTTCCCAATTTTAATTGTTGGCAGATTTTAGCAACTAGTACAAGTCAAGCAATCAACCTACACATGCAATTCTAAGAGTGTAGCAACGGAAAGTAAAACATTGCATATGAAGGTAAAGGGAAGGGTTTGGAGAAGGAAAACGCAATGTAAACATGGAGATTTTTGGCGTGGTTCCGATAGGTGGTGCTATCGTACATCCACGTTGATGGAGACTTCAACCCACGAAGGGTAATGGTTGCGCGAGTCCACGGAGGGCTCCACCCACGAAGGGTCCACGAAGAAGCAACCTTGTCTATCCCACCATGGCCGTCGCCCACGAAGGACTTGCCTCACTCAGGTAATTCTTCACAAAGTAGGCGATCTCCTTGCCCTTACAAACTTCTTGGTTCAACTCCACAATCTTGTCGGAGGCTCCCAAGCGACACCTAACCAATCTAGGAGGCACCACTCTCCAAAAGGTAATAGATGGTGTGTTGATGATGAACTCCTTGCTCTTGTGCTTCAAATGATAGTCTCCCCAACACTCAACTCTCTCTCACAGATTTGGCTATGGTGGAAAGATGATTTGAGTGGAAAGCAACTTGGGGAAGGCTAGAGATCAAGATTCTTGTGGTAGGATTGGAATATCTTGGTCTCAACACATGAGTAGGTGGTTCTCTCTCAGAAAATGAGTAGTGGAAGTGTAGGCACGTTATGATGGCTCTCTCACAAATGGAGAAGGGGGTGGAGGGGTATATATAGCCTCCACAAAAAATCCAACCGATACACACATTTGACCCAACTCGGTCAGACCGAATGGAAGAACTCTGTGAGACCGATTCAGTTCAAAATGTGAACATTAGGAATCTCGGTGGGACCAACTAGAACAACTCGATGGGATCGATGTGCTAGGGCTAGGGCAAAACCTCATCTCGGTGAGACCGATTGCTTGAACTCGGTGAGACCGATTTCAGCAAAGAGCAAACAGAGAGTTGGTCAAGCAAACTTGGTGGGACCGATCGCTCATTTTGGTGAGACCGAAATGTTACAAAGGGAAACAGAGAGTTTGCAGGGCCATCTCGATGAGACCGAGATCCGTATAGATGTAACCGAATTGCTAGGGTTTCTGGCAGTGGCTATGTTAACTGAACTCGGTGGCGCCGGATGGATCATTTCGGTGGGGCCGAGTTTGACTTTGAATTTTGGACATGTTTGGAAATGAGAAAGTGGCTGAGGGTTTTGGAGCAATATCACTAAACACTTTGAGCAAGTAGACCATTAAGCAACACCTCATCCCCTTTTAATAGTATTGGCTTTCCTATGGACTCAATGTGATCTTGGATCACTAAAATATAAATGAAGAGTCTTGAGCTTTTGCCAATCTTTGTCCTTAGCATTTTGAGGGGTCCACATCTCTAGTCCATGCCATGCCAATCATTGAAATTTCTAAAATATTAAACTTGAATGGATATTAGTTCAATGAGCTATATGTTGTTATGAATTACCAAAACCACCCGGGGATTAGTTGCAATTTCACCCTGTTAACAACAGAGGTTACTAGGGTGAATCAAGCACAGCACAATGCAGAGGTTGCAAAGGTGCAAGATGAGGTGGCCAAGGCTCAGGAGGAGCTTAATGCAGAGAACGCCAGGATGGCAATGGAACAAGCCTTGATGGACACTGAGTCACAGTGTATAAGGGCAGAGGCTTTTCGCCTAAGTCTGGATCAGAATGCGTCTAATGTTGTTCTTCGAAGGAGGTACCAAACCCGCCTGCCTCTGCAGTATGAGGCGCAGAACCTTTTCAACACGCCTGGTGCAGGGCCAAGTAACCCGCCAGGTACAGCCCGGGTAGCTGAAGTCCCAGGAAGCCGGGCGGCGGCTCAGCCTCGATTGCCAGACCCGCCCCGCAGGGATCAGACCCCGCCTCGACGTTTTTCAACACCATCTGGCCATTATTCCAACCCGGTGGATAACATGATAGCGGCGGCTACCCGGCTCAATGCAATCCCTATTACGGATGAGACGCCTTTCACAGCTGAGGCACGAAACACAATTGAGCTCTTACAGATAGCGGTTGCACAGCAAGATAAGTATACACATAGTCGTGAGAGGGTGCACTCGACCCCTCTCCCAAGCCGCAGTTACATCCAGCGCATTGAGTCGCTAGCAGTTTCCAGTAGCGAGCGACATCGTCGGCCGAATCAAGATGACCCGCCCCGTGGGAATAACCCACCCATACTCATGCTCAGGCGATTATGGACGATGCCAGTGCTCGCCGAGAGGCGGAAGCTGTAGTGGCGGCTCAACTGGGGGCTTATCAGCAGCCTCCGGTGACCCCTTCAGCGTCAGTAGGAGCTGGTGTGATTTCCAGGTCTGTTGGGGTGCCTTGTTTAGGACCAGCTTTACGCAATGAACGTCTGCCTAAGGATTTCAAGGGTCCTCGTAAGGTGGCTAACTATACGGTTGATCACCCCCCTGAGGCCTGGATTGAGAGTTATGAGTTAGCCATGGAGATGCTGGATGTCAATGATGTTGTATGTGCTAAATATTTTACTATGATGTTGGATGGGCCATCTCGGACCTAGTTAAAAGGATTGCCTACTAATTCCATCAGCTCATGGGCAGAGTTGAAAGCACGGTTCATTCAAAACTTTAATGGAACATGCAAGCAGCCTCTGACGATTATCGATCTTGATAATTGTGTGCAGCGTGAGGATGAGTCGGCCCATCATTGGGTCCGGCGGGTCTCTGCTATTATTCACTCATCGGATAGTATTGTGGCGGGTCAGGCGGTTCTGGTTTTGGAGAAGAACTATCACTTTACCCCCCTTAAGCAGAAGCTTGGGCGACTTAAACATCATTGTAATGACATGGGTGAGCTTATGGCGGCTCTCATCAAATATGCCGACTCTGATACCACCAAAGATCCTGGATCTGATGATGAGAAATCCAACAAGGGCAAGAAGAATGGTAATGGTAAAAGTCAGCAACATAATGTGGCAGCGCATAATGGTAATAACCAGGGCAATGGTGGTAAGCGCAGACACCCCGAGGGCGGGTCAGATCTCGTAGCTAACACCAACACTGGATATAAAAACCAGCACCGTAATTGTAATGTTAAGCCATCCTTTGGTGGGAAAAACTTTAATATTGAGGCAATGATGAATGAGCCTTGCCCTAAACATAGTTTGCCTGATAAACCGGCGACTCATGCCTGGAAGGACTGTTTCATCATGCGAGAGTACAGGAATTACAGTTTTAACCAGAATCATGGTAACAATAATGGCCCGCCCGGCGGGTCCGGATCAGGTTCACAGGGGCCCGGCTTTGGGGCGGCGGTTCAAATTCTGGTTATCAAGGCCAGAGTAGTCAAGGCAATTATAACCAACAATCTGGTCAGGGTAACCAACAGCAAGGTAATCAGTCAGGGTATCAGAGTAATCCAAAACAGCTCAACAGTGGCCAGTATCATGTTTTCACTACAAGTCTTTGCAAGCGAGATCAGAAGGTTCATAAGCGCGCGGTCAGTACAATTGAGCCGGCGGCGCCTCAATACTTGCGGTGGTTAGAGTATCCAATCACATGGAGTCGGGAGGATCACCCGCCCCGGGTTGAGAATCCGGGTCAGCTGGCATTGGTGGTAGCCCCTCAGGTCGGGGGTTATAAATTCACTAAGGTGCTCATGGATGGTGGCATTAGTATCAACATCCTGTATTATGACACCTTTCGCCGGATGAATTTAACTGACAAGGATCTTAAGCTGTCTTCTACAGTTTTCCATGGTGTGGTGCCTGGTAAGTCGGCATATCCTGTTGGAAAGATTGCCTTGGAAGTTGCTTTTGGTGATGACTATGACTATAGGGCAGAGACGCTATGGTTTGAAGTGGTTAAGATCAAGAGTCCGTATCATGCCTTGTTTGGGCGGCCGGCTTATGCCAATTTTATGGCTCGATCTTGTTATGTTTATTTACAGCTTAAGATGCCAGGGCGTAAGGCCACTATTACGGTCCATGGAGATCGGAAAATCGCTTTGGAGTGTGAGGAAGGAGACGCGGCTTATGCAGAATTGGCTTGTGCCACTGAGGAGCTTAAATTTTATAAGGATAATGTTAACCCTAGTGATATGACCCCTTTGAAGAAGCCCACTACTGAGCAAGACCCTTTGTTGAGGTTTAAGTCGGCTGATGACACTAAGCAGGTTGACTTTGTCCCTGGTGACTCATCTCAGTAGTTCACAGTGGGGGCCAATATGGATCCTAAATAGGAAAGCACGCTCATCGAGTTCATCCGTGAGAATCGGGACATTTTTGCATGGAAACCTTCTCACATGCTGGGTGTACCGAGAGAATTCGCTGAGCACACTCTTAATGTGGATCCTAAGTTTAAGCCAGTCAAGCAATTCCTTCGTTGTTTCAATGAAGAGTGACGTAAGGCCATTAGAGAGGAGGTAGCCCGGCTCTTAGCAGCTAGGTTTATTGTGGAAGCCTTTCACCCTGAGTGGTTGGCTAACCCTGTGCCTGTACTCAAGAAGAATGGCACATGGCGTATGAGTGTTGATTACACGGATCTTAACAAGGCTTGTCCAGCTAATCCGTTTGCTCTCCCTCGTATCGACCAGATTATTGATGCCACGGCGGGTTGTGAGAGTTTATGTTTCCTGGATGCTTATTCTGGTTATCATCAGATCAAGATGGCAGTTAAGGACCAAGAGAAGACGTATTTTATCACCCCTTTTGGAGCTTTCTGCTATGTTTCTATGCCTTTTGGGCTTAAGAGTGCTCAGGCGACTTTTCAACGCTGTGTTCAGAATTGCTTTCACAGTCAGATTGGGCGCTATGTGCATGCTTATGTGGATGATATTGTGGTCAAGTCCAGAAAGAAGGAGACTCTCCTGGATGATCTGAAGGAGACTTTTGACAATCTCCGGGTCTATAAAATGATGCTTAACCCGGCCAAGTGTGTTTTTGGTGTGCCTGTAGGTGAACTATTGGGTTTACTGGTCTCAGAGAAGGGTATTGAAGCTAACCCAGAGAAGATTAAGGCCATTACTTCACTGGCTAAGCCGGCGTGTGTCAATGACGTCCATCGCCTGGCGGGCCGTATCACGGCTCTGAGCCGGTTTATAAGTCGCCTGGGAGAGAAGGCAATTCCTTTATACCAGATGACGAAGAAGACAGATCACTTTGTCTGGAGTGATGCTGCTAATGAGGCATTTGAGGCACTCAAAAAACAGCTAGCTGAGCCGCCCATCCTTGCGGCTCCCATTGAGAAAGAGCCTTTGCTCCTGTATGTGGCGGCTAATAGCAAGGTTGTCAGTGTGGAAGTTGTTGTGGAGCGCAAGGAGGCGGGTAAGGAGTACCCGGTTCAGCGGTCGGCTTATTATGTCAGTGAGGTGTTGATTGAGTCCAAGCAACGATGTCCACATTGGCAGAAACTGGTGTATGGGGTGTTCATGGTGAGTCACAAACTGAAGCATTATTTTCTTGGTTACCCTATTACTGTGGTCAGCTCTGCTCCCTTAGGAGACATTATTCAAAACAGGGAGGCCACAGGCCGGGTTGCTAAGTGGGCAATCGAACTTGGACCTCATGGTTTGAAATATGTGCCAAGAACAGCCATCAAATCTCAGGCTCTGGTGGATTTCATCAATGACTGGACAGAGTTGCAGACACCTGAGGAAAAACCTGACAACACATATTGGACAATTCACTTTGATGGGTCCAGGCAGTTGGAAGGCTTGGGGGCTGGAGTTATTTTGACTTCCCCACGAGGTGACAAATTTTGTTATGTTTTAAGGCTAATGTTTCCTTGTACTAACAATGCAGCTAAATATGAGGCTTTACTCCACGGCCTTCATATGGCCAAAGAGATGAATTTAAGCCGGGTCAGGTGTCTGGGCGACTCAGACCTTGTGGCTCAGCAAGTCTCAGGCACATGGGATTCCAAAGACCCGCTCATGGCGGCTTATCGCCGGGCGGTTGACAATATTGCTGGCCACTTCAAGGGTTATCAGGTGGATCACCTTGATCGACAAAAGAACGAGGCGGCTGATGCCTTAAGCCGGCTTGGATCTCAACGTAAGCCGGTGCCTCCTAATGTGTTTCTTGATGTATTGCACAATCCCTTGGTCAATTTGCCATCCGAAGAAGACCTTGCTGTCCCTGACTCGGAGGCGCAGTTGGTGGCGGCTCTCCATGCTATTCCTGATTGGACGCTTCCCTACTTGGCCTATATGACCTGGGGCGAGTTACCTGAGGATGAAACTTTGGCAAGACAAATAACCAGGAGGTCTAAGTCTATGACTATCGTCAACGGCGAGTTACACCGATGCAGTGTGGCAGGCGTGTTCCAATGTTGTGTTTCTCCTGATGAGGGCCGTGAGATCTTACAAGAGATTCATGAAGGTGATTGTGGTCATCATGTCGGCTCTAAGTCTTTAGTGACTAAAGCTTTTCGTCACGGGTTTTACTGGTTGACGGCTCATGCTTATGCAGAGGATATCGTTAGCAAGTGCGACGGGTGTCAAAAATTTGCAAGACAGGCTCATGTGCTGGCTCAAGGACTGCGTATGGTTCCAATAACTTGGCAGTTTGCAGTTTGGGGGCTTGATATGGTTGGACCGTTCAAGAGGTCTAAGGATAAAAAGACCCACCTTTTGGTGGCGGTTGACAAGTTTACTAAGTGGGTTGAGGCGGAGCCAGTTAGCAATTGTGAGGCGGCCACAACTGTTCAGTTTGTTAAAAAGCTGATTTTCCATTTTGGATACCCTCATAGTATCATTACTGATAATGGCACTAATCTGTCTAAGGGTGCTATGAAGGAGTTCTGTCAAAGAGAGTATATTCGTCTTGATATTTCTTCAGTGGCTCATCCACAGCCTAATGGTCAGGCAGAGCAAGCTAATCAAGAAATTTTGAGAGGCATCAAGCCCTGGCTCATGGCTCCTTTGAAGCGAACACCGGGTTGTTGGGTTGAGGAGTTACCTTCAGTGCTTTAGAGTATCAATACCACCCCCAACAGATCAATAGGCTATACGCCTTTCTTTATGGTTTATGGTGCAGAGGCGGTTCTCCCAAGTGACATCCGTCATGACTCGTCTAGGGTGGTGGCTTATGTTGAAGCTGATAATGAGACGGCACATCAGAACTCACTTGATGCTTTGGATGAAGAGCGTGACCTTGCGGCGGCTTGTTCAGTGATATATCAGCAAGATCTACGTCGCTACAATAGCCGTAAAGTTCGAAGCTGGACCTTTCAAGAGGGCGACTTAGTGCTCCGTTTGATTCAAGATCACACAGGGATGCATAAGCTTTCTCCTCCTTGGGAAGGGCCTTTTGTGATCAGCAAAAATCTCAATAACGAGTCTTACTACCTCATTGATATACGAGAACACAAGGATTCACTCAAGTCGGAAAAGGAGACTCTCCGGCCATGGAATATTGCTCATCTTCAGCCTTACTACACTTGAGCCACCGGCTCTTACCCTTTGTACATACATTTGTCAATGTATATATCTTTTATGATCAATATAATAAAGCCGGCATCCCTGAAATTCAGGGCCTCTGTCGTTTCATTTCTGTGCATCTGAGTCTTTGTTATTTGATCATAAGGTCACTTGGGGGCTTCCAACCCACCGGGTTTAGCTTTCATACCCTCTTGACCGGTCTGAGTTGCCACATTATGAGTTACACCTGCCTGTTTGCAACTTGCTACTCCGCCAGGTGACCCGCCGAACTCTTAACAGTCAATCTTTTTTTAGACCCTGAACTTGTTAAGGTTAAAACGGCGGCTTGTGTCATGTGAGATCCGGCTTACAGTGAGCTGGGATAAACTCAACGGCTATGCGGCCTTGAAAGAAAAAGGCCTGTGAGCCAACTTTTTCGGTCGTGTCTTGCAAACCGGCCTAACAAATATCTGAGATTTTTTGTATATCTTTTTGGATTTTTTGGATGTTTTTATTTTAAGTTTTTTTGCTTTTGTGCAAATTTTGACTACCCGGGTCGTGAGGCTCCGGGTTATGATAATCATATTTGAATATCTCAGGCTGTCACTCGCCCTGGTTTTTTATTCTAAGTCGCCAGTATGTTTTGGCTTGAATAGCCGTGGTTATTATTTTCTTAAGTAGTCATATAAAACTACCTGTCTTTGGGTTGTCACCCGCCCAGGTTTTTGACTTTAAGTCGCCAGCACATATGTTGATTGTTCTTCTGTAGGATATGCAAAACTTTAGGCGAAAACAAGCGCCGTGGTACGGTTCATATATATGATCACATCAGGCATGCAATAAAGTTTAGCTGTCGGATCAAAAGTTGAGATCAACATGCACGAAGGCATGACAGGGCGGATCATTGTTTTACGCTACCCTATTACAAGGCTTCAAATTTAGCCCAAAAGATTTTGAGTCAAGTGTTTTTGCGGAGCTGCACTCCTATAACCCGGCTTCAGAGTCGTCCGGCTTATGAGCACCCCCGCTCAGTTCTCTTCTTGGCGCTTTGAAGATTCCAGGTCATCCCGCGTCGGCTCTTCCTCGTCGACCATCTGGAGGTCAGCCGATGTGCAGTCGATGCCGGTTAAAGCCTCGAAGGTGGCTTCATCATTAAGAATAATGGAATGATCAACATCAGGGGCGAAGGTATGCTTACGCCTTGGAGGAATAAGATCCATGACATCATGAGAAGGTGGCTTAATCTTGTTGTTGTTATCATCATAAGCCGGCGTGTATTTGTTCAGATTCAACTCTTCTATGAGTTTGCATGCCACGGGTCGCATCCCCCTGACGCATTGGTTGAAGTCTTTTTCTTCAAAGCTTGACCCATCATCTTTGAACTATGGGCGTCCAGTAGCTATTTCCTCCTGGTCAAGTTCTGACTGCCACGCTTTGGCCCAGCCTAGAGCAACAATAGCTCCTGCTCGGGCAGCTGATAATTTGTGTTCTTCAATTTGAGCCGGTGTAGTTGAGAATTGCTCCAGCACAATCTTGATTTGGGTCGGAGGCTTTTTCCCGCCTGACAAGGTGACAAGGCTGCGAAGTGTGCCAGTGTACATCTGTTCAGTCAAAGAATACACCGCCTTCAGTTTGAGTAGCATATTCTGACCAAGACTAGCACTTCTGGGGCCTGTTCAATTTTTTGCACGAGAGTCGCCAGGCGGGTTAAGAAGTATATGTTATGAATTGCAGACAGGTTAAGGAAATATTAAATAAGTGATGAGTTGCATATGAAGCTTACCAAAGATGGCGGATGACATTTGAGAAATATGTTCTTTTAAGCCAGCTAACTCTTCAGTTACCAGATTAAGCTCAGCCTCAACGTCTTCTCCTCTCTTCAGCAGCGCAGCCTTGTGTCACGCCCAATATGCGACCCTATCCTCGAGGAACTTGAAGGTCCCACCAAGGATAGAAGCGCATATTAAAGACGCTTTTGCAAGGTGGATATCATTACATCATACCATTACATAATAGATGGGGATACATACAAAGGCATACACTTGCCTCACAAATACATCAAACATCATACAGAAGAGCAACATCCGACTATGGATGAAACACAAACGAAAAACTCAAACGACATCCACCCTGCTAGCCCAGGCTGTCGACCAGGAACCTATCCCTCGATCGAAGAAGAAGAAGCAAAAGAACCCCAAAACAAGCAAGCATCGCTCTCACATCAGATCATCGCATTACCTGTACCTACAACTGTTGTTGTAGTAATCTGTGAGCCACGAGAACTCAGCAATCCCATTTCCATGGGTATCAAGACTAGCAAAGCTTAATGGGTATGGAATGGATAGGTGGTGAGGTTGCAGCAGCACTAAGCATTTGTATGGTGGCTAACTTACGAGTACAAGAATAAGAAGAGAAACTACGCATAACGGACGCAAACCAGTAATGATCAAGAAGTGATCCTGAACTACTTATGAGTCAAACATAACCCCACCATGTTCTCTTCCCGAACTTCCTCGAAAAGAGACGGTCACGGTTACACATGCGGTTGGTGTATTTTAATTCGGATCTTGTGTCAAGTTCTCTACAACCGAATATTATAAATTTCCAATCTGCCACATAATCGTGGGCACGGCTTCCAGAAAGATTAAACCCTGCAGGGGTGTCCCAACTTAGTCCATCACAAACTCTCACGATCCACGGAGGAAAATCGTCCATTCCAGGACAACCCAATCAAGCTCGGAATCCTGGTTCACAAGACATTTCGACAATGGTAAAACAAAACCAGCAAGACCTCCCAACGTGCCGACACCCTGATAGAAGCCGCGCGTATCTCGTCTCAGGCCACGATCGGATTGTCCAAACTTCCGGTAGGCCAATCACAGAGTTGCCCCTGGTGGCCACCGGCGGTTGACAAGTTTGGACCAACACTCATGAGGAGCACTAGCCCGGGGTTGTTGATTAAGAATCCTCGGGTACCGGTAAGTCCCTATGCAAGTTTTAGTTGTTATTAGGCAAATGGTAAAACCAATGTTGGATCTTGCTGGAAGAGTTTTATTCAAAGTGAACTGTCAAGGGGGACAAAAAAAACCCGACCGTGTTAGGAACGCAAAATCAAGGAACATAACACCGGTATGACGGAAACTAAGGCAGCAAGAGTGGAACAAAACACCAGGCAAAAGACCCAGCCTTCCACCCTTTACCAAGTATATAGATGCATTAATTAAATAAGAGATATTGTGATATACCATGATATCCATGTCCCAACATGGAACAACATGCTGCACCTGCAATTAGCAACGCTATAAGAGGGGCTGAGCAAAGCGGTAACATAGCCAAACAATGATTTGCTGGGAGGATGAAAAGGTTAGAGGCTGTTTCATGGCAATTGGGAGGCTTGATGAACAAGTGGTAGGTAGCGCGACATAGCGATAGCATCGAGACAACTAGCAAAGAAAATATAGTAGTGGTATCCAGGATAATGATCATCTTGCCTGAAATCTCGCTCGGAAGAAGATCGAGTCCATGAAGTAGACGAAGCAACGTAGTCGAACGGATCCTCACAATCACAACGAAACCGAGAACTATCGAGAAGAAGCACAACCGAAAAGAAGAAAACAACACGGTAAACATACAAGCATAAACATGGCATGATGCACAAACAAGTATGATGCAATGCAAGGTTAAATGTTGTTACTCATGGCAAGAACCCCACATCAAAGCAAGTTTAAATGAGGCTGGAAACAACACATAACAATTTCGGAAAGTCCCCATATGCAAATTTCAAATTTGGTACTGATCTGATTAAAACACAATGTTAAAGTTGTTAAACAGCAAGTTAAAGTGCACCAAGATGATCTACACGCTTTTCTAATCAAGTTACATATAGAGTTCATTTAATTCGGAGCTACGGTCTAAAAGATATGAGCTAAACAAGTTAAACATGGCATTGATGCAAAATGCATGCAAACATCAACCACAAACACTCCAAAACATGGATGCAACAAGGTATCATGAAACTACATGCAATTCTAAGCAAGTTTCATATAGGACATGATCAAAACGGAGCAACGGTCCAACACATACACCCAAAGCAAGTTTTATTAACAATCTGCCCAAAACAGTAAGTAGGCATATTACAAGCATCAAATCAACATGCTACAGGAAACATATGGGCACAAACTTGATATGCACCTAAAGTAGAGTTAACATACTTCAATACATCTTTAGTGTTCAGGTTCATAAGCATAATGGTTAATTTAATATGCTCCATGCAAAATGCAATGTTCTGTTACAGATTAGGACTGAAAAACTGGGCATATAGATGAGCAGAGTTAATATGATGACATGTTAAAGGCATGAAACAAAGATTCTACATTGCAAGAACATGGCATCAAAAGGCATAGCATGCTAGTACATATCATGGAGCTCAAAACACATAACATGGCATATACATAGGAGCAACAGGTTCATGGGAACCATCAAAACAATATGCAACCATGAATTTGAAAATCTGGGAACACAAAATTAACATCATGATGCTGACTTGGGATGCACATAACAGCAAGCATAGTAATTTTAATATTTATGAAAAATGCATGGGCATGTATTAGACATGGCATACTCCAACTTACTCCATGGGCACAAACCCATATGATGCTTAGATTAATTACTATGATTTTTGCAAAATGAAACATGTTGTTAACAGTTTGACAGATTTAGCATGATGGCAACTTTAAAGCAAGAATGAGTCATACTACATCAACTTTACATGGCAACCAAGGGCATGGCATCAAATTACACATAACATAGAGCAGATCACACGAAGGAACCATATTCATATGAGCAATGAATCAATGGGAACCATCAAGCAAAGATGACAAGTTCTAACAGTTTTCTGAAGTTAACAGCAAGATGCACCTTTGCAACAGAGATTATGACATGAAGATGAATCCTAACATGAATGCAACAGCCACCATCATGTAGAGCACAAAGAGTACAACAATTTACATATATAAATCATCTCCATCGGTCAAACATGCTGAAAGTTAAGGCCACCACAAAATGCATATATGATGATTTTTGCAGAAAAGACTTGGTCGCTTTTAACAGAGAAAACAGGGTGAGTGCAGGATAATAACTGACGCCCAGGGCGAGGCTTAGCGGGGCGCTCACCAAGTGGGCTCGGCCCAGGACGGAGAAGGATGACGTGGGTCGGCAAGCGGGGCGGGGCCCACGGGCGAGCGAGGCAGGCCCGTGCGGGCGCTCGTCCTCCTCCCGCTCGAGCAGGAGGGAGGCGGCCATGGCAGGGCACGGCGGCGGCGCGGGGACAGCGAGGGGCGGAGGTCAGGGACGGCGAGGACGGGCAGATCCGCCCTCCCGGCGGCAGATCCGACCGGCGGCCGCGAAGCACGGCGAGCTAGGGGCGGCGCGGCGCGGTTACCTGCGGGAGAGAGAGAGCTTGTGAGGGAGAGGGAGAGCCAGAGGGAAGGAGAAGGGAAGAAAACAGGGCGGCGCGGGCTGGCCTTGGAGGTCGCTGGCGGCGGCTTACTCCGGTGATGGTTGCCGTCAGGGGCGACGTGTAGGCGCGATCGGACAGGAGGAGCTCGGGGCTCTCCCGATCCAGATCAGAGACAGCGGTGCGGTGCGGGCACCTTGGGCCCAGATCGGCCTGGTGCGGGCCGCGGATGGGCTTCGGCGGGCTGCGGCGGCGGGGAGGAGCGGGGAGGCGACGTGGCGAGGCACGGTTGTCTTGGAGCGGTGGCGTAGGCGGTGGCTGGCGAGTGGGATGGCGACAAGTGGCGGCGAGGCAGTGGTTGGGCGCGGATTTGGAGGAGGGGTGGCGGCGCTGATGCTTGGGCGGCGCAAAAACTGAGGAGGAGGATGGCTGCTGCCCAAAATGGCAAGGGAGAGGTTTATATAGGGAAGTGGCTAGGGTTAGGGGGTTTTCCGAGCCTTCCCATCGTGATCCAATGGCACCGGTCGGAGGGGGGATAGAGCAGGCCTAGTGGGCTGTGTAGAAAGGGTTGGGCTAAGAAGGGAGGGAAGGAGTGCAGCCCGGCAACGGTTTTCGGATACCAAAAACGTCCGACGAATATACGAGCTATAGTGCCGCTATAGTTATCCGTTGGGGCATCAAACGGACTCCGAATGCGACAAAATTTGGCAGGCGGTCTACCTACAATATAACAAGACCGCATGCCAACTTACAACCCATTCCGAGAACATTTTTATCCCACTTATAAAATAATATTTCGGAGGTGCCGCGGGCCCATGCAAGTGTGTTCGGACTCGGAACGGACAACGGAGAGAACTAGGAGACCCGGCAACTACAGACGGATGTAAGTTTAAAAAACATGCAGATGAAATGCACATGATGACATGGCAAAGTGCAACACGCAAACGAATGACATGGCAACGAAGGCGAATAAACGGGAGATATTTGGCGCATCGGTCTCGGGGTGTCACACCTTGTCAGTCTCTCAGGCGGTTCTCTCAGCATCGAAACCCGCCTTGATATTCTCAATTTCCTCCAGTGAAGATTTCAGCTTTGACTCGGCCTTGAAAGTTTCAGCTTGTTGCAGCTCAATATTCTTCTTTAAGTCACCAAGATGCGACTCTTTCATGTTCAACTCCTCCTACAATACAATATTGAAGCAATGGTTACCATACAAGGAGCAACTTTTAGTGATACAATTACATTAAGTCCCAAGCACATTGTAAGCAATATACTTGGCACTTGGGAGCTAATGTAGGTCATTTCAATTTCTGATTGAGACCCGGCTCATCTTATCAGCTTAAGCCGGCCCTTGGGGGCAACATGTTTGATTCTATTAAGGTCATTGAGACCCGGCTCATCTTGTCAGTTTAAGCCGGCCTTTGGGGGCTACATGTTTGATTCTATTAAGGTCATTGAGACCCGGCTCATCTTGTCAGCTTAAGCCGGCCCTTGGGGGCTACATGTTTGATTCTATTAAGGTCATCAAGACCCGGCTTATCTTATCAGTTTAAGCCGGACCTTGGGGGCTACATATTTGGTTCTATAAAGACAATAAAGACCCGGCTTGTCTTTTCAAGACAAGCCGGCCCTTGGGGGCTACACTATGGAATTTTACAAGTCTAAAGCATAGTCAGCATTTTTCCTATACTTCAGACTTGGGGGCTAGTATGGACATATGTATATGGACAGGGCTAAAGAGAGTTTGGATATTTTCATACCTCATACTTCTGCTTCATCAACTGGACTAACCCAGCCTCCATGTCCTGGCTTGTGTTCAGGAGGCTCAAATAGCCGCATACACATCACCTGCACTGTAAGATAAGTAAGCTTCCAAGTCCAGCTTAGCTTTGCCTTTCTCCAGTGAAGGCGTTTCTTCCTTGGCAGAATGCTTGGCTAAGACTTTGAAGGCCTCGGGCGGCTTAAAAGCTGACCCGGTAACGGTGATGTCATCAATGTCAGTAGCAGGGCTCTTGTCGGTGGACTTGGCAGGACTGTGCGGTTTAGGGCTCGGCGGGTCATGACTGGCAGCCGGGTTAATTTCAATAACCATTTGCTCAAGAACTGTAGCATCAATTGATGGTAGCGGGTCATTGACAGGCTCTTCAGGGTCTTGAATGAGGGCTTCAAAAATTTCTTCCATCTGCTTCTCTGGTTTAGCAGCTTTGGGATCCTTTCAAGACCCGCCCACCTTTTGTTTTTGCCCGCCTTGGCAACACCTCTGCGACAAGAATACAAGAGTTCATGAATATATCATTACAAGTCATTTATGAACAAATGAAAATACTTACCCTTGAGCAACTTTGAAAATAGGCATTTGAGTTCCAGTAGAGTCGCCGGATGATGGAGGAGTCCCCTGATAATTTGAGTCGGAAGGATTAAGAGGTTGACGAATGAGATCAGCCTTTGGAAGGGAAAGAGTCGGACTATGAGGCACCTTGTGTCGACGTTTGCGAGGGGCAGGTGCGTTGGGTAAGTCGGACACAAGATCTTGACCACCATCACTCAGGGTTATATGCCTTGATTCATGTTGCTGTTTCTTCAAAAGAAAGTTGGGATCCAAATGAGCAAGAGGATGTGAGAATTTTACTTTCCGGATAACCCGCCGAGTTTTCTGTCTTGGTCAAGGTTCTGAGCCAGAGGGAGTTATAGTTACCTCTGCTGCGTTGGCATGACTGGTCTCTGCATCTTCCTGGGAGGAATCAGCGTCAATAAGTTGCATGAAAAGAAAGCCAAGGGAATCAAGTTCTACCTCCGATTTATCATCGAGATGGAGCAGTTCTTCGGCTGATGGCTTCTTGCGACGACCTGGACCCTTAGTCTTTGTTTTAGGCTTCTTGGTTGGGGCGGCGGCTTGAAGTTTCTTTTTCCAGAAGGGAGAGTCGGCTTGTATATATATGAGCAAAAGAAAATTGAAATAACGTGAAAGTTAAAGAGATGGATGAAAACATGATGAAGTTTGATCTGATTGCTTACAGGAGGAGCCGGGTTAAGTGTGCAGAAAGGATTCAATCCCACTTTGCTGCAATTTTCCAAAGATTCGCCGAGCAGCGTTTTGACCATGTCATTAATATCTTTGTCAGTCAGCTGAGCTTGATTGTAGCGCTGCGAGTCTTTGGGGTCACCGGTGTACTGGCACATTAGGCTGCTACGCCGGCTCAATGGTAAAATCCTCCAGGCGACCCAGCAGCGGACCAGATCAACTCCGGTTAGACCATTGGCGAGCAAGGTCCTTATCTTTGAAAAGGTGGCAGCAAAAGGGGCACGCTCGGTAGCAGTAAAGCATCCTGGAAGCTGGCCGGTGGTGGTGAGCCGGTAGGAACGGAAACCCGGCAAAGGGTTCTCTCCAGCTGGGGAAGTGTCTCTACAGTAGAACCAAGTAAAATTCCAGTCTTGGGATGACTGGGCAGGGCGGCTGAAGGAAAGACTACGTCTCTTCGTCTTTGGATGGAAACACCTTCGAGTTCAAGACTGGGCCCATCTGACATCTAAGTCTGGCAGTTGATATAAAAATAGTCTCTGAACATATTGACATATGGTTCTTCCCCAAGGTACACTTCGCAAAACACTTGGAAGTTGCATATGTTGGAAACAGAGTTGGGGCCAATGTCTTGTGGATGAAGATTATAGAAATGTAGAACGTCCCAGAAAAATCTTGACCCACGCGGTGACAAGCCACGGAGGAGGTGATCCATGAAAACCACAACCTCACCTTCTTGGGGCTAAGGGGGCATTCGGAGCCTGGAACCCGCCAGTGGATGACCTCTTTGGCAGGCAAAACCCCCAAGGTCACGAAATCATTGGGTGTGCTCTCGATGACTTTGGAGACGATCCAGTCACAGGAGGTGGGGGACTTAGTCATGATTGGTGAGTAAAAATTACAGCCTGAGAATAAAAATATGGTGGGTCAATATTACGATGGTAAGCCGCCTAAATGGTTTCAATGACAATTTAGTAGCTGTAGATAGGTTATGGATATAAGGTGCTACTTCTTGAGCTTGCGTTGGTTTTTCCCTTGAAGAGGAAAGGGCGATGCAGCATAGTAGAGATAAGTATTTCCCTCAGTTAAGAACCAAGGTATCAATCCAGTAGGAGAAGAACACACAAATCACCAACACCTGCACAAACAATCAAACACTTGCACCCAACACGATAAAGGGGTTGTCAATCCCTTCACAGTCACTTGCAAAGGTGAGATCTGATAGAGATACATAAACAAAAGATAAAATATTTTTGGGTTTTTTGGTATATAGATCTGAAAATAAAAGATTGCAAAATAGTAGATCGGAAAGTAATATGATGGAAAATAGACCCGGGGGCCATATGTTTCACTAGAGGCTTCTCTCATGAAGGCAAATAATACGGTGGGTGAACAAATTACTGTCGAGCAATTGATAGAAAAGCGCAAAGTTATGATGATATCCAAGGCAATGATTATGCATATAGGCATCACGTCCGTGTCAAGTAGACCGACTCCTGCCTGCATCTACTACTATTACTCCACACATCGACCGCTATCCAGCATGCATCTAGAGTATTAAGTTCATAAAGAACGGAGTAACGCTTTAAGTAAGATGACATGATGTAGAGGAATTAACTCAAGCAATATGATGAAAACCCCATCTTTTTATCCTCGATGGCAACAATGCAATACGTGTCTCGCTACCCCTACTTTGTCACTGGGTGAAATCACGCAAGATTGAACCCAAAGCTAAGCACCTCTCCCATTGCAAGAAAAACCAATCTAGTTAGCCAAACCAAACCGAGAATTCGAAGAGAAATACAAAGATATTAAATCATGCATAAAAGAATTCAGAGAAGATTCAAATAATATTCATAGATAAGCTGATCATAAATCCACAATTCATCGGATCTCGACAAACACACCGCAAAAGAAGACTACATCGGATAGATCTCCAAGAACATCAAGGAGAATGTTGTATTGAGAATCAAAGAGAGAGAAGAAGCCATCTAGCTACTAGCTATGGACCCGTAGGTCTGAGGTAAACTACTCACGCATCATCGGAAGGGCAATGGAGTTGATGTATAAGCCCTCCGTGATCGATTCCCCCCTCCGGCAGGATGCCGGAAAAGGCCCCAAGATGGGATCTCACAGGAACAGAAGGTTGCGGCGGTGGAAAAGTGTTTTCGTGGATGCCTCTGGTGGTTCTGGAATATATGTGAATATATAGGAGGAAGCGCTAGGTCAGGGGAGTCCCGAGGGGCCCACAAGGTATGGGGGCGCCCCCCCTAGGGCGCGCCCTCCACCCTTGTCGCCGCCTCGTGGCTCTTCTGACTTGGACTCCAGGTCCCCTGGGTGTCTTCTGGTCCAAGAAAAATCATCGTGAAGTTTTATTCTGTTTGGACTCCGTTTGGTATTCCTTTTCTGCGAGGCTCAAAAACAAGGAAAAATAGAAACTGTCACTGGGCTCTAGGTTTATAGGTTAGTCCCAAAAATAATATAAAATAGCATATTAATGCATATAAAACATCCAAAACAGATAATATAATAGCATGGAACAATCAAAAATTATAGATACGTTGGAGACGTATCAACCATCCCCAAGCTTAATTCCTGCTCATCCTCGAGTAGGCAAATGATAAAAATGGAATTTTTGATGTGGAATGCTACCTAACATACTTATCCATGTAATTTTCTTTATTGTGGCATGAATGTTCAGACCCATAAGATTCAAAACAAAAGTTTAATATTGACATAAAAACAATAATACTTCAAGCATACTAATAAAGCAATCATGTCTTCTCAAAATAACATGGCCAAAGAAAGCTATCCCTACAAAATCATATAGTCTGGCTATGCTCCATCTTCATCACATAAAATATTCAAATCATGCACAACCCCGATGACTAGCCAAGCAATTGTTTCAAACTTTTGATGTTCTCAAACCTTTCAACTTTTACGCAATACATGAGCGTGAGCCATGGATATAGCACTATAGGTGGAATAGAATACGGTGGTTGTGGAGAAGACAAAAAAGAAGGAGATAGTCTCACATCAACTAGGTGAATCAACGGGCTATGGAGATGCCCATCAATAGATATCAATGTGAGTGAGTAGGGATTTCCATGCAACGGATGCACTAGAGCTATAAGTTTATGAAAGCTCAAAAAGAAACTAAGTGGGTGTGCATCCAACTTGCTTGCTCATGAAGACCTAGGGCAATTTGAGGAAGCCCATCATTGGAATATACGAGCCAAGTTATATAATGAAAAATTCCCACTAGTATATGAAAGTGACAACATAGGAGACTCTCTATCATGAAGATCATGGTGCTACTTTGAAGCACAAGTGTGGAAAAAGGATAGTAACATTGCCCCTTCTCTCTTTTCTCTCAATTTTTTTTTGGTGGGCTTCTTTGGCCTCTTTTTTTTTGTGGGCTTCGTTGGCCTCTTTTATTTTTTGGTAAAGTCCGGAGACTCATCCCAACTTGTGAGGAAATCATAGCTTCCATCATCCTTTCCTCACATGGGACAATGCTCTAATAATGAAGATCATCACACTTTTATTTACTTACGACTCAAGATTACAACTTGATACTTAGAACAAAATATGACTCTATATGAATGCCTCCGGCGGTGTACCGAGATATGCAATGACTCAAGAGTGACATGTATAAATATGAAAAGGTGGCCTTGCCACAAACACGATGTCAACTACATGATCATGCAAAGCAATATGACAATGATGGAGCGTGTCATAATAAAACGGAACGGTGGAAAGTTGCATGGAAATATATCTCGGAATGGCTATGGGAATGCCATAAGAGGTAGGTATGGTGGCTGTTTTGAGGAAGGTAAAGGGATAGGTGTATGGCACCGGCGAAAGTTGCGCGGTACTAGATAGGCTAGCAATGGTGGAAGGGTGAGAGTGCGTATAATCCATGGACTCAACATTAGTCATAAAGAACTCACATACTTATTGCAAAAATCTATTAGTCATCGAAACAAAGTACTACGTGCATGCTCCTAGGGGGATAGATTGGTAGGAAAAGACCATCGCTCGTCCCCGACCGCCACTCATAAGGAAGACAATCAATAAATAAATCATGCTCCAACTTCATCACATAACGGTTCACCATATGTGCATGCTACGGGAATCACAAACTTTAACACAAGTATTTCTACCAATCCACAATTACTCACGAGCATGAATCTAATATCACCATCTCTATATCTCAAAACAATCATAAGGAATCAAACTTCACATAGTATTCAATGCACTTTATATGAAAGTTTTTATTATATCCCTCTTGGATGCCTATCATATTAGGACTAAATTTATAACCAAAGCAAATTACCATGCTGTTTAGAAAGACTCTCAAAATAATATAAGTGAAGCATGAGAGTTCAACAATTTCTATAAAATAAAACCACCGCCGTGCTCTAAAAAGATATAACTGAAGCACTAGAGCAAAATTGCCTAGCTCAAAAGATATAAGTGAAGCACATAGAGTATTCTAATAAATCATGATTCATGAGTGTCCCTCTCAAAAGGTGTGTACAACAAGGATGATTGTGGCAAACTAAAAAGCAAAGACTCATATCATACAAGACGCTCCAAGCAAAACACATATCATGTGGTGAATAAAAATATATCCTCAAGTAAATTTACCGATAGACGAAGACGAAAGAGGGGACGCCTTCCGGGGCATCCCCAAGCTTAGGATCTTGGTTGTCCTTGAATATTACCTTGGGGTGCCTTGGGAATCCCCAAGCTTAGTCTCTTGTCACTCCTTATTCCATAGTCCATCAAATCTTTACCCAAAACTTGAAAACTTCACAACACAAAACTCAACAGAAAACTCGTGAGATCCGTTAGTACAAGAAAATAAAATCACCACTTTTGGTACTGTTTTGAAATCATTCTTTATTTATATTTGTGTAATATCTACTGTATTACAACTTATCCATGGTTCATACCCCCCGATACTAACCATAGATTCATCAAAATAAGCAAACAACACAAAGAAAACAGAATCTGTCAAAAACAGAACAGTCTGCGAAGCTCCAAATTGTTCTAACACTTATGTAACTCCAAAAATTCTGAAACATTATGAAAACAGATACAATTTGTAAATAAATCCTGTGTAAAAAAATTCAGGGTTTTTCAATGCTCCAGTGAATTATTAAAATTCTGTGACTGGACGCAAAAGTTTCTGTTTTTCAGCAAGATCAAATCAACTATCACCGTAAGCCATCCCAAAGGTCTTACTTGGCCCAAACATTAATTAAAACACCAAAAAACATCTAACCAGAGGCTAGATGAAAAATTTATTGAAAAACAGAACCAAAAAAACAAAAACAAAAATAAAATTGGGTTGCCTCCCAACAAGCGCTATTGTTTAACGCCCTTAGCTAGGCATAACGCAATAGATCTAGGTATTGTCATCTTTGGTATGCAATCCATAAGTAGCTCTCATAATAGATTCATATGGCAACTTAATTTTATTTCTAGGAAAGTGTTCCATGACCTTCCTTAATGGAAATTGAAATCTAATGTTTCCTTCTTTCATATCAATAATTGCACCAATCGTTCTAAGGAAAGCTCTACCAAGAATAATAGGACATGTAGGATTGCAATCTATATCAAGAATAATGAAATCTACGGGCACATAATTCCTATTTGCAACAATAAGAACATCATTAATCCTTCCCATAGGTTTCTTAATAGTGGAATCCGCAAGATGCAAATTTAAAGAACAATCATCAAATTCACGGAAACCTAGCACATCAGATAAAGTTTTTGGAATTGTGGAAACGCTAGCACCCAAATCACACAAAGCATGGCACTCATAATATTTAATCTTAATCTTAATAGTAGGTTCCCACTCATCATAAAATTTCCTAGGGATAGAAACTTCCAATTCAAGCTTTTCTTCAAAAGATTTCATACAAGCGTCAACCATATGTTTAGTAAAAGCTTTATTTTGATTATAAGCATGAGGAGAATTCAACATGGATTGCAACAAGGAAATACAATCTATTAAAGAACAATTATCATAATTAAAGTCCTTGAAATCCAAAAGAGTGGGTTCATTGCTACTTAAAGTTTTGACCTCTCCAATCCCACTTTTATCAATTTTTGCATCAAGATCTATAAACTCTGAATCATTGGGACTCCTTTTAACTAAAGTTGACTCATCTCTAGTCCCATATTTATCAAGATTTATTTTAGAAAACAAAGATTCAATAGGAGTCACATCAATCACTTTAAGATCTTCATCATTATTTTCACAAGAACTAGAAGAACACGCTTTCGCAAACCAATCTCGCTTAGCACGAATCCTAGCGGTTCTTTCCTTACATTCATCAATAGAAATTCTCATAGCTTTTAAAGACTCATTAATATCATGCTTGGGTGGAATAGATCTAATTTTCAAAGAATCAATCTCAAGAGAAATTCTATCCATGTTCCTAGCCAAATCATCAACCTTAAGCAATTTTTCTTCAATCAAAGCATTGAAATTCTTTTGCGAACTCACAAATTCTTTAATCCTATTCTCAAAATCAGAGGGAAACTTATTATAATTTCCATAAGAATTGTTGTAGGAATTACCATAATTATTAGAGGAATTACTAGGAAACGGACTAGGATTAAAATTACCTTTATACGCGTTATTACCAAAATTGTTCCTACCAACAAAATTCACATCCATAGATTCATTATTGTTCTCAATCAAAGTAGACAAAGGCATATCATTAGGATCAATAGGAGCACTCTTGCTAGCAAATAATTTCATAAGTTCATCCATCTTTTCACTCAAAACATTAATCTCTTCAATCGCATGCACTTTTTAACTAGTTGAAGATCTTTCGGTATGCCATTGCGAATAGTTAACCATAATATTATCTAGGAGTTTAGTAGATTCCCCTAAAGTAATTTCCATAAAAGTACCTCCCGCGGCCGAATCTAAAAGATTTCTAGAAGCAAAATTCAATCCGGCATAAAAAATTTGTATGATCATCCACAAATTTAAACCATGAGTAGGGCAATTTCGTATCATCAATTTCATCCTCTCCCAAGATTGTGCAACATGTTCATGATCAAGTTGCTTAAAATTCATAATATCGTTCCTAAGGGAGATGATCTTAGCGGGAGGAAAATACTTGGAAATAAAAGCATCTTTACACTTGTTACATGAATCAATACTATTTTTAGGCAAAGATGAAAACCAAGTTTTAGCACGATCTCGTAGTGAGAACGGAAATAGCTTCAATTTAACAATATCATTATCCACATCTTTCTTCTTTTGCATATCACACAACTCAACGAAATTATTTAGATGGGATGCGGCATCTTCACTAGGAAGGCCGGAAAATTGATCTTTCATAACAAGATTCAGCAAGGCGGTATTAATTTCATAAGATTCCGCACTAGTGGCGGGAGCAATTGGAGTACTAATAAAATCATTATTATTAGTATTGAAAAAATCACACAATTTGGTATTCTCTTGAGCCATCGTGACAAAGCAAGCAATCTAACACACGAGCAAACAAAAAGCAAATGAAAGAGACGAATGGAAGAAGGGCGAATAAAAAAGGAAAATCTTTTCAAAAAATCATTTTAGAAGTGGGGGAGAGGAAAACGAGAGGCAAATGGCGAATAATGTAATGAAAGAGATGAGAGTTTATGATGGGTACTTGGTATGTCTTGACTTGGCGTAGATCTCCCCGGCAACGGCGCCATAAATTTTTCCTGCTACTTCTTGAGCTTGCGTTGGTTTTTCCCTTGAAGAGGAAAGGGTGATGCAGCATAGTAGAGGTAAGTATTTACCTCAGTTAAGAACCAAGGTATCAATCCAGTAGGAGAAGAACACACAAATCACCAACACCTGCACAAACAATCAAACACTTGCACCCAACGCGATAAAGGGGTTGTCAATCCCTTCACGGTCACTTGCAAAGGTGAGATCTGATAGAGATAGATAAACAAAAGATAAAATATTTTTGGGTTTTTTGGTATATAGATCTGAAAATAAAAGATTGCAAAATGGTAGATCGGAAAGTAATATGATGGAAAATAGACCCGGGGGCCATAGGTTTCACTAGAGGCTTCTCTCATGAAGGCAAATAATACGGTGGGTGAACAAATTACTGTCGAGCAATTGATAGAAAAGCACAAAGTTATGACGATATCCAAGGCAATGATTATGCATATAGGCATCATGTCCGTGTCAAGTAGACCGACTCCTGCCTGCATCTACTACTATTACTCCACACATCAACCGCTATCTAGCATGCATCTAGAGTATTAAGTTCATAAAGAACGGAGTAACGCTTTAAGTAAGATGACATGATGTAGAGGAATTAACTCAAGCAATATGATGAAAACCCCATCTTTTTATCCTCGATGACAACAATGCAATACGTGTCTCGCTACCCCTACTTTGTCACTGGGTGAAATCACGCAAGATTGAACCCAAAGCTAAGCACCTCTCCCATTGCAAGAAAAACCAATCTAGTTAGCCAACCCAAACCGATAATTCAAAGAGAAATACAAAGATATTAAATCATGCATAAAAGAATTTAGAGAAGATTCAAATAATATTCATAGATAAGCTGATCATAAATCCACAATTCATCGGATCTCGACAAACACACCGCAAAAGAAGACTACATCAGATAGATCTCCAAGAACATCAAGGAGAACGTTGTATTGAGAATCAAAGAGAGAGAAGAAGCCATCTTTTTACCCAGGTTCGGGCCCTCTTAATGGAGGTAAAACCCTACGTCCTGCTTGATTGTATACGATGAGTATAGGGGTTACAAGAGTTGATCTACCTCGAGATCGTAATGGCTAAACCCTAGCTGTCTAGCCTATGATTATTCTGATAGCCTCTACAGACTAAACCCCCCAGTTTATATACACACCGGAGGGGCCTAGGGTTGTACAGAGTCGGTTTGCAGAGGAAGGAAATAACACATCCGGACACCAAACTTGCCACCCACGCATATGGGAGTCCGACCCGGACACGGGGCATAGTCTTCTGCTTTATCTTCACGGCCCATCAGTCCGGCCCATATCGAACTGTCCGGACACCCGAGGACCCCCTAATCCAGGACTCCCTCAGTAGCCCCTGAACCAGTCTTCGATGACGATGTGTTCGGCACGCGGATTATCTTCGGCATTGCAAGGCGGGTTCCTTCTCCTGAATACTTTAAGTCAGCTTCCTGCATATTGGAACTGTATCCGGCTCTGCACAATTAATACAACCCTTAGCCACGAAGGCAAGATGTCAAAATAGGAACAGTGTCTTTTACTGACAACTTTTTCAGCGAAGCGTCACACTTGACTCTTTAACATTTCGAACCATTTTCATGCCTCCCGTTTCGCGTTTCGAGGCCTAGCCCTCATTGGCACATCCCGTCAAAACAGAGATCATGCCCGTCCATTACGGGATTCTCATCAATGTGGTTTGGGTAACCCAACCACGCCTTACGCACGATCTCGTTGGGAACAGGCGAGGTTTATGGCTTGAGAAGGGGACGTTTGGTATTTTCACCGTCTATAAGAGGATAAAGATCCCTCCTTTTTTCCCCACACCTTCTAGCTCCTGTCTTCCAACCTCCAAGCTCTAGCGCCCACAACTTCGATCTTTCCCACCGCTGCCACCCTCCCCAGCAATGGCCGGGTCCGGTTCCAAGGGCAAGTGGGAAGCCTCCTCCGTCACCGAGAAGGACATAAGGATCTCCGGAGCGCGGGCTATCAGTCCGCGGATATCGCGCATAGGCTCCTGACAAAGATCAGGTTATCCCTACTCCGGAGCCTGGTGAGAGGGTCGTGTTCATCCCCCATTTCCTCCGAGGGCTAGGGTTTCCCCTCCACCCCTTCGTCCGAGGCCTCATGTTCTACTACGGGTTAGATTTCCACGATCTAGCCCCAAATTCCTTCCTCCACATATTGGCGTTCATCGTCGTGTGCGAGGCTCTTCTCCGCATCCCCCCACACTTCAGCCAGTGGCTCAAGGTCTTCAATCTGAAGCCGAAGGTGGTTGACGGACAGCATGCGGACTGTGGCGGGGCCATGGTAAGCAAGCTCCCAACGCCGTCTGGCCCAAAGGGGCATTCATGGAGACAGTCAAGGTGTGGCAACAGGAGTGGTTCTACATAACCGAACCCCGCGACGCCAACTGGGCGGCCACGCCTGAGTTTAGATCCGGACCCCCCACGAGACTAACCTCATGGACCGCCAAGGGCCTTGATTGGGGGTCCAAACCGGAGGTGCAGATGCTACAAAAGCGCATCTCCAAGATGTTAGGTGCAAACACCGGTCTCACAAACGTGATTCAGGTGATGCTCTTCCGCCGCACTCTTCCCTGCCAACTCCGAGCCTCCCCCATGTGGGAGTTCAATCCGGAGGAGCCACGGACCCTGAAGCGCTTCTTCAGCACCACGCACGAAGACATATGGAAGCAGCTCTTCAAGGCCCAGAAAAGGTGGCCGAAGAAGACCGAGGACATTGGATTCGACATCGAGAACCCGGCCTCAGCGGTAAGCATAACTCAGAAGGCTTATCTGGTCAATACTTCAGATATAATGTAGATTTCCTTGCCTGCCTTCCGTACAGGGCTGGACGGCAAAGGCGGAGCGGATCAATTGTCCGGCACCGCTGCCTGAGAACCCGGCCACACCCCAGCTAACGGAGATGCTGGTCCCGGCGCCCTATCAGGCGCCGAAGAACAAGGCCAAGAAGAAGAAGGGCAAGGAGGCCAAGGGCGGCCCCCGCCACAAAGGTCCTTCGGACGCAGTGTCTAGAGAGACCGAAGCCCTCTCTTCCCACGAAGAAGATGAGGAAGAAGAGGAGGAGGAGGTGCAAAGCGACTCCCCTCATAAGTGGAAGAAGAAGAAGAAGAAGAAGAAGAACAGGGCGGCCTCCGAACACCCGAAGGGTGAGGCGCCCAAGAGAGGGAAGGTGACCCTCCCGGACAGTTCGAACTCAGAGTCCAAACTAGTCCCCAAGAGACCTCCCAGGGTGAAGCCCCTGGCCGAATCGTAAGTATTCAGAAACTTACTCATTTATCTTCGGTCCACTTGTTGTTATTCTATAAGTTATTTTTGTTATTTGCCTTTTAGCCCTCCTCGTGAGCTTCCGCAAACCCCATTATCGGAGGGGAACTCTCTGCCACCCGAAATGGCAGAGAGTGACACGCCGCCGCGAGCCCCCTCGCCTATCACCATGGAGGACACCGAGGTGTCGTCCTGAAGGACCTCTCCTGGCAGAGGGAGGGCGAACGAGGCCGTCAAGAAAGCGCCCGAGGTTAATACCTCGGTCGCCGAAGACCTAGGGGAGGCGACCCCTATGACAACCGACGGTGGGGACCCCCAACAATCCGGGCCCCAGCCGGACACCATTCCGGAGACCAACACGGCTCCGGGATTGGATAAGCAGCCCCCTTTGAAAGAGGGGGGAGGAACATCAGCTCCATCAGCGACCTCCACTAATCCAGAGGCACCCAACGCTCTGGAGGAAGCACTGCAGTGTGCTTCCATCGTGGCGGCGCACTGCACCCTGATGGGTGCGGTGGTGGAGAAGGTTCAGCCTGCTAAGAGCGGACTGAACGAAGCCTTCACCAGCCTACTGACAGGCTTTGAGGTATGCGACGTAATGTTCCAAAAACTTTTCATATAGAGGAATATACCTGTGTACAGACAGTAGCCCCTGAGGCTCTGTTCGGTTAAAAGAAACCGGACAGAGGATCCATATAGTATTCGGGAGAGTTAACCTGTTGTGATGTTATTGTAATAGGCTTCCCTGTTGGCGGCAACCGCCCAGGCCGCAGAAGTTTCCGAACTCAATCGGAAGCTTCAGGTGGCCGATGAGGAAATCGACCGCATTAATAAGCGGTTCGATGAGACGCAAGGTATGTGTATAATGTTAAAAGTTTATTTTGATATCAGAAGTGATATGTATATTTAGAGATTAACTCATGGAATGCCTTGATTATAATCACAGATGGCGCAGCCGAGGTAGAGACCCTCAAAGGCACCCTTGCCCAGGCCAAAAAAGAGCGGAGGCGAATAAGGCAGCCGTTGACAAGGCGACTGCCGAACTGAAGACCGAGCAAGATGCCCACCGCCAACACGAAGCTCGGGTGGCCGAAGTAGAGCAGGAGCTGAAGGATGCCATCAGCAAATGCAAAACTTTGGAGCAGAAGACTTCGGACCAGTCGACCGAGCTCGCCAAGGCTCTCCATGATGCCAAAGAGGCGCGGATCGAGTCCTGGAGTGCTCGTGAAGAGATCCATTAGGCGAGGCAGATAGCGGCTGGTAAGGCCTTTCTTTTGCAGAGTATCTTTGGAGGTTAGAGGTTTGCTTTGCTCACCTGAGTATGGAGTTCTCCAGGCGTGTTTGCAGATCTTTCGAGGAGTGCCGCCGATGCCGCACAGTTCTTTCGAGCCCAAGAGGGTAACTCGACCGAGAAGCTGTACTGGTCGCAATTTCTCGCGCCGGAACACCCGACGCCTCTGAACGACTAGCTGAAGCAGCTGACGGAGCTGCATAGGGTGGTAGGTTTGGCCATGAAGGACCTGATAGTCCAGCTCTGGCCGGCCGAGCCAATCCCTAGTAGCTACTTCGGTTTGGTGAAGCAGCTTGTCGACGCGCGGCCTTGGATTGATGCATTGAAGCGCTCGGCCTGCATAGAGGGTGCCCGGATGGCCTTCGCCCGCGTCAAGATGCAATGGGCAAAGATGAAGGCCACCGAAGTGGCAACCGCAGGCCCGCCCGAAGGCAAAGATCACCGGAAGCCGGAGAGGTACTTCGATGACGTCCTAGAAGGAGCCCGAGTGATAGAGGGTCAAAGCTCTAAGGACGTAATATTTGAATGAGTGTGTTCGGGTTGTACAAACAATGTGATGAACCCATGCTGTTTATATATCTATGTTTGTGCCTTTTGTTTCAAGCTATTTTTCCTCCTGTGCGGCCGTTTATTGTTTTATTTCTGAAAGTTGCCAGTCATCGGCTTCAGCCCCCATGTAGATGCTACAGGGGTGTTCGGCGTAATGCGTGACCACACTTTATCCAACGTCTTGGTCCGTAAAGGAGGTGTCCGCGTGGTGAACCAGGCAATCAGACTATGCGGCTTTATTACTTTCACTTAGCCATAGGAGTTTGACTGTGGAGCTAAGTACTAGCCCCTGGTGCGTGTGCGACTATCCGGACTACGGTGCCTTTTCCACGCGGCTGGACGAAGACCAGCCCCTCGTATAACACGGAGTGAATCGCTAATGATTTGTAGTATAATACTAAGTCGCCGAATCGCCGACCAGCTCGCACTTATCATGACAGTCAATTTTGGCTTTCTCTACTGAGGTACTTGACCGGACGAACCAGAAATACAATCGCAGTAGTTCTCCCTTTACTACCTTAGCCGAACGAGCGAAACGTAAGGTGGTAAGCATAGGAGCCGGGCAACCCAACTATAGACCAAAGACATGATTTGGAGCCGATGCATATAATGCAATATCCGGGACGCCGAAGAGTACCCTATAGGTGTTCGGACTTTGAAATGTGTAGGACCGAATACAGCCCCCAGTGTTAAGGCCGGACTAAAGCACGTGTGGCAGTTTGAAGTAGGGAGGGCATACAGATGACAAAAATAAATGAGTGCCAAACAAAAGTGGTGATCAAGTGCTTCCTTTATACCCTGATGAGTACGTCGAGCCGTGTTATTACAGATAATGCCATAAATATCGAGGCTATTTTACATGCCAAAAGTTTACACAAGGAAAAGGTTTACACATGGCCTAAAAGTAGTGGTTTGAAGATCCCAATGGTGCCCTACCGCACGTCTGCGCCGTTTCTCCTTGGTGGGAAATCCTTTAAGAGGAGGAGGTGATGGTCGTCTGTAAGAAAGAGGGACCTGGAAAAGAGCCTCCGTAGATCAGGTAGGTTTTTTAATGAACCTATAGTGGAAAAAATAGTTGAGGTCCGAATAGTGTCAAACCGTACTATGGACCTTTTCCGCAGTGTGCCTCCGGCGCTGCCCAAGGTATTTTACGTGCGTAGTTATGTACGCATGGTATGTATGCTGCAACCTTATGGGGCGGTTGGCGGAGGCTAAACTGCTATTTAAGCTCCGGCTCCACCGGGCTATCGCATTGTAGTGCGGATCGGACTCGCTTAGCAGAGTCGTGGGTCTTGATGACCGATGAGTTGTCCGGCTTGATGAGGCCACCCTGTACTTCGGCTGCTAGGGCCGCAGTATGCTCCACAGTACGAAGGGAGCGCTCCATATTCCCATTTACTGTGATGACGCCACGAGGTCCAGGCATTTTGAGCTTCAGATAAGCATAGTGCAGGACCGCATTAAAGCGGGAGAAGGCTGTTCGTCCGAGCAGTGCATGATAACCACTGCGAAAAGGGATGATGTCGAAGATCAAATCTTCACTTCAAAAGTTATCTGGAGAGCTGAATACGACTTCCAGTGTTAAGGAGCCCGTGCAGCGGGCCTCCACGCCAGGTATCACTCCTTTAAAGGTAATGTTGCTAGGTTTGATTCTTGACGGGTCGATACCCATCTTACGGACAGTATGCTGGTAGAGCAAGTTGAGGCTGCTGCCGCCGTCCATAAGGACTCTAGTAAGATGGTATCCGTCAATGATAGGATCGAGTACCAGGGCCGCCGAACCTTCGTGACGGATACTGGTTGGGTGGTCCCTGCGATCAAAGGTGATCGGACAAGCCGACCATGGGTTGAATTTCGGGGCGACGGGCTCTATGGCGTAGACATCCCTTAACGCGCGTTTGCGCTCCCTCTTGGGGATGTGGGTGACGTAGATCATGTTCACCATTTTTACCTCGGGGGGAAACTGTTTCTGTCCCCCGGTGCGCGGTGGGTGAGGCTCATCATCGTCCTCGCTTGGAGGTCCTTTCCCCTTATGTTCGGTGTTTAATTTACCGGCCTGTTTGAAAACCCAGCAGTTTCTGTTGGTGTGGTTGGCAGGCTTGTCAGGGGTGCCATGAATCTGGCAGGGTCGATCTAGTATCTTGTCCAAGTTGGATGGACCGTCCCTAGTACCTTTGAATGGCTTCTTCCGCTGACCGGGTTTAGAGCCACTGAATCCGGTGTTTACCGTCGTATCCTCTGTTTCTTCGTTGTTGTTCCGGCGCTTGTTTTTGCTGCGTCGTGGCCTTCCTTTGCCATCCCGGGCCTCAGAAGTGTCGGGGTCGCTGGTACTGTTACTTCTACGAGCCAACCAGCTATCTTCGCCCGCACAGAAGCGGGTCATGAGTGTAGTAAGAGCTGCCATGGTCTTCGGCTTTTCCTGACCGAGGTGTCGGGCGAGCCATTCGTCACGGACGCTGTGCTTAAATGCCGCTAAGGCCTCGACGTCCGGACAGTCCACAATTTGGTTCTTTTTAATTAAGAACCGATTCCAAAGTTTGCGAGCGGACTCTCCGGGTTGCTGAATTATGTGACTCAGGTCATCAGCATCCGGTGGCCAGACATAAGTGCCGTGAAAGTTGTCCCGAAAAGCATCCTCTAAGTCTTCCCAGCTTCCAATGGAGTTCTCTGGGAGGCTGTTCAACCAGTGTCGTGCTGGTCCTTTCATCTTTAGAGGGAGGTATTTAATGGTGTGGAGATCGTCTCCGCGAGCCATGTGAATGTGGAGAAGAAAATCTTCAATCCATACAGCGGGATCTGTCATTCCATCGTATGGCTCGATGTTTACGGGTTTAAACCCTTCCGGAAACTGGTGCTGCATTACCTCATTGGTAAAGCACATGGGGTGCGTGGCACCTCTATACCGGGCGACATCACGACGAAGTTCGGATGACATCTGTGTTCGGGGCTAACCCCGGATTTGGTTATGTTTGTCGTTCCTGGCCTGGTGGTCGTTATCTCATGCTGGAGCACATCCTCTTGATCCAAAGATTGATCTGGTCTGGTCGGTTCTATTGGTCAGGTCCTGACGTAGGTCGTACGTGTAACCCGGAGCCGCTGTCTCCTTGCCTCTACGGCGAGGGGGCGCGGGCTGATGTTCAGCATAATTGGACGTTTTGTCCCGTCCACGTGGTGGTCGGTCCAGTTGATCGGCATGATTGTATTTTGACTGTATTGGCTCAAAGGCCTCCTCGTCAAATTGTGGCAGTAGCCTGTGCTTAGGATAGCTCTTTGTTTGCCGCTCACTGTATCCCTCTTCGGTGGCCAGGACCTTAGTCCATTTGTCGTTGAGCGTATCATGTTCGGCTTGAATCTGCTGTTGTTTCCTTTTCAGGCTCCATGCAGTGGCGATCAGCCGTCGCTTGAAGCGTTCTTGTTCGAGGGGTTCCTCTGGGATGATGAAATCTTCATCACCGAAGCTAATACCCTCTTCGGAGACAGGTAAGTAGTTACTATCTTCCGAATCCCCGTGATCGGCAAGTTCGTCAGGGTTGACTTGACCCTCTTCCCTCTCATCCTGCTTGAACGCAGGCTCAGCGGGGTGGTCGGAGTCTTCGACATTGTCCGGAGTGTCATTATCTCCGGTGCCGGTATTGTTTTCCCTTGCCCGACGCGATCGTGAGCGGCGCCGCTGACACCGGCGTTTTGGTGGTTCGTCGACGGGCTTCTCCTCATCTGGATCTTGAGTGCCATCATCGTCCTTCTTTTCAGGCATGTCCACCATGTATACATCATAAGTAGAAGTGGCCGTCCAACGCCCAGTGATGGGCGGGTTTTGGCCTGGTTCAACTCGGACATCGTCGTCCATGCCATCGATGTCTTCGGAGGTGTAATCTAGCATGTCGGTTAAATCCTCGACAGTGGCTATTAAGTGGGTGGTGGGTGGGATGCAAAATTCCCTACTCTCAGCCCCCAGTTCAAGCTGGGCATAGTTCGGAGGTGATACTTTCGTGATGGCGAGAGATTGCATTAGGTTCAGTGTTTCGTTTAAGAGTGAAAGTTGGACAGGCGTCTGAGGATCTGCGGAGCTAGGTTCGGTAATAACCACTTGACCGAGCCTGATAGACGCAGACCTCGAGAGTTCGGAGTTGACGTCCAGAGGCGAATCCAGCTTCCCAATGACGGGGAGAGTCCTGTTTGACTCCAGGTCCGCCGACGGCATGGTTGCATCTGGGTCTCCGGCTAGAAGCTCCGTAATGGGAGAGAGTCCGGCGGGGTTCCCCCCCCCCCCCCCCCGTCTTCGGACGAAGTGTTCTGCTCCGGATCTAAGGCCAGGGCGAGCATGATAGTCGATCCCTGGACGGGATCTGATAGCGGATCCAAAGGGCCTTCTTTGTATGGGTGGGGACCGGCGGCCGAGGCCGTGAACCCCTCGAAGATTAGATCTCCTCGGATATCGACGATGTAGTTTAAACTTCCAAACCTGATCTGGTGACCAGGGACGTAGCTGTCGACCTGCTCAAGGTGACCAGTCGAGTTGGCACGTAGTACGAAGCCGCCAAACACAAAGAGTTAACCAGGGAGAAAAGTCTCCCCGGAAACAGCGTCGTCGTCGATGACAAGGTGAGCCATCGATCCTTCTGTCGACAACACAACGAAACTCTCAATGAAAGCACCAATGTCGGTGTCAAAACCGGCAGATCTCGGGTAGGGGGTCCCAAGTTGTGTGTCTAAGGATCGATGGTAACAATGGACAATGGGGACACGATGTTTACCCAGGTTCGGGCCCTCTTAATGGAGGTAAAACCCTACGTCCTGCTTGATTGTATTCGATGAGTATAGGGGTTACAAGAGTTGATCTACCTCGAGATCGTAATGGCTAAACCCTAGCTGTCTACCCTATGATTATTATGATAGCCTCTATAGACTAAACCCCCCGGTTTATATACACACCGGAGGGGCCTAGGGTTGTACATAGTCGGTTTGCAGAGGAAGGAAATAACACATCCGGACACCAAACTTGCCACCCACGCATATGGGAGTCCTACCCGGACACGGGGGATAGTCTTCTGCTTTATCTTCATGGCCCATCAGTCCGGCCCGTATCGAACTGTCCGGACACCCGAGGACCCCCTAATCCAGGACTCCCTCATGGGGTCCTAGAGGTCACCCATCTCGGCGATGGTGTGGACCCGGCGCTGCAGCGGTAGCACCCGGCGCGTGATGAAGGCGGCCATGAGGTCTGTTCCGTGAGCCCCTCGTGCGCCGTCATCTCGGCGATCCACTGCACTAGTTCAGCACCACCTACGGCGGGTTCTTGGGGTGGTAGCTCCAGTTCATCTTGGCCCGCGGCCGCTCGTCGACGAAGGGCGGCAAGTTGATGCAGTCGGCAACAATGTTGCTCACGTAGAAAAAGGAGTTCTGCCACTTCTTGGCAGAATCCTCCAGGGGCATCTTGGGGAACGACCCGTGCGGCCGGCCCGAGATAACGGAGGCCCCGTAGTCGGACATGGTGCCAAACGTTGGCCCTTGCTGCTTGAGGAAGAACAGGCGGGCCCACAGATCTATATCCGGCTCCACGCCCAAGTACCCCTCGCAGAGGGTGGTGCAGCCGTCGAGCTGCAGCACGGTGTTGGCACCAACATGGTGCGGCTACAACCCAAAGAAGTTGCGGAAGGCACGAAAGAAGTCGCTCGCAGGGAGGCCGAACCCGTACTTGAAGTGGTTGAGGAAGACCACGCGCTCGCCCTCCTGTGGGTGCCGCTCCGTCTCCCCGCCCGGCACACGCGCGGCCACCTCCGTCGCCGGCGGCAACCGCCTGGTGTCGCGGAGGTACTGAATGTTCTCCTCGCTGGCCTCAGACCTCTCCCAAGATCCCTTTGGCCACGACATTAGCGAAAGGCTTCGAGAGAAGGAGGCATGGCGCAAGAGAAGGCCGGTGCGGGTGCTGGTTGCTGCGGGCGGCGTCTGGATGCTGCGGCAAGGGCGTGCCCGGGAGTTGAAGGAGAAGGAGGAAAGAAAGATGAAGGTAGAGCGAGGGGAGCGTGCGAGAGCATTTCTGCCGCGCCCCTCCCTCCGTTTTATAACCACGACAAGACATGGGGAAGTGGGATCGGTTGCGCCCATGATTCTAGTTCCCCACACTGTGCGGGCACCTTTCCCCCCATGACTTAACTACATGGAGAAGCGCAATCGTCTGCGGCGGCCACAATAAATTCCCCACGCATGGGCTGAGGGCGCGGCGTGGCCGGGCACAGCCCGCTGTTGTGTCCCATCGTGCGCATGGCCTGGCAAGCCGCTGTTCATTACATGGCGACGCCTCGGGCCGCGGAAGGCGCGTCCTTTCACTCCAAGACTCGACGGATGTCTCGGTTTCCCGCCCATGCCGGGGTGCCGCGATCGGGCTTCCAGAAGCCGGCACACAGTGGATGTTGCCGGGACCCGGCGGCTGCAAGCTTCATCAACCCAGCCGCCTCCTTAGGGGGGTGAAACTGCGAAGGCCCTCTTGCTTGGAGCCGGCGAGCCTTCATAGCTTCGGGAACTACTGTCGGGGCGATGGCCCCCGGGCAGGCAACGGAACCCGGATCTCTTTCAAAAACATCGGGGCAGGCAAAGCCCCTCAATTCGGCTCGCCCCTGGCCGGCTCCCCAGCATGAGCCGGCCGGGTGCTGCGACCCGGCCAGCCGGCTAGTGCATGTTGGCCGTCCACAAGAAGTCAACCCCGGCGACAAGCAAGCATGGCTACCGTGCTCCCTCCTTTATGTCGGCCTCGGCGGGCGCGGCAGTAGCGCTCCCACATCCCCGCCTGGGGTGGGCGGTGTCCTGGGGGCACGGTCCTGTAGCAGGGCGGCGCTGACCGTCCTATGACGCCTGGCAAGGCGTGCCACAGTACCCGGCAGCCGGCCGTACCCGCGCCCGGCGGCCCCGGTACGACCCGCACCCAGCGGACCCGGTGACGACCGCACCCGGCGGACCCGACAGACCCGGCGGCCCCCACTGCCGGCTCCTAGACACTGACACTAGGGCCCCGCGCCCGTGTAACTTTACCATTGTAACCCCGGGGGGTGGCCTATAAGACCCCCCGGTGCCCCTCCATGCAAAGGGTTGGACATCAGTAGAACTCACACTCACTCAGAGAGGGAGCAGCCTATGCACTGGCATGTCTTCCTTCCTCCCCAGAACAGCTCTAGGAGCAAGCCTGTATCCACCTCATATAAACCACACTCGACAGGAATAGGGGTATTATCTCTCCGAAGAGCCCCGAACCTGGGTACGTCTTGTGTCACACGCTCGCTCGTACCAACCTCGCCTCTAGAGCCCACCGGTGCCCTCGTGCATGTTCCTCTGTTTAGCCATCCCATGGCATCTGCCGTGACATGGGATAATGCTCTAATAATGAAGATCATCACACTTTTATTTACTTACAACTCAAGAATTACAACTCGATACTTAGAACAAAAATATGACTCTATATGAATGCCTCCGGCGGTGTACCGGGATGTGCAATGATCTAGCATAGCAATGACATCAAAAAACAGACAAGCCATGAAAACATCATGCTAGCTGTCTTACGATCATGCAAAGCAATATGACAATGATGGAGCGTGTCATAATAAAACAGAACGGTTGAAGTTGCATGGCAATATATCTCGGAATGACTATGGAAATGCCATAATAGGTAGGTATGGTGGCTGTTTTGAGGAAGGGTATATGGTGGGTGTAGTGCACCGGCGAAAGTTGCGTGGTACTAGAGAGGCTAGCAATGGTGGAAGGGTGAGAGTGCGTATAATCCATGGACTCAACATTAGTCATAAAGAACTCACATACTAATTGCAAAAATCTATTAGTCATTGAAACAAAGTACTACGCACATGCTCCTAGGGGGATAGATTGGTAGGAAAAGACCATCGCTCATCCCCGACCGCCACTCATAAGGAAGACAATCAATAAATAAATCATGCTCCAACTTCATCACATAACGGTTCACCATACGTGCATGCTACGGGAATCACAAACTTTAACACAAGAATTTCTACCAATCCACAATTACTCACTAGCATGACTCTAATATCACCATCTTTATATCTCAAAACAATCATAAGGAATCAAACTTCTCATAGTATTCAATGCACTTTATATGAAAGTTTTTATTATATCCCTCTTGGATGCCCATCATATTAGGACTAAATTCATAACCAAAGTAAATTACCATGCTGTTTAGAAAGACTCTCAAAATAATATAAGTGAAGCATGAGAGTTCAACAATTTCTATAAAATAAAGCCACCGTCGTGCTCTAAAAAGATATAAGTGAAGCACTAGAGCAAAATTGCCTAGCTCAAAAGATATAAGTGAAGCACATAGAGTATTCTAATAAATTCACGATTCATGCGTGTCCCTCTCAAAAGGTGTGTACAGCAAGGATGATTGTGGCAAACTAAAAAGTAAAGACTCATATTATACAAGACGCTCCAAGCAAAACACATATCATGTGGTGAATAAAAATATAGCCTCAAGTAAATTTACCGATGGATTGAAGACGAAAGAGGGGATGCCTTCCGGGGCATCCCCAAGCTTAGGCTCTTGGTTGTCATTTAATATTACCTTGGGGTGCCTTGGGAATCTCCAAGCTTAGGCTCTTGCCACTCCTTATTCCATAGTCCATCAAATCTTTACCCAAAACTTGAAAACTTCACAACACAAAACTCAACAGAAAACTCATGAGATCCGTTAGTATAAGAAAATAAATCACCACTTTTTGGTACTGTTGTGAACTCATTATTTATTTATATTGGTCTAATATCTACTGTATTCCAACTTCTCCATGGTTCATGCCCCCCAATACTATCCATAGATTCATCAAAATAAGCAAACAACACATAGAAAACAGAATCTGTCAAAAACAGAACAGTCTGTGAAAATCCGAATATTTCGTATACTTATGTAACTCCAATTTTTTTGAAAAATTATGAAAACATAGAAAACTTGTATATCAATCTTGTGTAAAAAAATTCAGAGTTTTTCCTCGCTTATGTGAATTACTAAAATTCTGCAACTGGACACAAAAGTTTCTGTTTTTCAGCAAGATCAAATCCACTATCACCGTAAGCCATCCCAAAGGTTTTACTTGGCTCAAACACTAATTAAAACACCAAAATACAATTACTACAGAGGTAATAATGTGTATTTTATTCAAGAATAGAAGCAAAACAAAAAACACAAAAATAAAATTGGGTTGCCTCCCAACAAGCGCTATTGTTTAACGCCCCTAGCTAGGCATATTGCAATAGATCTAGGTATTGTCATCTTTGGTATGCAATTCATAAGTAGATCTCATTATAGATTCATATGGCAACTTAATTTTCTTTCTTGGAAAGTGTTCCATGCCTTTCCTTAACGGAAATTGAAATCTAATGTTTCCTTCTTTCATATCAATAATTGCACCAATTGTTCTAAGGAAAGGTCTACCAAGAATAATAGTACATGTAGGATTGCAATCTATATCAAGAACAATAAAATCTATGGGCACATAATTCCTATTTGCAACAATAAGAACATCATTAATTCTTCCCATAGGTTTCTTTATAGTGGAATCCGCTAGATGCAAATTTAAAGAACAATTATCAAATTCACAAAACCCAACACATCACATAAAGTTTTTGGAATCGTGGAAACGCTAGCACCCAAATCACACAAAAGCATGGCACTCATAATCTTTAATTTTAATCTTAATAGTAGGTTCCCACTCATCATAAAGTTTTCTAGGAATAGAAACTTCTAATTCGAGCTTTTCTTCAAACGATTTCATCATAGCATCAACGATATGTTTAGTAAAATCTTTATTTTGATTATAAGCATGAGGAGAATTTAACATGGATTGCAACAAGGAAATACAATCTATCAAAGAACAATTATCATAATTAAAATCCTTGAAATCCAAAAGAGTGGGTTCATCGCTACTTAAAGTTTTGACCTCTCCAATCCCACTTTTATCAATTTTTGCATCAAGATCTATAAACTCCAAATCATTGGGACATATTTTTACTAAAGTTGACTCATCTCCAGTCTCATCTTTATCAAGATTTATATTAGAAAACAAAGATTCAATAGGAGTCACCTCAATCACTTTAAGATCTTCATCATTATTTTCACAAAACTCCGGTTTAGCGGCCATCTTATTTACCAAAGTGGTTTGTTTATCAGAAATTTGACCTACCAAATTTTCAAGATGAGCAAATTGAGATTTAAGACCATAAAATTCTTTAGACATATCATCGAGCTCTTTATTCATATACTCCATCAAAGTTTTCTGCTCCTTAAGCTCGTTCCTAAAGAAACTAGTAAACGTGTACGTGCAATGCACGTTGATATTAGGTAAATATTAATTATACGTAAATATTAGGTAGGATATTATTTGCGTATTAAGTATGTGATTATCATTGGCGTTAATATTTGGTATGATATTAATTGCGCACTAAACGTGTTGAGCGCTCACCATTGGAGCAGTCCGAGTCATTGGTTTGACCTTATTTGACGAACGGGATTTGTTGGATCTGCCTCTTTGGGTCTTTTTATATTGGTATAGACTATTATGCTAAAATTGTAAGGACATGAAGCTCCTAGCATTATTTTCAATTTCTTCCAACTTTCTATAGTAAGAATCAAAGTTCTTGGGTTGAGCCATAAAGGCAAGCAAACAAACCAACACACGAGCAAACAAAAAGCAAACGAAAAGACGAACGAAAGAAGGGCGAATAAAAAGGCAAATCTTTTTGTATTTTCCTGAAAACGTTTTAGAAGTGGGGGAGAGCAAAACGAGAGGCAAATGGCAAATAATGTAATGCAAGAGATGAGAGTTTATGATGGGTACTTGGTAGGCTTGATGTAGATCTCCCCGACAACGGCGCCCGAAATTCTTCCTGCTACTTCTTGAGCTTGCTTTGGTTTTTCCCTTGAAGAGGAAAGGGTGATGCAGCAAAGTAGAGATAAGTATTTCCCTCAGTTTGAGAACCAAGGTATCAATCCAGTAGGAGGAACACACAAGTCACCAATGGTTGCACCTACATAAACAATCAAACACTTGCACCCAACGCGAATAAGGGGTTGTCAATCCCTTAACGGTCACTTGCAAAGGTGAGATCTGATAAAGATAGATATAAAAGATTACTAAAACATAAAACAAAATAAAAGTAAATAAATTGCAGCAAGGTATTTTTGGTATTTTTTTATATATAGATCTGAAAATATATGATGGAAAATAGACCCGGGGGCCATAGGTTTCACTAGAGGCTTCTCTCTTGAAGGCAAATAACATGGTGGGTGAACAAATTACTGTCGAGCAATTGATAGAAAAGCGCAAAGTTATGATGATATCCAAGGCAATGATTATGAATATAGGCATCACGTCCGTGTTGACCGACTCCAGCCTGCATCTACTACTATTACTCCACACATCGACCGCTATCCAGCATGCATCTAGAGTATTAAGTTCATAAGAACGGAGTAACGCCTTAAGCAAGATGACATGATGTAGAGGGATAAACTCAAGCAATATGATGAAAACCCCATCTTTTTACCCTTGATGGCAACAATACAAATACGTGCCTCGCTACCCCTACTTTGTCACTGGGTGAGGACACCGCAAGATTGAACCCAAAACTAAGCACTTCTCCCATTGCAAGAAGAATCAATCTAGTTGGCCAAACCAAACCGATAATTTGAAGAGAAATACAAAGATATCAAATCATGCATATAAGAACTCAGAGAAGATTCAAATAATATTCATAGATAAGCTGATCATAAATCCACAATTCATCGATCTCGACAAACACACCGCAAAAGAAGATTACATCGGATAGATCTCCAAGAACATCGAGGAGAACATGGTATTGAGAATCAAAGAGAGAGAAGAAGCCATCTAGCTACTAGCTATGGACCCGTAGGGCTGTGGTAAACTACTCACGCTTCATCGGTGGGGCAATAGAGTTGATGTAGATGCCCTCCGTGATCGAATCCCCCTCCGACAGGATGCCGGAAAAGGCCCCAATATGGGATCTCACGAGAACAGAAGGTTACGGCGGCGGAAAAGTATTTTGGTGGACACTTCTGTTGATATTGGATTATATGGGGATTTATAGAACTCAGAGGGAGGTCGGTGGACTCCCGAGGGGCCCACAAGCCAGGGGGCGCACCCCCCTAGGGCGCGCCCTGAAGGCTTGTGGAGTCCTCGGGACTCTTCTGACTTGGCCTCCAAGCTTCATGGGTGTCTTCTGGTCCAAGAAAAATTATCTTAAAGTTTTATTCCGTTTGGACTCCGTTTGATATTCCTTTTCTGTAAAACTCAAAAACAAGGAAAAAACAGAAACTGGCACTGGGCTCTAGGTTAATAAGTTAGTCCCAAAAATAATATAAAATAGCATATAAAACATCTGAAACAGATAATATAATTGCATGGAACAATCAAAAATTATAGATACGTTGGAGACGTATCAACCGCTATCCATCATGCATCTGGTGTATTAAGTTCATGGAAAAACGGAGTAATGCAATAAGAAAGATGACATGATGTAGACAAGATCTATTCATGTAGGAATAGACCCCATCTTGTTATCCTTAATAGCAATGATCAATACGTGTCTTGCTGCCCCTTCTGTCACTGGGAAAGAACACCGCACGGCCGAACCCATCACAAAGCACCTCTTGCCATGGCAAGAAAAATCGATCTAGTTGGCCTAACTAAACCAAAGATTTGAAGAAGAAATACGAGGCTATAAGTAATCATGCATATAAGAGATCAAAGAAACTCAAATAACTTTCATGGATAAATAGATCTGATCATAAACTCAAAGTTCATCGGATCCCAACAAACACACCGCAGAAAGAGTTACATCAAATAGATCTCCAAGAGACCATTGTATTGAGAATCAAAAGAGAGAGAGAAATCCATCTAGCTACTAACTACGGACCCGTAGGTCTACAATGAACTACTCACGCATCATCGGAGAAGCACCAATGAGGATGATGAACCCCTCCGTGATGGTGTCTAGATTGGATCTGGTGGTTCTGGAACTTGCGGCGGCTGGAATTGTGTTTCGTCGACTCCCCTAGGGTTTTTGGATTTTCGGGGTATTTATAGAGCAAAGAGGCGGTGCGGGAGGCGGCCGAGGTGGGCACAACCCACCAAGGTGCGCCTGGGCCCCCAGGCGCGCCCAGGTTGGTTGTGCTCCCCTCGGAGCCCCCCTCTGGTACTTCTTTGGCCCAACAGGTGTCTTCTGGTTCAGAAAAAATCTCCAAAAAGTTTCACTGCGTTTGGACTCCGTTTGGTATTGATTTTCTGTGAAGTAAAAAACTAGCAAAAAACAGCAAGCTCGTCCACAAGCTAGACAAGAACAACAAGCTCGACAAGAACCACAAGTTCGCCAAGAGCAACAAGACAATGAGAATCCTCCATGCCAAGAGCAACTTGAGGTTGACAATCCTCCACATCAAGTAAGTCATCACCCTCGACCCCAACACAATGAAGAGCAATGCTACGGCAAGCTCAAGTTCACCATGCCCAAGTTCTCCAAAAGCAATGACCCCGAAGAGTACCTTTCATGGGTATTGAAGGTTGACAAGATCTTTCGTTTGCACAACTATGAATAAGAAAAGAAGATCGCCATGGCACCCGTTGAGTTCCAAGACTATGTCCTCATTTGGTGGGAGAAAGTCATTGAGCACCGAGCGACAAGAGGTGAACCACCCATCACAACATGGAATCAAATGAAGGATGTCATGAGAGCGCGCTTTGTGCCAACATATTATAACCGCGACCTCTTCAAGAAGTTACAACTCCTCAAGCAAGGAAATGGAGATTGCCATGATTCAAGCCAATGTCACGGAAGATGATGAGCAAACTATGGCACGTTTCTTGAATGGCCTCAACCATCCTATCAAGAAGATCGCCGACTTCCAACCTTACTCCAACCTCATCGAGCTAGTGCACCAAGCTACCAAGGCGGAGCGACAAGTGCAAGAAGACTACAAGTATGCCAAGTACTCTTCCAAGACATACGGCTCCTACAATCAAGCTTCAACGACTACGCCGCCTTCTACCTCAACCAAACCTTCTACAAGCAACGGCGACAAGTCAAGTTATAAGAGAACCTCGACAACCTCAAGTTATCCTCCTACTACAAGCAACTTCAAGCCAAGAGCTTCATCATCTACAACTCCACCGGATGAGACCATCAAGACAAGTTCCATCAAATGCTTCACATGCGGAGGCCGAGGCCACAAGACATTCGAATGCACCATGATCACCAACGACGACGGTACCTACGACTACATGAGTGAAGAAGAAATGGAAGCCCTTGAGCATGTGGCTATGCACCGGCAAGTGAATGAAGATGAAGATGACCAAGTCTTTTGTGACAATGATTCGAGCCCCGCTCTTGTTGTCTCCAAGGTCTTGACCCTTCAACACCAACAAGAGGAATACCGACGTTGCCACATCTTCCATACCAAAGCGGGCATCAACGGTCGCTCCGTTAAGATCATCATCGACGGAGGAAGTTGCCACAACTTGGCAAGTGAAGAGCTATGTTCCAAGCTACAATTGGTCAAGATGAAGCATCCTCGTCCCTACAAGGTCCAATGGCTTAGCGACTCCGGCACCATTCAAGTGGAGCACACCGTTCAAGTCTCCTTCAAGATTGGAGCATACGAAGACACCTTGGAGTGTGATGTGGTTCCCATGTCCGTTTGCCATCTCCTACTTGGACGTCCTTGGCAATTCGACCGCGGCATCATCCACAATGGGAGAACCAATCACTATAGCTTCAAGATGAAGGGAAAGGAGTACGTGCTACGATGTCACCAAGCCAAGTGATTGCCGACAAGCAAGCAACCACCCATCATGGAGAGAATAGTGAGAGAGTGAACCACCAAAAAGAGAGTGAGCGCCACAAGCCAAAATTGAGTGTGAGCGACATGAAAAACGTAGTTCTATTCGCCACCAAAAGTGACATGAGAGAAGTGTGTGAGAACCCATCAAGTGTTATGCACTACGTCCTATTGTGCAAATATGAAGTGGCAAGGACTAACACCTCTCACAATCTTCCTTTAGTGTTGTCTTCTCTATTGCAGGAGTTCAAGGATGTTTTCCCCAATGAGCTACCTCCGGGACTACCTCCACTACGAGGCATCGAACACCGCATCGACCTCATTCCTGGCGCACCCCTACCAAACAAGGCACCCTACCGCGTCAACCCCGAAGAAATTAAGGAAATACAAAGGTAAGTACAACAACTCATTGACAATGGGCATGTGCGTGAAAGCTTAAGTCCTTGTGCCATCCCGGTTATTCTTGTGCCTAAGAAAGACGGTAGTTTTCACATGTGTTCCGATTGCCGTCCTAGCAATGCTATCACCGTTCGTTATCGATATCCTATTCCTCACCTTGATGATATGCTAGATGAGCTTAGCGGAGCCACAATTTTCTCTAAAATTGACCTTAAAAGTGGTTACTACCAAATCCGCATTCAAGAAGGTGATGAGTGGAAAACCGCATTTAAAACTAAATTTGGCGTGTATGAGTGGTTATTTATGCCTATGGGTTTATCGGAAGCTCCGGGTACTTTCATGCGTGTCATGCGTTATGTGCTTCACCCATACATTGGCATATTTGTTGTGGTCTACTTTGACGATATACTTGTCTTTAGCAAATCCCTACAAGATCATATCCCTCATCTTAGAACCGTTTTGCAAACTCTTCGCAAAGAGAGAGAGACTCTATGCTAACATGGAGAAATGCAAATTTGGTGTAGACAAACTTGTTTTCCTAGTATTTGTTGTCTCTTCTAAGGGTGTGCATGTAGACGAAACCAAGACTGAAGATATTAAAACTTGGCCCCAACCCACAAACTTGCAACAAGTGCGTAGTTTTCTTGGCTTAGCCGGATTTTATCGTCATTTTGTGAAGGATTTTAGCACCATTGCTTTACCTTTACACGCCTTGAGTAAGAAGAACGCACCTTTTGTTTGGGACCGTCACAAGATACTACCTTCAATGAGCTTAAGAATTTGCTTACACATGCTCCTTTGCTTGCCTTGCCAAATTTTGACAAAATTTTTGAAGTTCATTGTGATGCTAGTGGCAATGGTATAGGAGGTGTGTTAATGCAAGAGAAGCGCCCCATAGCTTACTTTAGTGAAAAAAAATCCGGCGCGCAACTTAACTATCCCATCTATGACAAAGAGCTATATGCTTTAGTGAGATTCTTGCATATGTGGGAACATTATCTTCGCCCTCATGAATTTGTCATCCATACGGATCATGAAATGCTTAAGTACCTTAAGGGTCAAACTAAATTGAACAAGCGACATGCCAAATGGAGTAAGTTAATTGAGTCTTTTCCTTATGTCATCAAGTACATTAAGGGTAAAGAAAATGTTGTGGCGGATGCTCTTTCCCGCAAATGCATGCTTGTTACCCAATTTGAATTGAATGTCATTGGCTTTGAGCACATAAAAGACTTGTATGCGCATGATCCTACTTTTGTTATTCCATATGCCAAATGTTTGACGCATACATCTTGGGAACACTATTACATCAAAGATGGTTATCTAATGAGAGCTAACAAACTTTGTATACCCGAGTCTTCTCTTTGTTTGTTACTTTTGCAAGAAGCTCATGGAGGAGGACTTATGGGACACTTTGGACGCGACAAGACATTCGCTACGCTCTCCAAGAACTACTTTTGGCCCAAGATGTTCCGCGACGTCTCTCGCTACACCAACCGATGCTCTACATGCCACAAAGCTAAGTCTAAAGCTCAATCCCATGGTCTCTATATGCCACTTCCTATTCCATATCACCCATGGGAAGATATTAGTATGGACTTTGTACTTGGTTTGCCTCGCACTAGAAATGGCAAAGATTCCGTGTTTGTTGTTGTGGACCGTTTCTCTAAAATGGCACATTTTATCCCATGCAACAAGATAGACGATGCTTCACATGTTGTCAATCTCTTTTGTAGGGAAATCTTGCTTCTACATGGAGTGCCCAAGACTATCGTGTCGGACCGCGACGTCAAGTTCCTAAGCTACTTTTGGAAGACGCTATGCGCCAAGCTCGGAATCAAGCTCCTATTCTCTTCGGCATACCATCCACAAACCAACGGCCAAACGGAGGTCACGAACCGGACACTATCTACTCTCCTACGCGTGTTGATCAAGAAGAACATCAAGGAGTGGGAGGAGTGTCTACCCATCGCCGAGTACGCCTACAACCGTGCAAGACATTCGACTACCGGCAAGTCCCCCTTCGAGGTCGTCTACGGCTTCAATCCGTTGTCTCCATTTGACATTCTACTGCTCCCACTACAAGAGCGCATCAACATGGACGCGAGTGAACGAGTGAGCTATCTCAAGAAGGTGCATGAAGATACAAGGCACACCATCGAGCGCCAAGTACAACGCCTCGCGACCAAGATCAACTTCAACAAGCACCCCATGATATTCAACACCGGAGATCTTGTGTGGCTACACCTCCGCAAGGAACGCTTCCCCAATGAACGCAAGTCCAAGCTTCTCCCTCAAGCCGATGGACCCTTCAAGGTGCTCGAACGCTACAATAACAACGCTTACAAGATCGACATCCCACGCGACAAGTACAACGTGAGCGATACCTTCAACGTCAAGGATCTCTCCCCCTTCCATGGTGATGAGGTTTTCGATCCGAGGTCGGATCTTTCCCAAGGGGGGAGATGATGCGGAGGATCCCAAGGTCATCCCCATGGACCTACCATCGTCTCACCAAGTGCCTAGTGGACCGATGACACGTTCAAGAGCAAGGGCTATCGAAACCAAGGTGACATCTCTCCTCTCTCAACTTCCTCTCGAATCACATGAGACATGGCTACTACCTTCAACGGAAAATCTATGCATACTCAGGTACATCGAAGGCAGCCATGGAGAAGCTAAGGAGCAAGGAGGATCGGAAGAGGAAGACATGTGCGAAGACGGAGAAGAAATCAGCCAAGTCCCAGGCTGGCCGGACGATCCGGACGTGGTCCCGGACGATTCGGACCCCGGTTCGGACGATCCGGCTAATCCACCCGAGAGCACCTGAAGCTGAACCACGAAGCCGGGTCATCCGGACGGAGCCCCGGATCATTCGGACCCAGCCGGACGTCTGGACCACCACCCGGACATCCGGGCCACCGCCTGCCTCCTCGCCATGTCCGGACCATCCGGACCCACTCCCGGATCATCCGGGTCTCTGAAGCCCGAATCGTCCGACTCCCCATCCGGATCATCCGCCCGCCTGTGCGCGCGTGTTGGGCCGAGGCCCATGTACCCCTTCGTCCCCTTAGCCTATATAAACGACTCCTCCTCCACTTTTCTAGGGTTAGCACTTGTTTAGCTCATTTGAGAGATAGAGTTGTGCTCATCCACTTGTTACCCTCTCCACGAGAGACCGAGGCCTCTCCGGAGAAGATCCCCCAAGTGGATTCAAGGCCCCTCACGGGAAGATCCTTCGCGGATTCAAGACCTCCTCACGGAGATGAACTAGTTACCGTTTGTATCGTCCTTTGTTGACTTTGGATCATGTATCTCGATGTGTATTCGGATCTAGCACATGCGTGATCGTTTCTTGTTGATTTGAGTGTTTCCTCTCGTTCCCCCTCGTGTTTTCCCCCTCGTGTTCTTCGTGTTCGTCGTAGGAATCACCTCCAATCGTGAAAGATCGGCCTAGATCGGGTTAGCCCCGCATCAGGTAGAGTAAGACTCAGCGATGGCAGGTCCGCCGAAGTAAAGAAAACCCTAGTCGCCATGGCGACGGGTACTGGTACGTGTTCCTGGTCTCTTGTCTTGTGGAGAGCGCGTTAAACTTGGATGAATGGAACGGACAAAAAGTTGAATGGGCGGAAAAGGGCCACAAAGGCTTGCCTCAACTTAGTAAAATGCACTACGGGTCATTAAACTTGTTTATCATAGTCATTTTGGTCATTGTATTCAAAGAATGGCATATGTTACGGCGCACTGGTGGAGGAGGGCTACAATGGGCAGGGTATGGCAGCCGCCATACCTTGATTCTGAGCACCAAATATTTTTATACATATGCATTGATCTGCAACAGTCTCTCATTCGTTTTGGCAAAAAAGAAAAAAGTAAGAGGCCGCTGGCCTGATGGGCTGACGCATCCGCCCAGGAACTGGTCGAGGCACAGCATGCCTAAAAAAACGCACGACAAGTTTGATTGCCTAAAAAAATGCACGGCAAGTTCGATCGAGCCAAGCGCCCACACAGGATGCAGCCTAGCATAGACGCAAGCACACGCATGCTACCACTCGGCCCGACACGACGCGACGCGACCCTAAGCTAGCGTGGCGGCGGCGGCTGGCCAGGTCTTCAAAACTATTTTGGGGGGGGGAATATTTGGTTAAATTCTCTGCAATAGTGTTACAAAACCAGATACACTATCTAGAAGACAGTGCAACCAACACGCGGTGCAGTCTCCAGAACAACCAATATTAGTTAGATAATGAGTAACACTATTTTAACGACGATCTAGTTTCTATGAAATAAACTCACGCGGTTCTAGGAGCATTTTAATTTCCATAATTAGATGTCCATGAGCGAATTTGTTCAAAGTGACTCGTCCGTTAATGTGGCAACCAGGACAGAACAGTCTAATTGAATAATAATTGGAAACTCTGTCCTTTGAAGACCGATTGAATAAACCAACATGACTCGTTGCATTTGGTTATTCGTTTGTAGTGTGCATTGTTAGTGTGTATTGACTCTTTTGATTAGCATCATAAAAAATCTTTGTAAGACTTCGCCACACCTTAAATTTTTTTCGTCCTCCACCTCTGTTACGGCGATTGTACTTGCTCACATGGACTCATACCGTCACGGTCTACATTTTTGGCCCGTATTGTCACCGAGTCGATGTTGTTTTCTGCAGATAAACCCTCGCATCGATCAATTTTACGTTTGGAGGCGCCTTGACCACATATGTTGGTAAAGAGAGAGGAAGGGTCGCGACCGGCGACGTCACGCGAGCGATTTGGTGTGGGCGAGGTCCAAAACCGAAGGCGAAGGTCTGTGAGGAGGAAGACTCCATGGGCGCAATTCGTCGAGCGATGGCACGGACCCACCGGTATACAGTAAGTCGTCTTGCCTCACTTCTCTTTCCCATGTTTTGAACGAAATGAGGCGATTTTTACTCGATTTTGATGATTTGATCCATGATCCTATCATATAGGAGGCCGCGTTGGTGATCGAAACATGTTTTGATGGCCGGCTTCGTTGCAGTGACGGTAGCTGATTAGGGTTTTGGAAGGGGTTTGTTAGGGTTTCTATTAGGTATTTTATTAGGGACAATTAATTTCTTGAATCAAGTTTGATGGGCGTTTACCTTGCATAATGTAGGTTCCCGCAGCTTGAATTTCTCTATGGAGTTCAATGCATGTGGTTATTTTTCTTGGTACTGGGTGGAACAGGGCATATGTGAATGGGAAGTCAATTTGGTATGATAACCTTCATGTGGACATTTGATCAAATCTTGTCGTGGAGCACTTTGGGCATGAAATGGCAGGAATGATTAAAGCATATTGTTGTGTGCCATTGCTGTCAATTAGAAGAAATCGGTTGAGGCTGATAAGAGATGATGATGACACAGACAAAATGTATGGTCTTATCTTAATTGGTTACCATTTGAGGGCTGAACCAAAAGCTCATAGCTCCCGAGTTTAATGAATGCTCGATTGCTCGACTCGTTAAAATCGAAGCTCGCTTATTAATGAACTGAGCCAATGACCGATTTCAACTCGTTAAGCTTAACGAGTTTGAGCTAACGAGTTTCACGAGCAACTTGTCAAGCTCGTTAGTACATCACAACATATATTTTCATTTTTGTTACAACATTTTCTGTTAATCAATATAATCGACCCAACCTAGCCCATAGGAGACAACATACTAGCTTACCTACTCCTGTAGTCACCATCTTTCTTCGTAAAAACCATACCTACACTCTCATCCCGTAGGCTGTAACACACCGTAGTTTGTTAACGAGCGCTCATGAGCTTAACAAGTTTTAAATGAACAGAGCCGAGTAGGGTTTTGTGCTCGATAAGCTTATAACAAGCTTAATGAACCGAGCAGCTCATTAATCCAACCCCATTTCCTACAACTATTTCTTGACCACGATGACAGCATTAACTCAGAAAACAGAGATGACGTGGTACATTTCCTAGTAGCACAGTTGCCACCGGTTCTTAGTCCAACAAAGTGTAGGCTTAGTGCTGCACCATGTGATAGGGAATGAGCCAGAGATAGATCAGCCTGTGCCAATCAAGATCGTCTTTCCAGATGAGGAGATCACAAGATTACCAAATGAGGATGGCAATCAAGATCGTCTTTCCAGATGAGGAGATCACAAGATTAGCAAATGAGGATGGCAACAATGATGAGCTTGATAGAGCTGAACGTGGAAACAAAAAAAATGAAGGCTGAGATATGGCGACTCTAAGTTTGTGCGTTGCCTGTCCAACCTATATATCCATACATCCAAATAAAGCACGCTCCATATGATGGATGGCGATCGCTGATACGGCGACTCACTAGGGTTGCTCTAAGAAAAGAAGACAAATACACCAAATTCAGGAATCAAACAGTGCCATTTAGAGAAGACGAAGCCTGTTGTTTAACGGCGACATGATCTTGCAAGACTTTTACATAGATAATTCCTGAACATGGATAGCCTGTAACGAAAAGGGTATGAACAAGAATCGCTTTAGAATGCTCCACTCACGACAGATACACGTTGCCCCTTTTATTTGTGCAAGGGGCGCCAACACCTAGTCACCTACCCCTCCTGAAACGCACCCATAATTTGTTTATTACAATCGCAGACTAAAGACTACCACGAGTGTGATATCTACTAGTACGAGTAACTGTTAACTCTTAAAGTCCAGGAATTGATTCAAGGGTGTACGTCTCTGACGTAGGCAGGCCATTCTCCGGGGTAGGATGCGTTTTTGACTGCTCCAACACGTTCAGCGTCTGAAGGTAGGAGTAGGAGGCGTTGCGATTCGGAGGCGGGCTTGGGTTGGTTATCTTGCTCGCCAGGAAACGCCGGATCAGGCCTCTAAGGAATGGAGCCATGGTGTCTGGCTCGTACTCCAGAAAGTACATGATCCCTCCCATGCACATGCAGAAAAGACCCACCTGAAATTTTCCCAATGTTACCAGTACTAACAAAGAATCTGTTAAGCATGGAACAGAACGAAATACAATGAAAATACAGAAGAAAAAGTTGGTACTCGTATTTCAAGTATAGAAACAGATACTATCGCTATCAAGTGAAGATTACACACTGCAACCCAGAGTAATTCTAGCAGATTTTTCTCACTTATCTGCGGGTTTACGTTCTTTTAAAGAACAAAACAAAATGAAAGGGACTTTCAACTGTTTGTGGTTACTGTGGCTGTTTGGTTTCAAACCTTGAGAGCCAAAGTTAAGATAAAACAAAATGAAAGACACTTTCAACTGTTTGCGGTTACTGTGGCTGTTTGGCTTCAAACCTTGAGAGCTAAAGTTTGCGCTACCAGACTTTAGCCACCTTGACCAGATTTACCAACCATTTCGTGCAGTTTATGCTCATTTTTTGTAGCCAAATCCTGATAGCCAGTAAGACCACCTGGATTATAATGACCCCAAAAATATGGACACAGACCAAAGACACCAAACAGCTAGTTTCTTCCTGAGACACTACACAAAACTTACCATGTCAGACTGCCAACATGATACCCTCTTGCAGTTGCACTTAATTGTTGGAACTAATCCAGCATCTAGAAGTCAAGTCCCGATCACCACTATCATTTTACCTAGCTAAAGTTATAATACTGATTCTTCAAAGGCTATCTTCCACAACAATTTGTATCTCAGCAAACTGCACTATAATATCTCTCAACACGACCTCTAGGTAGGTTAAAGGATCCCTTGCGGTGATCATGGCAAAAGGCACACTGCTGTCACCATAAAATGTCCTACTTCTTGGGTAAAGGATAACTTTAGTTGACATTGTCTTTCACTCAGGTCACATTAATTAAATACCAACTAAAGGACATAGTACAAGCAAACTTCAAATAGCTTCTCTTGAAGAGCTGAGGCCAAAGGAAAAAAATATTGGCTACAAAGAAGCTTACCTCAGCATTTTTTATATTTGGGAGAAGGTGGCGGTTGATCAATATATACCATAGAGATTCTCCAGCACGGGGAAGTACATAGAGAGCTAACTCCGCTCGTCTTGCTTTATTCTCCAGGAGAATCGAAAGACCAGACAGTAAACCACCAAACCAATACACAAGTTTGTGGTCTTTGCTTGCAACTTTACGGTGCAAACAGATGGCAGACTACCAATGATGCCAGAAAGGTATTACAATCATGAAAGAATTATGAGGAAAGGAACATGCTAGTTACTGATAATTACCTGGAAGAGAGTGACAAACGCAGACAAAAATGTGGTAGAGCGAACTGCACCCACAAGAGCACGCCAGCAAGTTGCAGCTGGGGATTCCAAAAACTATTTGATCAAGCAATTTTATGTATTAGATAATCAACATTGGAGATGGGTATGAATGAACAGATATACTCCCTCTGTAAACTAATATAAGACGTTTTAGGTCACTACTTTAGTGACCTAAAACATCTTATACTATTAGTTTACAGAGGGAGTACTAAATAATAACAAATAATGAGGCTAAATTTTTAAGCCAATCTAATTGGCTGTTTAGGACTTGGGGGCCAATATTCTATTTCACTGGTAGAATGAAACTCAAAGAATGAACCAAGCACATTTGCAATTAGAAAAAGTTAGAGGTACAAATATGGTGGACAATACAATTTGAAGGTACTTGTAAGATTAGTTTTTCTTTGAAGCATCAAATTTTCTAGGACACAAGCATACCACACACATGTGAATGCAATCACGTGTCAAGTTTCAGTTTTACAGCAGTCTTCGACTATATAGAGGAAATATAGTTGGCGAAAGTTACCTTTTGAAGACGTAGAACAACAAAGGGGACAAATGTCAATGAGAAATACAGAGGGAACGTTTTCTTGAATGTTGATGAAGTGACAGTAACATCATGAGCCAAGCACGATGCTCTGTCAGGATGAATCACAGAGCATGGAATAATTGAGGGACTTCTTGTTAAATTTATCAAATTTGAATTCTTCTTGTTTGCGAAATAGGCCGAGAGGCCAATGAGATCCACATGGCCACCTCTGCAGCTATCTCTGACAGCCTTGTAAACAGGTTCTGCAACTGGTCCTGTCTTTTGGATGAAGTCTCGGTAAGATTTTGGTAAGCTTTCAGGCCTCATTACAAAAGCATACATAATCTGCAATGATAAATCAAGTGATTACACAAGCTTTTCCCTCCATACAAAATCCTCATTAGATTAAAGCAAGTCAGCCATTTTCATTTAGTTACCTGGGCAGATGCGACAGAAAAAAGTAATGCATCTCCATGTCTCCAATGGCTACCCCAGAAGTGGAATCTATTTTTAGACTTTGCAGAGTTATATGCACACTGAAAGGATCAAGCAGAAAAACATGAGGACGATATACTTTACACGCAAGTTCACTACAAAATTACTCCAATTGTTGATTACCTGAGCAAGCCTTGCTAGAAGATATAGAGAAAGGGTGCGTCTCCTACTCGAATCATCTAGTGCTAGTATCGCCAAGCCTGCCACCGAACCTGATAATATTCTGCTCCATCATGCCCTTCAGTTGAGTCATGAATATGATTTGACAAAAATCTTATAACAGAAAGTATCCTATTTTGAACCTCTTCAGGGACATTCCCAGGTCCAAGCACTGATTAAGTGATTAGCGCACACTTATTTTGAACATGTGTCCTAACCAATCAAATAAGAGGAATGTAAACAACGGGGCATAAGTCTCCAGTTACTTACGCATTGAATGGTGTTTCCTTTTTGCGAAATCTCCTAAGGAAACATCGCAGTGCATGATATGATCCAGTGAATCCTCCAAAAAGTAACCCTACCCGGCAAGCTTCCTCCCTTACTATTAGATCTTTCTCCGAAACCAGTTGCTGTAGATAAATAGAAGATTTGAGCAAGAACAAATATTGTTTGGTACAATCTACATTTCTATGTTTCACTCATTGATCAAAACAGAGGGAGGTAAAAAAAAACGGAGATGAAAACTAATGAATCGGTGAGAAGGACAGAACAACAGCAATAAAACATCCTCGCAAAAAAAACAGCAATAAAACACAGCTGGCCTACAAAAGAACATTGCTATTTTTCTGGGAAGGGGTGTGAGTGTGGGCAACACAAGAGGAAGCAGACCAATTCAATGCATAGCAGGAAATATTCTGTAAGGACATCAGTTAAAGCAATCAGCCTGTACTACTGTACTTATTATCCCCGCTAGACACAACAGCTGGACAGAATATTTTACTCGTACACAACAAATAGTAGAGTCAACTCACTGCCCCTTATTCGAGTAAGTAATAATCATAGAGATGGTGATATCACATAGCTGTAACATATCCACATACAGTACATTATAGCAACGAATTCGGTCTAAACCCAATATATACTGTAGATTAGATATGAAGAAGAAGAAGAAATCGCAGAAGAAGAAAGAGTTGGTAAGGTTTTTTGGGACCTTGAGATCGAGGAGCGAGGCGTAGGATCTGCGGCGCGCGAGCTTGAAGGCGCGGAGGAGGATCCCGATGCCGACACGGACGCCGTAGGAAAGCAGGAAGGTCTGGCACAGGTTCCCCGCCGCGTGCGCCGCGCACGACTCCCCCTGGTGCACGCAGCACCCCCACCCACCCCCTTTGGCGGCCTCCTCATCCCGGCCGTGGCTCTGGTGGAGCTCCTGGATGGCCTCGCGCAGCCGCTCCTCCGCCTCCCGCAGGCGCCTCGCCGCCCCCTCGGACACCTGCGGCTGCGATGGAGGCGCGGCGGGCGGGGGAGGAGGAGGAGGAGGAGGGCGCGGGCCGAGTGTGGGCTCCGCGCCGGCGGAGAGGTCGAACGAGGGCGTCGAGAGGAAGGGCATGGGGCCGTGGACCGGGGCTCCGGCGGGTGCGTTCCCTTGGCTTGGCTTCTGGGGCTCGTCAGTCTAATTCCGCTCTCGTTTTTTTTTTTTTTTAAACTCACTATAAAACTTTATTTAAGCATCCCACCCAGGGATCTCGTCTGACACAACCTACAAAATGCAGTCCGGGGGTTCATGCAACCAAACCTTACATAAATTATTCGCCACACCCTGCCTAGCTAACAAATGAGCTGCATTATTAGCAGAACGTCTAACCCAAGTGACCTTCCATCTCTCCCTCAAAGACAGGAGTTGCTTAACCTCTTCGATGACCGGGCCCAGCAATGATAGGTTCTTCTCCTTGCTCTTCAGTTTGCACACAATCTCGCGGCAATCCATCTCAACATGCAGGTTTTGTACGTTGAGCTCTTCTGCGAGTTGTGTTGCTCTTCTGCATGCGTATAACTCCACCCTTGCAGGTTCCTTGCACCGAGGAAAGACATGGCAAGAACCGCCCATGAACGCCTCCTCCTGGTTCCTAAGGACAACACCTGCGCCTCCCAGCTCCCCATCCTTGGACATTGCACCGTCGACATTTGCCTTAACCCACCCCTCGTCTGGTGGTTGCCATTTCTCTCGCTGGGCAGGATTATCTTGCCTGCTCTCTCGCCCGTGGATGGACTGCCACTCTTCCATTAAATGGAAAACTCTTCTCGCAATTGCTTCCGCATCTTCAATTCTCTGCCCTTCTCTTGCATTATTCCGGGCTAGCCACAGTGCATACACACCTTGGACCAGGACTGCCTTTTCATCATCGGATGCATCCGCAAACCACGTCAAGAGCCACCTCGATAATGCACTCTGGGGCCGTACAGACTCCGGTGGGATCGCCACCAGCACCCCCAACTCCGACTGCATAATCTTCCAAATTTTCGCTGAGTGGAAACAGCCCCAGAATCTGTGATAGTTCGTCTCTTCTCTCCCACACGCAACACAGAATACACCCTCCTTGATCTTCCTCCTCTGAAGCTCGGTGCCCACCGCTAGCCCATTCCGAATAAGCCGCCACATGTGTGTTTTTACCTTTCCCGGAGCTACGGTATCCCATAAGCTCAGCCACGATTTATGATCTGCCACCGTAGATGAGGTTTCCGGTCGACCAGCTTTGAGGCGTTTCTGAGACATTCGCAAGTGGTATGCCGACCGCACCGTGAACACACCATCTTTGGTGAAGTTCCATGCCAGGTAGTCCTCCATAGTCGGTCCACCAATCGGAATCTGCATAATCTCATCCACCTCGTCCGGAGAAAACATGGATTGCACCTTGCTTTGGTCCCATGCATTGCCTTGCGCGTTGAAAAGATCACTGACTCGAGTTATCCCATGTATATAGCTTTGGCCCAGTGGCCTTAAGCATCCCTTCCTCGGTATCCAATTGTCAAGGTGTATTTTAATACTTGTGCCATCCCCAATCCTCCAAATGAGCCCGTCTAACAAGAGGTTCCTGCCATGAATGATGCTTCTGAAAGTAAAAGAGCCTCCGTCCGGGCAAGTTGCATTAAGGATTGACCCATCCACAAAATATCGAGCCTTCAGAACTCGTGCACACAAAGAGTTCGGTACCTGAAGTATTCTCCAGGCTTGCTTGGCGAGCATAGCTTGGTTAAAAGCTTCAGGGTCGCGAAATCCAAGCCCCCCCTCATGTTTCCTCGTGCACATTTTGTCCCAGGCGATCCAATGCACCTTTTTTTGACCATTCGCTTCACCCCACCAGAAGTTCGAGGAGATAGATGAAAGATTCCCGCACATTTTCTTTGTGAGTTGAAAACAGCTCATGGTAAATGTTGGTGTTGATTGGAGGCCTGACTTAACAAGCACCTCTCTCGCAGTCTTGGACAGACCTTGTCCCTTCCACCCGCCGACTTTTCCTCTAGCACTCTCCTTGACATATTTGAATGTTTCGTCCTTCGATTTTCCAACAACTGTGGGGAGCCCTAGATATCTCTCACTTAGGGCTTCCGCAGAAATGCCAATAATCTACTGCACCTCCTGTTTCATACCTTCCGAGCTACCTTTCCCAAAGAAGATTGCAGATTTTTGTAGGTTAACTTTCTGTCCTGACGCCACTTCATACTCCTGCAAGATGATTCGAAGTGCTTCAAAGTTTTCTCGGGATCCCTCCAGAAATACCACACTATCATCTGCGAAGAGGAGATGAGTAATAGTTGGCCCATTGCTCCCAAAAGACACCCCCTTGATTTCTTTCTCTCTCTGTGCGTTCCTGAGCAAAGCTGAAAATCCTTCTACACAGAAAAGGAAGAGATATGGGGAGAGGGGGTCTCCCTGTCTAAGCCCTCGCGATGGAATAAATCTGTGGGAGAGCCCGCCATTCAACTTAACAGAAAATGTAGCAGATTTAACACACCTCATGACCATCTTCGTCCAGTGACTAGAGAAGCCAAACTTCAGTAACATTTGTTCAAGAAAGTCCCATTCCACTCTGTTATAGGCTTTCATCATATCCAACTTCACGGCGCACAAAGGTTTCCTTCGCTTACGCTTTCTAATCACATGCACACACTCATATGCCACCAACACATTGTCTGTAATTAACCTTCCCGGTACGAACGCACTTTGTTCTTCGGAGATCATGAAAGGTAGAACCACCTTTAGCCGGTTAGCTAGTGCTTTCGCGGTGATTTTATACAGGACATTGCAAAGACTAATAGGACGGAATTGCGATAGTAGCTCCGGTGAGCTGACTTTCGGAATCATCACTAAAACTGTGTCATTAAATCCATTCGGGGCTGCATTACCAGAAAGGAACTCGCGAACCGCATTGCAAACGTCATTCTTTACCATGGCCCAATGCTTTTGATAGAACATGGCCGGCAGCCCATCCGGCCCGGGTGCCTTCGTGGGACCCATCTAGAATAGAGCTATCTCAATTTCCTCGTCAGTGAACGGCACCCCCAACTTAGCATTCATCTCCTCCGTGACACTACCGCCAATATGCTGCAAAACCCTATCACCATCACGTGAGCCTTCCGAGGCGAACAGTTTTGCATAGAACTCAGCAGCCATCTTCCGCATGCCCTCATCATCGGTGCACTTTGATCCATCTTCCCTTCTTAGAGCTTTGATAGTGTTTTTCCTCTTACGATGTGAAGCCCGGTTCTGGAAGTATTTTGTGTTTTGGTCCCCTTCTGTCAGCCAATCAATCCTAGATCTTTGTTTGTAATATACCTCCTCTCTTTCATATAACTCGTGTAATTGATCCTCTATATATTTTATCTCCTGCCTATACCCCGTCCGAGCAGCACGCTCTTTAGCATCCACTAGTTGTACCTTCAGGTGACCAATCTGTTTTTTGATTGAACCAAAGACTTGGCGGCTCCACACCTGCATGGCCCTTGACGTGAGCTGGAGTCGGCTGCATGCCGCCCCAAGTGCACCAGCCTTCTGATTGGCTACCTGGGCATCGGCCCATGCACGGGCCACCATGGCCTCATACCCCTCGTGTCTTGCCCACGCTGCTTCATACATAAAGGGGCGCTGACCTCCCGAGTGCATCGCGGCCGGTGCCGCCTGCACTTTGACAATTATCGCCTGATGGTCCGACTCCTCGGCCATCACATGTACAACCTCGACCCTCGGGAATAACTGTGCAAACTCTGCATTGCAGGTGGCCCGGTCGAGTCTCACTTGAATATTCTCGCTGCCATCGCGCTTGTTGTCCCACGTAAAGGGGTACCCCGAGAATCCAAGATCTGCAGTCCGCAGTCGGACAAGCAGTCTGCAAAGTTCGCCATTTGGTTCAAACATCTCGGATTGCCCCCAACCTGTTCTTTCTGAAGAAGGGCTTTGTTAAAATCCCCCGCACAAAGCCACGGGAGGTTATCTTATGCACGAAGGTAGCGAAGTACGTCCCACGTTTTCTTTCTCTTCTCTACACACGGCTCCCCATAGATTCCAGTGAATCTAAAGGTGACTCCCTCCGACTCTATCTGAGCATCAATATAGTACTGGCACCAAGGCCTCACCGACACATCCACATGATCCCTCCACCAAAGAGCTAGTCCACCACTCTTACCGTGACAGTTCACGGCTACACCATGTCGGAACCCTAGGCTCCATTTCAGTCTCTCCATTGAGCTTGAGGTTTTTTTAGTTTCTGATAAGAAGACCACCGCTGGGTTGTAAGACCTAACCAGGTCCCGTAGTTCGCCTACTGTCGGGTCCAACCCCAATCCCCGACAGTTCCAGGCCAAGATGTTCATTGCTCCCGGCGGCCCTGCACCCTAGTAGGGTCCGCCGATGACTCATTGTTCTCCTCAATGTGATCAAACACCGAAGAAGTTTTCTGCCTCGTGTCTCGAACGAAAATGTCATTGCCCACTTGCCTCTCCAGATCACCCTTAGCTACCCAATACTGCCTCGGTCTCCTCTTCCTCTCTCCTTGGCCTTCATGTCTAGGGCTGCTTGGGGGCCGCGCCTCCCCCGTATACCCTGGCCTAGGCTTCCTTACATAGTAACCTTGTTTGCGTTCTCTCCCCCTGAAGTAGCTTGAAGTACCCGCACCATCATGATCCCACTGCCCGTACTGCTTATACCTAGATCTTAATTCTGTCTGCCTCTCCTGTTGACGCTGCCTCAATTCGGAGCGTAGCTCTCTCTCCCTCTTCTTCTCTAGGTCATCCCGCAGATCCCTTTCCCTCATTGTCTCCTTACCGTGCCTCTGCTTGTTGGGACTGGCGGTGCCCTCGTAAACCCCTTTACCCTCCCCGCCAGTGCGGGAAGCCTCTGGAGTGCGGGAGGCTGCTGGAGTGGTAAACTCATTGTGCAGATTACGCTTAGTTGGAAGATCACGGACTGTTCTTGTCTTCCTTCTGCTCCCCTCTCCTTCACTGGATCGCACGCTACCAAAACTGTTAGCACTGCCCGAAGGACCGCGGTAAGACCCCTCTTTCGGCCCCCACGAGCGACCTGGAGATGCTCGAAGCCATTCACCCCACTGTTGATCTGGATCCACCGCCGGGACACAGCCATTCTCACCGTGTACAAGCCGTCCACACTCGAAGCAAAAGTGTGGGATCTTTTCATATTTAAAGTCAAACCAGGTTTTCTCCAAGTCTCCCTCAGATTTCTTTAGAAAGAATCCTCTCACGAGTGGCTCAGAGATAGGCAGTTTGACTCTGAACCTCAACTCCGAGCCCTTTGCAAAGCCATCCTTTTCCACATCCACCCGAACAATTTTGCCTAACCAGTTCCCAAGCGCTTCTCCGAAGGCCTTCGATCGCTTGTCCAAGGGCAGATCTTCAACGCGAACCCAAACATCCACACTGTCAAACTTCATCTCCGATGGTCTAGTTACTCCATCATAGTCCTTGAGAGCCAGAGTGTTGAAATCAAACTGCCATGGGCCGTTGTTTAGGGCGTGTTTCCAATCTCCCTCACTCCCGAACGAAACTGCAAATAAATTCCTTCCAATGATCTTGAACCGAGCTTCTTTATGCAGTCCCCAGGCCCTTGACATGGACTTCTCTAGCACACTCTTATTCATCGGCCGGCGTGTGAATGCTTTTCCGATCGCCGACCACTTTGCCGACCGAGTCAGCTCCTGTTCTGGTTCCTTAAAGACGAACCCTTTGGCCTCCTTCTCTGTCAGCGCCAAACTTCCCAGCCGAGCCATCAGACCCGGGGACACGGCAGCAGTTCTGCTATGGGAGCCCAGTGGCGTCCTCATCGCGGTTCAGATGCCTCCTTTTGTGCCGACGCCCGCGGCGTTGTTGCCGATCTCCCAGAATTCGTCCCCGCCGCCGCCGTCGCTCCATGACCAGCCGCCGCACTCCTCGACGCCGCCCCTCCTTCTTTTGTCCTCTCTGCCATGACTTCCTCACCGGCGAGAGGCCTGCACACCGGCGCAATCACGCTCGGAGACGCCGTCGTCCCCTCCCGTGCCGCCGCGATCCACTCCACCACCGCTCGCAAAACCCTAACCCTAGCGTTCGAGTCGATCGCCTCGCAATCGCCTCGAATCGCCCCTCCGTGTTTTATGTACGAGGTGGACCCGCTCCTAATTCCGCTCTCGCTGGGGTTGAAGAATTGATGGCTTAGAAGTTTCGTTCGCAAGGAAAAGGGTGGGTAAACAGGTGCGGGTTACGGACGGCGGTGGGCACCAGACGTCACGCCAACGGCCGATGGGGTACATGCACGTACTCGGTACACGGTACTCCTACCGGCGATGGAGACTGGGACAGACAGCTCGGAAGTGGATTGTTCGGATTTAAATGATCCACACATCATGCCTCTTTTTTTGGCGGCTTAAAAAATGAACTGTCCTTTAAATTTTTTAAGACTTATAAATTAGTTATCTCACAAGGCTGGTTGTAATGGGAGTATCATAGGGAGTATCATGCATGCCAACTAGGCTATTTGATGAGGTGGCGCAGAATTAAATGAAGAAAGAGAGGGTTGAGTATCATATTATGATACCGTATCATAATAAATTGAAAAAAGTCCATTTTAAACCTTGAACTCGTAGTGGTTGGGCGGTTTAAACCCTGAACTCGAAATCCCTATCGTTTACACCCTGAACTTGCAAATCCCGGTCTAAATCAAACCCTAGAAATGTTTGGTGCATCGGGAATTCGGCGGATCCCGGCTGGGATTGCAGGCTACCCTCACTGCTGTGTGGACCCTACGTGTCAGACCCTTCTTCCTCAATCACGCAGATGCAAACAGGTGCGTAGCGCGGTGCGGGAGATCAGGCTGGCGCTAGACATGGAGGCAGCGGGTGCCTCGACGGCGGAGAGCAGCGGCTGTTAGCACAGGCCCTGATCACGCGTCGTACGTCGCTCCGATGATAAGTATTTTCCGTCGAGGAACACGTATGTACGGTGGGTTGTATACTACGGCTTGCCGATTGCTTTCCGGCGAGTCATCCACGTACAAACAGTGGCGGCGCCAGGAATTGCTGGCTGGGTATTCACCCAAATATTTTTTTTACTCTAAATGCAATATATGAACCAAATAGTACGAGAATTTCAATATCTGAACCAAATAGTGCGGCTATTGCAATATATGAACAAAATAGTACGCCATAATGACAATAGAATTTTTTGAATGTGTCAAACCATAATAATTATAAAAAACATGGATACAAAAGTACCTTTTGATTGATAAAATGATGATATGATTGATATCCCACCTTACAATATAACTTTGCGGTTGCCTTTCTGGAAAAGATTGATGACATCCTCATCCTTTACTTGATTGAAGAATTCTCTCTCAACAAATGTAACCAAACAATTGCTTAAGTAATCATCACCCATTTTGCTCCTTAGCTTATTCTTCACATAGTTCATTGAAGAGAATACCCTTTCAACACTAGCAGTAGCAACTGGCAGAATCAATACCAACTTAAGAAGCTTGTAAACAATATGATATTGTTCATGCTTGTTTGTCTCTACAAGCATAACTGAAAGTTGACACAGATTCTTTAAGTTTTGAAACCTTTCATCTCTACGCACATGAGTAACATACATGTTTAGTTGCCATGGAAGTCTTGCCAGTTCATCACTTGTGAAATCATTAGCATAAAATTTTGTAGCAAGCCTAACCAACTTCTCCTGATCATAAGCAGCAAATAGATGAAGTGGACAAAATGCTGCCATGCAAGAAAGTAGCTCTGTGTTTACCTCATCAAATCTGCCATTGAGTTCACTTATTTGCCTATCAATGACAGCCACAAACATATCAACTTTGAAACGGTGGTAATTCATCGCACCATTACATAAACCCCTTTTAGGTCGGCCAACGGGAAAGTAAGGACCCTCCATATCAACAACTTTGATCTTATGCTTTGTACAAAAACATGTGACCTTTGTGAGAAAATCATCCCATCCAGCGTCGGTCCTCAAACACTCCAAGTGATACTTTGTGACATCAACAAGCTCAATAGCATGAACAATATCATCATCTTGCTTTTGCAAAGCTCTACACAGCTCATCCGTGTATCCAAATATTTCTTGCATCAAGTGTGCTATGAAAACAAACTGAAATGATCGAAATGGTGTCAATATAGATAGAGCCGCTTGGGCCTCCGCACCATGATACTCGTCTCCAATCTTGATGAGGACTCGTCGTAGTGCACCATACATAGAGATGCCATGGTTCACGGTTTTGAAGTGAGAGCCCCAACGTGTATCACATGGCCTTCCCAAACCCATTTCCTAATTCAGCCCACTCCCTGTTTCCACTTCTTCCAATTCCAATGCATCAATGAGTTCCTCGGCCTGAGCTATTCGAAGCATTCTCATCTTTTTACAAGACATGCTAAGAGCATTTAACAAGTGTGCAAGTTGCTAAAAGAACCAAGTGCAATCACCACTCTCCTTAGCAACAGCAACAAGAGTTAACTGTAGTTGATGAGCAAAACAATGAACATAATAGGCAGAAGGGGACTCATCCATAATCAGTTTTTTTAGGCCATTAACATTACCTTTCATGTTACTAGCTCCATCATATCCTTGCCCACGAACCATTGCAAAGGTCAAATTATGTGTCATAAGCAGTTTCTGAATTGCAGCTTTAAGTGTCAAAGAGGTAGTATCTTCAACATGAGCAAGACCAAGAAATCTTACAACTGCCCTTCCTTTCTTTTCAACATAACGCAAGCAAACAGCCAACTGTTCATTCTGATACACATCACTAGACTCATCTGCAAGTATTGCAAAATGACCACCATCAAGTTCTTCAATGATTAGTTTAGTAGTCTCCTGTGCACAATATTTTATCACCTCTTGTTGTATATCATGGTGAGCCATCTTGCAGTTTTGTGGAGCATTCTTGAGAACAACCCTGTCAACCTCTTCAAAATTTCCCGCTGGCCAATTTAAAAGCTCAAGGAAATTTCCTTTGTTTAGTGAGTTTTCACTTTCATCATGTCCTCTAAATGCCAAGCCTTGGTGAAATAGAAATCGCACACATTTGAGTGTCCATGTCAAACGCTGCTTATACAAAGCCTTGTATTGTGAGGTGTTTGAAGCAATAGACTCCCGAATTGATGATTGTGGTGTAGTGAACATATCATACTTCTCTTGAGCTTGAGCATGAGCACTACTAACATCACCTTCATGTTTCTTCAATCTCGACTTCATGCTCCAGTTCCTAAATCCCTTCTTCACAAAAGCATCTCCACCGGGACATTTTGTTTTATCCTTGAACAAATAGCAAACAAAACAGAAAGCACTATCTTTGCCCACACTATACTCAATCCATGGAAATTCTTTAAACCAAACAGGGCAAAAGCGACGCTCTTTTCCACTTTTATTTGTAATGTCAAACTTATGTTTTTTTGGGTGACATCGCCCCATCTCAATATATCTCCTTCTTACTCTATCTTGGTTATTGACAGCATACGCTGAGATGGGAATCCGCTTCCCAGGATCGGAATCTAGTGCATCCAAATCTGCTTGCATCGGTTCATCATCTTCATCAATAGATTCATCATCTTCTACATGAGGTGTTGAGGTTTCGCCTCTACTCTTTGGTTGTTGCCATAACACCAACTGCAAATTGCTCTCATTCCTCTCAAGATGAACAGGAGAAGTACAAGTACTAGATGCAGCTGCTGTCTGATTCGGTGTGGATGATTCATCTCTTTTCTTTGTCTTTGAAGCCTTTTCCCACATTGCAAATATGCTACTGCCAGCAATCTTATTTTTCTTCATCTACAGTATAAGAAAACAAAGAAACAGAAAAATTAAAACTTGCATCTAGTCCATTATAGAAACAAATCCAGAAATTGGAGGCATTGGAATCAGCCACTGATTGGAATTGGAGGAGAACTGGAGGAGGGGACGAATTGCTGCTGCTTGGGGACGAACTGGAGGAGGGGGGCCGGCGGGGCTGGGGCGCCGCCGCTGCGGCTGCGGGGGTGGAAAGGGGGGGCGCCGGCGGACCGACACCGGCTGGTCCGTCGCCTGCTGCTCCGCCTCCGGGCTGCTGCATCACGGGCGGGACGCGGCCACGCGGGATCTGGGACTGGGAGATGAGGAGAGGCGAAAGTAGAACTGGGCGAGAGGGAGATTGGAGACTGGGAGAGGGGCAGACACAGGGCGATCGTGTCTGGCTACTCGCGTGAGTCGGGCGACTGGGCATGCGTACGAGGAGTCGAGGAGAGGGCGAGAGGCGTGGGCTCTGGCTGACCTGTGAATATGTATACATATAATTTTTTTTGCATCAAAATCTTGGGTATTCCTGTGAATACAGGAGCATACCCCTGGCGCCGCCTCTACGTACAAAGACCACATTTGGTCGTTGCTGCTTGGAGATGCTCATGTACAAGGAAGCAGACAGACTACTAGGTGGATTTATTCTCACCTACGTGAAGCTAGCACATGCACCTACGAAGTCGCCCGATTGATCGATCGATGATAGAAGTAGAACTTGACGGAAACACGCACACACATGAATACGGCGAGACACGATTTGATGGCCGCAGAATCTGCTCGCCGACCTGCAGCTCCAGGCGCAGGCGCAGGGGCGGCCCATCAGCAGTGCGGTGGTGGACATGGAGCAGCCTCGACATGGGCGGCGAAGCAGCAACTGTAAAAACGATATTGGGAAGCATTCCTACTCCCTCGTAGAGGGAGCCGCAGCTGTATATTTATTGGGGCAAAACCTTGCCGTGAAGTACAAGAGAGAGACTAGGAATCCTATTGTTACAAGGAGATAGAGAAGGATACGGAGAGAGATAGTTGAGATTACATCACATGTACTATTCAAACTCTAACACCCTCCCTTAATTTAAAGTATCCTATGTCAAGGTTTCTCTTGAATTCTTCAAAAGGCTTAACCGGCAAAGCTTTAGTGAACCCATCTCTACTTGATCCTTGGATAGAATGAACCTTATATCCAACTTCTTCTCTGCCACTCTTTCTCGTACAAAATGAAAATCAATTTCAATATGTTTAGTTCTGCCATGAAAGACTGGATTAGCAGAGAGATAGGTGGCTCCCAAATTGTCACACCACAAACATGAAACACGACGTTGCTTAATTCCCAACTCATTAAGTAATGATTCCACCCAAATGATTTCAGCAGTAGCGTTTGCCAATGATTTGTACTCAGCCTCCGTACTTGATCTTGACACTGTAGCTTGTTTCCTGGCACTCCAAGAAATAAGGTTTGAACCAAAGAACATTGCAAATCCTCCAGTTGACTTTCTGTCATCACTACATCCTGCCCAGTCAGCATCAGAGAAAGCACTAACTAGTGAAGAACTAGAACATTTGAACTGAAGTCCCAAACTCACAGTATGCTTAATGTATCGTACAATCCTTTTGACAGCTGTCCAATGAGTGAAGGTAGGAGCATGCAGGTATTGACAAACCTTATTCACAGCAAATGATATGTCTGGCCTTGTCAAGGTCAAGTACTGTAAAGCTCCAACGGCACTTCTATATTTTGTGCTCTCCTCTTCCTTAAGTGGCTCTCCTTCATGTGCTGAAAGTTGTTCTGAAGAAGACAAAGGTGTGGGTGAAGGCTTACAGTCCTTCATTCCCATACGAGTTAGAAGTTCAGTGGCATATTTTTCTTGACTCAACATTATGCCATCTTGAATTTTCTTAACTTCAATACCCAGGAAGAAGTGTAAATCACCAAGATCCTTCAAGGCAAATTCTGAACTTAAATCATGCAAGAGAGCATTAGTGGCATCTTGTGAGGAGCTTGCAACTATGATGTCATCAACATAAATGAGCACAAAAATCACAGTGTTTGCCTTGTTATAAATAAAGAGCGATGTGTCTGCTTTGGATGGAACAAAACCAAGGTGCTTCAGTTGTGAACTCAACCTTGAGAACCATGCTCTAGGTGACTGTTTCAGACCATAAAGAGCTTTGTCAAGCTTGCAAATATAGTGAGGTGTTTGCTTATTTTCATACCCTGGTGGTTGCCTCATATAGACCTCCTCTTCCGGAACACCATGCAAGAACGCGTTCTGAACATCTAGCTGTCTCAGGCTCCATCCCCTGGACACGGCAATAGCTAGAACAAGTCGTATAGTTGCAGCTTTTACAACAGGGCTAAAAGTATCCTCATAATCAATGACATAACATTGTTTAAAACCTTTTGCAACTAAACGTGCCTTGTACCTGTCAATAGAGCCATCTGCCTTCTTTTTGATTCTATATACCCACTTGCAATCAATAACATTTTTACCTCTCTGGTTTGGCACTAGATGCCATGTCTTGTTTTTCATCAGTGCACTGTACTCTTCATCCATTGCCTTTTTCCATCGAGAGTCTCCAAGTGCATCACCTAAATTTGTTGGTTCACCTGAAATACATAACATGCCATACGGTATAGTACTGTCAGTCCTTGTTTTCGGATTCCTAATACCTTTTTGTAGCCAGGTCATAATCCTTGTTGTGGTAGTAGGATGTGGTTGCATAGGAGGCTGTACAGCCTGACTAGACACAGAAGATCCTGGACAATCTTCCACATGTGCAGCCTTAGTTGATGCAGCAGATCCTGTGGCCGTCTGTGTGTCTGCTCCCGAGCTGGAGTCGGTTCGGGCCACAGAACCCTCAGCCACATGAGATCCCGCGCCCACCTTTGCTTGCATGTGGGCTGACGCACCAGCTGTCGCTGTTGGGTGGACGCGCGCCCGAGCCGACCCTGCTGGTTGGATGCGGGTGGACCGCTGGGTCCCGCGTGGAGATGCGGCAGCCACGGACTGGTTCCCTGAGCCCTGGACGCTGTCGCTTTCCTGGCTGCTGGCAGGTGCCTGATCCCAGGTAGATTCCCACACGTGATCCAATGCTGGCAACCGCACAGGCGTGGCAGGAGCCGCCAAATCCTCTTCGTGCTCCACGCCTGCTGCTCCTTCTCCGTTTACATGAAATAACATCTCATTTTGTGCTGGATTTTCATGATTTTGATCATTTTGTCCTCCATTTTCTTCAGGTACCTGCACAGGCATAACACCAAGAGTGGAACTAGCAGGAATATTAGCACATTGGTCAGCACAATTGTTATTGCCCCCTTGATCAAAATCCCTAAGATTGGATGGAAGAAGAAGAATTTCTTTACGAAGAAGGGCACCGGCATTTGGATGAAGTGACTTGAAAGGAAATACTGATTCATCAAAGACAACATCTCTAGATATGTAAACCCTGCCAGTAGAGACATCAAGGCATTTAACTCCTTTATGCATAGGACTATAGCCTAAAAAGGCACATTGTTTGGAACGAAACACAAGTTTGCGTGTATTGTAAGGTCTAAGATTTGGCCAACATGCACAACCAAAGATGCGAAGAGATTTGTAATCTGGGATGACACCAAAGAGACGTGTTATGGGACTCTCAAATTTGATCACTTTGCTAGGAAGAATATTAATAAGATATGTAGCAGTGAGAAAAACTTCATCCCAGAACTTGAGAGGCATGGATGCATGAGCTAGCAGTGCTAGTCCTACTTCAACAACATGACGATGTTTTCGTTCAGCAGAACCATTCTGTTGGTGAGCATGAGGACACGAGACATGATGTGAAATTCCTATCTTTTGAAAAAAAGAATTGAGTTTCTCATACTCACCACCCCAGTCTGTTTGCATGGCAAGGATTTTGGAGTTCAGTTGGCGTTCAACAAGATTTTGGAAATTGCTAAACACTTGAAATACGTCAGACTGTTTCTTTAGCAAATAAATCCAAGTAAATTTACTATAGTCATCAATGAAGCTTACATAGTATGAGAATCTACCAACTGAAGTAGGGGCTGGCCCCCAAACATCTGAAAAAACAAGTTGCAAAGGAGCAGTGATACACTGGTAGAGATGGGATATGGTAACTGATGACTTTTAGCTTGTTGACACGCATCACAAACTGACTCACTACTAGACTCATAAGGGAGTTTATTCCTACTAAGAACATGCTAAATGATAACTAAAGATGGATGACCCAAGCGTCCATGCCACTTTGCCGAAGATGGTTTGGTGACACTCCAGGCTTGTTTATTTGACCATGAAGAGGATGATGATATGAGTGGATAGAGACCTCCTTCGCATTTTCCTCTAAAGATGACTCTCCTTGTTGCCAAGTCCTTAATCACAAAAGAGTAGGGGTAAAATATTATGAGAACATTGTTGTCAAGGGTAAATCGATGAACGGAGACAAGATTTTTCGATGCATGGGGAACACATAGGACATTATTTAGATGCAAGTCTTTTATGGGGGTTTTAACAATTGAGTTACCAATGTGAGTAATATCCATACCGGTTACACTTGCCGTGTGCACTTGGTCACCTCCGTGGTACCTTTCTTGCATTGTTAACTTGTCGAGTTCCCATGTGATGTGCTCGGTGGCTCTAGAATCTGCATACCAATTTGTGTCAATCCCGTAGGAGTTGGTGATGAGGTTGGTGTTGGTGTCAAAACCGGCAAATCTCGGGTAGGGGGTCCCAAGCTATGTGTCTAAGGATCGATGGTAACAATGGACAATGGGGACACGATGTTTACCCAGGTTCGAGCCCTCTTAATGGAGGTAAAACCCTACGTCCTGCTTGATTGTATTCGATGAGTATAGGGGTTACAAGAGTTGATCTACCTCGAGATCATAATGGCTAAACCCTAGCTGTCTAGCCTATGATTATTCTGATAGCCTCTACAGACTAAACCCCCTAGTTTATATACACACCGGAGGGGCCTAGGGTTGTACAGAGTCAGTTTGCAGAGGAAGGAAATAACACATCCGGACACCAAACTTGCCACCCACGCATATGGGAGTCCTACCCGGACACGGGGGATAGTCTTCTGCTTTATCTTCACGGCCCATCAGTCCGGCCCATATCGAACTGTCCGGACACCCGAGGACCCCCTAATCCAGGACTCTCTCAGTAGCCCCTGAACCAGTCTTCGATGACGATGTGTTCGGCACGCGGATTATCTTCGGCATTGCAAGGCGGGTTCCTTCTCCTGAATACTTTAAGTCAGCTTCCTGCATAGAGGAACTATATCCGGCTCTGCACAATTAATACAACCCTTAGCTATGAAGGCAAGATGTCAAAATAGGAACAGTGTCTTTTACTGACAACTTTTTCAACGAAGCGTCACACTTGACTCTTTAACATTTCGAACCGTTTTCATGCCTCCCGTTTTGCGTTTCGAGGCCTAGCCCTCATTGGCACGTCCCGTCAAAACAGAGATCATGCCCATCCATTACGGGATTCTCATCAATGTGGTTTGGGTAACCCAACCGCGCCTTACGCACGATCTCGTTGGGAACAGGCGAGGTTTATGGCTTGAGAAGGGGACGTTTGGTATTTTCACCGTCTATAAGAGGATAAAGATCCCTCCTTTTTCCCCAGACCTTCTTCTAGCTCCTGTCTTCCAACCTCCAAGCTCTAGTGCCCACAACTTTGATCTTTCCCACCGCTGCCACCCTCCCCAGCAATGGTCGGGTCCGGTTCCAAGGGTAAGTGGGAAGCCTCCTCCGTCACCGAGAAGGACATCAAGGATCTCCGGAGCGCGGGCTATCCGTTCACAGATATCGCGCATAGGCTCCTTGACAAAGATCAGGTTATCCCTACTCCGGAGCCTGGTGAGAGGGTCGTGTTCATCCCCCATTTCCTCCGAGGGCTAGGGTTTCCCCTCCACCCCTTCGTCTGAGGCCTCATGTTCTACTACGGGTTAGATTTCCACGATCTAGCCCCAAATTCCTTCCTCCACATATCGGCGTTCATCGTCGTGTGAGAGGCTCTTCTCCGCATCCCCCCACACTTCGACCTGTGGCTCAAGGTCTTCAATCTGAAGCCGAAGGTGGTTGACGGACAGCATGCGGACTGTGGCAGGGCCATGGTAAGCAAGCTCCCCAATGTCGTCTGGCCCAAAGGGGCATTTGTGGAGACAGTCAAGGTGTGGCAACAGGAGTGGTTCTACATCACCGAACCCCGCGACGCCAATTGGGCAGCCACGCCTGACTTCAGATCCGGACCCCCCACGAGACTCACCTCATGGACCGCCAAGGGCCTTGATTGGGGGTCCAAACCGGAGGTGAAGATGCTACAAAAGCGCATCTCCAACATGTTAGGTCTAAACACCGGTCTCACAAACGTGATTCAGGTGATGCTCTTCCGCCGCACTCTTCCTTGCCAACTCCGAGCCTCCCCCATGTGGGAGTTCAATCCGGAGGAGCCACGGACCCTGAAGCACTTCTTCGGCACCACGCACGAAGACATATGGAAGCAGCTCTTCAAGGCCCAGAAAACGTGGCCGAAGAAGACCGAGGACATCAGACTCGACATCGAGAACCCGGCCTCAGTGGTAAGCATAACTTTTCCGAAGACTTATCCGGTCAATACTTCAGATATAATGTAGATTACCTTGCCTGCCTTCCATACAGGGCTGGACGACAAAGGAGGAGCGGATCAATTGTCCGGCACCGCTGCCTGAGAACCTAGCCACACCCCAGCTAACGGAGATGCTGGTCCCGGCGCCCTATCTGGCGCCGGAGAAGAAGGCCAAGAAGAAGAAGGGCAAGGAGGCCAAGGGCGGCCCCCGCCACAAAGGTCCTTCGGATGCAGTGTCCGGAGAGACCGAAGCCCTCTCTTCCCATGAAGAAGACGAGGAAGAAGAGGAGGAGGAGGTGGAAAGTGACTCCCCTCATAAGGGGAAGAAGAAGAAGAAGAGGGCGGCCTCCGAAGACCCGGAGGGCGAGGCGCCCAAGAGAGGGAAGGTGACCCTCCCGGACAGTTCGGACTCAGAGTCCGAACTAGTCCCCAAGAGACCTCCCAGGGTGAAGCCCCTGGCCGAATCGTAAGTGTTCAAAAACTTACTCATTTATCTTCGGTCTACTTGCTGTTATTGTATAAGTTATTTTTGTTATTCGCCTTTCAGCCCTCCCCGTGAGCTTCCGCAAACCCCATTATCGGAGGGGAACTCTCTGCCACCCGAAATGGCAGAGAGTGACACGCCGCCGCGAGCCCCCTCGCCTATCACCATGGAGGACACCGAGGTGTCGTCCCGAAGGACCTTTCCTGGCAGAGGGAGGGCGAACGAGGCCGTCGAGAAAGCGCTCGAGGTTAATACCTCGGTCGCCGAAGACCTAGGGGAGGCGACCCCTATGACAACCGACGGTGGGGACCCCCAACAATCCGGGCCCCAGCCGGACACCATTCCGGAGACCAACACGGCTCTGGGATTGGGTAAGCAGCCCCCTTTGAAAGAGGGGGGAGGAGCGTCAGCTCCATCGGCGACCTCCACTAATCCGGAGGCGCCCAACGCTCTGGAGGAAGCACTACAGCGTGCTTCCATCGTGGCGGAGCACCGCACCCTGATGGGTGCGGTGGTGGAGAAGGTTCAGTCTGCTAAGAGCGGACTGAACGAAGCCTTCACCAGCCTACTGACAGGCTTTGAGGTATGCGACGTAATGTTCTAAAAACTTTTCATATAGAGGAATATACCTGTGTACAGACAGTAGCCCCTGAGGCTCTGTTCGGTTAAAAGAAACCGGACAGAGGATCCATATAGTATTCGGGAGAGTTAACCTGCTGTGCTATTATTGTAACAGGCTTCCCTGTCGGCGGCAACCGCCCAGGCCGCAGAAGTTTCCGAACTCAATCGGAAGCTTCAGGTGGCCGATAAGGAAATTGACTGCATTAATAAGCGGTTCGATGAGACGCAAGGTATGCGTATAATGTTAAAAGTTTATTTTGATACCAGAAGTGATATTTATATTTAGAGATTAACTCATGGAATGCCTTGATTATAATCACAGCTGGCGCAGCCGAGGTCGAGACCCTCAAAGGCTCCCTTGCCTAGGCCAAAAATGAGGCGGAGGTGAATAAGGCAGCCACTGACAAGGCGGCTGCCGAACTGAAGACCGAGCAAGATGCCCGCCGCCAACATGAAGCTCGGGTGGCCGAAGTAGAGCAGGAGCTAAAGAATGCCATCAGCAAATGCAAAACTTTGGAGCAGAAGACTTCGAACCAGTCGACCGAGCTCGCCAAGGCTCTCCATGATGCCAAAGAGGCGCGGATCGAGTCCCGGAGTGCTCGTGAAGAGATCCATCAGGCGAGGCAGATAGCGGCTGGTAAGGCCTTTCTTTTGCAGAGTATCTTTGGAGGTCAGAGGTTTGCTTTGCTCACCCGAGTATGGAGTTCTCCAGGCGCGTTTGCGGATCTTCCGAGGAGTGTCGCCGATGCCGCACAGTTCTTCCGAGCCCAGGAGGGGAACTCGACCGAGAAGCTGTTCTGGTCGCAATTTCTCGCGCCGGAACACCCGACGCCTCTGAACGACCAGCTGAAGCAGCTGACGGAGCTGCATAGGTTCGCAGGTTTGGCCATGAAGGACCTGATAGTCCAGCTCTGTCCGGCCGAGCCAATCCCTAGTAGCTACTTCGGTTTGGTGAAGCGGCTTGTCGACGCGCGGCCTCAGATTGATGCATTGAAGCGCTCGGCCTGCATAGAGGGTGCCCGTATGGCCTTCGCCCGCGTCAAGATGCAATGGGCAAAGATGAAGGCCACCGAAGTGGCAACCGCAGGCCCGCCCGAAGGCAAAGATCACTGGAAGCTGGAGAGGTACTTCGATGACTTCCTAGAAGGAGCCCGAGTGATAGAGGGTCAATGCTCTAAGGACATAATATTTAATTGAGTGTGTTCGGGTTGTACAAACAATGTGATGAACCCATGTTGTTTATATATCTATGTTTGCGCCTTTTGTTTCAAGCGATTTTTCCTCCTGTGCGGCCGTTTATTGTTTTATTTCTGAAAGTTGCCAGTCGTCGGCTTCAGCCCCCATGTAGATGCTACAGGGGTGTTCGGCGTAACGCGTGAACACACTTTATCCAACGTCTTGGTCCGTAAAGGAGGTGTCCGCGTGGTGAACCAGGCAATCAGACTATGCGGCTTTATTACTTTCACTTAGCCATAGGAGTTTGACTGTGGAGCTAAGTACTAGCCCCTGGTGCTTGTGAGGCTATCCAGACTACGGTGCCTTTTCCACGCGGCTGGACGAAGACTAGCCCCTCGTATAACACGGAGTGAATCGCTAACGATTTGTAGTATAATACTAAGTCGCCGAATCGCTGACCAGCTCGCGCTTATCATGACAGTCAGTTTTTGGCTTTCTCTACTGAGGTACTTGACCGGATGAACCAGAAATACAATCGCAGTAGTTCTCCCTTTACTACCTTAGCCGAACGAGCGGAACGTAAGGTGGTAAGCACAGGAGCCGGGCAACCCAACTATAGACCAAAGACATGATTCGGAGCCGATGCATATAATGCAATATCTGGGACGCCGAAGAGTACCCTATAGGTGTTCGGACTTTGAAATGTGCCGGACCGAATACAGCCCCCGGTGTTAAGGCCGGACTAAAGCACGTGTGGCAGTCTGAAGTAGGGAGGGCATACAGATGACAAAAGTAAATGAGTGCCAACAAAAGTGGTGATCAACTGCTTCCTTTATACCCTGATGAGTACGTCAAGCCGTGTTATTACAGATAATGCCATAAATATGGAGGCTATTTTACATGCCAAAAGTTTACACAAGGAAAAGGTTTACACAGGGCCTAAAGGTAGTGGTTTGAAGATCCCAATGGTGCCCTGCCGCACGTCTGGCCGTTTCTCCTTGGTGGGAAATCCTTTAAGAGGAGGAGGTGATGGTCGTCTGTAAGAAAGAGGGACCTGGAAAAGAGCCTCCGTAGATCAAGTAGGTTTTTTAACGAACCTATAGTGGAAAAAATAGTTGAGGTCCGAATAGGGTCAAACCGTACTATGGACCTTGTCCACAGTGTGCCTCCGGCGCTGCCCAAGGTATTTTACGTGCGTAGTTATGTGCGCGCGGTATGTATGCAGCAACCTTATGGGGCGGTCGGCGGAGGCTAAACTGCTATTTAAGCTCTGGCTCCACCGGGCTATCGCATTGTAGTGCGGATCGGACTCGCTTAGCAGATTCGTGGGTCTTGATGATCGATGGGTTGTCCGGCTTGATGAGGCCGCCCTGTACTTCGGCTGCTAGGGCCGCAGTATGCTCCTCAGTACGGAGGGAGCGCTCCATATTCCCATTTACTGTGATGACACCGCGAGGTCCAGGCATTTTGAGCTTCAGATAAGCATAGTGCGGGACCGCATTAAAGCGGGCGAAGGCCGTTCGTCCGAGCAGTGCATGATAACCACTGCGAAAAGGGACGATGTCAAAGATCAAGTCTTCGCTTCGGAAGTTATCTGGAGAGCCGAATACGACTTCCAGTGTTAAGGAGCCCGTGCAGCGGGCCTCCATGCCAGGTATCACTCCTTTAAAGGTAGTGTTGCTAGGTTTGATTCTTGACGGGTCGATACCCATCTTACGGACAGTATCCTGGTAGAGCAAGTTGAGGCTGCTGCCGCCATCCATAAGGACTCTAGTAAGATGGTATCAGTCAATGATAGGATCAAGTACCAGGGCCGCCGAACCTGCGTGACGGATACTGGTTGGGTGGTCCCTGCGATCAAAGGTGACCGGACAAGCCGACCATGGGTTGAATTTTGGGGCGACAGGCTCTACGGCGTAGATGTCCCTTAACGCGTGTTTGCGCTCCCTCTTAGGGATGTGGGTGACGTAGATCATGTTCACCCTTTTTACCTCGGGGGGAAACTGTTTCTGTCCCCCGGTGCGCGGTGGGCGAGGCTCATCATCGTCCTCGCTTGGAGGTCCTTTCCCCTTATGTTCGGTGTTTAATTTACCGGCCTGTTTGAAAACCCAGCAGTTTCTATTGGTGTGGTTGGCAGGCTTGTCAGGGGTGCCATGAATCTGGCAAGGTCGATCCAGTATCTTGTCCAAGTTGGATGGACCATCCCTAGTACCTTTGAATGGCTTCATCCGCTGACCGGGTTTAGAGCCACTGAATCCGGTGTTTACCGCCGTATCCTCTGTTTCTTTGTTGTTGTTCCGGCACTTGTTTTTGCTGCGTCGTGGCCTTCCATTGCCGTTCCGGGCCTCAGAAGTGCCGGGGTCGCTGGTACTGTTGCTTCTACGAGCTAACCAGCTATCTTCGCCCGCACAGAAGCGGGTCATGAGTGCAGTAAGAGCTGCCATGGTCTTCGGCTTTTCCTGACCGAGGTGCTGTGCTTAAATGCCGCTAAGGCCTCAGCGTCCGGACAGTCCATGATTTGGTTCTTTTTAATTAAGAACCGATTCCAAAGTTTGCGAGCGGACTCTCCGGGTTGCTGAATTATGTGACTCAGGTCATCAGCATCCGGTGGCCGGACATAAGTGCCCTGAAAGTTGTCCCGAAAAGCATCCTCTAAGTCTTCCCAGCTTCCAATGGAGTTCTCTGGGAGGCTGTTCAACTAGTTCCGTACTGGTCCTTTCAGCTTTAGAGGGAGGTATTTAATGGCGTGGAGATCGTCTCCGCGAGCCATGTGAATGTGGAGAAGAAAATCTTTAATCCATACAGCGGGATCTGTCGTTCCATCGTATGGCTCGATGTTTACGGGTTTAAACCCTTCCGGAAACTGGTGCTGCATTACCTCATCGGTAAAGCACATGGGGTGCGTGGCACCTCTATACCGGGCGACATCGCGACGGAGTTCGGATGACATCTGTGTTCGGGGCTGACCCCGGATTTGGTTATGTTTGTCGTTCCAGGCCTGGTGGCCGTTATCTCGTGCTGGAGCACGTCCTCTTGATCCATAGATTGATCTGGTCTGGTCGGCTCTATTGGTCAGGTCCTGACATAGGTCATACGTGTAGCCCAGAGCCGTTGTCTCCTTGCCTCTACGGCGAGGGGGTGCGGGCTGATGTTTGGCATAATTGGCCGTTTTGTCCCGTCCACGTGGTGGTCGGTCCGGTTGATCGGCATGATTGTATTTTGACGGTATTGGCTCAAAGGCCTCCTCGTCAAACTGTGGCAGTAGCCTGCGCTTAGGATAGCTCTTTGTTTGGCGCTCAAAGCTGTATCCCTCTTCGGTGGCCAGGACCTTAGTCCATCTGTCGTTGAGAGTATCCTGTTCGGCTTGAATCTGCTGCTGTTTCCTTTTCAGGCTCCGTGCAGTGGCGATCAGCCGTCGCTTGAAGCATTCTTGTTCGAGGGGTTCCTCTGGGACGATGAAATCTTTGTCACCGAGGCTAATATCCTCTTCGGAGACAGGTAAGTAGTTACTATCTTCCGAATCCCCGTGATCGGCAAGTTGTCGGGGTTGACTTGACCCTCTTCCCTCTCATCCTACTCGAACGCAAGCTCAGCGGGGTGGTCGGAGTCTTCGGTGTTGTCCGGAGTGTCATTATCTCCGGTGCCGGTATTGTTTTCCCTTGCCCGACGTGATCGTGAGCGGCGCCGCTGACGCCGGCGTTTTGGTGGTTCATCGACGGACTTCTCCTCATCTGGATCTTGAGTGCCATCGTCGTCCTTCTTTTCAGGCGTGTCCACCATGTATACATCATAAGTAGAAGTGGCCGTCCAATGCCCAGTGATGGGCGGGTTTTGGCCTGGTTCAACTCCGACATCGTCGTCCATGCCATCGATGTCTTCGGAGGCGTAATCTAGCATGTCGGTTAAATCCTCGACAGTGGCTATTAAGTGGGTGGTGGGTGGGACGCAAATTCCCTACTCTCAGCCCCCAGTTCAAGCTGGGCGTAGTTCGGAGGTGATACTTCCGTGATGGCGAGAGATTGCATTAGGTCCAGTGTTTCGTTTAAGAGTGAAAGCTGGACAGGCGTCTGAGGATCTGCGGAGCTAGGTTCGGTAATAACCACTTGACCGAGCCCGATAGACACAGACCTCGAGAGTTCGGAGTTGACATCCAGAGGCGAATCCGGCTTCCCGATGATGGGGAGAGTCCAGTTTGACTCCGGGTCCGCCGACGGCATGGTTGCATCTGGGTCTTCGGCTAGAAGCTCCGTAATGGGAGAGAGTCCGATGGGGTTCCCCCCCATCTTCGGACGAAGTGTTCCGCTCCGGATCTAAGGCCAAGGCGGGCATGATAGTCGATCCCTGGACAGGATCTGATAGCGGATCCGAAGGGCCTTCTTTGTATGGGTGGGGAGCGGTGGCCGAGGCCGTGAACCCCTCGAAGATTAGATCTCCTCGGATATCGGCGATGTAGTTCAAACTTCCAAACCTGATCTGGTGACCAGGGGCGTAGCTGTCGACCTGCTCAGGGTGACCGGTCGAGTTGGCACGTAGTACGAAGCTGCCAAACACAAAGAGTTGACTAGGGAGAAATGTCTCCTCGGAGACAGCGTCGTCGTCGATGACAAGGCGAGCCATCGATCCTTCTGTCGACAACACAACGGAACTCTCAATGAAAGCACCAATGTCGGTGTCAAAACTGGCAGATCTCGGGTAGGGGGTCCCAAGCTGTGTGTCTAAGGATCGATGGTAACAATGGACAATGGGGACACGATGTTTACCCAGGTTTGGGCCCTCTTAATGGAGGTAAAACCCTACGTCCTGCTTGATTGTATTTGATGAGTATAGGGGTTACAAGAGTTGATCTACCTCGAGATCGTAATGGCTAAACCCTAGCTGTCTAGCCTATGATTATTCTGATAGCCTCTACAGACTAAACCCCCCAATTTATATACACACCGGAGGGGCCTAGGGTTGTACAAAGTCGGCTTACAGAGGAAGGAAATAACACATCCGGACACCAAACTTGCCACCCACCCATATGGGAGTCCTACCCGGACACGGGGGATAGTCTTCTACTTTATCTTCACGGCCCATCAGTCCGGCCCATATCGAACTGTCCAGACACCCGAGGACCCCCTAATCCAGGACTCCCTCAGTTGGCCTTCTTCTTTTCTTCATGATCCTCCTCATAGCGATGCCATCAGGCCCTTGCGCCGCCGGCATGGTATTTGTAGCAGATTTGGCATTCGGGATAATCTCCTCATGTTGTTGTTGTTGCTGTGGTGGTGGTTGCCGTCGACGTTGTTGATAGCCTCCACCACCAGCGCCGTGAGCAAGAGAGGGAGAGGGCGATCACCATGTTCGTGCCCTCTATTCCCTCGCCCACGGCCTCCTCTGGTGCGAGTTTGCCCACGCCCTCTGTAGATAGTGTTGGCAGAAGAGCGAAAGCCAGTTGGCCCATCGCCTAGCATCTCCATCCTCTGGTCAAACGCGGAGATCCGCGAGAAGAGATCATCAATAGTAATAGAATTCTTGATAGCGCCGACCGCAGCAACGATGGGATCATAGTCCTGATCCAGTCCTGCGAGGATGTAGTCCACCATCTCCGGGTCGGACACCAGACGACCGGTCGCAGCTAGCTCGTCACCGAGGCTCTTCATCTTGGCGATGAAGATGTTGCTTGACATGTTGCCCTTTTTTGTGTTGGTGATGGCGATTCTTAGATTTGTGATCCGAGATTGTGACTGCGAGGCGAACAACGTCGTGAGAGCAGTCCAGAGATCAAAGGTGCTTTCCTTATCGATGACCTGCGCAAGGATTTCCTGCGAAAGTGAATTCAGTAGGTAGCTCAGAACCTGCTGGTCCTTCGAAAGCCACGGCCCATACAAGGGATTTGGCCCTATCGCCGTGGTCTTATCTGCTTGCGTAATCTGCGCTATTTTTGGTGGTGCGGCATCGCTGCCGTCTAACAGGTCGGTCACCTGCGCACCTCGCAGGGCCGGCAAGACTTGCGCCTTCTAGAGGAGGTAGTTCCCCCTTGTCAGCCTCTCGGTTGGTGGAGCACCGAGATTGAAGCCGGTAGCGCTCGAGGAGGACACCATGGAACGATCGATAGCTTCTGTCTTTCTGTACGATCGATAGCTTATGTTTTTTTTCTTGTATCGCTAGATGATTTGGAAGATCCGGGCTCTGTATACCATGTAAAAACGATATTGGGAAGCGTTCCTACTCCCTCGTAAGGGAGCCGCAGCTGTATATTTATTGGGGCAAAACCTTGCCGTGAAGTACAAGAGAGGGACTAGGAATCCTGTTGTTACTAGGAGATAGAGAAGGATACGGAGAGAGATAGTTGAGATTACATCACATGTACTATTCAAACTCTAACAGCAACATGTGATGATGGGGCTCGGTCTCGGCGGCGGATGGAATGGCACGCCGTACCCATGCCAAGATTTCTGAGAAGAAATCGAGCGAGCGGTCATGGTGGGCACCTCTGACCATCGTCCACCGAAACAAGTAGCACGAGGAAGGGGGCGCCGGGAACTGAGCTCTGTCCTGGTGGCTGAATCGGGAGCGAAGAGAGCAGCTGTAGGGGCGAGTGGCGGATGAAATTTCCGGCGGCCTGAGATTGGACAGAGAGAGCTAAGGTAGAAGATATATATGACACGTGGGCCATCTTAGTCAATGAGAGTAGCAAATTATTCAGTTTAAGTTTTTCTTTCTATTGCAGTAGAAAACTGGTTCAGGGTTTAGAATAGACCAGGATTCAGAAGTTCAGGGTACAAATGGCAGGGATTTCGAGTTCAGGGTTCAAACCACCCAACCTATACGAGATCAAGGTTTAAAATGGTCTTTTTCCTAATAAATTCTATGCTACTATGTGTCATGCATGATACTAGTCTATGATACTATGCATTACGGAGGTAGTATCATACACTAGTATCGTATGCATGATACTAGTATATGGTACTCCCCACTACGACCAGCCTAACTAGTTTAGAAGTCTTAATGAATATGAGAACGTAGAAAATGTGGGAAGGAGGTGGCTTATTATTTAAGAATTCAAAATAGCTTACTGGTGACGGATGCAAAATGCCATCAATAATAGGCATGACACCTGTCATGGATAACCTGCCACTACTGATAATAGGTACTACTGATAATAGGTTACAGGAGGTGGGCGTCTGCCCACCAGTGGTAATCCATTTATCAGTGGCAGGCGATGATAGTCACCCACCACTGGTGAGTAAGATACCAGTGGCGGACCCATTTATAAATCCGCCATATGATATAGGCCTACCAGTTACAAGCCATTTTGGATGACCTCGCTAGTAATCTTCACGGGGCGAAAATAAAGGATATCCTACACTGCCACAACAACATTTTGCACAAATACATGCTTGTGTTGTCATGGAATCATTTTACTGCCATAACAGCAAAAATGGTTAGAAATATGCTTCTCGGGCTCACTTTTAATGCCATGGTAGCATTTTTTGTTTTAGAATAGTATATGCCAAGTCTGAACAAGTGCTCTTATGCTTAACATTTCAACAGTTACACTAGTACCATATGACATGTTCAACAAGTAGTAGTAATAATTGCAAACACATGCATGTTCAATTAATTGTAAGCAAAAGCATGACTACGAACTCATCGACACCTGGAACTATGGTGAGTCGGGTACGTAGTAGTCAACCATGATCTCATGACCACGTTCATTAAGATACATGTAGATCATCCTCCCAGCTTCAAACACGTAGGCGTCAACAAGTTCTCTTTGATGAGGGCAAGCAAAAAAAGTTCAATCTGCTTCGTTTGTGATAACAATCCTGAAGACCCTGCCATTTGTTCATGATCAGGTCGACCACAACAGTTGTCTCCTAATTGATTCCAACGTTGAGCTTCTGCAGGACATCATGCCTTTCAAGGCAAGGGATGTACTGAGGAAAATAAAAATAAAACAATAATTAGACTTTTTCGCGTGTAACTATGAACAACTCAACCACAATATGTTGAATTAAAACATTGTTGGGAAACGTAGTACAAAACAAAAAAAATCATCCTACGATCACCCAGGAACAATATGAAGATGCATATAGGGTTTGGATCAATGATTGTTACCGACTCCGGAGTTGCAACGGAAGTAGACGAGTCAGTGTAGATCGTACTTGGAGTCTGTCAAACCGTTGACGACGATCCCGCGAACTGTCCTCGAACGATCCCGCGAATGGAAGACCGAAAGCACGGCCTCTCTACTTGGTTGCAAGCATACGGTCTTCACGATCCGGAGCGCTTCGCCGTCCAGAGCTAATCATTGTCGGAGAATTAGAGGGGGGAGATTAGAACCACACTGGGCTTCTAATTATGAGGATAAGAGGAACTAGGTCTAGCTCTAATTAGTCAACTAGGACCAACTAGAACTAGAACTAGATGAACTAGAGGAGGCTCTCCAAAACTTGTGTATACAATAGGGCACAATACCTCAAGTATATATAGGTTAGAGGAGGGAGGAGGGCATCCACCAAGGAGGGAAAGGCCCTCCTTGGTGCACTGGCTAGGGAGGAGGAGCTGGACTCCTCCCCCACCAGGATTCCCCCCCCCCCCCCCCCACAAGGAGGGGGGCGCCAACTCCACTTGGGCCTTTGTGGCCCAAGTTGCCTTCCACCTCTTGGCCTTTTAAGGCCCGTTGATATTTAATTAAATATAAAAGCCTTCTAACAATTACTAGAGCCTTTTATATATAATTTAACATCATCGAAAAAAAAATCCACCTATATATTAATTATCGGGAATACCTGGTATTGCTCGATAAACTCTGGAGCCCTTCCGGTGACCCCGAAACGCTTCCGGTTCCTCTCGAAACTATTCTGAATATTAATGAAATAATTCCACACAAAAATCCTCGATACTCTCATCCTACTAACACTCAGCAGATCGTGGTTACCTTAAGCTTGTGACCCTGTAGGTTTGGTAAATCACAGACATGAATGAAACCCCTTCGTTCAATGACCAACGGAACCATGGACGTCCATAATAATTACTAGATCCCTATGACATATCAATCCCTATGTTCCCTTTGCTTCACAATACTTTACAAAACCCAGGATGCATCGGTATCCTCCTGAGTCATGCAGATGCTCACTATACCATTGACCTCGTTGCCGATTTTGTTCAACTTTCTGATGAACCTGTAAGTTGTCGTTATGGTCACCTAGTTATAGATGACGTTTGAGCTACCCCAAAGTCCACCGTATGGTAGGAAGTGACTACGATACTCTCATGGTCTGAGGAACTAAAACACATGCTAACACTCTGTGTTATAATAGATTTCAGACAATATTATCTCAAAGTATAACAAACAAGATTGTATCGATTCAATATGATCGTTCTTCTAACATCATACCTCGGTGTCATTTTAGGACTATCGTTACACTTAACGACATCCAAAGATCCAGAAAACATGATCACCAACAACACTTGAGCCAGTCTTAGAGGCAAGACTGGGAACCTATATTATACCGTTTATCATTTCATGCATGCATATGAGTTTTCCACTGAATCGCATATTCTAGAATCATAGCAGTTATAGCATGAAATATAAATTCTTAATTATGAAAATGGAAATATAATAATACAATATTGTTGCCTCTAGGGCATATTTCTAACAGTCTCCAACTTGCACTAGAGTCAATAATCTAGTTTACATAGTCTCTCTAACACCTATGGCTATCCGGTGTTGCTCATGCTTTGCTCGTGGTAGAGCCTGCGTCATCGGGCCTGACACATTCAAAACCATGTGAACCTTGAGAACCTTCTCAAAACCTTTCTCAACTTGATGTCGAATAATGTGATATTTGCGCTCGATGTGCCTGGTCTTCATGTGGGAACTTGGTTCCTTTGCTTGAGCAACAACACCACTATTATCACAATAGAGCGCCATTGGGTTCATCGCACTTGGGACCGCACCAACTTCTTCAAGAAACTTCTTGATTCAAACCGCCTCCTTCGAAGCTTTTGAAGCCGCAATATACTCTGCTTCTGCCATAGAATCTGCAATAGTGTTTTGCTTGAAACTCTTCCAAACTACTACACCACCATTAAGGGTGAAAACATAACTCAACTGAGATTTATAGTCATATATATCAGTCATGAAGCTAGCATCGGTGTAACCATTTAAATGAGCTCTTCATCTCCTCTATAGACAAGGAGCATGCCCTTTATTCTTCTGAGGTACTTAAGAATGTTTTTAACAACTGCACAATGAGCCACTCTAGGATCACTTTGGTACCTGCTACTAACACTTAGTGCATAAGAAACATTTGGTCTAGTACATATCATAGCATACATGGTGGATCCAATTGCAGAATCATATGGTACTCCACTCATCTGCACTCGCTCATCAACTGTCTTGGGACACTGATTTCTGCTAAGTGTTGTGCCATGTGACATTGGGAGAAATCCTTTCTTTGCATTCTCCATTTTAAGCCTTTTTAAAACCTTGTCTATGTATGTGCTTTGGCTTAGCGCAATTAGACGTCTTGATCTATCCCTATAGATCTTTATGCCTAATATATAAGCAACTTCACCTAAATATTTCATTGAAAAAAACACTCTTTAAATAGTCTTTTATTGTGCTAAGAAACTTTATATCATTTCCAATCAGTAATATGTCATCAACATATAAGATTAAAAATGCTACAGAGCTCCCACTAAACTTCTTGTATACACAAGCTTCCTCATAATTTTTAACGAAGCCAAACTCTTTTACCAATTCTTCAAAACGTTGATTCCAGCTCCTTGATGCTCGCTTCAAACCATAAATTGATCTTTGAAGTTTGCACACCTTTATGGCATCGTTCGGATTGATAAAACCTTCCTGTTGTATCATATATAATCCTCTTTCAAATAACCATTTAGGAAAGTAGTTTTGATATCCATCTGCCATATCTCATAATCAAAATATGCACCAATAGCCATCATTATCCACACAGACTTTAGCATTGCTACTGGTGAGGAAGTCTCATCATAATCAACTCCCTCAACCTGCAAAAACCCTTTCGCAACTAGCCTTGCCTTATAGATGGCAGGGTTACCATCCGCATCTGTTTTCCTTTTGAAGATTCATTTACGTTGTATGGGTTTCACACCCTTTAGAGAATCAACCAAGTTCCAAACTTGATTCTCGTACATGGAATCCATTTCGAGTTGCATGGATTTGAGCCATTCTTTTGTGCTGGGTGCCGCCATCACTTCTCTATAGTGCGTAGGTTCATCTTCTTCTAAGATGAATATTTCATTGTGAAACCATTCAGGAGGTTCAATAACTCTTCCTGACCTACGCAGTTCAGTTACAGTCTTAGCCGGAATTTCTATAGTTGGAGTAGTAACTTCTGGCTTAGTTGTGTGGATAACTTCTGGAACAATTTCCACTTTGTTAGTCCCATTCACTTCTGGAGATTTAGTAATCTCATCAAGTTTTACCGTCCCCCCACTTACTTCTTCATCGAGAAACTCCTTGAGAAAGTGTCCATTCTTAGCGACAAACACTTTGTCTTCGGATCTTTGGTAGAAGGAATACCCAATTGTTTCTATGGGATAACCTACAAAGTAACATTTGTCTGCTTTGGGATCGATCTTGTTTGGCTGTAAACGTTTTACATAAGTCTTGCAACCCCAAATCTTGAGATGCGACAAATTTGGTTTCTCCCCATTCCATAACTCATATAGTGTCGTCTCAACAGACTTAGACGATGCTCTGTTTAGTGTATATGTTGTTGTTTCAAGTGCATATCTCCAAAATGATAAAGGCAGATCAGTAAATGACATCATTGACCTCACCATGTCTAACAAAGTTTGGTTACACCTTCCAGATACTCCATTTCTCGGTGGAGTTCCGGGAGGAGTAAGTTGTGAGACAATTTCACAATCACTTAGATGTTTGCTAAACTCATGACTTAGATATTCTCCTCCACGATTTGATCGCAGAAACTTTATCTTTTTGCCCTGATGATTCTCAACTTCATTATGAAATTCTTTGAACTTTTCAAATGTTTCAGACTTATGTTTCATCAAATATACCCATATCTACTCAAATCATCAATGAAGGTTACGAAGTATAAGTATCCACCGCGCGCTGGTACACTTATCGTACCATATACATCACTATGTATTATATCCAACCATTCAAGGCCCGTTCAGGATGACCAGTGAACGGCGTTTTAGTCATTTTACCCATCAGACAAGCTTCACATGTTTAGAATGATCCAAAATCAAATGATGTCAATAATCCATCCTTATGAAGCTTTTGCATACGTTTCTTTCCGGTATGACCAAGACGGCAGTGCCACATGTAAGTGGTATTATCAGTCTTCTTAAGATGTTTAGGATTAATGTTATAGACATCTTTTTCATGTTTAAGATCCATTATGAATAATACACTAACCATGGGTGCAAATCCATAAAACATATCCTTATAATATATTGAACAACCATTGTTTTTTGATTCATAAGAATAACCATCACTTATCAAACATGATCCATAGATAATGTTCTTACATAACTTCGAAACAAAATAACAATTATTTAGTTCTAAAATAAATCCTGAAGGCAAATTTAAAGACTTGATGACGGCTTGAGCAACAATCCCATCACCATTCCCGACACGCATCACAACTTCATTTCTACTCGTCTTGCGAATCTTCCGTAGTCCTTGCATCGTGTTGCAAATGTGAGCAACAGATCCAGTATCAAATACCCAAGACTTGGAATTTTCAGCAAGTAGAATATCGATAACATTAACTTGTATAACTTTTATACCTTTACCGGAAGACGAGTTCTTCTTATTCGCCAGATATTTCAAACAATTTCTTTTCTAGTGTCCTTTCTCTTTGTAGTAAAAACATATAGTTTTGCAAAAAGCTCCACCCTTGTTCCTCTTGGTGTTGTGTTTCTTTTTGAAACTTTTTGTTCTGTTGATGAGCAACTTTTGCTGGTTGTGCATCCCAATTTACATTGGTTTTGAGCATTTATTCATAAAGCAAAGTAAGGATCAAATCATTCTCTGGTGTCTTGGGAAAATCAATTCCATTGCATTAATACTATCCTAATAGTCTGCAAGCCTGACACCTTGCTGATGTGTCCAAATTATGTGATTATTTTGTTAGTATTTTTGTGCCTACTTCGCAGGCTTCGTGGGATTTTACCGTGTTCACGCACTTCTTTTTGTCGTTTTGCTCAGGTAATGCTTTTGGACCAAATATTATTGTATTAAAGAAATCTCAGAAAATGGTAGTGGAATCACACAATTAAAGTGATAACCACCTACCATAAAAGAAAGAAGCAAATTGGGCAAAGAGGCAATCGTTGCAGAACCTCCAAAGCAAAAGATGACGTTTCATACGACCGCGTCCGCCCGTATGAGCGATTGTATGGAGTGCCATCGCCGCCGCCTGATCAACTATATTCACCCTGTGAAGACGGTTTGTGGATCAGACGCCCAGAGACACTAGAAACTCATCCAGAAGCAGGAACCCTAGCTGCCAGAGTGATCCAGAGGGAGGAACCGACAAGAGGAGGTTGTTGCCTCCACCATCTTCACCAAGAGGGCTCCAACATCATCCCCACTGTCATCATCATCACCATCATCACCATTTACCTTTTCCCTATTGTAATTTTGGGAACCCTAACCGGGGGGGGGGGCAACTTGTGTATTACATGTGTGATTCGTTCATGGCTTTTTCGTGTGTTGTTATGATGATAGTTGCCTTCATGAGTGAGTAGATCCCTTAGTTCTCAGGGACATGGATGAACTCTATTGTGTAATAGATCGTTGATATTCGAATCTAATATCCTCTTTGCATATTCATGTTAATAGTCTTCTTGACGTTGGGTGAAGTAGACCATCCAATGTATGTCAATTTTGGATGGAAGGTTATTACTGTTGGTGAACCATGTGGTTGAGGAAGTGGGTGACGTGATAGGCCCCATTTCCCTTCATAGCGGCTCGTTGCAGCAGGGGGTAGAACAGAGACCACTTATAGGTTGCATCCACGGGGACCTTTTTCCCCTTAATCATCATTTGGTAACCGGAGTGGGGAAGAATGGTGGTGGCGTATGATACGGGGCTGCCTAGAGTATGCACGTATCTGTACTGGCTCTGCCCACTAAAATAAATATACGAAGTGGCTTAGGAATCCGAAGTAGCATTGTGTTTAGGCACTGCTATAGATGCACACTAGAGGGGATTCTGGACTCCCTGAGAATGCTTCAAACTCATTTGTCTCAAGACTCTTATTTGCAATTCTATTTATTTACTTTCTTTGAAATTGTCGGTGTACTAAGATTTGGGTCCTTAGTACCCCAGACTTATGCACAGGCAGTGTAGCCTTCCCAATGGCAAGGCTTGTCGGAGGACAACTAAAGACAAACTCAAGACCAGATTAAAAAGAAGACATCCAAGTTGTGATCAGGAGCACAAAAGATCCAACTTGGAAAACTCGACAAGATCCTTGCCGGAGAGTTGGCGAAGACCCGCCAAGTCCCAAGACCGGCAAGCTCCGAGCCCGGCAAGAATCCCACTACCTTTGCCACCGCTCAACCTCATCGACAAGGTTGTCACTTGTTGAATAGGCGTCGAGCGGGCAGGTAGTTAGGTGAGTCTTGTCTGGGCAAGTGGCAATTCGCCGTCGAAGATATGTCTTTAATGACACCTGTCCCAGGATCGTGTGAAGGAAATAAAAGGTAGATGGGAAAACGACACAGAAGGAGAGATCATTCTTGCTGGGGAGCTCCATCCAGAAGACACCTCACAACGCAGTTAATGCGTTTGTCCTGACTCGTTAGAGTTAGGTATTTGGCACTGTAGCCACTATTTACAATGCATATTTACCATTTTTCCACCGTGGTGACCCCTTTAGTATATAAAAGGAGGCCCATGGCTACCTTTACAAAGGTCGAAACCGTGTCCATTTGCACGCGTAGCTGCACTCTTCGAGCACCTTGCGGGGACATGCGCACCTTGTAACTGGACATATACACTGATGGGGAACGTTGCATGAAAATAAAAAAATTACCTACGAAACACCCAAGATCTAATCTAGGATATGCAAAGCAACGAGAGGGGAGTGTGTCTACATACCCTTGTAGACCGAAAGCGTTAGTGTCATAACGCGGTTGATGTAGTCGTATTCTTCACGATCCAATCGCGATCCAATCCGATCTAGTGCCGAACGGATGGCACCTCCTAGATTAGCACACGTATGGCGCAGCGGCCTTATATCCTTCTTGATCCAACAAGTGAGGGAGAGGAGGTAGATGAGATATGAATCAACACGGCGGCGTGGTGGTAGTGGTGGCAGCGGAATTCCAGCAGGGCTTCGCCAAGCGCTCACGGAACATGGAGGAGGAGTAACGGGAGAGAGATGGGGCAAGCGCGGAAGCCTTGGCTACCCCATGCACCTCCCCACTATATATAGGGGTGAGGGAGGGGCATGCCAAACCCTAGCTTCCTTCCCAAGGTAGGGGGGCGGCGACCAAGGGGGGAGGAGTGCCCTCCATGCCAAGTGGAGGCCCTCCCCCTTAGGGTTTCCCCTCCCCCATGCACATGGGCCTTATAGGGGCTGGTGCCCCTGGCCCATTAAGGCCAAGGCACCCCCCTACAGCCCATGCTAGTGTATGGGACGTGGTGGAACCCTCCGAGGACTTCCAGAACCCTCTGGAACCTTCCGGTGGCTTCCCGGTACAATACCGAAAAAACCGGACTTTTTCCCGGAACCCCGACAACAACTTTCCATATATAAATCTTTCCCTTCGGGCCATTTCAGAGCTCCTCGTGATGTCCCAGATCTCATCCAGGACTCCGAACAACCTTCATACTTTCCACTATTAATATCTCAATACTACCCTAGCGCTACCGAACGTTAAGCGTGCGACCCTACGGGTTCGGGAATCATGTAGACATGACTGAGACTCCTCTCCGATCAATAATCAATAGCGGGACCTGGATGCCCATATTGATTCCCACATATTCAACGAAGATCTTTATCGGTTGAACCACGATGTCAAGGATTCAGTTAATCCAGTATGCAATTCCCTTTGTCTGGTGATATGTTACTTGCCCGAGGTTCGATCGTTGGTATCTCCATACCTAGTCCAATCTCGTTACTGGCAAGTCACTTTACTCGGTCCATAATACAAGATCCCATGACTAAACTCATTAGTCACATGCTTGCAAGCTTCTTGTGATGTTGTATTACTGAGAGGGCCCAGAGATATCTCTCCGTCACATAGAGCGACAAATCCTAGTCTCGATTCATGCAACCCAACAAACACCTTTGGAAATACCTGTAGAGAACCTTTATGATCACCCAGTTACGAAGTGACGTTTGATAGCACACAAAGTATTCCTCTAGTATTCGGGAGTGGCATGATCTCATGGTCTAAGGAACTGATACTTGACTTGAAGAAAGATGTAGCCAATAACTAAACGATCTGATGCTAAGCTTACGGTTGGGTCTGTCCATCACATCATTCTCCTAATGATGTGATCCCATTATCAAACGACAACTCATGTCTATGGTTAGGAAACGTTAACCATCTTTGATCAACGAGCTAGTCTAGTAGAGGCTTACTAGGGACACGGTGTTGTCTATGTATTCACACATGTATTTAAGTTTCCAGTCAATACAATTCTAGCATGAATAATAAACATTTATCATGAACGGGAAATATGATAATAACCATTTTATTATTGCCTCTAGGGCATATTTCCAATAGTCTCCCACTTGCACTAGAGTCAATAATCTAGTTCACATCGCCATGTGATTAATACCCAATGAGTTCTGGGGTTTGATGATGTTTTGCTCGCGCGAGAGGTTTTTGTCAATGGGTCTGCAACATTTAGATCCGTGTGTACTTTGCAAATATCTATGTCATACTATAGATGCTGCTACCAGGCTCCATTGGAGCTATTCCAAATGATTGCTCCACTATATGTGTCTGGTTTGTGACTCAAAGTCATCCGGATCGGTGTCAAAGCTTGCATCGACGTAACCCTTTACGACGAACACTTTATCACCTCCATAACCGAGAAACATTTCCTTAGTCCTCTTTAGGTACCTAAGGATAACCTCCACCTCTGTCCAGTGATGCACTCCTGGATCACTCTTGTACCCCCTTGCCAGACTCATGGCAAGGCACACATCAGGTATGGTACACAACATGGCATACATTATAGAGCCTGTGACTGAGACATAGGGGACGACCTTCATCCTTTCTCTTTCTTCTGTCGTGGTCGAGCTTTGAGTCTTACTCAACTTCACACCTTACAATACAGGAAAGAACTCCTTCTTTGACTGTTCCATTTTGAACTCCTTCAAAATCTTGTAAAGGTATGTGCTTTGTGAAAGTCTTATCATGCGTCTTGATCTATCTCTATAGATCTTGATGCCCAATATGTAAGCAGCTTTACCCAGGCCTTCCTTTGAAAAAATCCTTTCAAATAATCCTTTATGCTTTCCAAAAATTCTACATCATTTCCAGTCTACAATATGTCATCCACATATACTATCAGAAAAGCTATAGAGCTCCCACTCACTTTCTTGTAAATACAAGTTTCTTCATAAACTTAGTATAAACCCAAAAGCTTTGATCACCTCGTCAAAGTGTATATTCCAACTCTGAGATGCTTGCACCAGTCCATAGATGGATCGCCGGAGCTTGCATACCCTTTTAGCATCCTTAGGATCCACAAAACCTTTGGGCTGCATCATATACAACTCTTCCTCAAGGAAAGCGGTTTTCACATCCATCTGCCAGATTTCATAATAAAAAATGCAGCAATTGCTAACATAATTCTAACAGACTTAAGCATCGTTACGGGTGAGAAAGTCTCATCGTAGTCAACTCCTTGAACTTGCCAAAAACCTTTTGCGACAAGTCGAGCTTTATATACGGTGACATTACCATCAACGTTTGTCTTCTTCTTAAAGATCCATTTGTTCTCAATGGCCTTACAATCATCAGGTAAGTCTACCAAAGTCCATACTTGGTTCTCATACATGGATCCTATCTCGGATTTCATGGCCTCTAGTCATTTGTCGGAATCCGAGCCCATCATTGCTTCTTCATAGTTTGTAGGTTCGCCATTGTCCAACAACATGACTTCTAGGATAGGATTACCGTACCATTATGGTGCAGGACATGTCCTGGTCGACCTACAAAGTTCAATAGTAACTTGATCTGAAGTTTCATGATCATCATCATTAGCTTCCTCTTCGGTTGGTGTAGGCATCACGGGAACTGCTTCCTGTGATGTGCTACCTTCCAATTTGAGAGAAGGTACGATTACCTCATCAAGTTCTACTTTCCTCCCACTCACTTCTTTCGAGAGAAACTCCTTCTCCAGAAAGGATCCATTCCCGACAACAAGGACTTGTCTTCGAATCTGTGATAGAAGGTTATCTATGAAGACATACTTCTCCACTTTGGGTTCGAGCTTATCAGGCATAAGTGTCACATCCTCAAACTTTAAGAAACTACAACATAGGTTTCTTGCCAAACCATAGTTATTACGGTGTCGTCTCAACGGATTCAGATGGTGCCCTATTTAAAGTGAATGTTATTGTCTCTAATGCATAGCCCTAAAACTATAGTGGCAAATCAATAAGAGACATCATAGAACACACCATATCCAATAGAGTACGTCTAGACGCTCGGACACTCCATTACACTATGGTGTTCTAGGTGGCGTGAGTTGTGAAACAATTTTCACATTGTCTTAAATACATACCAAACTTGTAACTCAGATATTTTTCTCCATGATCATATCGCAGAAATTTTATCTTCTTGTCACGATGATCTTCAACTTCACTCTGAAATTGCTTGAACTTTAAAAAAAAATCAGACTTGTGTTTCATCAAGTAAATATACCCTTATCTACTCAAATCATCTATGAAGGTAAGATAATAACGATACCCACCGCATGCTTCAACACTCATCGGACCACATACATCGATATGTATTATTTCCAACAAGTCACTTGCCTGCTCCATTGTTCCAGAAAATGGGGTTTTTAGTCATCTTGCCCACGAGGCATGGTTCACATGTTTCAAATGATTCATAATCAAGTGATTCCAAAAGTCCATCAGCATGGAGTTTATTCATGCGTTTTACACCAATATGACCTAAGCAGTAGTGCCATAAATATGTGGAACCATCATCATTAACTTTGAATCTTTTGGCATCAATATTAGGAATATGTGTATCGCTACGATCAAGATTCAACAAGAATAAACCATTCACAATAGGTGCATGATCATAAAAGATATTATCCATATAAATAGAATAACCATTATTCTCTGACTTAAATGAATAACCATCTTGCAATAAACATGACCCAGATATAATGTTCATGCTCAACGCATGCACCAAATAACTATTATTCAGGTTTAAAACTAGTCCCAAAGGTAGACGAAGCGTGTCGATGGTGATCACATCAACCTTGGAGACACTTCCAACGCACATCGTCACCTCATCCTTAGCTAGTCTCCGTTTACTCCGTAGCTTCTGTCTTGAGTTACAAACAAGAGCAACCGAACCAGTATCAAATACCCAGACGCTACTATGAGTACTAGTAAGGTACACATAAATAACATGTATATCAAATATACCTTTGTTGACGTTGCCAGCCTTCTTATCTGCCAAGTACTTAGGGCAGTTCCGTGACCATTCCCCTTGCAATAAAAGCACTTAGTATCAGGTTTGGGTCCAGCCTTGGGTTTCTTCATGGGAGTGGTGACTGCCTTGCCATTCTTCTTGGAGTTCCCTTTCTTTCCCTTGCCTTTCTTGAAACTAGTGGTCTTATTAACCATCAACACTTGATGCTCTTTCTTGATTTCTACCTCCACAGCCTTAAGCATCACGAAGAGCTCAGGGATCGTTTTCTCCATCCCTTGCATATTATAGTTCATCATGAAGCCTTTGTAGCTTGATGATAGTGACTGGAGAACTCTATCAATCGCTACTTCATTCAGAAGATTAACTCCCAACTGATTCAAGCGGTTGTAGTACCCAGACATCTTGAGTACGTGCTCACTTACAGAGTTGTTCTCCTCCATCTTGAAGCTAAAGAACTTGTTGGAGGTGTCATACCTCTCAACCCATGCATGAGCTTGAAATACCAATTTCAGCTCCTGGAACATCTCATACGCTCTGTGGTGCTCAAAACGTCTTTGGAGCACCGGTTCTAAGCCGTCAAGCATGGCACACTGAACTATCGTGTAGTCATCACTTCTAGTCTGCCAGACGTTCATAACATCCAGATTTTCAGGAGCGGGTGGTTCACCTAGTGGTGCATCAAGGACATAAGCCTTCTATGCAACAGTGAGGACAATCCTCAAATTACGAACCCAGTCTGCATAGTTGCTTCCATCATCTTTCAACTTTTCTTTCCCTAGGAACGCATTAAAATTCAGGGGAGCTATAGCACGAGCCATTGATCTACAACATAATTTGCAAAGACATTTAGACTATGTTCATGATAATTGGTTCAGTTAATCAAATTACTAGTGAGCTCCCACTTAAAGCAACATCCCTCAAGTTGTCTAAGTGTTACATGATCCAAATTAACTACCCATGTCCGATCATCACGTGAGATGGGGTCGTTATCAATGGTGAACGTCTCCATGTTGATCATATCTGCTATCTGACTCATGTTCGACCTTTCGGTCCTCCTTGTTCCGAGGCCATGTCTATACATGCTAGGCTCGTCAAGTTTAACCCAAGTATTCCGCATGTGTAAAACTGGCTTACACCCGTTGTATGTGAACATAGAGTCTATCACACCCAATCATCACGAGGTGCTTCTAAACAATGAACTTTTGCAATGGTGCATACTTAGGGAGAACACAATTTCTCGAAATTAAGTGTAGCGATCATCTTATAATGCTACCATCGTCCTAAGCAAAATAAGATGCATAAAAAGATAAACATCACATGCAATCAATATGTGACATGATATGGCCATTATCATCTTGTGCTTTTGATCTCCATTTCCAAAGCACCGGCATGATCTCCATCATCACCGGCATGACACCGTGATCTCCATCATCATGATCTCCATCATTGTGTCATCATCATGGTTGTCTCCACCAACTATTTCTTCTACAACTATTGCTAACGCATAGCGATAAAGTAAAGCAATTACATGGTGTTTAATGATTGACACGCTGGTCATACAATAAATTAAAGACAACTGATGAACCACAAGTATAGGGGATCGATCATAGTCCTTTTGATAAGTAAGAGTGTCTAACCCAACGAGGAGCAGAAGGAAATGACAAGCGGTTTTCAGCAAGGTATTATCTGCAGGCACTGAAATTGTCGGTAATAGATAGTTTGATAGCAAGGTAATTTGTAATGAGAAATAAGTAGTAATGGTAACAAAGGTGCAGCAAGGTAGCCCAATCTTTTTTTGTAGCAAAGGACAGGCCAGAACGGTCTCTTATAATAAGCAAAGCATTCTTGAGGACACACGGGAATTTCATCTAGTCACTTTCATCATGTTTGTTTGATTCGCGTTCGTTACTTTGATAATTTGATATGTGGGTGGACCGGTGCTTGGGTGTTGTTCTTACTTGAACAAGCCTCCCACTTATGATTACCCCCTCTCACAAGCATCCTCAACTATGAAAGAGGAATTAAGATAAATCTAACCATAGCATCAAACATATGGATCCAATTCAGCCCCTTACGGAATAACACATAAACTAGGGTTTAAGCTTCTGTCACTCTAGCAACCCATCATCTAATAACTACTCCACAATGCCTTCCCTTAGGCCCAAAGATGGTGAAGTGTCATCTAGTCAACGTTCACACAACACCACTAAAGGAAGCAACAACATACATATCATCAAAATATCAAACGAATACCAAATTCAGATGATTACTTATGACAAGACTTCTCCCATGTCCTCAAGAACAAACGTAACTACTCACAAATCATATTCATGCTCAATATCAAAGGGGTATTGAATAGCATCAAGGATCTGAACATATGGTCTTCCACCAAATAAACTAACAAGCATCAACTATGAGATGTAATCAACACTAGTGGCAACCCACAGACACCAATCTGAGGTTTTGAGACAAAGATTGGATACAAGAGATGAAGTAGGGTTCGAGATGAGATGGTGCTGGTGAAGATGTTGATGAAGATTGGTCCTTCCACGATGAGAGGATCGTTGGTGATGATGATGGCTTCGATTTCCCCCTCCCGGAGGGAAGTTTCCCCGGCGGAATCTCTCCGCCGGAGAGCAGAAGTGCTCCTGCCCAGGTTCCGCCTCGAGATGGCGGCGCTTCGTCCTGAAACCTTTCTTATGATTTTTTCCAGGTCAAATGGGCTCATATAGGAGAAGATGGGCCCCAGATGCTTGCCAGGGGTGCCACAAGCTCGGGGGGCGCGCCCAGGGGGTGGGGCATGCCCCCAGGCTTGTGGCTGTTTGATGGGTCCCCCTATGGTATTTCTTTCGCCAATAATTTTAATATATTCCAAAATAATTCTCCGTCAATTTTCAACTCATTTGGAGTTGTGTTGTACATAAAGGGTGTCTCTGATATAGCCGTTTCCGGTCCAGAATTCTAGCTGCCAGCAATCTCCCTCTTCATGTGAAACTTGCAAAATAAGAGAGAAAGGCATAAGAATTGTATTATAAAGTGAAATAGCATTCCATAATGCAATAAATATCAACATAAAAACATGATGCAAAATGGACGTATGAACTCCCCCAAGCTTAGACCATGCTTGTCTTCAAGCGAAAACCGAAATCGATAATCATGACCTCATGTTTAGAGAAAGAGGTGTCGATAAAAATAAAATACGGACATGAAAGCATCATAGTCATTATCATAACATCAATATATATTAATAAAACTTCTCATGTTTGAGTAACAATTAGTTCACAAGCTAAAGTATGAAACATAAACTTTCTTGGAAACTAACGAACTATGTTCTCAGTCATTGAAACAATCACAATCCATCCTATTTTCAGAAAGAGTCTATGTAAGAGCTTTGTTTAGCAAGTTCACATACTCAACCATCATATAGTCTTCTATGATTGCTGACACTCAAGGCATATTTATAGAGCAAAAGTCTTAGTCAGACACATAGAACGATAGGGGCTTGTGGTTTCGCCTCCCAACTTATTTACCTCAAGGGTAATGTCAAACAATAATAACTCATGATCACCTACATCCAACAAGATGTATATGTCTGGATCTAACTACCACATGATGCTTGCCAGTAGAGAGTACAAAGAGAGGAATAGGTATAAACACTAATGACTCTTGCATAAAAGTAAATACATGAAAGTAAAAGATAGGCCCTTCAGAGGGAAGCGAAGGTTGTTATGCACTTTTTGTTTTTGGATGTGCAAACTCTTAATGTAAAAGAACCTCACTTTATATTGCCCCTTGTGATAGCAACCTTTATTATGCAGTATGTCGCTTTTATTTCTTCACCATCACAAGATCGTACAAAGCTTACTTTCCCTTACAATAAAAGATCATACATATTTGTGAGCAATTTTTATTGCCTTGCACCGATGACAACTTACTTGAAGGATCTTATTCAATCCATAGGTAGATATGGTGGACTCTCATGACATGAAATTAGTTTGGGGCTTTGGATGCACAAGTAGTATCTCTACTTAGTGCGAATTTTTGGCTAGCAAAAGGTCCTAGACAAGCACCACATGCTAGAAGATCCATAGCAATATAACTTCTATGTGAATGTAAACAACCATAACTCATTACATTGTCTTCCTTGTCCAACATCAACTAATTGATATAGAATATTTGATGGGGGCTCATAATCATAAAAGATGTCCAAGATAGTATATGTATATGTGAGACCTCTCTTCCTTTACTTTTTCATGGATTGTACCAATGACCAATGTTATGCTTGTCAACTTCCAACAAATTTTATCAATTACACTTCTTTTATGTGAAGTCATTACTCCCATGGGAGTAGCATATGATCTTTTTATTCTTTATTTTTCCTTGCTAAGATTGAAACAAGAAAGCAAAGCAAACCTCGAACTACTCTTTATCATATATCTCGCACACGATTACATAGATAGGTAGATCACTAAGCAAGCACTCAAAAATAGATCATACTAAAACTTTATTCTTCTAAATCATGAAATAACTATGGATCGAACTAAGATAGATAATGATGATAAAAGTGGTGGTGATACGATACCGGGGCACCTCCCCCAAGCCTTGCACCAACCAAGGGGAGGGCCCATACCCGTGTACTCAAGTCTCCTTCTTTGGTGATGGCGGTGATGATGAAGTAGTAGGTTTGTCCTTCATCCTTAGTAGATACTCCAGTTTATGGTTGATACTTTGAAGGGCAATGTTCTGCCCTTCCAACAAAATAACTTCACGAGTGAGAGATGTATTCTGAGCGCAAATTGTTTCAAAGACCCTTAGGGTTTCAATTTCAGATGGGGAGAGATGATAATAGAAGGGTTGAAGGATATCTTCCTTCTCTTTGGTTTCCTCCATGGGCATGGCTTGCCCTCCCTTTTGGGTCTGGATTCCCGCAACTTCTTCGACCTTGTCCTCCTTGCCCGTGTCCTCCTCTCTGGATGACCACTCGTAGTAAACCTCACTGTAGGGGCGTTTTCCCGGCGATCGTTGCACAATCCGGTGCTTTGTACGGAGCCTTTGCGGAGCCATGGGGATCTAGATCTATCAGGAAAATAGCACGAAACAAGAACAGGGGATATCTCTGTGATATGGTGGTCAAAACATCGGTAAGTACATATAATGAATTTTTTCATGCACAACAAGTAACATGGAAGAAAAATGGAGCCGGGAAAGTCCATGAGGGGGCCACAAGCCTGGGATGCGCGCCCAAGGGGGTAGGGCGCGCCCCTCGGGCTTGTCGCTCCCTCGTGCACTTTTTGGATTGTTTATTATTTTCCTAATTTTTTACATATTCCAAAATGGACATAAAGTACTTTTATGGAACTTTTGGAGTCGGTTTACTTACCATACCACGTACCTACCCTTTTTTAGGGTTCTGGGGCGTTCTGGAAGGTTTCCCTTATGTGCTCCTCCGGTGTCATAGTTTAGATAATATTAGTTTCAACATTAATGGGCGTACCTGAGATATAATGTTTAATTATTTGCCCATTAACCACCTTCGACTTAGTGCATTCGGTGTTGTTTATCTTGATAGCTCCAGAACGATAAAGTTCTTCAATGATATACGGTCCTTCCCATTTAGAGAGAAGCTTCCCTGCAAAGAATCTTAAACAAGAGTTGTACAATAAAACTTGATCTCCTACTTTGAATTCCCATTTTTGGATTCTTTTATCATGCCATGTTTTAACCTTTTTCCTTAAATAACTTAGCATTTTCATAGGCTTTTGTCCTCCATTCATCTAGAGAGCTAATATCAAATAACCTCTTTTCATCCGCAAGTTTGAAATCATAATTAAGTTCTTTAATTGCCCAATATGCTTTATGTTCTAACTCAAGAGGTAAATGACATGCTTTTCCATAGACCATTTTATAAGGGGACATACCCATAGGATTTTTATAAGCAGTTCTGTATGCCCACAATGCATCATCAAGTTTCTTGGACCAACTCTTTCTAGATCTATTAATGGTCTTTTGCAAGATTAGCTTTATTTCTCTATTGCTCAATGCAACTTGACCACTAGACTGAGGATGATAAGGCGATGCAATTCTATGGTTGACATCATATTTAGCCAGGAGTTTACGGAATGCACCATGAATAAAATGTGAACCACCATCAGTCATTAAATATCTAGGGACTCTAAACCTCGGGAAAATAACTTCTTTAAGCATTTTAATAGATGTGTTATGATCAACACTACTAGTTGGAATAGCTTCTACCCACTTAGTAACATAATCAACAACTAGAATATGAGTATACCCATTAGAGGAAGGAAAAGGTCCAATATAATCAGATCCCCAAATATCAAATGGTTCAATAACAAGTGAATAATTCATAGGCATTTCGTGACGTCTACTAATATTACCAATTCTTTGACATTCATCACATGATAAGACAAACTTATGTGCATCCTTTGAAGAGAGTAGGCCAATAAAACCAGATTGTAATACCTTATGTGATGTTCTGTCTCCAACATGGTGTCCTCCGTATGCCTTGGAATGACACTTGCGTAGGATTTGTTCCTGTTCATGCTCATGTATACAACGTCTAATAATACCATCTACTCCTTCTTTATAAAGATGTGGTCATCCCAAAAGTAATGTCTCAATTCAAAGAAGAACTTTTTCTTTTGTTGGTATGCAAAACTAGGTGGTATATATTTAGCAACAATGTAATTAGCATAGTCTGCATACCAAGGAGTATTACTAGAAGCATTTATAACGGCTAGTTGTTCCTCAGGAAAACTATCATCAATAGGTAGTGGGTTATCAAGAATATTTTCAACCTAGACAAGTTATCAGCTACGGGATTCTCAGCTCCCTTTCTATATAATATGGAGGTCAAATTCTTGGAGCAGAAGAACCCACCTAATGAGTCTAGGTTAAGCATCTTTCTTTTTCATAAGATATTTAATAGCAACATGATCTGTGTGAACAATTACTTTAGAATCAACAATGTAAGATCTGAATTTATCACATGCAAATACAACTGCTAAAAATTCTTTCTTAGTAGTAGCATAATTTCTTTGAGCACTGTCTAGAGTTGTACTAGCATAATGGATAACATTTAATTTCTTATCAACTCTTTGTCCTAGAACAGCCCCAACAGCATAATCACTAGCATCACACATAATTTCAAAAGGCAAGTTCCAATCAGGTGGTTGAACAATAGGTGCAGAAGTTAAGGCTTTCTTAAGTGTTTCAAAGGCTTCTACACAATCATCATCAAAAATAAATGGAACATCTTTTTGCAAAAGATTAGTAAGAGGCCTAGAAATTTTAGAGAAGTCTTTAATGAACCTCCTATAGAAACTAGCATGACCAAAGAAACTTCCTATACCTTTAATATCTTTAGGACATGGCATTTTCTCAATTGCATCAACTTTAGCTTTATCTACTTCAATACCTCGTTCAAATTTTTTATGCCCCAAGACAATACCTTCATTCACCATAAAGTGGCACTTCTCCCAGTTCAAGACAAGATTAGTTTGTTCACATCTCTGCAAAACTTGATCAAGGTTGCTTAAGCAAATCATAAAAAGAAGTTCCGTAAATGAAAAAATCATCGATGAAAACCTCAACAATCTTTTCACAAAAGTCAGAGAATATAGCAGTCATACATCTTTGAAAAGTAAAAGGTGCATTGCATAAACCAAAAGGCATACGTCTATAAGCATAAGTTCCAAAAGGACAAGTAAAAGTAGTTTTCTCTTGATCTACTTGTGATACAGGTATTTGAGAGAAACCAGAATATCCATCAAGAAAGCAAAAGTGTGTATGCTTGGACAATCTTTCTAACATTTGATCAATGAAAGGCAAGGGGTAGTGATCTTTTCTAGTAGCTTTGTTTAATTTTCTAAAATCAATTAGCATCCTATAACCAATTACAATTCTTTGTGGAATAAGCTCATTTTTATCATTAGGAACAACGGTAATGCCTCCTTTCTTAGGGACACAATGAACAGGACTTACCCATCTACTAACAGCTATGGGTTAAATTATACCTGCTTCCAGAAGCTTTAATATTTCAGTTCTTACCACCTCCTTCATCTTAGGATTTAATCGTTGTTGATGATCGATAACTGATTTAGCATCAGGCTCCATATTAATCTTATGCTGACATAGAGTGGGACTAATGCCCTTAAGATCATCTAGAGTATATCCAATAGCGGCACGGTGCTTCCTCAGAGTTTATACTAATCTCTTTTCTTCATGCTCTGAAAAGTTAGCACTAATAATAACAGGATATATCTTCTTTTCATCACGATAAGAATATTTCAATGTACCAGGCAATTGTTTAGTTCAAACACGGGATCACATTTAGGTGGAGGAGGACCTCCAAGAGTTTCAACAGGCAAATTATGTTTCAGGATAGGTGGTTGATCAAAGAACATCTTATCTACTTCATTTCTTTCGTTCATATGCATATCGTTTTTGTGGTCTAGCAAATATTGTTCTAACGGATCAGTAGGAGGTACAACAATAGAAGCAAGACCAATAATTTCATCCTTACTAGGTAATTCTTCATCACGAGGTTGTCTACAAAACTTAGAGAAATTAAACTCATGAGATATATCGCCAAAGTTAACACTGACAGTTTCTTTAGCGCAATCAATCTTAGCATTAACGGTGTTCAAGAAAGGTCTACCAAATATAATGGGACAAAAATCGTCTTGCGGAGAACCAAGAACTAGGAAATCAGTAGGGTATTTTATTTTTTCACACAAGACTTCAACATCTCTAACAATTCCAAGTGAGGTAATAGTATCTCTATTCGCAAGCTTAATAGTAACATTAATATCTTCTATCTCAGCAAGTGCAATATCATTCATAATTTCTTGATATAAGGTAAACAGAATAGCACTCACACTAGCACCCAAATCACATAAGCCATGGTAACAATGATCTCCTATTTTAACTAAGACAACATGCATGCCAAAAACAGGTTTATTCTTATCTTTAGTATCGGGTTTGGCAATTCTAGTAGCTTCATCACAGAAGTAAATAACATGCCCATCAATATTATCGACAAAGAGATCCTTAACCATAGCAACATTAGGTTCAACTTTAATTTGTTCAGAGGGTCTAGGTGCTCTAATATTACTTTTGTTAACCACAGTTGAAACTTTAGCATGTTCCTTTATCCTAACAGGAAAGGGTGGTTTCTCAATATAAGCAGTAGGCACAACTGGATCAACATTGTAAATGATGGTTTCATCTTTAACTATAACGGTTTCCTCAATATTTTTTTAATAGGAGGATGATATTTAAATCACTTCTCCTTAGGGAGATAAGCATGAGTAGCAAATGATTCACAAAAGGAAGCTACTATCTCAGAGTCAAGTCCATATTTAGTGCTAAACTTATGAAAAGCATCGGTATCCATAAAAGATTTAACACAGTCAAACTTAAGTATTATACCTGACTCTTTACCCTTGTCGAGTTCCCAATCTTCAGAGTTGCGTTTAATTCTTTCCAGGAGATCCCATCTGAATTCAATAGTTTTCTTCATAAAGGAACTAGTAGAAGAAGAATCGAGCATGGTTTGATCATCATGAGAAAGCCGAGCATAAAAATTATGTAAGGTAATTTCTTATGAGAGCTCATGATTGGGGCATGTGTACATCATGTACTTAAGACTCCCCCAAGCTTGAGCGATACTTTCTTCTTCACGAGGTGTCGGTGTATTAAACACGGGTGTGTATACCCTGACCTATGCATAGACAAGTGGCAGCTTCCCCGCCAGACTAAAGTCTCCGTGAAGGTTCTTAGATCAAAGGAACGACTCCTTGAAAGACCATGAAGCACATCAAGAAGACCAAGGAGTAGAACAAGACAAGCATCAAAACAGAACACTGGAAGCAGCCTTGGCCGGCAAGATCAAGCCGGCAAGGGGAAGACCCAGCCAAACCCGTGGCTAGCAGACCCCCGCCAACTACCAGCGCTCCACCTCGCCAGCCAGCTAATCTGTAACATCCTCAGCATCACACTACAGTAATCCCTTATGATCAGTGCCAAGTCATCGTCATTTGCATCATAATGGTCTCAGTGGTTAAGCACTTCCATCCAATTTCCTCTCTGAAAACAATTCAAAATTCAAGTGCAAAATAAAGTTGCCCAAAAGTTGCTGGAAAAATGTTCATCTCATAGCAAATATTCCATAACATTTATTTGTTAAGGAATACAACATCACTCTTATGCAAAGATGAACATTAGCAATTAAAATAGAACAATTCCAGCATATTTAAATGCTATTTCATTTGTGAAAAATACAAATGAATTCTTCTGGTCTCCAAAATATTTGTGGCACTGTCTAAGATCACCAAGGAATTAAAGGGGCACTTCCCAATTTTTCCTAAGTAAATAGCATGCCCAAATATTCTCTTAACCATCTTTGTTTATTAAATAAAAAGAAAAACAGAAAAGAAGAAATAGAAAAAGACCTAAACGCTACCGTGGGGCTGGGCCTCTAGTTCTACAGTGCCCAGCGGCCCGGCCCAGCTGCGGTCGTCGTCCATCTCGTGCGCTGTCGCGCGCGCTCGCTGACGCGCCACTGATCGTCGCGCTGTCGGCCATCCGCCGCCTCCCCGGCGAGGATAAGGGCACCCCGTGCTCCTCTCGTCCTCCCCTGCAACCCTAACCACTCACTCGCCCGCACATGCCTCGCCTCTCCATTTTCCCCACCTCGCTGAAAGCCTCCGCCACCGCACGACGAGATCCCGCGGCCACCGAGCTCCTCCTGCCTCGCCGGCCTATCCATTCTCCTCGCCGTGCTCGACTTCGTCGTCTACGCCAAGACATCCGAGACGGGGAGCACCGATGTGAGCGCCATGAGCTCGTCTTCTTCCTCGGGCCACCGCCGTCCATCTTTGATTCCGGTCGCCATGCTGCGCTACTAAGCCTCCGACGGCCACCGTGTGCCCCGTGGTGAGCTTCTCCATCTCCTTCCCCTTTCCATTTGCCCGCAAGAGCTTGCTAGCTAGCTGTTTCACTGCGCCCAACGCGTTGCTGTCGGCGAGCTCGCCGCTGTGGTCTCCGTCACTGTCACGCGTGGCTGAGCCCAGCATCGAGCTCCTGGAGCTCGTGCAAGTCCAACGCCACCACTAGCATGTCTCTGCGAGCCCCACAGCGTCGATTCCACCGACGCCAGAACTCCGGCGCTGCCACGGTCGGCATAGCGCTCATTTCTGGCCGTTTTAGCTCACGATAGGGACACAGATCGACGTGGTTCGATCTTCTCGTTCGAACGACGCTGACCGCACGCAAAACGGACGCCGGACGGTGATTTCCGATGAGGTCCGAGGCCACACCGGCGCGTATTTGGTCGCCGACGAGATTCCGGCGCCGACGCCGGCGACGCTGACCTGGCCTGACATGTGGGGGCCCCTGTGACACTGGCAGGTGGGCCCCTTTGACTCGTTGACCACGGTCAACACTGATTGGGCTGATTACTGTCGCTGACAGGCGGGCCCCGCTCTCTAATTAACTCCGGTTTAGGTTAAAATTGATTAATTAGCTCAACAGCCACTGACACCTGGGGCCCACACCCTTAACTAACTCTGTTTAGATAAAATAAACTGGTGTTAGCTCTCTGAGTATGACATGTGGGACCCACTGGTCAGTTTGACCAGTCAGCTGGTCAGCTGGCTGCTGACGTAGTAGTGACATCATGTTGATGTCATATACCTAATTTAGCATTTCTGTTGATTTAAATAATTTCAGAAAAATGCTAAAAACTTTGAAAAATCATAGAAAATAAACCATAGCTCCGATCGAAAAACTTTCTACACAAAAGTTGCTCAGTAAAATCCCATGAATCCGACCGTGCCATCTGTTTCCGTGTCGGGACCCTCTATGGAGGTGAACCCGCAACTTTTCGCCTGTTTCCGGTAGCTGAATAGTGCATAACTACCGGCTAATAATTCCAACTTCAATCCTAAAATAACTAATATGACCTAGACATGCTTTTAGGCAACCCTGCACTGCATCTTAGCATGGCATGCTCTGTGTTGCATATGTTTGCCAAGTATTTATCTGTTTCTTCCCCCTCTTCTTTCTCGGTAGAGCCCGGTACCGACGTAGTCCCTGGGACCGACGCAGCTCCAGAGATCGACTACGCCCCTGACGACCAGTCATTTGCTGCAAAGCTTCCAGGCAAGCACCCCCCCTTGAACATGCCGATATTGCCTTTTCTTTTCTCTCTTATGCTTGCATTAGAAATTGTTGCTGCTACTGCTTATCCTATTTCTGATGCATAGCCTATTTTTGTAACTGCTGTTGATACCTACCTGCTTACCCTAAACTGCTTAGTATAGGCTGGATAGAGACCCACCAGAGACCCCACTTTGTCCTAGTTGCCCCGCTGGATTTTCAGATGACTCGATCAACATGATCGACAACCAGGCCCCGGCACCGCACATCACCCCGCCTAGTTGTACGACACTGCAGCGTTACTATCGAGTGCCAAGGGTGATACCTCGTTTAGCACTTCTGATGTTAACTCTGTAGAGTAGCTATTCGGTCGTGGTCATCGAGGGTGATTCCTCCTTCACCACTTCCGATAATGACGCTGTCGTGCAACACCTCAAGTGTGAACCCATCAAGGGTGATTCCTCCGAGTTCACCTTGACGACTACATCAGGTGGAATCCATCGAGGGTGATTCCTTGGGTTTCCCCCTGGTGTTTGGACACACGGTTACTTTGACTTAACACAGAACCATGGTGACATCGGGTCGGCCCTGAGGGGTACCCGCGAGTGTTGTGGAGACAAGTGGACCTGGAGGGTGCCCGTGAGGTAATTATGAGGCGTGGCCGGGCATTCTTAGCCCTTGCCACAAGTCCTCGAGACGGGGCGACGGGGTCACATCGATCATGAGTCTCTGCTCGTTACCGCACAACCCCAATACTCTAACGATTTGGATATTTGATCCGAGTGGGCCTTTGGACCGATAGCACTAACCATCACGTGGGAACAGTTATGGGCACTCTGCGTCGTATGCATCAGCCGAAGCTTAATAGACATTAGCGACTGAGTGGCGTGCGCCGGATTGGACCACGTAACGCAACCACCTTGATAGTGTGGGTTGCTAGGTCTGCTCACCGGCCACCCTCGCAACGTGCAGGAGTTCCCGGGGCGATGGCCCAAGACCCCTGGGGGCATAGGTTTAGTCCGGCGTGCTGACCTCTCTGTTAAGCCAAGGTCGGGTTGCGGCATATCGTTTGGCCGAGGCCGGGCATGACCCAGAAAAGTGTGTCCGACCGGAGTTAAGCGAGCGTGGTGGGTAAGTTGGTGCACCCCTACAGGGAAGAAAACATCTATGCATAGCCGGATCCTCAGTAACGGACGCTCGGAGTTGTATCCCGATCCATACAACTAGAACTTAATGATGAGATGAGAAATGTATATTAGGGCTCTGGGATCACTTTCTCGCAGGGAGTCGAGGAAGGATCTCTGGGCGAGGTTGATACTTAATATTGCTACTACTTTATACTGTACTAATCTACACTCTTCTAATGTTGCAAGACCGCTGAAGATGCTAGTCTTCGATAGGACTAGGCCTTCTCTCTATTCTGGCATTTCTGCAGCCCAGTCCACATATACAGCCTTTCTATGATAATGTTGCATATGTAGTGTAGATCCTTGCTTGCTGAGTACTTCGGATGAGTACTCACGGTTGCTTTGCTTCCTCTTTTCCCCCATATCCGTTTGATGCAACCAGATGACGGCGCCCCTGAGACAGCTGCCCCCGCCGACGACTACTACTACCACCCCGAGGGTGGTTACTACTTCGAGTTGACCGACGACCAGGAGTAGGTTCGCAGGGTCCCAGGCAGGAGGCCTGCGCCTTTTCGATCGTAGCTTTCTTTTGCACCGCCTTCTTAAAGGCTTATCTGTCTTTCTTTTATATTTGTACTCAGATATCTGATGCTTCCGCTGACGCTTGTATGCGAGCTTGTGTATTCGAGCCCTCGAGGTCCCTGGCTTGTAATATAAAGCTTGTATGACTTTATTTATGTTTTAAAGTTGTGTTGTGATTCCTTCATGTGAGTCCTTAGGCTTGATCGTGTGCATTTGCGTGTATGATTAGTGCACGATTAAGCCAGAGGCATCACATAGTCACTGATCGGTGAGGTGTCAAGCCCGCAGGCAGCAAGGTGGAGTTCACCGGTGATACGTCTCCAACGTATCTATAATTTATGAAGTATTCATGCTGCTATATTATCATTCTTGGATGTTTTGCAATCATTTTATAGCAACTTTATATCATTTTTTGGGACTAACTTATTGACATAGTGCCCAGTGCCAGTTGCTGTTTTTTGCTTGTTTTTTTACATCGCAGAAAATCAATACCAAACGGAGTCCAAACGCAGCGAAACTTTTTGTGGATTTTTTATGGACCAGAAGACATCCAATGGGCCAGAGCAGCACCTGGGGGGTGCCCCGAGGGGGGCACAACCCACCAGGGCGCGCCTGGGCCCCCAGGCGCGCCCCGGTAGGTTGTGCCCACCTTGGTGGCCTCCCGCACCGCCTCTTCACCCTATAAATTGCCAAATATTCCAAAAACCCTCACGGAGACCCTAGATCAGAAGTTCCACCGCCGCAAGGCCTCTGTATCCATGAGATCCAATCTAGACCCCGTTCCGGCACCCTGCTGAAGGGGGAAATCATCACCGGTGGCCATCTTCATCATCCCGGCGGCCACCATGATGAGGAGGGAGCAGTCCACCCTCGGGGCTGAGGGTTTGTACCAGTAGCTATGTGTTTAATCTCTCTCTCTCGTGTTCTTGAGATGTCTCGATCTTGATGTATCATGGGCTTTGTTAATATAGTCGGATCATATGGTGTTTTCCCCTCTCTATCTTGTTGAGATGAATTGAGTTTTCCCTTTGAGATTTTGTTTTATCGGATTGAATACTTTTATGGATTTGAGAACACTTTATGTATGTCTTGCTATGAATACCCGTGGTGACAATGGGGTATCGTATTGATTCACTTGATATATGTTTTGGCACTCAACTCGCGGATTCCCGAGGTGACATTGGGGTAATCTATGCATAGGGGTTGATGCACGTTCTTGTCTTTGTTTCTCTGGTAGAAATCTTGGGGCACTCTTTGAGGTTCTTTGTGTTGGATTGAGCATTACGAATCTGAATTTGCTTTGGTGTTATTTTAGTACGAACTCTTGGATAGATCGATCGGAAAGAATAGCTTTGAGGTGGTTTCGTACCCTACAAACAATTTATTCTTATGTTCTCCACTAGATAGGAACTTTGGAGTGATTCTTCATCACACTTTGAGGGATGGTTATATGATCCAATTATATTAGCATTGTTGAGAGGTTGCACTAGTGAAAGTACGGACCCTAGGCCTCATTTTCAAGCATTGCAATACCGTTTGTGCTCCGTTTTATCAGTTGCTACCTTGCTGTTTTTTATTGTTCCTATTACAAAAGTCAATATCTACTATCATTACTACACTTTTATCACCATCTCTTCGCCGAACTAGTGCACCTATACAATTTGCCATTGTATTGGGTGTGTTGGGGACACAAGAGACTTTTTGTTATTTGGTTGCAGGGTTGTTTGAGAGAGACCATCTTCATCCTACACCTCCCACGGATTGATAAACCTTAGGTCATCCACTTGAGGGAAATTTGCTACTGTCCTACAAAACTCTGCGCTTGGAGGCCCAACATGAGTCTATAAGAACAAGTTGTGTAGTAGACATGAAGCTCTTTTCTGGCGCCGTTGCCGGGGAGGTTAGGTAAGCAGCACTCACACCCCGTCAACAAAGCTCTTTTCTGGCGCCGTTACCGGGGAGGTAAGTGCTTGAAGGTATATCTTTAGATCTTGCAATCGAATCTTTTAGTTTCTTGTTTTATCACTAGTTTGGTTTATAAAAGAAAACTACAAAAAAATGGAGATTGGGTTACCTCAAGTTGTTCTTTATCTTTATAATGTCTATCTTGAAAATAGGTATTCCGATAATTGTGCTCAATTGCTAGAAAAATAATTCAACAAAATTTATGGCATAAAAACATTGGATGATGGGCATGATTGCAATATTGCTAGTATGAATTCTTTGAATATCCATAATGTTAATGATGATTGCATTAGCCATGATAATGATGTCTCCTATAAGAATGTCAATTTTTGCGGAGTGAATTGGGAGTGCAAATGCACACCAAAAAGAGAAGATAGATTTTGTAAGAAGCATAAATATTTAGAAACAAAAAAGTTGCAAGAGAGGCTAGATGATTGTGCTGAAAGATTTAATTTTTCTCGCCATCCTTGTGAACTTTGCAATGAACGTGGTCATTTAAATCTCCAATGCAAATTGTTTCATGATCAAATCGTGTCCAAAAATTGTGATAACTTGATTTCCCTTGATCATCATAAAGAGCTTAGTCTTCTTTTGGGGTACTAAGAAATGAAACGTATAACTGAGGGTATTCCAAAATTTAATCTCAAGAGATTTCTTGATTTTGATCTAGAGGAAATTTATATGTTTTGTGCGGTAAATTGCATTGAGAATCCTTATATTGCCAACTATCTAAAGACAAGAAAACAAATAGAATATGAAGAGAGTACTAATGAAAGGGAAAATATTTCCCAATACCCTCCTAGTGTTTATTATGATGAATCAGGTAACGAGGAGGAGCTTCCTATCCAATCAATCTCTTCAACAAGAAGCTCGAAAAAATTGATTAAACCCATACGTGAGGTGGTGAAGAAGAAAAGGAAAAGAAGGAGAAGTATAGGTAAAAAGGTAACTCTCCCAAGTAATATTGCTCCTATCACCATTGTGCCTCATGAAAGTGAATCAAATATGTTGATGGAGGATGATGATATTGAGTATGATTTTGTGATGCCTACTACTTGTTGTAATGATTATGATTGGGAAGATAATGATACTTCTTATAATCTTGGAAATCATTTTGGCACCAACTCGGGAAATTATGATGATAGCAATTGTTATACCATTGGTGCTATTCATACTATTAATGATGAGAGTGATTATGCTTATGATATGCCAAGTCACAAGCTTGGGGATGCTATGTTTGATGAGAATGACATATTTGAGAATTTATTTGCTGCAATTAATGTTTGTCCCAAGCTTGGGGATGATATGCTTAATGAATATGATATTTTTAGTCCCCCTACTTTGAATGATCAAATTTGCTATGATGATTGCATGCCTCCTATCTATGATGAGAACAAAGTTGCTACTTATGATGATTATTGTGATGATACTTATGTTATAAAAAGTAGTGATGATTATATTTATAAAACTTGTCATAGTTATGATTACCCTTTTCCTGAACATTACTCTTTTAATGTGGAAACAATTTATAGTATTCGAGTTTCATATGATACTCCCACCATTGTGAATGAGAAGAAATTTTCTTATGTGGAAAGTAATAAAATTTCTATGCTTGTGGATCATGAAGAGAATGCTTTATGTGATGGTTATATTGATTAATCTATTCATGATGCTACTGAAAATTATTATGAGATAGGAACTTATGATTCATGACGCTCTCTTTATGTTTCAATTCTTATCTTTTATGCGAGCATCATTGAAATCATCATGCCTAGCTAAAAGGCATTAAAGAAAAGCGCTTGTTGGGAGACAACCCAACACTTTTACCTACTGTTTTTGTGTGTTCACATGATTATGCTACTGTAGTAATCATGTTTTATTGTTTTTGTTTCAATAAAGTGCCAAGTAAAGCCTTTGGGATAGTATGGATGATAGTTGACTTGAATCTGTGCAAAAACAGAAACTTATGCGCTCAGTCCAGGAATTTTGAAACTTCACTGGAACGTTCTTTTGATCTTAACTTTTTACAGGTGATAGATATACAAATTATCTACGTTGTCCTATTTTTTCAGAATTTTTGGAGTACAGATTATTACAGACTGTTCTGTTTTTGACAGATTCTGTTTTCAATGCATAGTTTGCTTGTTATCTAGTTTCTATGGCTTATATTGCTTAATATAAATTGTGGAAATTGTACAGTACAGTATTTATTGTGTGAGAACAATTATGAATCTTGTCTTTGACAGTACCAAAGTGAATGATTTGTCTTTATCATACTAACCCATCTCACGAAGTTCCGTTAAGTTTTGTGTGATTGAAGTTTTCAAGTTTTGGGTGAGATGTCGATATGAGGAGAATAAGGAGTGACAAGACCCTAAGCTTGGGGATTCCCAAGGCACCCCAAGGTAATATTCAAGGAATATCCAAGCAGCTAAGCTTGGGGATGCCCCGGAAGGCATCCCCTCTTTCGTCTCCAACATTATCGGTAACCTCACTTGGAGCTACATTTTTTTCATCACATGATATGTGTTTTGCTTGGAGCGTCATTTTCTTGTTAGGATTTGCTTGCTGTTATTTATAATAATGTTTTGCATCTTTCTTTTCAATAAAAATGTCAAGGATAGCCTTTACCATGCTCATTTTGCAAGTATATGAGTTGCTGTTTCAAAACAGAAAGTTTATCGATGTTGAAAAAATTCCCGAGAAAAGTCAGAATGTGATAAAATGTTGAAACTTTTTGCACAGTAAGCTCTGATAAATTTTATACAGTGTGGTAAATTGTCATAATTTTGGAGTTAAATAAGTATTGATACTCTTGCATTCTTTACAGACTGTACTGTTTTGGCAGATTGCTGTTATGTTTGCATTGTTTGCATATGTTTGCTTGTTTTATGATTCTATTTGAGGATAGGAGTATTAAATATGCAGAGGCATTTAGTATGCAATGTTGAATAATAATTTTTGTGATTTGCTACAGTAGAGAATGATAAGGTTTTTGCATTGGTTTATACTAACTTATCTCACGAGTTCTTGTTGAGTTTTGTGTGTATGAAGTTTTTAAGATTTAGGGAAACCGTGATATAAAAGGAATTAAGGAGACGCAAAAGCTCAAGCTTGGGGATGACCAAGGCACCCCAAGATAATATTTCAAGAAGTCTCAAGCATCTAAGCTTGGGGATGCCCCGGTAGGCATCCCACCTTTCTTCATCAACAATTATCGGTTAGTATCGGTTGAGCCTAAGTTTTGGCTTCTTCACTTGAGTTGTGCTATTCTTGGAATGTCATTTTGTTTTGTTTTACTTGCTGTTTTAATAAAATACTTAGATCTGAAAGTTTTTAAATAAGAGAGAGTCCTCAATTAGTTACCCCTTTACTTAACTACTCGCTTGATCTTCATTTATATCTTTTTGGAGTAGTTCGTCATTTACTCTCGTGCTTCACTTATATCCTATGAGTAAATTGTTGAATGAATTGAATATCATGAATTTGAAATTATATGTTCATATCATGCCCAGTGGTAGCTTCACATTGGGTTTAGAAAGTGAAATCTTTTGAAGCTTGACAATCACAATATTGGTCATACAAGCAATTCATGAATGATTACTATAAGGAAGAGAACTTTCACATGCAAATACACTATCTTGGAAATCTTTTGTGATTGTGAGCCCCCATCAAAATATTATATGCCAAAATTGTTGACGTTGGACAAGGAAGACAACGTAATGATTTATGTTTGTTCATATTCACATAGAAGTTATATTGTCATAGATCCTTCAACATGTGGTGCTTGTCCCCCATCTTTGCTAGCCAAAAATTCCGCACCAAGTAGAGATACTACTTGTGCATCCAAAAACCCTTAAACCCAAATCTTATTTTCAAGAGTCCACCATACCTACCTAAGGATTGAGTAAGATCCTTCAAGTAAGTTGTCATCGGTGCAATAAGGCAATAAAAATTGCTTCTAAAAGTGTTAGATCATTTAGTGTAAGAGAAAATTGAGCATTGTATGAACTTATGATGGCAAAGAATAAAAGCGACAGACTGCATAATAAAGGTTGCTATCATAAGGGGCAATATAATGTGACGTTCTTTTGCACTAAGGGATTGAGCATACAAACAAAAAGCGCATGGCAACCTCTGCTTCCCTCTGCGAAGGGCCTATCTTTTACTTTTATGTATTTACTTTCATGCAAGGGTCAAAGTTTTTCTCTCTATTCCTTTTTATTTTTCTCTTTTGGCAAGCATCATGTGGTGAGGAAAGATCTAGGCACATATATCCAGTTGGATATGGGTAGCATGAGTTATTATTGTTGACATCACCCTTGAGGTGAATACGTTGGGAGGCGAAATTATAAGACCCTATCTTTCTATGTGTCCGGTTGAAATGTTTTGCTCATGTGTATGCGGTGAGTGTTAGCAATCATAGAAGGCTATAGGATGGTTGAGTATGTGGAGCTCTTACTTAGACTCTGTTGAATAAGTTGAATTGCAATTGTTTGGTGACTAAGAATATAGGTTGTTGAGTTTCAAGAGAATTCATTGTTTGAACCTTAACATGTGAATTGGTTGCCACTTTAACATGATGAGTTTTATGAGAAAGAGTTGCTGTTATGATGCTAGGAAAAGTGATTGAAATTACTATTGATCAAACTTATGCACTTTGCTAGCATTCACACTTCATAAATCATTTCTTTTATCATTTGCCTACTCGAGGACGAGTAGGAATTAAGCTTGGGGATGCTGATACGTCTCCAACGTATCTATAATTTATGAAGTATTCATGCTGCTATATTATCATTCTTGGATGTTTTACAATCATTTTATAGCAACTTTATATCATTTTTTGGGACTAACTTATTGACATAGTGCCCAGTGCCAGTTGTTGTTTTTAGCTTGTTTTTTTACATCGCAGAAAATCAATACCAAACGGAGTCCAAACGTAGCGAAACTTTTTGTGGATTTTTTATGGACCAGAAGACATCCAATGGGCCAGAGCAGCACCTGGGGGGTGCCCCGAGGGGGGCACAACCCACCAGGGCGCGCCAGGGCCCCCAGGCGCGCCCCGATGGGTTGTGCCCACCTCGGTGGCCTCCCGCACCGCTTCTTCGCCCTATAAATTGCCAAATATTCCAAAAACCCTCACGGAGACCCTAGATCAGAAGTTCCGCCGTCGCAAGGCCACTGTATCCACGAGATCCAATCTAGACCACATTCCGGCACCCTGCCAAAGGGGGAAATCATCACCGATGGCCATCTTCATCATCCCAGCGGCAACCATGATGAGGAGGGAGTAGTCCACCCTCGGGGCTGAGGGTTTGTACTAGTAGCTATGTGTTTAATCTCTCTCTCTCGTGTTCTTGAGATGTCACGATCTTGATGTATCGCGGGCTTTGTTAATATAGTCGGATCATATGGTGTTTTCCCCTTTCTATCTTGTTGAGATGAATTGAGTTTTCCCTTTGAGATTTCGTTTTATCGGATTGAATACTTTTATGGATTTGAGAACACTTTATGTATGTCTTGCTATGAATACCCATGGTGACAATGGGGTATCGTATTGATTCACTTGATATATGTTTTGGCACTCAACTCACGGATTCCCGAGGTGACATTGGGGTAATCTATGCATAGGGGTTGATGCACGTTCTTGTCTTTGTTTCTCCGGTAGAAATCTTGGGGCACTCTTTGAGGTTCTTTGTGTTGGATTGAGCATTATGAATCTGAATTTGCTTTGGTGTTATTTTAGTATGAACTCTTGGATAGGTCGATCGGAAAGAATAGCTTTGAGGTGGTTTTGTACCCTACAAACAATTTATTCTTATGTTCTCTGCTAGATAGGAACTTTGGAGTGATTCTTCATCACACTTTGAGGGATGGTTATATGATCCAATTATATTAGCATTGTTGAGAGGTTGCACTAGTGAAAGTACGGACCCTAGGCCTCATTTTCAAGCATTGCAATACCGTTTGTGCTCCGTTTTATCAATTGCTACCTTGCTGTTTTTTATTGTTCCTATTACAAAAATCAATATCTACTATCATTACTAAACTTTTATCACCATCTCTTCGCCGAACTAGTGCACCTATACAATTTGCCATTGTATTGGGTGTGTTGGGGACACAAGAGACTTTTTATTATTTGGTTGCAGGGTTGTTTGAGAGTGACCATCTTCACCCTACACCTCCCACGGATTAATAAACCTTAGGTCATCCACTTGAGGGAAATTTGCTACTGTCCTACAAAACTCTGCGCTTGGAGGCCCAACACGAGTCTACAAGAACAAGTTGTGTAGTAGACATCCGCTGGCACGTTGGAGAGAAGATTACCTTTATGGACACCCGTCCAAATGGCTTGTCAAGCTAATAGGAGTTAGCTGGGCAAGCGATGCTGCATCCTTGCCGGGGCTTCTCCTCCTGATGACACCTAGCGATGCATTAAATGCTTTTTGTCCTAACTACAGAGTTAGGTATGATTACACTGTATGCTATCTAATCATTGTGTAGTTACCTTTTTGCCTCTGTGGTAACCCGTTGAGCTATAAAAGGAGAGCCAAGGCAACCTTTACAAGGGTTCGAACCCATTCAAACCCCACGCATGTTTGCTCATGTAGCTGCCTTCTCCTAGCACCTTGCCGGGGGAGAGCGCTCTGGGTACTTGCGCTCCACATTCTCAATACACCAAAAGCAGGAGTAAGGCGTTACACCTCAAAGATGGCCTGAACCTGGGTAAAATCCTTGCGTTTTCTGTTGTACCTGCTCTTTGCATTTTGTGCAATCCCCTCACCGAACCACAAAGGGGCTAGAACACCCCATAGATTGTCGATCCACACAGACATCTTTGGTGTGCCAGGTAGGGGGTTTGGTGGTGTGAACCTGGTCAGCAGACTGCGCGTCGACTTCACCAAGTTTCATCATCATCTTCATCACCCATGGCGCCCAAGAAGAAGGGCCCCATGGCGACAAAGCCCTCCACATCCAAGCTTCCTTTGCATGCGCCTGCGGGCTGCGCAGGCGGCGCCACCACCGCGGGCGGCGCGGACGTCATGGTAGGCACGACCAGCGCAAGCGGCACGATCGCTGTGCCCACCGTGGTGGGAGCAGGCGGTGGAAGCGCAGAAGGCGGTCACCTTTCGCGGTGCTCCGACGAAGACAGTAACAACGGCGCAGGCGGCTAGGACACACAGCTTCCGCCACCCCCGCGCAATGCCGAGCGCAGCCACCGGAGCCACCGGGCCCGGTTGGCTGCAAGCAGAGACCCTTCCGCTGCAGCAACTACAGCGGCGGCACGGGAGATGACGTCGAAACACACACCGTGCCTGTCACGAGATGGGTGTGACATGACCCCGAGCGGCGTTGTTGACCGCGCACAACAGCGCACACACGACAAGTCACCCGTTGATCAAATTCAAGATCCTCAGACACCGCTCCCGCCACGCCACCCTGCCGCCGTGCCCGTGGTACGGTGGCATGTCGCAACGACACTCCTGCTAGCTCTGCCAGGAGTCGAGCGACGTCGCGTTCTTCATGCTCTAACATGCCCTCGACGACAACGCAGGTGATGGCGTGAGCCCAACTGCTGCTGAACTTCCCTCCAGCGGCAGATAAACTGGATGAGTGGGTGACCACCATTCAGAGTTTGATTGGGTTTGCGGAGGATAACAAACCCCAACCAGTGGAGCCTTCGCGACGCCTACTGATAGCTCTCCAGCATATCTATAATTTTTGATTGTTCCATGCTATTATATTATCCATCTTGGATGTTTTATATGCATTAATATGCTATTTTATATCATTTTTTGGGACTAACCTATTAACCTAGTGCCAGTTGATGTTTTTCCTTGTTTTTGTCTTTTACAGAAAATCAATACCAAACGGAGTCCAAATGGAATGAAACTTTTTGAGGATTTTTCTTGGACCAGAAGACAACCACGGAGCTTCGGGAAGAGGCTAGAAGACCCACGAGGGAGCCACAAGCCCTAGAGGCGCGATCTAGGGGGGTGCCTCCTAGGCTTGTGGACCCCTCGCATACCTCCTAACCCTAATCTTGACAACATAAATACCCAATTATTCCCCGTATACCAGAGGGCACACCAAAAATACTTTTCTGCCGCCGCAAGCTTCTGTTCTTGTGAGATCCCATCTTGGGGCCTTTTCCGGCACTCTGTCGGAGGGGGATTCAATCACTGAGGGCCTCTACACCAACCTTGCTGCCCTTCCGATGATGTGTGAGTAGTTTACCACAGACCTATGGGTCCATAGCTAGTAGCTTGGCTTCTTCTCTCTCTTTGATCTTCAATACAGTGTTCTCCTCGATGTTCTTGGAGATCTATTCGATGTAATCTTCTTTTGAGGTGCGTTTGTTGAGATCCGATGAATTGTGGATTTATGATCAGATTATCTATGAATATTATTTGAGTCTTCTCTGAACTCTTTTATAAATGATTAAGATAGCTTTGTATTTATCTCTGATCTATCGATTTGGTTTGGCCAACTAGATTGGTTTTTCTTGCAATGGGAGAGGTGCTTTGTTTTGGGTTCAATCTTGCGGTGTCCTCACCCAGTAACAGTAGGGGTAGCGAAGCACGTATTTGTATTGTTGCCATTTAGAATAAAAAGATGGGATTTTTACCATATTGATTGGATCTATCCCTCTACATCATGTCATCTTGCTTAAGGCGTTACCCCGTTCTTGTTAACTTAATTCACTAGATGCATGCTGGATAGCGGTCGATGTGTGGAGTAATAGTAGTAGATGCAGGTAGGAGTCGGTCTACTTGTCACGGACGTGATGCCTATATTCATGATCATTGCCTTAGATATCATCATAACTTTGCGCTTTTCTATCAATTGCTCAAAAGTAATTTGTTCACCCACCGTATGTGTTCTTTCAAGAGAGAAGCCTCTAGTGAAAGCTATGGCCCCCGGGTTTATTTCTCATTATATATTTTCAGATCTATAAAACCAAAAACCCAAAAATACCTTGCTGCAATTTATTTATATTTACTTTATTTTTCCTTTTATTTATCTTTTATATATATCTCTATTAGATCTCACTCTTGCTAGTGACCGTGAAGAGATTGACAACCCCTTTTTCGCATTGTGTGCAAGTGTTTGTTAGTTTGTGCAGGTGCATCTATTGGGGACTTGCTTGTACCTCCTACTGGATTGATACCTTGGTTCTTTACTGAGGGAAATACTTATCTCTACTTTGTTGCGTCACCCTTTCCTCTTCAAGGGAAAAATCAATGCAAGCTCAAGAAGTAGCAGGAAGAATTTCTGGCGCCGTTGTCGGGGAGGTTCTACATCAAGCCTACCAAGTACTTATCATAAACTCTCATCTCCTTCACTTACATTATTTTCCATTTGCCTCTCATTTTCCTCTCCCCCACTTCTAAAATGTTTTTAGAAAAACACAAAAATATTTGCCTTTTTTCGCCCTCTTTCCGTTCGTCTTTTTCGTTTGCTTTCTATTTGCTTATGTGCTAGATTGCTTGCTTTGAGCCTATCATCATGAGTGATTTCGGTATGGCAGAAACAGATGATGGGAGAACTCCTAAAATTGGACGTTCTACTAATCTGGATGCTAAAACTTTTGTTATGAGACAAGGGAATTTTATAGGAAAGGAAACCATCCAAGAATTCTTTAATTGCGTTGGAGCTTTGACTTGTGATGATGTTCCTATACTTAAAAGAACTAAAACTTATGAAGAAGCAATTTCAGCACTTGTTCTTAAACTTGAGAAAAGATTTATTCGTGCTGATCCTACTTTGCAAAGATTGTTTTACGAGTTGCCTATTATAAAAGATCTTAGAGCTAAGAAAATAGCTACCCATGTCCTTATGAATGAGTTTGATTACATAGTGCGGGAAGCTACGGAGATCTTTGATTTTTATGGAATGAACCATGAAAAACTGGTAATAGATGAGATCCTTTACAATAGTAATTATTTACTAAGGCATTTGCTTGGCCATGACCACATCTTTGATGAGAATCTCAAAAAGGAGATCCCGTTTTGGATATGATCCAACAAGTTTTCAACAATGTTAATCAACAATATTCTTGGATTGTAGCCGGTAATAAAAGGGGATATACGGATGGGAAACTTGATAGTGCTAAAATTTCTATGGATGATCTGTTTCATGTTATATTTGAAAAATCTCCTGACAAAAACACATCTATGGAAGACAAGAGGAAATATGACAATACCTAGATCTATGCATTATGCCTAGCTAGGGGCATAAAACAATAGCGCTTGTTAGGAGGCAACCCAATTTTTTTTTTGTTTTTTTTTTGTTTTTGCTTCTGTTTTTCAATAAATACACAATATTACCTCTGTAGTAATTGTGTTTCGGTGTTTTAATTAGTGTTTGAGCCAAGCAAGACCTTTGGGATGCTTTGGTATATAGTTGATTTGGTTTTGCTGAAAAACAGAAACTTTTGCATCAAGTAAGATAATTGTTAAATTTCACTGGAGCGTGAAAAAATTCTGAATTTTTTACACAAGATTAATATATTAATTTCCTCCGTTTTCCTAAGTTTTCAGAATTTTTGGAGTTACAGAAGTATGACTAATGTTCTGGTCTTTACAGGCTGTTCTGTTTTTGATAGATTCTGTTTTCGATGTGTTGTTTGCTTATTTTGATGAATCTATGGGTAGTATCGGTGGGTATGAACCATGAAGAAGTTACAATACAGTAGATATAACATCAATATAAAATTGGAATGAGTTCACAACAGTACCTAAAAGTGGAGATTTGTTTTATTATACTAACGGATCTCACGAGTTTTTTTTGTTGAGTTTTGTGTTGTGAAGTTTTCAAGTTTTGGGTAAAGATTTGATGGACTATGGAATAAGGAGTAGCAAGAGCCTAAGCTCGGGGATGCACAAGGCACCCCAAGGTAATATTCAAGGACAACCAAGAATCTAAGCTTGGGGATGCCCTGGATGACATCCCCTCTTTTGTCTTCAATCCATCGGTAAATTTACTTGAGGCTATATTTTTATTCACCACATGATATGTGTTTTGCTTGGAGCATCTAGTTTTATTTGAGTCTTTGATTTTTAGTTTGCCACAATCATCCTTGCTGCACACACCTTTTGAGAGAGACACACATTAATCGTTAATTTATTAGAATACTCTATGTGCTTCACTTATATCTTTTGAGCTAGGCAGTTGCTCTAGTGCTTCACTTATATCTTTTTAGAGCACGGCGGTGGTTTTATTTTGTAGAAATTGATGAACTCTCATTCTTCACTTTTATTATTTTGAGAGTCTTAAAAATAGTATGGCAATTTGCTTAGGTTATGAATTTTTCCTAATATGATGGGTATCCGAGAGGGATATAACAAAAACTCTCAGAAAGAGCATTGAATATATGAGAAGTTTGATTCCTTGCATTTGTTTTGAGATATAAAAATGGTGATATTAGAGTCATGCTAGAGAGTAATTGTGGATTAGTATAAATACTTGTGTTAAGGTTTGTGATTCCCGAAGCATGCACGCATGGTCTATCATTATGTGATGAAGTTGGAGCATGATTTATTTTTGATTGTCTTCCTTATGAGTGGCGGTCGGGGACGAGCGATGGTCTTTTCCGACCAATCTATCCCCCTAGGAGCATGCGTATTAGTACTTTTCTTTGATGGCTAATAATTTTTTGCAATAAGTATGTTAGTTCTTTATGACTAATGTTGAGTCCATGGATTATACGCACTCTCACCCTTCCACCATTGCTAGCCTCTCTAGTACCGCGCAACTTTCGCCAGTGCATTAAACCCACCATATACCCACTCTCAAAACAGCCACCATGCCTACCTATTATGGCATTTCCATAGCCATTCCGAGATATATTGCCATGCAACTTCCACCGTTCCGTTTATTATGACACATACCATCATTGTCATATTGCTTTGCATGATCATGTAGTTGGCATAGTATTTGTGGCTTGGCCACCATTCATATTTTTTTTATACATGTCACGCTAGATCATTGCACATCTCGGTACACCGCCGGAGGCATTCATATAGAGTCATATTTTGTTCTAGTATCAAGTCGTAATTCTTGAGTTGTAAGTAAATAAAAGTGTGATGATCATCATTATTAGAGCATTGTCCCATGTGAGGAAAGGATGATGGAGACTATGATTCCCCCACAAGTCGGGATGAGACTCTGGACTTAAATAAAAAAATAAGATGCCAAAGAGCCCCAAAAAATAAAAATAAAAGAAAAAAGAAAAAAGGAAAAAAATAAAAAAAATGAGAGAAAAAGAGAGAAGGGACAATGTTACTATCCTTTTACCACACTTGTGCTTCAAAGTGGCACCATGTTCTTCATGATAGAGAGTTTCCTATTTTATCACTTTCATATGCTAGTGGGAATTTTTCATTATAGAACTTGGCTTGTATATTCCAATGATAGGCTTCCTCAAATTTCCCTAGGTCTTCGTGAGCAAGCAAGTTGGATGCACACCCACTTAGTTTTCTTTTGAGCTTTCATACACTTATAGCTCTAGTGCATCCGTTGCATGGCAATCCCTACTCACTTGCATCAATATCAATTGATGGGCATCTCCATAGCCCATTAATTTGCCTAGTTGATGTGAGACTTTCTCCTTTTTGTCTTCTCCTCACAACCTCCACCATATTCAATTCCACCTACAGTGTTATATCCATGGCTCACGCTCATGTATTGTGTGAAAGTTGAAAAAGCTTTAGAACATTAAAAGTATGAAACAATTGCTTGGCTTGTCATCGGGGATGTGCATGATAAATACTTTGTGTGATGAAGATAGAGCATGACAAGACTATATGATTTTGTAGGGATAACTTTCTTTAGCCATGATATTTTGAGAAGACATGATTGTTTTATTAGTATGCTTGAAGCATTATTGTTTTTATGTCAATATTAAACTTTTGTTTTGAATCTTATGGATCAGAACATTCATGCCACAATAAGAAAAATTACATTGATAAATATGTTAGGTAGCATTCCACATAAAAAATTCTGTTTTTATCATTTACCTACTCGAGGACGAGCATGAATTAAGCTTGGGGATCCTTGATACGTCTCCAACGTATCTATAATTTTTTATTGTTCCATGCTATTATATTATCCATCTTGGATATTTTATATGCACTAATATGCTATTTTATATCATTTTTTGGGACTAACCTATTAACCTAGTGCCCAGTGCCAGTTGCTGTTTTTTTTCTTGTTTTTGTCTTTTACAGAAAATCAATACCAAACGGAGTCCAAATGGAACGAATTTTTTTGAGGATTTTTCTTGGACCAGAAGACAACCACGAAGCTTTGGGAAGAGGCCAGAAGACCTAGGAGGGAGCCACAAGCCCTAGGGGTGCACCCCAGGGGGCACCCCTAGGCTTATGGGCCCCTTGCAGACCTCCTCACCCTAATCTTGGCTCCATAAATACCCAAATTTTCCCCGTATACCAGAGGGCACACATAAAATACTTTTCCGCCGTCGCAAGCTTCTGTTCTCATGAGTTCCCATCCTGGGGCCTTTTCCGACACTCCGCCGGAGGGGGATTCGATCATGGAGTGCCTCTACACCAACCTTGCTGCCCTTCCGATGATGTGTGAGTAGTTTACCACAGGCCTACGGGTCCATAGCTAGTAGCTAGATGGCTTCTTCTCTCTCTTTGATATTCAATACAATGTTCTCCTCGATATTCTTGGAGATCTATTCGATGTAATCTTCTTTTGCGATGCATTTGTTGAGATCCGATGAATTGTGGATTTATGATCAGATTATCTATGAACATTATTTCAGTCTTCTCTGAACTCTTTTATGCATGATTAAGATAGCTTTGTATTTCTCTCCGATCTATCGATTTGGTTTGGCCAACTAGATTGGTTTTTCTTGCAATGGGAGAGGAGCTTTGTTTTGGGTTCAATCTTGCGGTGTCCTCACCTAGTGACAGTAGGGGTAGCGAGGCACGTATTTGTATTGTTGCCATTAAGGATAAAAAGATTGGGGTTTTACCATATTGATTGGATCTATCTCTCTACATCATGTCATCTTGCTTAAGGCGTTACTCCGTTCTTGTTAACTTAATTCACTAGATGCATGCTGGATAGTGGTCGATGTGTGGAGTAATAGTAGTAGATGCAGGTAGGAGTCGGTCTACTTGTCATGGACGTGATGCCTATATTCATGATCATTGCCTTAGATATCATCATAAATTTGCGCTTTTCTATCAATTGCTCAATAGTAATTTGTTCACCCACCGTATGTGTTCTTTCAAGAGAGAAGCCTCTAGTGAAAACTATGGGCCCCGGGTCTATTTCTCATTATATATTTTTCAGATCTATAAAACCAAAACCCAAAAATACCTTGCTGTAATTTATTTATATTTACTTTATTTTGCCTTTTATTTACCTTTTATATCTATCTCTATTAGATCTCACTCTTGCTAGTGACCGTGAAGGGATTGACAACCCCTTTTTCACGCTGTGTGCAAGTGTTTGTTAGTTTATGCAGGTGCATCTATTGGGGACTTGCTTGTACCTCCTACTGGATTGATACCTTGGTTCTTAACTGAGGGAAATACTTATTTCTACTTTGCTGCATCACCCTTTCCTCTTCAAGGAAAAAAATCAACGCAAGCTCAAGAAGTAGCACCCACAAACAGCACCAGTAGCCCAGGCTGATGGCCATGTGGCAGGTGGTGCACCAACGATGCAATCACCTGCGCGGCAACAACATCAACGAACCCAGCGGACTGCCGAGCCTGATGATGTATCAATGGCCTCTTCAGACCTGTGGACACAGCAAGATCAGCAGCAGGTACTGCTGGACAGGCGGGCAGAGGATGCTCGTACCACCATTCAACATCGCCGGGAGGCACGCCGCCAATCCTACACGCGTAACAGTCTAGTCGTCGACGAGCCAGTGCCTGCTGTTGGCGGGTACCTACCTTACGAGGTTGGGTGCCCTGCTTTCACGCATGAGCTGCGGCAAGTCTGCTGGCCATCCATCCATGCATCCAAGCCTAAAGTACCAGAAAAGTACGATGACCAGCTGAACCCGGCAGAGTTCCTAGGAATCTACACTATTGTTGTCCAGGCTGCCGGGGTGAAGGGACGAGAAGATCCTTGCCAATTATTTCCCATTGGTGCTCAAGCCCAATGTGAGATCTTGGTTGATGAACTTGCCGAAGAACTCCATTTCCTCGTGGTCAGATCTATGCAATGAGTTCGTTGGTGCTTTCACTGGAGACCCGAAAGGCCCCAGAGAGCCGAGTGACTTGCAGGTGATCCCACAGAGAGAAGGAGAAGATCTGCGTAAGTATACTCAGTGGTTCAGCCATGTTCACCGCAACATACCAGATGTACACCCCGCTGCTATGATCACCGCATTCCATACGAATGTACGCAATTGCAAGATGCGAGAGAAGATGAACATGCGACTGCCGAAGACTGTCAACGAGCTCTACACGTTGGCGGACAGGTGCGCACATGCTGAGGAAGGAAGAAGGCTTCCTGGGGAATAGGTAGGCATCAAAGTCAATTCTGAGGGCGACGACACCGCCACTCCAAAGAAGAAAGGCCGGAGGCACAACCGAAAGCGCAAGGGAAAGACTGTTATGGCCGTCGAAGGGTCAGGAAATTCTAGTCCCGCCAAGAAAACCAAGAGAGAGACCTCCGGCAAGGAAGCTGCTACGTGCGTTGATTGCCAAGTAGCTGCGGTGGGCGAGAAGGCCGGCAAGTCTGATAGGTCGTACTGCAAGATTCACTGTACCAAGGTCACGACCTCCAAGAGTGCTGTCAAGCCAAACAGCTGGTCGAGAAACAGAAGGCTGAGTATGAGAAGCACGACAAGGAGAAGGGCCAGGATGGTACGGGTGGGTCCGACAAGAAGGGTCACAGTGGCCGAGGAGGGCGCCACGGCAAAACTGATACGTCTCCAATGTATCTCTAATTTTTTATTATTCCATGCTATTATATTATCATTCTTGGATGTTTTATATTCATTTTATAGCAACTTTATATCAGTTTTTGGGACTAACCTATTGACATAGTGCCTAATGCTAGTTGTTGGTTTTTTGCTTGTTTTTTACTTCGCAGAATATCCATATCAAACGGAGTCCAAACACAGCGGAACTTTTTGGAGATTTTTTTCTGCCCAGAAGACAACTTGGGAGCCAAGGAAGTGCACGAGGGGAGGCCCGTGGGGCCCACAAGACACCAGGGCGCGCCAGAGGCCCCTGGCGCACCCAGGTGGGTAGTGGGGCCCACGGGAGTCCTTTCCACCGCCTCTCAGCTCTATAAATACCCAAATATTTCAGAAACCCTAGGGGAGTCGAGGAAACACAATTTCAGCCACCGTAAGTTCCAGCACCACGAGATCCAATCTAGAGCCCTATTCCGGCACCTTGCCGGAGGGGAACACGATCACGGAGGGATTCATCGTCCTCATTGGTGCTCCTCCGATGATGCGTGAGTAGTTTACCATAGACCTACGGGTCCGCAGGCAGTAGCTAGATGGCTTCTTCTCTCTTTTTGATTCTCAATACAATGTTCTCCTTGATGTTCTTGGAGATCTATTTGATGTAATAACTTTTTTGGGGTGTGTTTGTTGGGATCTGATGAATTGCAAGTTTATGATCAGTTCTATCTATGAATATTATTTGAGTCTTCTTTGATCTCTTATATGCATGATTGTTATAGCCTTATATTTCTTCTCCGAAACTTTGGTTTGTTTGGCCAACTAGATTGATTTTTCTTGCAATGGGAAGAGATGCTTTGTGATGGGTTCGATCTTGCGGTGCTCAATCTCAGTGACAGAAGGAGAAGTGACATGCATGTATCATTGCTATTAAGGATAAAAAGATGGGGTCTATTCCTACATGAATAGATCTTGTCTACATCATGTCATCGTTCTTATTGCATTACTCCGTTTCTCCATGAACTTAATACACTAGATGCATGCTGGATAGCAGTCGATGTGTGGAGTAATAGTAGTAGATGCAGGCAGGAGTCGGTCTACTAATCTTGGACGTGATGCCTATATACATGATCATTCCTTGGATATCGTCATAATTATTTGCTCTTCTATCAGTTGCCCAACAGTAATTTGTTTACCCACCGTATGCTATTTTCTCGAGAGAAGCTACTAGTGAAATCTACGGCCCCCGGGTCTATTTTCTATCATATTGTTTTTAGATCTATTATTCCAAAAAACCAAAAATACCTTGCTGCACTTTTTATTTATTTATTTTATTTTGTGTTTTCGCTAGATCTATCTATCCAATCTCATACAATTTAATCTATCTCAATGTCGAGGAGGGATTGACAGCCCCTTTTACGCGTTGGGTTGCAAGTATTTGTTATTTGTGTGCAGGTACCGCTTACATAGTGTTGATTGGTTCTCCTACTAGATTGATAACATTGGTTTCATAACTGAGGGAAATACTTGCCGTTGCTGTGCTGCATCATCATCTCCTCTTCGGGGAAATACCAACGCAGATACAAGCAATTAGGAAGAATTTCTGGCGCCGTTGCCAGGGAGACATCATCAACATCTATCAGGTTCCTAATCACAAATCTCATCTCCTTGCAATTTACATTATTTGTCATTTGCCTGATTGCCTCTCGTTTTTGTCTCCCCCACTTCTAAAATGTTTTTGCGAAAAGCACAAAAATATTTGCCTTCTTTTTCATTTGCCTTTTTCTCGTTCGATCTTTTGCTTGCTTTGAACCCATCATCATGAGTGACTTTGGTATGGCAGAAACAGATGATGGCAGAACTCCAAAAATTGGACGTTCTGGTAATTTGGATGCTTAAACTTTTGTTTTGGGACAAGGGAACGTTATAGGAAAAGAAACCATCCAAGAATTCTTTAATTGTGTTGGAACTTTGACTTGTGATGATGCTCCTATTCTTAAAAGGACAAACATGCGAAAGCTATTTCAGCACTAGTTCTGAAACTTGAAAATAGATTTATTCATACTCATTCTACCTTGCAAAGATTGTTTTATGAGCTACCCATTATAAAGGATCCTAAAGAAAAAAAGATAGCCACCCTTGTTCTTATGAATTAATTTGATCACATAGTGACGGAAGCTAGGGAGATCTTTGTTTTTTATGGTATGAACCATGAAAAACTAGTAATAGATAAGATCCTTTACAATAGTAATTATGTGTTAAGACATTTTCTTGGTAATAATATTTTTTTGATGAGAACCTTAAAAAGGAAATTCTCATTTTCGATATGATCCAACAAGTTCTTAATGATGTTAATCAACAATATTCTTGGATTGTAGCCGGGAATCAAAGGGGATACAAAGTTGGGCAACTTGATAATGCTAAAATTTCTATGGACAATGTGTTTCAAGTTATATTTGAGAAAGCTCCTGACAAGAACGCACCTATGGAAAAGAAGAAGAAAGATAACAATACTTGAATCTATGCATTATGCCTAGCTAGGGGCATAAAACGATAGCGCTTGTTGGGAGGCAACCCAATGAATAGAATAATTTTTTTCTCTTTTTCTTTATGTTTTTGTATGTTCACACAATTATGCCTCTATTATGATTGTGTTTTTATGTTTTAATTAGTGTTTGTGCCAAGTAAAGCCTTTAGGATAGCTTTGGCTGACAGTTGATTTGATCCTGTTGAAAAACATAAAATTTTGCATCCAGTAGATCAATTGTTGAAAATCACAGAAGCGACAAAAAATTCTGAATTTTTTACACAACATTGATATACAAATTGTCTATGTTTTCCCAAATTTCAGAAGTTTTGGAGTTACATAAGTATGAGTAAAATTCGAGTCTTTACAGACTGTTCTGTTTTTGACAGATTCTATTTTCGTTGCATTGTGTGCTTATTTTGATGAATATATGGATTGTATCGGGGGGTATAAGCCATGGTAAAGTTAGAATATAGTAGGTATAATGCAATAATAAAATATGAATGTGTTTGCAACAGTACTTAAAGCAAAGATTAGTTTTCTTATACTAACGGATCTCACGTAGGTTTTGTTAAGTTTTGTGTGATTGAAGTTTTCAAGTTTTGGCTGAGATCATGATGGATGAAGGAATAAGGAGTGGAAAGAGCCTAAGTTTGGGGATGCCCATGGCACACCAAGGTAATATTCAAGGAGAACAAAGAAACTAAGCTTGGGGATGCCCCGGAAGGCATCCCCTCTTTATTCTAACAACCATCGGTAATTTTACTTGGAGCTATATTTTTATTCGTCACATGTCATGAGTTTTGCTTGGAGCGCCTTGTATTATATGAGTCTTTGCTTGTTTTGCTTTTTAGTTTGTCACAATAATCCTTGCTGGACACACCTATTTGAGAGAGCCATAGTGATGCTATGATTTGTTAGAATTGTTGTATGTGCTTCACTTAAATTTTTTGAGCTATGGAATTGCTCTAGTGCTTCACTTATATCTTTTTGAGCACGGTGGTGCTTTAATTTTTGAAGAAATACTCTCATGTTTCACTTAGATTAATTTTACAGTTAGTAAATTTTTGAAGAAATTCTCTCATGCTTCACTTATATTATTTTGAGAGAAGGAAAAAATTTATTTATGCTCATGTTCTTGAGTTAAATTTATTTGAGAGCTTGTTAAAAGCAATGGTAATATATTAATCTAGTTCCAAAGTGATAGATATCCAAGAGGGATATAATAAAAACTTTCATGAAATATCATTGGGCAAAATAAACTTGATTCTTTGTAATAGTTTTGAGATATGATGATAGTAATATGTGAGTCATGTTGGTGAGTAATTATGCTTTAGTAAGAATATTGGTGTTAAGGTTTGTGATTCCCTATGCAAGCACGAAAGTCAATAGTTATGCAATGAAATTACATCCTACTTGTGGTGCATTATTCGGTGTTAGTTATGTTTAATGCTCGTTTATGAGAATTTTTGGTTTTTGGTTGGTTGCTTCTCAATCTATTTGCTAGCCTTTCATTGTACTAAGTGGGAATACTACTTGTCCATCCAAAATCCTTAAACCAAGTTCTGCCAAATGAGTCCACCATACCTACCTATATGCGGTATTTCCTTGCCATTCCAAGTAAATTTGTATTTGCCAACTCTAATTTTCAAAATAAATTTCCTTTTTGTGTGCCCGTACAGCTCATGAAGCGGCAGGGGGTGGCCAATATTTTTCCATGCTAGATGTGTTATTCTCAAGATGAGTGTTTATTCACTTGTCATTGCACGAGAGTGTGGCGGTAATAGGGATCCTAGTCTCGAAATGAAAAAGAAATTTACTTTATGTTGTCAAATAATAAATTCCTTGGAAAGTGTTGGTATGGAAGGCACCCGTGGATACGGCTAGCCATGGATTGTGAAAGAATGGTGGAAAAAGGAATAAAGTTTATTTTATGTTTGGGAATCGCCTATGATGTATCTAGCATGGAAAGAATTGGGAATTCTCGGTCGTTTTCGTTGACTGGAAAAGCATGCGTCTCAAAATATTTTATCTCTCAATTTAAGCTTTGAGCTCTGGCACCTCTACAAATCTCTGCTCCCCTCTGCGAAGGGCCTATCTATTTACTTTATGCAATTTTTATTTTTATTTGAGTCTCCATCTTCTCTTATAAAGCATCAACTAGGGAGCACTATGATCATACTTGCGCATTGGATGTACCTAATATTCGAGTGTGTTTCATGAATGGATCAATGATTGAGCATGATGGGCTAGGGACAACTTTTTTTAGTGTTGATATTTTGAAAGACATGGTTGCTTGTTGGTATGCTTGAGTATTGAAATCTTCATGTCAAATATAGACTATTGCTTTGAATCATCTAAAAGTCCAAATGTCCATGCTACAAAATAAAAGAACATGTGATGAGCATGTTAGGCATCATTCCACATCAAAAATTCTGTTTTTATCATTTACCTACTCGAGGATGATCAACAATTAAGCTTGGGGATGCTGATACATCTCCAACGTATCTATAATTTTTGATTGTTCCATGCTGTTATATTATCATTCTTGGATGTTTTATATTCATTTTATAGCAACTTTATATCATTTTTTGGGACTAACCTATTGACATAGTGCCCAGTGCCAGTTGCTATTTTTTGCTTGTTTTTTACTTCACAGAATATCCATATCAAACGGAGTCCAAACGCAGCGAAACTTTTTGGAGATATTTTTCTGCCCAGAAGACAACTTGGAAGCCAAGGAAGTGCACGAGGGGAGGCTCGTGGGCCCCACAAGACACCAGGGCGCGCCAGAGGCCCCTGGTGCGCCCAGGTGGGTAGTGGGGCCCACAGGAGTCCTTTCCACCGCCTCTCAGCTCTATAAATACCCAAATATTCCAGAAACCCTATGGGAGTCGATGAAACACAATTCCAGCCGCCGGAAGTTCCAGAACCACGAGATCCAATCTAGATCCCTATTCCGGCACCTTGCCGGAGGGGAACATGATCACGGAGGGGTTCATCATCCTCATTGGTGCTCCTCCGATGATGCGTGAGTAGTTTCCCATAGACCTACGGGTCCGTAGGCAGTAGCTAGATGGCTTCTTCTCTCTTTTTGATTCTAAATACAATGTTCTCCTCGATGTTCTTGGAGATCTATTTGATGTAATGACTTTTTGGGGTGTTTTTGTTGGGATCCGATGAATTGTGAGTTTATGATCAGTTCTATCTATGAATATTATTTGAGTCTTCTTTGATCTCTTATATGCATGATTGTTATAGCCTTGTATTTCTTCTCCGAAACTTTGGTTTGGTTTGGCCAACTAGATTGATTTTTCTTGCAATGGGAAGAGATGCTTTGCGATGGGTTCGATCTTGCGGTGCTCAATCTCAGTGACAGAAGGAGAAGTGACACGCATGTATCATTGCTATTAAGGATAAAAGGATGGGTCTATTCCTACATGAATAGATCTTGTCTACATTATGTCATTGTTCTTATTGCATTACTCCGTTTCTCCATGAACTTAATACACTAGATGCATGCTGGATAGCGGTCGATGTGTGGAGTAGTAGTTGTAGATGTAGGAAGGAGTCGGTCTACTAATCTTGGATGTGATGCCTATATACATGATCATTTCCTTGGATATCATCATAATTATTTGCTCTTCTATCAATTGCCCAACAATAATTTGTTTACCCACCGTATGCTATTTTCTCGAGAGAAGCCATTAGTGATATCTATGCCCCTCGGGTCTATTTTCTATCATATTGTTTTCAGATCTATTATTCCAAAAAACCAAAAATACCTTGTTGCACTTTTTATTTATTTATTTTATTTTGTGTTTTCGCTAGATCTATTTATCCAATCTCATACAATTTAATCTATCTCAATACCGAGGAGGGATTGACAACCCCTCTTACGCGTTGGGTTGCAAGTATTTGTTATTTGTGTGCAGGTACCACTTACATAGTGTTGCTTGGTTTCATAACTGAGGGAAATACTGATTATGGAGAAGAACTTTCACTTCCTACCCCTTAAGCAGAAGCTCGGGCGGCTCAAGCGCAAGTGCCAGGACATGGGTGACCTCATGAGTGCTCTCACCAAATATGCGGATTCTGATAATACAAAGGACCCTAGTTCTGATGATGATAAGTCTAACAAGGGCAAGAAAAAAGGCGGTGCTAAGGGCCAGCAGTAGTATGTGGCAGGGCACAATGGCAACAACAAGGGTAATGGTGGTAAGCGCAGACACCCCGATGGCGGGTCAGATCTGGTGGCTAACGCCAACACTGGGTATAAAAATCAACGTCGTAATGGCAATGGCAAGCAGCCCTTCAATGAAGGAAGGTCACAGAATCTTGAGGAAATGCTCAATGGCCCTTGTCCAAAGCACGGTTATCCTAACAAGCTATCTAAACATGCTTGGAAGGATTGTTATATCATGCGGGAGTTCAAGAACCAGACATTTCAGCAGCATCACGACAATGGCAATGGGCCGCCTGGCGGGTCAGGCCCCGGATCCCAGGGAGCCGGCTTTGGTGGTGGCGGCTTAAACACTGGCTATCAGAGTCAGGGTAGCCATGGTGACCATAACCAACAGTCTGGTTAGGGCAATCAGCAGAATCACCAGTCTGGGTATCATAGTAATCCTAAGCAGTTAAACAGTGGCCAATATCATGTCTTCACTACAAGCATCTACAAGCGTGATCAGAAAGTTTATAAGCGGGCGGTTTTCCGATTACCATGAACCATAATTGTCCCTTTTGGCCCTGGCATCTTAAGCTGCAAGTAGATATAACAAGGGCGGGCCATAAATCGAGCATAAGCCGGCGATATTGGCCACTGTTTAACTGCTTAATCTGGACGATACGGGGGATCCATTTAAACCGTAATTGTCCGGCTGATCCATTTAAACCGTAATTGTATGGCTGATCCATTTGCTCTCCCACGTATCATCCAAATTATTGATGCAATGGCGGGTTGTGAGAGTCTACGCTTCCTGGACGCTTATTCCGGTTACCATCAGATCAAGATGGCAGTGGAAGACCAGGAAAAAATAGCTTTTATCACACCCTTTGGAGCTTTCTGCTATGTTTCTATGCCTTTTGGGCTCAAGAGTGCCCAGGCGACTTACCAACGTTGTGTTTAGAATTGTTTCCATGGACAGATCGGGCATAATGTTCATGCTTATGTGGATGACATTGTGGTTAAATCAAGGAAGAAGGAGACCTTGCTGGCTGATCTGAAGGAAACTTTTGATAATCTTCGGGCTTATAAGATGATGGTTAACCTGACCAAGTGTGTTTTTGGTGTGCCTGCAGGCAAATTGCTAGGTTTTCTAGTTTCAGAGCGGGGCATCAAAGCTAACCCAGAGAAGATCAAGGCCATCACCTCCTTATCTAAGTCGGCCTATATCAATGATGTTCAGCGCCTGGCGGGTCGTATTGCAGCCTTGAGCCGGTTTATAAGCTGCCTGGGTGAGAAGGCGATTCCTTTGTATCAGATGATGAAAAAGACTGATCACTTTGTCTGGAGTGATGCTGCTAATGAGGCTTTTGAGGCGCTTAAGAAGGAGTTGGCTGAGCCGCCTGTCTTGGCTGCTCTGGTTGATAAAGAGCCTATGCTCCTGTACATGGAGGCTAATAATAAAGCCGTCAGCGTGGCAGTTGTCGCGGAGCGCAAGGAGGCAGAAAAGGAGTACCCAGTCCAGCGGCCGGTTTATTATGTCAGCGAAGTTTTAACAGAGTCCAAGCAGAGATACCCACACTGGCAGAAACTGGTGTTTGGGGTGTTCATGACTAGTCGCAAGTTGAAGCATTATTTCCTTGGACATCCAATTATAGTGGTCAGTTCAGCCCCTTTGGGAGATATCATACAAAACAGAGAAGCTACTGGCTGGGTTGCTAAGTGGGCAATTGAACTCGGGCCACATCATCTTAAATATGTGCCCAGGACAACCATCAAATCTCAGGCTTTGGTGGATTTCATTAATAATTGGACAGAGCTGCGAGAACCTGAGGAGAAGCCGAATAACACATACTGGACGATACACTTTGATGGTTCCAGGCAATTGGAAGGCTCGGGGGCTAGAGTTATTTTATCTTCCTCGCGAGGTGACAAGTTCTGTTATGTTTTGAGGCTAATGTTTCCCTGTACTAATAATGCAACTGAGTATGAGGCTTTGCTATATGGGCTCCGCATGGCCAAGGAAATGAAACTGAGCCGGGTTAGGTGCTTGGGCGACTCAGACCTCGTTGCACGGCAAGTTTCAGGGAAGTGGGATTCTAAAGACCCCCTCATGGCGGCTTATCGTCAGGCAGTCACCAACATCGCTGGTCACTTTAAAGGTTATCAAGTGGATCACATCGACCGACGGTAGAATGAGGTGACTGATGCTTTATCTCGGCTCGGATCTCAGCGTAAGCCGGTCCCCCCTAATGTGTTCCTAGATGTGCTGCATAAGCCGTCTGTCAGGTTCCCTTCAGAGGAAGACCTCGCTATTCCTGACCCGGAGGGGCAGCTGGTGGTGACTTTACGTGCTATTCCAGACTGGACTCTGCCTTATTTGAATTATTTATCGGGGGGCGAGTTACCAAATGATGAGCTCTTGGCACGACAAATCATCCGGCGATCTAAATCCATGACAATCGTCAACGGCGAGTTACACAGGTGTAGCGTAACCGGCGTGTTTCAACGCTGTGTTTCACCTGAGGAAGGCCATGATATTCTTCAAGAAATTAATGCTGGGGACTGTGGTCATCATGTCGGGTCAAGATCCCTAGTGGCTAAAGCTTTCATACATGGGTTTTTCTTGTTGACGGCTCATGCTGATGCTGAGGATATTGTGCGAAAGTGATGGTTGCCAGAAATTTGCAAGACAGGCTCATGTGCTGGCTCAAGAGTTGTGGATGATCCCAATAACTTGGCCGTTTGCGGTCTGGGGGCTTGATATGGTTGGACCCTTTAAAAGGTCTAAGGACAAGAAAACTCACTTACTGGTTGCAGTTGATAAATTTACCAAGTGGGTTGAAACAGAGCCAGTGAGTAACTATGAGGCGGCGATTGCAGTTCAGTTTGTGAAAAAGTTGATCTTCCATTTTGGTTATCCTCATAGTATCATCACTGATAATGGAACAAATTTATCTAAGGGTGCTATGAAAGAGTTCTGTCAGCGAGAGCATATCCGGCTTGATGTGTCATCAGTGGCTCATCCACAGTCTAATGGCCAAGCTGAGCGTGCTAACCAGGAGATATTAAAGGGGATCAAACCCCGGCTCATGGTGCCTTCGGAGCGTACTCTGGGTTTTTGGGTTGAAGAGCTTCCTACAGTCCTTTGGAGCATCAGGACCACGCCTAACAGATCAACAGGCTACACGCCCTTCTTCATGGTTTACGGCGCAGAGGCGGTTCTTCCAAGTGATATTCGTCATGACTCGCCCAAGGTGGTGTAACACCCCTAGTGGTTAGCCACAGTAATCCCCCTTTTGATAATGCCATGTCATCATGATTATCAGTGCCTAGTCATCATTTGCATCATATTGCATTCAGCTCCTAACTCAAAATTCAAATTAAAATTAAAGTGAAAATAAAAGTTGTTCAAATCCAGAAACTAAAATGTTCTTAGTATTGTAAATAATCCAGAGACAATTCCAAAATCATAACCAACATTTACTAAATTAATTATGTGCCTCTAACAGCAACAAAACAGAGGTATTTAATCCATTTTCATTTAATTAAAATCCATTTGCCTCCAGACCAATTTCTAACAGTGAATAAAACTACACTATAATTATGTGGCTAGTTCACCTATTTTACAAAAGTCTATATGGGGCTGAACAATTTGGAAAACAACAACTAAAAAGGAAAACAGAGAAAGCAGAGAAGAAAAGAAAGAAAAAGGAAAAGCCCACAGCGGCTGGGCCCAAGTCGGCCGAAACGGCCCAGCCCGCCGCCTGTCTTCTCCCACCTCCTGCTCACTTCCCCCTCGCTGTCGCTCTCCCCTGCCTCGCCCGCACTCATCGCAGCCGCCCCCCTCCTCCTCGCGCGACAACGCGCCGCTACATGGCGCTCTGGAAGGGATAAGGGCCCCTCCCTGTGCCCCTGGCTCTCCTCACGCCACTCTCTCTATCTCCCCTTTTCCTTCCCCTTCTGCCGACGCATGTCGTCGCCGTTCTTCTCACACCGCCACGGCGACCGTTGACCCCGAGCCTCACCGCCGTGTCCGAGAGCTCCGCTACGGTCGCCCCACATTGACTACGCCGAGCCGTTCGAGTTGAGGAGCCCCAGCGCCGGCGCCAGTGTCGTCTTCCTCCTCAAATCCTCGCCGCCGTTCGGCGACGAATCCGGCCATGTCGAGCCCTCCCCGAGCCCACTGCCTATCCCTACCGCACCACTGTGAGCTCCCGAGTTTTTCCCCTCTCTTCCTGGTCACGTTCGAGCCCGCTAGCTGCTGCCGCCATGGATGCCCGAGCTCGCCGCCGTCGCATTAGTCACCGCCGTCATTCTGGTTAGCCACAGCCGCATCTGAGCACCCGGGCGTGCTCCTGGTGCTCCGTAGAGCTCATCGGTGTGCTCCATTTGCTCGAGAACATCCCGCAACGCCGCCCCCCCACGCCACCACCGAGTGCACCGCCATCGGCCGTCGTTGCACCCGCCGTTTCCGGCCTCCCCACCCGCTGCCGTTTGCCTTGCTGGACGCACGCGAGCCTCCGCGTCTCGTAGCTGCTCGCGGCGCTCGATTTGGCCACCTGTGCGACGAACCCGAGCAGTGCCGCCGTCTTTGTTGCTCGCCGGAGCAACTCCGACGCACGCCGGCGTTCAAACGCCGGTGGGGCCCGCGCGTCAGGTCATTAGCCACTGATTCGTCCACTAACAGTCACTGATGGTGGGTCCGGGTACTGTAGCGTTTAGGTTAGAGCTAATTCATCTGCTGTCTAACAGAGCCACTGACATCTGGGCCCCGCCCCTACTAATTAGCTAATTAGATTAGTTTAAATCCTGTTAGACTAACAGAGGCTGACCCCTGGGTCCCACTGGACCCAGTTGACCAGTCAAACTGCTGACTGGGCTGGCCCCAGTCAATGACAGGTGGGCCCCGCTGACCCTGTTGACTAGTCAGCGCTGACTGGGTCAACTGCTGACTGTGCACAGCTGACTCACCCCCTGGCCCCACTTGTCATTGACTGTGGCTAGCTGACTCTGAGTATAAAAAGAAAATGCACTGTTTATAATTCGAATTTACTAATTAAAATAATTCCAGAAATTAATAAAAACTTTAGAAAATCATATCTTTTAATCTGTAACTCCGATGAAAATAATTTATATATGAAAGTTGATCAGAAAAATCCCACGAATCCGAATATACCCTCCTTTCATCTGTCACATGCCCCTAGCATGATGAACATGGAACTTCCCTCTCCGGATCGTTTGTCCGATAAATCCAAAGACCCGGGAAATATCGTCAGATATTCTCCCGCTCCGTCTGATACGTGTAGTACTGCGTTAGACTACCCCTAGCACTGCGTATTGCCATGTCATGCATCGTGTTGCATCTGTTTGCTTGTATTTATTGTTTCCTCCCCCTCTTCTCTCTCGTTAGACCCCGACGCAGTTCTCGGTACCGACGCAGCTTTGGAGCCCGACGCCACCGTTGACGACCTTGCCCTTGCCGCCGAGCAACCAGGCAAGCACCCCCCTTTGAGCATACCGATATCGCCTATTCCTTCTCTCTCATGCTTGCATTAGAATTGCTGCTGCTACTGCTTTACCTATTCTGATGCATAGCCTGTTTATTGTAACATGCTATTGATACCTTACCTGCTTATCCTAAACTGCTTAGTATAGGCTGGGTAGAGACCTATCAGTGACCCCACTTGTCCCGACTGCCCCGCTGGATTATCCGAAGACCCGATCAACGGGATTGAAGACCAGACCCCGGCACTGCACATCACCCCCCCTTAGTTGTAACGACACTGCAGCGTTACTATCGAGTGCCGAGGGTGAAACCTCTTGTAGCACTTCTGATGTTAACTCTGTAGAGTAGCTATTCGGTCATGGTCCTCGAGGGTGATTCCTCCTTCACCACTTTCGATAACGACGCCGTCGTACACACCTCAAGTGTGAACCCAGCGAGGGTGATTCCTCCGAGTTCACCTTGACGGATACATCGAGTAGGAATCCAAAGAGGGTGATACCTCGGATTCCCCTGATGTTATGGACACATGGATACTTGGACTGTACTATTGTTACTTGGAAAGGCGGGTCGACCCTGAGGGGTACCCGCGTGTGATGTGAAGACGGGTTGCCTGGATGGTGCCCGAGTGATGAATACGAGGCGTGGCCGGGCATTCTTGGCCCTTGCCGCAAGTCCTCGAGACGGGGCGACGAGGTCACATCTTTCGTGAGTCTCTACTCGTTATCGCACCCCCAAGGTACTAACGGTTTGGATATTTGATTCGAGTGGGCCTCTGGTCCGATAGCACTAACCATCACGCGGGAATAAATATGGGTACTCTGCATCGTGGCATCAGCCGAAAGTTCTGTCAGACGTCTAGTTCAGCATTGTGGCACGGTCGGATCGTGCCGACCATCCGAGGCGGTGCTGGTATCCACCCTGCACACAACGACCCGGAGTGCACAGGGCGATGGCCCAAGACCCCTGAGTGCTTAGGATGTAGACCGGCGGGGACCTCTCTGCTGAGCTTTAGGTAGGGCTACGGTGTGTCGTTTGGCCGAGGCCGGGCATGACCCAGAAAAGTGTGTCCGGCCGGAGTTAAGCGAGCGTGGTGGGTAAGTTGGTGCACCCCTGCAGGGAAGAACTAATCTATGCATAGCCGGGTCCTCGGTAACGGACACTCGGAGTTGTATCCCGATCGATACAGCTAGAATTGGATCCTATGGCTCTAGGATTGCTTCTCGCAGGGAGTCGAGAAGGGATCTCCGGACGAGGTTGATGACTGTATGGCTCTAGGATTGCTTTCTCGCAGGGAGTCGAGAACGGATCTCTGGGTGAGGATGAGACTTAATGATACTACTACTTTATACGGTACTAATCTACACTCTTCTAATGCTACAAGACCTCTGAAGATGCTAGTCTTCAATAGGACTAGGCCTTCTCTCTATTCTGGCATTTCTGCAGCCCAGTCCACATATACAGCCTTCCTTTGATAATGTTGCATATGTAGTGTAGATCCTTGCTTGCTGAGTACTTTGGATGAGTACTCACGGTTGCTTTGCTTTCTTTTTCCCCCATATCCATTTGATGCAACCATATGATGGAGCCCCTGAGACAGCGGCCCCCGCTGACGATCGCTACTGCTACTACCCCGAGGGTGGATACTTCCACGAGTTGGCCGAAGACCAGGAGTAGGTTCGGAGGGTCCCAGGCAGGAGGCCTGCGCCTTTCGATCGTAGTGTTTTGTTTTGCCCCGCCTTTTAAGGGCCTATATGTGTTTTCTTTTATATCTGTACTCAGATATCTGATGCTTCCGCTGACGCTTGTATGCGATCTTATGTATTCGAGCCCTCGAGGCCCCTGGCTTGTAATATAAAGCTTGTATGACTTTATTTATGTTTTAGAGTTGCGTTGTGATATCTTCCCGTGAGTCCTTAGGCTTGATGGTGTGCATTTGCGTGTATGATTAGTGCATGATTGAGCCGGGGGCGTCACAAGTTGGTATCAGAGCCGACTGACTGTAGGAACCCCCTTTCCAACTCCTTGGCCGAAGTTGAGTCTAGTGGTCCAAAACTAATTTACTAACTTGGTCGTGTGGCTCACGGGCCCACGTCGCCAATTGGGTGGTATTAGGATCTTTTACTCCTCGACCTTTACTCTGCGAATCTGATCTCTCTTCTATTCGGGTTAAATAATTTTGCTAACTCTAACTCTAGGTTCTCGTAAATACCTTCTCCCGGAGAGCCCCTCACTCCAGATGATTGCTTGGTGCACCAGGAGATTCTGAAGATACTCTCCGATGTTTTCCCGAGACCCTTGTGCCCTTCGCCGTTGCGATCCCTACCATCGATAAATCCTTATGGGTAACTACCTACATTTGTCGTTCATACCTTCATTCTCGATAACTCTTGTTAGTACAAGATACCCTGAACTACTTCCCGCTACTCCGAGAATCCTTTGTGATTACTGCCTTGCAGCTCTTCTCTACATGATTACACCTACGAATAATTCCTCACACTTATCGAGGATCTGTTCATTCCTAGTTGTTCTTATGCTACACAAAATTCTTTGAAATACTATTCGATCTTCGGAAGATCCTCAGCAGCTTATTGCTCCTGAACTCCTTGCCTTCCTGCATTATGGATAAATCCATATTTCTAGTAATCTCCATTGACATCCTCTGTCACTATCATTTCGAGTCCCTTGATTCAAAATATTGAGAATGCTCGCAATCCTCAATCAGATCCTAGAATTCATCCTTCCGGCTCAGACGTCATTTTTAACATGAGCTGGATCTCAATCAATCAAATAGCCATCGATTGTACCCTTAAGCCTACTCTACTTACCCATCCTTAATCAAAGCGTTTGCTTTTGATCCCTTGATTTGGAAATCATAAATCCTTTGCTATTGAGCTTTGAATTAGTCAGTTGATTCTATAATCCAGTGCCTTTGCTTTGTTTCGTCCTCTGATTGTGTGCCGATGCACACATCAACCCCGATATGGACCGTCAGATCCTTTGTTGAATTATCATTCGACAGTGTCCTTTGTATGCAAAAACCTCAAGTTCTTCTCTGATACATAATGCCATTGGTAAATCCTATTCTCTGATTTGTCCAACCATGCTCTGCTTTCGAGCTGGTGATAATTACTCTCGAAACTTGTGGTATATGATTCTAAGATGCCCCGCTGGGTTGAACCTATGCCTTCCTTAATCCGTGTGAACCCGAAAGTTTTTCAGGGTTCATACTCCTCTGGTAATTCACCATGTAGGCTTTCGCACTCAAATCCTTTTTTTATAGAGCAGCGTATGAAAGGTTATGCATTGCAGAAGTGGGAGTCGACCTTGAACTTTGTGTTCATGCCCATGGACATGATGTATATCTAGTCATTAAAGCTTCTCTTAAATTAATTATTCCCTTGGTATAAGTTCATCTTATATCTGGGATCTGGCCTTTTGCAATCGTGGTTCCGACCATGTCCTCCTTTTAATTACCATTTCTCGTGCAAGTTAAACACTTGTCTTCTGTAGAGCAATACCCCAGTCCAACCTCTGTTTTGATCTGTCATCGAGTATTACCCCCTGGTATCTCGAGATTATCATGGAACTACATAACACCTTATGAGTTCTTCATCTACTATTATTTCTCACCGATTCCAATTTTTCCCCGGGTTCTGAGTTGTCAGACACTCAAGGACACCGATAACGGAATCGAGCCCGCATTGCGATTCGACAAGTATTCAAAATCTTCATTGCTTACAAGTTTAATACTCCATAATGTTAATCCTAGCCTGAATGGCTACATCATTATCGTGCTAATACTAACAGTGCTACCTGGTCCTTCTTCCTAGAGCACAAATTTCGACGGTGAGCTAATCTTACGTCGAATTTCCTCATCATATCATTTCTCCTTGAACAACAAACTTGATTTCGAGTTTGTGTCGTACCCATGGTTCCAAATAGCCTTTTGCTTCATCATTTCTTTGACTTGATGTCATCACCGATCGATTACATCTTCATGGAATCTCTCGACAAATGTGTCGTGATCATCATCAGCATTCTGAGCTCTTCCAGGATACCAATTGAATTCATGATGAGAAATACCATCCTTGCCCTTGATGATTTGTGATATCATCGACCACTTTATTGCCTTCCCCCCCCCCAACACAAACTTGTTCATGTTTTGTGTTATACCTTGAGTTCCTTGCTATCCAGCATTTGTTCTTCTTTATCTTGGAAAAATTACCACCTTTTATGTCAAGAATGTCGTGGGAATTTCACCACCTCTTGAGAATTCTTGATACAAGTGTTACTTCTCACCATCACCATTCCTTCTTGGTCCCCGTGTTGTTTATAACTGGAATGCCGACAAATGAACTATGGTGTGTGAATTCGAAACTTCTAGCAACCCTATTGCCTTCTGATGGATCCTTTGTGTATCCAACGTCTGATCTTTACTGGAAGACCATGTCAATGTTATCTCGAAGCATGACTGTGGTACTCCGATCTTCAATAAGAACATTTGAAGCACAATGCTAAAATTTCTTTTTCAATTATCCAAACACCATTGTATGGGTAATGTCATGGAATTTCTCTCCCCTTACCTAAAGCGTTTTCTACTTTCTATCCTGCCATGGATATCATGCTCTGCTTGTCCTTGCGAAGGATATACCCCTGGAATATGTGTTTAGACACATTTTCCTTTCCATTGTTCTGTTTAATCTGATGATCACATTTTCCTTTCCATTGTTTTGTTTAACCTTTCTTGTGATCTATATGATCTAAGCAGTAATAATTCATGGCTTATGTAAACACCTCGGTGTACAAATCTGTCAGTGAGACCCTGTTACTATTGTTGATGACATTCCGGTAACCACCGATGGACGAGAACTTTGCCTATTGGTCCGCCTCGTTTAACGAGCAGGAAGATGGTTCTCTTTGTCCCTCACCCTTGGTACCGACGTTGTTGACAACATAACTGACAGGCTATTCTCTGCCATGCCTTGCTATCATAACCGTGCAAGATGTCAACGTTTTTCCTACTTTTAACCCACGTGGTGGGCCCATAACCCACAGTTCCACAGGATCGAAACCTGACTCTCCTGTACACCCCTGTTTCTAAAAGTTATCCCTTGCGCGTGGCATCATATGTAATTCACGAACCACCTTTCGAGAAATCATCAATTCTGGTATCAGATGCAATACTTATTCTAGTTGCTCTAGACCCCTTTCACACTTTGTTTCAGGCAACGAACGATTGCCTAACCGGTCGAAGCTTCTTATTGCACCTCCGTACCTTGCTCTCGGTGATTTTCTTGAATTTCAACTCGAGAGATGCCCCTATGCGACGTCACTGAGATCGCCCCTAGGTACCTATCTTGTGTTGGGCTCCGTCCTTCCTGAGTCTTTCCCCCTTACTCCACCTCTTAATTCTCGGGACGAAAATTCTTATTAGTGGAGGAGATTTGTAACATCCCTAGTGGTTAGCCACAGTAATCCCCCTTTTGATAATGCCATGTCATCATGATTATCAGTGTCTAGTCATCATTTGCATCATATTGCATTCAGCTCCTAACTCAAAATTCAAATTAAAATTAAAGTGAAAATAAAAGTTGTTCAAATCCAGAAACTAAAATGTTCTTAGTATTGTAAATAATCCAGAGACAATTCCAAAATCATAACCAACATTTACTAAATTAATTATGTGCCTCTAACAGCAACAAAACAGAGGTATTTAATCCATTTTCATTTAATTAAAATCCAAATAAAATCCATTTGCCTCCAGACCAATTTCTAACAGTGAATAAAACTACACTATAATTATGTGGCTAGTTCACCTATTTTACAAAAGTCTATATGGGGCTGAACAATTTGGAAAACAGCAACTAAAAAGGAAAACAGAGAAAGCAGAGAAGAAAAGAAAGAAAAAGGAAAAGCCCACAGCGGCTGGGCCCAAGTCGGCCGAAACGGCCCAGCCCACCGCCTGTCTTCTCCCACCTCCTGCTCACTTCCCCCTCGCTGTCGCTCTCCCCTGCCTCGCCCACACTCATCGCAGCCGGCCCCCCCTCCTCCTCGCGCGACAACGCGCCGCTACAGGGCGCTCTGGAAGGGATAAGGGCCCCTCCTTGCGCCCCTGGCTCTCCTCACGCCACTCTCTCTATCTCCCCTTTTCCTTCCCCTTCTGCCGACGCATGTCGTCGCCGTTCTTCTCACACCGCCACGACGACCGTTAACCCCGAGCCTCACCGCCGTGTCCGAGAGCTCCGCTACGGTCGCCCCACATCGACTACGCCGAGCCGTTTGAGTTGAGGAGCCCCAGCGCCGGTGCCAGTGTCATCTTCCTCCTCAAATCCTCGCCGCCGTTCGGCGATGAATCCGGCCATGTCGAGCCCTCCCCGAGCCCACTGCCTATCCCTACCGCACCACTGTGAGCTCCCGAGTTTTTCCCCTCTCTTCCTGGTCGCGTTCGAGCCCGCAAGCTGCTGCCGCCATGGATGCCCGAGCTCGCCGCCGTCGCATTAGTCACCGCCGTCGTTCTGGTCAGCCACAGCCGCGTCTGAGCACCCGGGCGTGCTCCTGGTGCTCCGTAGAGCCCATCGGTGTGCTCCATTTGCTCGAGAACATCCCGCAACGCCGCCCCCCCACGCCACCACCGAGCGCACCGCCGTCGGCCGTCGTCGCACACGCCGTTTCCGGCCTCCCCAGCCGCTGCCGTTTGCCTTGCTGGACGCGGGCGAGCCTCCGCGTCTCGTAGCTGCTCGCGGCGCTTGATTTGGCCGCCTGTGCGACGAACCCGAGCAGTGCCGCCGTCTCTGTTGCTCGCCGGAGCAACTCCGACATGCGCCGGCATTCAAACACCGGTGGGGCCCGCGCGTCAGGTCATTAGCCACTGATTCGTCCACTAACAGCCACTGACTAGTGGGTCCGGGTACTGTAGCGTTTAGGTTAGAGCTAATTGATCTGCTGTCTAACAGAGCCACTGGCATCTGGGCCCCGCCCCTACTAATTAGCTAATTAGATTAGTTTAAATCCTGTTAGACTAACAGAGGCTGACCCTTGGGTCCCACTGGACCCAGTTGACCAATCAAACTGCTGACTGGGCTGGCCCCAGTCAATGACAGGTGGGCCCCGCTGACCCTGTTGACCAGTCAGCGCTGACTGGGTTAACTGCTGACTGTGCACAGCTGACTCACCCCCTGGCCCCACTTGTCATTGACTATAGCTGGCTGACTCTGAGTATAAAAAGAAAATGCACTGTTTATAATTCAAATTTACTAATTAAAATAGTTCCAGAAATTAATAAAAACTTCAGAAAATCATATCTTTTAATCCGTAACTCCGATGAAAATAATTTATATATGAAAGTTGATCAGAAAAATCCCACGAATCCGAATATGCCCTCCTTTCATCTGTCACATGCCCCTAGCATGATAAACATGGAACTTCCCTCTCTGGATCGTCTGTCCGATAAATCCAAAGACCCGGGAAATATCGTCAGATATTCTCCCGCTCCGTCTGATACGTGTAGTACTGCGTTAGACTACCCCTAGCACTGTGTATTGCCATGTCATGCATCATGTTGCATCTGTTTGCTTGTATTTATTGTTTCCTCCCCCTCTTCTCTCTCGTTAGACCCCGACGTAGTTCCCGGTACCGACGTAGCTCCGGAGCCCGACGCCACCGTTGACGACCTTGCCCTTGCCGCCGAGCAACCAGGCAAGCACCCCCCTTTGAGCATACCGATATCGCCTATTCCTTCTCTCTCATGCTTGCATTAGAATTGCTGCTGCTACTGCTTTACCTATTCTGATGCATAGCCTGTTTATTGTAACCTGCTATTGATACCTTACCTGCTTATCCTAAACTGCTTAGTATAGGCTGGGTAGAGACCTATCAGTGACCCCACTTGTCCCAACTGCCCCGCTGGATTATCCGAAGACCCGATCAACGGGATTGAAGACCAGACCCCGACACCGCACATCACCCCCCCTTAGTTGTAACGACACTGCAATGTTACTATCGAGTACCGAGGGTGAAACCTCTTGTAGCACTTCTGATGTTAACTCTGTAGAGTAGCTATTCGGTCGTGGTCCTCGAGGGTGATTCCTCCTTCACCACTTCCGATAACGACGCCGTCGTACACACCTCAAGTGTGAACCCAGCGAGGGTGATTCCTCCGAGTTCACCTTGACGGATACATCGAGTAGGAATCCAACGAGGGTGATACCTCGGATTCCCCTGATTTATGGACACACGGATACTTGGACTGTACTATTGTTACTTGGAAAGGCGGGTCGACCTTGAGGGGTACCCGTGTGTGATGTGAAGACGGGTTGCCTGGATGGTGCCCGATTGATGAATACGAGGCGTGGCCGGGCATTCTTGGCCCTTGCCGCAAGTCCTCGAGACGGGGCGACGGGGTCACATCTTTCGTGAGTCTTTGCTCGTAACCGCACCCCCAAGGTACTAACGGTTTGGATACTTGATTCGAGTGGGCCTCTGGCCCGATAGCACTAACCATCACGCGGGAATAAATATGGGTACTCTGCATCGTGGCATCAGCCGAAAGTTCTGTCAGACATCCAGTTCAGCATTGTGGCACGGTAGGATCGTGCCGACCATCCGAGGCGGTGCTGGTATCCACCCTGCACACAACGACCCGGAGTGCACAGGGTGATGGCCCAAGACCCCTGAGTGCTTAGGATGTAGACCGGCGGGGACCTCTCTGCTGAGCTTTAGGTAGGGCTGCGGTGTGTCGTTTGGCCGAGGCCGGGCATGGCCCGGAAAAGTGTGTCCGGCTGGAGTTAAGCGAGCATGGTGGGTAAGTTGGTGCACCCTTGCAGGGAAGAACTAATCTATGCATAGCCGGATCCTCGGTAACGGACACTCGGAGTTGTATCCCGATCGATACAGCTAGAATTGGATACTATGGCTCTGGGATTGCTTCTCGCAGGGAGTCGAGAAGGGATCTTCGGACGAGGTTGATGACTGTATGGCTCTGGGATTGCTTTCTCGCAGGGAGTCGAGAAAGGATCTCTGGGTGAGGATGAGACTTAATGATACTACTACTTTATACGGTACTAATCTACACTCTTCTAATGCTGCAAGACCTCTGAAGATGCTAGTCTTCGATAGGACTAGGCCTTCTCTCTATTCTGGCATTTCTGCAGCCCAGTCCACATATACAGCCTTCCTTTGATAATGTTGCATATGTAGTGTAGATCCTTGCTTGTTGAGTACTTCGGATGAGTACTCACGGTTGCTTTGCTTTCTTTTCCCCCATATCCATTTGATGCAACCAGATGATGGAGCCCCTGAGACAGCGGCCCTCGCCGACGATCGCTACTGCTACTACCCCGAGGGTGGATACTTCCACGAGTTGGCCGAAGACCAGGAGTAGGTTCGGAGGGTCCCAGGCAGGAGGCCCGCGCCTTTCGATCGTAGTGTTTTCTTTTGCCCCGCCTTTTAAGGGCCTATCTTTGTTTTCTTTTATATCTGTACTCAGATATCTGATGCTTCCGCTGACGCTTGTATACAAGCTTATGTATTCGAGCCCTCGAGGCCCCTGGCTTGTAATATAAAGCTTGTATGACATTATTTATGTTTTAGAGTTGCGTTGTGATATCTTCCCGTGAGTCCTTAGGCTTGATCGTGTGCATTTGCGTGTATGATTAGTGCACGATTGAGACGGGGGTGTCACAGGTGGCAGCTTACGTTGAAGCAGATAGTGAAAAGGCACGTCAAGACGCCCTGGATGCTTTGGAAGAAGAACGTGATCTTGCGGCAGCTCGCTCTGCGATTTACCAACAAGACCCGCGTCGCTATCATAGCCGCAGAGTTCGAAGCCGGACGTTCCAGGAGGGCGACTTAGTGCTCCCTTTGATTCAGGATCAGACATGCATGCATAAGCTTTCCCCTCCTTGGGAAGGACCTTTTGTGGTTAGCAAGAACCTTAACAACGGGTCATATTATCTCATCGACATACGTGAGCACAACAAGTCACGTACCTTTGAGGAGGAGACCAACCGGCCATGGAACATTGCTCGTCTTCGGCCTTACTACACTTGCTTGTCAAGGTTAAAATGATGGTTTAATTCATGTGAGAGCCAGCTTACTGATAGCGAGGATAAACCAAGGCTATTATGCCACGCTTCATGAACACAAGATTTGAGCCTTAAAAGGCCAGTCTTTTTTGGTCGCACCTTAAAAGCCGACTTATAAATATTGAGATATACATGTCTATACTCTCTGTTTCTGTCTTTACAAGAATTTTATGTTTTTAATCATATTTATATGCAGGCTATAAGTCCCTGAATCAAAGGTCTGGGTTAGCATTGCTCAAAATTGAGCTTATTGTGGCCATGAGCCGCCAGGTGATCCCCTCAAGATTTTTTATGACCATGAGTCATTGGATTATTAACCCACCCTGGCTTTTGACTATAAGTCGCCAGTACAGGAATTGATGGACCCCTTACAGGTTATATGTTAAAATATCAAGTAAGCACCCGAATTCAAAGATGGTGCAAAGCAAAGATGCATATCCGATTTGATCAAGCATACAAAGAAGCTTGATCACATAGCTGTTGTATCATCAGTTAAATAACATGCTCGAAGGCATGACAAGGAAGCCAAATGTTTTTAACTAAACCTATTACATGGCTTCAGTTGAGCCCAAAAAGTTCAGCCAAGTCTTTTAAGGAGTAAAACTACTCCTGTAAGCTAGTTCCTGTGAGGTCCGGGTTATGTCCTGCCGGGTTAACATCATCCTGGCGTCTTGCAGTGGAAGTCTCTGGGTCATCCTGTGCCGGCTCTTCTTCGCTTGCAATCTGAAGATAGTCTGAGGTCCAGTCGATACCAGTTAAGGCTTCGAAGATTGCTTCATGATTCATGACAGGAGAAGGGTCAATATCAGAGGCAAAAATATGCTTACGCCTTTGAGGAGTCAAGTTAACAACGTCGAAAGAAGGCACCTTGATTTGTGTATTGTCTCTATCATAAGCCATCTGGTACTTCTTTAGATCTAGTTCTTGGGTAAGTTGACAGGCCAATGGCCGCATTTCCTTGATGCATTTAGCAAAATCTGCTTCACTGAAGACAGACCCATCATCGTTATACTCTGGAAACCCGCCACCATTTCTTTTGGATCCAACTCGGATTGATAAGCCTTAGCCCGGCTTAGCGAGGCTATTGCTCCTGCACGGGCGGCTGACAACTTCAATTCTTCAATTTGCTTAGGCATTGTGGACAATTGGTCCAGCACATCCTTTATGAGTTGTGGCGGGTTCTTGCCATTTGATGCAGCCACCAAAGTGCGGATACTTCCAGCATAAAGTTTTTCCATCAAGGCATAGACAGCTTTCAGCTTTACCAGCATATTTTGCCCAAGATTAGAGCTCTTGGCCCCTGTCATACATTCAAAACAAGAGTAACCAGGCAAGTTAGTAATCACAGATTTTGAGTCGCCAGGCAAGTTAAGTACTTCAAGTCGCCACGCGAGTTGTTTCAATTGATTGAAATGTTTTACTTACCAAAGATGGCGGCTGTCATTTGAGAAATATGTTGTTTCAAGCCGGCCAATTCTTCAGCCACCGGCTTAAGCTGATTCTCGGTGTCTTCCGCCCGTTTCAATAAAGTGGACCTTTCTGTTTCAAAGGTGGATCTCTCAGCGTCAAAAATTGCCTTGATTTTTTCAAAATCTTCCAAAGAAGATTTGAAGTTTGATTCAGCCTTGTGGCGTTCAACTTGTTCAGATTCCAAGTTTGATGTAGGGTGGAAACCCTAGGGCCGATCTTTCACGAAATGGAGGGGATCCCGTGAAGAACACGAGGGGAAACACGAGGGAAATCATGAGAGGAAACACTCAAGAACAAGTCCAATCACACATCCACTAGACAATCAAACACACAAGATCCACAAGGTACATGAACAACAAAAGGAAAGATACATCGCAAAGTTCATCCCAATCCTTGGAGGAGTTGGGGTCTTGATGATATCCTGTAGGATCTTCTCACATGCTCACATGGAGGGCTTGTACTCCATGGGAGTGGTAGTCTCTCTCTCTCTCTCAAGAGGAGAAGGTAGGAGCATAGCTCACATACAAATGAGCTATCATATTTGCTATCCTAAAAATGGGGAGGAGGAGGTCTATTTATAGTCTAGGCCATGAAGGGGTAAGTGAGCGGGCGGAATGGGTACATGGGCCTCGGCCCGCAGGCATGCACGCAGGCAAGGCCGGATGATCCTGATGGGGGTCTGGATGATCTGGGCATCGTCCAGATGATCCGGGTTCTCGTCCGGATGATCCGGCTCCGCTGAGGGGATTCTGCAAGCTTCGGGTGTCTTTGGACAATTATCCGGATGATCCGGAAGGGGACACGGATGATCCGGACGGAGGTCCGGACGTCCGACCTGGCTCCAGCAGCCGCTCCGTCTTCTTCTCCTTTCTTCCGTCTTCTCTTCCATGCTTCCCTCACGGATGGTGTAGTCGTTCCTTGGTGCTTGCACTCCTCCTCGACATCCGTGAAGCTCTGACAATACCTATGCATGCACACAGGAGAAGTGTCAAGTAGTATACCATCCTCGAAGGGGTCGAGTGAACACGTGTAAAGGAGATGATTCACCTTTGTGTATGTGAAGTAGATGTCGCGCGTGTCACTTGCCAAATGGACTCTTGACATGGTGATGTCCGTAGGATGCTCCACATCATCCCCTCCCCCTTGGGAAAGATCCGACCTCGGATCAAAAACCAAATCACCCTGGGAAAGAGATGGCGTCGCCGTGTAGAAGTGGACGATCACCAAGTATGCGTCATCTTGAAGCTCGAAATGGGCACTCTCCAATGTCGCACCGTCTCGTGATTCCTTCAAAAGGAGCAAAGACAACAAACACTTGGAAAAACAAATGTGGTTAGCATTAGTGCAAAACCAAGCATTCAAGCGGTGATTTACCCAACAAGTGTTGTCATCCAGCATAACATATGGTGTGACATGGGATTGTGGCATGGCATATAAGCACATAATGTGAGCAAAATCAAGGACATCATGGAAACAAGCATGTAAATGTGAGGTAGTGATGCAAATATGTGTGACAAGAGAATAAGCATCTACCTCATGGTCATAGCAATCATGCATAAAGCGCTCGACAAATGGTCGATGGTAGGCATAAGAATCATTCACAACACCAAAATAAATGAAGTGTCTAAACACATGTGTCAAGTGCAAGACAATCCAAGCATAACCTGCATAGGGTGTAGTGAAGATAGTGTGGCACCCAACACAATAGAAAGAGCAATTGTTCATCATGTGTGAGGCAATCAAGTCAAGCATGTAGCGATCAATGGGGCATGGCATATGTGAAGTGATGACATTGTTGCAACCAAGCATATTATAGGAGCAAGTAATCTAAGAATTGGATGCAACACACAAGGTATATATGTCATGAGGCATGGCAATGTGGCAATGATAAGTCGAAGCAAGATCTCTAGAATGTGTGCAATATGTCAAGGTGCAAGCAACACATGAAGTAGGATTCACAATATTCATGCTCATGGTTTGGGGGTTCTCAAAAGAGAAGGATATCACCTTGAAAGCATGTCCTTGTGCATCCTTCACAATGTCGAAACATAAGCAAATGCGGTGTAGAAGCGAGTCGTGGTAGAGTGTATGAGGCTCGCGCTCCAGAGCTTGAATGGTCAACTCACGGGAAGTGGAAGTCGACATGAAGTCCAAGTATCCTACACATGCACACAACAAAAGAAAGAACGTATGCGCATGGTAGATAAACACATCATCCATCATGATGGTTCTCTTCTCTTGCACATAATCATTAGTAGCAAAAGTGCATGAAGAATATGATGCAACAATCTTTATGTTCATGGCATGATGCATATGGTGCAGAGAAGGAAGAGAAGCATGCTTCACAAGAAATATGTCGAAATCTCCAATCATATGTGAGAATGCTATGGGGGCAATCTCATTAGCAAGGCTAAATGCATCGTTGCACTCAATACATGGCAAATCATCAAGCATGAGAGAGGCAACATATGGAGATATATGAGAAGAAACAATATGAATCATGTGAAAAGCATGGTAATGGTTGTCATCAACCACATGAAATGAGCAAGAATCATGGGTGATGCAACATAAGCAAGCATAGGAATCAAGTCGTGCGAACTAGTGGAGCAAAGATGCAACACACTAGAGGAAATCATGGAAATCATGTCATGTGAGCAAATATTAGGCATAGGCAATGCACATGACATATCGCAAGCACAAACACAAAGCAAGATCATAGTATCATCATAGGAATGGGTCGTAGGTGGAACATGGCAATAACAAGCAATATCTCCACCAAGCTTGCAAATACACATACAAGTACTAGAATCAATCATCATGTGTAATGCAAAGCATGGGTCACAAGTGCATAGCAAAGGCATAGTAATGAGCATATCATGTAAAGTGAACATGGCAAGATGGGCATATAATATGTAATGGACAATAACCCATAGCCAAGTGAGGGCCATGTAGAAGAAATGCACGAAGTCTTTGCGTGAAGGGAATGGTGGTAAGGACAACCCATGGGATCCCAAGTCATCATTGCTCTCTAGAGCTTGTTTTTTCAACTCGTGGGATTGCGTGGTGGACAAGTATTCATGGGTACCTACACAAAAGAGACACAAACAAAAGAAATTGTGTGCGTGGTAAATGTACACATCATCCATCATGATGTGTATGTGCATGTGAGAGTTAGCACAAGATAAGCATCGCTCAAAGAAATTTGATGCATGGTATATGAACATGTCATCCATCATGAAAGAATAGTTATTGTGTATAACACGATGGGGACACAAATTGAGAATGCAATTATATGGCACATCAATAGCATTGTTATTCATGGGGAGCATATTGTGCACATAATCATGGGAATCATGCAATGCATGGGGGTGGTCAAAATCTCCTAACATGTATGAGGAAACTATGGGGGTCTCCTCATGAGCAATATTGGAAACATCATATGGAGAAAATGGACAACATCCAAAACAATGCATATCCGAAGCTAGGTGGTCATGGCATGGCATATGAGATAAATGGTGCAAAGGGAGCATATCAATATCATCACAAGAAAAACAAATGCCAATAACCATGGGCTTGTCATCTATGCCATATGTGCAAATTGGGTTCATTTTAATGGCATATGCATAGTCACTACAAAGAGATTGCAAATGTGACACATGGTTTATCTCATGCATAGCATATGACAAGTCAAGCGGATTGTCAAACATGATGTGACCGAGAATTATCACAAGAAATCCTATGTAACATGGCATCACAACTAATAGGCTCCACATGACAATCATCAAACTCATCATAAATGGGTAAATCATCGCATGGGGAAATCATACTAGCATGAAGCATGGTAATAGGTGGATCAACATCATGCAAGCAATCAATGTCCATTAGCGGGACTAGAGCATCAGCTTCACCGATGTTACCTTTGTCATTCCACTCATATGGTGTAGGTGAGGTGGCAAATACCAAATGGTGGTCATCATCATCGTGATGGAACCATGTGGGGGGTGCATCATATTCCACCATGGCCATCGTCTTGTCCAAAGGAAGGACGGAGTCATTGAGGATCGACGCGTCATCATATATGGGACCTAGCACCAAATGAGAAGACACAATAGAGGTAGAGGTTAAGTCGTTAGAAATCAAAGTGGCCTCACATGCCCTATCAACTATCACACTCTCCCTATCTGGTGGCTCACTCACTCCCTCAAGGTAGGTGCACTCAAACTCACATATGGTGGAGTCACTCATCTCACTCAAGTGGTGGGGGTTGTGGCTCTCCTCACTTGGGAATTGGGGCAACTCATCATATATGGGGCTAGTGGTGAAGTCACTCTCACTCTCAATATGGTGGCAAAAGTCACTCAAGTCATCATATGTCACCGTGGTTGAAGGGAAAATCCCATGCTCAACCATCTCGTCACCGTCGCCGTGGATGAAGGCCGAAGATGGCACATCATCACTCTCGCCTCCAAAGATGGAAGCATCATCCTTGCTCGCCACCTTGTCGCTTGCCTCCAAAGCATGTTCCTTGATTGGCTCCATAGTCATAGTCGTCGCCGCACCGTCTTGAAAAACAGTCGAAGTAGACTCGGCACCATCAATGCCACAAAGAGGGATGGCGGTGAAGTCGAACTTGGGAGCATCGTCTTGGAGCTCGTCGGGCTTGGACATCTTGGTGGTACTATCCTCATGCTCGCCGTCTTGGAGCTTGGTCTTCGAGAAGTGTGCTTGGGGTGGACAAGCCTTGGCCTTCATGAGTTCTTGTTCCGCCTTGAGAGCACCAATGTAGTTGTCGTCGAGGGACTTGTAGTTCTCGAGGAAGATAGTCTGGGAGATGTCATTGTGCAATCCCATAATGAAGTGGAACTTCATCGAAATGGGGTCGTCCACGCCGGCTCGTCGCAAGGCATTCTTCATCCCCTTGAAGTACACGTCGAAGGACTTGGATCCTTGGATGGTGTTCTCCAATTGGCGTAGAAGTTGTTCCGTGTAGGTGGGTGGCACGAACTCTCGCCGCAAAGCTCTCTTCGTCTTGGGCCAACTCATGTCGTAGCTCTCTGAAGGTTTGTGAAGCCACCATGTTGACGCGTAGTCATGGAAGTTCGTTGTGGCACACTTCACTTGATCTTCGGGAGGAACTTGATGTAGCTTGAGGTAGTCGTCCATCAGGCGCTCCCAATCAAGATACTCCTCGGGTTCTTGAGTGCCATAGAAAGGAATCGCATGTTCGGTGTCGAGGTCCTAGTAGCTCGTGGAAGTCGCGAACTTGAGCTTGGGGAGCTTCTCTTGAGTGTAGTCTTGAGGTGCTTGTAGGCGAAGATGTTGTATGTCCGTAGGCGAAGATGCCTTGAAGTCGCTTGGAGAAGATGCCAAGGTAGATGGTGAAGTCGTTGAGCGGTGGTTGGTGTTGAGCTCTTGACCTTCACGTTCTTGTCGGTGGTGGTGTCGATGCCGATGTGACCTTGCCGGAGATGGTAGCTCGGAAGGATGTGCACTTGAGCGTCTTCTCGAAGATGAGGAAGATCTCTTGTAGGACTTGATGAGGGCCTTGATCTATTCCATTTGAGCATCCATCTTGGCGTCCAAGTTGTTTTTCATGGCACCAAACTCATCGTTGTTGTTGTAGACCAAAGATGAAATGCTTTGCCTATCCATCACAAGACTCGAGTAGAGGTGAGTAGGAAATGAGATAAACAATACCAAGTTACCTTTTCCCAAAGTTGAGGATGTATCTTGTTTCACTCAATGTGAAATGAAAGAATAGTGAAATTGGTACCGGACTTGTTCACTCACACCTACAAAGTAAAGCTTATGGAGTGGCTTGGTGAGGATAGTGGCACAAAAAAAATTTGATGCAAAATGCTAGCAATAGTCAATAATGTTGAAAGAGATTCACAAGTTCACAAGTGCAACAAGTAGACCAATAGCAATGAATGGCACACGGAAACGCACACACGGATAGATAAATGGGGTCGTGCAACCAAGGAATGAGCACAAAATGTGGAATCCATGGAAAACGCTTGAGTTGCACAACTCAAGAGAGACGCTAGCACGATTGCTCAATAGGCGGATATGACACTTGTGCACAACCTATAAGATGCAAAATGTATCAACTTTCTATCCCAAGTATGCTATTATGTATGGTTCCCGGTGTTTCGCACATGATGATCCAAGATGATCAATATGGTAGATTGATATGCAATGTGGCGATGCTATGGCTATTGCTTACAAGCTCTTTGTTTTTCTCTTTGCTTAAAAGCTTATCCATTTTTTTGATATGGCCACGATGCACAAACCAAGATAACAATTCTGTATATACGGGAACAATCTTGTGACACAAGAGATGATATGATGATATCATGATGAGGATACCAAGATGATATGGTATGCATGCAATGGGAGGTACGGATCACTAATGTGCACAAGTAACGTTGCCGGCAATACTCAATGGCTAGTCTCGATAGGCAAGTGATGCAAAATGGGCTAGGGGTTATCAATACTATGGCAAGAAGAATGTACAATGATGGGATACCATGATACCAAGGTGATATAGAGGTTACCGTTAATGGTTTGTCATGTGTAAGCAAGAGCGGATGATGATATGGTCAATGTCGATGATGACCTTGTGGCGATGATGAGTGACGGTGTTCTTGATGTAAACCCATTCCTAATTAGCCGAAACACCTTAGGAAATGAAAAAACCACGATTCAAAATCTCAAAGGAAAATGTCAAATGGTGGTAGTGGAATGCGGTGGTGTATGTGAAGTTGGCAATGCGGAAGTGCAATGATGGGTTATGCGAGTCGAAGTTGAGGTCACCGTCCCTTAGTAGCCGAAATACCTTAGGAGACACAACCCACAACTCAAACAAGCTCAAACAAAATTGGGTTAAGTTGGGGTGGCGGAAATGTATGGTGGGCAAGGTTATGCGAAAGTGGTGGTGGTGGTTGATGAAGAAGCAACCATCCCTAAGTAGCCGAAACACCTTAGGAGACTCAAATCACTACTCAAGCAACCACAAATGCGATGGGGAACAAAATGGGTTAGGTTGCGGAAGTCGGTGGTGGTAATGCGGATGGTATGGTGGAGGGCCTAGGCAAACTTGCCAAATTTCAGAAAATATGGTGGAGTCAAATGATGGTGGTGGTATTTTTATGGGATGGGGATGTCAAGAGCTTCAAAAAGAGCTAAAGAACGTCAAAATCGGACTTCGGATGAATTAGTTATGGCTGAAACAAGAATTCAGCCCTGTCAGTGTCAGGGTTACCCGGACATCCGGGAGTAGGTCCGGATGATCCGGGTTCGTCCGGGAGAGGGTCCAGCTGATCCGGGCTGGTTCGGATGATCCGGGAGCACTGCCGGATGATCCGGGCAGGTCAAACTGCTCGGGATTTCCTCTCGGGGACGAATTTTGTGGCAGAATTTTTGATTTTGTGGGTCAAAATTGGTGAGATTTTGTGGATGGAAGGTGGGGAAACTTGTGGAGAAGCTAGATCCACTCGAAACACAACGAATCCATGGATCAAATCCAACAAAACTTCATCAAACCAACAAATCACAACAAAATTTGGGGCTATTTTTGGTGGGGATTTTCGAAATTGGGGAAGAACACAACAAAATTAGGCTAGAAAAATAGGGGTAGGGGCTCCAAATTCGTGATCAACGTGGCTCATGATACCAAGATGATGTAGGGTGGAAACCCTAGGGCCGATATTTCATGAAATGGAGGGGATCCCGCGAAGAACACGAAGAACACGAGGGGAAACACGAGGGAAATCATGAGAGTAAACACTCAAGAACAAGTCCAATCACACATCCACTAGACAATCAAACACACAAGATCCACAAGGTACATGAACAACAAAAGGAAAGATACATGGCAAAGTTCATCCCAATCCTTGGAGGAGTTGGGGTCTTGATGATATCCCGTAGGATCTTCTCACATGCTCACATGGAGGGCTTGAACTCCATGTGAGTGGTAGTCTCTCTCTCTCAAGAGGAGAAGGTAGGAGCATAGCTCACATACAAATGAGCTATCATATTTGCTATCCCTAAAAATGGGGAGGAGGGGGTCTATTTATAGTCTAGGCCACGAAGGGGTAAGTGAGGGGGCAGAATGGGTACATGGGCCTCGGCCCGGAGGCATGCACACATGCAATGCCGGATGATCCGGATGGGGGTCCGGATGATCCAGGCATCGTCCGGATGATCCGGGTTCTCGTCCGGATGATCCGGCTCCGTCGAGGGGATTCTGCAAGCTTCGGGTGTCTTCGGACGCAATTATCCGGATGATCTGGAAGGGGACCCGGATGATCCAGACGAAGGTCCGGATGTCCGGCCTGGCTCTAGCAGCCACTCCGTCTTCTTCTCCTTTCTTCCATCTTCTCTTCCACGCTTCCCTCGCGGACGGTGTAGTCGTTCCTTGGCGCTTGCACTCCTCCTCGACATCCGTGAAGCTCCAACAATACCTATGCATGCACACGGGAGAAGTGTCAAGCAGTATACCATCCTCGAAGGGGTCAAGTGAACACGTGTAAAGGTGATGATTCACCTTTGTGTATGTGAAGTAGATGTCACATGTGTCACTTGCCAAATGGACTCTTGACATGGTGATGTCTGTAGGATGCTCCGCATCAAAGTTCTTCTTTAAGCCGGCCAAGTTTGACTCGCCCAGGCTTAAAGCTTCCTACAAAAGGGTTACAAACAAGAATATCATTCAAAGAGAACAACATATGTCTGCCAGGTTGGTTAGGTCAGCATTGGACATGGATGTTATGGTAAAACTATTCAAGTCCCAAACACATTGCAAGCAATATCCTTGGCACTTGGGGGCTAATGTACGTTGTTATTTTCAATCTATACTATAGAAGACCCGACTCACCTCATGAAGCTAAGCCGGCCCTTGGGGGCTATAGGTAATTCTTCAAAGTGGTCGTATTCTCATCTCATGAAGATAAGCCGGCCCTTGGGGGCTACATCCTGTTTTCTTTTCCAGAGTGTCTAAAGACCCGGCTTATCTCATGAAGATAAGCCGGCCCTTGGGAGATACATGATGTTTTCCTTTTCAAACAAAGTTTAAAGAACCAGCTTATCACTTGCATGATAACCCGGCCCTTGGGGGCTACACTTTGGAATCTTCACATTTTTCTTCAAGTCTTAAACATACTCAACGATTTTCCTATGATCAAGACTTGGGGACTACATAAGGATATATAACAGGAGAAAATAGTGTACCTCGTATTTCTTCCTCATCATGTTTACTAAGCCGGCTTATATATCCTGGCTTGTAGCCACACGGCTTAAGTAGCCAGCATGAAGGTCTTCAACACTAAGGTCTTCATAACTGGGCAGATCAAGTTTGGATTTACCCTTTTCCAGCAAAGGCGACTCTTCTTTGGCCGTGTGCTTGGTTAACACATTGGAGGTCTCAGGTGTTTTCTGACTCGCCCCAATGATAGCAATATCCTCATTGTTCTTCTCAGGAGGAATCTCTTTAGTTGTGTTGATTGGGCTTGAGGCAACGATGGGGCTTGGCGGGTTAAGGTTATCCGCCGGGTTAGCATCAGCATCATTGGCCTCAGAGGCAGGTCTTTGAAGAGCCGCCCACTTTTTGTTTCTTGCTTTTGGCATTAGCCCTGTGGTCAGAATAGAAGGTTTAAAAACACATGACAATAAGTTTTAAAGCTGTCAATAAGTACAAGTACTCACCCTGGGTTAATAACGAAGGCAGGCAGCTAGGTTGAAGATGAGCCGCCTGAAGACGGTGGTGACTCTTGATAATTCGAATCAGATGGGTTAAGAGGCTGTCTGATAAGGCTTGCTTTGGGCAAAGACAGAGTTGGGCTATGTGGCACCTCGTTATGTCGCTTGCGAGAAGGGTTATGAGTTAAGCCGGCCACTAGGTCTTCAGAGCCTCTACTCTGAGTTTGTCATTTTAATTCATGTTGAGATTTCTTCAAAATAAAGTATGGGTCTAAGTGAACATTTGGATGAGAAAAGCTTACTTTCTGGATGACCCGCCTTATCTTCTTTGCAGGCAAGGAGTCTGAGCCGAAAGAGATAGAGATTACCTCAGCGTCATCAGCCCGGCTTGTTGCCACATCATCCTGAGAACAAGAGGCATTAGCTAAGTCGATAAAGAGATGGCCAAGAGAATCGAGTTCTACCTCTGATTGGTCATCAGCATCTACTGACTCGCCCATAGTAGCCGGCTCAGTTATAGCGACTGGTTTGTTGTTTTTCTGCCTTGGGCCAGTCCTGGTTTTGGCTAAAGCAGTTTTCCTCTTCCTGTTCCAGAAAGCAGAGCCGGGCTGTGTAATAAAGAGGGATTGACAAGTGAGACACAGAATAAATCCATGATATTAAGCCGGATATAAACGAGTACTTACAGGTGAGGCCTGGTTGAGCTTGAAAAACGGTAACAGCCCTGTCTTGTTACAATTTTCTTGAGGCTCCCCAAGCAAACTCTTCACAGTTTTATTGACCTCATCAGCTGTAAAATCATCAGAGGTGTACCACTGAGGGTCATTTGAATCACCTGAATATTCGCACATTAAGCCAGGTCGCCGGCTTAAGGGAAGAATTTTCCATGAAACCCAACAACAGGTTAGGTCAACTCCAGTTAACCCATTGGCTAGCAAGGCCTTTACTTTTGGATGAAGTGGGAGCGCCTCAGCATGTTCATCTGGAAGAAGCTTGCTTGGCGGGTCAAAGTTGATGGGGAGGTGATCAGCCCTATAACCCGGCAGAGGGTTCTCATTAGCTAGGGCGGTATTCTTACAAGAAAACCAAGTCTTAACCCATCCTTTAGGGTGACTTGGTAGGGTGGCTGGAGGAAAACCACCATCCCCGCGTCTCTGGATTGAGACTCCACCCAATTCTTGACTTGGGCCATCCGCACATTCAGTCTGGCGGTTCATATAGAAGAATTCTTTAAAGAGAGCGACAATAGGCTCCATTTGCGTATATACTTCACAGAAAATTTGAAAGTGGCAGATATTTGATACTGAATTTTGGCCTATATCTTGAGGATGACGATTGAAATAGTGCAAGGCGTCTCGGAAAAACTTTGACCCAGGCGGCGTTAAGCCTCTGAGGATATGATCAGTAAAAACTACTACTTCTCATTCACCGGGTCTAGGGACATTATCCCCTTGACTGACTCGCCAGCCAATTTGCTCCTGAGTCGCCAAGAGACCTTGGTCTTGATAGTCCTTGAGGATGGTTTCGGTGACAAGGGAAGGCCCCCATTGCAGATGGTGGCTTTTGACATACCGAGCCGTCTAAATACAATAAAAAACTATGGAAACATAAAGGGGTGAGTTACTTAAAAAGGCAATGACTTGTCATCAACAGTTATATGAATAAGCAGCATAAGGGCGAGTCGCCCCAAACGGTGGTGAGTTATTTTAAAGAGGCAGTTTCTGAAGCATTGGCGAGTTACAGATATGTTGGCAAGCCACCCAAGATATAAGGGCGGGTTAGCTAAGTTCGGGATTGTTGAAATTTTGCTAAGTGTGGAACAAACAAGTTTCAGACTAGAACAACTATATTTGTGGATCTACGGGTAGTTCAAAAAAGAAAAATAATGGCTAAACCTAACAGTGGCCGCATAAGCTACTAAGGAACTGTTTGCAGATTTTGAACAAAGCAGGGTCTATTCAGATGCAAGATTAGTGCTAAAGCTATTCCGCAATATTTCTATGGTCATCTCAGATCCAGTATGAAATCTACTCAAGATATTATAATGAAGAACAGATGAACACCGACGAACACCGACGAACCCTATGAACTCCAACGAGGTAATGTGAATCTAAAGGAGGGGAAGTTCCCTGGCTGTACTGGTGAAGAGCGGAGATAGGCTACTCAACTCCGATGAAGGCGGTGTGGTGTTGCGATCCCAGGCAAGGGGGCCAGCGCAGGTCGATGGACGCAGCGGAGCTCCGGTCGCTGAGGGTTACGAGAGGAAGATGAAGTGGAGAAGAAGAGGTAAAGAATAAAAAGAGGGCCGCTTACGCCTATTTATAAAGGAAAAGTAACAGTAAATGGCAGGTGCGAGAATCGAGGTGGCACAGTAATTTCTGGAACAAACAAACACCTTGGTATAAACAAAAGATGCCTCGGTTTTCAGGATAAGTGGATTTGCACAAGATTTGGTATGACGTCATGAAGATTTTCCTGAAATTATGGAGATGACATCATCTTTTTGTATGGCGGGATATGAGTGTTCTTTAGAACTGAGAAGGCAAAGACCCAAGGAGAAGACTCGCCAAGCTGAAGGATGAAGATTGACATTAACAAGTTCAAATCAATCTGGGGCCTAATGTTGGGAATATAACCCCGCGGTATAACCCGCCCTAATAGGATCAGGTCCGATCATTGGTGACTTATGAAGCTGGGCCTCAGATAGGCCAAGACGATCAAGACACAGGACCAGAAGGGCGGCTCACAAGATGGGCCGGCTTAGGGCCCGGAGTCAGAAGGTGGCCCAGAGGTGTAAGCCGCCATATGCTGACTTCTCTTATAAGGCAAGGTGACTTATGATAACCCACAAGTATAGGAGACCGTTTGCAGCCTTTTTTGATAAATAAGAGTGTCGAACCAAATGAGGAGCTAAAGGCAGAACAAATATTCCCTCAAGTTCTATCGACCATCGATACAACTCTACTCACACTTAACGTTTGCTTTACCTAGAACATGAATAAAACTAGAAGTACTTTGTAGGTGTGGATAGGTTTGCAAGATAATAAAGAACGTGAAAATAAAAGTTAGGTGCTGTTTAAATAAAGAAACAATTAAGTTTAGTAAAATGAATGTGGATTAGTGGTGGTAGGATTTGCGGAATTGTCCCTTAGCAATTGACTACGTTGCTTAGGCCGATAGCAAGTTTTTATGTGGGAGTGGCCTCTGCTAGCATGTCCTCCCTTACTTGGAATTCTATGCACTTATGATTGGAACTATTAGCAAGCATCCGCAACTACTAACGTTCATTAAGGTAAAACCCAACCATAGCATTAAGATAAATATTGGTTCCCCTTCAATCCCGTACGTATCAATTTCTATGTTTAGGCTGAAGCTGCTGTCACGCTTGCCCTCCAATGCATAGTCCTATCAACATACAACTAACCCTATGGTGTGATCCACACACGTGTTCATATGATGGGCACCAAAGGACAGCAACATAACCACAAGCAAATTAAACCAACCATAGCAATTCACCAATTACAGGCAGGACAACAAAAATCTACTCTGACATCATACAATGGCAACATATCATTGGATAATAGTATGAAGCATAAAGCACCATGTTCAAGTAGAGGGTACAACGGGTTGCGGGAGAGTGGACCTTAGAATATAGATGGGGGAAGGTGATGGAGTTGTTGGTGAAGATGACAGAGTTGTTGGTGTAGATCGCCGTCACACGATTATTGCCCCGGCGGCGTTCCGGCGCCACCAGGAGAGAGGGGGAGAGAGCCCCCTCCTCCTTATTCTTCCTTGCCCTCCCCTAGATGGGAGGAGAGTTCCCCCTCTGGTCCATGGTTGCCATGGCGGCGGAGGGGCAGGAGCCCCTCCTAGATTGGATCTATCCCTCTGTTCTCTTATGGTTCGTATTCCTGGCTTCTGGCCGAAAACCGTTTCTTATATTCCTGGAGATCCGTAACTCCAATTGCGCTGAGATTTTAACACGATTTTTTTCCGGATATAAGCTTCCTTGCACCTGAACTAGAGCTCCAACTGACTTACGAGGAGGGCATAACCCACCACCACGCGCCTGGGCTGCCTGGCGCGCCCAGGTGTCTTGTGGTGGCTGTGGGCCCCCGTTTGCGATGATTCCACCTCCCAAAAATCACAAATATTCCAAAATAATTCTTCATAAATTTTTATCGCGTTTGGACTTCATTTGATATGGATATTCCGTGAAACAAAAAACATGCAACCAACAGGAACTGGCACTGGGCACTGGATCAATTGGTTAGTCCAATAAATCATATAAAATGTTGCCAAAAATATGTGAAAGTTGTATAATATTGGCATGAAACAATAAAAAATTATAGATACGACGGAGACGTATCAGCATCCCCAAGCTTAATTCCTGCTCGTCCTCGAGTAGGTAAATGATAAAAAAGATATTTTTTGATGTGGAATGCTACCTAGCATAAACTTGATCATATGTCTAATCATGGCATGAATATTAAGACATGAGTGATTCAAAGCAATAGTCTATAATTTTACATAAAGACATCAATACTCAGGCATCCCAACAAACAATCATGTCTTTCAAAATATCAACACTAAAGAAAGCTATCCGTACAAAATCATATAGTCTTGTCATGCTCTGTCTTCTCGACACAAAGTATTTATGATGCACAACCCCGATGACAAGCCGAGCAATTGGTTCATACCTTTTAACGCGCTTCAACTTTTTCAACCCTCACGCAATACATGAGAGCAAGCCATGGATATAGCACTATGGGTGAAATAGAGTATGATGATAGGGGTAAATATAGAGAAGACAAAAAAGTAAGAAGGTCTCACATCGACGCGGCTAACCAACGGGCTATGGAGATGCCCATCAATTGATATCTATGCGAGGAGTAGGGATTGCCATGCAACGAATTCACTAAGAGCTATAAGTGTATGAAAGCTCAACATGAAAACTAAGTGGGTGTGCATCAACTCTATAATGAAAAATTCCCACTAGTATATGAAAGTGACAACATAGGAGACTCTCTATATGAAAAACATGGTGCTACTTTGAAGCACAAGTGTGGAATTAGCAAGCCCCTTCTCTTCCTTCTTTCTTTCATTTTTTTCTTTTTCATTTTTTCATTTTTTTTCTTTTGGTCCGGAGTCTCATCCCGACTTGTGGGGGAATCATAGTCTCCATCATCCATTCCTCACTGGGACAATGCTCTAATAATGAAAATTGATGATCATCACACTTCTATTTACTTACAACTCGATAATTATAACAAAATATGACTCTATATGAATGCCTCTGGCAGTGTACTAGGATGTGCAATGATCCAGCGTAACATGTATAAAAAATGATGAACGGTGGCTGAGCCACAACTACTATGTCAGCTATATGATCATGCAAAGCAATATCACAATGAATGCTCAAGTCATCAAAACGGAAGCAGTGGAAGTTGCATGGCAATATATCTCGGAATGGCTATGGAAAGGCTATAATAGGTAGGTATGGTGGCTGTTTTGAGGAAGATATAATAAGGCTTATGTGTGATAGAGCGTATCATATCACGGGATTTGGATGCACCTACGAAGTTTGCACCGACTCTCGAGGTGAGAAAGGGCAATGCACGGTACGTAGAGGCTAGCAAATTGCGGAAAGGTAAGAGTGTGTTTAATCCATGGACTCACATTAGTCATAAAGAACTCATATACTTATTGCAAACTTTTATTAGCCCTCGAAGCAAAGTACTACTACGCATGCCGGTAGGGGGATAGATTTGTAGGAAAAGACCATCGCTCGTCCCCGACCGCCATTCATAAGGAAGACAATCAATAATAAATCATGCTCCAACTTCATAGCACAACGAGAGACTATACGTGCATGCTTCGGGAATCACAAACCTTAACACCAATATTCTTACTAACCACAACCGTTTACTAGTACCTCCCACATATTACCATCTCTATATCGTAAAACTATTGCAAGGAATCAAACATATCATATTCAGTAATCCATAAGTTTTATGTAGGATTTTATGACTAACCATGCAAACGACCAATTCTTGTTGACTCTCTAAATAGATATAAGTGAAGCATGAGAGTTTAATTCTTTCTACAAAAGACCATGCTCTAATAAATATAATTGAAACAAAAGAGCATTCTTCAAATAACTATTTTCCATGTGAAGAGAAACAGGCAATCCAAACTTCAAATGATATAAGTGAGGCACCTGAAGCATTCTATAAAGCCATACTCAAAAGATATAAGTGAAGTGAAATGAGAATTCTATAAATCAACCATGGAATATCTCATACCAGCATTGTGCATAAAATAAAAGTGAAAACTGAACACAAAAGACGCTCCAAGATTTACGCATATCACATGAACGAAATGAAGACGAAAACATACCGATATTTGTTGAAGAAAGATGGGATGCCTTCCGGGGCATCCCCAAGCTTAGATGCTTGAGTCTCCTTGAATATTTACTTGGGGTGCCTTGGGCATCCCCAAGCTTGAACTCTTGCCTCTCCTCCTTCTCCTCATATCGAGACCTCCTCAATCTTTGATCACTTCATCCACACAAAACTTAACAGAAAACTGGTGAGATCCGTTAGTATAATAAAGCAAATTACTACATTAAGTATTGTTGCAAACCCATTCATATTTTGTTTTGCATTGTAGTGGCTGTATTATAACTTCTCCATGGCTTATACACCAATAAAATCAATAGTTTCATCAAAACAAGCAAAACAATGCATCAAAAACAGAATCTGTCTTAAACATGACAGTCCGTAGTAATCTGAACTTCAGCCGTACTTCGGGTACTCCAAAAATTCTAAAAAATTAGGACAAAATAAACAATTTGTATAGAAATAATGTGAAAAAAGTTTCAGAAGCTTTTGACATTCCAATAAAAAAAATGTAAAATCACGCACTACAGCCAAAGTTTCTGTTTTTGCACCGCACGTACCAACAAGCAATCTAATCATCCTAAAGGCAAATCTTGGCACATTATTTTTATAATACAATGTATTTGTACAAGGGGATAGTTATTTTTGTTGAAAAGTTTCTGTAATCAAGATTCACAAAGTTTCGATGGGCATGAATGAAGTTCAAGGCTAGCTCCCACTTCCACGGTGCTCGTCTTTCTCACTTTCACTTTTCTTTTTGTGAAGTTTTAAGTTTCCCTCTATATTTTTTTGTGTTTAAACTTTATGAAATCACTCAACAGAATAAAATGACTTTCAAAACCTTTTGGGTTGTCTCCCTGGCAGCGACTTCTTTAAAGCCATTAAGCTAGGCATAAAGTGCTCAAGTAATGAATCCACCCGGATCCCAAGGTATATCAAAGCCAATTTTAATTAACAATGATTTGGCATTTAGTAGTGAGCACAAAGCAACATATATCATGCAATGACGAAGTCTAACTCTCTTCCTATGCATCAGCATGTCATACAAGAATAATTCATGCACATCAAGTAAAGGCTAATACATAGCATAAGCAGTTTCTTGCAATTTTATCGTGTTGGAAACATAGAGAGGTGGAGATGTAGTTCCTATCTCATAATAATTGCAAGTAGGAGCAGCAAGCACATGCATATATATTCATCAAAATTATCATGTGCAACAGTAAAAGGCAACCCATCAATATAATCCTTAATAAGTGCAAACTTCTCCGATATGGTGTAGTTGGGAGAATTCAAAAATATAAAAGGACTATCATGTGTGGGTGCAATAACAACAATTTCATTCTTAACATAAGGAACTATAGCAAGTTCATCTCCATAAGCATAATTCATATTGGCATCATGGCCATAAGCATAGCAATCATCAAGTTCATCAAAAAGGGATATTTCAAATGAATCAACGGGATCATAGCAATTATCATAGCATTCATCCTTCGGCAAGAATGAAGGGGCATTAAACAATGTATGAGTTGAAGAGTTACTCTCATTAGAAGGTGGGAATGGGTAGCTAATTCGTTCTTCCTCCGTTTGTTCTTCGCTCTCCTCATCATCTTTTTCATCCAATGAGCTCACAATTTCAGCATCTTCTTCTTCCATAGTCTCCTGCAAAATATTAGTCTCTTCTTGGACAGCAGAGATTTTCTCAATAAAATCATTAATATCAGAATTATATTCATAATTATCATAGCAATATTTAAGTATAGCAAAATTTTCAGGTCTGTAAACAGCATCATCATAATCTTCATACTTTTCAAACATAGATTCAATTTCATAAGCACCCTTAAAAGCAACAAATTCTTCTATTTGTTCCACATCATAGTAGTCATATCTACCATTAGCATAAGAAGCTAAGGTTTCATATTCATTAAATTTGCGTGAAAAGGGAAGGTGTGGAGCCTTCATCCTAGAGCAACAAGTATAATCATTTCTCAAGCATAGTTGCCGAGCATACCAATGCAACATATGAATTAGATCCCATAAGAGTTTCCCTTTTTGTGTCAAGCAATAATCCCTAAAGTATTCACGTTGATCCAACATGTCTCCCATTATCAAGTTGAATGGGGTTTTCTCAGGATTATCAAAGTAGTGCATAATATTTTTCGAATAATGTGCATCGAGGGTTTTAGGAGGTTCCCCATCTCCATGAGTAGCAAGTACAACTAATTTTTTTGGTGTTTCGTGTTCCGTATCCAGAACTAAAGATAGAGAACAACTCAGAACAGAAAATAAAAACTACTTAGTGATAAAGCAAACAAGCACACACGAGAATATTCACCCCACGCTATTGCTCCCCGGCAACGGCGCCAGAAAAAGGTCTTGATAACCCACAAGTATAGGGGATCGTTTGTAGCCTTTTTCGATAAATAAGAGTGTCGAACCCAACGAGGAGCTAAAGGCTGAACAAATATTCCCTCAAGTTCTATCAACCACCGATACAACTCTACGCACACTTAACGTTTGCTTTACCTAGAACGGGAATAAAACTAGAAGTACTTTGTAGGTGTGGATAGGTTTGCAAGATAATAAAGAACGTGAAAATAAAAGTTAGGTGAAGTTTAAATAAAGAAACAATTAAGTTTAGTAAAATGAGTGTGGATTAGTGGTGGTAGGATTTGCGGAATTGTCCCTTACCAATTGACTATGTTGCTTAGGCCGACAACAAGTTTTTATGTGGGAGAGGACTCTGCTAGCATGTCCTCCCTTACTTGGAATTCTATGCACTTATGATTGGAACTATTAGCAAGCATCCGCAACTACTAACGTTCATTAAGGTAAAACCCAACTATAGCATTAAGATAAATATTGGTCCCCCTTCAATCCCGTACATATCAATTTCTATGTTTAGGCTGAAGCTGCTGTCACCCTTGCCCTCCAATGCATAGTCCTATCAACATACAACTAACTCTATGGTGTGATCCACACGCGCGCTCATATGATGGGAACAAAAGGACAACAACATAACCACAAGCAAATTAAACCAACCATAGCAATTCACCAATTACTAGTAGGACAACAAAAATCTACTCAGACATCATAGGATGGCAACATATCATTGGATAATAGTATGAAGCATAAAGCACCATGTTCAAGTAGAGGGTACAACGGGTTGCGGGAGAGTGGACCGATGAATATAGATGGGGGAAGGTGATGGAGTTGTTGGTGAAGATGACAGAGTTGTTGGAGTAGATCGCCGTCACACGATGATTGCCCCGGCGGCATTCCGGCGCCACTGGGAGAGAGGGGGAGAGAGCCCCCCTCCTTCTTCTTCTTCCTTGGCCGCCCCCCTAGATGGGAGGAGAGTTCCCCTTTGGTCCATGGTTGCCATGGTAGTGGAGGGGCAGGAGCCCCTCCTAGATTGGATCCATCCCTCTGTTCTCTTCTGTTTCGCGTTCCTAGCTTCTGGTCGAAAACCGTTTCTTATATTCCCGGAGATCCGTAACTCCAATTGCGCTGAGATTTTAACATGATTTTTTTCGGATATAAGCTTCCTTGCGCCCGAAGTAGAGCTCCAACCGACTTACGAGGAGGGCACAACCCACCACCACGCGCCTGGGCTGCCTGGCATGCCCAGGTGTCTTGTGGTGGTTGTGGGCCCCCGTTTGCGATGATTGCACCTCCCAAAAATAACAAATATTCCAAAATAATTCTTCATAAATTTTTATCGCATTTGTACTTCGTTTGATATGGATATTCTGCAAAAAAGAAAAACATGCAACCAACAGGAATTGGCACTGGGCACTGGATCAATTGGTTAGTCCAATAAATCATATAAAATGTTGCCAAAAATATGTGAAAGTTGTATAATATTGGTATGAAACAATCAAAAATTATAGATACGATGAAGATGTATCAACTTAGAGTAAGACTCGTTCACGGATCGTAACCTGACCCGGACTCTTGTAAGCTGGAGGTCTCGACCTGTATATAAAGCCGAGTCCCTGGCACAGGACATGACAAGTTACAATCAATGGATTGCTAGGTCAAGCGAATCCACTCCCTTGTAATCGATACTCAAGCAATAAGCAACAAGAGTAGGAGTAGGCTTTTACCTCCACCGTGAGGGGCCGAACCTGGGTAAATTCGTGTCTCTCGACCCGCTCAACCCCAACAAGTTAATCACCGTTGCCATGGCCTCGCGTCTAAGTCCTTTCACTAGGACATCTGCCATGACAAAACCATGACACTTACCGTTGCTGTGCTGCAGCATCCTCTCCTCTTAGGGGAAATACCAACACAGATACAAGCAATCAAAAACCAATCAGCAAAAAGAGAAGCCTGCCAGGGGCAGAGATAAAAAAGGAGACAAAGAGAGCGAAGACGAGGATGATGACGAATCCAGTGAGCATGAGTTCCAGAAGGCGACGGAGGCCATGTGCATTGACGGGGGTGCATCTTTGCATTCCTCTCACCGCCAACTTAAATAGTGGGTGCGTGAGGTTAATGCGGTGGAGCCAATGGTGGATGCCCAAAAGCCCCTCAAGTGGTCCCACACGCCTATCATTTTCGATGTCGAGGACCATCCTGATCGCATGACTGCGGTCGGGTGCTTGCCATTGTTGGTTTCACCAACGATACACAACCTCAAGGTCACGAGAATGCTAGTTGAAGGTGGGGCTGGCTTGAACTTGATCTCTCCTGAAGTGATCGAGAGGCTGCAGATCCCTGAGGAGAGCTCAAGAAAACTGGGACATTCCGAGGAATTAATCCGGGAAGGAGCCAACCTAAGGGGAAGATCACGCTGCCGGTGACGTTTGGTGGGGAACTGAACTGTAGAACTGAGAAGATCATGTTTGATGTTGTCAAGATCCCCTTGCCATTTAATGGAATTCTTGGCCGCCCGGCATTAGCCGAGTTCATGGCAGCATCTCATTATGCCTACAAAACGCTGAAGATGCCAGGGCCTATGGGTGTCATCTCCATCAGCTCTGACAAGAAAGATGCAGTCATATGTGTCGACAAGCTTTACAGAGATGCGGTTGCAGTGGTGACCGTTAAGGATACAGCTCCTGCCAAAGGAAAGAAGGGCAAGAATCCTGGTAAGACCTTTGGTGAGAATCCCGGGAAGCGCGCCTCTTCGAAGTGCTGCGCACCCGCTGAAGACTTGCCAGAGAGCTCTGCCGGCAAGAGATCCAAAGATACCACGCCGGCGACGAAGAAGGTGTTTGCAAAGGAGGACGGCACTGGTGGTACCTTCACCATCAGTGCCATTCTTGATAGTAAATAGGAAAGTGCGCTCGTTGCCTTCCTGCGGGCGAATGTAGATGTGTTTGCATGGCAACCATTTGACATCCCCGGTGTTCCCAGGGAGGTAATTGAGCACCACCTTGCTGTCTGTCCCCATGCTCGACCTGTCAAGCAGAAGGTCAGGAAGCAACCTTTGGAACGACAACAATTTATTGTTGAGAAAATCAAGAAACTTGAAGTAGCCGGTCTGGTTAGGGGAGTGCTACACCCAACTTGGTTGGCGAATCCAATGGTTGTGCGCAAGGCAAATGGGAAATGGAGACTTTGTATTGATTACACTGATCTCAATAAGGCATGTCCAAAGGATCCTTTCCCCTTGACACGTATTGATCAAACTGTAGACTCTACTACTGGCTGTGAGCTGCTATCATTCCTTGATGCATATTCTGGATACCATCAGATATTCATGGCCAAGGAGGATGAGGAAAAGACTGCATTCATTACTCCATGTGTCACATACTGCTACGTGCATATGCCCTTTGGACTAAAGAGTGCTGGTTCAACTTTTGCAAGAGCTGTCCAAATTGGTTTTGAGCCGCAGTTACACAGGAACATAGAAGCTTACATGGATGATATAGTGGTCAAGACCAAGGACAAATCGATCCTCATTCAAGATTTAGAAGAAACTTTTGCAAACCTGCACAGAATCAACATGAAGCTTAACCCTGAGAAGTGCGTGTTCGGCGTCCCATCCAGTAAACTCCTCGGGTTCTTTGTGTCTCAGCGTGGGATAGAAGCAAATCCCGACAAAATCAAGGCTATCAAGCAAATTCAAGCACCCAAGACTATCAAGGATGTGAACGTCTTGCCAGCTGTGTTGCTGCTTTGAGTAGGTTCATTTCAAGGTCTGCTGAGCGCGCCCTACCATTTTTCAAGATATTGAAAAAGGCAAGTCCAGTAAAATGGACTCCAGAAGTGGAGGCTGCGCTGCAAGATCTGAAATGATACCTATCCTCTGTGCCAACATTAGTTGCGCCTAGGCCCCAGGAGCTGTTGTTGCTATATTTAGCAGCAACAAACCAGGTGGTTAGTGCTGCACTAGTGGCGCAGAGAGAAGTTGGCGATGAAGAGACAATAGCGGCAAGTACATCCCATAACAAGGAAGAGTCTTCCCCGGCAGATCCCGGTGCTGGCAAGGCTGAAATGGTGCAAACAACAGAAGTTGGTCAACAGATAGTAGCGAAGAAGAAAGTTGTGCAATGGCCCATGTACTTTGTTAGCTCTCTTCTACAGGGGGCTAGATCAAGGTATTCTGGTGTGCAAAAACTGCTTTTCGGCCTCCTCATGGCCTTGAGGAAGCTACACCACTACTTCCAAGCACATGAGATCACCGTCGTCACTCGCTTCCTGTTGCAGCGTATCCCGAGGAATCCAGAGGCAACTGGCAGGATAGTGGAGTGGGCATTAGAATTGTCGAGTTTTGCACTCAAGTTTGAGAGCACTTCGACCATTCAGAGTAGAGCATTGGCGAAGTTCATTGTAGAATGGACCCCACCGCAGGATGAAGAAATCCAAGAATCAACTCTCCCCGACAAAGAGGCTGATAAGGAATGGGTCATGTACTTTGACGGTGCTTTCTCGCTGCAAGGCGCCGATGCCGGAGTGCTGCTTATCGCACCCATCAGAGAACACCTCAAGTATGTGGTTCAAATGCACTTTCCCAGGGAGAAGGCAACCAAAAACACTGCTGAATATGAGGGGCTCCTTGCCGGCCTTAGAATCGCAGTAGAATTGGGAATCAGAAAGTTGATTGTTCGTGGAGATTCACAGCTCGTTGTGAATCAAGTGAATAAGGATTACCAGAGCCCATTGATGGAAGGCTAAGTGGATGAAGTGAGGAAATTGGAGGAGCACTTTGACGGGTTGCAAACAGAGCATATCTCCCGTGCGGAGAACAACATTGCTGATCACCTATCAAAGTGCGCCGCCCAAAAGCTACCTGTGGAACCAGGGACTTTTGTACTCCATTTGAATCAACCATCAGTTACTTTGTCAACACAAGCCAGAAAGAGGAGAAAGTTGTACACTGGCAATTATTTTCCAGCAGAGCTTCCTAAAGCCGCTAGTGAGAATGTTGCCGGGAACAACAATATGCTTGACGGTGCGCCACAGTTCCACACAGAACCTCAGGTTCTCGTTGTTGAGGATGGCACTCCCAGAGCCGCGGAAATGCCTTTAGTCCTTGTCGTCGAGCCACAAGCTCCGGCATGGGCGCAACACATAGTTCAGTTTCTCCAAACAGGAGAGCTTTCGATGATCATGAACAAGCTGAGAAAGTAGCCCGTCAGTCAAGTATGTACCAGTTTGTGGACAACATTCTGTACAGAAAGAGACCAAACAAAGTGAAACTAAAGTGCATTTGCCGGGAAGATGGACTCAAGTTGTTGGCAGAGATACATGGAGGCATGTGTGGCTCTCCCATACGGTCAAGAGCCCTTGCTGGGAAAGCTTTCCGGAAAGGTTTTTATTGGCCCACTACCCTACAGGATGCAACTGAGCTAGTAACAAGATGTGAAGCATGCCAGTTTCATTCGAAGAATATACATCAACCAACACAAGCTCTTCAAGCAATCCCTCTCTCCTGGCCTTTTTCGGTCTGGGGGCTCGACATCTTGGGCCCCTTCCCCATGCTACCGGGGGCTTTGAGTTCTTATACATTGCCTTCGACAAGTTCACAAAGTGGTCTGAAGTAGAACCAATGAGAAAGGTGATAGCGCAGTCAGTTGTCAAGTTCTTTAAAGGACTAGTTTGCCGTTTTGGAGTCCTGAATAGAGTCATTACCGACAACAACACATAGTTCACAAGCCGCACCTTCATGCAGTATATCCAGAGCCTTGGGAGCAAAGTTTTCTTTGTTTTTGTTGCTCATCCGAGAAGCAATGGACAAGCAGAAAGGATGAATGCTAAAGTGTTGCGCGGTCTCAAGACAAGAACATTCGACATGTTACACAAGTGTGGGAGACGCTGGATTGACGAGTTGCCCATGGTTCTTTGGTCACTCAGAATGACACCAAATCGAGCTACTGGCCAAACACCCTTCTCCCTAGTTTACGGTGTAGAAGCGATGCTACCCACGGAACTCATATACATGTCACCTCAAGTGCTTACCTTTGACGAGGTAGAGCAAGAGCAACTTCGGCATGATGATGCCGTGCTCCTTGAGGAAGATCATCTTCGGGCAGCTGTGCGAGCTGCACGCTACCAGCAAGCCTTGCACCGCTATCATAGCCACAAGGTTCATGCTCGAAGCCTCGAGGAAGGCGACCTTGTCCTTCGGCGCGTTTAATCGACCAAGGGATCAAACAAGTTGATGCCAAAGTGGGAAGGCCCTTATCGGGTAGTACGAGTCACCAGACCTGGCACAGTCCGTTTGGAGACCGAAGATGGCATTCGTGTGCAAAACTCATGGGACATCGAGCATCTTCGCAAGTTCTACCCATGAGGCACAGTTGTCGGGCCTGGTCCCGGCAACCACTTTTGTAAAAGCCTAGTCTCAAAGACTTGTAACCCTTTATACAAAGCCAAGCACAGACCCTGTGCATATGTGAATAAACCTAAGTGTTCTGCAACCTTTTATGCATATTTACTTACGTACTAGTGCATAATATGACATGATTACACTTTGTTTGGATGAAATGGCTAACATACCACCAGGATCTCCATACTGTCATTTCCTCTCCTTTCTTTTTTCACAAAGGTAGAAGGATTCCTCGCGTACATGTTTCCCGGGGGGACGATGGAGTACCATTTCAGATGGTGTTTGCCGTTCGTTTCATTTCATACGACAAGAAGTACATCAAAGAAAGATAAGTTGGAAAACAACTAAACATTTCTTTGTTACATCTGGAATTTTTCCTTGATTCGAGTTTATACATGTATGAGAAACCTGCACGCGAAGGAATCTTGTCGTGTTTCATTCGTGCTCTTATCCTTGCCTTGAGTCTGCTCGACGGGGTAATTTGCAGCTGCATTGAGACCGGCAAGTCACCTTGTCGGGTGTATTACTTCCAGCAGGCTGCTAAGGACCAGTCCTTCAAGGCGCTTGTGACAAGTGTGTGTTCCGGTGGGTTTCCAAACCGTGTAGGGTATCAGATCCATATCATACAAGGATAAGCACGGATAAGGGAAATAGTACATAGTTTTCTGAGCATGGCAAATGTTCCATATTTGTTAAAAAAGAAAAGTGCTCGTTAACATTTACTCTAGCCCTTTATTACTAAGGTTTACATCGAGTGCAGCCCAGGGCAAAAGGGGTGCGTAGGCGAAGCGCTCCCAGCAACCCATCTAGCTGGCGCTCAGCTGCAGATGATGGTGTTGCCGGTGCTCAGCTAGAGATGATGGTGCTGCCGACGTTCAGCTGGAGTCTGAGTCACCGTCTTCGGACTTGACGACCGGGGAATCACCACCATCGTCTTCACCATCTGCCTGCTCATCATTGTCGCTCAAGGAGGAGCTTTCGCTATTGCTCGAGCTCTCCGCGCAGCACTCCAGGCGAGCGCCTGAAGCCCCGAAGAGCTTCACAGAGAGCGTATCAGACTCCACCAACTTGAAGTGGAGGAGGTGCCCCTCCACCAGATAGTGGGTACGAGCAAAGGATTTCCACCCTGGGTGAGGTACATGACACCGCTGGTGGGGAACTCAACGTCCACTGATACGTCTCCAATGTATCTATAATCTTTTATTGTTCCATGCTATTATATTATCAACCTTGGATGTTTTATATGCGTTATTATGCTATTTTAAACCATTTTTTGGGACTAACCTATTAACCTAGTGCCCAGTGCGAGTTGTTGTTTTTTCCTTGTTTTTGTCTTTACAGAAAATAAATACCAAACGGAGTCCAAATGGAACGAAACTTTTTGGCGATTTTTCTTGGACCACAAGACACCCAGGAACCTTCAGGAGGAGGTCAGAGGGTCCACGAAGAGCTTCTACATCAACCTTGCCGCCCTTCCGATGATGTTTGAGTAGTTTACCACAGACCTACGGGTCCATAGCTAGTAGCTAGATGGCTTCTTCTCTCTCTTTGATCTTCAATACAATGTTCTCCTCGATGTTCTTGGAGATCTATTCGATGTAATCTTCTTTTGCGGTGCGTTTGTTGAGATCCGATGAATTGTGGATTTATGATCGGATTATCTATGGATATTATTTGAGTCTTCTTTGAACTCTTTTATGTATGATTAAGATAGCTTTGTGTTTCTCTCCGATCCACTGATTTGGTTTGGCCAACTAGATTGATTTTTCTTGCAATGGGAGAGGTGCTTTGTAGTGGGTTCAATCTTGTGGTGCTCAATCCCAATGACAGAAAGGGACATGACACATATTTGTATTGTTACCTCTAAGGATAAAAAGGTGGGGTTTATTTCGTATTGATTGGATCTATCCCTCTACATCATGTCATCTTGCTTAAAGCGTTACTCCGTTCTTGTTAACTTAATACACTAGATGCATGCTGGATAGCGGTCGATGTGTGGAGTAATAGTAGTAGATGCAGGCAGGAGTCGATCTACTTGTCACAGACATGATGCCTATATTCATGATCATTGCCTTAGATATCGTCATAACTTTGTGCTTTTCTATCAATTGCTCAACAGTAATTTGTTTACCCACCATATGCGTTCTTTCAAGAGAGAAGCCTCTAGTGAAAACTATGGCCCCCGGATCTATCTTTTATCATATTATTTTCAGATCTACAAAACCAAAAACCCAAAAATACATTGCTGCAATTTATTTACCTTTATTTTATTTTGCACTTTTACTTATCTTTTATACCTATCTCTATCAGATCTCATCCTTGCAAGTAACAACTCATATATCGCATTGGGTGCAAGTATTTGTTTGTTTGTGTAGGTGCAATTATTGGAGACTTGTGTGTTCCTCCTACTGGATTGATACCTTAGTTCTTAAGTGAGGGAAATACATATCTCTACTTTGCTGCATCACCCTTTCCTCTTCAAGGGAAAAACCAACGCAAGCTCAAGAAGTAGCAGGAAGAATTCCTGGCACTGTTGTCGGGGAGGATCTACATCAAGCCTACCAAGTACCCATCATAAACTCTCATCTATTGCATTTACATTATTGGCCATTTGCCTCTCGTTTTCCTTTCCCCCACTTACAAAACGTTTTCAGAAAAACACAAATATATTTGCCTTTTTATTTGCCTTCTTCCTGTTCGCTTTTTCATTTGCTTTTGTTTGCTTGTGTGCTAGATTGCTTTGTTATCATGTCTCAATTTAAAAATCTTGATCCTTACCATAGAAAGTTGGAAGATATTGAAAATAATGCAAAAAGCTTCATGCCTTTGCAATTTGAGCATAATAGCTTCATTAGGAGTGAACTTAAGGAACGATATGCTATGATTGAGTATATTAATAAGGAGCTTGATGATGTTAATAAGGAAGTTATTGGTCTTAAATCTCAACTTGTTCATATTGAAAGTTTAGTAGGTCAAATCTCCGATCAACAAACTACGTTAATAAATAGGATGGCTGCTAAAATTGAATCTTTGAATCATGATGAAGGTATTAAAGTGATTGGTGTGACTCCTATTGAATCTTTGTTTGCTAATATAAAACTTGATAAAGAAGGGACTGGAGAAGAGTCAACTTTAGCTAGAAGGCGTCCCAATAATTTGGAGGGTGAAGATCTTAATGAAAAAATTGATAAAAGTGGGTTTGGCGAGGTCAAAACTTTAACTAGTGATGAGCCCACTATTTTAGATTTCAAGGATTTTAATTATTTTAATTGTTCTTTGATTGATTGTATTTCCTTGTTACAATCTATGCTTAATTCACCTCATGCTTATAATCAAAATAAGGCTTTTACTAAACATATCGTTGATGCTATGATGAAATCTTTTGAAGAAAACTTGAGTTGGAAGTTTCAATACCTAGAAAGCTATATGATGAATGGGAACCTACTATTAAGATTAAATATTATGAGTGCAATGCTTTGTGTGATTTGGGTGCTAGCGTTTCCACTATTCCAAAAACTTTATGTGATGTGCTAGGTTTCCATAAACTTGATGATTGTTCTTTAAATTTGCACTTACCGGATTCCACCATTAAGAAACCTATGGGAAGAATTAATGATGTTCTTATTGTTGCAAATAGGAATTATGTGCCATAGATTTTATTGTGCTTGATATAGATTGCAATCCTACATGCCCCATTATTCTTGGTGGACCTTTCCTTAGAACGATTGGTACAATTATTGATATGAAAGAAGGAAACATTGGATTTCAATTTCCATTAAGGAAGGGCATGGAATACTTTCCAAGAAATAAAATTAAGTTGCCATATGAATCTATTATGAGGGCCACTTATGGATTTAATACCAAAGATGACAATACCTATATCTATGCATTATGCCTAGCTAGGGGCGTAAAACAATAGCGCTTGTTGGGAGGCAACCCAATTTTATTTTATGTTTTTGCTTTTTTGCTTCAGTTCTTCAATAAATATGCAATTATACTTCTATTATGATTGTGTTTTAGTATTTTAATTAGTGTTTGTGCCAAGTAAGACCTTTGGGATGATTTGGAAGATCATTGATTTGATTCTGAGAAAAAACAAAAACTTTTGCATGCAGTAGCAGAATTGTTAAAATTTGCTGGAACGTGGAAAAATTCTGAATTTTTTACACTAGATTTATATACAGATTTCCTACGTTGTTCTAATTGTTCAGAATTTTTGGAGTTAGAGAAGTATGATCTTGATTCGGGTCTTTACAGACTGTTCTGTTTTTGACAGATTCTGTTTTCATTGTGTTGTTCGCTTGTTTTGATGGATCTATGGGTAGTATCGGGGGTCTGAGCCATGGTGAAGTTATAATAAAGTATATATAATGCAAATATAAAATTGGAATGAGTTTACAACAGTACCTAAAAGTGGAGATTTGTTTTATTATACTGACGGATCTCATGAGTTTTTGTTGAGTTTTGTGTTGTGAAGTTTTCAAGTTTTGGGTAAAGTTTTGATGGACTATGGAATAAGGAGTGGCAAGAGCCTAAGCTTGGGGATGCCCAAGGCACCCCAAGGTAATATTCAAGGACAACCAAGTGTCTAAGCTTGGGGATGCCCTGGATGGCATCCCCTCTTTTGTCTTCAATCTATCGGTAAATTACTTGAGGCTATATTTTTATTCACCACATGATATGTGTTTTGCTTGGAGCGTCTTGTATTATATGAGTCTTTGATTTTTAGTTGGCCACAATCATCCTTGATTTACACACCTTTTGAGAGGGACATACATTAATCATGAATTTATTAGAATACTCTATGTGCTTCACTTATATTTTTTGAGCTAGGTAGTTGCTCTAGTGCTTCACTTATATCTTTTAGAGCACGGCGGTGGTTATATTTTGAAGAAATTGATGAACTCTCATGCTTCACTTATATTATTTTGAGAGTTTATAAATAGTATGGCAATTTGCTTAGGTTATTAATTTAGTCCTAATATGATATGGTATTCAAGAGGGATATAATAAAAACTTTCATGAAGATCATTGAATATATGAGAAGTTTGATTCCTTGCATTTGTTTTGATATATAAAGATGGTGATATTAGAGTCATGCTAGTGAGTAATTGTGGTTTAGTAAGAATATTTGTGTTAAGGTTTGTGATTCCCAAACCATGCATGTATGGTCTCTCGTTATGCGATGAAATTGGAGAATGATTTATTTTTGATTGTCTTCCTTCTGAGCGGCGATCGGGGACGAGCGGTGGTCTTTCCTACCAATCTATGCCCCTAGGAGCATGAGTAGTAGTACTTAGCTTCATGGGCTAATAAACTTTTGCAATAAGTATGTGAGCTCTTTATGACTAATGTTGAGTCCATGGATTATACGCACTCTCACCCTTCCGCATTTTGCTGGCCACTTCGGTACCATGCATTGCCCTTTCTCACCTTGAGTTGTGGTGCAAACTTCGCCGGTGCATCCAAACCCCGTGATATGATACGATCTTTCACACATAATCCACCTTATATCTTCCTCAAAACAGCCACCATACCTACCTATTATGGAATTTCCATAGTCATTCCGAGATATATTGCCATGCAACTTCCACCGTTCAGTTTTATTATGACACATACCATCATTGTCATATTGCTTTGCATGATCATATAGTTGACATAGTATTTTTGGCTTGGCCACTGTTCATATTTTCTTATACATGTCACGCTAGATCATTGTACATTCCGGTACACCGCCGGAGGCATTCATATAGAGTCTTATTTTTGTTCTAGTATCGAGTTGCAATTCTTGAGTTGTAAGTAAATAAAAGTGTGATGATCATCATTATTAGAGCATTGTCCCATGTGAGGAAAGGGTGATGGAGACTATGATTCCCCCATAAGTCGGGATGAGACTCCGGACTAAAATAAAAAAGAGAGGCCAAAGAGCCCAAAATAAAAAAAGAGGCCAAAGAGCCCAATAAAAAAAATAAAAAAAAGAGAGAAAAAGAGAGAAGGGACAATGTTACTGTCCTTTTCCACACTTGTGCTTCAAAGTAGCACCATGTTCTTCATGATAGAGAGTCTCCTATTTTGTCACTTTCATATATTACTAGTGGGAATTTTTCATTATAGAACTTGGCTTGTATATTCCAATGATGGGCTTCCTCAAATGCCCTAGGTCTTCATGAGCAAGCAAGTTGGATGCACACCCACTTAGTTTTCTTTTTTGAGCTTTCATACACTTATAGCTCTAGTGCATCCGTTGCATGGCAATCCCTACTCCTTGCATTGACATTAGTTGATGGGCATCTCCATAGCCCATTGATTAGCCTCATCAATGTGAGACTTTCTCCTTTTTTGTCTTCTGCACACAACCTCCAACATCATATTCTATTCCACCCACAGTGCTATATCCATGGCTCACGCTCATGTATTGCGTGAGAGTTGAAAAAGTTGAAGCCCGTTAAAAAGTATGAACCAATTACTTGGCTTGTCATCGGGGTTGTGCATGATAAATACTTTGTGTTAAGAAGATAGAGCATGACAAGATTTTGTGATTTTCTAGGGATAAATTTCTTTAGCCATGATATTTTGAGAAGACATGATTGCTTTTTAGTATGCTTGAAGTATTATTATTTTTATATCAATATTAAACTTTTGTTTTGAATCTTATGGATCTGAATATTCATGCCACATTAAGAAAGATTACATGATAAACATGTTAGGTGACATTCCACATCAAAAAATCTGTTTTATCATTTACCTACTCAAGGACGAGCAGGAATTTAGCTTGGGGATGCTTGATACGTCTCCAACGTATCTATAATTTTTGATTGTTCCATGCTAGTCCCTCCGTTCCTAAATATTTCTATTTCTAGAGATTTCAACACGTGACTACATACGGAGCAAAATGAGTGAATCTACACTCTAAAGTATGTCTATATACATCCTTATGTGGTAGTCCATTTGAAATCTCTAAAAAGATAAATATTTAGGAACACAGGGAGTATTATATTATCAACCTTGGATGTTTTATATGCATTATTATGCTATTTTATATCATTTTTTGGGACTAAGCTATTAACCTAGTGCCTAGTGCCAGTTGCAGTTTTTTTCTTGTTTTTGTCTTTACAAAAAATCAATACCAAACGGAACAAAACTTTTTGACGATTTTTCTTGGACCACATGACACCTAGGAACCTTCGGGAGGAGGTCAGAGGGGCCACGGATTGGCGACAAGCTCGAAGGGCGCGCCCTAGGGGGGGGCGCCCCCCAAGCTTGTGGCCCCCCTGAGGCACCTCTAACCCTAATTCTTCTTCTATAAATACCCAAATATTCCCCGTAGACCAGAGGGCACACCAAAAAAAAATTTCCACCGCTGCAAGTTTCTGTCTTTGTGAGATCCCATCTGGGGACCTTTTTCGGTACTCTGCCGGAGGGGGATTCGACCACAGAGCTATTCTACATCAACCTTCACTAGAGAAAAACACTTCCGTGATGATACGTGTTTGTCATAGTAGGTCACGTTTTCTATCATGCATGTACATCCATGACGATTTTATGACAGAATCAAGATAGTCATACCTGTGCTATCGTAGAAGTGTTCCATGACAATACTGAAATTATCATCACAGAAGTGACCACTTCCATGACGATAAATCCTGCGTCATGGAAGTGTTTTCGTCAAGGGTAACTGACACATGGCATCTACCGTAACGGGTCGCCGTTAAGCTATCGGATCCGATTTTGGATCCGATAACCCATTAACAGCAATGACCAATGGCGATTTTCCACGTGTAAAATTCTAATTAGCCGAAGGAACCACGTGTCAGCTCCGCGTTGGGACAGATGTCATCCAGTGACTGGATAAGACGCGCCTATGATACGTCGACACGTGGCCGGCCTGTTTAACTTGGTCAAAAGGTAGCGGGCCGGCCCACGGAAAGCTTGTTAACGGCTTGTTCTCATATAGCCCATTTACAGCCCGCTAACTCATGACCCATTATGGCCTATCCGAATTAGGCCCAGTAGCATCATCTGGGCCATCCAATATGATTCCAGCCCGTTGTAACTTTCGGCCCATGTATGGCCCATGACGTCTTTCGGCCCATATGAGGCCCTTTGTAACTCTGGGCCCACTAACGGCCCATGGTGAAACTGGCCCATAATGAACACTGTATCGCTTTATACCCATTAACGACCCATTGTTCCGTTGGGCCATTTCCAGCCCATGTTATCTTTCGGCCTTCTAAGGGCCCATTTATTCTTGGGCTCATTTCCATGATTCGATTACTTACGGTCCGTTACTGGCCTGTTCTGCTCATGGGCCAAATTCAGCCTGTGGTTACAGTCGGCCCGTTAATCTATTGGGCCGTTTTCATAGCATCATCAAATACGACCCATTAATGACCCGTTATGCCTATCGATAGAATTAAGCCCGTTATACATATCGCTCTATTAACGGCCCGTTATGCTCGGCCCATAAACAGACAATTCCCACTCTAGCCTGTTTGCGGCCCATATTGTGGTCTGCTATTGGTCCACGAATAGTATGGCCCATGTTTGGCTAATCGATCATACGACCCGTAGAAGGCCCGCTGATTCTACGGCCCATAGAAGGCCCATGGATCCTACGGCCGGTAGGAGGCCCATGGTCACTACAGCAGGTAGCAGGACCATGGTTACAATGGTATGTATGTTGCCCATGGTTATTGTGGCCTAGTTTTTAGAAATAGGTTATTTTGGCCACTAGCAAACCGTGGAAAAAGAACTGCAGCGACTACAAGCAAACAAATGAACAAGACAAAAAGAAATAAATAAGCAAGCAACTTCCGCTAGGCTATTATGGCTATTACACATATTACATCCACTGGGCATCAAAGTTCGCCACCAGTGCAAATATAGGGAACAAAGCAACATATTACATACACTGGGCATCTAAATTGGCCACCAGTGCAAATAAACATGGCAGCAAAACAAGTCCATAACTGAGACAACTTCAGAAGAGCTCAAGAAACATTATCATGGGTATCCACCATGCTGGCAATAAGCTTAGCAAGCTTATTAGCTTTCTCCTGTTTGGCGCTAAAATCCTCCAACGCTTGATGTTGCACCAGAAAGTATGCATCTGAATTCTCCAGGGACTTCCTCAATCCTTTGGCTTCTTGTCGCAGCACAGCTGATCGATGTCTTTCAGCTTGTAGTTGAGACTCAAGAAACCGAACTGATTCCGACAGTGAGTTCGAAGAGCTTGTGCCGGCGGTAGTGGCCAGTAACTCGAACACTACATCAAGACAGGACTATGGGGTTGTCTCACTATCTTCAAGATAGTTTTCCTTAGATATTTTATCAGCTTTGTTGGACAGCAACAAGGATGTCTCACTATCCTGAACCTTATCTGCATTACTTCCTTTACCATTGCTCAATAAGGTACTCTTCCCTAATATTCTGTCAGCATTTTAAAAGAAGAAACAAGCAGACACATAACAGGTTTAGCATGTAGTACATGAAACTCATTTTGGTGAACCAGTTCAGTAGTAAGGTGGAAGGGAATAAACTACCAAGTCTTCTATTGCGAAGTACTCCCTCCATCCCAAGATAAGTGTCTTAACCTTAGTACAAGTTTATACTAAAGTTAGTACTAAGTTGAGACACTTATTTTGGGATGGAGGGAATAGTACATAATAAAAGCATGAAACAAACATATATCTATGTGCTATGGTCACTACATTGTCTTGCCAAATCTAAATAGAGACCCGGTTCAAATCATATCAGTTCAAGACAAAGCAGCATTGAAAGAATACAAGTGTGGGAAACTACACGACACAACAAGATTTCAGATGGGTACCATGGGTATACATGTACAACAACACTATTGGCTCTGTTGTGATGCTAGTAATGTGCATGATATGAGAAGTCAACTGTATAGACAATTGAAATTGAAATCAACAAAGCAATTTAGAAGAGCAAACCAGTTAAAGAAACATGTTTAAATATACCTGTTGTGACATTGGAGTTTCGATTGGATCCTTCAATTTTAAAATAAGTTTGTAGGAGTAAATACAGTGATACAAGAGCAAAGCAGTATGCACCATAGCAATAGAATCTTAAATGACAACAGTTGTTCTTCAGGTTTAAGCACTTGTTCTACACGAACAGAGTACAGTAAGACGCAGGCATATAGTATTTCAAAATAAAAAATGATCTCATAGACCTTACCACATTGTTGGTTCGAGACTAGTACAGAACAAGGCATTCCCAGTCATCGTCCCGTAAATGTGTCTCAGGAGAAAGTAAGGGAATTTGATGAGTTTCCTTGCCAGTGAAGTACATTTTCTTCAGGTAATTCCGATACTGCCACAAAGCATTCTTGAAGATAGCAGAGGTATTAGCACAGGTTACCTCATCCTGAGTTTCCAAATTGGTCCTTCTCTATAGAAAAAAATGAGAACATTTGCTGTATTATAACTAGCATGGAGGTAGAATGTATGGGACAAAGCAAAGTAATTGCCATGAATAACATTACTTACACATAACTCCTGGACGAACACCTGCAACTGCCTTTTTCCTTCATCTTCAGTATAATATTTCCATGATGGGAAGATACGCACATAGGATTTAACAACATCAAATGCGATAGTTGCTAAACTACGAATGGCTGGTTGTGCTTCGTCCACAGGAATAGGTGTACTAACTAGTGGAGTTGGGGTTCACCGTGGTAGTCCTGGCGCTTTGGGCACTGGAGCTGCCTTTCTAACTGCTCTTGTTTGGGAGCTCTATGGTGGAGATGGTGCTGTGTCAACTGGAACTGGGTTACTATCTGCTGAGGTTGGGGTTAGATTGGGTGAAGCTGGTTCTCTGTCCATCAGAGTAAGGGTACAATCTGCAAGAGTCTGGGTTATGTGTGGTAGGGCTGGTTCTTGTGCATGTACAACTGGGGTGCTATCTCCACCAAGAGGTAGCACTGTTTTATTTTAAGACCGTGTTTTTACTCCGCTAGGTACTGCCATCACCCCCTCCAATTCAAATGGCTGATAAACAATAAAAGTAGTCGAATGTATAGACCTTGTATGAGAGACAGATGCAATAGATAGTGTGAAAAAAAGAGGGCATGAAATAGTTCACATATATATTGTTTAACTAAAAAGGATAGCATGACATAATTTCACATATATGATGTCTATCTAAACTAAATAGCATAGCATGACATAATTCAAAGATATGATGACTAACTAAACAGGATGGCATGAGATAATTATATGATGTCTTTAGTAAATAGGTCCGCATGAGATAATTCACATACATGTTATCTAAGTAATCAGGATCACATGATATAACTCACATATGTGATTTATATACTAAGCAGATGGCATTCACATATATGATATCTGAACTAAGAACATGGCATTGAATATTGTGTATATGATGTCTAAACTATGCAATGCAAGACACCATATGCATGATATGAGAAGTATAACCTTGCCAAGTTAGAGCATACACCTTGGTGGGGTAATAGGACTGGTCATCTGTCTCTGAATCCATCTCTGAGGAGCTATCTGGACCCAGCAAGAGATCTGCTTCGACATGTAGCACTGTCTGCTTTGAAGACCTTGTTTTCACTCCAGATTTTTCCATCACCCACTCAAATGGCTGATTCACAGGAAGAGTAGTTGAATGTACAAACATTGTCGACAAATGGAAATGTAATAAAGAAAAGGAATGGCAAGATATAATTCAGATATATGATGCCTGGCTAAACAGGATGGCATTGCATATTTCACATATATTATGGCTGGCTAAAAAGATGACATTGCATAATTCACATATATGATATAGAAACTAAACAGGTGGCATTACATAACATGTCTAAACTAGGCAGATGACATATATGATGTCGAAAGTAAGCACTGCAAGGCAACATATGCATGATATGACCAACATCATCATGCCAAGTTAGAGCAAACACCTCGGGGGGTTAATAGGAGTGGTCAGCTCCGTCTGATTCTGCCTCTGAACAGATATCTTCCTCTGGATTACAATCTGCAGGAGGGGGGAGGGTTTTCCACTGCACCCACCATGGAGCGATGTCTGCATGACATTGTATTGCCACGCAAAACTCTTCTCTTTTTCTCTACATGTTCAGCATAAATGTGTACAATATCAGACATGCATACGAAAAAAATAGTGAGATTATGTAAGGAGAGCATACAGAAATCTAGAGTGATGGTAACAACCAGTAGATAGATCCAAAAATAATGATAGCAGGCTGATGATAGCTTTAATTTAATAAAAAGACAGATAATGATTGCTTTACTGTTTATTTCCCACCCAAGATGAACAACATAGACATACCCTAGGTGAACCAGATAATAGACAGAGATACTATTCATTGCTGCCTCGATATGTGCCCCACAAGCATTTTAAAACTCAAGTTTGAACATTAATTTGGACCTGACTTGGAGTCTAAGAGGTGAACAGGACGATAAAGTAGCAGGTAATATTAAGCAATGCATAACATAAGCAGAAACAAAAGAGTGAGACCTCTCTTGCGGACTCGTGTACTCCTCAGGTTCATCTGCTGAGTTGATGATGATGATGCAGTTGCGGTGAGTGCTGGCGGCAGGGAAGGAGATCTGAGGCAGCGAAAGATGGTCAGGAGTCGTGATGTATGGTATGGTCGATGCTTCTAGCGATGGAGCAGCTCAGGTGAGGTGGACGACGTTGCGGCTAGAGCAAGACAAACCACATAAAGTTTTCTTCGACATCTATCTATAACTGAAGTAATTCTGTAAGGGCTCCTTTGGCTTGCAGGATTCTAAAAACACAGGGATAGGAAAACACCGGAATAGGATAGGAATGCACGTGCGAAACAGAGCACTTGTAAACACAGGATTTCTGTCAACTTGGGTGTTTGGTTCACAGGAATTGGAAGAGCAGAGCAATGCAAAGAAACAAGGCCAAATTAAAGTGAAACCATATGAAAATGTGTAAAGTTAGAATGTTATTCTACCACTAATGCACTTAGCCTTATTTTCATGCATAGGATTTTGAAAAGTAGGTCCAGGTGGATGTTTTGCTCCATTCTTTTCAACCAAATGCATGAATAATTGAATAGTAGAGTACCATAGGAAAATTTCCTATTGCTATGTTTTTCCTTCACTTTTTCCGTTGAACCAAAATAGCCCTAATGGATCGACATGAATGTAGAGTAATAAGTGATGCGACAAGTGTACAACCTCTTTGGCGTAGCCATGTTGACCTCATCATCATTGGGTTGGTCGCTGAAGAAGTTGCGGCAGAGGTGGCTGTCGGAGGTGTGGAAGAAGATCTGAGGCGTCTGTAGATAGCGTCCAGGGTACTTCTCTATTGTGATGGATGGTTCCGTCGTTGGAGCAGCTCCGGCGAGCTGTAAGACGTCGAGGTTGAAGCACTACAAGACATACATGATTAATCTCAAGTGGGATTATAATAGGATCTCCAATAGATGATGTAAACTACATTACCAAAAAGTGGTAGATGTAAAAATTACATCACCAAAAAACACCTGACTCCAACAGATGAGGTAAAAACTATTGACTGTGAACTTAACTGTCGAAACTGAAATTTACTGTGGAATCTGAATGTTACTGTTGAAACTGAACGCACTAGTAGCAGAGAAGCACTTCACATGTAGTTTAGGCTGCTCGAGCACTAGTAGTAGAGAGACAGTGATTTAAGTCAGCAGGCGATCGACAGGGAACACACTAGCAGATAGCAGCCAGAGCAGTAGTGCAAACTAGAGCCAGAGCAGCAACTCATGTAGCTACAACAGCCCGTGTACCAGCATTAGCAGCGCGAGCGAGAGGAAGAGCAGAGTAGCAGCACGAGCGAGAGGAAGAGCAGAGCAGCAACGCGAGCGAGCGAGAGCCGGAGCAGCAGTAGCAGCTTCGGCTGGTATGGACACCGCCGCCGAGGGAGCCTTGCACTGGGGGAGAGCCGCTGTGGAGATGCGGCCGGCGGCATCGGCGTCGAGGTAGCCGCACCATGGGGGAGAGGGATCGAACACCGGCGGCACCGGGAGGTCGACTTAAGGAGAAGGTGCGATGCGATGAGTGTACAACCTCTTTGGTGGCGCCGAGTAGGCCTCGGCTTCGTCCGAGGAGTCGGTGAGGATGTTGCGGTTCCGGTGAAGCAGGTTAAGGCGATGCTGTGGGGATGGAGCAGCCGCGACAGATGAGTCGATCGTCGGAGCAACTCCTTGGAGGTGGAGGACGGGGCGGCTAAACCGGCGGGACGACGAGATTGACGATGGATCCTCATCTGGGGCGGTGGATGAGGGACGTTGAGCTGTTGCGGTGGGTGACGTCGTCGGGGAAGAGGCTCTGGCTGGGCAGCGGTGGGGTGGCAGACGGAGGAGGGGTGGGGTTTCGCGGCTGGAGCAAAGAGGTTATGCCGGCCTGGGTTTTTGAATGCCGAAAAGGAGGTGATGGGAGGGGGGAACCATGACTCAGGGACGCGCTTGTCCAAAATGTAGGGTGCGCTACAAAAGTACCCCCACCGACTTGAACTAGTGGCCCTTTCAGCTCAGGGTTAGAAGGGGGATTTCGCGTGTCGGGATTCGGCAGCTGGAGGGAGTTTTCGCGCGCGTTGTAATTTGGGATAGCAAGGCGCGGGTTGTGAAGGCGCGACTTTTCGGAGCACAAAGAAGCAAAAGCGATATCTGAATTTTTAGGATAACAAGGCGCGGGTTGAAATTTCGGGACAAGCCTAACGTGTAATAATGTACGTACCAAATCAATTCACACTTCCCTCAACGAAAAAACAAAAAAAACTATTCGCTCCACACAAAGAGAGAGTCTTGTCCCGTTTTACTATACAAATGCTATTCGAAACTAGGAATCCATGTTATGTCTAATTAAATTTTTTCTCTAGCTGTATAATGCATGTAACCTACTCATACGAACATTTTAGTGCATTCCAAATGTATATACTACCGCTGCAATTCAAACTAAATTTGAATTCGTTTCTCTATTTGAATAAGAATCTACAATCATGATTGTTGCCAAGTTAAACCATCATTTGTATATTATCTTAACAACACACCACATGATTATTAGAGTTAGATATGAATTATCTGTACTATATGAACTCGAATTCTAAATTTTGAATACACTTGATGTTGATTCCAAATAATAGTACATTTGAAGTACTAACTAGATCTTCATAATCTAAACCATGTTTCGTATGTACACTATGTTTATCACACAAAGTATAGTGCCCCGCCCCCTACATTATGACAAGTATTTAGCCCTGAGCTGCAAAAGCCACACATTATCACAAATTCAAATAAATGTTATATATATTATATGTAGTATAACATGTTCATAACCACACCATGTGTATCACCATTGCATTCATGCATGCGTCGGTTTAAAACACTATGATCTCTTGTTCAAATATCCGAAGCCACTTTTATAATGAATTATGATCTCTGTTCGTCTTTTACACCCACACAATCCTCTTCTCTTTGTAGCTAGCGCTAACTTTCTCTCGTGCATGCACACACCCGCCTCCCTCTCACCCCTCCCTCAGCATTCTCTCCATCGTGCACATTCGTTATTCCTCTTTAGTTCGTTCACCCATGGTGTGTGTAGGCCCCCCAGCTCCTTCTTTCTGGCACACACCGATCGATATACCTCTCGAGCCAGGTCTACCTACCACAAACACATGCTTTCCGTCTACTCTTCTCACCGTCCATGCCCCCCTCTGTCTAATACGGTTCCACGCACGTGCACACTCCCGCCCCTCTTCTCATCGATCTCATACTCGCACACACCTACCCCTCAATATAGTAGGCCTCTTGCACCACCTCCTAGCCGCATCCCTCTCTCTCTCTCTATCCATCTCTCCGGGCTTTATCTGCTTCTAACACATGCATGCATGTATACCGATCGATCTCCGTACATATAGCTAGGTCGAATATAACTCTTTTTCCCCACGCGTCGATCGACGTTCCTCACAAGTTATGTCTCTCCCTTTCTCTGACACACGACTGTTGATCTTCCTATGTAGTTATGTCTTCTTCCCACAGCCATATCATCCCCGCTCATCATCCGTGCATGCCTCCCGATCCGTCTCTCACACGCATGTGCACATACAGGCAGGCATCCCCTCTCTTATTGATATTGCAGTCGTACCCTCCGTTTGTCTAGCACACCTCTCCCACCATTTGTGAGAAGCAACTCCACCACCAACCCTCCGACACTCTAGCTCTGTCTCTCTCCCAACCTTATTCCTCTCCTACACATATGCATGGATGTCGATCGATCTCCCTCAATACATAGCTAGGTCTCTCTCCTCTCCACACATATACCAGTCAATCTACCTCTCTATAGTTAGGTCTCTGCCCCCCCCCCACACCGATAGTCGAATGCTGTAGGTAGGTATCCATGCCACAGAGACAAACTGCACCTCTCCCCTCTCATGTTCCAGTAGGCCAGCCTCCCTATATCTTTGACGTGGGCACACACAAATTCGATGGCACTCTTTATCGATCGCGCACCCACACACTTCATCCCTCTCTTCGATTCTATCGATATCTCACGCTGATGATCCCTCCACTCTCTTCTCGTGGATCGCCCTCTCTATATATGATATATCCAGGCCTATGTTTCACACACATTGCATATGTTACATTTTTTGTTTGAGACATCATCGACACATATTCCATGTCTATCTCTCACGCACCCCCCAAAAAAACACTCACGAACCAACACACCATCTCTCCTAGGTTTGTATCTCTCTCACACACACACACGTAGGTGATGTACATACACAAACAGAATAGGCGCACGCACGACACACGTACTCACGCCTCATTCGTAGTCACACCCACACGGGTACACGATGGAGCTCATTTCTGTATGAAAAGGCAGCCCACATGCTAATTTGAGAGCGTGTAGCGGTTTTTTACTTGACGGAGGGTCGTGTACCACGCGTGCATGAAACAAAGTTTAACTTGACGTGTTGGTGCGTTATTTTTAAATAAAGTTATATTGCTCAATGGCACGTACAGAATATAAAATGATTGTTATCAAGAAAAAAGTAATCCGCTCCACTATAAACAATGGAGCTTGCCTGCTGGGGTTGGTTTGTCTTCACACTCTCTCACACAAGACGGTGGTGGCCTCTCTCTCTCACCGCTGGTCACTGATCCGGCCCGATCCCGTCCACCGGCGGAAAGGGAGGACGTGCATCGTTGCTCCGTTCGACGACGTCGAGGCAGCACGTCCCGAGTTGTGGTACCCGCCGTTCTCTCTAACCAAGCTCCGGCGCGGTAGTGTAGATCTCGACCACCGGCGCCCTCCTAGTTACATCCCGTAGACCCCCAGGTACAGCTTCCTCCCCTCCGGCCTTGCTCCACTGCCCATCTTGCCATGTCGCTGCATGTGGATCTTCCCTAGTTCTTTCTCTAAAACGTAGCTCGGTCGGCGTACTTTCCATGTTGAAATCTCGTCCTCACACCGTTTTAGATAAACAACCGTGCTGCTATCTTCCCTTAGGACAAGGAATATGCTTCTTTTTTGTCGGTGTATGTGTTATAAACTATTATTGGCCAGTAATTGTTTCCTTTCTACCTCTTTTTGCAAATAGGTCTATCCATTTCACCTCGTTGCTATTGCAACCTTTTGGTGAACTGCACAAATCACTTTTTTCTTAAGAGTGTATTGTGCAGTTTTGCTGAAATGTCACACGGGCAACGTTTTGTACATTTTAGTGGGACTGCACAAAGGGAGATTGTTTTTTCTCTATCCTCCTCATCCAACTCCGAGCCTAATCTTCTCCAACTATTTTCTTAATCTTCTCCAACTAGTTAGTCTTAAGAGAGACTGCAAATGTGACCGACTTCTATTTGTGTGTTTATTGTTTCATCAACAATCCTCTATTATTGCAATCACACTTACTCAATATCTTTGGAACAGGGACCCTCAGCTCTATTTTAGTGGAACTGCACAAAATGATCAGAATGTTGCATGCTCCTGACAGCTACTTTTCATGTCGCAGGAAAATTATGTGTACGTCAATTATGTAAACTAATGTTGGAAGCTTGATAGCATTGCCAGAAGCCATTCAACATCCGGGTCCATGTGCCATGCACCAAATTAGAGTGCACAAGCGCATGGGAGACTTAGCCCGGTCATTGCGCCGCACTAATAGTGAGTAATGAGCAGTCAAATCATAATCCCCACCTTTCCCATAGTAAGTTGCTCGGACGAAGCAACCATCAATACACTCTTCTTTGAATCCGCTCCTACTAGTATGAAGGAAACCAAGTGTGCGTATGGCCTGTCGGTCAACGCGCTTCCTCTTGGCATATCACTGACATGTGGGACCGGAGTGTGAGCAAACCAATCTCAATTGATGGCAAAATGGCCAACCCGTGCTCCTCGAGAGAGACGAGGAGCGAGAACACAGATGGGCTAGGTGTCGCACGGAGGCCAAGAAAATTAGAGCATGGTTGATTGATGCCATCGTTACATGTTCGATGTTTTTGAATAGTACCACTTCATTGGGCTGCCGTTTTTCGCACTTCTCCAGAATAAATGTGTACTTTATCACAAATTAAAATAAAATAAGAGTGCAACGCTCCACCATGCGGTTCCTAGTACCTGTATACTAGTAGTACTACTCGTACGGCTAAACCTTGCGCTTGGCTCTTCGCCTCTTCGGGAAGTCGAACAATGATGGTACTACAGTGTATGCCTCTGGCAATCTGACACCGAATGGACCGCTGCACGTCCACCACCTGGGCAAGGGAGAGGTTGCATTAGTCAAAATCTTCTCTTCCTACGAGCCACCGTGCTTGTGGTAGACGGAGAGGGCGTAGTATAATAAGCAAGCTTCACCTCGTCCTGCAAGCTGCTCCTTGTTCTGCGAGTTGACGGGACACAACAAAGTAGTTCTAGTCCGTACTACCTCCTTTCTGGTTAATATGGCTTTTTTGCAGGTAAATGAGAGAGCTTTATTCATGTAAAAGCATTCTTAGGACAATCAGCCAAGTGACTGGTCACTAGGAAGCTAGGTGTTTCATCAAGCTAGCTCTCAGTCACATTCAAAGGGCAAGCACGCTTCGCACAAAGATGCGCTGGAAGGTTTGCTGACCTGTTTACATGTTGAATAACAAAAGAAGAGAAATTATTACTGAGCTCTCCTATTTCTAATAGGATAGGAGCCACAATTAAGCAAGAATTATGGCGAGTGTTCCAGAGTGTCACGAACTCCATGCAATCAACTTCCATTATCACATGCGAGAACCCTCGAAGAGAAGCAAATGTGTTGAAGATTGCTTTATCACAGATTAAAATAAAATAAGAGTGCAGACGCTCCACCATGCGGTTCCTAGTAGTACGTGTATAGTAGTACTACTAGTAGTACGTAATACTCGTAGTACTAGTAAACCTTGCACTTGGCTCTTTGCCTCTTCGGGAAGTCGAACAATGATGGTACTACAGTGTATGCTTCTGGCAATCTAACATCGAATTAACTGTTGCACGTCCACCGCCTGAGCGAGGGAGAGCTTGCATGAGTCAAAAGTTTCTCCTTGTCCTACGAGCCACCGCGCGCAAGCTTCTCCTCGTCCTGCAAGCTTCTCCTCATTCTGTAAGTTGACGGGACACAACAAAGTAATGCTAGTCCATACTGCCTCCTTTCCAGTTAATATGGCTTAATTTTTTTTGCATGGTAATATGTGTCTCATTCATATCATAAAGATTAAAGTACAAGTCACTTAAAGACCGACATGACAAAACTGAAAAGATAGCAGAACCTCTCTGTGCTTGACACCAACGCCCGTGGCTTAATTTGAAATGAGATAAATACACTGGCGGTCACTATATATTTGTTAAAATACGGTCAGTGGACATCATAATATGCTCATTGCGGTCAATATATACATTTTCGGTGTTTATACGCTCACTAGCTCACACTGGCTGAGTATGTGTGTGCATGCATGTGTAGGTTGAACACTTGAGCGTGAGCGTGTGTGTTACATCATGTGCTCGGGCATGCATGCATTAGGGCGTTGTGTGCGTGATAGTGTGCATGTGTACGTGTGACTGTTGCATGCATGCATGAGTAGTCCCTCACATTCACATGTAAATATTTCAAAGCTTTGTCAAAATGTTGCATGCAAGGTTTAATCATTTGTTGTTCACGCATGCATTGCCGATATTAATACATGCAACATACTCCCTCTGTTCCGTTTACTCATGCGCACATCATTGACCTTCAAATGGAGATCACAGTATCACCAATTCACTCTCTCATTCAGAAACAAGTGATAGATCAATGACCTTCTCTTTTCAACGACTAAGTATTAGCATGGAAATACGAGCATGGTAAAACAAACTCCCTCTATTCCATTTTATAGTGTGCAGAAGCTTTTGGCCAAAATCCCATAATGTACTGCGTGGACACAGTTTTAGACGGCATTACCCCTTGCTGAAATGATGGATGTTAGAGCAGGTAGGGCACATAGGAGTGAGACAAACTTGCACGCAGGGTTTTATTTTGGTCAATAACACCACAAACAACTCATGCATCGCAAGATCTGTTTGCATGGAAATACTACTACTTCTCGATCGTCGAAACTCATTTTTCTTCCTTCTGCCAACACGTGGGACATCCGGCATCTGGGTCCATGTATCATGCAAGAAAATAGAGATAAGTACAAGTGAGACTCAGGAACGGTCATACACATAGGGGCCGCAGTAATATGACTAATGAGGAGTCAAATCACACAGTAAGTTGGTCGGACGAAGCAACCATCATTTCACTCTTCAATGACACGTACACAATATAAAAAGGTTGATATGGAGAGAAAAATAAAACCGCTCCACTATATATACACTAGCAGGAGCCTAAGCTACAAGCCTGCTTGCTTGGGTTGCTCTCTTCACACTCTCTCGCATAGAACGACGGTGGTCACACCGCTGGCCATAGATCCGGCCTGATCCCGCCGCTGGGGGAAGGGGAGGATGTTCTATGTAGACATGGTCGGCAACGGTGAGGGAGAAAACCCACTGTCGGTGCGTCTCGATTGGGGGTCCCCACGGTATGGGCTGAGGCCGCCTCCCACCGCCCTTCTAGCTACACCCCGACATCCCAGGTACAACTTCCTTTTGGAGCCGGCTTGCTCCACTACCGCAGCTCGCCACGTAGCTCCATCTCCATGTGGATCTTTCTCTACTTCTACCGGCTTCTATTTGTGATGAGTTTATGTCTCATGAACTAGTTCCACTACTATTATTCTAATCACACTTCTTCAATATCTTTGTAACGGGGATGCTCAGCTCGATTTTAGTGGAACTGCGCAAAAGCATCATATGATCCGTGGGTGCCAGGCTTCTTTCCTTCAACAGGTTCTACCTAGCCAGGAAATTAAATCATGTTTAGGGTTTAGGGATTAAGGCCTAGGGACTGCATCAATCATTTTTTATTTATTTGTACACACTCTCACAACTTTTGTCTTTAGTTGAGAAGTAAATATTGGCTATGATATGTGAATCATTGAGATGCAACAGCATCCGTGTTAGTTTTCCTTTGTATTTGATGGAATGTAGTAACGGGGCAACCTTGGAGTCAGGATACATACATGAAACAAAATCGAAAGCTTCACAGCATTGTAGTAGTCCCTCCGGTCCTTTTTTGTATGCGTATAAGAAAATCTCACTTTTCCCACAATGGTTTGCACCTTAGCATCTTTGTGCTGCTCTTTCCAATAGTACTAGTACCGCATACGCAGCCACAATAATTCCCATCTCTCTCTCCCATATTCCTCGTCCCTTCCTAAAGCAAGTATAATAAGGTGACGTAGGCGGGCTGCAAGCCTTTAAATATTGTATCTTTGCTGAGTTGGATGAGAGAGAAGAGGAGAGAGAAGAGAAGCGGGCTGTAGATTTACAGCCGGCTGTAGCATAGGCTCCAAGAAGCTATGTGAGAGTGTATGGTAGGTCAGGTGATAAAAAAGTACTCCCTCCTTTCCGGTTTATAGGGCTTAAATTTGAAATCTCATCAACCAAGGCAGATGATGATTGGAGAAATGTATCTCGTAGTTTACAAAATTACTCAAACTTTAATCTGCATTAATTACAATATATGCATGGATGACCACTAAATGAGTAGGAATGGTTACATGCATTGGTTGGTTTCTTTTAATCCTTGCATGCATAATTTAATGCGCCTTGTTAACATGTGGTGGAAAGAAGTGAAAATAAGACTTATAATATGGTAAAACCAAGAAAATGAGATGAGCCCGGTAAACCGGAAAGGAGGGAGTAGTACTTTCTTGTAGCCCATTACCATACATGTTGACTATTACATTGGTTATAGATATATATGACATGGTAACATGTTAGCCATCAACCGGCTATATTATTAACCCTTTCAATGACTTAAGGCAAGCTTGCACACAGAGAGAGAGAGAGAGAGAGAGTCATGTCGCATGCATGCAAAATCGGAGAGAGAGAGAGAGAGAGAGAGAGAGAGAGAGCTACATGCAGATAGATCTAGTGAGCCTGCATACAGAGAGATGGAGATAGGAGTAATTGTGCGCGAGAATTGAGGTCTGCAGGCTGAGACAATACTTTGCACGCGTGTAACTACTACCCAGCATTTCCTCCATAGCAAATCCGAGGGCAAAATAGTCTATACACTCCGGTGTATAGTATTTTTTTTCTTGGCATGCCGAGTACTACAGTTTGTTTGTTAAACGCAAAGGAAAAGGACCGGAGGTGTCGCACGATGTCCAAGGAATATGGTGATAGTGTGAGGTGGGCCATGTACTTACTGGGCTGCCGTGTTTCGCACTCCTCCAGTGTAAGAGTGGAGAAAGTTAGTTTTATCACAGAAAAAAATAAATAAGAGTGTAGATGCTCTACGACGCTCTACCGCCGCAGTAATAAGGACCAATGAGCCGTCAAAACACATATACCTGGCAGTAAGTTGGACAGAAGAAGCAACCATCACTCTTCGTTGAATCCGCTTCTCCCTCATGCAGTACAGTATACCATAGTATTCTTTAGGAAACCAACATTTTGTTTTGGTGGATCGAGCCATCGAGCAAAACCAACGTTTAAATCACGTCTGTCGCGTTCGTGTCTCACCCCACACAAGCCTCCACCCCACACAGTCGCTCGGCATGCCACTCACCGCAAACCGACTATACGCAAACTTTCCTGCCTGCTTGTCGATGGATCGCGCCATGGAGTACTACTCCCTTCATCTAGGTGTATAAGTCACCTTACGAAAACCAAATAATCCCAAAACACTTAGACGCGGTGCATTAACTCATACCTCGTCTCTTGTTTCTTGACATATCAACCAATAAGAGATGTGAGGCGTGTATGCTTTCAATGACTTGAGACTACCAAACACGACATGCACTCGTTAGTTCATTACATGCAATGCTATTAATTAGCAAATAAACATTAAATTCTCTCATTTTCCCCTCCGCCTTGGTTGCGATGCACAACCTAAGATGACTTTTACGCACCTGGACGGAGGGAGTAGTACTACTAGAAGAGATAGACGAGGAGGGGGAGGATAGATAGCTATAGCACGGACTCCCAAGAACTTTTTTACATGCATGTTGTGGCTGGCCGTGGTGTCGTTTGAACACAGAGCAGCCGCGTGCACCGGGAAGCGGCGCGGGCAGCGCTCTCTCGGCCGGCGTGCCACTTCAATGCCGGCGCCAGTGAGAGGTTGCATCCGCTCTGGCCGAGCATAAATGCGGCACTGACCGTTTCGGGCTGGAAGCGCGCGCGGGTGATGGAGAGGGTTTGGGTTGGCCAGGACGGTCAGGAGCGGGCGTGGCAGCGGTCCGAACGACCACAAACGAGAGATGCGGGACATACGTAAATATTGCTACGTAATTAACATAAATAATATGCCAGTTGAACAAAATTGATTGGAGATGGAGTTGAAAGTAAGAATTTTACGTAAACATGAATATGTATGTCTATGTGTGTGTGCGCACACACACACATAGTGACGACTCTCGTGACTACTCGTACACATCATCGATGTCTCATTCTCCCTACTCACACAAATTTAGTACGGCCTCATTTGGTCCTAGGATAGGTATATAAATGGAGTACTACGTACAAGAAGAAATACTCATGCACTCTGCCTTCGACACACCCGCGAGTACACGATGGAGCGCATTTGTACACGAAGAGGTGGCAGCTTACGTAATAATTTGACCCTTTAATTTCTTAACTTAATAATGGAGGGTCGAGGACCACACGTGAGCGATACAAAGTGCGACCTGGAAGTGGGGGCTTGTTATTGATTGAGTTTTCTTTCCTGGTACGCTAAAAAAAGATTCGTTCGCCAGTTTTCGTTTCTTTTTTCCGGGAATGCGCGTATTCTATTTGATTTGAAACCACTGCTATGGAAAGATATTTTTTACTCCATTGTATATGTAGCCTCTTGTTTGATAGGGTTTCTCGTGTCTCGCTCTCTCACCCTTTGCATATCTAAACAAGACGATAGTGTCCACTCTATCTCTCTCCTCACCGATGGTCACAGATCTGGCCGGATCCCGTCCGCTGCGGGAGGTGAGGAGGTGAAGCATTGACATTGTAGTCATCGATGATGGAGGAAGCCGATGCGCACCGTCCTCTCTGAGCCGGCATAGGCGCCGACAAAGGTCCTCTGCGCCCTTGTTTGCTGTCGTCGTGTGGGCAGATATCCCGCCCACCCGTCTAAGCCACCTCTTGTCCAGCTGACGTATAACTTCTTTTGGATTTCATGCTTCATTGTTCTGGTCCAGCTCCCCAGGTCATTGCATGCGGGTTTTCTTCTATACCACTACTCTCTAGCTCCCCATGTACAGTAGCTAGGGTTCGTCGACTGGTCCAACATCACCTACTTTTTACTGTTAGAGAAAGGCCACTCCAAAAGTTGTCCTAGTTTATGCCTCGATGGAGGTATACATGTTTTTTTTACAACAGTACATGGTGGTTGTGCGGTCATTGTCCATATGCTCCTATTGCTTCTGCTAATCTAAAACTATCACTAGTAAAATGAAGCAATGCCCATGTTAAAGTGACGTCCCTTTTAAGTAATGCTGCTGTCAATCTAGAGGCATCGATAAGTGCTTCTGTCCTGCTTTAGTTTTTTTTCCGGGTATCCTGCTTTAGTTCCCATCAAGATAATCACGATGCTTCTATTTTTTGGTGTACATTTCATTAATTCTTATTGACAATTAAGATGCCGCTGCTAATCTTGTTCCAGTGCCAAAACAAAGTAACAACACTACTTAAATAACCTTTTTTTTATATTTTTGCAAACAGCGGTACGTATCTCCATACCCGGGCATGTCTTCCTCAATTTTACTAGAACTGCACAAAATTGGATGGCCACTGTTGCTCCACCTCATTGTCCTCTACCAAGTGATTCTTCCTTTCTCAAGCTTCATTACTGAGAAGAAACAAACCACAGTGAGGATTATCAAACTTCAGTGGTGCCTGACCCAAACTTGATGCCAAAATCGATGATGCATCACCATGATGACCTATCGATGCTCATGGTTGCGTCTCATGGTTGCATCGGCTGGTGAAGCTGATCGATGTTCAATGAAGAAAGGGTTGTCTTTCATCATTGCTCTTTGCTTGTTACCCACAAAGACGATATCCTTCAGTAGTTCACCTTGGTTGCGTTGGAGACGCAGTCGTCTTTCACGTTGGTGCAATTTTATCATACAATTGGCTATGAACCAAATGTTTCCTCGAAGAAGCATCGACGTTGGTACTAAGAGCAAAAGTTTTGTATTGATTTCTAAGCCTTCTCACAACTTTGACTTCAGCTCCCCTGTAATTTTATTTGTTCAGCTATTAACTAAATGTTGGCTATGATCTTTCAATCATTGAGTTGTATAAACATTATATTTATGAGTTGGTTCTAAATTTTTGCGACTATTGAATTATATTGCCACACTTTGATAAAAAATATTACTCATATAACTACATAAAAAATATGAAGCCAATAAAATTTATTTTTTGTTGGCATGTATTAGCTGTTTGCTTGTTAAATATGTGGCCAGACTTTGATTAAAAATATGACATGGAGTAAAAACCCGGATGGAGGTAGTACGAGATATGGTGGCACCCTCATTTAGGCAGAACACAACAACCCATAATTAGTGGGAGAGGGAAAACTGTACATAGTACAAAATAATTGAAATTAAATTTCTTTATTTGTACACACTCTCACACCTTTCTGATAACTTGGCGCGTGTGTGGTTGTTCACTTAACGGAGGGTAGCGTAGCGCACGTGAATGACAGAAAGTGCGACCATGACGCGTGGATCATTAGTTGATCGTAGTTTTCTTCACTAGAACTTTAAATAAAGAGTTTCCTTTCGTATACAATTTAAAACGATTGTTATGGAGATAAAAAGAAAACCACTCCAATATATTAGTACTATATAAGCTGGAGGCTCAGCGCTTGTTTGCTAGGGTTTGCACTCTTCACAGTCTCGTTGCACTACATATATATACACAGGCTGGAGGCTTAACGTTCCTTTGCTAGGGTTTGCTCTATTCACAATCTCTCACCCACTTCATCAGATCTAAGCAAGACTGCGTTGGCCTCACTCTCTCCCCCCCCCCCTCACAGTTGGTCATGGAGCTGTCCGGATCCCGTCGGACCGGGAAGGGGAGGAGGTGCAACGTTCACTCTGTCGCCTTCGGCGAGGGAGGGAATCCACCGCTGGCTGCGCTGTTCTCTTTCACCCAGCGCCTGTGCGGGAGGGCCTCCGACCCCTTCTTCGTCGATGGCATACGTAGTGTGGGCAGATCCGGCCTCCCGCCGGACGCCTAGCCACATCCCGACGACCCTAAGGTATAACTTTCTTTTAAACCGTCATTGCTCTAGCTGCATGCGGATCTTTTTTGATTGAGTAGTCGAATCTAGGTCTTGGTTCAAAGAGGAAAGAAGGTGGGGTAGGGGTGGGGTGGAGCATGAATCTAGGATGTGGTTCAATGAGGAAAGGAAGGAGGGAAAGTAGTACAGACTGGCTATCTAGCCGCTCTGTTGGTCGAAAAGGGAAAAAGGGGGTAACCCAGTACACACATCTATAAGGAACCGATCTCTTTATTGAAAAAGGAAAGAAATCGTGGGGTCGGGGAGTTTGTGCAGGACTAGATTTGCTGTCCTCTCATAGGAAAAGGTTCAAAGAGAACAAATATGGGACCAACACAGCTATCCTGCTTGGCAACATACTCTGCATCACCCATTTATACGTGTAGAGGCACATGGTGCTGGCATGTCCCATGTCCCATATGACTATTTTGCTATTGTTAATATAATAATGCCGCTGGAAAATTGAAGCAATGCCACTGTTAAAAGTAAATTACATTTCTAATGAATGTTATTTTAAGAGAATGTCTCTGTTAATATGAATCAATGTCACCGTTTAAGAAATGCTACTGTCCTACTTTGTTTTCCATCAAGATAAGGTAGATGCTTCTTTTTGTCGCCGTATGTTTCATCCTCTATTAGCCAGTAATTGTTTCTTTTTTTTTACCTCTGTGAAAACAGGGATATCTATTCAACTCGTTGCTATTGTGACCTTTTGCTTCACTACGCAAAACACTTTTGTTTTAAGTGTGTTTTGTGCAGTTCAACTAAAATGTCACACCGGCAACTTTGCTTGACTTAGTGGAACTGCACAAAACGAGATTGGATTTCCTATTCGTGTTGGCAGATTTGTATTTGATCTTGTCTGCCTCATGAAAGGTCAGTACCGGCCTTCATCCACATGATTATGCAGTGTGCTTTGAGATGCTGTGCTACTTGTATTGGTATTATTTTAAATAAATGTTGAATTTAAGCTATTGTATTGCTATCTTTTCCCATTAAGTGAACAAAAATGGGACCAACCCAGACATGATGCTTGTTTCTTTGTTACAACAAACTCTGCATCACCCCTTTATAAGTCGATGGAAGCATATGGTGCTGTTGCGCCCACTCTCCCCTACAACTGTTTATGTTTTTGTTAATCTAATGCCACTGGTAAAATTAAGCAATGCCACTGTTAGAATTAACTACTGAATCTTAGTTCAAAACTGCAACACTTGTTAGGGATTAACGCGAGTACATGTTTAACAAATGTATTGTTGAGATAATGTCTCTGTTATTATGAATCAGTTATCATGTTTTAGAAATGGTACTATCCTGCTTTGTAGTTCTTTCTACATGTTTAACCAAGGTATTGTTAAGATAATGTCTCTATTAATATGAATCAGTTACACTGTTTCAAGAATGGTACTTTCCTGCTTTGTCGTTCTTTATACATGTTTAATCAATGTATTGTTAAGATAATGTCTCAGTTAATATGAATGAATGACACTGTTTGAGAATTACTACTGTCCTGCTTTGTTTCCCATTAAGATAAGGTAGATGTTTTTCTTGTGGGCGTATAAGTCATCAACCGTTATTGGTCAGTAATTGTTTCCTTTATACCTATTTGTGCATACAGGGATATCAAAACTTCTACTCGATGCTATTTCAACTCTAATTTTAGTTGAACTGCACAAAAGGAGCCAATGTGTTTAAGGCAAACTGTTGCATTATTGGGCCCAGTTGATCTTTCCACTTTGCAGAAAGAAGCAGTCACTGTTTGCGCTACATTACAGAAGGAATAATCAAGAAGATTTATAGAGTATTAGTAGACGCTGGTGACATGACTTGTCTGCAGAGATCATGGGCAACTCAACAACACATGGAGTGCAAAATTCTACAACAAGGAAAGGTATGACCAAGTCAGTGCCTGACGCAGCTGTAACAAACAAGGTCACTATCGGCCTTAATTCACATGATCGTGCTTTGTTATGTTGTGCTACTTATATTGTTGTATTGTTTTGCATAAATGTTTAATTAAAGCTATTGTATTACTATCTTTTCCTGTTAAGATAATGAAGATGATTATATTTGTGAGCGTATGTTTAATCAACTAGTACCACTATTATATTCATCACACTTTTTCTGTATTTATGCAGACAGGGATGCTCAGATTGATTTCAGTGGAATTGCACAAAATGTTCAGATGGTTCGTGTCCTCCATAATACTTCATCATGCACAATACATCGAATGGTTCTCTAATCATTCGTTGTCACCTTGAGCCAGCAGACTATCTACTTGAATGGAGCTGTCAATGTCTTGAAGGCCTTCCAACATACAAATATGAAATCCACCATGCTATGCAAGGCATTGTTTGATTTCAGTGGAACTACACAAAAAGATAAGCTGGTTAATCCGGCTCCATGTGCAATTTCAATGTGCAAACTGATGACAAACCCGGCCTTTTCCACAATCATAGGCATTAGATAATTTGAATGGGAAAACCTTGTCAAAGTTTAATCATTGATGTTAGCAAGAAGAAATTCGTTTGATATTTTGGAATTGGAAAACCTTGTCAAATTTTGTTCATTGATGTTATCCAGAAGACATGCATTTGATATTTTCGAATGTGACGCCCTTTGCCGTGAGCAGTGTCGATCGTTTTTTCCTTTAGAAGTAAATATTGGCTCTGATGAGATGCATAATCATGAATGTTGACTTATATGTGTATTTTAAGAGTTTGTTCTGAATGTTGTCTATGAAATGCCATGCTTTGTGAGTTTGATTGCAAAGTTGTGCTTGGAATGCTATGGCATGCGGCATCACGAGCTATTCACCGTGCCTCCTGAGAACAATGCTACGTATTGTTTTGCATGTTGATCTAATGCCAGTGATTTGCATGTTAAGAAGTTCATCGTCTTCTGTTGTTTCTGCGCTTATGAAGTTCATTGTCTTATGTTCCATTCATAGCCTATACAAAAACTAGTTCAGGTAGGCTAGAGGAGAAACCATGATCTTCCGACCGACTCATCATCTTACTGTTTCATGCATAACCTATGTTATAAAATATAGATGTACGGAATAACTTAAATTCTCTGGCCTTGCAGTCGTAAGAGCATGTACTGCCTCTTTATTTTTATTAGAAACTAGAGCATCTACAGCCGGACGCCCCTAACCTGCCTCAAACAACAGGGCGGACGACCCGGTCACGAAATTTGACCTAGACGGGATCCTCAAATGGGCGTCAAACGCCCGGGCCGACTGGTACCCCTCAGATACAACCCAAATATGGGGCGGATATGGGGCGCCCGGGCGCGTCCGCCACGTCGGGCTGACATCGGGGTCCCACGCAGGATCGCCCGAAAACCCGATGGGTGGGTGTGGGGGGAGGAGGCTGTGTGCCGGTCTGGCTCGCCGCCCGAGACCAATAAATCCTCCCGCTTCGGCACCCTTCCCACGCTCTCCAGCTTTGCCATGGCCAAGAAGAAGATAACCACCTACGCTATGCTCACGCCGGAGTATCGGTACCAGATCAAGTAGGAGATCATGGCAAGGCTCGCCGCCCGCATCACTGCCGGGCTGCCTCCGGACTCGCCGGAGCCGAAGGGGGTGGAGGAGGAGGAGTAGGAGCTGGCGGAGGAGGAGGAGGGAGAGGAGAAGCAGCCGGCTCCGATGGAGATGGTGAATCTGGAAGACAAGGAGGAGGAGCTGGCAGAGGAGGAGGAGGAAGAGGAGCAGCAGCCGGCTCCGATGGAGGTGGTGGATCTGGAAGACAACGAGGGGGCAGAGCAGCCGGAGCAGGAGCTGGCGCCGGCTCCGGACATCAACACGGAGGACGCGAAGGCGCAGTTCGCCGGCACCTATGTGGACGAGACGGCAGAGCAGAAGGCCATCCTGGAGTCCATCCAGGATGAGGCCTATGTGGAAGCCAACCGGCGCTTCATCCGTCAGGAACAGGTGGCGGCTGACGCCCTCTTCGACAAGGTCGAAGCGGAGATGGATGTGGAGTAGCCGGAGGAGCCGCAGCTGCGGCTGCCGGCCATGTACTCGGCGCCGGGCATGGAGATAGTGGACATCTCCGACGATGACTAGGCTACTTGATCTACATAGTACTTTGGTTTTTTCATTTGCATGCTTTTGTATGGATTAAAAATTTCTAGTATGAGGTAGCCAGATGCAGATGAGCAAATTTGAGGCTTGACCGGTCAGTGTCCAGCTGTAGATGCAGTAAGCTACTACACAACACAGGTCTTCCGTTCTAATCCTGTCTCTTTTTTTCTTTTTTTACAATTAATCCCGTCTTCTTCGCCGGTGAGCTCGCTGAGCTCAGCGACGAGGACCAGGCGATGGACAAGGCTTCTGACCAGGAGCCGGCGCCACCACCCGCGCCGGTTCATGCCCTGTTCACCATAGAGTAGGTGCGGCCGCACTTCGACGCCTAATGGTGGAAGAGCTACCAGTGCCGCCGGTCTCGGCGTTTCGGCAAGCACAGGAGGACCAGTGCTAGAACCTTCGTCTCCTCAACGAACGCCGGCATGTGGAGTGACAAATCACCGGCTAACAGGCGAATGATAATGCCGTCGCGGACATGCTGGCCGATGATCCTGGCTTCCTGGATGATCAGGGGGCGCTGTACCAGACCATTCGTAGGGCCCGCGAGGGTCTCTGCATCATCCTTCGCCTTGTTGCGCTCGCGGTGGTGCCACCGTCTCGCGTTGTCAATATGGTCAACAAACGAGGGGAATCAGGAGATGACTGTACTTGGAGAGGATGATAGTAGGGACCCACCAGGACCATGGCCAAACATACGCAAGTGCCTCCTTATTAGAACTACAAGAAAAAAATTGCTTCCTTCTGGGTCCCACACAATTGTCAATGTATAGTCAATAAAAGAGAGAATTGCATAAGGAGCGGCATTTTTTTGAGGGCTGAGCAGTACTTTTTTTAGTGGTGTTTTTGTTGTTGTTGAGAGGAGCAGGGTGTCGCGGGAAACCACGCCCACCTATGGGACCATGAGGCCCCTTGCTGGTTCGGCAGGGGGCGTCGCGTTGCGCAAAGAGCAGACGAGCGTGTGGCAGCACGGCAGAGATCACATGGGCATTTTTACCCAGGTTCGGGCCGCCGTGAGGCGTAAAACCCTACTCCTGCTTTGGTGGATTGATGGTGGAAAGGTGGTGGTGGAGCGTAGTACACTTGCCCGGCAAGGGTTGCCTCAAGGCGGCAGTGGCTATGCGCGTATGGGGGTCTGAGTTATCCAACCTTCTAACCCTCTCTACGGTTGCCATGGGCCTCCTTTTATAGATTAAGGGGTCACCACAATGGCAAAACAGTCATTATGCACTGATAAGATAGCAAACAGCGCTACCATACCTAACTCTATGGGCTGACAGGGCGCATTAAATGCACCGCTCAACGTCACATCGTTGGTTGCCCGGCAAGGCTTGCCGGGCTATCTCGCCAGCTCCATGTCTACTTGCTTGACACGTCGCGGGACGGGTGTCATCTACAGGTGTTTCCTGTAGGGAGAGGCTGCCATGTGGTGAATGGCTACCACTTAGTGTCGGTGTACTAGAATAGGGGTACCCTAGTACCCCGTACTTGTGCACGGGCAGTAGCAGCATCCCGCGGCCAGTCTTACGGGAGGACAGCCAGAGAGAAGCTCAAGATTATTAAGCCATTCAAGAACAAAGTATACAAAGCAAGAGTCAAGGCCCCGGCAAGAGGAGCTTGCCGGGAGGGACAGTTGAGGCCCAGCCTGAGGTTTGCTGTAGCAGAGTACTTGCCGCGGCAAGGTACTTGCCCCGGCAAGTCATTGGCTGCGGCAAGGTATTGGCTGTGGCAAGATAGCAGCTGCGGCAAGGTACTTGCCCCGGCAAGTTACCTTGCGCGGCAAGCTATTGGTTGCGGCAAGCTATCAAGTGCGGCAAGGTCTTGCCGCGGCAAGCGTTACTGTACCACTGTGCTACTGTGCTGCTCCGCTGCCTCTGCCAGCGTGGCGCTCTGGGTCCTTCCAAGCGTGTGTGGCAGGGCACTGTGTAGACGGTGGTACTCTGTAGCTAGCGGTGCAGGAGCAGGTGGGATAGGCTTTTCCCACGTCCAAGACGTCCGGGTACATGTATCTGGACAGCTAAGGCATGGGCATTTAATGCCCTTGTCCCCTGCCGTCAGTGGTAGGTAGGACATGTCATCCTAGTAATAATGGCCTTACTGTAGCAACTTTCCACCTCTACCTTTACTGTTTGCCACCTGTTGGTGACCCCTTTGTGCGTATAAAAGGAGGCCCATAGGCAACGTGGAGGGGGGTTAGGAACTGGGAGATTGAGAACTCCAGTATTGTACGCAGCTACTCTGTACTGTAGCGCTCCTGGAGCTAGAACAATCATACAGATAATACACCAAAAAGCAGGAGTAGGGTTTTACGCATCCATGCGGCCCGAACCTGGGTAAATCTCTCTCATGCGTTGTCGTGTTCTTCGCTAGATTTGCTCTTCGTGCGACCGTCTCTCCCTGCCGAACGTAAAGGGGTCCTTCCCTGGGTCCCATAGGTGATCGCGGATTCGTCCCCGACATCTTTGGCGCGCCAGGTAGGGGGAGAGGTTGTGTGAACCTAATCTAGTGATTTGCTCGTTAGTTTTTGGGCCATCCTCCGCCTTATGGCTCCAAAAAAGAAGACTTCGGCCATCGGTGCGTCTACGTCCAACCCGCCTGCTCCCATGCAGGAGGGTGCCGACGTGATTGCGGCTGCTGGAGGGACTGGAGAGCGAGAGCTCCCATTACCTCCACCTGTCTAAAACCAGGCCAACAACGCCAATCTTGGCGCTGCTGGGTCTGGGAGCGCAGCACTGCTCGCTGCTGCTGTCCCTGCAAGCTCCAGAAACGGTGCTGCGCGTTCTAGAACGCCTGCGCCGGTTCAGACACCGCGGCCTTCGCAAGAAGCCCGTGACAGGCAGCGTCCTGACGCCCCAGGTGCCAGGCGCTCCCTGGATAATGAACTTGCGCATCGATCTCGAGATGCGCAGGGTCACCATACGCATCAACACACTGGCAGGGTCGAGGTACGGTCGCCTGGGCGTGGAGATGCTCCTTCTAACACTGTTAGGAGTAAGACCATCCCACAGTCCTCACGCCACTCGATACCTCCCTCACCAGCAGAAGCATTGGCGCGTGCGCAACTGCTCCTGAACTTCCCTCCACCAGCAAATAAGCTTGACGAGTGGAGGGCAACCATTCAGAGCCTTCTCAGCTTCGCTGATGCCGACCCGGTGCGCGCGGCCGACAAGAGAACTGGTGACAATGCTGTCACCAACAAGAACGGCGAGGGGGCAACAACCGTACACTCCCCGCCCAGACGGCCTCGGTCGCCGACACGTCGAAACGACGCCCGTGGCGATGATTCCATGGCGTCGTCTGACCCGCGAGCTCGTCGTGACCAGCGCCTCGTTCTTCAGGAACGCAGAGGAGAAGACGCTCGTACCACTATCGAGCGAAGGAGAGAAGCGCATCGTCAGTCCGACAGACGCGCAGGGCCCGCTGTTGACATGCATGCGCCAGGGGATCCTAGCGACTTGCCGTACGCGGTAAGTTGTCCAGCGTTCACCCGTGAGCTGCGGCAGGTCCAGTGGCCCAACCCCAAGGCTTTCAAGCCTGACGTGCCGGAGAAGTATGATGGCAAGACACACCCGTCGGAGTTCCTCAGCATTTACACCATTGCGGTGCAAGCTGCCGGGGGACGAGACGACAAGATTCTTGCTAACTACTTCCCGCTCGTGTTAAAGCGCAACGTCGTCTCATGGCTCATGCACTTGCCGGAGAACTCCATTTCTTCATGGGCGGACCTGTGCCATCAGTTTGTTGGTGCCTTTACTGGTGGACATCAACCTCATGGCCAGGAGAGTGATCTTCATCTCATCCCCCAGAAGGAAGGAGAGCCCCTGCGCAAATACATTCAAAGGTTCAGCCGCGTACAGTACAACATCCCAGATGTTCACCCCGCTGCGGTTATTAGCGCGTTCCATCAGAACGTGCGTAACCGCAAGATGCGGGAGGAAATGGCGATGACCAAGGTCAGAGACATTGGCCAGCTATATGCTCTCGCCGACAAGTGTGCGCGTGCTGAAGAGGGAAGGAAACTTCCCGGTGAAGGTGTTGGCACAGGGGGGAGCTCTGACAGTGAAGGTACCGCCCCGGCAAAGAAGGGCTGGCGGCGGAACAACAGGAAGAAAAAGGGCAAAGCTGTGCTTGCCGTCGAATAGTCCAGCGGCAACGGCAGCACCGACAAGGCCAAAGTCGAGGGCTCCGGCAAGGAGATTGCCGCGTGCGCCAACTGTCAGGCCTTGGCGGCTGCCGACAAGCAGGACGGCTCCGACAAGCAATATTGCAAGATCCACCGCACCAAGGGACACGATCTCCAGAACTGCCGATGAGTCGAGCAGCTTGTCGAGCAGCAGAAAGCTGAGTATGAGAGGCGCGACAAGGAGAAGGCCCCAGAAGGTGCTGGCGGGTCCGGCAAGAAGCGCACTGCCCGAGGAGGGCGTCGCGGCAAGGCCAAGCAGCAGCAGAGAGACAGGCCTCCTCGTGGCCGCGACAAAGATGATGATGATGATGAAGAATCCAGTGAGCACGAATTTCAGAAAGCCGCAGAAGTCTTGTGTGTTGACGGTGGTGCTTCGTTGCATTCTTCTCACCGCCAACTTAAATAGTGGGCGCGAGAGATCAATGCGGCGGAACCATCTGTTGACGCCAGAAAGCTTCTGAAGTGGTCCGACACGCCTATCGTCTTTGACATTGAGGACCACCCTGACCGCACAACAGCGGTCGGGTGCTTGCCGATGTTGGTTTCACCAACGATCCGCAACCTCAAGGTCACGAAGATGTTAGTTGACGGTGGGGCCGGCTTGAATCTGATTTCGCCCGCTGTTCTCCGGAAACTTCAAATCCCTGACGGCGAGCTTGAGGAAACTGGTACTTTCCAAGGAGTCAATCCAGGAAGGAGCAAGCCGAAAGGGAAGATCACGCTGCCAGTGACATTTGGCGGCGAGCTGAACTACCGGACCGAGAAGGTCACCTTTGACGTTGCCGATATTCCATTGCCTTATAATGGGATACTTGGCCGTCCAGCGCTCGCCAAGTTCATGGCAGCCTCTCATTATGCCTACAACGTGTTGAAGATGCCAGGCCCAGTAAGTGTTATCACAGTTCCCTGCGATAAGAAGGATGCACTCATTTGCGCCGACAAGATCTACCGGGAAGCAGCTGCCGCAACTGCCGCCAAGGCACTTGCCGCTGAAGCTCCCGGGGGGAAGAACAAGAGGAAGTCCGGCAAGAGCTCCTGTGCCCACTCCGGCAAGCGCACCTCTTCGGAGTGCTGCGCTGCCATCGAGGACGCACCAGAGAGCTCCACCGGCAAGTGCAAGAAGAACAAAGCCGCTCCGCCGGCGACAAAGAAGGTGCCCGCCAAGGAGGACGGCACTGGTGGTTCCTTCACCATCAGTGCCACACTTGACAACAAATAGGAAAGCGCGCTCGTTGCTTTCCTGCGGGCGAATGTCGACGTGTTTGCACGACATCCCCGGTGTTCCCAGGAAAGTAATTGAGCACCACCTTGCCGTCTGTCCCCACGCGAGGCCCGTCAAGCAGAAAGCCAGAAAGCAAGCTGTGGAGCGGCAAGAATTTATTGCGGAAGAAATCAAGAAGTTGGAAGCAGCAGGCCTCGTCAGAGGAGTGCTCCATCCTACGTGGTTGGCCAATCCTGTTGTCGTGCGCAAAGCGAATGGAAAATGGAGGCTTTGTATTGATTTCACTGATGTCAATAAAGCTTGTCCCAAAGACCCATTTCCTTTGCCCCGCATAGACCAGATTGTTGACTCCACGGCAGGATGTGATTTGCTTTCATTTCTTGACGCATATTCAGGGTATCATCAAATCTTCATGGCTGAGGAAGATGAGGAAAAGACCGCATTTATCACACCCTGTGGCACATACTGTTTCATACGTATGCCATTTGGTTTGAAAAATGCTGGTTCAACATTTGCAAGAGCCGTCCAGATTGCTTTTGAGCCTCAGCTGCACAGAAATGTGGAAGCCTATATGGATGATATAGTGGTCAAAAGCAAGGACAGGGCTACTTTGGTTCAAGATCTAGAAGAAACTTTTGTAAATCTGCGCAAGATCAACCTGAAGCTCAACCCCGAGAAGTGCGTGTTTGGAGTTCCCTCCGGCAAGCTTCTCGGGTTCTTTGTGTCTCAACGTGGAATTGAAGCCAATCCTGACAAGATCAAAGCCATTGAGCAAATTGAAGCGCCGAAGCATGTCAAGGATGTACGACGACTTGCCGGCTGTGTTGTTGCTCTCAGTAGGTTTATCTCCAAGTCAGCTGAGCGCGCCCTGCCATTTTTCAAAATCTTAAAAAAGGCAGGTCCATTGAAATGGACTCCGGAGGTGGAGGCAGCGCTGCAAGACTTGAAGAGATACCTCTCCTCTCCTCCAATACTTGTCGCACCTAAACCACAAGAGAAGTTGTTGCTGTATCTAGCGGCAACCAATCAAGTGGTTAGTGCTACGCTAGTAGCGGAGAGAGAGGTGGATGAGGAGGCAGTAACTGCGGCAAGCACGTCCAGCGACAAGCTGGGGGCTCCCCCGACAAGTTTTGCTGCCGACAAGGATTCGTATGCGCAGTCAGGCGAAGTGATACAAAAGAAGAAAATGGTGCAGCGCCCGGTCTACTTTGTGAGCTCTCTTCTGCAGGGAGCTAGGTCAAGGTATTCTGGTGTGCAGAAGCTGCTTTTCGGCCTTCTCATGGCCTCGAGAAAGCTGCGCCATTACTTTCAAGCACATGAAGTTACCGTCGTCACTCGCTTCCCGCTGAAAAGGATTTTGCAAAATCCAGAAGCGACAGGCAGGATTGTCGAGTGGGCGTTGGAGTTGTCGAGCTTTGGTCTCAAGTTTGAGAGTACATCAACCATACAGAGCCGAGTTTTGGCAGAGTTTGTCGCAGAATGGACACCAATGCCAGACGAAGAAATCCCAGAGACGACTCTCCCCGGCAAGGAGACAAGCAAAGAGTGGCTTATGTACTTTGATGGTGCCTTTTCGCTGCAAGGCGCCGGTGCTGGCGTACTGCTTGTCGCACCCACCGGAGAGCACCTCAAGTACGTGGTCCAAATGCACTTTCCCAAGGAACAGGCGACGAACAATACTGCAGAATATGAGGGGTTGCTTGCCGGTCTCAGGATCGCGACAGACCTTGGGATCAAGAAGCTTATTGTCAGGGGAGATTCGCAGCTTGTCGTCAGGCAAGTGAACAAGAACTACCAATGCCCATTGATGGAAGCTTATGTAGATGAGGTGAGGAAGTTGGAGGAACGCTTTGACGGCCTACAAATGGAGCACGTCCCACGTGCTGAGAATGACATTGCCGATGGTTTGTCAAAGCGCGCCGCACTCAAATTGCCTGTGGAACCAGGCACTTTTGTGCTCCAACTAACTCAGCCATCCGTGACGCCATCAGTAGGGCAAGGCAGGAAGAGGAAGTTGGCTTCTGGCGACTACTTCCCGGCAGAGCTCCCCGAAGCCGCCGGCAAGAAGGCTGCCAAAGCCAGCGCCAAAGATGCAGAGGGGCAACTTGCTCCGACAAGGCCTCACGCTCTTGTCATTGAAGCGGGTGCTCCTAGGCAAGAGGCAAAGGGGCACCTTGCTCCGACAAGACTTCGGGTCCTTGTCGTTGAAGCAGGCGCTCCTGATCAAAGCGCTGAGGAGCAAGATGCTCCGACGAGGCCTTGGTCTTCCGTCGTTGAAGCAACTGCTCCCGACGAGCTTGTTGAAGGACAGCACGCTCCAGCAGGGCCCCAGGCTCTTGTCGTTGAAGCGGCTGTTCCCGCCAAGCTCGTCGGGGAATGGCCGGCTCTGGTAGAGCGACAAGCTCTTGCCGTAGGGCCTGATGTTCCCGCAGCAGAAGAAATGCCTTTAGTCCTCGTTGTCGAGCCACAGGCTCCAGCGTGGGCGCAGCAGATTGTCCGTTTCCTTCAGACAGGAGAACTTCCCGAAGAGCAGGAAGAAGCGGAGAAAGTAGCCCGACGGTCCAATATGTATCAATTTGTCGATGACATGCTGTGCAGAAAAAGACCAAACGGTGTGAAATTGAAGTGTATTCCCCGGGAAGAAGGACAGGAGCTGTTGGCGGAGATTCATGGAGGCATATGTGGTCACCACATAGGGTCAAGAGCCCTTGCTGGAAAGGCTTTCCGGCAAGGTTTCTTTTGGCCCACCGCCCTCCAGGATGCAACTGCACTAGTAACCAAGTGTGAAGCGTGCCAGTTTCATTCCAAGCAGATTCATCAGCCAGCTCAAGCTCTCCAGACAATCCCTCTCTCCTGGCCATTTTCGGTCTGGGGGCTCGACATCCTCGGCCCCTTTCCCCGTGCCACCGGGGGCTTCGAGTACTTGTATGTGGCCATCGACAAGTTTACGAAGTGGCCGGAAGTGGAAGCAGTGAGGAAGGTGACAGCACAATCAGCCATCAAGTTCTTCAAGGGAATTGTTTGTCGCTTTGGTGTTCCTAACAGGATCATCACCGACAACGGTACCCAGTTCACGAGCCACGCCTTCATGCAGTATGTCGAAGACCTTGGCGCCACCTGCAAGACTTGAAGAGATACCTCTCCTCTCCTCCAATACTTGTCGCACCTAAACCACAAGAGAAGTTGTTGCTGTATCTAGCGGCAACCAATCAAGTGGTTAGTGCTGCGCTAGTAGCGGAGAGAGAGGTGGATGAGGAGGCAGTAACTGCGGCAAGCACGTCCAGCGACAAGCTGGGGGCTCCCCCGACAAGTTTTGCTGCCGACAAGGATTCGTCTGCGCAGTCAGGCGAAGTGATACAAAAGAAGAAAATGGTGCAGCGCCCGGTCTACTTTGTGAGCTCTCTTCTGCAGGGAGCTAGGTCAAGGTATTCTAGTGTGCAGAAGCTGCTTTTCGGCCTTCTCATGGCCTCGAGAAAGCTGCGCCATTACTTTCAAGCACATGAAGTTACCGTCGTCACTCACTTCCCGCTGAAAAGGATTTTGCAAAATCCAGAAGCGACAGGCAGGATTGTCGAGTGGGCGTTGGAGTTGTCGAGCTTTGGTCTCAAGTTTGAGAGTACATCAACCATACAGAGCCGAGTTTTGGCAGAGTTTGTCGCAGAATGGACACCAATGCCAGACAAAGAAATCCCAGAGACGACTCTCCCCGGCAAGGAGACAAGCAAAGAGTGGCTTATGTACTTTGATGGTGCCTTTTCGCTGCAAGGCGCCGGTGCTGGCGTACTGCTTGTCGCACCCACCGGAGAGCACCTCAAGTACGTGGTCCAAATGCACTTTCCCAAGGAACAGGCGACGAACAATACTGCAGAATATGAGGGGTTGCTTGCCGGTCTCAGGATCACGGCAGACCTTGGGATCAAGAAGCTTATTGTCAGGGGAGATTCGCAGCTTGTCATCAGGCAAGTGAACAAGAACTACCAATGCCCATTGATGGAAGCTTATGTAGATGAGGTGAGGAAGTTGGAGGAACGCTTTGACGGCCTACAAATGGAGCACGTCCCACGTGCTGAGAATGACATTGCCGATGCTTTGTCAAAGCGCACTGCACTCAAATTGCCTGTGGAACCAGGCACTTTTGTGCTCCAACTAACTCAGCCATCCGTGACGCCATCAATAGGGCAAGGCAGGAAGAGGAAGTTGGCTTCTGGCGACTACTTCCCGGCAGAGCTCCCCGAAGCCGCCGGCAAGAAGGCTGCCAAAGCCAGCGCCAAAGATGCAGAGGGGCAACTTGCTCCGACAAGGCCTCACGCTCTTGTCGTTGAAGCGGGTGCTCCTAGGCAAGAGGCAAAGGGGCAACTTGCTCCGACAAGACTTCGGGTCCTTGTCGTTGAAGCAGGCGCTCCTGATCAAAGCGCTGAGGAGCAAGATGCTCCGATGAGGCCTTGGGCTTCCGTCGTTGAAGCAACTGCTCCCGACGAGCTTGTTGAAGGACAGCACGCTCCAGCAGGGCCCCAGGCTCTTGTCGTTGAAGCGGCTGTTCCCGCCAAGCTCGTCGGGGAACGGCCGGCTCTGGTAGAGCGACAAGCTCTTGCCGTAGGGCCTGATGTTCCCGCAGCAGAAGAAATGCCTTTAGTCCTCGTTGTCAAGCCACAGGCTCCAGCGTGGGCGCAGCAGATCGTCCGTTTCCTTCAGACAGGAGAACTTCCCGAAGAGCAGGAAGAAGCGGAGAAAGTAGCCCGATGGTCCAATATGTATCAATTTGTCGATGACATGCTGTGCAGAAAAAGACCAAACGGTGTGAAATTGAAGTGTATTCCCCGGGAAGAAGGACAGGAGCTGTTGGCGGAGATTCATGGAGGCATATGTGGTCACCACATAGGGTCAAGAGCCCTTGCTGGAAAGGCTTTCCGGCAAGGTTTCTTTTGGCCCACCGCCCTCCAGGATGCAACTGCACTAGTAACCAAGTGTGAAGCGTGCCAGTTTCATTCCAAGCATATTCATCAGCCAGCTCAAGCTCTCCAGACAATCCCTCTCTCCTGGCCATTTTCGGTCTTGGGGCTCGACATCCTCGGCCCCTTTCCCCGTGCCACCGGGGGCTTCGAGTACTTGTATGTGGCCATCGACAAGTTTACGAAGTGGCCGGAAGTGGAAGCAGTGAGGAAGGTGACAGCACAATCAGCCATCAAGTTCTTTAAGGGAATTGTTTGTCGCTTTGGTGTTCCTAACAGGATCATCACCGACAACGGTACCCAGTTCACGAGCCACGCCTTCATGCAGTATGTCGAAGACCTTGGCGCCAAGGTCTGTTTCGCCTCTGTTGCTCACCCGCGAAGCAACGGTCAAGCTGAAAGGGCAAATGCTGAAGTGCTGCGTGGGCTCAAGACGAGAACTTTCGACAGGCTGCGCAAGTGCGGCAAGAACTGGATCGAGGAGCTGCCAGTGGTTCTTTGGTCGATCAGGACGACGCCAAATCGAGCTACTGGCCAGACGCCTTTTGCTCTAGTTTATGGAGCAGAGGCAGTTCTCCCCACGGAACTCGTATACGGGTCACCTCGAGTGCTCGCTTACGATGAGCTTGAGCAAGAGCAACTGCGGCAAGATGACGCTGTGCTCCTCGAGGAGGATCGTCTTCAGGCTGCTGTGAGAGCTGCTCGCTACCAGCAAGCTTTGCGTCGCTACCATAGCCGCAAAGTTAATGCCAGAAGTCTCGAGGAAGGCGACCTTGTTCTTCGGCGCGTTCAGTCGGCCAAGAATTCAAACAAGTTGACGCCGAAGTGGGAAGGCCCTTATCGGGTGAAACGAGTCACCAGGCCTGGCGCTGTCCGCCTGGAGACCGAGGATGGCATTCCAGTGATCAATTCCTGGAACATTGAGCATCTTCGTAAGTTTTTTCCATAAGGCGCGGTTGCCGGGCCCTTCCCCGACAACCACCTTTTGTACAAGTCTTGCCGCTGTTGCATGTAATCCTTTGTACAAAGCTAGGCGCAGGCCCTGTGCATAAATAAAGCTTTTGTATTTCGCAGTTTTTGACGATTTCATGTTTACTTTTATTTTTGCATGATTATCTGACATACTGTGCAGTACAGCCTCCCCGGTAAGCATTAACGAGCCGCCAAGCTCCTATATCTTTATTTTCTCTTCTTTCTTTTTCTCAAAGAGACAGAAGCTTCCCTCGCGCACAAGTTTGCCGGGGGGATGGGATAATGATATGGACCAGGCATCGTTCAAAGAAACTTTGCCTTGCCGGGAAGAAGGCAGCGGCAAGCAGTGACAAGACCTTGCCGCGGAGAGATCAGCGACAAAGCTAAGTGCCAAAGTTTGAACAATCAAATTCTTTTTTATTTTCAAGGTTATTTTCCTTGAACGATACTACTCTTTGTATGGAAAACTTGTGCGCGACGGAACCTAAGCGTAATCGGTCGCGCCCTTATCTTGTTTCGAGTCCGCTCAACAACCTAAGTGGCTGCACTGAGCGCGACAAGGTTGCTTGCCGGCAGCGGCACCGCCAGCAGGCTGCTGAAGTCCCGCACCCAGCGCTCGCGGCAATGGTGCGCGCACCGGCAAGTTCCCTATAAGCGTAGGGCAAGTACACACAAAGAAAGAAATTGCTCAAGGGAGATGACATGCATTAACTCCAAAATATTGCAAGTTATATTACAAGATAAGTTGCCGCGGCTTAAACAGATTGTTCTTTAACATGTCTAGCGGCGGCAAGGAGGGAGAAGAATGGGCTCTCTAATTACGGTGCTCGCCTTCGACTCTCTGGATATGGTCCACCCTCTCCACGATGGGCGCGACAAGGGCCCCTAGTGGCGCGGGGTCGTATCCCTTCGGCAAGCTTTTGAAGATGTTGCCGAAGTCGACGCCCGGGTTTCTGTATGCTATCTTCACCAACAACCTCCGGAGAACTCCCCAGCAAAGCCTGCGTGACTCGTCGGCCAGTTGAGCCTTGTGATTGACTTGGAGCTGTTGGAGTGCTTCTACTACTCCGTCGAAGAACTCGGCTAGCTTGACGCTAGTTTGCGTGTTCTTGTCGGTGGAGTTCCCGAAGTCCGGCACCTTCAGGGCAGTCAGCTCCTTGTCGATGCCCTCAGCGGCGCTGGCAAGCCTGTCTGTGAAGATCCCCATGTTATCCCTGAACTTCTTGTGGGTTGCAATAGCGTCTTGAAGCAGACCCTTTTCCTTCTGGAGCTCTGTCATTAGAAGCCCTTCGCGCTTTCTGGTGGTGTCGAGCGTCTCCTTCAGCGTGGTGAGCTTCAGCTTTAGGTCTGCTATGGAGTCGTTGGCGGCGGCTAGCAGATTGTTCTTCTTGGCTATGGTAACTTGCATCTCCGCCAAAGTGTGGGTCACCTTTGCCCTCTCACTTTCAAGCGTTGAGAGCTTGTCACCGTTTGCCTTGAGGGCGGCCTCTAGTCTTGCCACTTTCTCCTCCGTTTCCTTCCTGTTCACTTCTTCAGCAGCGACAGCGTTGGTGGCCTCCACCAACTTGCTGGAGTACTCTTGGGCCAAGGCTTCGATTTCCTTCTGGTGTTTTTGTGCCTGCCCCTGGGTCCGCTCTGCGACAAGTCTTGCCACCTCCTCATCTTTCTGCTGGAGGGTTTCGGCAAGTTTCTTCTTGCGCTCGGCAAGTTCCTCTTCGTGGGCATCGAGGTCCACTTTCCGCTGGTTCAGATCACCGGCCTGAGCAGACAACTCCTTGGCGGTCTCCTCCTGTTTTTGTTCAATGTCTTGCTTCATCAGGAGGAGGGCCTGCCGTTCTTCGGCCAGCTGTGCCCGCTTGACCTCTAACGCATTAAGAGATCGCGCGCGGACATCCGCCAAGATCTCCGCGCGCCTCAACATGTCAGCTTCGGCCTTCTCGATGAGCGCCTCCCTGGAAGCTAGCTTCTCCCGTCGGGCGCGATGAAGATTCAGCAGCTTTTGGAGCAGTTGCTCCTCTTCAGACGTGCTGCTGCTGCTGGCGCCTGGCGCATCCACAAGCTGGAGCCCGGCAGCGGCAAGGATCTCATCGTCCACAACATCCTCCTCGGTTGGCGCTCTGGAGCCCACCGTCCAGGGGAGGCTGACGTAGACGTTCTCGCCAACCCGGATGTATTTGCTTGGCGGAGGCGAGTTGGGCGCCGCCGCCTCTTCAGTGGTTGAGGGACCCGTGGTCGGAGTAGCGCCTGGCGCTCCTGTGGCCTCAGGGCCGTCAGTACGACCACCGGCTCCCTTGCCGGCCTCCTCAGCAGCCTTCTGGGCGGCCTCAGCTTCAGCAGCCTTGGCGGCTTCATCGGTGGGCGCCTTGGCGGTATTTTCCTCGGCGGCCTTGCCGGCCTCTTCGGCAGCCCTGGCAGCTTCTTCGTCGGCAAGCTTGTCGGCCTTGGCAGCGGCTGCCTTGGCGGCCTCGTCGTCGACGGCCTCTGTGGTGTTCTCCTCGGCAGAAGAGTCAATGTTCATTGGCTCTACCGAGGAGGGCTCTGCCAACCCGAGAAGTAAAGCAAAAAGAGCTTCAGGAAGAAATTCAAGAAGACAAAAGAAAGAAAGCAGAAAGAGTTTTGCGGCAAGTGGGTTTACCCGTGTTGAGCTCAGGAGCGGTGGGATCCCCTCCCCCGTCAACGTTTGTCATTGGGGTGGGGTCGCCAGCGCTGGTGCTTGGCGCTTCGGCGCTTGCTGGCTCCTCTTCGTGGCTCGGCTCGCTAGTGGGAGCCCTTACCGGAGATCTTCTCCTTGGCGGTGTGGTCGAGGGGGGTGGTACTCCTGGAGCACCTTCAGATGGCTCCACTTGCTGCTCCTCTCCTACACGTCCAAAGATGTCAGCGACAAATGCTTGTTCCTCAGCGACCGCCAGCGAAAGGTAGTTGGAATACTTACGCTGGGGGCTGCGCTGGGGGCTGCGACGAGGGCTGGGCTCCGAGCTGGTCGGGATGGTCTCAGACGCTCCCCCGATGGTTGCCGTGGGCTCATCTTCGACGACCACCACGGTCTTGCTCGTCGAGACCTTAGCTCTCTTCCTCATCCTCTCCGCCAAGGTTTCCTCCCTGCGGAAGCAAGGCCGGAGTGCGACAAGTGAGGACAGAAACAAAATCTTACAAAGATTGAGGGTCGCGGCAAGGGAACTTACTCTTCCTCGTCGTCCTCTTCGCTGAGAGCGGAAAAATCAAAGTCCGCCTCCGTGTGAGGAGGGGGAGGAGGGGGAGCTGGGCTCCTTGGCCGCTTGGCGGGGGTAGTAGCAGCGGTCTTTGATGACCCTGCTCCAGTTGCCGGGGCCGCGTGAGACGCTCCCGCAGCACCAGCACTTGCCGCGGTCGAGCGCGTCGAACGGCGCTCTGGCGGTTGTTGAACTTCTTGCCGCTCAGCCACTTTGCCAAGCCTGCGAAGGCGTTTCCTCCTCAGAGGGGCTGGGGACTCTGACTGCGGTGGGCTTTCGATGCCCTCCTCGGAAGAGGAGCCCTCATCCTCCGAGCTGCCTAACTCATCGGCAGGCTGGCTTGGTCCGACATCCTTGCCGGGTGCGGCGAGCTCGCCCTTCCCGGCAAGCATCCCCTACTCGGCAAGGCTCTCCTTTTGTGCCTCGTCGAGCTCTGCCAAAGTATAACCAAAATCGCCAGCTTCCCTGGCGAGCCTGTCCTCCTCCACTCTTCGAGCAATGAATTCTATTTCTTGCTCAGTGGTGTTGCGGACGAGCCACTCCTCCACCCGGACCTGCTTTTCGACCGTGGAGTCAAAGAATCGCCGCACGTCTTCTTCGAGCGGCACGTCCCAAGTTGCTTCAACGCTGTGCGCATTGCAGAGTGGCATCATAGCGATGATTGCACTCAATGCGGAGTTGTTGCAAAGGGGCACGATGTGCTTCGACAGCGTGAACGCCTTGTCGCGCTTCTCTGGATCTGTCTCTTGCTTGAACAGTTCTCGCATGAAGAAGTCGTGCTGCAGAATTGTGAAGTTGTTGATCAGTCCAGGGCGCAGCCGCATGATATCGGCTGGGTTTTTCCAATCAGAGGCCGGCCTTCCTCTCTGCTGCAGAGGAGCAATGCGGCGGCGGAGGAAGTCTGCGCCAACCATCCCTATGGTGAGCCCGGCCTCCCTGAGCCGTATGATCCTGGTAGCGGCAATCTCCAGCTTCTTGTCCTGGGGATCCAGATCGCTCCAGTCCGTGCCACGCGCTGCTGGGGTCTTACGAAGCTCACAGTATGGTGGCGGCTCGTCGTCAATGATCCAACACCATTCAGACCGGATTTCTCCCCATCTTGGGCGGAGATCCCCCTTCAGATAATGCTCCTTGGCGCCCAATCTTGAAACGAACAAGACGCCAACAGTGAGAGGCTCCCCCTTTTCAGCACGGGGAGTGAAGTAATGCCTGAACAGCGCGGTGTTGGGTGCGACGCCGACGAAGTTCTCGCACAGATGCACGAATATTGCCATGGTGGATATGGCATTCGGTGTGAGATCCAGCAGACGGAGATTGAAGGTGTACATGATGTCGCTGAAGAAATCCGAGTACGGCGGGCAGAGCCCGCACCAAAAGTAGCAAGCGAAGAAGGGGTACTTGCTCATTTCGCTCTCGTTGGTGGCTGGGCGAACGCGGGTGGCCGGATGCGCCTTGGTCCTCACGGCCCACGTGCCTTGGAACTTGGCCTTCAGATCCGCCCCCGTGAGCGTCGGAGCGAAGAGCGCGTACTTCTGCCTCTTCAACTGCGCCTGGGTCTCCGTCCTTGAGGACTTCCCCGTCTTCCCCTTTTCTCCTTTGGGAGGCATGGCGAAGGCCGATCTGAGGTCCGAGGGAGATGCGGACGCGCGCGGTGGCGGAGGATTGGGAAACCACTTTGTTTTGGAGCGGAGGAAGAAGAAGGCGGAGATTTGGAGATCGAGAATGGTGAGAGGAGTGTGTGAGTGCTTCTGCAGGTCCCTCCTTTTATGGGGAAAGATGCGGAACCATCCGCCTCTTCGTCATTCGAGATAACTGCGCACGCTTCCCACGCTCCGCATTCAACGCGCGATGCGTGGGAGAGCGTGCAATTAAACAGCGTAGAGATGTTTCGGCTTATCCCAGCCACGCGTGCCCGTGCACTGTTTGGGCCTGGCCCAACAACGCCCGGCACCGTGTGTGGCCCAGGCCCGGGGGCTCCTGTCGGTGTACTAGAATAGGGGTACCCTAGTACCCCGTACTTGTGCACGGGCAGTAGCAGCATCCCGCGGCTAGGCTTACGGGAGGACAGCCAGAGAGAAGCTCAAGATTATTAAGCCATTCAAGAACAAAGTATACAAAGCAAGAGTCAAGGCCCCGGCAAGAGGAGCTTGCCGGGAGGGACAGTTGAGGCCCAGCCTGAGGTTTGCTGTAGCAGAGTACTTGCCACGGCAAGGTACTTGCCCCGGCAAGTCATTGGCTGCGGCAAGGTATTGGCTGTGGCAAGATAGCAGCTGCGGCAAGGTACTTGCCCCGGCAAGTTACCTTGCGCGGCAAGCTATTGGTTGCGGCAAGCTATCAAGTGCGGCAAGGTCTTGCCGCGGCAAGCGTTACTGTACCACTGTGCTACTGTGCTGCTCCGGTGCCTCTGCCAGCGTGGCGCTCTGGGTCCTTCCAAGCGTGTGTGGCAGGGCACTGTGTAGACGACGGTACTCTGTAGCTAGCGGTGCAGGAACAGGTGGGATAGGCTTTTCCCACGCCCAAGACGTCCGGGTACATGTATCTGGACAGCTAAGGCATGGGCATTTAATGCCCTTGTCCCCTGCCGTCAGTGGTAGGTAGGACATGTCATCCTAGTAATAATGGCCTTACTGTAGCAACTTTCCACCTCTACCTTTACTGTTTGCCACCTGTTGGTGACCCCTTTGTGCGTATAAAAGGAGGCCCATAGGCAACGTGGAGGGGGGGTTAGGAACTGGGAGATTGAGAACTCTAGTATTGTACGCAGCTACTCTGTACTGTAGCGCTCCTGGAGCTAGAACAATCATCCAGATAATACACCAAAAAGCAGCAGTAGGGTTTTACGCATCCGTGCGGCCCGAACCTGGGTAAATCTCTCTCGTGCGCTGTCGTGTTCTTCGCTAGATTTGCTCTTCGTGCGACCGTCTCTCCCTGCCGAACGTAAAGGGGTCCTTCCCTGGGTCCCATAGGTGATCGCGGATTCGTCCCCGACACTTAGTCACTCCGCGGTTCGACACCGCATTGATCAACGACATGGGTCGTGGTGGAGTAGTTGGTGAGGTGGTTTTGCCCTCGTGCGCTCTGGCAGGCCCTGCCGGGATGTCTTGGACGTCGTCTTTCGGGGGTGGCCTCGCCCCTTGCCGAGCTCGCCTGCCCGGCAAAGGAGGCCCTTCTCCTGATGGTGCCTTGCTTCTTTGGCTTGATCTTGGTCCTTCTTGATCTACATGTTCGGCTCTTTGATGATCTTGGTCTCTTGTATTCTGACTTGGGTTGGTGCTTCAATCTTGTCCCCGTGCCTATGCACAGTCTGGGCAACAGACCCAGGGTTTGTTGCACCGACAGAAGCCCCCGGGCCTGCCCCGAACGCGCTGCCGAGCGTCATCGGGGTAGGGCCTAATAAGTGCACAGGCGGGGTCAATGAAGAGGCTGGTCTCTTGAGGTCTTCTTTGCTTCTTCATTAGCCTTGATTCCGGTTTCTCCACGCGTCGTGTAAGGCCAATGGTGGTGGGGCCGCTCCAATGATGGCCCGTGAATGACTTTAACGCACGGGGGAGAAACCGCCAATTCACTCTTCCCACCACGCCCTTATCCTTAGCCACGTATGATGCATGCATCGTGCGGGGTAGGTAACGGAGGCGCGTGGCATGGGAGAGCGTCAAGGCGAGGGCCCGGTCTTCTTGAATTGGCGGAGAGGGGCGGCGATTGCTTGTTGAGGGAGCGGCTCCCTTTCTTGCTCCGCCTATAAAAGGAGGGGCGGAGGGAGAGCCAAGCCATCCATCTTCGGATCCTTTCTTCCCCTGTTCCTGCCTTTCGTTGGTCATGTTGAAGAGAAAGGCCCGGGGCCAAGCTCCGGGCTCCATCTTGCGCCTAGAGTTGTTGAGTGCTGGCATTCGGGGAGTGAGCCTGGTCCATGCTCGGAGAAGGCGTTGTGGACGGGCTGCTCGTAGTGCGGGAGATACCAAGCTCTCCCGTTGTGCGGGAATGCTTGCTCCTTTTGGCACAGCCGTCTGCCCATTGGGTAGTGTGGTGTCGAGCCTCGGGTCACCGCCGCTCATGGTCTTGGCGATCGTGTCCTTGGCGTCTCTGGGGCGCACCCGGGAGGCAGGGCTGGGAATCATCGGTAAACCCAGCACTGCCCCATCCGGGAGCCGTGGGGATGATGTTGACGAGAGGTGCACCTTCCTGCCCGCCAAGGCGGGGAGGGGCGTGTCCCGAGCCCCCTGGCCGTCTTGGTCGCTCGCCGTCTCTCCGGGGAAAGTGTCGGGTTGGAGTCCTAGCGCTACCCCGGAGCGGTGTTGACGGAGGGAAAACAAGGGAAGGCGGAGAAGGCGGGTGGTGGGAGGTCAGGTCGGAGTACGATGGCGTGGATGCCTTCGCCTCCGACCGAGGACCTGCCGCCTCATCTTTCCGCTCTTCCCCTCCCTCCCCGGCACCATCATCGCCAGCCTCCTTGGGTGATAGCCGGGGAGGGATGTTCCCTTGGTGCCTTCGCCTCCCCTCCAGCAGTCTTCCGGCTGGGCTTTGGTGGATGACTCCACCGAGGCCCAAGCCGGGGCTTCTTGCTGGTCCTGGAGGTGGTGACCAGGGAACGCCGCCCTGCTTCCACGCTCCTCCTTCACAGCCTCGCCACTCTCGGTCTTGTCAGGCTGCGCCAGGTGGGTTGCGACGGGACCGGGACGGGCTCCTGCTTGGGTGCCCTTTCTCTTCTTTTCCTCCTTCCACCGCAGTGCCTGGTGGAGGGAAAACGAAAAGAGGAGATTACAGGGCACTTATCTTTTTTCAATCTTAAATCTGTAGGCAATTGCCAAATTTTAATTCAAATAATGTAATCTCTTGAGTCCATGTTTGTGTTCTGTAATGCTTGTACTTGTATCAGCATATTAATGAAAAAGATGAATCTTGCCGGGAACCCATGCATGTGTATGTCCATGCAGAGGCGAGATGCCTCTTTAGTGTAAATAAACGAGTTTTCCCCGGCAGGCTATCCTACTGGCACCTTTTCTGTCTACCGGAGAGCTATGTCTACCGGGCAACAGGCAAAGGGGCCAGCCCCCCGCCAACTTCTTTTTACCAAAGGCCACTACGACCATCCTGTCCGAAGCAACGTTCGAGTCAGGGATGGGAGCACCTAAGTCTCAAAAGAGTGGCGGGGTTTTCTTATGCACAAGTTATAACTTACAGAACACTAATGGACAGGAGGTAGAACTTATCTGTTTGGCTTGCCGGGGATCGCAGTGCCGTGCAATCTTCTCAACTCTTCGTCAAAGCCAAGTTCACGGCGGCAACCTGCAGCTTCATGCAGATGAGAATGAATGCAGGATGCGATCCTATCTATATGCATATGCAAATGCTCATGAAATGCTTATGCAGCGATCTTGGAATGCTCATGCATGCATGCAATCTTGGTCGGGGGCCCCCCACAACGCTTCTTTATTTTCTCTTGCACGGGGTCATCGCCCTGGCTTTGTACAGGGGGTTACATGCAACTGAGGCAAGGCCTGTACAAAAGGGTGGCTGCCGGGCAGGGCCCGACAGCCGCGCCTTACGGGTAGAACTTGTGGAGATGCTCAATATTCCATGAGTTTTGCAACTGAATGCCATCTCCGGTCTCCAGACGGACTGCGCTAGGTCTTGTGACTCGTACTACCCGGTAAGGGCCTTCCCACTTCGGTGACAACTTGTTTGTACCCTTGGCGGACTGAACACGCCTAAGGAAAAGGTCACCTTTCTCAAAACACCGGGCATGAACCCTGCGGCTATGATAGCGACGCAGGGCTTACTGATAGCGTGCAGCACAAGTAGCAGCCCGGAGATGGTTCTCCTCGAGTAGCACAGCGTCGTCACACCGGTGCTGATCTTGCGCTACTTCATCGTAGGCAAGCACTCGAGGCGACCCATAAATGAGTTCCATGGGGATAACTGCTTCTGCCCCATAAACCAGGGAGAAGGGAGTCTGCCCGGTAGTTCGGTTTGGTGTCCTTCCGAGGGACCAGAGAACTACCGGCAGCTCCTCGATCCACCGCCTGCCGTGCTTCTACAGCATATCAAAGGTTCTCGTCTTGAGTCCACGCAACACTTCAGCATTCACCCTCTCAGCTTGCCCATTGCTCCGGGGGTGTGCCACAGAGGCAAATGAGATTTTGCATCCGAGGGCATGAACATATTGCATGAAGGCGTGGCTCGTGAACTGTGTGCCGTTGTCGGTAATGATCCTTGCCGGAACTCCAAAATGACACACCAATTCTTTCAAGAACTTGATAGCTGACTGAGCAGTCACCTTTCTCACGGCAGTCACTTCCGGCCACTTTGTAAACTTGTCGATAGCAACGAACAAGAATTCAAAGCCCCCGATTGCTCGGGGGAAGGGGTCGAGGATATCAAGCCCCCAGACCGAAAATGGCCATGATAGAGGGATTGTTTGAAGAGCTTGGGCAGGCAGGTGGGTTTTCTTCGAATGGAACTGGCAGGCTTCACACTTGGTGACTAGCTCGACCGCATCTTGGAGGGCTGTGGGCCAATAGAATCCTTGCCGGAATGCTTTCCCAACTAGTGCCCTTGATCCAATGTGGGAGCCGCACATGCCTTTGTGTATCTCAGCCAGCAGTTCCTTTCCTTCTTCCTGGCAGACACACTTTAATTTCACACCGTTGGGCCTCCTTCTGTACAGAGTGTCATCGACAAACTGATACATACTGGCCCTCCGGGCTTTCAGCTTCGTCTTGGTTGCCAGGAAGCTCTCCGGTTTGGAGGAAGTGGACAATGTGCCTTGCCCAAGTTGGAGCCTGGGGCTGGGCAACAAGGACTAGCGGCACCTCCTTTGCTGTGGGAGCACATGCCTCGTTCGCGGGGTCCATGGGCCCGGCTGGAGGGTGTGGTCCGGCAGACTGCGAGGAGTTGTTTCCGGCAGGTTCTCTGCCAGGAGCGGACGGCTCTACCGGGAGAGGCTTACCGGAGTACAACTTTCTCCTTTTTCGGGCCATTGTTGCTGGGGATACGGAGGGCTGAGTGAGATGGAGAACAAAAGTCCCTGTTCCACAGGGATCTTCTGCGCAACACACTTTGACAGATGATCAACTATGCTATTTTCCGCACGGGGTACATGCTCTGTTTGCAATCCATCAAAGTCCTCCTCCAATCTCCTTACTTCCTTGACGTATGCCTCCATCAATGGACTTTGGTAATCCTTGTTAACTTGTCTCACCACAAGCTGTGAATCTCCTCGAATGATCAGCTTCTTAATTCCCAATTCAGCCGCGATCCTGAGCCCAGCAAGGAGCCCTTCATATTCTGTTGTATTGTTGGTTGCTTCTTCCCGGGCAAAGTGCATTTGGACGACGTACCTTAAGTGCTCCCCGGAGGGGGCAACAAGAAGCACGCCAGCTCCGGCACCTTGTAGGGAAAAAGCACCATCAAAATACATAATCCATTCTTGGGGCGATTCCTTGCCGGGGATAGCTGTCTCCGTCACTTCCTCATCAGGGGTTGGCGTCCATTCTACAATAAACTCTGCCAATGCCTTGCTCTGAATAGTTGACACGCTTTCAAACTTCAAACCAAAACTGGATAACTCCAAAGCCCACTCCACTATTCTGCCGGTAGCCTCAGGGTTTCGGAGTATCCGTTGCAATGGGAAATGAGTGACAACCGTGATCTCATGGGCTTGGAAGTAGTGGCGCAGTTTCCTTGAGGCCATGATGAGACCAAAAATCAACTTTTGCACGCCAGAGTACCTCGATCTAGCCCCCTGTAATAAGGAGCTGATGAAGTACACTGGGCGCTGCACCACTTTCTTTCTTACCACATCCTTGGGGTTGCTCTCGTTGCCGTGCTTATTGCTGTCCTGATCCTTCTCTGACTCTGCCGGTCTCTGCTCACTCTCTGCCTCATCCACTTCTCACTGCGCTACCAAAGCTGCACTGACTACTTGGTTGGTTGCCGCTAGGTACAGCAGCAACGGCTCCTGGGGTTTAGGAGCAACCAAGGTAGGCACGGAGGACAAGTAGGCCTTCAACTCTTGCAAAGCTGCATCTGCTTCCGGGGTCCACTTCATGGGTCCTACCATCTTCAAAATTTTGAAGAACGGCAGGGCGTGCTCGGCAGACTTGGAGATGAATCTGCTTAGCGCGGCAACGCATCCTGTCAGATGCCTCACATCCTTAACTGTCCTTGGTGCTTGGATCTGCTCGATAGCCTTGATCTTGCTGGGATTGGCTTCAATCCCGTGATGGGATACAAAGAACCCGAGCAACTTGCCAGAGGGAACACCAAATACACACTTCTCCGGGTTGAGCTTCAAATTGATTTTGCACAGATTAGCAAACGTCTCCTCCAACTCTTGAATAAGGGTGGCCCTATCCTTGGTCTTGACCACAATATCATCCATATAGGCTTCTATGTTTCTGTGCAACTATGGCTGAAAACCAATCTGGACTGCCCTTGCAAAAGTGGACCCGGCAATCTTTAATCCGAATGGCATGCGGACAAAACAGTATGTACCACATGGAGTGATGAACGACGTCTTCTCTTCATCTTCTTGGGACATGAAGATCTGGTGATACCCAGAATACGCATCCAGAAAGGAGAGCAAATCACAACATGAAGTGGAGTCCACAATCTGATTGATACGCGGCAAGGGAAACGGGTCCTTCGGGCAAGCCTTGTTGAGATCTGTGAAATCTATGCAAAGCCTCCACCTCCCGTTAGCCTTCCGGACTACCACTGGGTTTGCCAACCATGTGGGATGCAGTACTCCTTTGACCAATCCAGCTGCCTCTAGTCTCTTGATCTCTTCTGCAATGAACTACTGCCTCTCCAAGGCCTGCTTCCGGACTTTCTGCTTGACATGGCGGGCATGTGGGTAGACAGCAAGGTGGTGCTTGATTACCTCCCTAGGAACACCGGGGATATCAGATGGTTGCCAGGCAAACACATCGATATTCGCCCGCAGGAAGGCAACGAGCGCGCTTTCCTATTTGTCATCGAGGGTGGCGCTGATAGTGAAAGTACCATCAATGCCAGCCAGCCCTGCCGGGACCTTCTTCACTTGGGGTGCGGCGACCTTGGATCTCTTGCCATTGGAACACTCCGGCACGTCGTCAACGAGTGCCGTGCACTCGGTGGGGGCATGCTTCCCGGACTCTTTGCCGGAGTCCCTGCAATCCCTCTTCTTTCCTTTGCTTTCCTTAGCGGGAGCTGCTGCTGCCACTGCCTCTGCTGCGACCGCATCCCGGTACATCTTGTCCACACAAATGATTGCATCCTTCTCATCTGACGGGATGGTGATGACTCCCAGTGGCCCAGGCATCTTCAAGGTGTTGTAGGCATAGTGAGATACTGCCATGAACTTAGCCAGGGCCAGGCGTCCAAGAATCCCATTGTATGGCAGGGGCAGGTCAACCACATCAAACACAATCCTCTCAGTCCGGTAGTTCAGTTCTCCCCCAAACGTTACCGGCAACGTGATCTTTCCCTTAGGACGGCTCCTGCTGGGATTAACTCCTTGAAACGTGCCGGTAACCTCTAGCACTTCCTCTGCTATCCGAAGCTTGCTGATAACTACTGGGGAAATCAGATTCAACCCGGCCCCGCCGTCCACCAACATCTTCGTGACCTTGAGGTTGCGTATTATTGGGGAGACCAACAATGGCAAACACCCTACTGCAGTGGTACGACTAGGATGATCCTCCTCGTCCAAGATGATGGGCGTACGGGACCACTTGAGCAGCTTCCGGGCCTCGGGCGCTGGCTCCACGACATTGACTTCTCGCGCCCACCGCTTGAGTTAGCGGTGAGAGGTGTGCAGAGATGCACCCCCGTCAATGCACAGGGCGTCGGTGGCCTTCTGAAACTCTTGCTCACTGGTTTCCTCTTCATCCCCTCCATCACTCTCATCACCATAGGCTTCCTTCTCTCGACCTCTGGTGGGTTTTCCTTGGTTCCGAAAGGGTTTGCCGGGGCGATTTACTTCACCACCTCGGCCCTTGCCGCCAGCAACATTCTGACCCTTTTCCTTGTCACGCTTCTCACACTCTGCTTTCTGTCTTTTGACAAGCTGCTCAACCTGATAACACTCTTGAAGGTCGTGGCCCTTGGTCCGATGAATCTTGCAATATGGCCCATCACCTTTCCCGGCTTTCTCGGCAGCAGCGGCTTCCCGGCAGTCAGCGCACGCGGCAGCTTCCTTGCCAGGGGCCTCAGCTTTGGCCTTCTTGCCGGTACTAGGCATACCCGATCCTTCAATAGTCATTACTGCCTTATCCCTTCGCTTCTTACTGCGCTTCTTGCTCTTCTTCTGACTAGTTGATTCATCCTCATCCTCTGAATCAATATTTGTGCAATCTTCCTCTCCGGGCAACTTTCTTCCCTTCTCCATCCGAGCACACTTATCCACCAACACGTAGAGCTCCTTCACAGTCTTGGGCAACCGTATGTTCATCTTGGAATGAATCCGGTGGTTGCGCATATTGGACTGGAAGGCGGCTATCACGGCTGTCGGATGGATATTTGGGATATTTCTATGAACTTTACTGAATCTCTGTAAATACTTACGGAGGATCTCTCCTTCCTTTTGTTGGAGAAGCTGCAAGTCGTTGGGTCGGCCCGGCTCTTGGTGGCCACCGGTGAAGGCACCGATGAACTCATGGCACAGGTCTGCCCATGACGAAATGGAGTTCTCCAGCAGGTGCATCAGCCAAGACCTCACATTGGACTTGAGGGCCAAAGGAAAGTAGTTGGCGAACACCTTCTCATCTCTTCCCCGGCAGCCTGAACAGCGATGGTGTAGATGCTTAGGAACTCTGCCGGGTTTAGCCTCCCATCATACTTCTCAGATATCTCTGGCTTGAACGTGCGAACGGACGGCCAACAGACTTGCCGCAGCTCACGGGTAAAGGCAAGGCAGCCAACCTTGAAAGGTAGGCACCCACCAATACCGAGCGCGGGCTCGTCGACGCCGGGGCCATCGCACCCATCGGTTTGGCAGAGGTCGACGCGGCGTTGCTCGACAATGGCGCGTGTGTCTCCTCTCCGCCTATCCTCCAGGGCTCGTCGTTGGCCTGGACGCGCTCGAGGGTCAGAAGAGGCCATCGAGACATCGTCGGGGTCTTGATTCTGTTGCGCTTGCGCTGGCTGCCGTGGCGGGGACTACACCATGGGGACGGCCCCTTCTGTACGGACAGCAGCATGAGCCGTTGCTGTCGCTTGGGGCGGCCGTGGCGGGCCAGCTCGCCGTGAGCCCCCAGCTTTAGCGAAACAGAGCAGACTTTGGATGGTGGCACGCCATTCGTCCATTTGCTCGGCTGCTGGCGGAAACCTCAGCAGCAGCTGAGCCCGCGCCATGGCCTCCGTGGCTGTACTTGGCATGGGTGATGATGTCGATCGCACCGTCGCTCGGCTCCTGATGGTGCCAGCGGCGGCAGCACTGCGCCCCCGCTGCTGCGGGGTGACCACCTGGAAGGCAGGGTGGTGCGGCGAAGGCGCTCGAGGGCCAGTGGCTCCGTCGGGCGCAGCGGCTTGGTCGACCCGTCCCGGGGGAGGTGCGCGCGCTGCGACCGCACCCGTGGTGGGAGCGGTCGGAGGGCGGTGATTCACCCTGGCCTGAGTGTCGTTCCTGCGGATGTGCCCGTCGGCGGGCAAAAGGGGCGTAGATGGAGTAACCCCTTCACTCAGACCTTGTGGAGCGTGGCTGTCGGGATGTTGCTGATGCTGCTCTCCTCCAATGTCTCCTGCTCCTGTGTCGGCCGCGGGCGAAGTGGTGACGGCGCCGCCTGCTCCGACCACATCCCCAGCAGTGTCCGCGTCCTCGCGTGTCTCCGCACCCCCCGCAGCGTTAGAGGCCGCGGGCCGCGGAGCCTTCGAGGTGGAAGGATGAGCCGAAGAACCGGGTTTCTTCTTGGGCGCCATGGTCGATGGCGTTGTCGATGATGCTGATGGTGATGAAGGTGATGCGCTACACACGCCTTCAGGTTCGCGCAAGCGGTCCCCCTACCTGGCGCGCCAAAGATGTAGCGGGCAACCACGGCCACCTATGGGACCAGAAGGCCCCTTGCTGGTTCAGCAGGGGGGGCATCGTGTTGCGCAAAGAGCAGACGAGCATGTGGCAGCACGACAGAGATCACATGGGCATTTTTACCCAGGTTCCGGCCGCCGTGAGGCGTAAAACCCTACTCTTGCTTTGGTGGATTGATGGTGGAAAGGTGGTGATGGTGCGTAGTACACTTGCCCGGCAAGGGTTGCCTCAGGGCGGCAGTGGCTACGCGTGTATGGGGGTCTGAGTTATCCAACCTTCTAACCCTCTCTACGGTTGCCATGGGCCTCCTTTTATAGATTAAGGGGTCACCACAATGGCAAAACAGTCATTATGCACTGATAAGATAGCAAACAGCGCTACCATACCTAACTCTGTGGGCTGACAGGGCGCATTAAATGCACCGCTCAACATCACATTGTTGGTTGCCCGACAAGGCTTGCCGAGCTATCTCGCCAGCTCCATGCCTGCTCGCTTGAGACGTCGCAGGACGGACGGGTGTCATCTGCAGGTGTTTCCTGTAGGGAGAGGCTGCCATGTGGTGAATGGCTGCCACTTAGTCACTCCGCGGTTCGACACCACATTGATCAACGACATGGGTCGTGGTGGAGTAGTTGCTGAGGTGGTTTTGCCCTCGTGCGCCCCGGCAGGCCCTGCCGGGATGTCTTGGACGTCGTCTTCCTGGGGTGGCCTCGCCCCTTGCCGAGCTCGCCTGCCCGGCAAAGGAGGCCCTTCTCCTGATGGTGCCTTGCTTCTTTGGCTTGATCTTGGTCCTTCTTGATCTGCATGTTCGGCTCTTTGATGATCTTGGTCTCTTGTATTCTGACTTGGGTTGGTGCTTCAATCTTGTCCCCGTGCCTGTGCACAGTCTGGGCAACAGACCCAGGGTTTGTTGCACCGACACAGGGTATCAACTAGGCGGGCTGTGGCCCGCTAGCCCAGGCTATTATTTTATGTCGACCAAGCCCAGATATTATTTTTTTCTATGTGAAAATGGCTAGCCCAGCTTTACTCTTTTTGAGGAATACCCAACGCAGGCCAGCTTGTTATTCTCCACCCTGCTGGGCTGCAAATCTTTCCTAGGAGGGATGCATTCGGCTTGCTAAGAAATTGGCTATAATAAATAATAAATGGGCTGTAAATATATAAAAACGCACTGAACCGGTAATTAGTTTTTTGCAAATTTTGATTTTTTTTAATTTCATTAGTTGTTGCGCGTGAAAATTTTCATTCAATTTTTACCTAATATAAATGTATTTTAAAATTAGATTGAATCTGACTCGAAATTCTGGGATAAAAGTTAGTTCAGACCCCATCAAAATGGAAATTTGGTTGAAATTATTAACCGTGACCCTGGCTAGAAAATGTTGTAATGTTAACAAATAGTAAATGGGCTGCAGTAAATTCCATTAGAATGAAAAAATGGGCTGTAAATTATTAAAACCAGCAAATGGGCTATATGTTGTCCGCCACATATGTGATCCGCACTTGTGGGCCTACTAAGTTGACGCGTACGCAAGGCCTTGTCAGCTTATAGTCAACACATGATTCTGGCAATAGTGGTTGTTGGATGTCCATCCAACGGTTGTCGTGCTTCTTCAATCTCGGATATTCTTGCTTCAGCCGCCCAAACCACCGCCAGCAGTACCGCCTGCTCCCGCCTCCCGTGGCCGGCTAGGCTGCCGCGCAGGCTTCACCGCCGCACCCTACTCCCATCGCTGTCCAGGCCATTCCTCTACTCACCCACACCTCCTGTTATTCTCCGGCGATGAAAGCCTCACACCGCAGCCGAATCAGTCAACCTTCGTACTCCCTTCCATGTGGGAAACCACTACTGGGTCTTCCCCAGCTCTGGTTCGTTCCCTTCCTAGGCCTCGTCGTCGTCCATCGCGTTGGTTCTCTCGGCATGGCGTCATCAACATGGTCAACGAACGACAGCCATCGGAAGAGGACTATACGTGGTGAGGCTGACAGCTGGACCCACCAGCTACATCTTCGCACACAAGGAAATGCCTTCTTATTACGCGAAAAAATGATTCCTCCCCCTGACAGCTGGGACCCACCAACTTTATCTTCGCACGCAAGGAAGTGCGTTCTTATCCTTCCTGGTAGCTGGGACCCACCAGGTCGAAGCGTACGCACTATTGTCTGTGTGGTCGCAGACTTGTACGTACATACTGGTCGATAGGTCTGTCTGCCATGATGAATCATGGCACGTAAGGAGCGGTAGCAGTTCAGCCAGTCCCATCTAAATCCTGTACACATACGACTGCCGCGCTGCAAAAAAGACGGCCACGTACGTACATACAGGCGTGGTCTCGAACGCGTACAACGACGGCGTCCTATTCATCAGCAGCCAACCGGCTGGGTCGGAATGGAGAAACAATGTCGTGTTCATCTGGAGGCAACCGACTGGGTCGAAATGCGTCTTGTTCAATGGGAGCCAACCGACATGGACGAAATAGCCGAAACGGAGTCTGGCGTATGGCAGTACGAAGGAAATGACCTTCTGTTCAACTACCTAGGGTCAAAGCAGCATCTTGTTTATCGGGAGGGGTCTAGTGTACCGCAAACGGAGGAAACAGACTTCTCTCCAACCGCCTACGGTCGAAACGGGGTGCTGTTCATCGGTAGTGGTCTGGCGTACTATAAAACAGAGGAAACAGACTTCTCCAACCGCCTACGGTCAAAACGGAGTCCTGTTCATCGGAGGGGTGTGGCATACCACAAAACGGGACTCCACATGCTACTGTTCATCCATCGTCGTCCTCCAGGCTCCACCAGCTACTGTTCATAGAGCTTCCACGGGTTCCTGTTCATCCTCCCCAACCGGCTGGGGTGTGGCGGCCTCCTCGGGGTCCTGTTCATCCAGCGCAACCGCCTACTACCACAGGGTCCTGTTCATCCAGGGGCAACCGCCTACACACGGCTGGGGTCTTGTTCATCCAACCCCCACTGGGAACTGTTAATCCACAGCCAACCAACCGGCTGGACTCACCACACGTCTCGACTCATTCTACGTATCACGTGAACGGCAGTAATAGGCACTATTCATCCAGAGGCAACCCAACACACCGGCTAGATAAGTCTTGCATGGGGGATCGATCGGCTTCAGTAAGCAGCAAGGAGGACTGCTCGGGTTCAGTTAGCAGCGAAGGAGTCGCTCGGGTTTAGTTAGCAGCGAAGGGATCGATCGGCTTCAGTACGTAGTGGGATCGATCGATCGCTCAGGTTTAGTAAGCGAAGGCCTCACTTGGGTTCAGTTTATAGCGAACATGGCTCACACCACGCGCGTGTACGAGAGCGAAATGCGCAAACCACAATGCATCGCTCGGCCCCGAGCACCCACCGTAACCGGGAACTCCACAAAAATTTCCTCGCCCTCACTTCTACCACGATTTTTTATGTCATGGACGGCCCAAAGAATGTCATGCAGGTGCGTCCCCGGCCCGCCCAGGACGAAAAGCCCATTTTCTATCATGATTTTTTGTCATAGAAGTAGGATCCCACCACATCTATGATGATACGTGTTTTTGTCACAATTATCATCATAGAAGTGTCATAACCATGACATTTTTTTCCGTTCGGGCCATAATGTCACGGATGTGTCTTTTTTTTGTAGTGCTTGCTGCCCTTGCGATGATGTGTGAGTAGTTTACCATAGACCTACGGGTCCATAGCTAGTAGCTAGATGGCTTCTTCTCTCTCTTTGATCTTCAATACACTGTTCTCCTCGATGTTCTTGGAGACATAATCGATGTAATCTTCTTTTGCGGTGCGTTTGTTCAGATCCGATGAATTATGGATTTATGATCAGATTATCTATGAATATTATTTGAGTCTTCTCTGAACTCTTTTATGCATGATTAAGATAGCTTTGTATTTCTCTTCGATCTATTGATTTGGTTTGGCTAACTAGATTGATTTTTCTTGCAATGGGAGAGGTGCTTTGTAGTGGGTTCAATCTTGCGGTGCTGAATCTGAGTGACAGAAAGGGACATGACATGTATTTGTATTGTTGCCACTAAGGATAGAAAGGTGGGGTTTATTTCATATTGATTGGATCTATCCCTCTACATCATGTCATCTTGCTTAAAGCGTTAGTCCATTCTTGTTAACTTAATACACTCGATGCATGCTGGATAGCGGTTGATGTGTGGAGTAATAGCAGTAGATGCAGGCAGGAGTCGGTCTACTTGTCACGGACATGATGCCTATATTGATGATCATTGCCTTAGATATCATCATAACTTTGCGCTTTTCTACCAATTGCTCAACAGTAATTTGTTTACCCACCGTATGCGTTCTTTCAAGAGAGAAGCCTCTAGTGAAAAGTATGGCCCCCGGGTCTATCTTTTATCATATTATTTCCAGATCTACAAAACCAAAAAACAAAAAATCCTTGCTGCAATTTATTTACCTTTATTTTATTTTGCACTTTTACTTATCTTTTATACCTATCTCTATCACATCTCATCCTTGCAAGTAACCATGAATGGATTGACAACCCCTTTATGCGTTGGGTGCAAGTATTTGTTTGTTTGTGTAGGTGCAATTATTGGAGACTTGTGTGTTCCTCCTACTGGATTGATACCTTGGTTCTTAACTGAGGGAAATACTTATCTCTACTTTGCTGCATCACCCTTTCCTCTTCAAGGGAAAAACCAACGCAAGCTCAAGAAGTAGCATTCACCCAAACAATGCCATTGTAGCAACCGTTCACGCGCAGCCACAGACTGTCGGTGCAACAAACATTCGCGTTTGTCGACCGGACTCATGCACAGGCGTGCTGACGATCCTACATCCCGCACCAACGCATGACACAAGGACAAGCCAGAAAAGCCGCTCTTTGTGAGATCAAGGAGAGCATTAAGAAGAACAAGATTGCTGTGGGCCACCTTGGGAAGGCCTCCCTCGGCGGGCAGGAGAGCCTGGCCAGGTCGAGGCTGCCCCCAAGGACAAGCCCAGGTTCGACCCGGCAGGCTTGCCGGGGCCGCCAAGATCAAACCCCGCCTAGCTCTTTCAACAAGGAACCTTCACCAAGACGCCACCGCTCCACCGCACCACACCCAAGTCACTAATCAGTGCGGTGTCAAGGTGTTAAGCAACCAGGTGGATACTATCAAGCACGTGGCAGCATCAAGGAGAAGGGATTAGCTTTATTGACACCCGTCTAGGAGGCGTGTCAAGCTGATAAGAAGAAGCAAATAAGCAACACGACAGGCTTGCCTAGATTCGCCCTCGGCACGACACCTAGCAGTGCATTTAATGCACTTTGTCCTAACTGCCAGAGTTAGGTATGATAGCACTGTTAGCTATCTAATCACACCCAAATGACTGTTTTGCCACTATGGTCGCCCCTTAACCTATAAAAGGAGGCCTGAGGCAACCTAGCAAAGGGTTCGAACACTTCGACCCCCAGCACTTGTAACCTCATGTCGCTCTCCCCGAGGCGCCCTTGCCGGGCTAGAGCGCGTCCAGCCTTCGTCCAGCCCCAGATCAATCCACCAAAGCAGGAGTAGGTTTTTACGCTGCAAAGCGGCCCAAACCTGGGTAAAAGAGAGAGAGTCGATCGTCGTGCTGTCCCTATTGCTTCTGCTCTTTGTGCAACGCGGCCGTCCCCATGCCGAACCACAAAGGGGCACCCATGCCCCATAGGTGATCGTGCTTCCACGCCAAGATCTTTGGCGCGCCAGGTAGGGGGCGTCGTTTGTGCGAACCTGAAGCAGTATCCAGCACGTCGATCTTCGTCGACCTTCGTCATCCATGGCTCCCAAGAAGAAGAGCGGAGCCGGAGCACATCCTTCCTCCTCAAAGGCTTCGTTACCCATGCCTGCGGGCGCCACAGGCGCTGTGGCTGCAGCGGACAAGGCCGGCGAGGTGAGCGGTGCTACTAACACTCCCGATGCAGCTGGGACAGGGACTGGGGTCGCGGGTGCGACCCAACTCCTTCAGCATGCCGCTGATCAAACTCCCGCCGGTACAGGTCACGGAGACGCTCAGCTTCCTCCTGCTCCTCCCACCGGTGTGCTCAACCAACACAACATCGATGCCCGCTCCGGATCGAGCCAAAATGCACTGGCCGCACCGCCCAGAGGGGCGAAGATAAGGCGTGCGCTACGTCCCATGTCGGGCGAGCACAACAACACCCCGAGCGGCGCCATCGACCCCCAGCGACCACGCCCACACGGGAAGGGCCCGGCTGACCAAGAGCCTGGTCAACAAGAACAGTTTCGGTTGCGCCAAGTACCTCTGGCAACTGGTCCGAGGCGGCAAGAGCCTGACGGCGCTCCTTCTGGTTCATCCAGGAGTCGAGCGGTGTCGCGCTCTACCTCCCACGCCATGCCTGAAACGGCAGCTGAAGCACTCACGAGAGCTCAGCTATTGCTGGATTTCCCTCCAGCAGTAGACAAGATGGATGAATGGAGAGCTACCATTCAAAGTCTCCTCGGGTTTGCTAAGGCCAACAAGCCACCATGCGCGGAGCCATCGCGACGCCCACAAGCGACGCCGGCGACTCCCACTGGTGGCCAAGACGGGAGGACCGCACCCACAGTGCAGTCCCCGCCGCGGCAGCTCTCCCAAGGGCAGCCACGACGAACTCAGTGACTGCCAGGCAATGATGATCGCGATGAGGCATCAATGGCCTTGTCTGATCCGCAACTCCGGCAAGACCAATGTCAAGTGTTGAGGGAAAGGAAGAAGGAAGACGCTCGCATTACCATTGAGTGCGGCCGCGAGACACGCCGTCAATCCGACAGGTGCAATGGGGCTGATGTCGATGAACCCACGCCTAATGTTGGCGGGTACCTACCTTACGAGGTAGGGTGCCCAGCCTTCACACGTGAGCTGCGACAAGTCTAGTGGCCATCTTCTCGCACCTTCAAGCCTAATCTGCTGGAGAAGTACGATGGAAAACTGAACCCGACAGAGTTTTTGGGCATCTATATGATCGCCGTTCAAGATGCCGGGGGAAGGGATGAAAAGGTGCTCGCCAACTATTTCCCATTGGCACTCAAGCCTAATGTGAGGTCCTGGCTGATGCACCTACCAGAGGATTCCATTTCCTCCTGGGCCGACCTGTGCAACGAGTTCGTGTGCGCCTTCACGGGCGGTCATCAAGAACCGGGGTGGCCTAGTGATATGCAAACCCTCCTGCAGAAGTAGGGAGAGAGTTTACGGAAGTATCTGCATAGGTTCAGCCGAGTGCACCGCAATATTCCAAAGATACACCCGGCAGTTGTGATTGCCGCATTTCATACTAATGTGCAATCACAGAATGCGGGCTAAGATGAATGTTTGGTTGCCCCAGACCGTCAGTGAACTCTACACGCTGGCGGATAAATGTGCTCGTGCTGAAGAAGGGAGAATACTTCTCGGGGTAGATGCTAGCGTCGAAGTCGATTCGGAAGACGACGACGATGCTGCCACCCCCAAGAAGAAGAACAAGAAATGCAACAAGAAGCGGAAGGAGAAGGCAGTGATGGCGTTGAGAGTACCGGTGATCTCAGCACCGGCAAGAAGGCAAAAATTGAGGCGCCTGACAAGGAAGCTGCTACATGCGCTGATTGCCGGGTGGCAGCGGCTGCAGAGAAAACTGGCAAGTCTGACGAGCCATACTGCAAGAACCATAGGACCAAGGGTCATGATCTCCAAGATTGCAAGCAAGTCGAGCAGTTGGTTGAGAAACAGAAAGCTAAGTACGAAAGGTGTGACAAGGAAAGAAACCAGAGTGGTACTGGCAGGAAGGGCCGTGGTGGCCATAACGGACACCGCGGCAAGTCTGATCAGCAGAAAGAAAACCAGCCAGAGGCCGTGAGAGGAAAGAAAATGAAGATGACAGCAAAGAGGAAGATGATGAAACCAGCGAATAGGAGTTCCAGAAAGCTACTAAGGCGATGTGCATTGACGGGGGTGCATCTTTGCACTCCTCTCACCGACAGCTCAAGCAGTGGGCACGTGAGATTAATGCAGCAGAACCAGTAGCAAGCGCTCGAGAAATGCTCAAGTGGTCCCGCACACCCATCATTTTCGACATTGAGGATCATCTGGACTGCACCACTGCGGTAGGATGTTTGCCATTGTTGGTTTCACCAACAATATGCAACCTCAAGGTCACTAAGATGTTGGTTGACGGCGGGGCAGGCTTGAATTTGATTTCTCCAGGTGTGCTGAAGAAACTCCAGATTCCAGATGAGGACTTGAAGAAAACTGGCACTTTCCAAGGAATCAACCATGGAAGGAGCCAGCCGAAGGGAAAGATTACCTTGCCGGTAACATTTGGCGGGGAAATAAACTTCAGGACAGAGAAGATTGTGTTCGATGTTGTTGAACTTCCCCTGCCATTCAACAAAATACTTGGCTGGCCAGCTCTGGCCAAGTTCATGGTGGCGTCCCACTACGCCTACAACACTTTGAAGATGCCTGGTCCTATGCGAGTCATCACCATCCCATCGGTCAAGAGAGATGCAGTTACCTGTGTGGATAAGATGTATAGGGATGCGGTTGCAGCAGAGGCCGTCGGGGCCCTAGCTCCCGCCAAGATGGAGAAGAAAGTTAAGGAAACCAGCAAGGACTCCGATAAGGACTACGGGAAGCGCATCTCTTTGGAGTATGCCGCACCTGGAAGCGACTTGCCGGAAAGTTCAACTAGCAAGAGATACAAGGCTGCTCCCTAGGCAACCAAGAAAATTTCAGGGCGGCAGGATGGCACTGATGGTACCTTCACCATTAGTGCTACCCTTGACAACAAACAGGAAAGCGCGCTCGTTACCTTCCTGCGGGCGAATGTCAATGTGTTTGCCTGGAAACCATCTGACATCCTCGGTGTTCCCAGAGAGGTAATCGACCACCACCTTGCTGTCTGTCCTCATGCCCGCCCCGTCAAGCAAAAAGTCAGAAAGCAAGCCTTAGAACAGCAACAGTTCATTACTGAAGAAATCAAGAAACTAGAGGCAGCGGGTTTGGTCTGAGGGGTACTGCATCCAACTTGGTTAGCAAATCCAGGGGTGGTGCGCAAAGCTAATGGGAAGTGGAGACTTTGTATAGACTTCACTGACCTGAACAAAGCATGCCCAAAGGACCCCTTCCCTTTGCCGCGCATTGATATGATTGTTGATTCCACCTCTGGATGTGACTTGCTGTCCTTCTTGGATGCGTACTCTGGGTATCACCAGATCTTCATGGCCAAGGAAGACGAAGAAAAGACTGCCTTCATCACCCCATGTGGCATGTACTGCTTTGTGCATATGCCCTTCGGGCTGAAGAATGTTGGTTCTACATTCGCAAGGGCCATGCAGATGGGTTCGAGCCACAACTGCACAGGAACATTGTGGTATACATGGATGATATCGTGGTCAAAACCAAAACAAATCATCACTCATAGAGGATTTAGAAGTAACCTTTGCAAACTTGCGGAAGATGAACTTGAAGCTTAATCTGGAGAAATGTGTGTTTCGCATTCCGTCCGGCAAGCTTCTTGGGTTCTTTGTATCTCAGCGAGGGATAGAAGCCAACCCCGACAAGATCAAAGCAATAGAGCAGATCCAAGCCCCGAAGACAGTTAAGGATGTGAGACGCCTGACTGGCTGTGTAGCTGCACTGAGCAGGTTCATTTCTAAATTACCTGAGTGCGCCTTGCCGTTCTTCAAAATTTTGAAGAAGGCTGGTCCAGCAAAATGGACTCCAGAGGCCGAGGCTGCGCTGCGGGATTTGAAGGCTTACCTTTCTTCTGCTCCAACCTTGGTCGCACCCAAGCCACAAGAGTCGTTGCTGCTATATCTGGCGGCAACAAATCAAGTGGTTAGTGTAGCCTTGGTAGCACTGAGGGAAGTGGACAGCAGAGAAGCTATTGCGGCAGAACTAGCCGGTGTTGGGCCAGCTTTATCCCCAGCAAGGCCTGCCCATGGTGACAGAGGAGGACCACATATCAGCGCTGACAAACGGGAGGGGTGGCGAGGAAGAAAATGGTGCAGCGACCAATTTACTTTGTCAGCTCCCTCTTGCAGGGGGCTAGATCAAGGTACTCTGGGGGTCCAAAAACTGATCTTCGACCTCCTCATGGACTCAAGAAAGCTGCGCCATTACTTTCAAGCCCACGAGATCACTGTTGTGACTCGCCTCCCACTACAGCGGATCTTGAGGAACCCCGAGGCCACCGGCAAGATAGTAGAATGGGCTCTAGAACTGTCGAGTGTTGTCTTGAAGTTTGAAAGCACAGCAACTATCCAAAGCAGAGCACTAGCGGAATTCATAGCAGAATGGACGCCAACTCCTGATGAAGAACTTGTGGAAACTGCCCTCCCCGGCAAGGAGGCCCCTAAGGAATGGATCATGTACTTTGATGGTGCTTTCTCGCTCCAAGGTGTAGGCGCAGGAGTATTACTCGTTGCGCCCACCGGAGAACACCTCAAGTACGTCGTCCAAATGCATTTCCCCAGGCAAGATGCCACCAAAAACATGGCAGAGTATGAAGGGCTCCTTGCCGGGCTCCGGGTTGCTGTCGAATTGGGAATCAAGAAATTAATCATACGCGGTGACTCCGAGCTTGTTGTGAAGCAGGTGAACAAAGATTATCAGAGCCTGTTGATGGAAGCCTACGTGGAAGAGGTGAGAAAACTAGAGGAGCACTTCGACGGGCTGCAAACAGAGCATGTACCCCGTGCGGAAAATAGCATCGCTGATCACCTGTCAAAGTGCGCTGCACAGAAGCTTCCTGTGGAACCAGGCACTTTTGTGCTCCACCTCACCCAACCAACAGTTTCTCCATCAGCCTTGGCCAGAAAAAGAAGGAAGCTCAACACCGGCAAACATTTCCCAGCAAAGCTCCCTAGAGCTGCTGGTGAAAAGGCTGCTGGAGGAGATCCTGCGCTAGATAGGGAGCCGCACTCTCAAGCAGGATCCCAGGTTCTTGTCGTTGAGGAAAGTGCTCCCACACATGAAGAGATGCCTTTGGTCCTTGTCGTCGAGCCGCCTCAGGCTCCGGTATAGGCACAACACATAGTCCAATTCTTGCAAACTGGAGAACTTCCTGACGATCCAGAGCAATCTGAGAAAGTAGCCCGGCAATCGAGTATGTATCAGTTTGTGGACAACATTCTGTACAGAAAGAGGCCGAACGACGTGAAGTTGAAATGCATCAGTCAAGAGGATGGACTAGAGCTGTTTGCAGAGATACATGGAGGTGCGTGTGGCTCACATTTGGGATCAAGAGCACTTGTCAGGAAAGCGTTCCGACAAGGATTCTACTGGCCCACCACCCTCCGGGATGCAACTGAGCTCATCACCAAGTGTGAGGCATGCTAGTTCCACTCGAAGAATATCCATCAGCCAGCTCAAGCCTTGCAGACCATCCCTTTGTCCTTGCCTTTCGCGGTCTGGGAGCTCGACATCTTGGGCCCCTTTCCCCGTGCTACCGGGGGCTTTGAATTCTTGTACGTTGCAATCAACAAGTTTACAAAGTGGCCTGAAGTGGAACCAGTGGGAAAGGTGACGGTGCAGTCAGCTATCAAGTTCTTCAAGGGACTGGTGTGTCATTTTGGAGTGCCCAACAGGGTAATCACCGACAACGACACCCAGTTTACAAGCCACACCTTCATGCCGTACATCTAGAGCCTTGGGAGCAAGGTCTCTTTTGCCTCCGTTGCCCACCCAAGGAGCAAAGGGAAGGCCGAGAGGATGAACGCAGAAGTGCTGTGGGGGCTAAAGACAAGAACCTTTGATAGACTGCGAAAATGCGGCAAGCGCTGGATTGATGAGTTGCCGGTGATTCTTTGGTCAATCAGGACGACACCAAATCGAGCTGCTGGCCAGACTCCCTTCTCCCTGGTGTATGGGGCAGAAGCAGTGCTCCCCATGGAACTCATATATAGGTCGCCTCGGGGACTTGCCTACGATGAAGTAGCGCAAGAGCAGCTACGGCATGACGATGCCATGCTCCTCGCGGAGGACCATCTCCGGGCAGCTGTACGTGCTGCACGATACCAGCAAGCCCTGCGCTAATATCATAGCCGCATGGTTCATGCCCAGAGCCTTGAGGAAGGTGACCTTGTCCTTAGGCGCGTTCGGTCCACCAAGGGTTCAAACAAGTTGACACCAAAGTGGGAAGGCCCTTACTGGGTAGTACATGTCACCACACCTGGCGCAGTTTGTCTGGAGATCAAAGATGGCATCCCGGTGCAAAACTCATGGAATATTGAGCATCTTCGTAAGTTCTACCTATAAGGCGCGGTTGCCGGGCCTTGCCCCGGCCGCCTGTTTTGTACAAGCATAGTCCCTTGGACTTGTAACCCTTTGTACAAAGCCAGGCAAAGACCCTGTTGTCGGATTCAGGGCTCCGCAGACCCAAGAAAGGTTCGAACTCTAGGGCGTGTGCGAAGGACTCAACCTATCCAGCCAACCAGCTTGTCGCCCTACGGCCTAGCTCGATGCGCACGAACAAGGAAGAAGATGGACATGGCAGTTTACCCAGGTTCGGGCCACCTTGCGGTGTAAGACCCTACTCCTGCTTTGTGGTCGATTGGCCTCACGAGGGGTTGAGTATGAACTAGTACAAGGGATGAACAACCTCACAAGGTTTGGGGGTGAGGGAATGAGTCGGTCTGGTTTGGCCCCGATCTACGGTGGTGGCTAACCTATACTTATAGTGGCCTCGGTCCTCTTCCCCCAAAACATAGGCGGGAAGGGATCCCACAGTGGCCAATTTGAAAGGGTACAAGTAGTACATCTTATCCTGACAAAAGGTGGTCTTCACCTGCAAAGCTTCTGGCCGTGACGCAGCGGTGGGCTCGGCGATGACATCCGTCCTGCCGCGCCGGTGGCCTTGGTCTCATTGCACCGGAATGGAAATCTTTGCCAGATTCCTTGGGAACCCACGTCCGTCCTTGCCTTCTTAGCACCAAAGAGGAAACTGCCTTCTTTGCGCCCGCTGGCGCCTGGTTGGCCTTGGTCGTCATAGCTTGCATCATCGCAACTTCATGAGGTTGGGTACCTGCATAGAAATCTCCGCTCCTCAGGAGGCAGCCTCGGGAGGCTGCTCCCCCGGGAGGTCTTGGCGTTGTCCGCCTCGTGAGGCTTGGCCCCTCACGAGGGTCTTGTCTTGACGGTCTTGGAGGTGGGCCATACTAGGTCGTCGATGGAGCCACTCCGTGGGCCGCAGGCAGGCAAGTCTAGGTACCCTGGTTCCCAGAACGCCGACAGTAGCCCTCGGGCCCAAGGCGCACTCGGACTTGGCTTCGAGGCGAAGCCAAAGGGCAATGGCAAAGTGCCATGGGTCCCAATCGCCTGTGGGCCAGGCTGACGTGTGGCGCTTGATGGGACATGGGCACCTCTGCTTCCCCACGCCACCTCGGCAACTGCCCGACTTGACAACTACCTGGCGCATGCACCCAAGCCATCATTGCCTCGCCGCGCTCTTGCCTTCTGCTTCTCCTTCTCCTTGCGAACTTGCGCCCTCCTCGCCAGATTCCGTGACAGCTCCTATCCACCTTGCCGCCATGGCTTCGAGGAAGAAGAAGTGTAGGACCCTGTGGCTGCGGAGCCCTTGCCGGGGCCGGAACCAGTGCTGGGCCGGTCCACGGTGATCAACCAGGAGGGGCTGGGTAAGGTCCGACATGCCATTGCTGGCGATTCCAACGAGTGGAAGGCAACGAAGATCTAGCCTACCTCCCGGACTTTGGCTGACATGGAGGCCACCGAGATCCCTCTTCATCTCCACGCCCTTCTCGCCAGCCTGCTGCCTCTGTTCTCCGATTTCTTCAATGCCGTGCTCTCGCACTACCAAATCCACGGGCTGCATCTAGATCCCGGATCCATCGTCCTCCTCTCCGCTTTTGCATTCCTGTGCGAGGCCTTCACAGGCATTGCCCCATTCGTGGCCTTGCTCCGCCACTTCTTCTCGCTCCATTTGGTTGACGGCGAGCAGCGCTCGGGGGTGAATGTCACTGCAGGCGGTGGCGGCAACCGCAGGCTTCGACATCGACTCCACGCTTCGCCCGGACGCGAGGGGATTCCGGAAACAGTGGGTGTACGTAGACACTGCCATGCGCAACCCCCTGCTCCTGTTCCCCTCCGCCCCTGTGAAGCCGAGCTCCAGGTGGGGGCACGTGAAGCTGGTCGACCCACAGCTCGCCTGAGTCATGGCTAGCCTGGCCAATTTGAAGAAGGCGGGGTGACGATGGCGATGGTGGTGAGGGAGTTCACCCAGCGATGTATCACCCCGCTTCAGTGCCATTCCCACCCGATGTGGGCCTTTGCCGGTCCCGCGGACGACATGAGGCTCCAGCGGCCTTCTCTTCCTTCCAGGACCCTACGCGAAGTGATCCGCCTCCTGACCGACGAAGAACCCGCTGAGCTCCCTCCGGACGGATTCCCTTTTTATGATCACCCGCAGGGGGGAGCCTTCGCCAAGAAGATGCCACGCTTCAACGAGTGGGGACTGCTCCCTGAGGGCCACGAGGGGCCACGCGACAACCCCCTCTTGGTGACTCCCATGCATGGAGGCCCCAAGGTGCGCGCTCCCGAGGTGGCTGTGGGGGAGTGGGCACCGCCTAGCGCTCCTGAGGTGGCTGCTGAGGAGCGGGCGCCACCATATGCTCCTGAGGTGGCCGCTGGGGAGCGGGCACCACCATATGCTCCTGAGGTGGCCGCTGGGGAGCGGGCGCCACCATATGCTCCTGAGGTGGCCGCCCCTGGCCCCACGGGCGGCGGGGGAGGAGCACCGCCTGCGGATGCAGCCGCTGCCTCCGCCGTGAAGGGCTACGTGCCGGCCCCCAGCGAGTCCCCTCTGGATCTCGGGGCATCCCGCAAGAGGAAGGGGCTTGGGAGCCGCTACGACCCTGTCCCAAGGACCCTGAAAAGGAGGAAGTGGATAGCCGTGGGCAAGTAAGTACCTTGCCCTCCTTGACTCTTGCATATTGCATCTTCTTCTAACTTTTGCCCCTTAGGATCCCTTCCGTTGCGGGGGCGAGCGCATCCCGAGCGCGACCTCCAGAGGCCACCGGTCCCGTCATGACCTTAGGCCTCATGAGCCGGATGGCTACGCGCGAGGTAGCCAAGGCTGCCCCTGGGGAGCCACATCCTATACTCCCGGTGTCCTTCTTCTGGAGGGACTTCTGGGGCATGGAGGCCGTGCCGAGGGCTCCCCCGCTGATCCTCGCCGGTGGCCGGGCAGCCTGCGGGACGGCGCCATCTTCAAGAAGTGGGGCGAGTCCACGTCGGGCCCCATCTCAGGCCGCAGGAGCGAGCAAAGGAGTCCCAGCCCCCGGGCCCCTGCCTGAGGCGGGCGAGGCCTCACGCACCTCTCGGGCTGGCTGGGGCGCAGAGGAAAACTCGGGCTAGGCATTGGAGCTCGCACGCAGGCGCAGCGCCGTCCGGTACAGCCTTCTTCAGGAGGCGTCGAGCGCGCTGGAGCGCCTCGGGGCGGAGCTTGGTGACGTTGACGTCTGCCTCGAGGCAGAGCGCCTGCGCCTGGCGCGCGAATGGCGCCAGCTGCAAGTCGCCATCAACTTCGGTCACCTGCAATGCGAGCAGGCCCAAGCGGAGGCGGAGGGGCCCCTGTCTGTGGCAAGGGAGGCTCGCGATCGCGCCTTGGAGGAGGCCTGAGCCATAGACCGCTGGCGCGAAGAGGCCGAGGCATGCGAGGAGGAGCTCCGAGCTTCGAACGCCATCATTGAGCAGCAAGTCCGGGCGTGCATGGCTGCGCTCGCCGCTCCGACGGCCGAGCTGCCCATGAGCGAGGCGAGGCCCCGCACGCCCGACGACACACTAGTGCTGGAGGCAGTGGAGCTAAGCCTGGAGCGTGAGCAGCTGGAAGTGATGGGCGCCAAGTAGCCGCTGTCGAGGATGCCCTTGCTTCTCGGGAGGCGAGGATCCAGCGAGAGGTCGACGAGAACGTGGCGGGGATCCGCAAGGCCCTTGCTGAGGAATACCGCTAGAAGCTGGAGCTCAAGGAGGCTCGCTTCTACATGTGGCGCGACGAGCTACACGGCGAGGCCGACGCCCTTAAGGAGAAGCTAGCTGCGGCGGAGCAGCACAAGAAGGCCGTTGAGGTAGCTTGGACTACCACTAAGGCCGAGCTGTCCTTCCTCCATCAGCAGGTTGAAGGCGTTTCATCCCTTGTAGAGAGAGCCTCGGACGAGGCGGGCCACCGCCGAGTGCTACAGCATGAGCGCTCCTTGATGTTCAAGGCCCTTGGGCTTAGGGCCAACAGGGCCCTAAGCAACATCTGCGACGAGAATGTCTCCCGCCCGCTCGAAGCCGACGACGCCGGCTACCTCAGCTTCTTCACCCAGGTCATGACTCGCCTCAAAGGCAGGGCCATGAGGGCGCGCCAACTTGTCGTGGAGAAGAGCCGCGACCTTCTTGGGTGCGCGTTCTCGCGCGTCTTCAGCCACCTTCTTTGCTCCGATCCTGACTTTGACTTTGACGCCACGATAGCCCCCGTGCCTGAAGCAATCCAAGATGTCCTGGCGAACTAGGTGGACGATCACGTGGATGACCTGATCACGGAACTTGCCCCTGCCGATGATGTGGCCACGCCCGTGGTTGAAGAGGGTCTAGCTGATGATGATGACGATGGGAGCGAAGACGACGATAGCGCATCTCGCTAGGCTTGTATTTCCCTGTTTTCCTGTCAGAACTTTGAGTGTGACCTCGCGGGGGTGCGAAAGTATTTTTGGAAGAACTTTTTCTGCGATGTATTAAGTGGTATTTGCACTCCCTATTGTTGTCCCTCTTTTGCTTTTTGCGCACTCAGGACCCCTGAGTAGGGGTAGCCATCATTGCCGTGCCTGGTCGTCGTGCCCGGTTCCAGGTCTGGAAGGGGGGGCGCCCGTCGAGGGTCCTGGGCGATGCGCGCCTGCTAATTCGCTCGAGAGCACCGCGCGAGGATCCATAGGGGTGTGCGTGCGAGTAAGGCCATAGCTGCTGTGGCCTGGGCCCTCAGGGCGTCTTTAGCATCGCCAGGCGGCCTGAGCGCCTGAGCGTGCACACCATGCCCAGCCCCCGCTCGCGGGGTGCGATGGAGTGAACCACAGGTGCCCGCCACCTTTCACAAAACGGAAACCAAGCAAAGGAAAAACAACTAGGAGAAGGAAAAACCAGGAACCCCCCTTTATTCAACAAAACGCAAGAACTGCAAGTTCATTCCAAGAAATAGCAGATTCGGCTACAAGAGAAGGCAAAAAACTACCGCGTCCGGCACCTATGCTAGTGTTCTAGTCTTCCCGCCAGCGCGGAGCATGGGGCCTCCACTGGGCGTGGGCATAGTCATTAGGGGACCGTGTCGTCCGCTAGCGCGGAGCATGGGGCTTCCACTGGGACGTGGGTGGGAGCCCCCGTGAGGCTCAGGGGCAGGGCTCAGGAGACTCTGGGGTGTGTACAGCCCCACTCATTATTACATGAGAGTGTCACGAGAGGAGACTTGAGGAGCGCTTCTTGCCCCCTGTGCGGGTACCCCGCCCCGTGCATACCCCGACCACTGTTGGGGCGTCTGGAAACCAGGACAGTACCAAGGGGCAAGGGGCTACGTGGGCGGTGGTAAGGTGGTCGCGGGCCCTCGGTCGGGTGAGGGCTCACCGGTGCCTTCCCCGGAGAAAGACCCGCTTCCGGATGGCACGCGCCACCGTGGTGGTGGCACCATGCGCCCCATGATGCGGGGGGAGCCCTGGCACCGGGCTCCCTCGCCACGCGCGTGGGGCGTCCTTGCGTGACCTCCTGGCGCACCCCGCCTGCCCGGGGCGGGGCCAGCGCTTGAAGGTGCGCCGTCGCGGTGCGATTTACCTGCGATCCAAGGTTAGCGCGACATGTTCCAAAGATATTGGTTGTAACCGGTGGCCATTGCTGTCAAAGGCGCCGGCGGGGCGCTGGGTTGGCTCGTAAGGGTCTCCGGTCCCGCGTGGCCTCGGCGGTCCCGATGTCCAGGTCGACGATGGGGATGTGCGCGGGCCTCCCCTTTATTCGTACAACGAGTCCAACGATGGCGGCACAGAGGTGCCAGGGGCCATCATCCCGAAGCCAGCCTCCAGTCCCTCCACTCTGCTGCCCACCATCTCCGGTGCCTGGTCGTGCTGACCATGGGGTGGTCCTTCGTTGCGGCTCCTGGAGGGGCCGCCTACCCCGATCAGATTCCGGGGGAGCGCATCTTGAGTCGGGTGGGTGGCGTCGCATGCGAGATTACCACCGCGAGACCCTCCGGACTCCCTTCAGAAGGGCTAGCAGACGTAGCAGGAGCAGGTGCGGACTCCTGGCGGCGTTCGGGATGTAGGCAGGATACGAAATGGCTCTGCGCCCTCGCAGGCAGCATCGAGCTGCTCTGTGACCGGGCCAAGCAAGGCGTCATGGCTGCCTTCCGCTAGCCGGCATCTCAGCAACTCTCGCGCCACGAGGAGCGCAGCCCGCATGTTCACCAGCCCCCGGCGAGCATGCAAGGACGAAGCCGCGGCGTGGTCGGAGGACCGCGCGATGGCACGATTGTGGCACCGCGCGGGAGAGGGCGGGGGCGGGCCCCGCCACCAGCAGCCAGGGACGCCGGCGGCATCGCCAGCCACGGGGAGCATGGGGTGATGACGAGCTCCGCAGCCGCGGGGCGCCACCCGGGTGGCGCGAGTGGCCCAATGCTCAGCGCAAGCTCGGGGAGCCTCCGCCATGGGTGCGACGGAGCGAGGGTAGAACGTGGTTGGTGAAGGGGCAAGGACCTCGACATGCCCCTACCTGGCATGCCAAATGTCGGATTCAGGGCTCCGCAGTCCCAAGAAAGGTTCGAACTCTGGGGCGTGTGCGAAGGACTCAACCTATCTAGCCAACCAACTCATCGCCCTATGGCCTAGCTTGATGCGCACGAACAAGGAGTAAGATGGACACGGCAGTTTACCCAGGTTCGGGCCACCTTGCGGTGTAAGACCCTACTCCTGCTTTGTGGTGGATTGGCCTCACGAGGGGCTGAGGATGAACTAGTACAAGGGACGAACAACCTCACGAGGTTTGGGGGTGAGGGAATGAGTCAGTCCGGTTCAGCCCCGATCTACGGTGGTGACTAACCTATACTTATAGTGGCCTTGGTCCTCTCCCCCCAAAACGTAGGCGGGAAGGGATCCCACAGTGGCCAATTTGAAAGGGGACAAGTAGTACATCTTATCCTAATGAAATGTGGTCTTCGCCTGCAAAGCTTCTGGTCATGACGCAGCGGTGCACTCGGCGATGACATCCATCCTGCCGCGCCGGTGGCCTTGGTCTCGTTGCACCGGAATGGAAACCTTTGCCAGATTCCTTGGGAACCCACGTCTGTCCTTGCCTCCTTAGCACCAAAGAGGAAACTACCTTCTCTGTGCCCGCTGGCACCCGCCTGGCCTTGGTCGTCATGGCTTGCATCATCGCAACCTCATGAGGTTGGGTACCTGCATAGAAATTTCCGCTCCTCAGTAGGCAGCCTAGGGAGGCTGCTCCCTCGGGAGGTCTTGGCGTCATCCGCCTCACAAGGCTTGGCCCCTCGCGAGGGTCTTGTCTTGACGGCCTTGGAGGTGGGTCGTACCAGGCCGTCGATGGAGCCACGCCGTGGGCCGCAGGGCAGGCAAGTCTGGGTACCCTGGTTCCCAGAACGGTGACACCTGTGCAAAGATAATAAAATGAAGCGCTGGCACAAAACTTGCATGCATGTTTATTTGAGTATGATTTTGCCATGATAACTAATCCTTTAAGGAGGATCATATGCAGCTGTTTTCTCCCCTACACTTCTTTTTTGATCAGTAGCAGGGCCCCCATCGTGGATGAGCTTCCCGAAAGGAAGATTGAGAACGAGCGCGCATATTGGTCCTCGACAGCTCTTCTTTATCAGGAGCGATAAGAAGGACAGCAAACGCAGATAAGTTCACCTCGCCATCCATGATGTGTTCCTGTATTGAAAGCTTGTGCGTGAGGAAACCTTGTTGCTCCCAACATCTATGCTCCCATCCTTTGAGTCGAAGTTCCTTCGGTCAGGTTGGCCGCAGTAGCATTTGGGGGAGGGGGGACTAACGAGGGGCCGGTCTCCATCCACGCTCCTAACCCATCAGATGGGGTTCAGTAGCAGCTATGGAAGGGACCGGCAAGGTGTCTTGCCGGGGAACTTTGTTTACTTGAAAGCATTGAGGGATAATTCCTCATCATGGATATGATACATGCACAAGTACCCGGCAGGAATTCTTTTTTCATTAATATGGAGATAAACAAGTAGGAATCATACAGGATACAAGCATGGATAGATGATTACATAATTTGAACTAAAGCTTGGCAAATGCCTACATATTTTGATTTGAAAAAATAGAAGTGCCCCGTAATGCCTTTCTTGTCCCTCTCCTCCTAGGAGTTGCGTCAAGAAGGAAAGAGGTCAAATGGGGCGCCTGGGCAGAAGCCCAGCCCGACCCCGTCAGGGCCCGCGGGACGCAGCCTAACAAGATCGGGAGGGCGCTCCCCGGCAAGGAAGAAGAGACCGGGGATGGGGAGAGCGGCTAGGCGATGCCCGTGTCACTCCTGCCAGGACTAGAGTAACGCGGCAAGAGGGACACTGGCAGGGAAGACAAAGCCGGAGTCCACGAGGAAGCCTGCCGGGGTCCAGCTGGTGGAAGCGGAGTCGACCAGGCCAAGCCCCCCCGGCAAATCGCTCTGTCAGGGGTCCGGCTGTAGATGGTGGTGCTGCCAGTGTCCAGCTGATGGTGACGGTGCGTCTAGCGCTCAGCCAGAGTCCGAGTCAGGCTCGGCGCCACCGTCTTCGCCGTCAATGTCCTCTTCGTTGCTGTCGCTCGAGGAGGAGCTTTCGTCATCAGTCGAGCTCTCCGCGCAGCACCCTAAGCGAGCACCTGAACGCCCGAAGACCTTGATGGAGAGCAGATCAGCCTCCATTAACTTAAAATGAAGGACGTGCCCCTCCGCCAAGCTATGGGCACGTGCAAAACTTTTCTAGCCGCGCCGGAGAAGCATGACATGAGGTGCGGGGAACTCGACGTCCACCCGCATGTTGCCATTACCCCAACCTCTCATGTGCAACTTCAACCCGTGTGGTTGTTCAACCTCCATCACCCTTGCAAAAGGGCCAGGAAGCCAAAGACGGCTGCGCGGGGGCTCGCGCAGCCTGACGATGAACTCCAGCGCAGTATCTCCGACATGGCCCTCCATCGGAATCGGAGCGGCTGGGGGAGGAGCGACCAGAGTACCACCGCGTCCTCCTCGGCCCCGAATGCCGCGTCGGCCACGACCACGTCCTGCGGCTCCACCTTGTGCACTGGATCCTGCCCCTACGTCCCCAGCCGGGGCGGGGATGAGGTGCTGAGAGGAGGCCCTTGTCACCGCCGCTGGAGCTCGAGCACGCCTTCTTCCCCTAACCATGGTGGGAGAAGGACACGAGAAGAAGAAGGAGAAGATGCGTGGGTGAGCCCTTCCATTCACCTCCACGCTCCCTTTTTATAGCGGAGCGTGGCAGGGAGCTGGCTCCCCATCATCCTGCGGCAACCACACCGCTTCGCCAATCTGGTTCATCTGCGTCACTGACGGCGTCCAAATTTTCCAACCGCCCTCCTGCGCCAATCCCTGGCGACATGCTTTCTACCATGGCACTCATTCCCGCGTCCTCGGCGTCCGCCACCAACCCTACACCATGCATGCAGCGTACGTGGCGGAAACGGCAGGCATAGTGGGATGGGTAAAAAGGCAGTTACCTCCCTGAACCACGCAGACGCTTCAATCAACTTCCCGTGAATGTGGGCGACCCCCGGTCCGTTACGTGGGTAGCCCCACGTCGTACGACATCGCGCGACTCACGCGGAACCCGGGAATTGATTCACTTTCAGGTTAATGAAGAAGCAAAGATCTCAGAAACATGGATCCCGCCGCGGCTTGGTCAGGGCGCCCGCCTGTGCATTGTTAGGGCCTACCCCAACGATGCCCGACATCATGTGTGGGCCAGGCCCGGGGGCTCCTGTCTGTGCAAAAAACATTCGCGTTTGTCAACCAGACTCATGCACAGGCGTGCTGACGATCCTACATCCAGCACCAACGCATGACACAAGGACAAGCCAGAAAAGCCGCTCTTCAAGAGATCAAGGAGAGCATTAAGAAGAACAAGATAGCTGTGGGCTACCTTGGGAAGGCCTCCCTTGCCGGGCAGGAGAGCCTAGCCAGGTCGAGGCCGCCCCCAAGGACAAGCCCAGATTCGCCACGGTAGGCTTGCCGGGACCGCCAAGATCAAACCCCGCCAAGCTCTTTCAACAAGGAACCTTCACCAAGATGCCACCGCTCCACCTCACCGCACCCAAGTCACTAATCAGTGCGGTGTCAAGGTGTTAAGCAACCAGGGGGATCCTATCAAGCACGTGGCAGCATCAAGGAGAAGGGATTAGCTTTATTGACACCCGTCCAGGAGGCGTGTCAAGCTGATAAGAAGAAGCAGATAAGCGGCGCGACAGGCTTGCCGGGATTCGCCCTCGGCATGACACCTAGTAGTGCATTTAATGCACTTTGTCCTAACTGCCAGAGTTAGGTATGATAGCACTGTTAGCTATCTAATCACACCCAAATGATTGTTTTGCCACTGTGGTCGCCCCTTAACCTATAAAAGGAGGCCTAAGGCAACCTAGCAAAGGGTTCGAACACTTCGACCCCCAGCACTTGTAAGCTCACATCGCTCTTCCCGAGGCACCCTTGCCGAGCTAGAGCGCGTCGAGCCTTCGTCCACCCCCAGATCAATCCACCAAAGCAGTAGTAGGGTTTTATGCTGCAAAGTGGCCCGAACTTGGGTAAAAGAGAGAGAGTCCATCGTTGTGTTGTCCCTATTGCTTCTGCTCTTTGTGCAACACGGTCGTCCCCATGCCAAACCACAAAGGGGCACCCATGCCCCATAGGTGATCATGCTTCCACGCCGACACAGACCGAGCGGCTAGTCCATCTCCATTACCCTGGCGAAGGGGCGAGGGAGCCGTAGTCGGGTTCGAAGTGGATCGCGTAGCTCCACGACATACTCGAGCACGGTGTCCCCTGTGTGGCCTTCCGCTGGGGGCGGAGCAGCTGGAGGAGGAGCAACCAGCGCCTCGGTCGGGCCTCCTCGACCACGAACGCCTTGTCTTCCTCGACCTCGACCTACGGCCCCGCCCCGCACACTGGAGCCAACCTTCATGGCCATGGTCGAAGCAAAGGACGTGTTGCCGAGGAGAAGCTCTCGCTGCCGCGGCAGAAGCACGAGCCCGGCCTGTCCCTCTCTCCATGGTGGTGGCAGACGCAAGAAGGATGGAGAAGGGAGAGGTGTATGCGCATCGCCTCCCATGACCCCCTTCTTTTATAGGGGAAGACGTGAGGGCTGGCTCTCCACTACCCTAGGGAAACCGCCCCGCTCCACCAATCCCACGCCCTGCATTTCTGGCAGGTGCTTTACTCCATCAACCGCCCAGTCTCGCCAATCTGGCATCCTGGCTCCTCTGATCGGAGCACTATCACCACGACCGCCCTTCCACATCAATCCCACGTCTCGCGCCTAATCCACATCATGGGAGGAGCTGCAGTAAAAGGAGGGAGTGATGACAGAGATGGCAGTTACCTCAAGCCACGTGTGATCGTGGGCCTGCCCAGGCTGAGCTTGGTGGCAACCCGCGTATGTACGCGTTGCTAGTTTCTGGCACGAGTAGTGAAGTTCGCCTAGGCGACGAGGATACCAGAGGAAGGACGAGGATACCAGAGGAAGGCTGGGGGTTAGCTCGAAATCAGATTAATGAAGAAGCAAAAAATATTTCAAGACACAAACATCATTCGGATAAAATCAATATTGCTTGTCTGTGCATTGTTTGGGCCTCGCCCAATGATACCCAGCAGCACGTATAGCCTAGGCCCGAGGGCTCCTGTCGGTGTATTAAACATGGGTGTGTATACCCTGACCTATGCACAGACAGGTGGTAGCTTCCCCGGCAGACCAAAGTCTCTGTGAAGTTCTTGGATCAAAGGAATGGCTCCTTGAAAGACTATGAAGCGCATCAAGAAGACCAAGGAGTAGAACAAGACAAGCATCAAAATAGAACACTGGAAGCAGCCTTGGCTGGCAAGATCAAGCCGGCAAGGCGAAGACCCGGCAAACCCCGTGGCTAGCAAACCCCCGCCAACTACCAGTGCTCCACCTTGCTAGCCAGCTGGACATTGATCGGTGAGGTGTTGAGCCCGCAGGCAGCAAGGTGGAGTTCACCGGCACGTGTCGGCACGCTGGAGAGAAGATTACCTTTATCGACACCCGTCAAAATGGCGTGTCAAGCTAATAGGAGTTAGCTGGGCAAGCGGTGCTGCATCCTTGCCGGGGCTTCTCCTCATGACACCTAGTGATGCATTAAATGATCTTTGTCCTAACTAGCAGAGTTAGGTATGATAGCACTGTATGCTATCTAATCATTGTGTAATTACCTTTTTGCCTCTATGGTAACCCCTTGAGCTGTAAAAGGAGGGCCAAGGCAACCTTTACAAGGGTTTGAACCATTCAAACCCCACGCACATTTGCTCGTGTAGCTGCCTTCTCCTAGCACCTTGCCGGGGGAGAGCGCTCTGTGTACTTGTGCTCCACATTCTCAATACACCAAAAGCAGGAGTAGGGTGTTACACCTCAAAGGTGGCCCGAACCTGGGTAAAATCCTTGCATTTTTTGCTGTACCTGCTCATTGTGTTTTGTGCAATCCCCTCACTGAACCACAAAGGGGCTAGAACACCCCATAGATAGTCGATCCACACCGACACGAGGCCAAAAATTATATATATAATTCCGATCACGATGAACCAGATGCATAGGATAAAACTTTTGATGAAATTCCAATCTCAATCTGTTACAATCCCATGTTCCAATATCATCACATATTGTAACACCCCTATGTAATAGCCACCATGATCAGCTGTTAATAATGCCAAGTCATATCATATGCAGTGATTAAACATAGTGGTTAACCAAAGTAAATCAACTCCATTTTAAAAAAAAAATCAACTTAAATTCATAAGTGAAATATAAAGTTGATCCAACTCTGCTGGAAAAATGTTCATTAATTAGCAAATAATCCAGTGGTCATGGCAAAATCATAACCAACATTTTTGGAATATGATTGATGAGTCAAATAACTTGAAACAGCACCCAAAACAGATTATTCAATCTATTTAAATTGATATCAAATTCAAATGGAATTCAAATTAGTTCAAACCACTTTTTGGTGGGAGCTAATATTGCACTACAATATTAGGGCCAACTTCCATATTTTTCAAAAGTGCACAACTGTCACCAACATTTCAGAACAAAAGGAAATAAAAGAAAAAGAAAACAGAATCAGAGAGATAAATAAAAGGGACACTGTGCACTGGGCCTTAGTGCACGGTGCCCCGATTAGAGGTCCAAACGGCCCAGCCCATCTCCCCGTCGTCCTCCTTCGTGCGCTGTCGCGCGCTGACGCCGACACGGCGACCGGCCGCCGCGCGTCGGCCATCCGCGGTGCCCCGGCTAGGTTAAGAAGCAGCCCCGGCTCCCCCTCGCCTCTCCCCGAACCCTAGAGAGCCCCCATTTCCCCTCGTTCCCCTCTCTGGTTTGATCTGGTTGGACGCCCGCAACCACTGTCGCCGCCGTCGCTCGATCCCGCGGCCACCGGGCTCCGGTTGCCTCTCCGTCGAGTCCATCGTCTCCGCCTGCCTCCTCTACGTCGGCTACGCTTCTCCGCCCGAGCCCTGCATCACCACCTCGAGCGAATCGACCTCATCTCTCCTTCTCGGACGCCGCCGCTCGCCGCCGACTCCGTCGACCTCTGCTGCTCCTAAGCTCGCACGGGCTTTACATAGCCGCCCGGTGAGCTTCCCCCTCCCGCCATTCCTCTTCTCGGCACCGCATTTCCTTCCTAGCTAGCTCGCCGCCTTGCCGTGTTTTGTCGCCGCTCGGGCTCGTTGGTGTCGCCGTCTCCGTCCATCGCACGCCGAGCCTTTGGGCTAGATCGAAGCGGCGCTTCACCCGCGTTCGGCTGAGCCCGAACGCGCGCCCGAAAACCCGCTGCTGCCGCATTTTCCGATCGAGCCCGAAAGCTCCGCCGCCAATCGTCGACGCCGGCGTCGCTCCGGTCATATCCGTGTCCAGCCATTCACCCCACGCGACGCGCGCCGTTCCGCTCGTTCCAGCGAGCCAAAGCACGCCGAAAACCAAGCACCACAGAACGAATCCGGGCTCGCCGGAGTTTCTCGCCGCCGCGTGAGCTCGCCGGAGAGCTCCGGTGGCCGGCATCCTACGTGGCCGCCATCTGGCACCGTGGGCCCCACCGTTCGGTCACTGACACTGGGTCCCGCTGGACCCAGTTGACCAAGTCAACGCGCGTTTACTGTTCCCCTCTGCCATTGACATGTGGGCCCGGTTGACTAATTAACTGCTAATGAATAATTAGTTAATCCTGTTAGTTAAATGACTCACTGACAGCCCGGGCCCACTAGCTAAACCCCTCTGTTAGTCTAAATTAAATGATTGATTAACCCCATGAGGCTGACAGGTGGGCCCCACCTGTCAGTTTGACCCAGTCAGCGGGTCAGCTGTGCTGACACAGTGCTGATGTCACTGCTGACGCAATAATTACTTTTTTGTAATTTAAATAAATCCAGAAATCCAGAAATTCAAATAAACTTCGAAAATTCATATCTTTTAAACCGTAGCTCAGATCGAAAAAGTTTATACATGAAACTTGCTCAGAACGACGAGCCGAGTCTGATCGTGCCGTCTGTTTCTCCATCGGAACCTCCTACGTAGAAGAACTCGTAACTCCGGACCCGAATCCGGCAGATGAATAGTGCACACACGTCGGATATTAAATCCCAGAATAATTCTAAAAATAACTAAAATGACTTAGATGCATATTCAGGCAACCCTACACTGCATCATAGCATCACACGCACCGTGTTGCATTTGTTTGCATTATGTTACCTGTTTCTTCCCCCTCTTCTCTCTCGGTAGCCCCCGACGTTGACGTAGCTCCCGAGGCAGACGCCGCACAGGAGTACGACTACGTCCCCGACGATACTACTGAAGACCTTGCCCTTGCCCCCGAGCAAACAGGCAAGCACCCCCATTTTGAGCATTCCGATATCGCCTATTCTCTCCCCTCTTATGCTTGCATTAGATGATACTGCTGCTGTTACTATCCTACTCTGTTGCATAGCCTGTTTACTTGTAACCTACTTTTGATACATTCCTGTTATCCTAAACTGTTTAGCATAGGATGGGTAGAGACACGACAGAGACCCCCACTTGATCCCGACTGCCCTGCTGGATATCAGAAGACCCGATCATCGGGATTGAAGATCAGTCCAGGGCACCGCACATCACTTTCCCCCCCTTTGTTGCCGACACTGCTGGGTTACCGTCGAGTGCCGAGGGTGATACCTCGTTAGCACTTCTGATGTTAACCTTGTAGGTTAGTTACTCGGTCGTGGTAAGCGAGGGTGATTCCTCCTACACCACCCCCGATAACGACATCGTCGCGCAACCTCTCAAGTGTGGACCTCGAGGGTGATGCCTCCTTCGTTCACCTTGATGATAACATCGAGCGGGAATTCCATCAAGGGTGATTCCTCATGGTTCCCTTCGGTGTCAGACACACAGTTACCTTGGATATTATGACTTGCACTAAACTATGATACTAAAGACGGGTCGGCCCTGAGGGGTACCCGCGCGAGCTTAACGCGAAGTGATGTGGAGTCGGGTTGACCTGGATGGTGCCCGCGAGATAACTACGAGGCGTGGCCGGGCATTCTTAGCCCTTGCCGCAAGTCCTCGAGACGGGGCGACGGGGTCACATCGATCGTGAGTCTCTGCTCGTTTCCGCGCGCTCCTAATCCACTACGGTTTGGATATTTGATCCGAGGGGGCCTCTGGCCCGATAGCACTAACCATCACGTGGGCATAGTATGGGCGTTCTGCGTCGTACACATTAGCCGAAGCTTGTTTGACGTCAGTAAGGAGCGGCGCACGCCGAGTTGGACTGGTAACGCAACCGCGCTTGTATAAGGGGTTGCTAGGTCTGCTCTCGGTGGCCCCGTAACGTGCAGGAGTTCCCGGGGCGATGGCCCAAGACCCCTGGGGGCATAGGTTTAGTCCGGCGTGCTGACCTCTCTTATAAGCCTAGGTCGGGTTGCGGCGTGTTGCTTAGCCGAGGCCGGGCATGACCCAGAAAAGTGTGTCCGGCCAGAGTTAAGTGAGCGTGGTGGGTAAGTTGGTGCACCCCTGCAGGGAAGAAACTTCTATCGATAGCCTGTCCTACGGTAACGGACACTCGGAGTTGTATCCCGATCGTTACAACTAGAACATGTGGTGAGAATTGGATAGTACGGCTCTGGGATTGCTTTCTCGCAGGGAGTCGAGAAAGGATCTCAGGTCGAGGTTGATGATATTACTACTACTACTTTACATTATGTTCATCTGCTCTCTCTCCTGATGCTGCAAGACTGTCGAAGATTGTTGAAGATGCTAGTCTTCGATAGGACTAGGCTTTTCCCCTCTACTCTGGCATTTCTGCAGCCCAGTCCACCTATACAGCCATTCCTTTGACAATGATGCATATGTAGTGTAGATCCTTGCTTGCTGAGTACTTCGGATGAGTACTCACGTTTGCTTTATTTTCTTTTTCCCCCATATTCCATTTGATGCCACCAGACGACGGGGCCCCTGAGCCAGAAGCCCCAGCCGACGACCAGTACTACTATCCGCCTGGCGAGTACTACTACTACGAGGAGCCGTTCGACGACCAGGAGTAGGATCGGAGGGTCCAGGGCAGGAGGCCTACGCCTTTCGATCGTAGTTTTTATTTTTACCCCGCCTCTGTGAAGGCTTATCTCTCTCTCTGTAATAAATTTGTACTCAGATATCTAATGCTTCCGCTGACGCTTGTATGCCATCGAGCTTGTATTCGAGCCCTCGAGGCCCTGGCTTGTAATATTAAGCTTGTATGACTTTATTTTATGTTTTAGAGTTGTGTTGTGATATCTTCAAGTGAGTCCTTAGGCTTGATCGTGCGCATTTGCGTGTATGATTAGTGCACGATTAAGCCGGGGTCGTCACAGGTTGGTATCAGAGCCGACTGCCTCTAGGAATCCCCCTTCCCAATTCCTTGGCCGAAGTTGAGTCTAGTGGTCAAAAACTGTTTTACTAACTTGGCTGTGTGGCTTACGGGCCCACGTCGCCAACTGGGTGGTATTAGGATCTTTTATTCCTCGTCTTTACTCTGGGATTCTAATCTCTCATCTATTCGGGTTTAAAAAAATTTACTAACACTGACATTTAGGTTCTCGATAATTCTATCCACCTGGAGAGCTGGATTCAGTGCGATTTCCCTGACGTTGATCTGATTAGTCTGATAATCATTTTCCTTTCCATTGTTTTGTTTAACCTTTCCTTCCGAGATTGGTTATATTTCTCATTGTCTTATGACAACCCTGAACCTTTCTGTTTCAGATGGATCGGCTATTTCCACCGCGGCCTACGACCCAGCTTGTGCTTCGCACTTGGGCTCGTGATGCCCCTGGATTTCCAGCTGTTCTGATCGCCCTCCTGAGTAGACTGGGTTACCGCTGGTATCCCGAGTACATGGTCTATGAGGTTTATCGCGAGTTCAACCAGGAACAGTACTATGCTGAAGTTCGGATTTATGACCAGCAGAACAACTCAGACACCGAGCTACACCTTTTTCATGGATTAGGCGTGACGATTGAGATGGCAGTACATGATGCCGCCTACTCTGCTGTCGCACGTCTCCGAGGAGAGCACAGTGCTAACTTGGATGATACTGTGTTTCGGTACATTCCGTATGCACCTGTTGGAGATGCTACTGGATTTTACACAGCTATCTGTGCCCCGTACGAGTCTCGACGTTACGACCCGCAGGTTCTGATTCAGTGCACTCAGGCTTTGGATCGCACTGTTCGTGCACTTGCTGTTGAGTTGTTTGCCACTCGAGCACGCTACTACGAGGCTATGACACAGTTGCTACCAGCTGTTCGTGCAGGGATGCATCCGGAGTACATTCTTTACCCGAGCAGGACTGAGATGCCATCAGGGATCGTCTGGCCTGCTGTGGGAGGTCACACGCCTGCATGTGGACCTCTTCTTTCTTCTCGAGACCGGGTTCTGCATCAGAGTGCCCATGGAGCGCAGGATCCTTCTGCGACGAACGTCCATCGTCCGCACTTGCAGTTACCCCGTTTCAGTGGTTTTCTCCGACGTTGATGTAGCCTTTGCTATGTCCCGTTGTGTACTTCCTTACCGCGTGCCTGCGCGCCGCCTAGCATGTCTAGCTTTTCAATTTGCGCCGTTATGCTGCCCGAATGTAACCGACTATGTATGGATCTGTACGTCTTAATGACTACTTCTAGCATCTATTGCACTCTTTCAATAATGTCGAGTTACCTCATGTTTATTGTTAAACACTTGCATAAGCTATCGCTGAAATACCCCTGTTGGAATAGCAGGATGGCTGACAACAACCCGCCACCGCCGCCACCACCTGATTACATGGCAGCGATGATGCAACAGTTTGAACTCAACCGCCAGTTTATGACGGGAATTATGCAGCAGTTCCCTCGTCCTGATGCTAATCAGCAGCCTTTCTCCATCACTTTGCCAGAATTTATGCGGCTCAGCCCATCCTTCTTCCGCAACACAGTCAACCCATTGGATGCCGATGACTGGCTGCGTGACATCTCCCATGAGATGGAGTCTGCTGGTGTCGCCCAAGTCAACTATGTCACCTTCGCGACATACCTTCTGAAGGGTCCCGCTTCCCAATGGTGGGCCACTCACCGACAGACTCTGCCGCCTGGTACTGTCGTCACTTGGGCAGAGTTCAAGATTGCTTTCCGTGCCCGCTACATTCCTCTAGCTATCATAGCTAGGAAGAAGGCCGAGTTCCGTAATCTTGTTCAGGGCAACAAGACTGTGGAAGTCTATCAGCGCGAGTTTCTAGACTTATCTCGTTACGCTGAAGAGGACATTCCTACTGATGAACGCAGACAGGAGAAGTTTCGTGAAGGACTGCACCATGACATTCAGTTAGCCCTTCTTGTTCAAGATTACCCTGATTTCGCCACCTTGGTGAATAAGGCCATCATGGTTGAAACTGGACTTAAGAAGCACAAGGAAGCGTCCAGACGCACCCGTGAGTCGGGCTCATCTTCGGGCTCGTCTTCCCAGAAGCGACGCATCTGGTTTCCCCAAGGCATGTTCCGTTCAGCAGCTCCTGCGAACAGACCTTCTTATGCTGCACCACGTCTGCCACCTCCACCACCGAGACAGTCCCTGCCAGCTCCAGCACCTCGAGCTCCAGCACCTCGTCCTGACAGCGGACTATGCTTCAAGTGTGGCAAGCCAGGTCACCGTGCTAGAGACTGTTCTCAGAATCAGAATCAACTAGCTCTCCCTTCTGCTGGACGTGGAATTGGCCGTGGTATTCCTCAGCAGCGCAACAATAATGCCAGACCTTCTTATGGTCGTGGGCAGTACTACCACGTCAACATGTCTGAAGCTCCAGATCAACCAGATACTATGATGGGTACACTTCTCGTTAATTCAGTACCAGCATCTGTTTTATTTGATTCAGGAGCATCGCATTCCTTCATGTCAGAACATTTTGCACGCATGCATGACATTAAATGCGAATACATGAACACACCCTTATTGGTACACACCCCCGCGGGTGGTTGCCGAACCTTTGCAGTTAGCTATAATGTTCCCGTTGAAATCGAAGAGTTGGAGTTCAGTGCGTCTCCCATTATTCTGAAATCGTCCAAGATTGATCTTATTCTGGGAATGGATTGGTTGAAGGCCCACTATGCCTCAATCAATTGTGCCACCAAAGTTGTTCACCTCTTGCACCCCTCGAATGAGATGGTGAATTACCATGCTCATATCACTCAGAACGCCGAGGCTCAAATTTATGCCTTGAATGCGTTGAATGCTTCTCCGCTTGATGGGATTGAGACTATCCCAGTTGTCTGTGACTTCCCGGATGTTATTCCAGAAGAACTTCCGGGAATACCCCCTGCTAGAGCTGTCGAGTTCGTCATCGACTTGAAGCCTGGCACCACTCCTATTGCGAAGCGTCCTTACAAGATGCCTCCGCACCACCTCATCGAGCTTAAGGAGGAAATTGATAAATCTTTAAGGAAGGGTTTCATCCGCCCTAGTTCCTCTGCTTGGGGAGCACCTTCTCTCTTTGTTAAGAAGAAGGATGGAACTAACCGTCTGGTTCAAGATTATCGTCCTATCAATCAGGCAACTATCCAGAATAAATATCCGCTTCCCCGGATCAATGATTTATATGACCAACTCGCTGGATCTTCGGTGTTTTCTAAACTCGACTTGAGGTTGGGTTATCATCAGATCCGTGTTCGCGAAGAGGATATTCCGAAGACTGCATTCGTTACTCGTTATGGCTCTTACGAGTACACAGTCATGTCGTTTGGTTTAACAAACGCTCCAGCTACATTCTCCCGCCTAATGAATTACATATTCATGGATTACCTCGACAAATTCGTCGTGGTATATCTGGATGATATTCTGGTTTATTCGAAGAACAAAGAAGAACATGCTGAGCACCTTCGACTAGTTCTGGAGAGACTTCGAGAGCACCAATTATATGCCAAGTTCTCTAAATGCGAATTCTGGCTTCCTGAAGTGACCTACCTTGGACATGTGATTTCCAAGGACGGTATTGCCGTTAACCCGGAGCGTGTTCAGGCTATCCTTGATTACTGTGACCCCTACGAAGATTGCCAAGCAGGTCCGAAGCTTTCTCGGTCTAGCCAGCTATTGTCGCCGATTCGTCGAGAACTTCTCCAAGATCGCCAAGCCCCTGACTAATCTGCTCCACAAAGGCGTTAAGTTTGAGTGGACAGACAAGTGTCAGGAAAGTTTCCAAACCCTCAAGGACAAGCTCACTTCTGCTCCAGTGCTTGCTCCTCCTGATTCTCGCAAGGACTTTGTCATATATTGCGACGCCTCTCGTCAGGGATTAGGCTGCGTCCTAATGCAAGAGCGGAGAGTAATTGCATATGCTTCGCGTCAATTGCGTCCACATGAAGAGAATTATCCAGTGCATGATCTTGAACTTGCAGCAGTGATGTATGCATTGAAGTTATGGCGACACTACCTTATGGGTAATCGGTGTGAAATTTATACCGATCACCAAAGTCTGAAATACTTATTCACTCAACCGGATCTTAATCTCCGACAACAACGATGGTTAGAAGCTATTGCGGATTATGACTGCGGTATTTCTTATACCCCGGGCAAAGCTAATGTAATGGCCGATGCCCTGAGTCGCAAGTCATATTGCAACAACCTCATGGTTAGGCAAGCTCAACCTCGTCTTCACGCAGAACTGACTCAGCTGAATCTGCGAATTCTTCCCCAGGGTTCTCTTAATAACCTTGTGGTACAGCCAGACCTTCTGAAGGCTGTTAAAGAAGCGCAAGCCAAAGATGCTGAAATTGACTTGATGAAGAAGGAGCTTCACCTTGCTAAGTATCGGGATTTCTCAGTTGCTGAAGATGGTACATTATATTTCAGAGACCGCATCGTAGTACCTCGCTTCGAGCTGATGACTGACAAAGTCATGAAGGAGGCCCATGATACACCGCTGTCTATCCATCCGGGTAGTACCAAAATGTATCGAGATCTTCGTCAAAGGTACTGGTGGTCTAGGATGAAGCAGGATATTGCTCGTTATGTTGCCGAGTGTGACGTTTGTCGTCGCGTGAAGGCAGAACATCAAAAACCTGCTGGAATTCTGCAACCGCTCCCTATTCCTCTATGGAAGTGGGATAAAGTGCAGATGGACTTCATTACTGGTCTTCCTAAATCTCAGAAGGGTCACGATGCCATTCTTGTCGTCGTCGACCAACTCTCCAAGGTTGCTCATTTCCTACCTGTTAAGGAGACTATCACCGCTAGCCAGCTAGCAGAACTGTACATTGCCAGAATTGTTTCCCTCCATGGTATCCCGAAGGAGATTAGTTCAGACCGTGGTGTTCTTTTCACTTCCAAGTTCTGGGAAAGTTTCCAAGAAGCCATGGGAACTCATATTACCTGGAGTTCCGCATATCATCCTCAGTCCCAAGGCCAAGTTGAGCGTGTTAATCAAGTGCTTGAAGACATGCTTCGAGCTTGTGTTATATCCTTCGGTAAGAAATGGGAGGAATCTCTCCCGTATCCCGAGTTCTCTTATAACAACAGTTATCAAGCCAGCTTAAAAATGGCCCCATTTGAGGTTCTTTATGGACGTAAATGTCGGACCCCTCTGAACTGGTCAGAAACTGGGGAACGACCTCTTGTTGGACCGGACATTATTCAGCATGCCGAAGAACAAGTCCGAATTGTCCGGGAGAATCTCAAAGCAGCTCAAGACCGTCAGAAGAGTAATTATGATCGCAAGCGATGGGGTGTGATCTATCAACCTGGTGATCAAGCCTATCTTCGTGTCACTCCAATGAAGGGCACCCGTCGTTTCGGAATCAAGGGCAAGCTAGCTCCTCGCTATATTGGTCCTTTCCGTATCGTGGCTAGACGTGGACATGTGGCTTATAAATTGGAATTGCCGCCACAGTTCTCTCATATTCATGATGTCTTCCACGTATCGCAACTCCGTAAGTGCTTTAAGGAATCTCCGCATCGTGCAGTGGATCATGAGATGCTACAACTGCAAGATGATCTTTCATATAAGGAGCATCCGATCCGCATCCTCGACGAAGCTGAGCGTCGTACTCGTCAGAAGACGACCAAGTTCCTAAAAGTGCAATGGTCGAATCATACTGAAGATGAAGCCACTTGGGAACGTGAGGATCATCTTCGGGAAGAATATCCCGGACTCTTTCCTTCTACCTCCTAAATTCTCGGGACGAGAATTTCTTTTAGAGGAGGAGAACTTGTAACACCCCTATGTAATAGCCACCATGATCAGCTGTTAATAATGCCAAGTCATATCATATGCAGTGATTAAACATAGTGGTTAACCAAAGTAAATCAACTCCATTTTAAAAAAAAAATCAACTTAAATTCATAAGTGAAATATAAAGTTGATCCAACTCTGCTGGAAAAATGTTCATTAATTAGCAAATAATCCAGTGGTCATGGCAAAATCATAACCAACATTTTTGGAATATGATTGATGAGTCAAATAACTTGAAACAGCACCCAAAACAGATTATTCAATCTATTTAAATTGATATCAAATTCAAATGGAATTCAAATTAGTTCAAACCACTTTTTGGTGGGAGCTAATATTGCACTACAATATTAGGGCCAACTTCCATATTTTTCAAAAGTGCACAACTGTCACCAACATTTTAGAACAAAAGGAAATAAAAGAAAAAGAAAACAGAATCAGAGAGATAAATAAAAGGGACACTGTGCACTGGGCCTTAGTGCACGGTGCCCCGATTAGAGGTCCAAACGGCCCAGCCCATCTCCCCGTCGTCCTCCTTCGTGCGCTGTCGCGCGCTGACGCCGACACGGCGACCGGCCGCCGCGCGTCGGCCATCCGCGGTGCCCCGGCTAGGTTAAGAAGCAGCCCCGGCTCCCCCTCGCCTCTCCCCGAACCCTAGAGAGCCCCCATTTCCCCTCGTTCCCCTCTCTGGTTTGATCTGGTTGGACGCCCGCAACCACTGTCGCCGCCGTCGCTCGATCCCGCGGCCACCGGGCTCCGGTTGCCTCTCCGTCGAGTCCATCGTCTCCGCCTGCCTCCTCTACGTCGGCTACACTTCTCCGCCCGAGCCCTGCATCACCACCTCGAGCGAATCGACCTCATCTCTCCTTCTCGGACGCCGCCGCTCGCCGCCGACTCCGTCGACCTCTGCTGCTCCTAAGCTCGCACGGGCTTTACATAGCCGCCCGGTGAGCTTCCCCCTCCCGCCATTCCTCTTCTCGGCACCGCATTTCCTTCCTAGCTAGCTCGCCGCCTTGCCGTGTTTTGTCGCCGCTCGGGCTCGTTGGTGTCGCCGTCTCCGTCCATCGCACGCCGAGCCTTTGGGCTAGATCGAAGCGGCGCTTCACCCGCGTTCGGCTGAGCCCGAACGCGCGCCCGAAAACCCGCTGCTGCCGCATTTTCCAATCGAGCCCGAAAGCTCCGCCGCCAATCATCGACGCCGGCGTCGCTCCGGTCATATCCGTGTCCAGCCACTCACCCCACGCGACGCGCGCCGTTCCGCTCGTTCCAGCGAGCCAAAGCACGCCGAAAACCAAGCACCACAGAACGAATCCAGGCTCGCCGGAGTTTCTCGCCGCCGCGTGAGCTCGCCGGAGAGCTCCGGTGGCCGGCATCCTACGTGGCCGCCATCTGGCACCGTGGGCCCCACCGTTCGGTCGCTGACACTGGGTCCCGCTGGACCCAGTTGACCAAGTCAACGCGCGTTTACTGTTCCCCTCTGCCATTGACATGTGGGCCCGGTTGACTAATTAACTGCTAATGAATAATTAGTTAATCCTGTTAGTTAAATGACTCACTGACAGCCCGGGCCCACTAGCTAAACCCCTCTGTTAGTCTAAATTAAATGATTGATTAACCCCATGAGGCTGACAGGTGGGCCCCACCTGTCAGTTTGACCCAGTCAGCGGGTCAGCTGTGCTGACACAGTGCTGATGTCACTGCTGACGCAATAATTACTTTTTTGTAATTTAAATAAATCCAGAAATCCAGAAATTCAAATAAACTTCGAAAATTCATATCTTTTAAACCGTAGCTCAGATCGAAAAAGTTTATACATGAAACTTGCTCAGAATGACGAGCCGAGTCTGATCGTGCCGTCTGTTTCTCCATCGGAACCTCCTACGTAGAAGAACTCGTAACTCCGGACCCGAATCCGGCAGATGAATAGTGCACACACGTCGGATATTAAATCCCAGAATAATTCTAAAAATAACTAAAATGACTTAGATGCATATTCAGGCAACCCTACACTGCATCATAGCATCACACGCACCGTGTTGCATTTGTTTGCATTATGTTTACCTGTTTCTTCCCCCTCTTCTCTCTCGGTAGCCCCCGACGTTGACGTAGCTCCCGAGGCAGACGCCGCACAGGAGTACGACTACGTCCCCGACGATACTACTGAAGACCTTGCCCTTGCCCCCGAGCAAACAGGCAAGCACCCCCATTTTGAGCATTCCGATATCGCCTATTCTCTCCCCTCTTATGCTTGCATTAGATGATACTGCTGCTGTTACTATCCTACTCTGTTGCATAGCCTGTTTACTTGTAACCTACTTTTGATACATTCCTGTTATCCTAAACTGTTTAGCATAGGATGGGTAGAGACACGACAGAGACCCCCACTTGATCCCGACTGCCCTGCTGGATATCAGAAGACCCGATCATCGGGATTGAAGATCAGTCCAGGGCACCGCACATCACTTTCCCCCCCTTTGTTGCCGACACTGCTGGGTTACCGTCGAGTGCCGAGGGTGATACCTCGTTAGCACTTCTGATGTTAACCTTGTAGGTTAGTTACTCGGTCGTGGTAAGCGAGGGTGATTCCTCCTACACCACCCCCGATAACGACATCGTCGTGCAACCTCTCAAGTGTGGACCTCGAGGGTGATGCCTCCTTCGTTCACCTTGATGATAACATCGAGCGGGAATTCCATCAAGGGTGATTCCTCATGGTTCCCTTCGGTGTCAGACACACAGTTACCTTGGATATTATGACTTGCACTAAACTATGATACTAAAGACGGGTCGGCCCTGAGGGGTACCCGCGCGAGCTTAACGCGAAGTGATGTGGAGTCGGGTTGACCTGGATGGTGCCCGCGAGATAACTACGAGGCGTGGCCGGGCATTCTTAGCCCTTGCCGCAAGTCCTCGAGACGGGGCGACGGGGTCACATCGATCGTGAGTCTCTGCTCATTTCCGCGCGCTCCTAATCCACTACGGTTTGGATATTTGATCCGAGGGGGCCTCTGGCCCGATAGCACTAACCATCACGTGGGCATAGTATGGGCGTTCTGCGTCGTACACATTAGCCGAAGCTTGTTTGACGTCAGTAAGGAGCGGCGCACGCCGAGTTGGACTGGTAACGCAACCGCGCTTGTATAAGGGGTTGCTAGGTCTGCTCTCGGTGGCCCCGTAACGTGCAGGAGTTCCCGGGGCGATGGCCCAAGACCCCTGGGGGCATAGGTTTAGTCCGGCGTGCTGACCTCTCTTATAAGCCTAGGTCGGGTTGCGGCGTGTTGCTTAGCCGAGGCCGGGCATGACCCAGAAAAGTGTGTCCGGCCAGAGTTAAGTGAGCGTGGTGGGTAAGTTGGTGCACCCCTGCAGGGAAGAAACTTCTATCGATAGCCTGTCCTACGGTAACGGACACTCGGAGTTGTATCCCGATCGTTACAACTAGAACATGTGGTGAGAATTGGATAGTACGGCTCTGGGATTGCTTTCTCGCAGGGAGTCGAGAAAGGATCTCAGGTCGAGGTTGATGATATTACTACTACTACTTTACATTATGTTCATCTGCTCTCTCTCCTGATGCTGCAAGACTGTCGAAGATTGTTGAAGATGCTAGTCTTCGATAGGACTAGGCTTTTCCCCTCTACTCTGGCATTTCTGCAGCCCAGTCCACCTATACAGCCATTCCTTTGACAATGATGCATATGTAGTGTAGATCCTTGCTTGCTGAGTACTTCGGATGAGTACTCACGTTTGCTTTATTTTCTTTTTCCCCCATATTCCATTTGATGCCACCAGACGACGGGGCCCCTGAGCCAGAAGCCCCAGCCGACGACCAGTACTACTATCCGCCTGGCGAGTACTACTACTACGAGGAGCCGTTCGACGACCAGGAGTAGGATCGGAGGGTCCAGGGCAGGAGGCCTACGCCTTTCGATCGTAGTTTTTATTTTTACCCCGCCTCTGTGAAGGCTTATCTCTCTCTCTGTAATAAATCTGTACTCAGATATCTAATGCTTCCGCTGACGCTTGTATGCCATCGAGCTTGTATTCGAGCCCTCGAGGCCCTGGCTTGTAATATTAAGCTTGTATGACTTTATTTTATGTTTTAGAGTTGTGTTGTGATATCTTCAAGTGAGTCCTTAGGCTTGATCGTGCGCATTTGCGTGTATGATTAGTGCACGATTAAGCCGGGGTCGTAACACGTATCCTATACCATGTCAATGCCTTTCCCTTCAAAGATAAAGGTAAAAACTTCTTCTTAACTTCATCTCCGGGTAGACCTGCAAACTTAAATAATCCACAAACTTCATCCACATGGATTAGGTGCATATCAGGATGTTTTGTTCCATCTCCTGCATAAGGATTAGCTAGCAGTTTCTCTATCATACCCGAAGGAATCTCATAATAAATATTTTCAGTAGATGCAGTAGGTTGAGGAACAGCTCTTTATGCTTCCGGTCAAGGTGAAGATACCCCGAACAAACCCCTCAAAGGATTGTTTTCCATAGTAACAAGTGACAGTAAATTTCAGCACGTAATATAAATGTTTCCTTACAAATTGCACTCACCAAAGGCGCTTCACTCCCTGGCAACGACGCCAGAAAAGAGTCTTGATAACCCACAAGTATAGGGGATCAATCGTAGTCCTTTCCATAAGTAAGAGTGTCGAACCCAACGAGGAGCAGAAGGAAATGACAAGTGGTTTTTAGCAAGGTATTATCTGCATGCACTGAAATTGTCGGTAACAGATAGTTTGATAGCAAGGTAATTTGTAACGAGCAATAAGTATTAACGATAACAAAGGTGCAGCAAGGTATCCCAATCCTTTTTTAGCAAAGGACAGGCCGGAATGGTCTCTTATAATAAGCAAAGCATTCTTGAGGACACACGAGAATTTCATCTAGTCACTTTCATCATGTTTGTTTGATCCGCGTTCGTTACTTTGATAATTTGATATGTGGGTGGACTGGTGCTTGGGTGCTGTTCTTACTGGGACAAGCCTCCCACTTATGATTACCCCCTCTCGCAAGCATCCGCAACTACAAAATAAGAATTAAGATAAATCTAACCATAGCATGAAACATATGGATCAAAATTAGCCCCTTACGAAATAGAGCATAAACTAGGGTTTAAGCTTCTGTCACTCTAGCAACCCATCATCTAAGAACTACTCCACAATGCCTTCCCTTAGGCCCAAAGATGGTGAAGTGTCATGTAGTCAATGTTCACATGACACCATGAGAGGAAGCAACAACATACATATCATCAAAATATTGAACGAATACCAAATTCACATGATTACTTATGACAAGACTTCTCCCATGTTCTCAAGAAAAAACATAAGTACTCACAAATCATATCATGCTCAAGATCAGAGGGGCATTGAATAGCATCAAGGATCTGAACATATGGTGTTCCACCAAATAAACCAACAAGCATCAACTACGAGATGTAATCAATAGTACTAGCAACCCACAGGTACCAATCTGAGGTTTTAAGACAAAGATTGAATACAAGAGATGAAGAAGGGTTTGAGATGAGATGGTGCTGGTGAAGATGTTGATGAAGATTGGTCCTCCCACGATGAGAGGATCGTTGGTGATGATGATGGCTTTGATTTCCCCCTCCCAGAGGGAAGTTTCCCCGGTGGAATCTCTCCGCCAGAGAGCAAAAGTGCTCCTGCCGAGGTTTCGCCTCAAGACGGCGGTGCTTCGTCCCGAAACCTTTCTTCTGATTATTTCTAGGTTAAATGGGATCATATAGGAGAAGATGGGCCCTGGAGGACTGCCAGGGGTGCCACAAGCTCGGGGGCACGCCTAGGGGGGTAGGGCGCGCCCCCAAGGCTTGTGGCTGCCTGGTGGACCCCCCTCTGGTATTTCTTTTGCCAATAATTTTAATATATTCCAAAATAATTCTCCTTCAATTTTTAGGTCATTTGGAGTTGTGCAGAAAAGGTCTATCCGATATAGCCCTTTGTGGTCTAGAGTTCTAGGTGCCAGCAATCTCCCTCTTCATGTGAAACTTGCAAAATAAGAGAGAAAAGGCATAAGAATTGTATTATAAAGTGAAATAATAGACCCTAATGCAATAAATATCAACATAAAAACATGATGCAAAATGGATATATCAACAACCCTATGGCTCCTGCCGGTTGCCGTACTCATCGACATGCAAGTCGTGAAGCTATTACAAAACATGATCATCTCATACATCAACATATATCACATCACGTGTTGGCCATACCACATCACAACATGCCCTGCAAAAACAAGTTAGACGTCCTCTGCTTTGTTGTTGCAATTTTTACGTGGCTGCTAGGGCAAACTATAAGAACCGTTCTTATCTACGCAAAACCACGATGGTGATATACAAGTTGCCTTTTAACCTTCTACAAGGACCGCCCCCGTCAAATCAGATTACAACAACTTTCCATATATAAATCTTTACCAACAGACCATTTTCGAAGCTCTACCCTAGCGCTACTGAACGTTAAGCGTGCGACCCTACGGGTTCGAGAATCATGTAGACATGACTGAGACTCCTTTCCGATCAATAATCAATAGCAGGACATGGATGCCCATATTGATTACCACATATTTAACAAAGATCTTTATTGGTTGAACCATGATGTCAAGGATTCAGTTAATCCCGTATGCAATTCCCTTTGTCCGGCGATATGTTATTTGCCCGAGATTCGATTGTCGGAATCTCCATACCTAGTTCAATCTTGTTACCGGCAAGTCTCTTTACTTGTTCCATAATACAAGATCCTGTGACTAAACTCATTAGTCACATGCTTGCAAGCTTCTTGTGATGTTGTATTACTGAGAGGGCCCAGAGATATCTCTCCATCACACGGAGCAACAAATCCCAGTCTCGATCCATGCAACCAAACAAACACCTTCAGAAATACCTGTAGAGCACGTTTATGATCACCCAGTTATGAAGTGATATTTGATAGCACACAAAGTATTCCTCCGGTATACGGGAGTGGCATGATCTCATGGTCTAAGGAACTGATACTTAACATAAAGAAAGATGTAGCAAATAACTAAATGATCTGATGCTAAGCTTATAGTTGGGTCTGTCCATCACATCATTCTCCTAATGACGTGATCCCGTTATCAAATGACAACTCATGTCTATGTTTAGGAAGCCTTAACCATCTTTGATCAATGAGCTAGTCTAGTAGAGGCTTACTAGGGACACGGTGTTGTCTATGTATTCACACATTGATGTCTACTACACAACTTATTCTTGTAGACTCGTGTTGAGCCTCCAAGCGCGGAGTTTTGTAGGACAGTAGCAATTTTCCCTCAAGTGGATGACCTAAGGTTTATATATCCGTGGGAGGCATAGGATGAAGATGGTCTCTCTCAAACAACCCTGCAATCAAATACAAGATATCTCTTGTGTCCCCAACACACCAAATACAACGGTAAATTGTATAGGTGCACTAGGTCGGCAAAGAGATGGTGATACAAGTGTAGTATGGATAGTAGATATAGGTTTTTGTAACCTGAAAATAAAAAAACAGCAAGATAACAAGTGGTAAAATGGAGCACAAATGATATTGCAATGCTTGAAATCAAGGCCTAGGGTTCATACTTTCACTAGTGCAATCTCTCAACTGTGCTAACATAATTGAATCATATAACAATCCCTCAACGTGCGACAAAGAGTCACTCCAAAGTTCTTATCTAGCAGAGAAAATAAGAAGAAATTGTTTGCAGGGTACAAAACCACCTCAAAGTTATCCTTTCCGATCAATCTATTGAGCTATTCCTATAAGTGTCACAAACAGCCCTAGAGTTCTTACTAAAATAACACCATATGATACACATCAACCAACTCTAATGTCACCTAGATACTCCAATGTCACCACAAGTATCTGTGAGTTGATTATACGATATGTATCAAACAACTTCAGATTCATAATATTCAATCCAACACAAAGAACTTCAAAGAGTGCCCCAAGATTTCAACTGGAGAAAGTAGGACGAAAACGTGCATCAACCCCTATGCATATATTACCCCAATGTCACCTCGGGAATCCGTGAGTTGAGTGCCAAAACATACATCAAGTGAATCAATATAATACCCCATTGTCACCACGGGTATTCATATGCAAGACATACATCAAGTGTTCTCAAATCCATAAAAGTATTCAATCTGATAATGGTGAAACCTCAAAGGTAAAAACTCAATTCATCACAAGATAGAGAGGGGAAAACACCATGTGATCCAACTATATTGACAAAGCTTGCGGTACATCAAGATCGTCCAAATCAAGAACACGAGAGAGAGAGAGAGAGAGAGATCAAACACATAGCTGCTAGTACATACCCTCATCTCCGAGGGTGAACTACTCCCTCCTCATCATGGTGGCCATCGGGATGATGAAGATGGCCTTCGGTGATGATATCTATATGAGGAGAATAAGGAGTGGAAAGACCCTAAGCTTGGGGATGCACAAGGCACCCCAAGGTAATATTCAAGGAAGACTCAAGCATCTAAGCTTGGGGATGCTCCCGAAGGCATCCCCTCTTTCGTCTTCAAAACTATCGGTATATCTTACTTGGAGCTATTTTTTTATTCATCACATGATATGTGTTTTGCTTGGAGCGTATTTTCATTTTGTTTGTTGTTTGAATAAAATCCTTGGATATGAAATCTTGAATGACAGAGGGTCCTTACATGGCTACTTAATTGTTTGAACACTCATCGATCCTTACTTATATCTTTTGGAGTAGTTCGTTGTTTACTCTTATGCTTCACTTATATCCTAAGAATAAATTGTTGAATGAATTGAATATCATAAAGTGGAAATTATATGTGCTTCATATGCTTGCATCATGCTTGGTAGTAGTTTCACAGTGGGTTTCGAAAGTGAAATCTATTAAAGTTTGACAATCACAATATTGGTCATACAAGCAATTCATGAATGATTAGTATAAGGAAGAGAACTTTCACATATAAATATATTATCTTGGAAATATTTTATGATTGTGAATACCCAATAATTATTTTCAAATTTTAGAAAATTAGTTGAAGTTGGACAATGAAGACAACGTAATGAGTTATGTTTGGGTATATTTGCATAGAAGTTATATTGTTATGGATCCTCCAACATGTGATGCTTGCTTAGGATCTTTTGCTAGCCAAAAATTCATGCTAAGTAGAGATACTACTTATACATCCAAAAACCCTTAAACCTAGTTTCTTGTCATGAGAGTCCACCATATCTACCTATGGATTGAATAAGATCCTTCAAGTAAGTTGTCATCGGTGCAAAAAGCAATAAAAATTGCTCCTAAATATGTACGCTCTTTTATTGTAAGGGAAAATAAGCGTTGTACGAACTTGTGATGGTAAAGAAATAAAAGCGACGGACTACATAATAAAGGTTGCTATCACAAAGGGCAATATAACGTGACGTTCCTTTGCATTAAGAGTTTGCACATCCAAAAATAAAAAGCGCATGTGTAACATCCCAAAATTCTAAATTTTGGAATGTTATATTAATTAAATAAATATGTTTGATTGATTGACTGAAAGTGAGTGAAATTTGAAACTTTTTGAAAGTTAAATGAGAGGGAATGAAATGACTTTCCCAAACTTTCACTTGGATCAATGAATTCAAATTCAATTCGAAACACAAAACCCTAGAGTGAAGATGACATGACTTCTTCCATTTGAAATAAAAAGGGTTTTTGAAAAGATTTGAATTCCATCTGAAAATATTTCAAGCTCAGAAACTTTATGCCACCCAAGGATTTTCATGAAAGAAGATAATGTGACTTCTTCAAAATTGAAATAGAGTGGGAAGTTTCAAAGAAATGTTTTGATGTTATTTGAAACTCACTTTCCATTTGAGGTTATTTGGAATTTTCCAAAATCCAAACCATCTGAAAGTTATACAAAATGAGAGAAGTAATATGACACTTCAAAAATTTAGAGGCATTTGAAATATATTTGAATGAGAAAAAACAGAAAAGATTTGGAAGTGATTTGAAATTCAAATTCAAAACCATTTATGAGTTATTGGGCTTTTATTCAAATTATTTTTCTCCTAAAAATAAATAAATGGAAATAAAGGGTAAAATGATTCCATTCAATGGAAAATTAGGAGAAAATGAATTTGAAACATTTTGGTATTTTAAAAATGATTTTTAATGGGTTTTATTACAACAACAACACTGTTTGACTTTTGTGAATTTTATTTGCCTCCGAAAATATGTTCATGTTTTAGGATGTGTTTATCTGATAATTTTGATATATATATATATATATATATGTGTGTGTCCTATATAAAATTATTTTAATTTTCTCTATTTTTTCTCTCGGTCAGAAATTCAAAAAAAAACTCCAGCGCGCCAGCCAGGCCAACCGGCCCAGCCAACGCCCGAGCTGCGGCCCAGCCGTTCAGCCGAGCCGGCCTTCCCCACCCGCGCCACACCCGAACCCTTCCCGATCGGGCGCCCGCTACCTCCCCCCTCTCTCTCTCTCTCACACCGACAGGCGGACCCCACCTCGTCCTCTTCATCCTCCCGATTTTCCCGCACCATTTCTTGCCTGCACAGCTCGCACACGGCCGCGCACGCGATCGCCAAAACCTAGCCCGATGGCCTACCCCTACCCCAAGTAACATGCCCTATAAAACCCCTAGGCCCTCCTATCCCGATTCCTTTCGAAACCCCACGCCAAGACCCAACATAGCGCTCACTCTCGTCATTCGGATCTCGCCTTTCGCCACCACTTGCCATCGCCGATGAGCTCTCTCAGTTTCTCCAACTCTGGCCAATGGCCTAGCCTGCCCCCACGTTCTGTTTTGACATGATTTTGCTCTCCTTCGTCGTCTATAGAGGCCGCTCTCACTGCGCGCACTCCGCCGGAGCACCGAGCTTTGCCGCCTCGCCCTCGTCATCTCCGCCGTCCCCGAGCTCCATCAACTCCACCCACGACCTCCCCTCGAGCCGCTGCACCCGCCTGACAGCTCCAACCCCACCGCCGACCGCCAGAGACCCCGCCCCGCTCGACGCCGACCGTCGTGCCATCGCCTCTGTTCGCCGCCATCGACATTGTAAGCCACCCCTCCCCTCTATCGTTGGATCTTGATCCGACGACCTAGATTAGAGTAGCCAACGGTTAGGTTTATTTTATTAGATCGGTTTTTTGTTTACGGTTTTGTTCGGTTTAGATCTAAACCGGTTCACCGGTTTTCCTTTTATTCGTACGCGCGTTAGTGGTTTAGTTATATAACGGCCGAGCGCAGTATAGCTACAGATCACCCACCGTTTAGCCCAATAGCAGCCTGACGCGTAGCACTTGTCCAATTTTTGTTGTTGTTATTTTAGTTTCTGTTTTCAAAACGAAAAAGTTCCAATCTTAGATTTTTCAATATCTCCTAGGTTTTGAAATATTTTAATTTGATTCTTTTTGCACTAGTTTGGAAATTTCTTATAGTTTCTGCAGATATCAAATTTGACTATGTTTGAAATATTGAAATTTGATTTACATGAAATTGGTTCAAATCACTAAATTTGCAATATCTTGAGCTAGGATTAATATTTTTTAGTGATTCTTTTTGCTGGTGGTTTTTTATGACCTTGTCTATCAGTAGGACGTAATTTGGGAATTTTAGGATTATTTTAAATTAGGGTTTCGGGCAAAATAGTACTATTTTGACTTAGTTTTGTTTTACCTTTAAAATTTTACTTTTAATTGTTTTAAATTATTTCTTTTTGTCACTTTTGACAAATTTAGTTTTTTTCTGTTAGTCAATAGAAGAATTTTTTTTTGTTTTAAATTTTATTTTCTTTAGTTTTGTATGAAAACCTGTATAGGTGATAGTTAGAGTTTTATAAAAGCTTTTTTATTTGTTTCTTTTTGCGACTAAAAGTTTATGAAAAATACTTGTTGTTAAATCAGTTGTTTTACATTTTCTTTTCTGTTAATTTATTAGCTTAGTATTTTCTTTGATGTTAAGTTTAAGTAGGACAAAAACTATTCGGTGTTGTGTCACAGTAGTTTCTTAGTTGCTTTTCGTTGTAGTTTTCTTTGAATTTTATTGGGTTTTATTTGGTTTCTTATTGATTTTCTTTGTTACTTCTATTTGTTGAATGATAATTTGAGTGCTAGGATTTGCTTGCTAGAATGTATGCTTATGTGAATGTCATGTTTGTTATTATAGATTTCATCAGAGAGTTGCGTATAGTGCTATCAAGTTTTGTGAGAGCGATATTATCTTCATCATGTAATACCAGGAAAGTTTAGTTTGACCATGCTATTTTATACCTATGATTTTACTTGCATTTAGTGCCAACTTTTCATCAATCCCTCCAGTAGTGAATTGAATCCTTGTAGTTGAGTAGTATGCATGAGGTAGGAACCCATCACCCTGTTACCAAGCCTAGGACGTTGTTTAGTTTAAATGCTACGCTATAGTAGACGGGGTTGGTATGAGTGTTCGGGGGTGGTGTGAGAATGGAAGGCTCTACTTCAATGACGATAACTTCATGATGGCATCTGCAAGGACTGCATCTTCAGGACCTCAGGACTTCAAGACTCGAGACAGGAATTCAATACACACTACTGGGTGAAGGATGGATTTGATGGGCACCCTGGAGCAACCAATGGATGGCTGGGATGCATGGAGAAGCGCCATGACATCTTGTGGAAAGCTTCACCCAGACTCAAAGAGAAGGAAGAATACTTCATGCCCAGAAGCTTACCTGTGCAACCGTAAGTCACTATGGGCTCTGGCTTGGTTGACCCTAGTGGTGACTCTGGCTGGGATGGTGCCAGTAGATGTAGAACTATGGTAGGATTGGATGGGCACCAGACAGTGGTCAGAGGAACTCTTCGGAAGACCATATTTCGATCGTCCTTTTCTCAAACGATCTGAAGTGCTATGAAGGGAGGGATCGAATCTTGCGGGTAAAGTGTACAAACCTCTGTAGAGGGTTAAAACCTAATCGATTAGCCGTGTCCATGGTTACGGACAATTTGAGCCTCTGGACTTGGATCTATCTCAGAACTCTCAACACCAGATCGAAAACTTAATTATGGGCAACTTATGATGATATGGGCTATGAGACATCGGTTGGCGGAACCATGTCATGATAGAAAACTCCGTAGTACAGACTCTAGTCATTTTCTTTGCTGTAGGGAAAATAAACCCAGCTTTTATGCACAACAAAACTCAGACACAAAGCCACAGAGCCATATTTCATATAGAATAGTTTTATCATCTGCTTCCTCTTATTGTGATCTTGCCGGTACATTCAATGTACTGACCTACACGGCTGTAACGTATCATGTTGCAGGATTTTTTACGACGAGTGAGTTTCGTTGTAGGGTTACGGTCTACACTCAACTTGCCGATGACGTTGATGGGACTCCACATCCGATTGACTGTTTCCGCTGAGACTTATGAGGTATATATCAGCTTTACATTATTTATACATGTGATTGCACTTTGATATATACATTGATGTACTGTATGTGCCAGCATACTGATTCAGGGATGGCACAAATACACAGAGGCTTGACCGTTTGAGGTCGGGTTGCTACAGCATGACAACCTCTGCTTCCCTCTACGAAGGCCTATCTTTTACTTTTATGCAAGAGTCAATAGGTACACATTCTGATTTCAACCTCAATTATTCTCTAGTTTGCACTATGTGGTGGGGAAAGATCCAAACACATATATCCATTCAAATATATTTGATCATGAATTATTATTGTTGACAATTATCTTTATGATAAGTAAGTTGGGAGGCAAAACATTTAAGCCCGTATCTTTCTCTGTGTTCGATGGATGCTATTTGTTCTAAAAATATGCTTTGAGTGCTAGCAATCATACAAGACTATATGATAATTGAGTATGTGGAGCACTTAATTAGGCTTTGTTGAAAATAAGTTGAATTGCAATTGTTTGGTGACTAAGAGCATAGGTTGTTAAGTTTCAAGAGAATGCATTGTTTGAACTATAACATGTGAATAGATGGCTACTTTATCAACATGAGTTTTGTGAGAAAGAATTGTTGTTTATAATCCTAGGAAAAGTGATTGAAATTATCATTGGCCAAATTTATGCACTATGCTAGCATCCACACTTCATAAATTATCTCTTTTATCATTTACCTACTCGAGGACGAGCACGAATTAAGCTTGGGGATGCTGATGCGTATCCAATGTATCTATAATTTATGAAGTATCCATGCTATATTTACATGGGTTTTATATGGTTTTGGTGCACTTTTATATTATTTTTTTGGACTAACATATTGATCCAGTGCCCAGTGTCAGTTCCTATTTGTTGCATGTTTTTTGTTTCGCAGAATATCCATATCAAACGAAATCCAAACATGATAAAAAAAATTACAGAGATACTTTTTGGAATAAATGTGATTTTTGGGAAGAAGAATTAGCGTAAGAGGTGGTCCATAGGCCCCACAAGCTCATAGGGCGCGCCGCGGGGGGTAGGCGCCCCCTAGGGCTTGTTGACACCTCGTAAGGCGGTTGATGCCCTTCTTTCGCTGCAAGAAAGATAATATCCTAGAGAATATTCCCTAAAAATTTCAGCCCAATCGGAGTTACGGATCTCCGGGAATTTAAGAAATGGTTTTCGGCCAGAAACAGGGTCACAGAAACAGAAGGAAACACAGAGAGAGAGATCCAATCTCGGAGGGGCTCCCTCCCCTCCGGGTACCACGGAGGCCAACGACCAGAGGGGGGACCTCTCCCCAACTAGGGGGAGTCCACGGACGAGGAAGAATGATAACCCACAAGTATAGCGGATCGCAACTGTTTTCGAGGGTAGAGAATTCAACCCAAATTTATTGATTTGACACAAGGGGAGCCAAACAATATTCACGAGTATTAGCAGTTGAGTTGTCAATTCAACCACACATGAAAGACTTAATATCTGCAGCAACATATTTAGTAGCAAAGTAGTATGGAAGTAACGATAACGGTGGCAAAAGTAACAGTAGCTGTTTTGTAGTGATTGTAACAGCAGTAGCAATGAAAGTAACTTGGCAAAGTTCAATATGTGAAAAGCTCATAGGCATTGGATTGGCAATGATAATTGTGTTGGATAATATTCATCATGTAGCAGTTATAACCTAGGGTGACACAGAACTAGCTCTAATTCATCAATATAATGTAGGCATGTATTCCGTATATAGTCATACGTGCTTATGGAAAAGAACTTGCATGACATCTTTTGTCCTACCCTCCCCTGGCAGCGGGGTCCTAATGGAAACTAAGGGATATTAAGGCCTCCTTTTAATAGAGAACCGGACCAAAGCATTAGCACTTAGTGAATACATGAACTCCTCAAACTACGGTAATCACCGGAAAAAATCCCAATTATTGTCACCTTGGGGTATGCGGATCATAACTCATAATAGGTGTCTACAACTTGCAAGATAGGATCAAGAACTCACATATATTCATGAAAACATAGTAGGTTCAGATCTGAAATCATGGCACTCGGGTCCTAGTGACAAGCATTAAGCATAGCAAAGGCATAGCAACATCAATCTTAGAACATAGTGGATACTAGGGATCAAACCCTAACAAAACTAACTCGATTACATGATAAATCTCATACAACCCATCACCGTCCAGCAAGCCTACGATGGAATTACTCACTCCCGGCGGTGAGCATCATGAAATTGGTGATGGAGAAAGGTTGATGATGATGATGGCGACGGATTCCACCCTCCGGAGCCCCGAACGGACTCCAGATCAGCCCTCCCGATGAAGAATAGGAGGTGGCGGCGGCTCTGTATCATAAAACGCGATGAATCCTTCTCACTGATTTTATTCTCCGTGAATAGGTACTTATAGAGTTGGAATTAGGGTCGGAGGCGGTCCAGGGGGCCCACAAGCCTGGGAGGCGTGCCCTGGGAGGGGTAGGCGCGCCCCTAGGGCTTATGGCCTCTGGTATCTTTTTGCGCCAGTATTTTTATATATTCCACAAAAAATCTCCATAAATTTTCAGGTCAATCCGAGAACTTTGATTTTTGCACAAAAATAACACCATGGCAACGTCAGTCCGGGTTAGTTCCATTCAAATCATGCAAATTAGAGTCCAAAACAAGGGCAAAAGAGTCTGGAAAAGTAGATACGATGGAGACGTATCAACTCCCCCAAGCTTAACCCATTTCTTGTCCTCAAGCAATTCAGTTAACAAACTAAAAGTGACAAAGAAAAACTTTTACAAACTCTGTTTGATCTTGTTGTTGCAAATATGTCTAGCCAATATTCAGGTTTTCAGCAAAGATTATGAACTAACCATACTCACAATAACACTTAGGTCTCATACTTACTCATATCAATGGCATAATCAACTAGCGAGCAATAATAATAAATCTCAGATGACAACACTTTTTCAAAACAATCATGATATAATATGACAAAATGGTATCTCGCTAGCCCTTTCTTAGACGGTAAAACATAAATGCACAGTACCGCTGAAGATCAAGGACTGACTAGACGTTATAATTCATGGCAAAAGAGATCCAATCACACTCATACTCAACATCAATTAAAAACAAAGCGTGTGAATGACAGTGGTGCTCTCCAGCTGGTGATTTTAATGAGAAGATGATGACTCAATAATAAAAGTAAATAGATAGGCCCTTCGCAGAGCCAAGCGGGGATTTGCAGAGATGCCAGAGCTCGAAGCTTTTAAAACAGAGATGAATATAATTTTGAGCGGTATGCTTTCATTGTCAACATAACAACCAAGAGATCTCACTATCTTCCATGCTAGACACATTATAGGCGGTTCCCAAACAGAATGGTAAAGTTTTTACTCCCTTTCCACCAACAATCACACTCCACGGCTAGCCGAATCCACGGGTACCGTCCATACCAACAACAGTCCTGGGGGAGTTTTGTTTAATTATTATATTTTGACTTGATTTTGAGCATGGAACTGGGCATCCCGATTACCAACCACTTTCTCATGAATGACAAGTGAATAAACACTCATCATGAGAATAACCCTCCTAGCATGGAAGATACTGACAGCCCCCAGCCGCTACATGAGCAATTCAGGCATACAAAATAGATTATTATTTGAAGGTTTAGAGTTTGGCACATGCAAATTTACTTGGAACGGCAGGTAAATACCACATATAGGTAGGTATGGTGGACTCATATGGAACAACTTTTGGTTTAAGGAAGTGGATGCACAGGCAGTATTCCCGCTTAGTACAAGTGAAGTCTAGCAAAAAGATTGAGGAGCGACCAACTAGAGAGCGACAACGGTCATGAACATGCATTGAGATTAATCAACATTGAATGCAAGCATGAGTAGGATATAAATCACCATGAACATATATATCGTGGAGGCTATGTCGATTTTGATTTCAACTACATGTGTGAACATGTGCCAAATCAAGCTACTTGAATCATTCAAAGGAGGATACCATCCTATCATACTACATCACAACTATTTTAATTGCATGTTGCCACACAAGACAAACCATTATCAACTCCTAGCTAATTAAGCATGGCATGAATAACTATAATCTCTAATTGTCATTGCAAACATGTTTCATTCATAATAGGCTGAATCAGGAACGATGAGCTAATCATATTTACAAAAACAAAATAGGTCTAGTTCATACCAGCTTTTCTTCATCTCAATCATTTCATCAAATATCGTCATTATTGCCTTTCACTTGCACGACCGAACGATGTGAATAATAATAAGAGTGCATCTGCATTGGACTAAGCTGGAATCTGCAAACATTTATTCAAAGGAGAAGACAAGGTAACATGGGATGTTTGTTAGATCAACAATAATGCATATGAGAGCCACTCAACATTTTCATCGTGGTCTTCTCCTTACGACCTAGAGAAAAGAAAAGAATTTCAAAGAAACACACTGAAATGTTTTTGGAGTTTTTGTTTTTCTGACACAAGTAAAACGAAAATGAGAAAAGCTATTTACACGGGAAAGCTCCCAACAAGTAAAAGAAGAACGAGAAATCTTTTTGCGTTTTCTTTTATAACTACAACTAATTAAACTAGAAAGAAAAACAAATAAGAAACGAGAAATATTTTGGATTTTATCAAAGTTTTTCAAACACACAAGAAGAAAGCAAGAAAAATAAACTAACATGGATTATACAATGAAAAAGGATGAACACCGACAACTGGAATGAATCTGTGAACATGAATGTAATGTCGGTGAGAAATACGTACTCCCCCAAGCTTAGGCTTTTGGCCTAAGTTGGTCTACGGCCACGGCTGGCCTGGCGGATATCCAAAGTCATAGTTGGAGTTGTACTGAGTTGCGGCCGCTATCGCTTGGAGGGCTGCCTCGTGGAGGCGAGCGGTCTCCCTTGCTCTCCCATATTCGTCCACCTCCTCTCTGGTTATGAAGTATCTTCGTTTTACCTGAAAGTTAAAGAAGGCAGGAGCGGGGAGCGTAATAAAGAAGACGTGTTCCCTGTCAAAGATTAGTCTGTACTGGAGGGGTTGTTCTCCCCTCTCAAGAAATTGGAAACGTTCCATAGAATCATAATCAAGGTAAGCAGGTGGTAACTCAATGTCATTTTCTCTTATGGGTACCCCGAGATAATTAGCTAACCGGGTGGCATAAATTCCACCAAAGAAATCTCCATCTAAAGCATTAGTATGTAACCGCCTTGCAACAATAGCCCCCAAGTTATATCGTTTATCACCCATTGCCACACTCTTGAGGACACTAAGATCGGAAGCGCAAAGGTGGCTATGGTCATGTTTGCCATTAATGCATCTACCTATAAAGAGAGCAAAATAATGTAAAGCAGGAAAGTGAATGCTCCCTATAGTAGCTTGTGTTACATTTCTAGTTTCTCCCCTAGTGATGCTAGCAAGGAAATCAACGCAATCAGATTTACGAGGTTCATTATAGATGCCCCATTGAGGAATTTTACATACTTCATTAAAATCTTCAAGGTCCATGCGAAATGATTTATCATATAGATCAAACAAAAAAGAATGTGTATTGCGCTCGCATGAATACTCAAATCTCCGCACAAAGGAATCAGTAAGGTTGTAGTATTACAGGCACTTATCTGACCAAAGTCCTTAAGACCGGTGTTGTGTACGTACATATCAAATTCCTCCTTAAAACCTGCATGAGTCATGAAATGATCCGATGGCCATTCACAAGGCCGCACTAGAGCTTCCCTCGGTGGTTCAAGGTCTGGCTCATGTATCGCGAGCCTTGGGTCTTTCTTCTTTGAGGAACCACCTTGGTACATTCTCCTAAATAGTTCCTCCCACTGAAAAATTTCTGAAATTTTTAGTGACTCAAAATAAAAGTGAACCAAACTCAACGAACTTGATAGCAACTACTCCTACAAATGTCTAGAGGCTATATCATGCAACAAAACCACTTTGGACTATATAAATTTGACATGCAAGCTCAAGAACATAGTCACCATAGCAGCAAAAATTTGCAATATATAAAGCAATATAGCAAAAACTAATTGGACCAACGGAGGAGTCACATACCGATGAACAATCCCCCAAAACAGTTTCGGAAATGGAGTTCCAAGCAAGGAGATCGAAAATGGCAGCAAAATGAGCAAGAACATGTGTTTGAGCAATGGTGTGATTTTTTCTGGAGGAAGACAAAGTGGATGGGTGGCTGGAGTAAGTGAGGGGACCCACGTGGGACCCACAAGCCCTCTAGGCGCACCCTGAAGGGGTGGGCGCGCCCTGTGGGCTTGTGGCCCACTGGTGCACCCCCCCTGAGGTGTGTTCAGTGCCAAAAATTCTTAAATATTATAGAGAAAATCATACTAAATTTTCAAGGCATTTGGGGAACTTTTATTTTCTAGTCATTTTTTTATTGCACGGATAATTCAGAAAACAGAAAAATAATACTATTTTTACATTATTAATTCTAAATAACAGAAAGAAAAAAGTGGGTACAGAAGGTTGTGTTTACTAAATTCATCCATCTCATGCCCGTCAAAAGGAATCCATTAACAAGGATGATCAAGTCTTATTAACAAACTTCTTCCGAATGACATGAAAATGGAGAATCTTAATAGAACACTAGGTTACCTCAACGGGGATATGCATGTCCCCAACAATAAGAAAATCATATTTCTTTTTGATAGTAGGAATAGGGAATTCAAAACCTCCAATAGTAATTGTTGAAAATTTTCCAATAGAATTGATACTATTCACTTGAGGTTGTTTCTTCGGAAAGTGTACCGTGTGCTCATTACCATTAACATGAAAAGTGACATTGCCCTTGTTGCAATCAATAACAGCCCTTGCAGTATTCAAAAAGGGTCTACCTAGGATGATCGACATACTGTCGTCCTCGGGTATATCAAGAATAACAAAGTCCGTTAAAATAGTAACATTTGCAACTACGATAGGTACATCCTCACAAATACCGATGGGTATAGCAGTTGATTTATCAGCCATTTGCAAAGAGATTTTAGTAGGTGTCAACTTATTCAAATCAAGTCTACGATATAAAGAGAGAGGCATAACACTAACACCGGCTCCTAAATCACATAAAGCAGTTTTAACATAGTTTCTTTTAATGGAGCATGGTATAGTTGGTATTCCTGGATCTCCTAGTTTCTTTGGTATTCCACCTTTAAATGTATAATTAGCAAGCATGGTGGAAATTTCAGCTTCCAGTATCTTTCTTTTATTAGTAACAATATCTTTCATATACTTAGCATAAGGAGACATTTTCAGAATATCAGTGAAACACATACGCAAAAAGACGGGTCTAAGCATTTCAACAAAGCACTCAAAGTCTTCATCATCCTTTTTCTTGGATGATTTAGGGGGAAAGGGCATGGGTTTCTAAACCCATGGTTCTCTTTCTTTACCATGTTTCCTAGCAATGAAGTCTCTTTTACCATATCTTTTATTCTTAGGTTGTGGGTTATCAAGATCAACAACAGGTTCTATCTCCACATCATTATCATTACTAGGTTGAGCATCAACATGAACATCATCATTAACATTATCATTAGGCTCATGTTCATCACCAGATTGTGTTTCAGCATCAGAAATAGAAATGTCATTTGGATTCTCAGGTGTGTCTATAACAGGTTCACTAGAAGCACGCAAGGTCCTATCATCATTCTTTTTCTTTTTATCATTAGAAGGACTAGGTGCATCAGTATTAATTCTCTGAGAGTCTTGTTCAACTCTCTTAGGATGGCCCTCAGGGTACAAAGGTTCGTGAGTCATTTTATCACCTTTAGTCATAACTCTAACAGCATGATCATTCATTTTAAGCAAATCATTTTGTGCCTTGAGAACTTGTTCTACTTGAGTTTTTACCATGGAAGCATGTTTACTAACAAACTTGAGGTCATTAACAATTCTACACATATAGTCACTCAAGTGCTCAAGCATATAAGCATTTCGTTTCAATTGTCTACTAACATATGCATTGAAGTTTTCTTGTTTAACAATAAAGTTATCAAATTCATGCAAGCATTGACTAGCAGATTTATTATAAGGAATATCACCTTCATCAAATCTATAGAGAGAATTTACCTCTACTACCTGTGTCAGGGTATTGAGACCATGTATTCCTTCAATAGGTGATAAATTCTTAACATCTTCAGCTTTAATACCTTTTTCTTTCATAGATTTCTTTGCCTCTTGCATATCTTCAGGACTGAGAAATAGAATACCCCTCTTCTTTGGAGTTGGCTTAGGTGGTGGTTTGGGAAGAGTCCACTCATTATCATTACTCAATATATTATTCAATAGTACTTCAGCTTGTTCAATAGTTCTTTCCCTGAAAACACAACCAACACAACTTTCTAGGTGGTCCCTAGAAGCATCGGTTAGTCCATTATAAAACATATCAAGTATTTCATTCTTATTGAGGGGATGATTGGGCAAAGAATTAAGTAATTGGAGAAGCCTCCCCCAAGCTTGTGGGAGACTCTCTTCTTCAATTTGCACAAAGTTAAATATTTCCTTTAAGGCAGCTTGTTTCTTATGAGCAGGAAAATATTTTTCAGAGAAGTAATAAATCATATCCTAGGGACTACGCACACAACCAGGAGCAAGAGAATTAAACCATAATTTAGCATCACCCTTTAACGAGAAAGGAAACAACTTAAGAATATAGTAGTAGCGAATTTTTTCCTCATGAGCAAACAGGGTGGCTATATCATTTAATTTAGTAAGATGTTCCACAACAGTTTCAGACTCATAACCATGGAAAGGATCAGATTCAACCAAAGTGATCAACTCAGAATCAACAGAGAATTCATAATCCTTATCAGTAACAAAGATAGGTGAAGTAGCAAACTTAGGATCATATTGCATTCTAGCATTCAAAGATTTTTCTTTCAACTTGACTAGTAGTTTCTTAAGATCCTCTCTATCCTTACAAGCAAGAAAGTCCCTAGCTACCTCTCCATCCATAACATAACCCTCAGGTATAACAGGCAATTCATATCTAGGAGTGCTAGGTCTAATGGGTGTTTCAAAGTTTTCAGTTTCAATGATTTCATCAGTTTCAGCATTCTCAATATCTTTAGCTCTAGCAAGTTGTTCGTTAAGAATAGTGGCACATTATTATCAAGTATCATCATAAGCATCATGCATAGCAGAAGTAGCATCATCAATTACTTGTGACATATCAGAATTAATAGCAAGTGTAGGTGTCGCAAGCTTACTCAAAACAGAAGGTGAATCAAATGCAGAGCTAGATGGCAGTTCCTTACCTCCCCTCGTAGTAGAGGGAAAAATCTTGGTTTTGGTATGTTTCAGATTCTACATAGTGATCAACAGATATAAATCCCAAGTGACTCAGCAAATATAGCTATGTTCCCCTGCAACGACGCCAGAAAAAGGTCTTAATAACCCACAAGTATAGGGGATTGCAACACTTTTCAAGGGTAGAGTATTCAACCCAAATTTATTGATTCGAAATAAGGAGCCAAAGAATATTCACGAGTATTAGCAGTTGAGTTGTCAATTCAACCACACCTGAAAGACTTAATATCTGTAGCAAAGTATTTAGTAGCAAAGTAGTATGGAAGTAACGGTAATGGTGGCAAAAGTAACAGTAGCAGTTTTGTAGTGATTGTAACAGCAATAGCAACGAAAGTAACTTGGCAAAGATCAATATGTGAAAAGCTCGTAGGCATTGGATCGGCAATGATAATTGTGTTGGATAATATTCATCATGTAGCAGTCATAACCTAGGGTGACACAGAACTAGCTCCAATTCATCAATATAATGTAGGCATGTATTTCGTATATAGGCATACGTGCTTATGGAAAAGAACTTGCACGACACCTTTTGTCCTACCCTCCCATGGCAGTGGGGTCCTAATGTAAACTAAGGGTTATTAAGGCCTCCTTTTAATAGAGAACTGGACCAAAGCATTATCACTTAGTGAATACATGAACTCCTCAAACTACGGTACCAGAAAGAATCCCAATTATTGTCACCTTGGGGTATGCGGATCATAACTCGTAATAGGTGTCTACAACTTGCAAGATAGGATCAAGAACTCACATATATTCATGAAAACATAATAGGTTCAGATCTGAAATCATGGCACTCGGGTCCTAGTGACAAGAATTAAGCATAGCAAAGTCATAACAACATCAATCTTAGAACATAGTGGATAATAGGGATCAAATCCTAACAAAACTAACTCGATTACGTGATAAATCTCATCCAGCCCATCACTGTCTAGCAAGCCTACGATGGAATTACTCACTCCTGGCGGTGAGCATCATGAAATTGGTGATGGAGGAAGGTTCATGATGATGGCGAGGGATTCCACCCTCTGGATCCCCGAACGGACTCCAGATCAGCCCTCCCGATGAAGAACAGGAGGTGGCGGCGGCTCCGTATCGTAAAACGCGATGAATAGGTACTTATAGAGTTGGAATTAGGGTTGGAGGCGGTCCAGGGGGGCCCACAAGCCTGGGAGGCGCGCCCTGGGGGGCTAGGCGTGCCCCCAGGGCTTGTGGCCTCTGGGTGGGCCCCCTCTGGTATGTTTTTGCGCTAGTATTTTTTATATATTCCACAAAAATTCTTCGTAAATTTTCAGGTCAATCCGAAAACTTTGTTTCTGCACAAAAGTAACACCATGGCAAATCTGCTGAAAACAGCGTCAGTCCGGGTTAGCTCCATTCAAATCATGCAAATTAGAGTCCAATACATGGGCAAAAGAGTTTGGAAATGTAGATACGATGGAGACGTATCAAAGCACAAGGGGGAGACTCTCTCCCCCCTCTCTCGATGGTGTCGGACTGCCGCCGGGGGAACCATCGCCGCGATGATCGTCTTCATCAACATCACCGTCTTCATCACCTCCCTCATATCTTTTCAGCGGCCCACTCTCTCGCACCCCTCTGTAATCCCCTACTTGAACATGGTGCTTTATGCCACATATTATTATCTAATGATGTGTTGCCATCCTATGATGTTTGTGTGGATTTCTTTTGTCCTTTGGGTTGATTGATTATTTTGATTGGTTTGAGTTGTATGCTTTATATTGGTGCTATACTATGGTGCCTTCCATGCCGCACACACGTGAGGGATTCCCGTTGTAGGGTGTTGGAATATGTTCATGATTCGCTTATGGTGGGTGGCTAGATTGGCAGAAGCTTACACCCGAGTTAGGGGGTTGCTGCATATGGGAGTAAAGGGGATTTGATACTTAATGCTATGGTTGGGTTTACCTTAATGATTTCTAGTAGTTGCAGATGCTTGCTAGAGGTCCATCATAAGTTCATATGATCCAAGTACGAAAAGTATATTAGCTCATGCCTCTCCCTCAAATAAAATTGCAATAATGATTACCGATCTTGTTAACAATTGCCTAGGACAATTCCGCACACCGATCCATCATTATTCCACACTCGCTATTTGTAATATATTATAATATATTTTAACTTTATTTAGGAAGCACCTATTTTTATACTTTTATATTTTATATTATATATTGATCTTACCTTTAGCTCCTTGTGGGTTCGACACTCCATACTTATCACTTCCATATTTGGAAATTGCTACGATTATTCCTTGCACTTGGGGATTATCAAGCTCTTTTCTGGCGCTGTTGTCGGGGAGCAATAGCGGGGGTTAATATTTCCGTGTATGCTTGTTTGCTTTCTTCACTAAGTAGATTTTGTTTTCCTTTTGTTTTGGCTTTATTTTTTACTTTAGTTGTGGGTGAAACAAACAAAAAAAATTAAAAAACGCAAAATACAAAATACAAAAAAATTACTTGCCTCTTATGCCTAGCTTCATGGCTTTAAAGAAAGTGCTGCCTGGGAGACAACCCGGAAGTTTTAGAGAGTATTTTTCTTTTTTTGTGTAATATAAACTTTATTATGTGTGCCATTTAGATATTTTAAAACAAAAAAATAGAGGGGAACCTAAAAACTTTTTCAAAAAGAGAAGTGATTGGAAGGTTATGCATTGGAGAAGTGAGGGTCGACCATGAACACTTGTGTTCATGCTCATGGAAAGAATGTAGAATTTTTCATGGAAGTTTCTCATAAAAATAATTATCCCCTTGTATATACCTCTGTACCATAAGAATAATGTGCCAAGATTTACCTTTTGGATGTCTAAATTGCTTGTTTGGTGTGTGCAGTGCAAAAACAGAAACTTTTGTTGTAGTATTTGAATTTACATTTTTTTACTGGAACATGCAAAAATTCTGAAATTTTTACACAGTACTGCTATGCAAATTTTTTATTTTGTCCTATTTTTTTAGAATTTTTTGAGTTACAGAAGTATATGTATCTCGGGAGAGATTGACTAGAGGTTCGAGTGAGGACATGCCATGAAACCCGAGTGACGATGCCAGGCATGGTCTGATTCTCTGGAGAGATGCCACTCACTGTCCCAGGGGAACGCCATCACAGGTCATCTCTGAGTCCAAGTTTATGAGGCTCGCACCTTGGAGCCTAGACAAAGGGCCAAGTTAACCCGCAGAGGGGCGTCGAGCTCATCCATTGCAATCCTGAAGATGACTGCAGTCGGTTGTTTTACGTGTCCGAGTGCACGGAGACCCTTGGAGGCGTGGTCAGTTAGACCGATGTGTATCCTTTAGGAAAGGCACAAAGAGAAATCAATCGGATTGATTTGCGGTTGAAATTTTGGGATTTGAAATCATGCGAGCGCGCGCGAAAGCAGTTACATCGCGGTTAGTTGGAAAAGTGGAGCACTGCGAGTGTCGGTGTACTAAAGCTTGGGTCCTTTAGTACCCCATACTTGTGCACGGACAGTTGTAGCCATACCAGCGGTGAGGTCTGCCGGAGGATAGCTAGAAGCAAATGCAAGATCATCAAGGAAGTATTCAGGCCAATGATCAGAAGACAGAAGACCGAGGGCTTGGCTCCCGGCAAGATCCTTGCCGGGATGGCCCGTGAAGACCCGGCAAGATCCGCACCCGGCAAGGTTCCGCCACCCTGCCACCGCTCCAGCGCAGTGACCAGCTTATCATTTGGATTTTGTCCTCCTGGATGCGTGGCATGGTTCTAGTGGTGAACGGGCTTAAGCGGTGCTGATGGGACGGCCCCTTTTTCCGCCCCCAAGAAAGTAAGGACACCTAAACGAAGCATTTAATGTGTTTGTCCTAAATCGTTTGTGATAAGTATGTAAACACTGTAGCAACTTTACACCTCTTGTATGTATTGTACGCCACTGTTGGTGACCCCTTTGGATGTATAAAAGGAGGCCCAAGGCGTAGCTACAAGGAGAGAGGACCCTCTGGCCCATTCTGCATGCGTAGCTGCTGCTCGAACGTACTGTTCATCGCAAGCGCTCCTGGAGCTTGGGCTCAAACATCCACAATAAACTAAAGCAGGAGTAGGGTATTACGCTTTTCAGCGGCCTGAACCTGGGTAAAAATCCCCCTGGGTTGATCGTTGGATCTACTCTTTGTGCATACCTCTCTCCCTGCCGAACCATAAAAGGGATCCACGCGATCCCATAGGTGTCGTACGCCGACAGCGAGGAAAAACTTGGTGGCAATCGTATGTCTCATGGAGGAGATAGACTAGTGATCTGAGGTGGACGTGCCATGAAAACCTGAGTGGCGAGGCTAGCGCATGGACTGACTCTCTAGAGAGAAGCCACTCATCATCCCGGAGAACACCAGCACATGCCATCTCCGAGACCAAGTTTGTGAAACTGATGCCTTGGAGCCTAGAAGAAGGGCCAAATGTATCCGTAGAGGAGCGCCGGTTTCACCCTTTTGTAGTCCTAAAGATCACTCTAGGTAATGACTCAGGCATTTGTCCGAGTGGACGTGCTTCCTGACTGATCGGCTTATGTTGACTGCGAGAAAAAAACTTTGTGGCACTTGGATGTCTCTCGAAGGAGATAGACTAGTGGTCTGATGTGGGCGTGCCGTGAAAACCCGAGTGGCGAGGCTAGCGCATGGACTGATTCTCTGGAGAGAAGCCACTCATCATCCCGGGGGAACACCAGCACAGGCCTTCTCCGAGTCCAAGTTTTCGAAACTGATGCCTTGGAGCCTAGAAGAAGGGCCAAGTGTATCCGTAGAGGAGCGCCGGTTTCACCTTTTTGCAGTCTTGAATATGACTCCAGGTAATGATTTGGGCAATTGTCCGAGTGGTCAATACTACCCTTATAGATCTTCGGTGGACCGAGAAAGTATGTTCAGGAAAATATTTCTGGCGTGATCAATGGGTTGATAAATTGGGACGTTGCGGTGCATAGCCCTCAATGTTTCCACATTGGTGATTTAGTCGAAATCATTTAATCCATGACACGACAAAAAATGGTCCTCGGAGGAGTCAGTCATATGCTATCGAAGCTGATGTAGCGACGAGGTCGGAGTAACACGATTGTGGTGCAACAAGACAGGCGCCACGGCTGAGTATGAGTAGCGACAAAGATGGCGCATAGAGCGTCTGAGTGATCATGTAACTTATCGAAGTGGCGGATCCGACTACAGCCGTTGAAGTGAAGGATCCAACTAATGATGAAGTACTAAACCACTCAGGAGAGTGCAATTCCGAATGAGTTGCAGCCCCCGAGTGTGGCATAGCCCCCAAGCGTACTACAGGCTTCGATGATGGACCTGTCTCATGTCCAACATGATGACGAGGTCAATGTCGTTGACACAGTCAAGAAGAATCCACGAAGGGGTCGGCTAGATGTGTTCGAAGTCAACAGAGCGACGGGTCGGTGTTGCGGTGCGTTAGGATCGGTGCGGTGACCGAGTCCGAGTAGCAATGAAGTTGGCGCACAGAGGCGCCGAGTGATCGTGTAACTCGTGTATGAAAAATAGCATAAGGCAACATAATAATTTCTTGAGGTAATTTGATGTGTGCTAAAATGATTTGTGTAAATAACACCCATAGACACCCGCTGGGTGTGCAAGGGGCTTGCTAGTTCTGAACCAACAAGAGTTTAAAAGAGCAAAGGATCCGATCGAATTTGTCGAAGTGAAGGATCCAACTGAACTCATTGGAGTACTGGACCCAAATGAGGCGGAAGTGCAGTGTTCTGACATGAAAATAAACAACCGAGCGTAGAGGTACACTCGGTGGCTTGGCCTCCGATTGAACGTCATGTGTGGATTATAGGACGCTCGGGAACACAAAATAGTTGTTTAATATAATGTAGTGCAGTGCGTGAAGAATGACTTAGCTATCTAACGGCGCGTGAGCGACCGAGTGGTGAAGACGTGTTCAACCGATGGCGATGCGCAGGGCGGCCGAGTGATGATGACGTGTTCAACCGATGGTGACGCGTGGGGCGGCCGAGTGGTCAAGAAGTGTCCAACTGATGATGACGTGCGGGGCAGCCGAGTGGTGAGGACGTGTCCAACCGATGGCGATGCACGGGGCAGCCGAGTGATGAGGACATGACGACGCGCAGGGCGGCCGAGTGGTGAGGACGTGTCCAACCAATGGCGACCCGTGGGGCGGCTGAGTGGTGAGGACATGTCCAATCGAGTGACGACGCGCAGGGACAACCGAGTGGCGACGCGCAGGGTGGCCGAGTGCTGAGGACGTGTCTAACCGATGGCGATGCGCGGGGTGGCCGAATGGTGAGGACGTGTCCAACCGAGTAACGATGCGCAGGGCGGCCGAGTGGGAAAGATGTGTCCAACTGTCACGGTAGTTTGTTAACCGTCAGATTGAACTGTACGTCTTGGTGAACCTGAACATGGCAGAATGTTGGTGTTGGGGGAGGAAGCTCGCGCGCGCATGCGGGCATGGCTGGCCTGAGGGAGGAGTCGCTGCGGGTCTATGCAACGTCAGGCAGCCCACACCTGAGGGAGGACTGCCCTATCTACACCAGGCTTGTGCCTGCCCTACCGAGGCCGTCGCCCAGTGCCTGGCTCGTGCTAAGCTCGTGCCGCATCGGGCAATTGATGTCGGAGGAGGAGGCGTATGTGGGGGCTCATAGATGGCATTGTAGATGAGGCTGGACACGACGACACGCAGGTTGGCACCCGTGGCCATGCGTGAGGCGCAGTCGACCGCGTCGCGGACGTGGTCGGACACGACGACGGGGCGTGTTAGAGATATATTTGGGTTACTTGTATTTGGTGGTCTAGGATTTGTAATCCGTCTCCTACCTTATCTCCAGGAGAGGCTTCTTGCCCTCCAAGTCTTGTACTCAATATATACTCGCCCTCGAGGCTCAATAATACATCCATCATATTCCGCAAATCTCCTCTATTGCCTTCTAACATGGTATCAGCCTTACCTCGATCCTAAACCCTAGCCGCCACCGCTTCCGCACCCGCGCCCCGCCCCCAGGGCGGTCGGCCTCCATGACTACCACCGGGGGCCGTGCCGCCCGTACCTAGGGTTCGTCCGCCTGTTGTGTTGACCGGCTGCCCTAGAGAGTCTTTTTCTCAAGCCCTTGCTTTGGGGTTTTCTCTCTCCCGCCGGTCACCTTGATCAGCCTTTTTCTTTTTGGTTTTCCGATCTATACTTGATCGGTTTGCGTCGCCCGCCGCCGCAGTCGGCCCCCGCGCGCCTCTACTTCGACCCAACGCGACCAGCCGGCCTCTCCTCCGACCCGGCGGCCACGCGCGCCGAGGTGGCCTGTTAGGGCCAGCCGTCGTCCGCATGTCAGCCCGCCCGTCGCCCTGCGCCGTCCTTCATCGCCCTGCTCCGACCAGTATTCCTGCATCGCCCCGACCCGGCGGCCTCAAGCCATGCGGCAGCCCATCACGGCTGCCCCATGTGCGCTGGCCCGTCGATCTACGCCGCGCCTGTACGGCCGCCCCGCCAACCATCGTCGCCGGCTTCATCTCGGAGTTCGCCACCACCCCGCCTCCACCGAGCGGCGTCCCTGACCTCACGCGCGATCGGATTGATCACCCGCCTGCCGCCACGATCCGCCTCATCTACGCCGTGTGACTGACCTGGCCCGTCGGTTGCGCGCGCCTTCGCTGGCCCTGTGAAGACCGTCTCGACTTCAGCGCACCCCTCTACCGATCAAGCAACGGGCTGCCGCTGCGTTGCCCCGTCAGGCCGCAGCGCCGCCGCCCCATGGTTCTTCTCTCGGCTGCACCGACAACCGTCACCGCTGCGTCGCTCCTTCGAGCCATAGTGCCGTGGTCCACCTCCGCCCTGAGGCCGTCCGCTCTAGGTCGTGCCCGTGGTTGCACCGACCCTCGCGCCGCCGCTGCGTCGCCCCATCGGGTCGTAGCGAGCGTGGCACGCGGTCCACGCCGCCGTCCCAAGACCGTTCCTGTGGTTGCATCGACCCAGGTTCCGCCATTGCGCCGCCCCTTCGGGCCGTAGCACCATGGCCCACGATCCCCGCTGCCGCCCCGAGGTCTTCCCGCCGTCGCCCCGACCTGCCCGCCACCGCTGCGTCGCCCTTTCGGGCCGTAGCGCCGCGGCCCAGGTCCACTCTGTCGTCAACGCGTGTCGACCTCCCGTGGTATGCGTCGCGCCGTCTTCCTCGGTGAGGGAACACCACCGTCCGGCCGGTCTTCGTCACGCTGTCGGGTTCCTCGCCTACTTCGAGCACCGCCGCCGCGCTCCTAACCAAGCCGCCGCCACCGCCGCTCTTCTTCGGCCGCCCCGCTGCTACCGTTGTAGCCGCCGCCCGTCCACCCCTTCATCTTCCTCCAGCACCAGCCCATCGCCAGCGTCACCATCATCTACCCCAACCACTTCATCTACTCCGACCACCGTTGGTGACATCGGCCCTGCGCTGATGGACACCGCAATCGTCGTCGAGTTCTTCTCTGCTGGCCCCTCTGACTTCTCCGACATGGCGTACAGTTCGTGCAGGTGCCTCATCTACGCATGCCCGGTACAGGCAACACTGGTGTGTTCCTTCGTCCACGACGTGTCCCCGGGCCTGGCAAGCCTGGAGCGGCGCTTCGTCAACTTTGTCTTCGTCTGTCTATGCATGCCCGATGCTGGCAACACCGATGCGTGCCTTCGTCCACGACGTGTCCCCAGGCTTGGCAAACCCGGCGCGACACTTCTCCAACACCGTATACCTCCCGGTGCACCCCTGCTTTGACATCACTGTGCCCATGCTAACTCGGTGCCTCCGTGCGCCCACGGCTCCAAGGCATTTTCCTCGACACCGGCTACCCCGACTCGACATCGACCACGGCATTCTTCGCACGGCTACCTCGACCACGGCTACACCACCCTACACTCTCGGCTACCTCGACATCAGCACAAAGGGTTATCATCCACTTGAGCAACTCATCGGCTTCCTCTACAGTCAACGCGTCTGTGACGCGACACCGTCCACGATGCTCCCTCTATGACTGCGGGGGGATGTCAGCCCTTCGGCTGCTATTCTCTCCAGTCTGACCGTCCGTGACACTCCTGTTGTCTGCGATGCTACTGCTACAACTACGGGGGGATGTTATAGATATATTTGGGTTACTTCTATTTGGTAGTCTAGGATTTGTAATCCGTCTCCTACCTTATCTCCAGGAGAGGCTTCTTGCCCTCCAAGTCTTGTACTCAATATATACTCGCCCTCGAGGCTCAATAATACATCCATCATATTCCACAAATCTCCTCTATTCCCTTCTAACAAGGCGGACGGTGCCCCGTGGCCATGCGTGCAGGCGCAGTCAGCCGCGTCGCTGACGTGGTCGGAGGGACTCGTCAATGCAGAGATGAAGCCATCTTCTTCCAGCAACCCTGTCAGTTCGCAAGTACCACCATGCACAAAGATGTTTTGCTGGACTAAAGTGTCTTTGCATTGATGCTATTTGCGGGCTGGGCAGTTACCCATGCATGCATGCACAAATTAACTCACGAACGAGTCTAATGACAGCGTCAGTTTTGGCTGCAGTAATTAGGTAATTGGTGCTGGAAATCCTCACCTAATTGGCAGCTTAATAAGGTGATTATCTTAATGAAATGGTAACTGGCCCATGAATCTTCTATGAAGAATGGGGATAAGACCTCTACCTGGATTGTGTCTATGGACTCTGCGGCATTACTTGCTGCTGTTGAGCCTGTGATTGTCAATACTCCAGAGATTTAGGTGAATATCACCCCTGCCTCTTGCCGTTCGCTATCTTATGCTACGTAGTCACTAACTCATCCTGGGTGATGGAGGTTGATGGGGAGGAGGACCCGAATCTGAAGACGTCTAGCAAGTACTTGGTACAACTTCCCCCCTTCTGACTGTTTGGAGGAGATTGTACCCACTCCTCCCTTCATACCTGAAGCGGTTTTGAGGTTCAGCAAACGTAATGTCCAGGGGCAGGAGGAGCTCATCGAGACCAAAGCTGCTAACCTGGCTAAGAAAAAGACTTGGAAGGTAACTGCCAACCTGCCAACAAAAATTCTTTTGCTGCATTATCAAATTGAATTGTTGTGTAGAGCCTCCAAAATGGGAGTTGCCATACCTGATGATAATTTTGCTTGTGTGGATGTGCTTAGAGAGCTAGAAAGTGTTACATGGAATTTAGATGAAAAAGAGAAATTAGGGGTTGTTGACCAAGAGCTAGAGGATGACATTTCTGTCACTAATGGCTTGGGGAAAACTGCTCGTGTCAACCTAACTTGGCTAGATCAAGATGAGGTTGTGTTTAACGAAATTGCCTCTTCCCAATCCAAGATGAATAAAAAGAAGAAATCTCCAGTTAAGCCTTCTAGGCCTGTGACTAGAAGCCAAAAGAATCATGCTAGAATGGAAAAGCTAAGTGGCAGCCCTATCTTGCTTCCTGGTAGGGCTCCTACGTCTAAATTCCACAAAAAACATTCCAAATGAGAGGCCTCATTTGGAACTACAGGGGGGTAGGCAAGAAAGGAATGGCCACCTGCCTCTCTGATCTCATCAGGGACCATTCCCTCGATTTCCTGGGTTTAGAAGAAACCATGAAAAAATATTTTACTTCTACGTGTCTTACGAAAATTGACCCCTGTAACATATTCAGTTGGGACTAGATCCCAGCTATGGGTAAGTCAGGAGGTATTCTTTGTCGAGAGAGACATGGTGTGCTTGAAATTGCCTCTTGTACTAAAGGGGAATACGTTCTTCAATTACCTCTGCATGATGCGAGGAAGAAAACCCAATGGGATCTACTAGTTGTGTATGGATCTGCCCATGAGGAGTTCAAAGAAAAAATCCAGGTAGAGCTTGCTGCTATGTGCAGTAATATGAGTGTTCCTTTTATAGTGGGCGGTGACTTCAACATTTTAAGGCACTGTGGTGAGAAAAACAAGAAAATAACACATCATCGATCTGTTGATGTGTTCAATTCAATTATTAACACTATGGCCCTTAGGGAGATCCACATTAGTGGAGGGAAATACACTTGGACAAACAACCAAGCACACCCTACATTGCAGAAGCTAGATCGTATCCTCATGTCTGAAAGCTGGGAGGACCTTTTTCCTCTTGTATCTGTCCGGAAACTGGTGCGCGAAATTTCGGACCATAATCCACTGTTACTCTCTTCTGGAGAGGAGGGGCGTGAAGCTCCAAAACCTAGGGAGTTTTGTTTTGATCTAACCTGGATTAAGGATGATAATTTCCTACCCACAGTTGAGAAAATTTGGTCTAGAAAAGTTAACTCTTCAGATCCTGTAGACAACCTCAACATCAAGTTGAAAAGGATTAAAACCCATTTTAAAGGGTGTGGTTCTAATAAGTTTGGCCATGATAAAAAAGGAAAGAGGACTTTAGGGTGGAACTCTCCATGTTAGAGGAACTGGAGGAGGGTGGCCCACTGTCCCCTGAACTTTATAGTAGGAAAGTGGACATTTGTTTTGAGCTGCACGAGCTGCTCATTAATGAAGAAATTTTCTGGCTGCAACAGTCACACAAGAGATGGTTGCTTAAAGGCGATCTTAATACCGATTACTTCCACAAGATTGCTAATGGGCGCAAAAGGAAAAATATTATATACTCGCTTAGGGTGGGAGACACTGAGATAGAGGGCACGGATGAGTTAATCGCTCATGCCACTGAGTACTACAAAGATTTGTTTGGTCTAGCTCCTAGTAATCAGTTCCACCTTGAACCTGAGACTTGGTCGGCTGATGAAAGGCTAAATGAACAAGATAATATTAATCTATGTAGGGAATTTACTAAACAAGAAGTAAAGGGGGCTTTGTTTGCGATGGAGACCAATAGAGTCCCCGGTCCCGATCATATTCTGGCTGAGTTTATCAGGCGTGCTGGGATATAGTTAAAAATGATATAATGGCGTTGTTTGAGCATTTCCACAGTGGGACGCTGGATGTTCAGCGTCTCAACTATGGCATTATAACGCTCCTGCCAAAAATTTCTGGTGCTGATAGAATCCAGCAGTTTCGCCCCATCTGTCTTCTGAGATGCCCATATAAGTTGCTCACCAAAGCGTTGGATCGCCGGGTAGCTAAATACGCCGATAAACTGATCAGCCCCACCCAAAATGCCTTTGTTAGAGGTAGGAATATCATGGATTGCATGCTCTCTTTGCATGAATTGCTGAACTATACTCACGTGAAAAAACGGGTGGGGATAGTACTGAAACTTGATTTTGAGAAGGCTTACGATAAGGTGAACTGGGACTTTCAACTAGAGTGTCATAGACTCTGAGGATTCAATGATAAATGGTGTGGCTGGATCAGGCAGATCCTCCACAAATGGCACCATTAGCATCAAATTAAATAATTATGTGGGCCCGTATTTTCAAAGTGCAAAAGGGGTCCGGCAGGGAGATCCTCATTTTCCTTTCTTATTTAATCTAGCAGTCGAGTGCCTTGCTAAGATGATTAAGAAGGCCTAGGAAAATAATTTCCTAGTGGGAATGGCTCTTGATCTTATCCCTCATGGTGTGGCTGTGTTGCAATATGCGGATGATACCATCATCTGCCTAGAGCATGATATTGAAAAACAGTTAACCTGAAGTTACTGCTGTATATGTTCGAATTAATGTCTGGGCCTAAGGTAAACTTTCAGAAGAGTGAGATCTTAATTGTGTGGGTGGTAATGATATAGTTGGGCAATATGCGGATCTTTTAAACTGTGATATCGGTAGTTTTCCTATTAAGTACCTTGGGATGCCTGTTAGCTTTACCAATCTTAAAAACTCCGACTGGGAGTTCATCATTGCAGGTATCTTAAGAGATTCAATGCCTGGGTTGGCAATGCCGCGTCAATAGGAGGGAGACTCACTCTTTTAGATTCTGTCCTCACTCAAATATCTCTCTATCATATGTCCATGTGGCTCATGAACAAAACATTCATTGAGAAACTGGACAATCATAGGAGGAGGTTCTTCTGGCAAGGTTGTATCAGGAAAAAAGGTATTATCTGGTGAAGTGGAGCAGGATTTGTAAATCCAAAGAAAAAGGGGGCATGGGTGTTAAGGACCTTAAAAAACAAAATATTAGCCTTATGGTTAAATGGTGGTGGAAACTTGAGACTCAAAAAGGGATATGGCAGGATATTGTTCGTGCTAGATATCTAAAGAATAAAATGGTGACCACTGTGGGACCGAGGTTCTCGGATTCCCCATGCTGGAAAGCCCTCTTGAAAATTAAAGATTTGTATATGGTGGGAAGAAAGATTCGAATTGAATCCGAGAATATTGCCAGGATTCGGAAAGATTATGTTAATGGGCTGATCCCATTTAAGAACCAATATCCTATGCTTTTTGATATATGTAATGATCAAGAGTGCACTGTTAGTGAATTTGGTTCACTCAATGCCAATTCCTTTTTTAGAAGAAAGCTCAACCCTGACTTGATGGGACAATGGGAATCGATGTGCAAAACTATTTCAGATGTACAGCTGTCAGGGGAAAAAGATCAAGTGTACTAGGGCCTGAACAATAATGGAAAGTACACAACAAAGTCCATGTATAAATGTCTCAAGAAACCCCTTAGTGGGTGCAATTTCAAATGGATCTGGAAGGCTAAAATGCCTCTTAAAATCAAGGTGTTTTAATGGCAGGTGTCGCAAGACGCTGTGCTCACTAGGCAGGTGAGGAACAAGAAAAAATGGCCTGGTAACCCATGTTGCTCCTTCTCTGGAGAACTGGAGACATCTCAACACCTTTTTTTACTTGCGTCGTTGCTAGGGTTGTTTGGCATTCGATTGGAGTTGTCCTGGGAACTGAGTATTGTCCTAATGATTACTGGCAATATTTTGTCTGGTGTTATGCTTTTCTTCCTGATGGAGAGAAGTTCTACACGGTGGGGCTGGCAGCCACGACCTGGGCGATATGGCTGTCCCGTAGCCGTGCCACTTTTGAGAAGAAACAGATCAAAACCCCCTTCAAAATTGTTTTTTCTATGTGCTCTTTCTTACTTTACTGGGCAGGTCTGCAGCACGGTGAGGACGCGAAGACTTAACGCGCTGGTGCTGAGATGGTGAGAGCAAACACAATGCACCTCATGAAGCTTTGCGAGGCGGCTGGGCGACCAATCGAGGGAGAATAGATGACTGCTGCTGAAGTGTGCCTCGGGTTATGATCTGATGTTTGGATAGGGCAATCAAAAACTGTTTCTAGCTGTGGATATTTTGTTCTTTTGGGCCCTGGTGGCTGGTCTGTAATAGGACTAGTTTTTATGGTACTGTTGCCAGGTTTTTGCCCCATGGCATCCATTTCGATGGGGGGCGGTGTCGGGGTACACAAACAGGGGGTGTATGTTTCCCCTGACTTGTGCACGGACGGATAGATTCCTCCCTAGCAGCCAAGGCCAAGCCAGAGAAGCATCTCTTACTAAGATCGAAGAGCGGATCAAGAAGACCAAGGCAACCAAGATAGAAGAATATCACCTTGGGGAGGACCTCCCTTGCCGGGCAGGAGAGCCTGGCTCGGTCGAGACTGCCCTAGGGGCAAGTCCAAGACTTCCCCGGCAAGCTTGCCGGGTCCGCCAAGGGCAAAATCCTCGCCAAGACACCATCGTTCCACCGCACAGTGACGCAAGTCACTTATCAGTGTGGTGTTGAGCCCCCGAGCGATTAAGTGGCCTCTGCTAAGCACGTGGCGGCCCATTGGAAGACAAGATTTATCCAAGTGACACCTGTCCAGAAGCATGTCAAGATGATAAGCAAGAGATGGTTAAGCGGCTCAGTAGGCCTGCCGGGCTTCGTCCTCAGCTTGACACCTAGCAGTGCATTTAATACACTTTGTCCTAACTGCCAGAGTTAGGTATGATAGCACTGTTGGCTATCTAATCAGTAGATAAAGAATGTTTTGCCATTGTGGTTATCCCTTAATCTATAAAAGAAGGTCCAAGGCGACCTAGCAAAGGATTCGGACCCTCGCACACTTGTACGCGCATAGCTGCACTCCCCGAGGCATCCTTGCCGGGCTTGAGTGCTGCGTGCTCGTTGTGTTCTTCCACTCAATCCACCAAAAAGCAGGATTAGGGTTTTACGCTATCCAGCAGCTCGGACCTGGGTAAAAACCACCAGTGTCACCACCGTCGTGTTGTTTCATGGCTTTTGCTCTTTGTGCAATGTGACCCCCCTTGCCGAACCACAAAGGGGCTCATGGCCCCATAGGTGATCGTGATCCACCATGACATCTTTGGCGCGCCAAGTAGGGGGAAGCGCTTGTGCGAACCTGAAGCTATAAGCAGCGCGTCGAGCTCCATCATCGATCATCATCATCATCATCGTCATCTTCATCAACACCCTCTTCATCCGCGGCTTCAAAGAAGAAGAACAACGCTGCTCCCTCCCTCTGTCCTACCCTAATTCCGTCGCTCGTTTCTGCCACAGCCACGACGGCGACGGGAATGGAGGGCGGTAGCAGTCCGACGGCCACGGATGGCTCGGGTGGCGTGGTCATCATGCCACCTGCGTCCGGAAAAAGAAGTGAAACATGCGGCGATATCGCCCTCCTCTCGAGCTCCCGTCAAAGCGTACCCGATGCCGAAAAGTGTCATTTGGGCAAGCAAGACAAATGGTGCGTGGTTGGTCCCCTCCTCCCTTTCCACTTGTCAATAATCAAGCCATGCAGTGGTGGCATTATCAGCGTCGATGAGCCCGCGTGGAACTTGGTCCAGTATTTATCCCGCCAAGGGTGAATCCTGAGTGGAGCACTAGTGCGAATCCGCCGATCGCGCCGGCATGGCCTTCATGCCTGCCGACGTGGGATCATTGACAATATGAGAAAAGGGGGAGAGGAGCCGACCCTTCCTTCTCACCATACATCGACAGCTGCGAGCATTCCATTAGCCCCTCTGGCTCTTGCCGGGGGGTGGATGCATAACTAATAAACTGCCAAGTCTTTCCCTTGTGCACCTTCTCGTTTGTTGTCTTTTTAGAACAAGGATTGACACACGAACAGGGGAAACAATTGCAAGTAGGAGATGAGGTGTTATACGAGGCCTAATGCATACCTGGCAGGGGAGGGGAGCATTAATGAAAGATAAGTTAGCATGATCACTGATTCTTCTTCAGTACTTACATCGCTTGTCCTTCGGACAACCAGGATCTTCGTATGACAAGCCTTTTGTATGATGGTACCTTACTGTATTTGTCTGCGCCCCCGCTTTGTTTCGAGCCTGCTCAACAAAGTGGGTGGCTGCGTCAAAGGCCGTTAAGGAAAAACCTGCCGGGGCATACCCTCGCCAGCTGAATGCTAAGGACCCGCTCCTCACAGCAATCACGGCAGCATGCTGCTGGCAGGCAACCAAAGTACGCAAAGAAAAACTAACCATACGAACATCAATGGGTAAACAAAAAAAGGATAGCGTCCATCGGCATAATTAAAACATCAGTTCAACTAGTGCAAAACCAGAAATAGTACGAGGCCTAAACACAGGACGCATGATTGTTTTATTACAGGACACCACGGCAAGAAAAACGGCTCAAGGCTGGGCGTGCTGGTCTCAGGGGACCCTTGGGACAGAGAGAACCTTGTCGGCAAGGGGACTGGCCTTCGCCTCGGCAGCAGAAACATCAGCGCCCGGTGGCAGTCTCTTGAAGCCGTCGGAGAGGTTGAGGTCTGGGTGATGATAGGCAAGGTTGCTCAAGACCATAAAGAGGGCGTCGCGGGCAAGCTTTCGGGATTCAACAGTGAAGCATTCGGCCCTTTCTTCCTCGTACATCCTCAGCCCTTCGATCAAGCCTTCAAAGAAAAGCGTCAGCTTGACGCTTGGAACTTCATGGTCACTAACGGAGAAGGCCCAGCTCTTCATGTCCATTTTCGAGATTTGGGCAGTGAGGCGCTCGGCGATATCAACCAAGCTTTTGATCCAGAGGTCGCGTTGCTCGATCTGGTTCTGCAGCTTGTCCTCCGTGTCCCGCCGAAGAATTCTTGTGTTCTCCAAGTCTTTCATCAGCAACTTCTCACGAACACCAGCGGATTCAATCTCACTTTCCAGAGTGCCAAGCCGCGCTTTCATATCAGTGATAGTGTTGTTGGCAGTATCAAGGTTCTGACTCTTGGAAGAAAGCTGCGATTGCATCTCCTTCAGGAGGGTCTCTCCTTTCTGCGCTTCTTCCTTGAGAGCCACAATTTCCTTGGTGCTCCCGGCAAGGTCCTCTGTCAGCTTGGCCAGCTGTTGATCAAGATCAGCCTTGGCAGTAGATGCAGTGGCAAGTTCATTGGCAATCTTCTTCAGCTGGGCAGCGGAGTCGAGGGTGAGCGTGTCAAGAGCCGCCTTGTGCTTGTCCTCCAGGTCCTTGGGCGCTGCTGGACAAGAGCCTCCAGTTCTCCATCCTTGTTGCGGAGGGTGGCCTCAAGGTTCCCTTCCCGGGAAGAGATGTCTTTCTCCTTGGCATCCAGAAGCTCTTCATGCTCCACCAGGCGGATCTCCCGGGCTGCAACGTCCTCCTTGGCCATGGTTATCACCTCCTGTTGCCGCAGAAGGGATTGAAATTGTTTGCTATGCCACTCACGTAGTTCGCTGCCCTTGTCCCTTAGTTTCTGATCCATGACACCAGCAGAGTCATGCTGCTCCTTAATCGCCTGCCACTTCAGGCTGTACCTACTCTGCATATCCTTGATGCCTGCTGCCACGGACTCCAAGAAAGACAGGTCCATGGTTGTGCCAACGGAATCATCAGTCTCTTCGGCTCTCTGGGACAGCAGCGCCAAGATGCGCTGGATCTCTTCAGCAAAGTCCGCGCTTGCTGCAACAGATGAGCCGGGGACTGAAAGCCCAGACTGGGCAAGGACCAGTGCCAGTGTGGTTGAGGATGGTTGTGGGACTGCTGCTGGTGTACCGAACGAGGGATGAGGCCCCATAGTTTGCAGAGGGGTTTTCTCTTCCACAACTACATCTTGGTCGGATGTGTTGCTGGGGTTTTCTCTAATCCTTCGGGAAGTTCTTGTATGGTCCCGGCCGTCTGACCCTGGCCTTCCGCGGCGGCAATTTTGGTGGCCTCCTCAGCAGTATCCTTACCAATACTAGCCACTTCTTCTAGCAGCTCTGGTTCCTCGGCCAACGAAGCTGCAGACGAAATTAACAAGCATTGATGAAGAAATGATACAAATTGCCAGGTCGAAGGCCTGGGAGCAAGGTAATTCAAATAAGAAGATACAAGGACAAGCGGATTACCCAGTGTTGTTTGCTGCGGGAGGATATCAGTTTCCCCAGCAACATTAGTTGCCGGGATGCAACTCGTATCCTCTTCCCCGGTGGCCATATCCTCAGTATGGGTCGACCCCTCGGTGGAGGCCCTTGCCGACGACTTCTCCGCTTGGACTTGGGATGGGGTGGACCCTTCATGGTGGGCCCTGCCCTGGTGGGTCTCCTCTTCTTCCTTGGCAGTGGATGAACCATGTTCTGCCGTGTCCCTCCTGGCGGGTGAAACTTGCTCCATACTATCGCACCGGGGGCTAGGCCGGGGACTAGGCACAGGATCTTCTATGCTATGTCCCGCCAGGCCCGTGCCCGCCAAAGGCCCTGGCGACGTCACCTGCTTGGTTCTTTTGGACTGGTGGATGAGAGGTTCTTCGTCCCTGTCAAGACAACAAGCCAGGTTGAGTCAAGCAAGCACCAAGTACATGGTCCTTCAACAAGGAAAATCAGTTTTTCCCCTTACTCTGGGTCGATGAGCATGGAGCCTAGTGCGTATCCCGTAGGTGGCGAGGTCGCTCTCCCCCTCTTCAAGGTTGGGGGAGTAGAACTTCCCAGCAGCACTGAGCCCTTTTGAGGAGCTAGGGGCTCTGGCGGGATCGAGTTGCGAAAGGACGCTGGACTTGACTGGGGGCTGGGATCAACCACCTTGACCGTCCGTCACTTGGCGGGTGGGGTCTTAGACTCGGAGAGGCGGGTGGAATGGTGACGTACCACATCAAGCTTATCATTCTTGGAGGTGATCTTCTTCACTCTCTTGGTGGCTGGCGCGGGAACAGGGGCCACTATTCCCCGGCTGGCTCACCTACGGGGACGCTGATCCAGGTCTGGCTCTGGAGCTTGAGGACCCATTGCAAGCCACTCCTCCTCGGGCTGCTTTGTTTCCTCAACCTCGTCTCCTCCTTGGGCCTCTGCTGCCGCGGCCTGAAGAATTTATCCCGGCAGCTTCTTCTGCGGCATGCCCCTCATCCCTTTCATCTGAGGAGCATTCGCCTTCAGCCTCCACTTCCTCCTCTTCCTCCTCCTCCTCTTCTCTAGGCCTTGCCTTTCCGGCAACCCGAAGCGCTTTATCTTCTTCGATTCGCCTCCTGATAAATTCTACCTCTGCTTTAGAGGTATGCTTGAACATGTTGCTCTCTACCCTGGAAGCCCTTTCTTCCATACCGGAGACCCACTCCATCTCTGCATCAAGCTCGGGAAACTTCCAATCACCGGCAACCCCATAAGCGTTTCAGTCTGGCATACACTTCAAAATTTGGTCCCGAGCAGAATTGATGTGCAGGGGGACAACCCTTGCCAGCAAAGGGAATGGCCCAAGCTTGCCGAACAGCTGTTCGCACAGCCAGTCGTGGCCATATATCGACAAATTGTTGACAAGGCCCGGGTACAGGCGCATCCTGTCAGTGTCATCCCCATACTCCCAGGTGAATCTTTCCCTCTTCTGCAGCGGCGCAATGCGGCGCCGGAGGAAATCGGCCCCCACCTCCTCGATGGTTAGCCCGGCAACCTTAAGGCGCATGATTCGATTCAGCGCAAGGCAAAGCCTATCGTCGGTGAGGCCCGGCTTGCCCCATTCGCTGTCGCACACGACGCATTTCATCCGCGCCCTGCAGTACTCTGTGGCGTCTTCTTCTTGGATCCAGCACCAGTCTGCCCTCCATTCCTCCCATCTGCCATGTTGCTGGCCTGGAAGATAATCCCAATTCTCCCTTTTGCCCCGCGTAATCCAGCTTATATTCCCAGAGCGGTGTGTCTTATCCTCCACCCGCGGAACGAAGAAGTGCCTGAACAAATCCACGTTGGGGGCGACTCCAACAAAGTTCTCGCACAAATGAGCAAAGATCGCCATGCACGCCATTGCATTGGGCGTAAAATCCAGAAGGTGGAATCCATACACCACCATCATGGCTTTGAAGAAATCAGAGAAGGGGGAGGTGAGGTAGCAGAGGAAGTACACGCAGAAAAAGCGGTACGAGTTCGGCGGGTCCTCCTTCCCCGCCGGCAGGACCACAGGCACTCTGTGCCCCTTTGGGACTTCCCTCCCCAACATATATGCATACCTCACCCTCAGGGTTTGGCTGTCTAGACTCGATGAGAAAAAGACCTCATCCTCCTGCCGCTTCCTGTCCAGCTCCACCGCTCTTTTCTTCTTCCCTTCCGTCGCTGCTTCCTTTGCAGTGGTCGCCTGCTTCCTCCTTGCGGTGGCGGATTTCTTCCCCAACCTTTGAGATCGCCAGAGGGGCGGAAGGTTTGGTGGGGCAATGGAGGCGAATGTTGGCGTGGGAGCAGTTGTTTGGCTTGAGGAAGAACATGACGGAAGGAGGAACAGATGCGAATGGGCAGCCCCCCCTTTTGCATTGTGAAAGGATCGAGAAGAGGTGTCTAGAGGGGGGGTGATTAGACCCTCAACAAGCAAAAGTGGCAATTTTTAAGTTTTTCAAGTTGAGGTGGAGTTTTAACACAATATTAAGCATTCACAATACATTTCAAGCAAGCATGGTAAGAGTATGAGCAGCGGAAAGAGTAAAGCATGCTAATTGCAAGAAAGTAAAGGGATGGGATTGGAATGTGCAAACGCAATGTAGACACGGAGATTTTTGGCGTGGTTGCGATATGTGGTGCTATCGTACATCCACGTTGATGGAGACTTCAACCCACGAAGGGTAACAGTTGTGCGATTCCACGGAGGGCTCCACCCATGAAGGGTGCACGAAGAAGCAACCTTGTCTATCCCACCATGGCCATCGCCCACAAAGGACTAGCCTCACTCGGGTAGATCTTCATGAAGTAGGCGATCTCCTTGCCGTTACAAACTTCTTGGTTCAACTCCACAATCTTGTCGGAGGCTCCCAAGTGACACCTAACCAATCTAGGAGACACCACTCTCCAAAAGGTAATAGACGGTGTGTTGATGATGAACTCCTTGCTCTTGTGCTTCAAATGATAGTCTCCCCAACACTCAACTCTCTCTCATAGATTTGGCTATGGTGGAAAGATGATTTGAGTGGAAAGCAACTTGGGGAAGGCTAGAGATCAAGATTCTTGTGGTAGGATTGGAATATCTTGGTCTCAACACATGAGTAGGTGGTTCTCTCTCAGAAAATGAGTAGTGGAATTTTAGGCATGTTCTAATGGCTCTCTCTCAAATGGAGAAGGGGGTGGAGGGGTATATATAGCCTCCACACAAAATCCAACCGTTACACACATTTGACCCAACTCGTTCAGACCAAATAGAAGAACTCGGTGAGACCGATTCAGTTCAAAATGAGAACATTAGGAATCTCGGTGGGACCGACTGGAACAACTCGGTGGGACCAATGTGCTAGGGCTAGGGTAAAACCTCATCTCGATGAAGCCAATTGCATGAACTCGGTGAGACCAATTTCAGCAAAGAGCAAATAGAGAGTTGGTCAAGCAAACTCGGTGGGACCGATTGCTCATTTCGATGAGACCAAAATGTTACTAAGGGAAACAAAGAGTTTGTAGGGCCATCTCGGTGAGACCGAGATCCGTATCGGTGTGACCGAATCGTCTAGGGTTTCTGGCAGTGGCTATGTCAACTGAACTCGGTGGCGCCGGATAGAATGGTTCGGTGGGGCTGAGTTTGACTTTGAGTTTTTGACAAATGTGGAAATGAGAAAGTGGCTGAATTTGGAGCAATATCACCAAGCACTTTGAGCAAGTAGACCATTAAGCAACACCTCATCCCCTTTTAATAGTACTGGCTTTCCTATGGACTCAATGTGACCTTGGATCACTAAAATAGAAATGAAGAGTCTTGTGCTTTTGCCAATCTTTGTCCTTAGCATTTTGAAGGGGTTCCACATCCTCTTGTCCTTACCACGCCATTGTTGAACTCATCCGAAATATACTAGGTGAAAATATTAGTCTAACAATAGATATGTTGACATTAGTTACCAAAATCACTCAGGGAGCACTTGTGCTTTCAATCTCCCCCTTTTTGGTAATTGATGACAACATACATCAAAGCTTTAGATAAAAGATATGAAGAGTAACAAGTAAAGCTTTGGAAAGACATTTAACATGCATAGGCTCCCCCTACATGTATGAAATCATGTGAAGATAGAATATAAGAACATGTGAATGCATAAGCATGACAGAGCAAGCAATGAGTTACATGCATCTTGGCTATATGCATCAGAGCAAATGATGTGTATAGAAAGTGTACCTCCATGTTCATGAATCCTTCTTGCAAACAATATGTACATCAGCAAGAGATCATCATGCACATGAGTGTGATGCATATACTTAGATAACACAAGAACACTCTAATTGAAGCAATTTTCAGGAAACCACAAGAGTACCAAGACTGGGATGACATGTAATGGGTAGGTACTAGGTACTCTATTTAGATATTGACATGTCCCCAAAGATTTTAAAGATGTGCAATGAATTCCAAAGATTTTATTTCCTAGATATGAATTCTTTCTCCCCCTGAATCTGATATTGGATAATGGGAGAAGGTAGGGTGAGAGAAAATCAGAGGGCAAGAAATGGTGTAGACAACCACAATTCAGAGCAACAAGAATGTTAGCAATAGGTAAGATCAAACAAATATTGACATGTCTTTCCCCTCTTAAAGACATGTGACTTCTCTCCTCTTTGGTTTACTAGCATCTGGAAGAGCTTAGATGTGCTCATATGATAAGCTTTGATGTGCTCTCTCTCCCCCTTTGACATCAATTTCCAAGAAGGGTACTTCTGGACCATGAGTCAAATAAGTTTGGTCCTTGAGACACACTACAAAGCAGCATGTAGCTTAAGATGCGAGTAGAGGATAAGAATCATTGAGTGGAGCAGGAGAAGAAATAGAATATGTAGAATGCAATGGCAAAAAGTTTTCTCAACAGTGAAATCGATAACGCCGATCTGTTTCCATCAGTGACACCGAGTTGGCAGTGTCATGGATGATGGATATGGGTCAGACCGGGTAGTCCATGTCGGTTGTACCGATGAACTGTCTACGAGATATTCTTGTAGTTCGGTCTAGCCGATAGGCTTGGATCGGTGAGTCCGAGTTCAATGTAGAGGAAAAAATCTTGTCAACTCAGCTCACTTGGCAAGTTAAATCTCACAAGGATTTGCAAGGAATTAACTGAAAGATTTGCAAAGAATTAACCACAGAAAAAAATGAAAAGAGATCTAGGTGAAGTTTTTTTTTATAAAGGGAAACACAATAGCAAGAACACAAAGTAACTGAGCAAAGAAATACTAGAGAACTTCATCTAGAGGGGGGGTCGGCGACAAAGTCACCTATGTTAGAGTATATTGACTTAGGAGTCAAGTGAGAGATCATAGGTCATACTCATCGTTTAAGCTCAAAATGGGGTTACCATTTTTCGTTTAAGCATTTTGATGTATTCTCATCTTGTTGAGTTGTTTTGAGCCATGACTTGGAGCAAAGCTTCTCTAAGATGGAATATCATACCTTGGGTTGTGGTGTTGATGTTGATCATGTAGTCGAACTTGTGTTGGATGCTCAAGGTTGATGTAGTCCATCAAGAGTTGGGAGCACCACTTGTAGTTTGAGTTCATCTTCCTACATGAGTTAGTCTTGCAAGGAAAAGCACTTGTGTATCCAAAATGACAATCATGAGAATTGATACCAAATGAAATTTGATATATAGAAAATGTCAAAGGATATGTTGAGTGAGTTCATGCTTCCTTGTTTTCAACATCCATATAGTAGGAACTTGGTGATGTAGGGATTGCTCAAGATGTGAATGACTTGCAATCCCATAGATTTGGATTCATCCAAGTACCTACAAGGGTTAGATGACATGCAAGGGTACAAGTATAGATCCAAGACATATGATCATCATAGGAGAAATATCAAGGATTAGTCATAAAAGGCTCATGCCTTGCATGTATCCAAATGGAGTTTCTACTCCAAGTTTGAGGCATCAAGGATGTTCAATTCACCTCTCAAAAGGAAAAATACTTTCTCATCAAGTGGTTTGGTGAAAATATCCGCTAATTGCTTATCGGTACGAACATGCTTAAGATTGATGTCTCCTTTAGCAACATGATGTCGAATGAAATGATGACGAACTTCAATATGCTTAGTTCGAGAGTGTTGCACGGGATTGTGAGCAATCTTAATAGCACTCTCATTATCACAAAGCAATGGAACATGTTTCTCATGTATCCCATAATCCTTAAGGGTTTGGGGCATAAAAAGTAATTGAGCACAACATGATCCGGCGACAATGTATTCCGCTTCGGCGGTGGATAAGGATACCGAGTTTTGTTTCTTGGAGGACCAAGGCACAAGAGATCTACCAAGAAATTGACAAGTACATGAAGTGGACTTTCTATCAACATTGTCACCGACATAGTCCGAATCGGAGTAGCCAACAAGATCAAAAGAAGATCTCTTAGGATACCAAATGCCAAAATTTGGTGTACTAATTAGGTATCTCACTATCCTTTTCACAGCCTTAAGATGACATTCTTTAGGGGGCGCTTGATATCATGCACACATGCACACACTTAGCATAATATCGGTACGGGAAGCAAATAGATATAACAATGAACCAATCCTAGAGCGGTAAACCTTTTGGTCAACCGGTTTGCCATCCTTAGTTAAGTCAAGATGTCCACTAGTAGGCATGGGTGTTTTCATACCTTTTCTTTCTTGCATGTTGAACTTCTTGAATAGGTCCTTGTTATACTTTGTTTGAGAAACAAAGGTACTTTCCTTAGTTTGCTTTATTTGCAAACCAAGAAAGAATTTGAGTTCACTCATCATAGACATCTCAAACTTCTCCGACATTAGCCTTCCAAACTTTTCACTAAAATGAGGGTTAGTCGAACCAAATATGATATCATCCACATAGATTTGGCACACAAATAATTCACCATTAACCCTTTTAGTAAAAAGTGTAGAATCAATCTTCCCAATTTCAAAGCCTTTTTCAATAAGAAACTTGGCCAAGCATTTATACCATGCTCTAGGAGCTTGTTTAAGACCATAAAGAGCTTTGTGAAGTTTGTAAACATGATCGGGTTTCTTGGGATTAACAAAGCCTGGAGTTTGTTTAACATAGACTTCCTCCTCAATTTCACCATTTAGAGAAGCACTTTTAATGTCCATTTGGTATAAGGTAATATCATGGTGATTGGCATAAGCAAGTAAGATGCGTATGGACTCAAGTCTAGCAACGAGGGCATAAGTCTCACCATAGTCCATACGTTCGACTTGAGTGTAGCCTTGAGCGACGAGATGGGCCTTGTTGCGTACAACTTGTCCATCATCATCTTGCTTATTCTGAAACACCCATTTGGTTCCAATGACATTGTGCTTCTTGTCGGGCTTCTCAACCAACGTCCATACTTGATTCCTCTTGAAATTGTGTAGCTCTTCATGCATTGCGTTCACCCAATCTGGATCATCAAGGGCTTCTTCAACCTTCATAGGTTCAATACTAGAAATGAATGAGTAATGTTCACAAAAGTTAGCCAAACGAGTTTTAGAGCGAGTAATTCTCCCAGTTTGAATATCATCAAAGATTTGTTCGACGGGATGATCTCTTGAGACTCTTGCTCTAACTCGTGAGAGCTTTTGTTTGGGTCGGGGTGGAACATCCTCTTCATTGTCTTCCTCTTCTTCTTCTTGTCCTTCTTCATTGTTGTTGGCATTGTTGTTCTCTTGTGGAGGTGGAGAAGGAGGTCGATGAGGTTCATCTTGTTGTACTTCCTCGTTTCCTTCGTATTGATGTGTTCCACTTGTGGATGCCGCCAAGTCAACTTGTGGTTCACCTTTTCATGAAGTTGAGGCTTCCACTTGAATGGACGAAGTACTCTCCTTCACCTCCGTTGGGCGAATCTTGCCAATAGACAAGTCTTGAATTGCTTCCGAAGAATCTTTGTCTCCTGCATCAATTGGCAATTGCTCTACTTGCGAGCCGTTAGATTCATCAAACTGCACATCTACCGTCTCTTCAACCTTTCAGGTGAAATTGTTGTAGACACGGTAAGTGTGAGAGTTTGAGCCATAACCTAGTAGGAAACCTTCATGAGATTTAGGGGCAAATTTTGAACGACGATGCTTATCAAGAATGTAACACTTTGAGCCAAATACTCAAAAGTATCCAACTTGGGGTTTGTTACCGATGAGAAGCTCGTATGCCGTCTTGCCGAGAAGCTTGTGAAGATATAGTCTATTCGTAGCATGACAAGCTGTCTCAACCGCTTCCGCCCAAAAGTGTCTTGGCGTCTTGTATTCATCAAGCACTGTTCTTGCCATCTCGATAAGTGTCCGGTTCTTCCTCTCAACAACTCCATTTTGTTGAGGCGTGTACGTAGCCGAGAACTCATGTGAAATCCCTTCTTCGTCAAGAAAGGTATCCACATTGGTGTTCTTGAACTCCGTTCCGTTGTCGCTCCGAACCTTCTTGATCTTCACTTCAAATTGATTTTGGGCCTTCCTAGCGAAGTTCTTGAAGATCTTTTGGACCTGCGATTTATCATCAAGAAAGAACACCCACGTAAATCTTGAAAAGTCGTCAACAATGACCAAACCGAACGAGTTACCACTGAGACTCTTGTAGGCATTGGGACCAAAAAGATCCATATGGAGTAGCTCAAGCGGTCTCCTCGTGGTCATGATGTTCTTCACGGGATGACTTCCTTCAACCTGTTTTCCTGCTTGACAAGCACTGCAAAGTCTATCCTTGTCAAATATGACATCTTTAACACCAAGGATATGATCACCTTTAATAAGCTTATCAAGATTTCGCATGTCCACGTGACCTAACCTTCTATGCCACCAACCTTTAGAAGATTTAGCAATTAAGCAAGTACGAGGTTGAGCTCTTTTAGTGAAATCAACAATGTATAGATCACCTCTACGTATACCGGTAAAGACCATATTATGATTATCTCTACAAAACACTTGGCAATCTACTTCAGTGAATAGAACTTTGAAACCAAAATCGGCTAGTCTAGATACAGAAAGTAAATTGTAGCCAAGAGATTCAACGAGCATAACATTTTGGATAGAGCTGTCATGTGAGATGGCCACCTTACCAAGGCCAACCACCTTACCCTTTGAGTTATCACCAAAAGTGACATTCTTTTGGGGACCGTCGTTTTCAGCAAGCTCACAAAACATGTCCTTATCTCCGGTCATGTGATCGGTACATCCATTATCAAGAACCCATTTCTTTCCTCCAGCCATGTAACCATGAAGGTTAGCCATAAGACCAAAGTGTCTCATTGACTCATCAAGATCAAAGTCACTATCATCATCCTCATCATAATATCCATGTTCAACATCATCATGTGATTGATCATCACCTAGAGAGAGTGATTCATTAGATTTATGACCATGACAATGTGCATCTTTATGAATTCTAATGACTTGTGAAATGATGCTACTAATGACTCCAACATCTCCTTTGGCACGCATAAGGTCACGAAGCTCAAAAAGACAATCATCAAATTTAGGATCACTAGGATTCATTTTATGAAAAGCTATGGACTTTTGAAGAATCTCATCTAGATTTTTCAAGGAATAGTTTGGAAAGCGCTCCTCAAGATATCTCCATATAGTATAAGCACACTCAAATGTAGGCAAGCATACAAGCAAATTTCTAGGCAATCCTCTTATGATAAGATTAATAGTTCTAAGATTGCGGGTCATGTCAAGATACTCGTCGGGGGTAGGATACAAGGGATCAATAGGAGGCGCACAAGGGCTAGTAATATACTTGTTCAAATTATATTCATTGAAAATCTCAAGCATCTCATTTTTCCAAGCACTATAGAACTCTCCGTCAAGCATAAGCACTCTACGTCTAATACTCCCAATCGTAGACTCATCCATCTTCCTCCAAAGGTGATTAAACCAAAGCAATGGAACCAAAGCTCTAATACCAATTGAAATGATCAAGAAGAGGTGTCTAGAGGGGGGTGATTAGACCCTCAACAAGCAAAAGTGGCAATTTTTAAGTTTTTCAAGTTGAGGTGGAGTTTTAACACAAGATTAAGCATTCACAATACATTTCAATCAAGCATGGTAAGAGTATGAGAAGCAGAAAGAGTAAAGCATGCTAATTGCAAGAAAGTAAAGGGATGGGATTAGAATGTGCAAACGCAATGTAGACACGGAGACTTTTGGCGTGGTTCTGATAGGTGGTGCTATCGTATGTCCATGTTGATGGAGACTTCAACCCACGAAGGGTAACGGTTGCGTGAGTCCATGGAGGGCTCCACCCACGAAGGGTCCATGAAGAAGCAACCTTGTCTATCCCACCATGGCCATCGCCCACGAAGGACTTGCCTCACTCGGGTAGATCTTCACGAAGTAGGTGATCTCCTTGCCCTTACAAACTTCTTGGTTCAACTCCACAATCTTGTCGGAGGCTCCCAAGTGACACCTAACCAATCTAGGAGACACCAGTCTCCAAAAGGTAATAAACGGTGTGTTGATGATGAACTCCTTGCTCTTGTGCTTCAAATGATAGTCTCCCCAACACTCAACTCTCTCTCACAGATTTGGCTATGGTGGAAAGATGATTTGAGTGGAAAGCAAATTGGGGAAGGCTAGAGATCAAGATTCTTGTGGTAGGATTGGAATATCTTGGTGTCAACACATGAGTAGGTGGTTCTCTCTCAGAAAATGAGTAGTGGAAGTGTAGGCACGTTTTGATGGCTCTCTCTCAAATGGAGAAGGGGGTGAAGGGGTATATCTAGCCTCCACACAAAATCCAACCGTTACACACATTTGACCCAACTCGGTCAGACCAAATAGAAGGACTCGGTGAGACCGATTCAGTTCAAAATGTGAACATTAGGAATCTCGGTGAGACCGACTGGAACAACTCGGTAGGACCAATGTGCTAGGGCTAGGGAAAAACCTCATCTCGGTGAAGCCGATTGCATGAACTCGGTGAGATCGATTTCAGCAAAGAGCAAACAAAGAGTTGGTCAAGCAAACTCGGTGGGACCGATTGCTCATTTCGGTGAGACCAAAATGTTACAAAGGGAAACAGAGAGTTTGCAGGGCCATCTCGGTGAGACCAAGATCCGTATCGCTGTGACCGAATCGTCTAGGGTTTCTGGCAGTGGCTATGTCAACTAAACTCGGTGGCGTCGGATAGAATGGTTCGGTGGGGCTGAGTTTGACTTTGAGTTTTGGACAAATGTGGAAATGAGAAAGTGGCTGAGGTTTTGGAGCAATATCACTAAGCACTTTGAGCAAGTAGACCATTAAGAAACACGTCATCCCCTTTTAATAGTATTGGCTTTCCTATGGACTCAATGTGATCTTGGATCACTAAAATAGAAATGAAGAGTCTTGAGCTTTTGCCAATCTTTGTCCTTAGCATTTTGAACGGGTTCCACATCCTCTTGTCCTTACCACGCCATTGTTGAACTCATCTGAAATATACTAGGTGAAAGTATTAGTCCAACAAGAGATATGTTGACATTAATTACCAAAATCACCCAGGGAGCACATGTGCTTTCACGTTGCCTTTTTATTAGGAACAGGCGCAGGGGGCTGGCTCTTCGCTATATTTTTCTCAGGAAGTTACCGTTTTACAAGCGCACTACCCATTAACTGCTATAGTCCCACGACCCCACGACATGTGGTAATTATGCGGAGTGGACGTTGGATTGACTGTTCATCAAGACAACCGCTGCATGCGCAGCATCTTTTCAACATGTGTCTGTGCATTGTTTGGGTCCTAACCCAACGTGCCCGGTGTCGGCGTCAAAACCGGCAGATCTCGGGGTAGGGGGTCCCAAGCTGTGGATTCTTGGATCAATGGTAACAGGACGATGAACACGGTGTTTTACCCAGGTTCGGGCCCTCTTGATGGAGGTAAAACCCTACGTCCTGCTCTTGTTTATATTGATGGAGTATCCAGTACAGAGTTGATCTACCTCGAGATCATATGTTGTGGTCTAAACCCTAGGGGTATGATGAGTAATGTCATAATCTATCTATCAACGAGCCTGGCCTCGGCTTATATAATGTACCGGAGGCGTAGGATAACAAGAGTCCTAGTCGGCTACGTCGGTGGAGAGGAGTCCTTGTCTTGATCACCAAGTCTTGTGGAATCTTCCTCGTATATGTCATCGGTTGTCCGAACTGGCCCATTAGTGAACTGCCATGGGGGTCCTCGGCCCGACCCACTGGTCAGGAGACGACATGGTGAGTACCCCCTAGTCCAGGACACCGTCAGTAGCCCCCTGAACCGGTCTTCAAGTTGGGGACGCTCCTCGGTTCTTCCGAACTGCTCTTCATCTTCGGTCGTCGGTCTTGAAAACTGGTTCAACAAATCTTCCCATCTCCGATCTTGAGGATTGCCGAGGTATATCCAAAAAGTTCATATGTCGGGTATCCGAGGAGTCTTTTAAGTTCTCGGCATTTATCAATGCCTTGTTATCTTTTACGCCACATGTCGGGTTCGAAGTGTTTCCCGTGCGGCAGTGCCCTCTTGCATCCGAACTCCAACGCTGGATTGCATCCGAGGTATATCTTTGCAGCTGAACTCCAATGCCGAACTGCATCCGAGGTGTCCTCTCGCAGCCGAGCACCAATGCCATACTGCATCTAAGGTGTCATCTCGCAGCCGAGCACCAACGCCGGTCTGTATCCGAGCTCCAGCGCCAGACTGTATCCAAGCTCCAACGCCGGACTGTATCCGAGGTGTCATTGATTACCTCGGTCTTGAAAAAGTTGAAGGGGTTCCACCAAGCTTAATGCCAAAAATGCCCTCTATAGAGCCAGCCACATGCATCCGAGCTTTATGCCTGACAGCTTCCGAGGTGGTGCACCACCTCGGCTGTGGGCTGATTTTTGTGAATTTAATTCCAATTTGTGCAATTTATTCTCTGCCAAGATGTATAGCCAGTAGCCCTCAAGGTGTGTGTCGGCCAAAAATCTGAGATGCACCTGAAGGAAAACATAAAACCGCTGATCCCAGTAGCCCCTAAGACTCAGGTCAATTCACAAAATCGGCCTAAGGATCAACTCCTAGCTCTGCAGCATACTTAGGAATAGAAACGTGGTGTAATATATTAGAGGAAATAGTGATCGGCAGACAGGCCCTTGAGAGAGGGTCTTGAGAAGTTGCCGTAATATATTAGCTTGATGCTGGATAGGTCCCAGATGGTACCTATCGTTGTCCGGAGACGCGTTTGCCCATAGCTCGGTCAAGCCGAAAACTAGGCATTACGAATTTTCTGCATTGAATAGGCAATACAGTAGCCCCCGAGCCACTGGTCGGGTGGCAACACCAGATCAGGGGATCGATGTGCCCCTTGAATATTTATAAATGATAAGCGCGAAGCCCAGTAGCCCCCGAGCCTTAATGTGGGCACGGGTGGCCAAATTAAGGATCGATATCTGTTTGACAGAAATTTTTGTTATGTTTAACACAAACTTCTCGGAAAGAGAATAAAGATCTCTTAAAGGAGCTAGAGCTAACGAAAGCTGAGCTCGCCAAGGTCGGCCTCAAGGGGCTTAATAGATAGGAAATCAATGCCAATAGGGAATTATGAGAGCGTTATGTCAGCTGCTCGATTGTCTCAGCGAGATTGTGCCCTTGATTCTTTAAAAGATTGGCTACAATAAATTGACTTTTGCTCGCAATTTATGTGTAATGATTCTATGTACCCAAGTACTTTACATCATTAATGCTCGGATCCGCATTGTACAAAACTTTATCGACAGACCATCGGCTTCAACCTCCTCGGCCAGTAGCCGGGGAGTGCTTGTCCCACTTTATAAAGCCTTTATGAGGGCAAAGATTTACGGCAAACGAGGCAATCCGGCCATACGGTTTTATAAACAAAGGTACGCGAAGAGATATGTTATATTACTATTGAACATAAGAAACATCTTCCAAAGAAAATAGTCCCACTATCGGTTCCTTCCTTTGGTTTGTCATGCTAACCATGATCATGAAACCTCATCTCCGATCAATGTGGGAGGAAAATATTGAGGATTTAGTTGGGGGAAAGTTCCCAAACTCTGTGGTCCATAATGAACTGAAATGTTCACTTCCATTGTTGCCGACCAATTATATCCTTTAAGATGGCTAGCTTTCGGCTTCACCCAGTCTGAGGTACTAACCCGGATGACCCGGTAGTAACAATCACAGAGGTGCTCCCTTTACCGCCTAGCCGAACAGTCGGGAACGTAGGGGTAAGCACAGGAGCCAGGCAACCCAGCTTGGCCAAAATCTTAAGCCAAATTGATGCATATTTATAGCTTTATAACGATAATTACGGAAGGCAGCGCTCATATATTGAATATAAACGCTGATTATATATGTTTTTTTTTGACTCCGTTGCGACCGTTTATCATTTGAAAGTGGCCCATCGTCGGCTTCTACCCCTTTGTAGATACTACGCAAGGTGTTTCCACGGTAACAAGACAACCCTTAGCTGAGGTCTCGGTGCCCGGAGGCGATTGTGTTAGCGGAAACAAGGCAATCAGATATGCAGGCTTTATAACTTTCACTTAGTCATAGGAGCTTAAAGTTGGGAGGCCAGTTACTAGCCCCCGGTCAGTGTTCGGCGTCAGCCGAGATCAAGCCATTAACACTTCGGCCAATTTTATGAAAGGCCCTTCGTTTAACATGGTCATCGGATTGCTGACCAGTTTATGCTCATTGTGACAGTCAGTTTTCGGCTTTCTCCACTGAGGTACTTGACCAGTTAAACCGGAAGTACAATCGCAGTGGTTCTCCCTTTGCACACCTAGCCGAACAAAACAGAACGTAGGAGGCAAGCACAGGAGCCGGGCAACCCAACTATTGACCGAAGACACAATTCGAAACTGATGCATATAAAGCAGTAAACGAGAACATTTTGCCGAGGACTCCTCAGAGTACCTTGGCTTTTGGGGGGTTCGGCTCTAGCCGTAGCCCCTGGTTAGGTCGGCAGGAAAAAATGCTGAGCTGTAGGTCGAAAAAGATTTCCCGAGCTGGATTATTATGCAGGGCACCTCGGTCATGAGGATGTCCCGCCTTCTAAAAGAAAAAAAATAGGTTAAATGTGCTAAAAGCTCGAAAAACCAAAAAACTAATGTACAAACTTGATGTCCGAACTAAATCAAGTTTTTTGGTGCCAATCCGAAAATTGGTCTTAAAATTAGTTTATGCTTTCGTCGTGCTTTAACATGATACATCCGATCTCCAGACTTGAAGCGGGTCAGCCTTCGGCTTCAACCTCCTATCCCAAAGGCGGAGTGTTTCTCAGGCCAGTTTAGCGAACTAAACGCGAGCGGCTTTGGAGAGAAACCAGGCTATCTGGCTATTAACCACACACTCACGTCGAAAAAGGAGTAGTAGAAAAAGACATTGCAACGACTTAGAAGAAAACACTTATTATAAAATGGCTCATATAAATTCTAAGAGCCCCCAGTTAACATGGGTAAAGGGAGTTTGTTTTAACAAACAACGTATGTGAGCATGGTCGAACCGAACACAAATAAAAAAAAATTAAAAACTTTGAGCATGAAAGTGACCTAGCTGGTTAATGTGTTCGGCGTTGATGACGCGGGCCGAGCTTGCAGCGGGTCGAGGTCCCAGCCCCCAAGCCGGTTCCGAGGTGCCCGAGCGAAGAGCTCAGCTTGATGAAGTGACGCCGCATGGTCGATGCGTCGAGGCAAAGCCCCTGGTCCAGCCGAGGTGACGATGCTGGTCGGCTGGAGATGCAAAAATCCCTGGTCCAGCTAACGTGACGAAGCTAGTTGGCTGGTGACGCTGAAGTCCCCGGAGTAAGTTGATGAAGAGATGGTGAAGCACCCGGTTTAGCCGAGGTGTTGGAGCAGACGACGCAGACCAGTCGACGTCGATTTACCTATGCACACAAAAAAGTGCAAACCAAAAATACTAACAAATAAAGATAATAATATATATATTTTTAAAAATCTTCTACTTAACTAATTTAAGTGAAGTAAATAATTAAAGAAATATGGCCTGGATGCCGATGTCAGTCCGATGGAGTGGTCATCGTCTGGATCCGATATAGCATCTCGTTTAGCAGGGCGAGATTTAGTCGGATTCGTATCTGAGATTTCTTCAGAGTCATCCTCCGGTACGATGGTGCGAGGGGCGAGTCCGGCTAGGGCTGACTCCTGGTGTTCGGATGCCGAGGTCGGGTTCAGGCTTGAAGTCGGATGCGAGATAAAAGCCGACCCCGGGATCGGGTCGGAGATAGATCCCTAAGTCAAAGCTTCAGGGTTGTTCAAGTTTGGGTTTTGGGATGCTGATCTCATGCTCGGCTTCACGATGCCGAACTCTTGCTCGGCTCGCCAAGGTTATGATCCGAAGAGGTGTCGTCGGCTTGATGGAGCGACGGCGCAGTCGATACTGGCACAGGTCGGCAGCCGTAGAGCAACGTGGTCGGGCCGGTTTGATATCGGCACGACGGTGAAAATTGCCTCGGGAAAGACTAAAAATTTGTAGGCACATGTTTTGAGAACAATACACAATACCCTAGAAAAGGTTTCCTTCAAAAAGGATGTTCAATATCCCGTTCTGAAGAAAGATGAATTCGGGTCGGATTCGTTTTCCCGCAGAAAACAGATCCAAAAATTGACGCACTCCTCGGGCCGTTCCCAGAGTTTGAACGGTCGGATCGAGCTGAAACTTTGAGGGGTGGTAGATATAGGAATTCCGCAACCGATTAACGGTTGGATCTTCCAAAGCACGTCCGATCTGGATGCTGGACTCCACGCCCTAAACTCATCCAGATTCCCGTCCGGATTCAACAGGGCTCCGGTATATTGGAGATCGCCGGAGATTCCTCCACCGGAACGCGATGAACTTTTACAGGGTTGTTCTAGACTTAATTCCGCACTATTCCTACAAACCAATTGTCAAAGTGACATTCGAGGAGGCGCCAACAGCGAATACAAATCCGCTGTATAGAAAAACAGCATGGTCGCCCGAGGACAATGTTGACGTTGAGCCCCCGGGCTCCATGGATAATTCCTCCATGATCTTGATAGAGATCGGAGTTGATGATGATGAGGACATATGTCCGATCTTGATGATCCGAAGAGGAGTCTGATCTTCGGCCCAGCTGAGGTGACCAGTCGAGCCGGCGACGAATATGCCGCGTCGCAGTTGATCTGCAGGCGAGCCATTGATCCATTGTCGACCACACAGCGGAACTCTCAATGAAAGCACCATTGTCGGTGTCAAAACCGGCAGATCTCGGGGTGGGGGTTCCCAAGCTATGGATTCTTGGATCAATGGTAACTGGACGATGAACACGGTGTTTTACCCAGGTTCGGGCCCTCTTGATGAAGGTAAAACCCTACGTCCTGCTCTTGTTTATATTGATGGAGTATCCAGTACAGAGTTGATCTACCTCGAGATCATATGTTGTGGTCTAAACCCTAGGGGTATGATTAGTAATGTCATAATCTATCTATCAACGAGTCTGGCCTCGGCTTATATAATGTATCGGAGGCCTAGGATAACAAGAGTCCTAGTCGGCTACGTCGGTGGAGAGGAGTCCTTGTCTTGATCACCAAGTCTTGTGGAATCTTCCTCGTATATGTCATCGGCTGTTCGAACTGGCCCATTAGTGAACCACCATGGGGGTCCTCGGCCCGACCCACTGGTCGGGAGACGACATGGTGAGTACCCCCTAGTCCAGGACACCGTCACCCGGCGACACGTATGGCTCAGGCCCGGGGGCTTCTGTCGGGGTACACAAACAGGGGGTGTATGTTTCCCCTGACTTGTGCACGGACGGATAGCTTCCTCCCTAGCAGCCAAGGCCATGCTAGAGAAGCAGCTCTTACTAAGATCGAAGAGCGAATCAAGAAGACCAAGGCAACCAAGACAGAAGAATATCACCTTGGGAAGGACCTCCCTTGTCGGTCAGGAGAGCCTGGCTCGATCAAGACCGCCCCAGGGGCAAGTCCAAGACTTCCCCGGCAAGCTTGCCGGGTTCGCCAAGGGTGAAATCCCCGCCAAGACACCACCGTTCCACCGTACAGCGACGCAAGTCACTTATCAGTGCGGTGTTGAGCCCCCGAGCGATTAAGTGGCCTCTGCTAAGCACGTGCCGGCCCATTGGAAGACAAGATTTATCCAAGTGACACCCGCCCAGAAGCATGTCAAGATGATAAGTAAGAGATGGTTAAGCGGCTTGGCAGGCCTGCCGGGCTTCGTCCTCAGCTTGACACCTAGCAGTGCATTTAATGCACTTTGTCCTAACTGCCAGAGTTAGGTATGATAGAACTGTTGGCTATCTAATCAGTAGATAAAGACTTTTTTGCCATTATGGTTACCCCTTAAGCTATAAAAGGAGGTCGAAGGCGACCTAGCAAAGGATTTGGACCCTCGCACACTTGTACACGAGTAGCTGCACTCCCCGAGGCATCCTTGCCGGGCTTGAGCGTTGCGTGCTCGTTGTGTTCTTCCACTCAATCCACCAAAAAGCAGGAGTAGGGTTTTACGCTATCCAGCAGCCCAAACCTGGGTAAAAACCACCAGTGTCACTGCCGTCGTGTTGTTTCATGGCTTCTGCTCTTTGTGCAACGTGATCCCCCTTGTCGAACCACAAAGGGGCTCATGGCCCCATAGGTGATCGTGATCCACCACGACAGGCGGATGCAGTGGGTTTCCTGGCAATGCTTAAACTTGCTTCCCCTCTTTCCTCTCTCCCTGACAATGTCTCTAGAACTGATGTATTTTCGTTCATTTGCAACAGAAAGGGGTCTAGCCCGGTTCAAAAAAAGTTGGCCCATGAATTGCACTTGCGGAGTCAACCCGGGTGGAGCATGCGAAGAGATGTGCATGCAGAGAGAGAGAGAGAGAGTCCTGTGCAGAGGAAATGAGGAGGTGGAGCACTTTGCGATGTCCATTAATTGGCCGTGGTAATTAGGCACTCACTCGAGGTGTTGGAAATCCACACTAGGCGATTACCTCAACAAACGATCAACCCACTCCAGGAAGAATTATGAAGCCCATGTTTTGCACTTGGGATAGTGGGGTACATACTCTCTAATGTAGACGACACAAATGAAGGAGACGCTGGTGGCTAGGTAGCGCGTGCCGCCGGCAATGTAGGCAAGGGACGGTGGGCGCATCGCGGTGTGGCACCCATGGCATGGGGCCGGCGAGTGCGCCGCAGGGCCAGCGAGCATGGCAATGGGCCAGCCAGTGCGGTGCAGGGCCGGCGAGCACGGCGTAGCACTTCACTACTCCAAGGGTCGAACGTGTCTGATCTCTTCACCTACTCATCCGCATGCGCGGCGGCCATGCGCGAGAGAGCGGCGACGGCGTTCACAGATGAGATCGAAGACGACGAGTGGACGACGCAGAAGCACAGTGCGATTGAAAAAATAACCATCTACATCATGGATCGATAGACGACATGCCCCACGGTGGGTGTCAACTGTTGTGGGAATGATTCCGACAGTAGAAAGGGGTAGGGTAAAGGAGCATGATCTATCAAGATGCAAATGGGTGACATGGTGTTTTTTAATGAGTTCGGACCTCTCACGGTGGAGATACCAGCCCTACGTCTTGTTCTCCGAAGAGGCTTCCTTTCATCTGTCATGAACATGGAGTTACATGGTGTATTTGAAAGAGAGAGAGGGGAGAACGGATCTCCATGCCTGAGCTAAGTCATGAGACTAGTGGTGAGGGAGAGAAAGATGAGAGCCAGCACCCCCTAGCTATGTGGTGGTGGTGGCTTATATAGAGTGTGCCACCCCCTCACCTCTTATGTTACAAAGTGGGACACTAATGCCATAATGTCAGCCTACTACGAGGATGATGCTTCGGTTGCCTTGCCGACTGTTGGTCTTCGCATATCCAAGTGAGTCCTACGACCGAGTAGTTGACTGTCATCCGAGTGGATGGTACATTGATATGTCCAAGTGGATAGTATGTCTGTATGAGATATATCTCGACCCACCTGATGTGTCGACCCCATGCTTTATGATATCTTGACCCTTCGTGGGCCTACCTATTATGTGTATCCCCAATAGCTTCCGGAGTCCTTCCTTGTGAGAATGAGGGCCCATAAAGCTCAGCCCGAGGACTGTGGGCCAACTAGGTTGGTACCCCCTAGTCATGTTACTATTGCTACTGTTACTCCTGCTATCAAACTGTCATACTACTATGCTACTAAACACGTTGCTGTAGATATTTAGTTCTCTAGGTGTTGTTGAATTGACAACTCAACTACTAATACTCATAAATATTCTTTCGCTCGCCATGTGTCAAATCAATAAATTTGGGAGAAATACTACCCTCTAAGACTGTCGCGATCCCCTATACTTGTGGGTTATCAAGACCTTTTCTGGCATCATTTTCGGGGAGCATAGTTTTATTTGTTGAGTCACTTGGTAATTATATCTGTTGATCACTATGTGAAAGATGCTAAGGCCAAGATCATACCCTCTAAGACAAGGGGAGGTAAGGAACTACCATCACACTCTGCACTTGATTCACCTTCTGTTTTGAGTAGGCTTGCGACACCACCACCTGCTATTCAATATGATATGTCACAAATAATTGATGATGCCACTTCTGCTATGAATGAAACTTGTGATGATGCTAATACTATGCTTAATAAAATTGGCCACTAGGTGAATTTCTTGATGAACAACTTGCTAAAGTTAAAGAACTTGAAACTGATGAAAATTATGATTCACCTATTATACCTAGCTCTCCTACTAGAGTTGAAATGCCTAAGATACCTGATGGTTATGTTATTGATGGGGAGATAGCTAGAGAATTTCTTGCTTGTAATGTTATTGATGTTAAGAAATTACTCAGTAAACTGAAAGAAAAAGCTATGATAGAGAGAATGAAATATGATCCTAAGTTTGCTACTTCTCATATCTTTGTTACTTAAAAGGATTATGAATTCTCTGTCGATTCCGAGTTAATTACTTTGGTTGAATCTGATCCTTTTCATGGTTATGAAACTAAAACTTTTGTGGCAAACCTTACTAAATTGAATGATATAGCCACCTTATTTGCTCATGAGGAAAAGATTCGCTACTACTATATTCTTAAGTTATTTCCTTTCTCATTAAAGGGTGATGCTAAGAAATGGTTTAATACTCTTGCTCCTAATTGTGTGTGTAGTCCCTAGGATATGATTTATTACTTCTGTGAAAAATATTTTCCTGCTCATAAGAAACAAGCTGCCTTACAGGAAATATTTAACTTTGTGCAATTTGAAGAAGAGAATCTCCCTCAAGCTTGGGTGAGGCTTCTCTAATTATTTAATGCTTTGCCCGATCATCCTCTTAAGAAAAACAAAATACTTGATATCTTTTATAATGGACTAACTGATGCTTCTAGGGACTACTTAGATAGTTGTGTTGGTTGTGTTTTCAGGGAACGAACTGCTGGACAGGCTGGAGAACTATGGAATAATATGTTGAAAAATGCCGACGATTGGACACTTCCTGAACCACCACCTAAGCCAACTCCAAAGAAGAGAGGTATTCTATTCCTCAGTCTAGAAGATAGGCAAGAGGCAAAGAAATCTATGAAAGAAAAGGGTATAAAAGCTGAAGATGTTAAGAATCTACCACCTATTGAAGAAATACATGGACTCGATCTCGGAAGAAGCTCCCTCCCTCCCACGACGCTCCTGCGAGCGCCCGGGGGGAACCCTAGGCCGCCGCCTCCCCTCTCCTCCTCACTTTGTCCTCCTTCCTTGCCGCCGCCCAGCAGTGCAGTTCGGCCGGCATGGGCGGTGACGGGGCCTTCTTCTTCCCTCCGCACGAGATCCACGGCTGGCATGGGTCAGATGCTCATCTAGGGGCGTTGGCCTATGACGGGGGCTAGCGGCGCGGTGGTGCAACTCTAGGACGGCGGCGAGGGTGCCTGGTGGCGTCGTGGCGGTGGCTAGGTGGGCGTCTGCGACGCGGTGGCCGCGGCAATGTCAGATTCGGGCGTTGGCGGGCCGGTGCGCCTCCGGCCAAATCTGGTAGCGGCGGGCGTCACAGGGTTGCAGTGGAGGCCCATCTAGGGATCGGCATGGTGGGTCCTGCGGTGGCGTGGCTGCAGTCCCGTGGTCGGTCTGGTCTTCTCACGACGATAGCGGGACATGCTCCGACGGTGGTTCATCTGCGGCTGACTTGGGTGAGCTCCCTCCCTCTTCTATGGATTCTCTACGGGCTCGTCAGGGCGGGGTGGCTCCATGGTGCGGTGTGGGTGTGCACAGGGTCTACCTAAGGTGGCATGGGACTTTGGGAAGGGGGCAGGGTGCCCCCTCTGTTACAACTGGCGGCTACATTGGGTGGCTGCCAGAGTTCCCCTAGCCTAGATCTGGCTGCCGAGGCCACCAACTCTGCTAAGGTGTCGGCTTTGGGGTGAAAGGGTGGTCTTCTTCCCCTTTTCGGTCGGCCACATTGGTTTGGTGTATCCATGGATGACGGTTGGGCTCGGATGCCATGGCGGCGGCCCGGTTGGTGGAAGCCGGGGTGCTCATGGGCGGAGCACGCGGCTCGGACATTGTTCGGTCACCATGGCCGTGTGGGCGGCATGTTGAGTGGGGTGTGTCGTTCAATGGTGGTGTTGTGGTTGTCCGCAACCCAATCTAGTGACGGTGAGTGTTGGCTGGGATGAAAACCCGCTCTGTCTTGCCAGGCCATCGGCGGCGGTGTTCTGGCGTCATTCCCTTCTTGAAGGCGCCGCCACGGTGTCGACCCACAAGTATAGGGGATCAATCGTAGTCTCTCGATAAGTAAGAGTGTCGAACCCAACGAGGAGCAGAAGGAAATGACAAGTGGTTTTTAGCTAGGTATTTTCTGCAAGCACTGAAATAGTCGGTAACAAGTAGTTTGATAGCAAGATAATTTGTAACAAGCAAGTAACAGTGAAGATAAATAAAGTGCAGCAAGGTATCCCAATCCTTTTGTGGCAAAGGACATGCCAAAACGGTCTCTTATGATAAGCAAAGCGTTCTTGAGGGTACACGGGAATTTCACCATGTCACTTTCATCATGTTGGTTTGATTCGTGTTCGCTACTTTGATAATTTGATATGTGGGTGGACCGGTGCTTAGGTGATGTTCTTACTTGAACAAACCTCCTACTTATGATTAACCCCCTCTCAAGCATCCGCAACTACGAGAAAAGTATTAAGATGAAATCTAACCATAGCATTAAACTTTTGGATCCAAATCGGTCCCTTACGAAGTAGCGCATAAACTAGGGTTTAAGCTTCTATCACTCTAGCAACCCATCATCTAATAACTAATCCACAATGCATTCCCTTAGGCCCAAATATGGTGAAGTGCCATGTAGTCGACGTTAACATGACACCACTAAGGGAGTCACAACATACATATCATCAAAATATCGAACACATATCAAGTTCACATGATTACTTGCAACATGACTTCTCCCGTGACCTCAAGAACAAAAGAAACTACTCACAAATGATAATCATGCTCAAGATCAGAGGGGTATTAAATAGTATAATGAATCTGAACATATAATCTTCCACCAAATAAACCATATAGTAATCAACTACAAGATGTAATCAACACTACTAGTCACCCACAGGTGCCAATCTGAGGTTCCGGTACAAAGATTGAACACAAGAGATGAACTAGGGTTTGAGAGGAGATGGTGATGTTGAAGATGTCGATGGAGATTGGCCTCCCAAAGATGAGAGGGTCGTTGGTGATGACGATGGCGATGATTTCCCCCTCTGGGAGGGAAGTTCCCCAGGCGGAATCGCTCCGCCGGAGGGCAAAAGTGCTCCTGCCCAAGTTCCGCCTCGAGACGGCGGCGCTTTGTCCCGAAAGTTCCCTCCTGATTTTTTCTAGGTCAAAATGACCTATATACCAGAAGATGGGCATCGGAGGTGGGTCGTGCTGGGCACAACCCACCAGGGTGCACCGGGGGGGCCTGGCACGCCTTGGTGTCTTGTGCTCACCAGGTGGCCCCCCACCGGTAGTAATTTGCTCCAGTATTTTTTATGTATTCCAAAATAATTCTCCGTTAATTTTTAGCTCATTTGGGGATGTGCAGAATAGATAACTCTGACATAGCTTTTTCAGGTCCAGAATTCCAGTTGTCGACATTCCCCCTCTTTGTGTAAACCTTGCATATTATGAGAGAAAAGGCATTACAATTACTCCATAAAGCATTATTATGCATAAAATCATTATAAATACAGTAGGAAAACATGATGCAAAATGGATGTATCAACTCCCCCAAGCTTAGACCTCGATTGTCCTCAAGCGAAAAACTGAAATCGAGAAACATGCCCACATGCTTACAGAGAGAGGTGTCGATAAAAACAAAATACGGACATAGAAGCATCATGCTTCTTATTATAACAGCAAGGAACTTTAATATAAACTTTATCACAAAACTTTTATCATATAACTTCTCATGAATAAGTAGCAATTCATCACAACATTGAAGTATAAAGCATAAACTCTATTGAAAACCAACAAACTATGTTCTCAGTCAACTTTGCAACTACAATTCATCATATTTTCAGGAAGGGTCACGTGTCGGAGCCTTTAGGCAAGTCCACATACTCAACCATCATTTAACCTTCTATGATTGCTAACACTCACAGCATACCCATGAACAAAAAAATTCAACCGGACACATAGAAAGATAGGGGCTTGTAGTTTCGCCTCCCAACGTATTCACCTCAGGGGTGATGTCAACAATAATAACTCATGCCCACTCATATCTAACTGGATATATGTGCCTAGATCTTTCCTCACCACATGATGCTTGCAAAAAGAGAAAAATAAAAAGGAATAGGGGAGAATACTTTGACTCTTGCATAAAAGTAAATACATAGAAGTAAAAGATAGGCCCTTCACGGAGGGAAGCAGAGGTTGCCATGCGGTTTTTGTTTGTATGCCAAACCCCTTAATTCAAAAGAACGTCATGTTGTATTGCCCCTTATGATAGCAACCTTTATTATGTAGTTTGTTGCTTTTATTTTTTTGCCATCACAAGTTCGTACAACGCTCAATTTTCTCCTACACTAAATGATCCAACACATTTAGAAGCATTTTTTATTGCTTTATTGCACCGATGACAACTTACTTGAAGGATCTTACTCAATCCATAGGTAGGTATGGTGGACTCTCAAAATAAGATTTTGGGTTTAAGGGTTTAAGGATGCACAAGTAGTATCTCTACTTAGTGCGCAGTTTTTGGCTAGCAAAGATATTGAGCAAGCACCACATGTTGAAGGATCTATGACAATATAACTTCTATGTGAATATGAACAAACATAAATCATTACGTTGTCTTCCTTGTCCAACGTCAACAATTTTGACACATAATATTTAATGAGGGCTCACAATCATAAAAGATGTCCATGATAGTGTATTTGCATGTGAATCTTCTCTTACCTTATTAATTCTTTCATGAATTGCATTATTGACCAATGCTATGTTTGCCAATCTCCAATAAATTTAACCACTTATACTTTTCCTCATGTGATGTCATTACTTACCATAAGATTAGCATATGGTCTTTTTTATTTATTTTCCTTTCTTTTTATTGGAACATAAGAGTAAAGAAACAAAACTCAAACTACTCTTTATTATATATCTCACACACGATTACATAGATAGATAGATCACTAAGCAAGCACTTGAAACCTCATGGTGGTGGTGATACGATACCGGGACACCTCCCCCAAGCTTGGCACAAGCCAAGGGGAGTGCCCATACCATGAACTCAAGTCTCCTTTGTTGGGGGAGATGATGATGGTGGTGGTGATGAAGTAGTAACGAGCTTATCCCCCGGCTTCCATGGCAGCGGTTCACCATCATAAGAAGAAGCACGAGTCTCACGAGGCCTGCAACTGGTAGCTAAACTCATACCTTTAAATCTCGCCTCATATTCAAAGACTTGATTTTGGAGATCATAGATTTGGCTTTGCAGAAAATTGATTTGCTCATTGAAGGTGAAGACGATGTCCTTCATGGACCGGCCATCCACCTTGTGATCACGGGTGAACCCTGTAATCATAAGGTGATTGGCACTGAGCCCACGTTCCACCATCCCCTTGCACTTGAAGACCTCTTGTTCCATGGCTTCGAGCCTAGCCTCCACGCTTCCCGTCCTCTTGGGCCCCTGGACGTTCATGTGGATCACCCCCTCATGCATCTCAATGGCTTGAGGGTGCTGCATCACCTCCCGCAAATACGGGTTGATGAAGTTCTCGAAGAACTTGTCCTTGGAGGAGCTCAAAGTGGCCATGGTGATCTAGATATGTCAGAAAATAGCAAGAAAGAAGAATAGAAGATTTCTCCGTGATGCGGAGGTCAATACGTTTGGGGGGTATATAAAGATTTTTTTTTATCTTGGGAAACAAGCAAACGAGAGGAAAATGGAGTCGGGAAGGTTCCCGAGGTGGGCACAACCCACCTGGGCGTGCCAGGCAAGCCAGGCGCGCCCTGGTGTCTTGTGCCCTCCTCGGTTGCCTTCCTGGTTGTTTCTTATTTTTCTAATTTTTGTAATATTCCAAAACTGACAAAAAATATTTTTGCGGATTTTTCGGAGTCCGTTTACTTACCGTATCACGTACCTCCTCTTTTTTAGGATTCTGTAGTGTTCCGGAAGGTTTCTTTTATGTGTTCCTTCGATGTCATGGTTTCAATAATATTGCTTTCAACATTAATATGCGTACCAGAGATATAGTGTTTAATTCTTTGCCCATTGACCACCTTCGGGTTAGTACCTTCAGCATTATTAATCTTGATAGCTTAGAGCGATAAACCTCCTCGATAATATATGGTCCTTCCCACTTAGAGAGAAGTTTTCCTGCAAAGAATCTAAAACGAGAGTTGTACAAAAGAACATATTCTCCAACTTTAAATTCTCGCTTTTGGATTCTTTTGTCATGCCATCTTTTAACTTTTTCTTTAAATAGTTTGGCATTTTCAGAAGCTTGGGTTCTCCATTCATTTAATGAGCTAATATCAAATAACCTCTTTTCACCGGCAAGTTTGAAATCATAGTTGAGTTCTTTAATTGCCCAATAAGCTTTATGTTCTAACTCAAGAGGCAAATGACAAGCTTTGCCATAAACCATTTTATAGGGAGACATACCCATAGGATTTTTATATGTTGTTCTGTAGGCCCAAAGTGCATCATCCAATTTCTTAGACCAATTCTTTCAGGACCTATTAATAATTTTTTGTAATATTAGTTTTATTTCTCTGTTGTTAAGTTCAACTTGACCACTAGATTGAGGATGATAAGGTGATGCAATTCTATGGTTAACATCATATTTAGCAAGCATTTTACGGAAAGCACCATGAATAAAGTGTGAACCACCATCAATCATTAAATATCTAGGGAGTCCAAACCTTGGGAAAATAACTTCTTTAAGCATTTTAATGGAAGTGTTATGATCAGCACTACTAGTTGGAATAGCTTCTACCCACTTAGTAACATAATCAACAGCAACCAAAATATGTGTATACCCATTAGAGGAAGGAAAAGGTCCCATATAATCAAAACCCCAAACATCAAATGGTTCAACAGCAAGTGAATAATTCATAGGCATTTCTTGAAGCTTACCTATATTACCAATTCTTTGACATTCATCACAAGATAAAACAAACTTACGGGCATCCTTGAAGAGAGTAGGCCAATAAAAACCAGATTGCAATACCTTGTGAGCAGTTCTATCTCCCGCATGATGCCCTCCATAAGCTTTAGAGTGACATTTCTGTAGGATTTGTTCATGTTCATGCTCAGGTACACAACGTCTAATAATACCATCTACTCCTTCTTTATAAAGATGTGGGTCATCCCAAAAGTAATGTCTTAAATGATAGAAGAATTTTTTTCTTTTGTTGGTATGTGAAACTAGGTGGTATGTATTTAGCAACAATATAGTTAGCATAGTCAGCATACCAAGGAGTATTATGAGAGACATTTATTGCAGCTAGTTGTTCATCAGGAAAGCTATCATCAATAGGTAGTGGGTCATCAAGAATATTATCTAACCTAGACATGTTATCAGCTACGGGGTTCTCAGCTCCTTTTCTATCAGTAATATGTAAATCAAATTCTTGCAGCAAAAGAACCCACCTAATGAGTCTAGGTTTAGCATCTTTCTTTTCAATAAAATATTTAATAGCAGCATGATCAGCGTGAACAATTACTTTGGAATCAACAGTATAAGATATGAATTTGTCACAAGCAAACACAACTGCTAAAAATTCTTTTTCAGTAGTAGCATAATTTCTTTGGGCACTGTCTAGAGTTTTGCTAGCATAATGAATAACATTTAATTTCTTATCAACTCTTTGTCCTAGAACAGCACCAACACATAATCACTAGCATCACACATAATTTCAAAAGGCAAGTTCCAATCAGGTGGTTGAACAATAGGTGCAGAAGTTAAGGCTTTCTTAAGTGTTTCAAAGGCTTCTACACAATCATCATCAAAAACAAATGGAACATCCTTTTGTAAAATATTTGAAAGAGACCTAGAAATTTGGAGAGAAGTCTTTAATAAACCTCCTATAGAAACCAGCATGACCAAGGAAACTACAAATACCTTTAATATCTTTAGGACATGGCATTTTCTCAATTGCATCAACTTTAGCTTTATCCACCTCAATACCTCTTTCAGAAATTTTATGCCCCAAGACAATACCTTCATTAACCATAAAGTGGCACCTCTCCCAATTCAAGACAAGATTAGTTTGCTCACATCTCTGCAAAACTCGATCAAGGTTGCTCAAGCAATCATCAAAAGAAGTTCCATAAACAGAAAAATCATCCAAAACCTCAACAATCTTTTCACAAAAATCAGAGAATATAGCAGTCATACATCTTTGAAAGGTAGCAGGTGCATTGCATAAACCAAAAGGCATACGTCTATAAGCATAAGTTCCAAAAGGGCAAGTAAAGGTAGTTTTCTCTTGATCAGGTTGTGACACGGGTATTTGAGAAAAAACAGAATATCCATCCAGAAAACAAAAGTGTGTGTGCTTAGATAATCTTTCCAGCATTTGATCAATAAAAGGCAAAGGGTAATGATCTTTTCTAGTTGCTTTATTTAATTTTCTAAAATCAATTACCATTCTATAACCAGTAACAATTCTTTGTGGAATAAGTTCGTTTTTATCATTAGGAACAACGGTAATACCTCCCTTCTTGGGGACACAATGAACGGAACTTACCAATCTACTATCAGCTATGGGATAGATTATACCTGCTTCCAGAGGTTTTAATATTTCAGTTCTTACCACTTCTTTCATCTTAGGATTCAAACATCGTTGATGATCAACAACGGGTTTAGCATCAGGTTCCATATTAATCTTGTGCTGGCAGAGAGTGGGACTAATGCCCTTAAGATCTTCAAGAGTATATCCAATGGCAGCACGGTGCTTCTTCAGAATTTTCAATAATCTTTCTTCATCATGTTCTGAAAGGTTAGCATTAATAATAACAGGATATATCTTTTTCTCATCGAGATAAGCATATTTCAAAGTGTCAGCCAATTCTTTTAATTCAAACATAGGATCACCTTTAGGTGGAGGAGGACCTCCTAGAGTTTCAATAGGCAAATTGTGTTTGAGCAGAGGTTGTTGTTCAAAGAAAATTTTATCTATTTCATTTCTTTCATGCATATGCATATCATTTTCATGGTCTAGCAAATATTGTTCTGGTGGATCAGTAGGGGGCACGACAATAGAAGCAAGACCAATTATTTCATCCTTACTAGGTAATTCTTTCTTATGTGGTTGTCTACTAAACTTGGAGAAATTAAACTCATGAGACTCATTACCAAAGCTAACACCAATAGTTTGTTTTTCACAATCTTATTTAGCATTCATGGTGTTCAAGAAAGGTCTACCAAAGATAACGGGACAAAAATCATCTTGTGGGGAACCAAGAACTAGAAAATCAGTAGGGTATTTTATTTTCCCACATAAGACTTCAACATCTCTAACAATCCCAAGTGGTGTGATGGTGTCTCTATTAGCAAGTTTAATAGTAACATCTATGTCTTCTATTTCAGCGGGTGCTATGTCATTCATAATTTCTTGGTATAAGGTAAAAGGAATAGCACTCACGCTAGCACCTAAGTCACATAAACCATGATAATAATGATCTCCTATTTTAACTGAGACAACAGGCATGCCAACAACAGGTCTATGTTTATCTTTTTCATCGGGTTTGGCAATTCTAGCAGCATCATCGCAGAAGTAAATAACATGCCCATCAATATTTTCTACCAGGAGATCTTTAACCATAGCAACACTAGGTTCTACTTTAATTTGTTTAGCAGGTTTAGGTGCTCTAATATTACATTTGCAAACCACAGTTGAAACCTTAGCATGTTCCTTTATCCTAACAGGGAAATGTGATTTTTCAATATAAGCAGTAGGCACAACTGGATCAACATTGTAAATAATAGTTTCATCTTTAACTTTGACTGGTTCTTTGGTTTCTTCTTTAATAGGGAGATGATATTTAAACCACTTATCCTTAGGTAGATCAACATGAGTAGCAAAAGATTCACAAAAAGAGGCTACTATCTCAGAGTCAAGTCCATATTTAGTGCTAAACTTATGAAAAGCATCGGTATTCATAAAAGATTTAACACAATCAAATTCAAGCTTAATACCTCACTCTTTACCTTCATCGAGTTCCCAATCTTCAGAGTTGCATTTAATTCTTTCTAAAAGATCCCACCTGAATTCAATAGTCTTCTTCATAAAAGAACCAGTACAAGAAGTATCGAGCATGGATCGATCATGAGAAAGCCGAGCATAAAAATTCTGAATAATAATTTTTCTGTAGAGCTCATGATTGGGGAATGAATATAAAATTGACTTAAGCCTCCCCCAAGCTAGAGCGATACTTTCTCCTTCACGAGGCCAAAAATTATATATATAATTCCGATCACGATGAACTAGATGCATAGGATAAATTTTTTGGTGAAATTCCAATTTCAATCGATTCCAGTTCCAAGATCCAATATCATCGCATAGCCTATACCATGTCAATGCTTTTCCCTTCAAAGATAAATGAAAAACCTTCTTCTTAGCTTCATCTCCGGATAAACCTGCAAGCTTAAATAATCCATGAATTTCATCCACATATATCAAGTGCATATCAGGATTTTCAGTTCCATCTCCTACATAAGGATTAGCTAGCAGTTGTTCTATCATACCCGAAGGAATTTCATAACCAATATTTTCAGTAGGTGCAGTAGGTTGAGGGGCAACTAATTGTGCTTCTGTTCGAGGTGAAGATACCCCGAACAATCCCCTCAAAGGATGGTTCTCCATAGTAACAAGTGACAATAAATTTCAGCACATAGTAATAATTTTTCCTTACCAATTCCCACTTACCAAGAGCGCTTCACTCCCCGGCAACAGCGCCAGAAAAGAGTCTTGATGACCCACAAGTATAGGGGATCAATCGTAGTCCTTTCGATAAGTAAGAGTGTCGAACCCAACGAGGAGCAGAAGGAAATGACAAGTGGTTTTCAGCTAGGTATTTTCTACAAGCACTGAAATAGTCGGTAACAAGTAGTTTGATAGCAAGATAATTTGTAACGAGCAAGTAACGGTGAAGATAAATAAAGTGCAGCAAGGTAGCCCAATCCTTTTGTGGTAAAGGACAGCAAAGCGTTCTTGAGGGTACACGGGAATTTCACCATGTCACTTTCATCATGTTAGTTTGATTCATGTTTGCTACTTTGATAATTTGATATGTGGGTGGACCGGTGCTTAGGTGATGTTCTTACTTGAACAAACTTCCTACTTATGATTAACCCCCTCGTAAGCATCCGCAACTACGAGAAAAGTATTAAGATGAAATCTAACCATAGCATTAAACTTTTGGATCCAAATCGGTCCCTTACGAAGTAGCGCATAAACTAGGGTTTAAGCTTCTGTCACTCTAGCAACCCATCATCTAATAACTACTCCACAATGCATTCCCTTAGGCCCAAATATGGTGAAGGGCCATGTAATCGACGTTCACATGACACCACTAAGGGAATCACAACATACATATCATCAAAATATCAAACACATATCAAGTTCACATGACTACTTGCAACATGACTTCTCCCGTGACCTCAAGAACAAAAGTAACTACTCACAAATGATAATCATGCTCAAGATCAGAGGGGTATTAAATAGCATAATGGATCTGAACATATAATCTTCCACCAAATAAACCATATAGTAATCAACTACAAGATGTAATCAACACTACTAGCCACCCACAGGTACCAATCTGAGGTTCCGGTACAAAGATTGAACACAAGAGATGAACTAGGGTTCGAGAGGACATGGTGCTATTGAAGATGTTGATGGAGATTGGCCTCCCAAAGATGAGAGGGTTGTTGGTGATGACGATGGCGATGATTTCCCCCTCCAGGAGGGAAGTTCCCCCGGTGGAATCGCTCCGCCGGAGGGCAAAAGTGCTCCTGCCCAAGTTCCACCTCGAGACGGCGGCGCTTTGTCCCGAAAGTCCCCTCCTGATTTTTTTCTAGGTCAAAATGACCTATATACCAGAAGATGGGCACCGGAGGTGGGCCGTGCCAGGCACAACCCACCAGGGTGCGCCTGGGGGCCTGGCGCGCCCTGGTGTCTTGTGCACACCAGGTGGGCCCCCTCCGGTAGTTATTTGATGCAGTATTTTTTATATATTCCAAAATAATTCTCCATAAATTTTCAGCTCATTTGGAGATGTGCAGATTGGTAACTCTGACATAGCTTTTTCAGGTCCAGAATTCCAGCTGCTGGCATTCCCCCTCTTTGTGTAAACCTTGCATATTATGAGAGAAAAGGCATTAGAATTACTCTATAAAGCATTATTATGCATAAAACATTATAAATAATAGTAGGAAAACATGATGCAAAATGGACGTATCACGCGGCATCTCATTTGTCGACGTGGTGCTCTGGGGGAAACCCTAATCCTTGGATTGGGCGGTGGCGACACTACGGTGTCGTTCCCTTACTGAAGGCGCCGCCTTGGAGCCCATTGTTCGCCATACACGGCTTCTCCTCTTCGCGGTGGCTCACCCATGGTTGAGGGCCCCGACAACTTCGTAGTAGTGCTTAGTGTTTCATCTGATGTTTTACTTGGAGTTTGTTGGGGTGGTGTTGCTATTTTCAGCGTCTTTGTATCCAGCCATGTGTGTGTGGTGTGGTGTGCGTGTAGCGACCCGACCCGGTAAGGATCAAAGTCTCTGTGCTTACCGTGCTAGTCCCTGGATCGACTTGCTACCACACACAGTACTCGCTGAAATAACAGAAATAACACACATCTCTTTATTACATCGATAGTCTAGGAGCAATACAATTTTATTACAAGATGTGGCATAATGCCAAATAAGACAAAAACTGCAGAAGCAAAGTAGTAAATAAGTACATCAACTCCACGAGCAAAAGCTGAGTGTAGAACATCGACCTATCGCACCTTACTCTTCGTCGAATATATCTGCAACGTGATAAGTTGCATCCATATAGGTCAGTACATTGAATGTACTGGCAAGTCACATCATGAGTATAATGAACCTATTTGTACATGCATTTTGGCTGGTGGAAAGCTCTAAGTTTAATTTTGCATAAAGCTAGTTTTTTCCTATTGTAAAAGATATTATTCTACTACTACAAAATAGCAAAAGATTGAGATGGCAACCCCAACTCAATCCATTCCCAAAGTTCCATTTAAACCCAACTGATTTAATTAAGGGTGATGAGATCTCCCGACATTTCCACTACTAGATGCTCAAGACGTCCGTAACCGGTGACACGACTAATCGATTAGGTTGACACTCTGCAGAGGCTGCGCACTTTTCCCCACAAGACTCGACCACATCAATGATCGGAAGATCTAGACATAGTCTTTCAAAAGTATTCCCTCTTAACCCACGGATAGGCCAGTACACCTACTCATTCTACATCTGCTAGCCTATCCCAGAAGAGGTCACACTATCTACTCAGCTAAGCCAGAGCCCATAATGGCTTGTGGCTGCACACGTAAGCTTCTAGACATGAAAATACGTTTGATCCCTTTGATCCTAAGAGGACGGACCACTAGTGGTGCACCACCATGGATTTCCCATGCATGCTCCCACTGCACTTCGCCACCATTCAAACCAATTTCCGCCCAAGTAGTTCATTTAAAAGTCTTGTTCCTGATTACTACTTTGTTACTCAAGTCTCGCCATGAACACTCCCCAATCCACGTCTACATTAGCGAGGCAAAATAAACTTACACGGTGATGACAAAGGTTGTATAGTTCAGACCTACCTCAAATAAACTACTAGGTAAAAGCATAGCCATCCGGCATAAAATTCCTACCATGCAATCCTACCACAAAGGACTAAGTGCATACATAAAAACATAGGTAAATAAAAGTATGGTCAAATGTGAACTTGCCTTGGTATTGCTGGTTCAACTCTAAACATTGATAATATTATGCTTCGCACTCGGATAATCTATCGCAAAGTAAATAAACATACATAAACAATCATTTCAGAGAACCAAAATAACATGCAACATAAAAGCCTTGAAAAAACCAAATTGAAATCCAACACACTTAACTATCACATAAATTTTCCTAAGTGCAAAAACAACATGTGACAAATGGTTCAAAATGTGATGTGAACTAAAGTGCATACATGGCATATAAGTGAAACTATCATGGACAGATTCTAATTGTGTGACAAAAAAGTGTGACAATGGTTCAAGTTATAGGATTTGGCTACGGTGACAAAGTGCAAAAAGAATTAACTCAATCGGAGCTACGGTTTTGGAGATATGGCCAAAAAGAGTTCAAATTTAAATCTGAATAAATTTCAAATTTGCAATAATTAAAAGTTTGCAAAGATGGGTTCTCTGGATAGATTTAATCGATATGAATGTTTTTCCGCTGGTTTCGTCTAATTTGGATCCACGGTTAAAAAGTTGTGGTTAAACGAAGTTTAGGGGGCAATCTGAAAAAAAACTGCTACAAAAGTCTCTTGCCACGTGATGGATTCCTACTGGCCGAAAAGTTATCCGCTGCGTAGTTAAACGACGGACGGCCGACAAGTAATAAAAACGATGTGCGATGGCTAACTAAAAAAACAAAAATGACCGACTCGGTTTAAAATAAAACCCCCGGTTAACCGCATACCGGTTCGCTAAAAAAAACAACTATGATCTAATCTGGGCGGTCCATGCTAGATCGAATGGGCGAGAGCGGCCGGGGCTTACAGCGGGCAGCAGGCAGTGTCGACAACGAGCAGGGGATGGCGGCATGGGTATCGGGTAATGTCGGGGAGGCGGCTACGGCGGCTTCTGGCGGCGGAGAAGTAGACGAAGGGGACCGGCGCGTCGAGGGCGTCCCAAAGGAGGTGACGGCGTGCGTCGGTGTCGTCTGGACGGGTGGAGGAAGGGGCGGCGGCCTTCGGTGCTCCGGTGGGGTCGGTGTCATTGGTGCAGGTGCTCCGGCGAACCTAGGAGCAAAATGAAAGTATCAAAGAGATGCACCTCGACGCGGGAAGTAGAATGACAGAAAGACGGAGGCCGTGGTGGCTTACTGGCGATGGAATCCTCCAGCGAGGAAGCTCCGGTTGGCGAGATGCAACCGACGACAACGAGTAGTAGGAGCAACGTGGGACGATGCGGGAAGGCGAGATTGAATGAGGGGGGTCTGGGGTTTTTATAGGCGAGGCTACGAGCACTGCTGGGCTGCGGATAAGCCTCATCCGCGAGAGAGCGGAGCGGCGGTTGTGGGTGAGCGCGGCGAGGATGTTTATCCCGAGGGGCTGCGGGAGGTTGAAGATAGACTGGGGCCGAGCCCCACGCATCAGCGGCAGTGGCGGGAGAGGGGGAGAGGCGGGCGGCTGGCGCGAAAGTGTTTCGGCGCCCAGACGGGCCGTGGGCCGAAAGGCCGAGCAGACCGGTTCGTGTGCCCCTAGCCTGGTGTTGTGTGTGTGCGTGTGTTTGTTTTTTTTAACAGAGAACAAAAGTGGCCCTAAACCAATTCAAATGAATTACTAAAATTACAACAAAAATTCCTAAATTTATTATGGAATAAATAGAGCATAATGAACATTAATTTAAGCACAAAAAGTTTTGAAAATATTTCCCTAATGCAATTAATGCACTTTTGGCAAATAAAATAAATACCAAATAAACTCCAAAAACTCCAAATGATATTCTAATGAATTTTCCAACTCTTTATAATTGAGGAAGTCATCTTATCCCCTCTCTTTTATTTTTTCTCGAGTTGAAAATTATTTGAATATTCCAGAAAAAATCCAAAATGCAATAAAATATGATACGCATTGAATGATTCTATTAACATCCAAATTTAATAAAATTGGGATGTTACAAACCTACCCCCCCCCCCCCTTAAGATGAATCTCGCCCTCGAGATTCGGGTTGGCCAGCAAAAAGGTGTGTATGGTCCTACCTGAGATCTTCTTCTCGCTCCCAAGTAGCTTCTTCCTCGGTGTGGTGACTCCTCTGAACCTTGCAGAACTTGATGATCTTGGTACAAGTGATTCTCTCTGCAGTCTCAAGAATCTTCACAGGCTTCTCCTCATAAGTCAGATCGCTCTCCAACTAAATTGCTTCCAGTGGCACTATATCTCTCAAAGGAATATCTGCCATCTCTGCATGACACTTTGTCGGTGCAACAAACCCCAGGTGTGTTGACCAGACTGTACACAGGCTCGAGAACAAGGTTGCAGCATCCGCGACCAGACCAAGCAGAAGAGATCAGCTCTTTGAGAAATCAAAGGGCGGATCAACAAGACCAAGACCAACCAAAGGAGCAAGATACTACTAAGGAAAAACCTCCCTTGCTGGGCAAGCGAGCCTGGCGGGGACGAGGTTGCCCCGAAGACAAGTCTCAAGATTGCCCCGGCAGGCTTGCCGGGGACGCCGAGGGCGGATTACCCCGCCAAGGCTCCACCGCTCCACCTCACAGCAATGCAAGTCATCGATCGGTGCGGTGTCGAGCTCCCAAGTGGCTAAGTGGTCGTTATTTGGCACGTGGCAGCCGCTTCCAGAGGAAATCACCTCCAAATGACACCCGTCCAGGGACGTGTCACGCAGGCAGGCGAGAAGGTGGCCGAACGGCACGGCAAGGCTTGCTGGGCTACGCTACAATGTGACACTAAGCGGTGCATTTAATGCGCTCTGTCCTGTCTGCAGAGTTAGGTATGATAGCACTGTTTGCTATCTAATCAGTACGCAATGACTGATTTGCCATTGTGGTGACCCCTTGATCTATAAAAGGAGGGCCATGGCAACCTTAGAAAGGATTCGGACCCTTGTACACTCATACACGCGTAGCTGCTCTCACCCCGAGGCGACCTTGCCGGGCTAGAGCGCTGCGTGTCCACCATGGTCCTCTCATCAATCCACCAAAGCAGGAGTAGGGTTTTACGCCTCGCGGCAGCCCGAACCTGGGTAAAACTGCCCGTGTGATCGCTGTCGTGCTGCTCCGTGCCCTCAGCTCTTTGTGCAATGCGTCCTTCCCCCCTGCCGAACCACAAGGGGCCGATGGCCCCATAGGTGGCCGTGTTTTCCCACGACATCTTTGGCGCGCCAGGTAAGGGGAAGCACTTGTGTGAACCCGAGAGTACAAGCAGCGCGTCATCTTCATCATCATTCTCTTCATCGATAGCTTCATCATCCATGGCGCCCAAGAAGAAACCCGGTGCCGCAGCTCACCCGTCCACCTCGAAGGCCCCTTCGCACGCGGCCGCCGGCGCCGTGGGGGCTACGGGGACGTGGACGCTGCGGGGGACGTGGCCGGCGCAGGCGGCGTTGTCACCACCTCACCTATGGCCGAAACGGGAACAGGAGCCACCGTAGAAGGACAGCGCCAACAACATCCCAGCGGCCACGCTCCACAAGGTGCGGGAGGGTAGATCATCCTGTCCGCGCCTCTCCACCCCACCGGAGGACGCAACCACAGTGGTGGCGCTCGCCCTGGAGCGAACCGCAACCCTCTGGCCGCCCCCGCTGCGGGTACGGTCGCAGGGCACGCGCCACCCCCGGGACGGGATGGCCAAGCCGATGCGCCGAACGGAGCCACCGATCCCCAAGCACATCCACCTCGTCACCACGCCACCCTGGCGACTGTCTCATGGCGACGAGAGCACGGCGCTGCCATTACAGGCACCGTCAGAAGCCAGGCAATGTTGCAGTCTACGTCATCGTCTATGCCGAGCACTGCTTCGAAGGTCATGGCTCGGGCCCAACTCCTGTTAAGATTTCCGTCGGCGGCCAATCAGATGGATGAGTGGAGAGCCACCATTCAGAGCCTGATTGGTTTCGCCGAGGCGAGAGGATCACAGTGAGCGGGCCCGTCACGGCCTCCGCAGGCGGCGACAACGGCCCGAGCCGCTGGCCGTACCGAAGGGGCCACCCCCACGGTGCAATCCCCTCCGCGGCAGCCAGCGCAGGGGCCGCAGCCAAAGCCACGCGACCAAGAACCCGACGACATATCGATGGCTTCGTCCGATCCTCGAGCATGACGAGACCAGCAGCGAGTCCTGGAAGACAGGCGGAAGGAAGATGCGCGCTTCACCATCAAACGACGTCGCGAAAGCCAACACCAGTCTTATAGGCGCAATGGCCCCGATATCGACGAGCCCACGCCAGGTGAAGGTGGGTACCTACCTTTCGAGGTTAGGTGCCCCGCCTTCACTCGCGAGCTGCGGCAAGTCTGTTGGCCATCTGCTCGCACATTCAAGCCAGAAATACCAGAGAAGTACGATGGAAGATTGAACCCGGCAGAGTTCTTGAGCATCTACACCATCGATGTTCAAGCTGCCGGGGGAAGAGACGAGAAGGTGTTTGCCAACTACTTCCCTTTGGCACTCAAGCCAAATGTGAGGTCTTGGCTGATGCACTGCCAAAGAATTCCATCTCGACCTGGGCTGACCTGTGCCATGAGTTTGTTGGCGCCTTCACGGGCGGCCATCAAGAACCAGGGCAGCCCAGCGACTTGCATCTCCTTCCACAGAAGGAAGGAGAGAGTCTGTGGAAGTACATGCAGAGGTTCAGCTGGGTGCACAGGAATATTCCAGACATCCACCCGGCAGCTGTGATAGTCGCGTTCCAGTCCAATGTGCGCAACCGCCGGATAGGTTCTAAAATGAACGTTTGGTTGCCCAAGACTGTGAATGAGCTATACACTCTGGTGGATAAGTGTGCCCGAGTAGAAGAGGGGAGATGACTCCCCGGTGAAGAAGATGGCGTCGACATCAACTCAGAGGACGACGACGATGCCACCAACTAGAAGAAGAAGAACAAGAAGAGCAACAAGAAGCGCAAGGATAAAGCGGTGATGACCGTTGAAGGATCGAGTGCACCTAGTACCGGCAAGAAGGCCAAGACCGAGGTTCCCGGCAAGGAAGCTCCCGCGTGCACTGATTGCCGGGAGTCACGGCTGCCGAGAAGGCTGGGAAGGGTGATGGGCCGTATTGCAAGATCCATTGGACCAAGGGCCACGATCTTCAGGAGTGTCATCAGGTTGAGCAACTCGTCAAGAAGCAGAGGGCTGAGCACGAGAAGCGTGATAAGGAGAAAGACCAAGATGGCGCAGGCAGGAAGGGCCGAGGTGGCAGAACAGGTCGCCCCGGCAAGGCTCCTCAGTATCAGGGGAAACCCGCCAAAGGCCGTGAGAAGAAGGACTGCGAGGACGAGAGTGACGAAGGAGATGAAGAAGAAACCAGCGAGCAGGAGTTCCAGAAAGCCACTGACGCCCTATGCATTGACGGGGGTGCATCTTTGCACTCCTCTCACCGCCAACTTAAAAAGTGGGCGCGTGAGGTCAATGCCGTGGAGCCAGCAGCAGATTCTCGGAAGCTGCTTAAGTGGTCCCGCACGCCCATCATCTTTAATGAGGAGGATCACCCTGACCGTACTACCGTGGTAGGGTGTTTGCCGTTGTTGGTTTCACCAACCATCCGCAACCTCAAGGTCACAAAGATGTTGGTTGACGGCGGGGCCGGGTTGAATCTGATTTCTCCGAAGGTCATTAGCAAACTCCAGATAGCAGATGAAGAGCTCAAGGTTATTGGTACGTTTCAAGGGATCAACCCCGGCAGGAGTCGTCCTAAGGGGAAGATCACACTGCCGGTAACATTCGGGGGGGGGGGGAGTTAAACTACCGGACTGAGAAGATCGTGTTTGATGTGGTTGACCTCCCCCTGCCGTACAATGGAATCCTTGGTCGCCCTGCCCTGGCCAAATTCATGGCGGTATCCCACTATGCTTACAACACATTGAAGATGCCAGGGCCAATGGGCGTCATTTCCATTCCATCAGACAAGAAAGACGCAATCATATGCGTGGACAAGATGTACCGGGAAGCAGTCGCTGCAGAGGCCGCGAAAGCTACTACTCCCGCCAAGGAAAGCAAGAAAAAGAAGAAAGCCAGCAAGGAATCCGGGAAGTGTACCTCTTCGGAGTGCGCTGCGCCTGTTGATGACTTGCCGGAGAGTTCCAATAGCAAGAGATCCAAGGCTGTTGCACCCGCTGTGAAGAAGGTCCCGGCAGGGCTGGCTGGCACTGATGGTACGTTTACCATCAGTGCCACCCTCGATGACAAATAGGAAAGTGTGCTCATTGCCTTCCTGCGGGCGAATGTCGACGTGTTTGCTTGGCAACCATCTGACATCCTCGGTGTTCCCAGGGAGGTAATCAAGCACCACCTTGCTGTCTGCCCACATGCCCGGCCCGTCAAGCAGAAGGTCTAGAAGCAAGCTTTGGAGCAGTAGCAGTTTATTGCCGAGGAGGTCAAGAAACTCGAGGCAGCTGGTTTGGTTAGAGGAGTATTGCATCCAACGTGGTTAGCAAATCCAGTGGTGGTGCGCAAGGCGAATGGGAAATGGAGGCTTTGCATAGATTTCACAGATCTAAACAAAGCATGCCCGAAGGACCCATTCCCCTTGCCACGCATCGACCAGATTGTGGATTCCACCTCCGGCTCTGACTGCTTTCCTTCCTGGATGCCTACTCTGGATACCACCAGATCTTCATGTCCAAGGAAGGCGAAGAGAAGACCGCGTTCATAACCCCATGTGGCACGTACTGTTTTGTACGGATGCCCTTCGGGTTGAAGAGCGCTGAATCCACTTTTGCACGAGCAGTACAGATTGGCTTTGAGTCCCAGCTGCACAGAAATATTGAAGCCTACATGGATGATATAGTGGTCAGAACCAAGGACAGAATGACTCTCATTCAGGATTTGGAAGAGACCTTTGCAAATCTGCGTAGGATCAACTTGAAGCTTGTAAGTGCATCTAGTGCCCCTTAGTGATTTTGGTGTATTGAAGACTTATAGGTTAAGGGTCTAATGTGTTTGTGAGTGTACACAGGTCTATAAGTCTATGAGGAGTTTGTTAATTACGATGAATGTCGACCCCTAAAAATGAATGTCTTCAACTGAAGACTTTGGTTTTCTTGAAGACTTTGAATGTGAAGAAATTGGTGTGACCCTGAAGACTTGATATTCATGCGAGGATTATGAAGCGTGAAGACTTTTGTTTTCATAGTTTCATTTTCTTCTTCTTGAGTCATAGGAAACACCGTACTATTAAAGGGGGTCGAGGTAAAACTAAGGAAAAATTTCCAAGTGATGCTCAACTCAAAATCCTACACCTACCCAATCCTTTCGAGTGAAGCCATTGGAAATCTCATACAGTTTAGTCAAGTTCTTCAGTGACAGAGACGAAGTTCTTCTGTTCTCTGAGGAATTTGTTCTGACTGAGTAGTTAGGAATTCGCCAGTGTGGATTGCCTACAAGTGAGGTACATGATAGCCCTGAGGAATTTGATACTCAAATTTCCGACCGTTGCTGTGCTACGCGCCAGCTGTCCAAATATCCTACCCACCTAACGGTCATATCATTGAAGGGCATTTATGTCTTATCATGTCAAGTTGCTCCCTAGGCTATAAATAGCCGCCCCCTTCAACCACTAGTTGGTTGGCTGCTCCGAGAGATAGATTGACACTTGTCATTTAGAGCATCCCATCCTCCGAGGACTTTGAGCGAAAATCATCAAGTGAGGAAAAACCCAAAAACCCAAACACCTACAAACCCAAAGTGATTGAGCATCACTGAAGAGATTGTTCCTGTGTGGAACCGACGCTTGTTACCTTTGAGGACTGTGCATCCTCCAGAAGGTTAGGCGTCATGGTCTAGAGCATCCAAGAGGAAATTGTGGATTGCCGAGTGACCGAGTATGTGAAGGTTTGGAAGTCACCTGAAGACTTACCACGAGTGGTTGGGCGAGGTCTGTGTGACCTTAGCTCAAGGAGAATACGGTGAGGACTAGGTGTCCTGGACTGTGTGTTCAGGACTGGGTGTCCGGGACTGTGTGTCCTCAGGTTTAAATACCTAGCCGCTCCAACCAGACGTACAACTGTCACAGCAGTTGGAACTGGTCTACCAAATCAGTGTCTTCACCAAGCTACTGGTTCTGTTTCCTCAACCCTTTCATTTCCTCGCATAGTTGCTATGTATTTGATCATTACTGTTTGAAGACTTTGTCGGAAGACTTTCTCAATTTCCTCAGTTCAAATTCTTCAGTCAGTTTGTCTTCAGCCTGCTTATCCTGTGTTTACGCTACTCGTACTCTGTGCTTGTTTTCATTTCATCATGATGACTGTGCTACTGCTCTGTTATGCTTGCATCTGAGTACTCATTCCGCTGCTAAGTAGTTCGTCGCTTAGGAATTTCCTCACCTTGAAATTCCTCGGTGACGAATTTGTAAAAATCGCCTATTCACCCCCCCTCTAGTCGATATAACGCACTTTCAATTGGTATCAGAGCTCGGTACTCCCTTGTTCTGTGTGATTTTGGTTTAACCACCTGGAGTTTTAGTTAGGTCGACTGCAGGCATGATCAAGGTCTCAGCTGGGTGTCCTACCTTCGATGGGACGGACTACCCCTACTGGAAGAACAAGGTGCGCATGCATCTTGAGGCAATTGACAACGACCTCTGGTATGTTGTGGAAAAGGGTGTTCCCTCTGTCACTCCTTCCGTAAACGCTGCTGATGTGAAGAGATTCAAGCAACTCGACTCTCAAGCGAAGAATATCATATGTGGCCATCTGAGCAAAGGGCAGTATGGCAGAGTGAGTGCTTTGGAGACAGCTAAGCTTATCTGGGATAGGCTGTCCAAGGTCAACGAAGGAGTCTCAACTCAACGTGACTCTCGAGTTGATGTTCTTCGCAATCTCTTCAACCGCTTCAAAAGACTCGACAACGAAAATGTTCAGCAAACCTTTGATCGCCTCACTGACATTTCAAACGAGCTTCAAGCACTGGGTGCCACTGACATCACCGACCATGAGGTGGTGAAGAAATTGCTGAGGTCACTCGATTCTTCATTCGATACACTGGCACTGATGATTCAAGAACGTGGAGACTACAAGTCACTTGATCTTGCTGATATCCTCGAGAGGCTAAATACTCATGAATTCCAACTAGCTGAGAAGAGAGATCTCTACGGACCGAGCTATGGTAGATCTCGTGCACTGAAAGCCAAGGCAGTCTCTGAATCTGAAGATGAAGATTCTGGTAGCAGCCTTGGTGATCCTGAAGAACTGAGTCAGGAGCTAGCAATGCTCGTGAGGAAATTCCAGAAGTTCTCTAGACGTGGCCGATTTGGAAAATCCTCAAGAGGTGATGACATGAAATCAGATTCCTCATCCCGTGATTACAAGAAGAGAACTTGCCATAAATGCAAGAAACCTGGTCACTACATTACTGATTGTCCTCAGTGGGAGAAGGAATCAAAGAAGAAGAAATACAAGGATGATAGTTCAGATGACTCTAAGAGGAAGAAGAAATCTTCAAAGTCCTCATCGTCAAGATCTTCAAAGTCTTCATCTCACAAGAAGAGCAGCTCCAAGAAAGCTCGGGCATTCATTGGCAAGGAAATGGACTCTGAAGCTAAATCTGAGGAACATGAGGAAGAGGAGGCATCTGAGGAGTCAGACTCTGGTGTGGCGAGCCTAGCCCTCGCTACTGCTTATGTTAGCAAGTCCATCTTCAACACTGAGGAAAATGGCTTCCCCAACACTGCTGATGACGGCAATGATGACTATGCTCCCACCTATTGCTTCATGGCAAAAGGTGCCAAGGTACTCAAATATCCCTCCTCTGAATCAAGTGAGGATGAATCTGATGATAACCTCAAACCCAGCTATTCCAAACTTGCTACTATTGCTGTTAAACAACAAAAGGCTTTGGAAAAGGTTCAAAATATGCTAGACAAAAGCAATGATCTGTTAGGTGAGGAAATGGATCGAACTCAAACACTGACTGATAATCTTCAGCAACTACAGTCTAAGTTTGACAACCTTCAAGGTCGTCATGAAACTCTCCTAGCCGATCATGAGAAGCTTTCTTATGAATTTCTTCAAAGAAAGCAAGATCTTGAGAAGCTAAGGGTGAGTCATGAAGATCTTCAGAAGGAAAATGATTCTTTGCTTGCTCAACAGATCAGTTCCGCTCAGGAAGAATTTATTCCACCATGCTTGAAATGCATTGAACGTGAAACTGCTAATTCTTCACCTGAATGTTCAAATGCTTCCATTGCTGCAAATTCTTCAACTATCCTGTGGTCACAAATTCCTCATCTGAGGATACCACTAGTATCACTGACGAAAATGCAGGGTTGAAGGAATTGTATGTGACAGGCATGTACAAAAGCCTCAAAGGGCATCAGACTCTTTGTGATGTGCTCAAAAAGCAGATCTTGAACAGGAACCCTAGGAAAGAGGGTATTGCCTTTGAGAGGAAACTCAATGCTGATGGAACCTACTGGAAACCGGAGCAGTATCCCAAAACCTCATGGGTTGCTGCGAAGGGACCTCCCGTAGATCCATCCACTTTATCTGGCTTTACTTGTGAATCCTCATATTCATCTGATGAGTCATTTGACTCCAACTATAAACTGTTCAAAAATCAGAATGGTGAGGTATTTGCTAGATATGTTGGATCTAACTGCAGGAATGGTCCCCCTATGAAGAAAATCTGGGTTCCCAAAAAGTGCCTTGAAAGTCTTCAGGTGAATGTCCTCATGACACCACCTGTGAAGAATAAGAACCCCAGATCAAATTCTTCATATGAACCAAAGTCTTCATATGGATCCAAGTCCTCTTATGGATCAAATTTCTCACATGGATCCAAGTCCTCACATGAACATCATCGTGCTAACACTTCTGTTTCGCAGGGAAAGCCTAAGGGCTATGAATATATGCATTATTCTTCAAATCATTATGTTCATAAGTCCTCGAAGAATTTCTCTGCTTATTCATATGCTTACCCTAACCCCTCTTATGTGAAACGAAGTGGTCTGGCGTCTATGCCACCTTTCTCTTATGGAGCTCGCAGAATGATGAACTCTTTGCCACCCCTCCAGATGTGGGTGGTGAAGAAAAGGAACTAATCTCTTATGCAGGGTCAGGTCTCCAGACGAACTAAATCGTCTGAAGAATTTGCTGGAGACCTGAAATGCTTGAAAGGACGCAAGCTAATCATGAAGAAATGATTTATTCATTTCTCACGTCCTCACATTGCTATATATACATATGTTGCTTTAATTGATGAAATATGTCTGATGAATTTGATGTCATATTCTTCACTCTGAAGTATATGAGTTCGTAAGATGCACTAATTCATCTGCAGGATGATTTACCCAAAGCTACTGAGTGGGTCCTCGATAGTGGATGTACAAATCACATGACCGGTGACAAGAGCTTACTGATGAACACTCCTTTATCTCCATCACACTTGAAGCATACCACCTATGCTGACAAAGGCAAAAGCAAGGACCACAGCCTGCCACTTGTCTACTTGCTAAAGCTTCAGAAGGCTGGCTATGGCATCGACGACTGGGTCATGCTGGCATGAGGAACTTACACACGCTCGTGAAGAAAAAGCACGTCATTGGCATCGAGGGTGTCAAATTCCTCAAAGATCATCTTTGTGGGGCTTGTGAGGCTGGAAAGATGACCAGAGCCAAGCACCCCTCGAAGACTATCATGACTACTTCTCGTCCTTTTGAATTGCTTCATATGGATCTCTTTGGCCCTACTCATTATGCCACACTAACAAATGCAGCATCTCTATATGGCTTTGTCATTGTTGATGACTATTCTCGTTACACATGGGTGCATGTCATTACTTACAAGACTGAAGTGCAGGAAGTCTTCAGACGATTTTCCTCAAGGGCTTCGACGAATTTCGGCGTGAAGATCAAGCATATACGTAGTGACAATGGGACTGAGTTCAAGAATACTGGTCTTGATGACTATCTCGATGAACTTGGTATTACTCATGAGCTATCTGCCCCATACACTCCTCAGCAGAATGGCGTTGTGGAGCGCAAGAACAGGACTCTTGTTGAGATGGCTTGCACCATGCTTGATGAATACAAGACACCTCGTCACTTCTGGCCTGAGGCAATTCATACTGCATGCCACATCATCAACAGGGTATATCTTCACAAATTCTTCAAGAAGACCTCATATGAACTCCTCACTGACAAGAAACCCAATGTGAGTTATTTCAAAGTCTTCGGTGCTAAATGCTGGATTAGAGATCCACATCACAATTCTAAATTTGCACCGAAAGCACATGAAGGTTTTATGCTTGGTTACGGAAAGGACTCGCACACCTACAGGGTCTTCAATGCCTATCACAACAAGGTTGTTGAAACTGTAGATGTGCGGTTCGATGAAACTAACGGCTCGCAAAGAGAGCACCTACCTCCTGTGCTAGATGAAAAGACGCCTGAGGAAACCATCAAGTTCAAAGCTACTGAGGATGTCATTCCTACCGAAGAATCTGCTGAAGAAATCATTCCAGAACATGAAGAACAGCATGCTGGCGCATCTGAAGAAAATGGCTCTGAAGAAAATGCTGAGCCAAATCAAAGTCGTCAACCTGCTCATCCCCGCGTTGCAAATGAAGTACAGATTGAGAGAATCATCAATGACATCAACGCACCAGGTCCTCTGACTCGCTCAAAAGCTTCACATTTATCTAACTTTTGTGGGCATTTTGCTTTCGTCTCTATCACAGAGCCCACCAAAGTTGATGAGGCATTTCTAGAGCCTGAATGGATTCAAGCAATGCAAGAGGAATTACATCAATTCAAGCTGAACAATGTGTGGGAGCTTGTCAAGCGACCGGACCCATGCAAGCACAATATCATCGGTACCAAATGGATCTACCGCAACAAGCAAGATGAAAATGGCCTAGTGGTGAGGAACAAGGCTCGTCTTGTAGCTCAAGGCTACACACAGGTTGAAGGAATTGATTTCGATGAGACTTTTGCACCTGTTGCTAGACTTGAGGCTATTCGCATATTGCTTGCTTATGCTAACCATCATAATATCATCTTATATCAAATGGATGTGAAAAGTGCATTCCTCAATGGTAAGCTTGAGGAAGAAGTATATGTTGCTCAACCCCCAGGTTTTGAAGACCCTAAACATCCTGACAAAGTCTTCAGACTCAATAAGGCCCTCTATGGCCTCAAGCAGGCCCCTCGGGCGTGGTATGATACTCTGAAGGAATTCCTCATGAAGAAAGGCTTCAAACTCGGTTCACTCGACCCAACTCTTTTAACCAAAACCTATGATGATGAATTATTCGTGTGCCAAATATATGTTGATGATATTATCTTTGGCTGTACTAACCAACATTACAGTGACGAATTTGCTTACATGATGAGTGAGGAATATCAAATGTCCATGATGGGAGAATTGAAATTCTTCTTAGGTCTTCAAATTCGTCAACAACAAAATGGCATTTTCATTTCTCAAGAGAAATACCTCAAGGACGTTCTGAGAAAATTCGGTATGCAAGAATGCAGAGGCGTCAAAATCCCTATGCCCACAAATGGCCATCTATGCACTGATGAAAATGGAATAGACTTCGATCAAAAGGTATACCGCTCCATGATTGGCTCTTTATTGTACCTATGTGCATCTAGGCCGGATATTATGCTTAGTGTTTGCATGTGTGCCCGTTTTCAAGCTACACCGAAGGAATCACACTATAAGGCTGTGAAACATATTCTTCGATATCTAGCTCACACTCCAACACTTGGATTATGGTATCCCAAGGGCTCGGTTTTTGATCTCATTGGATATTCTGACTCTGACTATGCCGGTGATCGTGTGGACCGCAAGTCAACTTCAGGCACATGCCATTTCCTCGGACGATCCTTAGTATGTTGGTCCTCAAAGAAGCAGAACTGCGTATCACTCTCTACTGCTCAAGCTGAGTATATTGCTGCTGGTTCTTGTTGTGCTCAATTGCTATGGATGAAGCAAACCCTCAAGGACTACGGCATCAATGTGAAGAATGTGCCACTCTACTGCGACAACGAGAGTGCCATCAAAATTGCTCATAACCCAGTTCAGCACTCAAAGACAAAGCACATCGAGATTCGTCATCATTTTCTTCGAGATCTTGTGTTGAAGGGTGACATCTCTATTGATCCCGTGAAGTCTGAAGAACAGCTAGCGGATATCTTCACAAAGCCCTTGGATGAGAAGAGATTTACCAAGTTGCGGTGTGAGCTAAATATCTTAGAATCTTCGAATGTCCTTTGAAAAGGACACACATCCTAACACTTATGCAAATTGATGACTTAGATGTGCAACACACGAAGAAACGTTTTTCTTCAATCAATGAAGACTAACCCTCTAAGTGTGATGAAATTAATGAAGAATTTGATTCTCAGAGCCCTACAACAATTGTACGCGGTGTCTGAAATCATCATTCTTACACGGTGGGTCACGCCACCACAAAAAGTTGAAAATCTTCTAAATTTGAGTTTTTCATCATTGTGCAAATTCTTCAAATTTTCAAATTCTTCAACTTTGCAAAATCTTCACTCTTTCCGTCTATGTTCTTCATTGACTATATATATATATTTGAGTTTTCTGTCCTCTACAGCATTCACTTATTGCTAATTCTTCAAGTTGTGTTTCTTCTAAGTGAATGTGATCGGACCCGTTCCCCCTCAATGCTAAACTCAATCCAGTCCGTTCACAAATTCTTCATGTGCGTTCTATTTGAAACCCGTTCAAAGTCTTCACTGTGTCCTTGACAGCTGAAGAATTTGCGAACGAAACATTAAAATATTCTTATCTGAATTTTTGGCTTTTGCCGTTCAAACCGTTCCTTATCCCTCGATAAGATTTATCTATTCACCCTCGATCTAACATGATCTCCACTTCACAGTTCATGGGTGACACATGTCGCTAGGATGAGAAGGGTCAGGGGCACGTTTGTCCATTTTCTTCGAACGAGCGGTTTTTCACCTCTGCTATAAATACCCCTCACCCTCCTCAGAGCTCATTTACCCCGCTCGATCTTACTCCCTCGCTCGAGCTCTCAGACCTAGCGCCGCCGCTACACTCCATCGTCGCCGGTGAGGAAGAGCTTCACTGCCTCGACCTCGTCGCCGTCGTACTCACGCCGGCCACGGAAATCCTCACTCCGCCGCCGCCGTAGTTGTTTTCCATCGCCAAGTTAGGGCGTGGAAGATCTGAACGGACGAACATCTCCACTGCCACTCTCAGTTCATCGTGTTCTTCATCAAGGGTAAATAAAATTTATTTTTACTGCCCTTGTTGATTCTGATGATTTCCACAAAATCTTCAAAAGGTGTTTATTCTTCAACTTTCATGTTCTTGAACACCAACTTGCTTCTGTCCTTGATCAGTTTCTCTAAGCAACGTTTTTCTTCAAGATTCCTCAATTGTGTGGATTTTCAATCTACACAACTCTGGAACCTAAGTCAAAAATGCTTAGTGAAATTTCTCAAGACACCCCTGGTCATCTTCCTCAAACTTGATACTTTTGAAAATCTTCTGAGAACGCATATGACCTCTCCAAAACTCTTCGCACCTATATTCTGTTCACAGGTACACATGTCCGCTGCTGAATCTCTAGGTTCTCATCAACTTAACTCATTTGCAGCGTTCCTTGAAGAAAAATTGCACACCTCATCAGAAAATTCGATTGTTCAAAACCCTCAAGTGAAGAAAATGGCTGATGGTAAAAGACCTCAGAAGGGAGGAAAGAGGCCAGAAACAAATACTGCTTTTGAGATCCCTGATGACATCTATGATGAATATTGTACTCCTGATGAAGCAACTCATGGCAAGGAGAACAAAAATCAGCGCAAAGTGCGCATTCAGAAGATTGAGAGGAGATGGGCAAGAGAATGGAGGGAATATCGCTATGTCACTCCCAAGTACATGAAGAAATTTGCTGTTAACCCTCCATGTCCAAGACCTCCATTGGCTCCTGGCCAAGAAGCTGATTCCACTAGCATCAGAAGAGGTGAGGAATTTCCTCAGGAGTGGGCTAAGCGTCAAGCCAAGCTGGCCAAAGTGGCTAAAGAGGCAGTAAAGAAATTCAATGAAGATTCTGTTGCTGCCGCCGCTGAGGCCTCTGCTATCAAGCCTAAGAAGGCTATGCTGAAGAAATCAGCTGTCAAGACAAGTTCCTCAGCTGCAATGCCCTCACGGCCAAGCTCTTCAAAGCCCTCACGGCCTGTTCCTCAAGCAAATTCCTCAAAAGCAGCTCAAACTCCCTCGGTTGCAAAATCCTCAGCTGCTCCTGCAAAGTCCTCAACACCTGTGCATCTTGCCACATGCCAAAGGACTACTGGAATCTCAATTGCTTCAGGAGTCTCTGCAAGTTCTTCAGCTCCACCTCAGTCTTCAACAACTCCGACCTTGCTGAAGAAAAAGGCCACTGCTGGACGAGGCACAAGGCCAAGTCCTCACAAGAAGCAAGTCGCCTTTCAGGTTCCGTCAAGCGAAGACGAAGCAGATGATGAAGAATTAGCTGAGCTCATCAGAGATCGACAACAAAGGGCCGCTAGAGCCAAAGGCAGTGCTGTGCCCCTCATGCTGGATCCAAGGAAGATCCTTGATTTTATTGATCTATGGCACAAGAACCCTAACACACCTTTGCCTGAATTAAACCTCACTCCTGGTCAAAGTCACATGTTGACGGCCTTCATAAATGAAGAAAAATGGAAATTTGAAAAGGCCAGGCAGGTGAAGAAGGCTCAGTACAAGAAGGAGCGTTTTCTGAAGAACAATGTTGTGAAAATGTCTCCTGAAGAACTTGTGACTATGCAGGCTGAGATCAAAGCACTCAGTGATGAATTTCATGCATTCCATGCAGATTGGCTAGGTGCCAAAGTCAGATTCGTCAGAATGGCAAAAGGATTTACTCCAAGTGTTGGAGCTTCATCGCCACCCAAATTTCCTCAGACTGGAACATCTGTTCAGTCTGCTGAAGAAAATGAAAGCGCCAGAGCTGATGAAGAAATTCCAGTCTCTGAAGAAAATGTCAGGGCAACCTCCAATATTGCACCTGAAGAGCAATCCAGGCCAGTTGAAGCATCTGCTACTGTGCCTGAGGAATCTGAACAAGCCAGGGCAACTGCATCAGTTGTGCCTGAAGAAATTCAACCAATTTCCTCTGCTCCTCCTGCACCGATGACAAGCATCAACCTTCCTTCTGCATCAGAAGCGAAGAAAACCAAGGCTGTGGAGCGAGCAGCTGTGAAGAAAAGGAAAGCATCTGCATCTTCAGAGTCTTCAACCCCCAATAAATTGAAGACTTTGAGGAGTTCATCTGAAAACCCAATTGATGCTATTCCAATATCAAGCATGCCATCAAAGGAGATCATTCCCTTTGGTGAGGAATATGAAATTCCAAGTAAATCTGATGAAGAAATTCCTTCTGTTGCTTCGACAGAGCAGATGGATGAAGAAATTGAAGTGGATACTTTCCCTTCAACCCCACTGGTATCATCGCCCATGCCTCAGTTCACAGCTGAAGAGGCAGGCGTCGAAGGAACTGAAGAAGATGAGGATGTGGATATTGGGTCTACAACACCTATTCTGAATGATGACTTTTGGGAAAGTCATCACCCCAATTCACCTCTGACAACCCCTCTACATCATGTTCCTCAGTCTCCTGTGCAAACTGAAGAAATTCATACGGGCTCTGATGAACGTCAAGCTTCACTTCACTCTATACCTGAAGAAGTTCCAGTCACTAGCGCTGATGTACATATGTCTGAAGAAATGAAGGCCAAGGCTGCTGCTGAAATTCCTCAGCCAGTGGCTCCAGTGGCTACACCTCAAGAGGCTGTAAATTCTTCAACTGTTAATCTTCAGCCCAAGCCACAGAACCCTCACTCCAAGAAGCAGAAGTTTAATGCTGAGGATTTCTTCAAAGAGCACATATTCTTCACTGACTACAATCCCTATGACTCTGCTCGTCTTCGTCGCAAGCGTTTCTGGACTGCAAGCCAGATGAACTTCTACTCCTCATTGTTGGTTGATAAGGATAAGATCTTTGAACATGAGCAAATTCCTCATGTAGATATGGAATCGCTGCCCTGCTTCACACCAGTCCTCAGTGTTCTTCATGACACTGGGTTACTCCATTTCTGCACCGACATCTGCGATTGGAATGAAGAACTCATTCTTCAATTCTTCGCCACGCTGCACATTACTGGAAATGTTGATGATGTCAATTCATGGGTATTGGACTGGATGACCGATAATACTCATTTCAAAGCACCGGCCTCTGAATTGCTTCATGCCGTCCCAGTCAGTCCTCCCACTGAAGGTGCTAGGCTTCTCTATGTTGAACCTGAACTGTCTGATCATCTGATGCAAGTGCTGATGATGCCTTTGAAGCCAGGCCAAGCTCCAAGGACCAAATTCCTCGTCAAGGAATTGCTCTATGTGCCAAGGACAGTCTATCGCATATTGACCAAAACCCTCAGTCCAATCAAGGGCCACAACTCTGATGATGAAGAAGTTGTTGGCATTATGAAGAATCTGCTGTTCAATATCATTCACGGTATTCCTATCAACTACCATGATTTCTTCATGAGGACTTTGGCCAATGCTGCACTATCACCTTTTGAGTTGAAGCCTTATGCTCCCTGGATCATGAGATTCATCAGATCAAGGTCTTCAATTCATTACATGCCTGACTTTCAAAATCATCTCAGCTATTTGCCCCCTATTGAAGTCCTCAAACGGACTATTTCCTCAGCTGACAAGAAGGGCAAAGCTGCTGTTATTGATGAAGGTACTCGCCCATTGGATGGACAGTTTCGCAAAGCTACTTCCTATTCCACCAATGATGACTCTGCAACTCAAGATTCTGCCGCCAAAGCTTCAGAACATCATCCTCAAGCCACAGCTCCGCGTGTGATGACTGATCGTGAACTTCTCCTTAGTCTTCATCAGAAAGTTGATCGAAATCACAAGTGGGTCAAGCGTCAGTTTGGTGCAATTCTTCAGAACATGACAGTCACTCAAAATACTGTGAAGAAGAATCACTACTACTTGCATGAAGTCTTTGACCGCACTTGGGCGATTCTGTCTAATCTTCATAGTGCAGAAGAACTCAAGGAGATGGGCTTCCAACAGGACTTTGACTGGTCCCAGCCACCTTCAAAGAAATTCAAGAAAGTCAAAGTTCCTCAGCTTGTTGCCAGTTCATATTCTTCATCGCGCGAGACAGATGAAGCTGAAGACTTGAACGACACTGCGGCAGGCCCTACCTCAACAGTCGACCCCAACAATGCTGGCGCTCCTCCATCGACATGATGATGATATTCTTCAGGGGCGTTAGTCCTCATTTTTCGTCCCTTTTGGTCATTCGATGACAAAGGGGGAGAAATTTGAGTTTAGTCTTCAAGCGGGTCTTATATATGGGCTATATTTCTATTAAGTTTCAACTCTTGCTCTTCTGAGGTGTTTGCTCTGATGAGTTGTAAACTTAAGTCCTATGGTAGTCTGATACTTTTGAACTGCTTTCTGCATGCTTATTTCCTCAAGTACCTTAATGCACGCATGCTGAATTCCGTCAGACACCATATTTCATCATGCATTTCAAATTCTTTATATCATATGATAAATGCGTGTATGAATTTCAAGATATAGGAGGAGATCTCCATGATATTACTCAACAATGTGCATTTGCTATTTCAAAGCAAATTCTTCAAATATGCACATCTTCAGGGGGAGTTCCTCTATATCTTGCAATCAAATTCCTCAATATTAGTATTTACACTTCATATGTTTATCCCCGTTGAAAACTTAACCTATATTGTCATCAATCACCAAAAAGGGGGAGATTGTAAGTGCATCTAGTGCCCCTTAGTGATTTTGGTGTATTGAAGACTTATAGGTTAAGGGTCTAATGTGTTTGTGAGTGTACACAGGTCTATAAGTCTATGAGGAGTTTGTTAATTACGATGAATGTCGACCCCTAAAAATGAATGTCTTCAACTGAAGACTTTGGTTTTCTTGAAGACTTTGAAAGTGAAGAAATTGGTGTGACCCTGAAGACTTGATATTCATGCGAGGATTATGAAGCGTGAAGACTTGTGTTTTCGTAGTTTCATTTTCTTCTTCTTGAGTCATAGGAAACACCGTACTGTTAAAGGGGGTCGAGGTAAAACTAAGGAAAAATTTCCAAGTGATGCTCAACTCAAAATCCTACACCTACCCAATCCTTTCGAGTGAAGCCATTGGAAATCTCATACAGTTTAGTCAAGTTCTTCAGTGACAGAGACGAAGTTCTTCTGTTCTCTGAGGAATTTGTTCTGACTAAGGAGTTAGGAATTCGCCAGTGCGGATTGCCTACAAGTGAGGTACATGATAGCCCTGAGGAATTTGATACTCAAATTTCCGACCGTTGCTGTGCTACGCGCCAGCTGTCCAAATATCCTACCCACCTAACGGTCATATCATTGAAGGGCATTTATGTCTTATCATGTCGGGCTGCTCCCTAGGCTATAAATAGCCGCCCCCTTCAACCACTAGTTGGTTGGCTGCTCCGAGAGATAGATTGACACTTGTCATTTAGAGCATCCCATCCTCCGAGGACTTTGAGCGAAAATCATCAAGTGAGGAAAAACCCAAAAACCCAAACACCTACAAACCCAAAGTGATTGAGCATCACTGAAGAGATTGTTCCTGTGTGGAACCGACGCTTGTTACCTTTGAGGACTGTGCATCCTCCAGACGGTTAGGCGTCATGGTCTAGAGCATCCAAGAGGAAATTGTGGATTGCCGAGTGACCGAGTATGTGAAGGTTTGGAAGTCACCTAAAGACTTACCACGAGTGGTTGGGCGAGGTCTGTGTGACCTTAGCTCAAGGAGAATACGGTGAGGACTAGGTGTCCTAGACTGTGTGTTCAGGACTGGGTGTCTGGGACTGTGTGTCCTCAGGTTTAAATACCTAGCCGCTCCAACCAGACGTACAACTGTCACAGCAGTTGGAACTGGTCTACCAAATCAGTGTCTTCACCGAGCTACTGGTTCTGTTTCCTCAACCCTTTCATTTCCTCGCATACTTGGTATGTATTTGATCATTACTGTTTGAAGACTTTGTCTGAAGACTTTCTCAATTTCCTCAGTTCAAATTCTTCAGTCAGTTTGTCTTCAGCCTGCTTATCCTGTGTTTACGCTACTCGTACTCTGTGCTTGTTTTCATTTCATCATGATGACTGTGCTACTGCTCTGTTATGCTTGCATCTGAGTACTCATTCCGCTGCTAAGTAGTTCGTCGCTTAGGAATTTCCTCACCTTGAAATTCCTCGGTGACGAATTTGTAAAAATCGCCTATTCACCCCCCCTCTAGTCGATATAACGCACTTTCAAAGCTGAACCCGGAGAAGTGTGTGTTTGGTGTTCCTTCCGACAAGCTACTTGGCTTCTTCGTGTCCCATCGGGGGATAAAGGCCAACCCCGACAAGATCAAGGCTATCGAGCAGATACAAGCACCCAAGACAGTTAAAGACGTGAGGCGTTTGACTGGATGTGTTGCCACGCTGAGCAGGTTCATTTCCAAGTCTGCCGAACGCGCCTTGCCGTTCTTCAAAATCTTGAAGAAGGCAGGGCCCATGGAGTGGACCTCGGAGGCAAATGCTACGCTACAAGATTTGAAGACCTACCTTTCCTCTGTTCCCACCTTAGTCGCTCCTAAACCACAAGAGTCATTGCTGCTATATTTAGCAGCGACCAATCAAGTGGTTAGCGCAGCGCTGGTGGCACAGCGGGAGGTAGATGAAGCAGCAGCCACCACCGCCGTCCCCTCTAGTGAGGAAAGTTAACCCGTCCCGGCAAGGTCAGATGCGGTTCAAGACAAGGAAGAGCAAGGCAGCGGAGACAGTTCCAAGATCACGGCAAGGAAGAAGGTGGTGCAGTGCCCAGTGTACTTCGTCAGCTCCCTGCTGCAGGGGGCTAGGTCGAGGTACTCTGGCATCCAAAAGTTGATTTTTGGCCTCATCATGGCCTCAAGGAAACTGCACCACTACTTCCAAGCCCACGAGATCACGGTTGTCACCCGCTTCCCCTTGCAACGCATACTCCGAAACCCCGAGGCCACCAGCAGAATAGTGGAATGGGCTTTGGAGTTATCCAGCTTTGGTTTGAAGTTTGAAAGCAAGTCAACTATTCAGAGCAGAGCACTAGCAGAGTTCATTGCGGAGTGGACGCCAACCCCTGATGAAGAAGTACTGGAGACAGTTATCCCCGGCAAGGAAGCTCCCCAAGAATGGATTATGTATTCTGATGCTGCCTTCTCCCTACAAGGTCCAGGAGCTGGCGTGCTTCTCGTTGCTCCCACTGGGGAGCACCTTAAGTACGTTGTTCAAATGCATTTCCCCCGAGAGAAGGCTACCAATAATACTACAGAGTATGAAGGGCTCCTTACCGGGCTCAGAATTGCAACAGAACTGGGAATCAAGAAGCTGATCATCCGTGGAGACTCACAACTTGTGGTGAGGCAAGTCAACAAGGATTATCAAAGCTCATTGATGAAGGCATACGTCGAGGAAGTGAGGAAGTTGTAGGAGCGCTTTAACGGATTGCAAACAGAGCACGTGCCATGTGCGGAAAATAGCATTGCTGATCTTCTGTCAAAGTGCGCTGCGCAAAAACTCCCTGTGGAACCAGGGACTTTTGTTCTCCAACTGACTCAACCCTCCGTATCCCCAGCAACAATGGCCAGCAAGAGGAGGAAATTGAACTCCGGCAAGCCTCTCCCGGTAGAGCTTCCCAAAGCCCCCGGTAGAGAGCTTGGCGGGAACAACTCCCCTACGATCAGTGAGCTGCACCCTCCCGCTGAACTACCAGTCTTTGCGGTCGAGGCATGCGCTCCCATCGACAAGGAGGTGCCGGTAGTCCTTGTTGCCGAGCCCCAGGCTCCAACTTGGGCGCGGCACATTGTTCATTTCCTCCAAACAGGAGAACTTCCCGAAGAACAAGAAGAAGTTGAAAGAGTAGCCCAGAGGGCCGGTATGTATCAGTTCGTTGACGACATGCTATACAGAAGAAGGCCCAATAGTGTGAAATTGAAGTGCATTTGCCGGGAAGAAGGAAAGGGACTGCTGGCAGAGATACAAAAGGGTATGTGTGGCTCCCACATCGGATCAAGGGCCTTGGTCGGGGAAGCTTTCCGGCAAGGTTTCTACTGGCCCACAGCCCTCCAAGACGCAATTGAGCTAGTCACCAAGTGTGAAGCCTGCCAGTTCCACTCCAAGAATATCCATCAGCCTGCTCAAGCTCTCTAAACAATCCCTTTGTCATGGCCATTTTTTGTCTGGGGGCTTGACATCTTGGGCCCCTTCCCCCGTGCTACCGGGGGCTTTGAATTCTTGTTCGTCGCAATCGACAATTTTACAAAGTGGCTGGAAGTAGAGCCCGTGAGAAAGGTGATCGCACAGTCAGCTATCAAGTTCTTGAAAGGATTGGTGTACCTCTTCGGGGTACCTGCCCGAATCATCACCTACAATGGCACCCAATTCACAAGCCGCGCCTTTGTGCAATACGTTCATGCGCTCCGAAGCAAGGTCTCATTTGCCTCTGTGGCCCATCCCAGAAGCAACGGGCAAGCTGAGAGGGCGAACGCTGAAGTGCTGCGAGGTCTCAAGACAAGAACCTTTGATAGGCTGCAGAAGTGCGGCAGGCGATGGATCGACGAGATGCCAGTGGTTATTTGGTCCCTCCGTACGACACCAAATCGAGCTACCGGGCAGACTCCCTTCTCCCTAGTCTATGGGGCAGAAGCAATTATCCCCACGGAACTCATATTCGGGTCTCCTCGAGTGCTTGCCTACGATGAAGTAGCGCAGGAACAACACCGGTGTGACGACGCTATGCTACTTGAGGAGAACCGTCTCCGGGCTGCTACGCGTGCTGCATGCTACCAGCAAGCCCTGCATCGCTATCACAGCCGCAAGATTCATGCCTGGAGCTTTGAGGAAGGCGACCTTATCCTTAGGCGTGTTCAGTCCGCCAAGGGTGCAAACAAGTTGACGCCGAAGTGGGAAGGCCCTTACTGGGTAGTACGAGTCACCAGACCTGGCGCAGTCCGTCTGGAGACCGGAGATGGCATTCAATTGCAAAACTCATGGAACATTGAGCATCTCCGTAAGTTCTACCCATAAGGCGCAGCTGTCAGGCCCTGCCCGGCAGCCACCCTTTTGTACAAGCTTTGCCGAAGTTGCACGTAACCCTTTGTACAAAGCCAGGCACAGACCCTGAGCAACAGAGAAATAAATGAAGCGCTGGGGGCCCCCGAAACTTGCATGCATGCATAAGCATATCATGAGCATAGCATGATCATGTAGATGAGGTCGCATGTGGCATTGTTTTCATCTGCACTAAGTTGTAGGATTCTTGCCGTGGACTTGATCCTAAAGAGAAGAAATGAAGATGAGTCTACGTGACGATCCCCGGCAGACCAAACAGATAAGTTCCTTCTTATCCATACCTATTCTGTAATTTGAAAACTTGCGCATATGAAAACCCCGCCACCTTTGAAACATAGGTGCTCCTACCCTTTGACTCGAATGCTGCTTCGGTCATGGTGGTCGCAGTGGCCTTTGACGGAAAAGGTTCGGCGGGGGGCTAGTCCCTTCTTATGGTTTTGTGCCCGGCAGGCCCAGCCCCGCGGCAACAAACTGAGGGCACCGGCAGGATAGCCTGCCGGGGAAACTTGTTTACTTAAATGTATAGAGGCATTTCACCTCTGCATGGATATGATACATGCACAAGCGCCCGGCAAATCTTGTCTTTTTCATTAATATGCTGATAAGCAAGTACAGATCTTACGGAACACAAACATGGATAAAGAAGTTTACATAATTTAGACTAAAGTTTGGCCAATGCCTATGCATTTTAAACTGAAAAAAGATAAGTGCCCCGTAAACCCTTTCTTGTCCCTCTCCTCCTAGGCACTGCGGTGGAAGATGAAGAGGGCAAAAGGAGTGCCTGAGCGGAAGCCCAACCCGATTCCGTCAGGGCTTGCTGGGCGTAGCCTGCCAAGATCGAGAGTGGCGAGGCTGCGAAGGAGAAGGGCGGAAGGAGCAGCTCGGCGGTGCCCTGGTCACCACCTCCAGGACCAGCAAGAAGCCCCAGTGCAAGCACCGGCAGGGGGAACCGCCGGAGCTCAGCTGGAAGACTGCTGGAGGAGGCGAAGGCACCAAGAGAGCGACCCCCTCCCCGGCAACCGTCCTAAAGAGGCCGGTGATGATGGTGCCGGGGAGGGAGGGGAAGAGCGGAAAGACGAGGCAGCGGGCTGGCAATACGAGACGAAGGCGTCGGTGCCATCGTACTCTGACCTGACGGCCTGCCACCCGCCTTCTCCGTCTTCCCTCGTTCTTTCTTCATCACCACCACTCCGGGAGGATGCCAGCCCCTCGGGCCGTCACCTCCCCCGGAGAAACAACGGACGACGACGACGTCCGAGGCATGCAAGAAGCACCGCTCCCCACCTTGGAGGGCAGGAAGGTGCCATCGCTTCAGCGTTTGCCCCGACTCTACCGGAAGGAACAACGCTGGGATTACCGAGGGTCCCGAGTGATGCACCCCAGACAGGCGCCAGAAGCCCCAAGGGCCCCGTCGTCAGGGCAACGAGCCTCGGCGACCCGCAGCGAGGGCTGGCGTTCCTCACCGGACAGCCGGCTCGTGTGAGGGAGATGAGCGTTTCACCATTTCGGAGAAGCATGGCACCTCCCACACTGCGGGCGACTCGGCACCCGCATCCTCGACCACCGCATCCCCTTCGGCCCCGGACCAGACTCACTCCCCAGGTGCCTACACAAGCGTTCGGCATCATCGACCCCAAGCTAGAGCCCGGGGCCTGGCCCTAGTCTCTCCCTCTCAACATAGCAAGAAGAAGGCAGGGAATGGGGAGAAGAGGTGTGTGGATGAGCACTTCCGCTCCTCCTCGCCCTCCTTTTTTATAGATGAGCTGGGGCTGGGGGCTAATCCCTCGGCGGGCAACCACCGCCCCTCCCCACCAACCCAAGAAGACCGGCCCCTGCCGTGATGCTCTCTCCCGCATCACGCGCCTCCGTTACCTACCCCACTCAATGCATGCAGCATATGTGGCAAGGGATAAGAACATGGTGGGAAGAGTGAAATGGCAGTTACCACCCCGTGAACATGGGACGTGGGTAGCCCATGGATCATGGCTCATAATCTCCCCCACAACGTCTTGCACGACGCGAGGGAAAACCGGAAACTGACTCAAGCTCGGATTAATGAAGAAGCAAAGAAGATCTCAAAGGGTGAGCTACCGCAGCCTCCCCGCCTGTGTACTGGACAGGGCCTACCCCAACGACGCTCGGCAGCGCGTTCAGGCCAGGCCCGGGGGCTCCTGTCGATGCAACAAACCCCAAGTGTGTTGACCAGACTATACACAGGCTCGAGAACAAGGTTGCAGCATCCGAGACCAGACCAAGCAGAAGAGATGAGCTCTTTGAGAAATCAAAGGGTGGATCAAGAAGACCAAGGCCAACCAAAGGAGCTAGATACCACTAAGGAAAAACCTCCCTTGCCGGGCAGGCGAGCCTAGCGGGGACGAGGTTGCCCCGAAGACAAGTCTCAAGATTGCCCTGGCAGGCTTGTCGGGAACGCCGAGGGCGGATTACCCCGCCAAGGCTCGACCGCTCCACCTCACAGCAACGCAAGTCATCGATCGGTGCGGTGTCGAGCCCCCAAGTGGCTAAGTGGCCGTTATTTGGCACGTGGCAGCCGCTTCCAGAGGAAATCACCTCCAAATGACACCCGTCCAGGGACGTGTCACGCAGGCAGGCGAGAAGGTGGCCGAACGGCACAGCAAGGCTTGCCGGGCTACGCTACGATGTGACACTAAGCGCTGCATTTAATGCGCTCTGTCCTGTCTGCAGAGTTAGGTATGATAGCACTGTTTGCTATCTAATCAGTACGCAATGACTGATTTGCCATTGTGGTGACCCCTTGATCTATAAAAGGAGGGCCATGGCAACCTTAGAAAGGATTCGGACCCTTGTACACTCATACGCACATAGCTGCTCTAGCCCCGAGGCAACCTTGCCGGGCTAGAGCGCTGCATCTCCACCATGGTCCTCTCATAAATCCACCAAAGCAGGAGTAGGGTTTTACGCCTCACGGCGGCCCAAACCTGGGTAAAAACTGCCCGTGTGATCGCTGTCGTGCTGCTCCGCGCCCTCCACTTTTTGTGCAATGCGTCCTTCCCCCCTGCCTAACCACAAGGGGTCGATGGCCCCATAGGTGGCCGTGTTTTCCCATGACACACTTCTTCAACTGGGAAACATGAAACACATCATGAACTCCTGACAAAGCCTTTGGTAATTCCAACTGGTATGCAACCTCTCCTCTGCATTCCAGAACTCTGTATGGCCCCACATATCGTGGTTCTAACTTTCCCTTGACTCTAAATCTCTTAATACCTCAAAGTGGAGACACTCAAAGATAGTCTCTATCTCCCACTTCATAGATCACTTCCTTGCATTTTGCATCGGCATAAGTCTTCTATCTAGACTGAGCAATCTTAAGTCTATCATGAATCAACTTGACGTTCTCTTCAGAATCTTTGATCAAATCTGGTCCAAACAATTTGCGGTCTCCAACTCCATCCCACATAAAGGTGTCCTGCATTTCCTGCCACACAATGCCTCGAAAGGGACCATCTGCAAACTGGCTTGATAGTTGTTGTTGTATGAGAACTCCGCATAGGGTAAATTATCATACCAACTAGACCCATAGTCTAGCGCACAAGCTCTCAACATGCCTCCAGAATCTGATTGACTCTCTCTGTCTGCCCGTCGGTCTGTGGATGGAAGGTTGTACTGAACTCTAGCCTAGTGCCCAAAGTTTCACGTAATTGACTCCAAAACTTTGAGGTAAGATGTGTTCCTCTATCTGATACAATGGTCCTCGGAACTCCATGCAGACATACGATCCTGGTCATATATATATTTTGCCAGCTTAGCACTTGTATAGGTGGTTTTCACTGGGATGAAGTGAGCAACCTTGGTCAAACGATCAACTATTACCCATATGGACTCATAGCATGAACGGGTCCTGGTAATCCCGTGATAAAGTCCATACCAAGCTTATCCCATTTCCAATCAGGTATCAGCAACGGCTGAAGTAAAGCTGCTGGTTTCTGATGCTCTGCCTTTACTCTCTGGCATACATTACATATTGCTACATACTCAGCAATTTCCCTCTTCATACCGGCCCACCAAAAACTTTCCTTCAAGTCCAAATACATCTTGTTGTTGCCTGGGTGTATCGAGTACGGTGAGTCATGAGCCTCCTGAAGAATCAACTTCCTGATCTCTGGATCATTGGGTACACAAATACATTGCTCAAACCATACGGTCCCATGTTCATCCTCACGGAATCTTTCCGCTTTCCCTTTGCTCATCATTTCCTTTATCTTAGCAATACCTTGGTCCAACTTCTGGGCTTCTCTGATTCTTCCCAACAAGGTGGATTGCACCTCAAGTGCGGCAACACCTCTTGGAACTATTCCCAACTGAAGGTCTCTAAGCCCATCACATAACTCCTGAGGTAAACCTCCTCCTATAAGGGTGTTAACATAACTCTTACGGCTCAAAGCATCCGCCACAACATTGGCTTTTCCTGGATGATAATGGACACTCATATCATAATCCTTTATAAGTTCCAAAAATCTATCTCCTTTGCCTGAGGTTCAACTCCTTCTGCGTGAAGATATACTTCAAACTCTTCTGATCCGTGTAAACATCACAACGATTCCCAATAAGATAGTGCCTCCATGTCTTCAGTGCATGCACTACGGCTGCCAGCTCCAAATCATGCGTGGCATAGTTCAACTCATGATAGGGGCGGGTGTCCTGATCTTTCGACGAGATAATAACTATCGATTTGGTGGAGACGACTTTCATGATCCGACTACAAACGTGCACGACGTTGCACCTTAGCAATCGCTAAACCAATCTCCTGAGGTTACTGACGATTCTGGAAGCATGATCAGCCTGACCACGAAGATCTATTCCTGCATTCAATCGAAGAACAACCAAGAATATGATAATGCAATCTGAATATTACGAATATATATGAAGTATTGATAAAGGTGGGGATCCGAAAGCGGTCTTGGTCTGGTCGTTGGACACAAACGAAGTACACGAAGTTGCAATGGCTAACTTTTAACTAAACAAATCCCAAGGAAAAAAGCTACTAGATTGATCTACTTATATAGGAGCAAGGGGTGGCGGCTAAGGAAGTGCGAGGACGTCCCAAGGCAGCCTAAAACTAACCCTAGGTCGTACAAGGCCCATGGGCCCAAGTGGAGGTGATGCAACACCATTGGACCTGTAGTTTGACTCTGATTCTGCTACAGTGTCAGATTGTTTCGTCAATATCTCAACGCTCCGGATTAATTTTAAGGTGAATCCAATATGGTTGGAAATAGCATGAAATCTACTTTCCAACAAAAAAAGAATCACCCAATTCGGAGTCCGGATGAAAGAGATCTTGGCGTTTTGTGTCAGGTATGTCTGTGCAGTCCGAATCTGAGTCCAGAACGTGAGAGACTTGGACTCTATCTTCTCTTGGCCCAAAAGTGACGTGAGAGGACTTTTTGAACAACACCTAAACTTCTCTTTTTCCCTTATCTTCATATGTGCATTGTACAAATGTCCCATACACCTGCAATTAGACATGGCACAAATGTCTGTGAAGTATTTTTGTCCTGGATAACATAAATAAATTATTGCATAGTTTGCATTAGAAATCACCTCACAAATATGCATGTATGCAATATTTTTGGTTGTATCCAAGGTAGTCATGTCCTCATCATCCTCCCCATCTTGAAAACAAAGCCGTCCTCGGCGTTGCTTAATCTGAAACGTGGCTAACAAAAGAGACAAGGTGTACATGTTGTATATGTATATGTCATCCATTTTTACTTCCCTTGGTTTTTGCACATATGACACATGTATACATGAGTAACTTTCATAGTTCATAAAATATAAAGCCAAAATATTATCACAAGAAATAGAAGGCATGTAAATATTGCAACTCAGTTTGCACATATAAGTGAAGCTCTTATTCATATCAAAAGATTGACAATGTTCATCGTTAAACCATCCCAACATTGGTGAATAAACCTTACTTGCATCAAATTTACATGCTACAACATGCTTAAATAAGCAAACATGCTATAAGTCATTTCACATAGAATTATCACCAAGATTAGAGGTCATATCAAAATGATTAAACATTGCTTGTTTTGCATCAACAGTTAATTCAAATGGGTGCACTCAAAATTGTTGGTATTTCAGCCGTTTGATCACATGACGCATTCATGACAGTAACACAATTCTCTAAAATAGGAGGTGTGCTCAAATCAATAGGTAACTCAACACATGATGTGTTCAAGTTAACTAGGCATGCATCATTCTCATGTGAAGTTATATCATCAAAGACGTAGCTGATGTAGGTACGAACGATGACAATGCCATACACTTGAGATGATGTCGCACTCATAATCTGAGGTGTGGCTGCTCTAGTAGGTGCAATGGTGGAGGAACCAATCGGTGGTGGTGAGCATGAACTGGAATAGTAGTTGTTGTAGTCACCCAATGTATCCTCTTGTATTTGTCTCTCAAAGGTACAAGCGCGAACATACATACCAATAATGCAACGAGGAATATACTGAAATCTTGCACGAATACCATGGTTCAAACCACCAAAAAATCTATTCATTGTATCATCCTGAGATTTGAACTCTTGGTAGTAAGCATGAACAGTGTTACTGCCTTGTTTTAATTATTCCAATTTGCGAAGCAATTCACGATGATAGTAAGGAGGAAAAAATTGTTGTCTCATTACAGCTTTCAAACCTTTCCAAGTTGTGGGTTGGTTATCAATGTTTTTCTTACAATGTACATTCCACCAAACAGAAGAAAAACCAATAAATGCTCCAATGGCAGCTCGTACTCTCTCAAGTTCAGAAAAATCATGGTGACTAAATACTTGTTCTACTTCAATCTCCCAAGCTAGATAAATAGCAGGATTAAGTCTACCCTCAAATGATGGTAAAGAGATAACCTGACCATGTGCTTTTGTGTGTTGTCCCACCTCTCGTGATGGTGAAAATGTATCCATCATCCAAGAACTTCTATCTCCGGAACCTGTCATGATAAGTAGAAACAAGAAACAAAATATCAATATCTTACAAGTTCTTACCATGCAGCAGGTGGTGACAGGCAACCCGCAGTGTCAAATAACTCTGAAGATTGAGTAAAGCGATTGCCTGGGGAACATACATATACACGGTGTAGAAATATGTGGAGCTTGGAAGGCTTAAATATTTGGTAGCAAAAGATTAGCAAATAATCAATTCAGAGATCCAATGTTGAATAAACGCTCAACGACGGTACTGTGCTGGTCCTAGACTAGACTAGAGACGCGAGCCTAGAACACTAATGAGGTCACATCGTAGCACAACTAGCATCAATAAAGGAAATGAAGTAGCTTTGATAGCAGGATATAAGTGAAAATCACAATGGCAGTAAAGATAATGATGAGAAACAACTGCCAAGTAGGATATACCAACAACTCTCTCTCCAACTTCCCTCTTGAAAAGTTTGTGCCAATTTTTTGATAATTTTTCTACAGAATGCTACTGACTCAAGCTTTCCAATGCATAAAGAATCACTCAATTCTGAGTTGATATGAGGAGTCAAAAAATTCTAAAATTGGCGTAAAAAACTGGAACAAGCTGTGTTCGCGAACTTCGGAGGGCAAAAAGACCTATATAGAAGCCGGTTTTGAGGTGTCAAATATTGAACTTGCTTCTGCAATTATTCAGATGCGGCTCATCGCTAGCTTTAATTTGAGTACTCGCAGAGCCAAAACGGACTTTGTATGAGGAAGATATGCCTGTTTTACTGAACAATGCACAAAACAGATTCCAATCCGAATTCGGGTACGAGATTGAGTCTAGATAGATCCGAATTTTGTTTTTTTTTCTCACACATTTTTTCTTTTTCTTTCTCTCCTTTTTTTCTCTGACTTTTTTTACTTCTTTTTTCTATCTTTTTTTCTCACACTTTTTTCTTTCTTTCTCCTTTTTTTTCCCTGTGACTTTTTTTTACTTTTTTCTCTCTTCTTTTCTCTCTTTTTCCCTCTTTTTTTCTCAAAACAAACTAGATAAGATGCCGATTGGATCATGCGAAGATTAAACGACCTCAACTATGATTATGACAATGAACGATGGGTAGCACGTGGTGGAAATTGATGGATAGGGTGGTGGACAGCGAAAAGGACAACGATGCAGCAGCGGCAAGACTAATGTGAACAGAACACGAAACTCTAAACGAACTAGACACTAAGACCAGCAACTCGACACGATGATGGAACCGATAATTCAACTATGCAAGCAATGAAAAGAAAATTGCAAAGGCTCAGACTGGCTTGGACAAAGGATGAATAGATCTAACTTTTTTATGGCTTTTTCTTGGATAGTAGGTAAGAAAATAAATCTAATCTAGGGATAACTAGAAATTCTCACCGAGCAACCTAAAAACTGATACCACTTGATAGGGGTGGGGTGTCCCAATCTATCGATGAGATGATAACTATCGATTTGGTGGAGACAACTTTGACGATCCGACTACAAACGTGCACGACGTTGCGCCTTAGCAATCACTAAACCAATCTCCTGAGGTTACTGACGATGTTGGAAGCACGATCAGCATGACCACGAAGATCTATTCCTGCACACAATCGAAGAACAAGCAAGAATATGATAGTGCAATCTGAATATTGCGAATATATATGAAGTATTGATAAAGGTGGGGATTCGAAAGCGGTCTTGATCTAGTCGTTGGACACAAATGAAGTACACGAAGTTGCAATGGCTAACTTTTAACTAAATAAATCCCAAGGAAAAAAGCTACTAGATTGATCTACTTATATAGGAGCAAGGGGTGGCGGCCAAGGAGGTGGAAGGATGTCCCAAGGCAGCCTAAAACTAACCCTAGGTCGTACAAGGCCCATGGGCCCAAGTGGAGGTGATGCAACACCTTTGGACTTGTAGTTTGACTTGGATTCTGCTACAACGCCAGATTATTTCATCAATATCTCAATGCTCCGGGTGAATTTGAAGATGAATCCAATTGGGTTGGAAAGAGCACTAAATCTACTTTCCAACAAAAAAAAGAATCACCCAATTCAGAGTCCGAATGAAAGAGATCTTGGCATTTTGAGTCAGGTATGTCTATGCAGTCCGAATCTGAGTCCAGAACATGAGAGACTTGGACTCTATCTTCTCTTGGCCCAAAAGTGACGTAAGAGGACTTTTTGAACAACACCTAAACTTCTCTTTTTCCCTTATCTTCATATGTGGATTGTACAAATGTCCCATACACCTGCAATTAGACATGGCACAAATGTCTGTGAAGTATTTTTGTCCTGGATAACATAAATAAAATATTGCATAGTTTGCATTAGAAATCACCTCACAAATATGCATGTATGCAATATTTTTGGTTGTATCCAAGCTAGTCATGTCCTCATCAACTCATGAGGTCAAAGCTGTCGTGAGGCATAAGCTACAACGTTTCCCTCTTGCATAAGAACACCTCCAAGTCCCTAACGTGAAGCATCACAATACACCTGAAAGTCCTTGTGTACGCCAGACAGAATTAGCACTGGGGCTATAACCAAACGCTTCTTCAACTCTTGAAAGCTGGCTTCACACTCTTCAGTCCAAACAAACTTGGTGTCCTTCTTCAACAACGCTGTCATGGGCCTTGCGATCTTGGAGAAATTCTCAATAAACCTCTGGCAATATCCCGCAAGTCCAAGGAAACTGCGAAACTCACCAACTGTGGTGGGTGCCTTCCATTCCATAACTGCCTCTACCTTGGAAGGGTCCAATGCAATCCCTTCTCTTGACACAACATGTCCAAGAAATCCCACTTCCTTCAACCAAAACTCACACTTGCTGAACTTGCCACAAAGTTGATGTTCTCTGAGCTTCTCCAGAACTAAGCGCAAATGTTCCGCGTGTTCCTCCTCATTCTTGGAGTAAACCAATATATCATCAATGAATTATACAACAAACTTATCCAAGAACTCCATGAATACCTTGTTCATCATGCTCATAAAATAGGCAGGGCATTAGTCAAACCAAAGGACATGACTGTATACTCATAAAGCCCATTCCTTGTGGTAAAAGTTGTCTTGGGTATATCCTTCTCATGGATCTTCAACTGGTGATAACCTGATCGAAGATTGATCTTGGAGAAAACACTAGCTCCTTCTAGCTCGTGAAACAAGTCATTGATCATCGGCAGGGGATACTTGTTCTTGATGGTCACCTCGTTCAGAGAACGGTAATCCACACACATCCTCAAGGTTCCATCCTTCTTCTCAACTAAAAGTACTGGGGCTCCCCAAGGTGATGAACTCGAGCGAATATACCCTTTCTCTAGCAACTCCTTAATCTACTTCTTGACTTCTTCTAAATCATTAGCAGGCATTCGATATGGCCTCTTGGAGATAGGTCCTGTGCCTGGCAGCAACTCAATCAAAAACTCAATCTCCCGATCTAGCGGCATACCCGATAACTCCTCTGGGAATACATTAGGATAATCCTTCACCACTGGTACTTCTTCCTGGACAACTCCCGTAAGAGAGTTCACCTGAGTCCTCTTAGGCTTAAGCCTAGATACATACTTGATCCTCTTCTTCTCTGGGGTGGTGAGAAAAATCGATCTACTAGCACAATCAATGTTTCCCTCATACTTGGACATCCAATCCATCCCTAGGATTACATCCAATCCTTGTGACTCTAGTATGATCATATCTGTGGGAAAAACATGTCCCCCTATGTTCAAAGGTAACTGAAAATATCCCTGACTAACCATAGACTCTGCTCCTGGGGAACTCACTAGAATAGGTGACTTAAGAGCTATGGTAGGCAACTTATGTTTATCCACAAATCCCCTTGATATGAATGAATGTGATGCACCAGTGTAAAAAAGAATGAGTGCTGGAAATGAATTTACCAAGAACTTACCAATCACCGTGTCAGGCTGCTCATAGACCTCTTCCACATTGACATGATTCACATGCCCCTTAGTGAAAGGATTGGGCTTCTTGCTCTAGAATTCCCATTGCCATTTCCGTTCTCCATCTCGGGACACTCGTTGGAGTAGTGCCCTGTCTTCTTGCACTTGAAGCAGGTGATGTGTCTCAGATCCTTCTTCATCGGTGTAGAAGAGCTGAAATGCTGCTGATTGTCACTTCCTCCATTGCCATTGCCATTCCCATGTTTGTGACCATGGTGGTTGTGTCCATTTCTTCCATGCTGAAAGTGACCTCCATGGTTATGATGATGTCCTCCAAACTTGTTGGTGCCTGATCCAGAACTTCCTGAGTACGGGCTGTAACGGGTTTCTGCTAAACTCCAGAGTTATACTTTCCCTGGCCGTACTTCCTCTTACGGTTCTCCATCTGCTGGTGCTTGCCTTCGAGAATGGTAGCCTTGTCAACCAGCTCCTGGTAGTTCGCAAAGGTCACCACAGTTAACTAAACTCCCAACTCGTCGTTCAGTCCCTCCAGAAACTTCTCCTGTCTAGCTGCATCAGTGGCCATGTCATTTGGGGCATAACGGGCCAGCCTACTGAACTCATCAACATACTGAGATGTGCATCCTCCCTGGCGCAAGCTGTGAAATTCCTTCTTCTTCAGACTCATGGCTCCAGCTGAGACATCAGCAGTGCGGAACGCCTGCTAGAACTGAGTCCAAGTCACACTCTCCATGGGGTACGTGGTGGTGTAGTTCTCCCACCATGCAGCCGCCGGTCCATCCAGCTGGTGGGCGGCAAACCTCACCTTCTCAGTGTCATTGCACCCTACTCTGACCAGCTCCCTGCCTATCTTGCGGAGCCAGTCGTCTACAACAATCGGCTCGGTGCTGCTTGAAAACACTGGTGGGTTCAGCCTCAGAAAACGAGTAAGGCTATCCACTTGGGGTGGCGGCGGTGGTTTGTTGTTGTTGTTGTTGTTGTTGTTGTTGTTGTTGTTCTGGTTCTGGTTCTGGATGAGCATCTGCATGAGGGCATTCTGGTTCTAGATCAATTGGGTGAGTTCTAGTGGGAAGCTGGATACCGGATCACATCTCGGAGGCATCTGATGGGCTTAGAGTGGATGAGAAATTAGAAATAGAATAAGGGCCTAGTGAGAAAAATCACACTACCCATATGCACATGATAGCAATAAAACTTCAAATCACACCAATTCAATTTCAATCAAATAAGTTCACATGAATAATCAAACCTAAGGTAAGCCATGTCACAAGATTTGACATGGTCTCACAAATGAATAAAACTAACAGAATAACGAAATCGAATTCCTAAACTCTCATGATGGTATAAAATCTAACTCTCATCGGATGATGACCAGTCAACCATGTTGATGTCGGGTGTTCTTGCATCACTCTCTGTGTCATCGTCTCTGAGCTCGTCATCCTAGTCCTTGTCCTGGCTGACATAGGTACCATAAGAGTGATCCTCCTGGATGTTTTCTCCCTCATCCAGCTTCTCCTCGGCCTCCTCAAGCTGAAGCTTCAGGTCGTCGATCTTCTCTTGCAGCGCTTCTAGCTCTCCCTCGTGCTCTATGCGAGTGTCCTAGAGCTCCTCCTCGAGCTCGGCCTTGCGGGTCATGATATTCTTGGTGACGATCATGTTGTGGTCCAGCTCTACCTCCATCCTGCGAATGTGCTCCTCCATGTCCTTGATATGGGATGCTATCGTCTCATCCTCCAGGGTACGCACCACTTCTCCATTTGAGACGTGGAGCCTGTATATGACAAAGGAGGTCTTCTTGAGGTCCTCATCATACTCATCCCGAATGCATCCAAGAGCAATGAGAGCAGCGATGCCCTTGCCCAGGCCCCATGATGAAGTATCCAGATAGAAGTCAATGGGCTTGGTGGGGACTTCGATGATGCATTTGGGGATATGGACATCGATCCTACAATGAGTCTCCTCGGGCAAGGTGGCCGTGAAGGTTCCAGTGAGTGTGGGCAGCGCGATCTTCGGGTGCTTCATGATCTTCATCAGCTGCCGTCCCAAGGGCATGGTCTCATCGGGCTGCTCAAACTCATCAATGGTGGCCGACATCAACATTTAGAAAGAGAGGAGAAATTAGTAATGAAGCAGAGAAAAGTACAAGACTAAAGTATATGTAGGGAATTTGTAAAAATAAAGTCTTTTATCCTATGGCTTTCCATTTTCTAGGGGTCACGTCCTACAGTCAACATGTGCTCTGATACCATCTTGTAGCGACCCGACCCGATAAGGATCGAAGTCTCTGTGCTTACCGTGCTAGTCCCTGGATCGACTTGCTAGCACACACAGTACTCGCTGAAATAACAGAAATAACACACATCTTTTATTACATCGATAGTCCACGAACAATACAATTTTATTACAAGATGTGGCATAATGCCAAATAAGGCAAAAACTGCGGAAGCAAAGTAGTAAATGAGTCCATCAACTCCACGAGCAAAAGCTGAGTGTAGAACATCAACCTATCGCACCTTAATCTTCGTCGGATATATCTGCAACGTGATAAGTTGCAGCCATATTGGTCAGTACATTGAATGTACTGGCAAGTCACCTCATGAGTATAATGAACCTATTGGTGCATGCAATTTGGCTGGTGGAATGCTCTAAGTTTAATTTTGCATAAAGCTAGTTTTTCCCTATTGTAAAAGATATTATTCTACTACTACAAAATAGCATAAGATTGAGATGGCAACCCCAACTCAATCCATTCCCAAAGTTTCATTTAAACCCAACTGATTTAATTAAGGGTGATGAGATCTCCCGACATTTCGACTACTAGATGCTCAAGACGTCCGTAACCGGTGACACGACTAATCGATTAGGTTGACACTCTGCAGAGGCTGCGCACTTTTCCCCACAAGACTCGACCACATCAATGATCGGAAGATCTAGACATAGTCTTTCAAAAGTATTCCCTCTTAACCCACGGATAGGCCAGTACACCTACTCATTCTACATCTGCTAGCCTATCCCAGAAGAGGTCACACTATCTACTCAGCTAAGCCAGAGCCCATAATGGCTTGTGGCTGCACACGTAAGCTTCTAGACATGAAAATACGTTTGATCCCTTTGATCCTAAGAGGACGGACCACTAGTGGTGCACCACCATGGATTTCCCATGCATGCTCCCACTGCACTTCGCCACCATTCAAACCAATTTCCGCCCAAGTAGTTCATTTAAAAGTCTTGTTCCTGATTACTACTTTGTTACTCAAGTCTCGCCATGAACACTCCCCAATCCACGTCTACATTAGCGAGGCAAAAATAAACTTACACGGTGGTGACAAAGGTTGTATAGTTCAGACCTACCTCAAATGAAATACTAGGTAAAAGCATAGCCATCCGGCATAAAATTCCTACCACGCAATCCTACCACAAAGGACTAAGTGCATATATAAAAACATAGGTAAATAAAAGTATGGTCAAATGTGAAATTGCCTTGGTACTGCTAGTTCAACTCTAAAGAATGATAATATTCTGCTTCGCACCCTAGACAATCTATCGCAAAGTAAATAAACATACATAAGCAATCATTTCAGAGAACCAAAATAACATGCAACATAAAAGACTCGGAAAAACCAAATTGAAATCCAACACACTTAACTATAACATAAATTTTCTTAAGTGCAAAAACAACATGTGACAAATGGTTCAAAATGTGATGTGAACTAAAGTGCATATACGGCATATAAGTGAAACTATCATGGGCAGATTATAATTGTTTGAAAAAAGATTGTGACAATGGTCCAAGTTATAGGATTTCACTACGGTGACAAAGTGCAAAAAGAAATAACTCAATCGGAGCTACGGTTTAGGAGATATGGCTAAAAAGAGTTCAAATTTGAATTTGAATAAATTTAAAATTATTAAAAGTTTGCAAAGGTGGGTTCTCTGGATAGATCTAATTGATATGCATGTTTTTCTGCTGGTTTCGTCTAATTTGGATCCACGGTTAAAAAATTGTGGTTAAACGAAGTTTAGGGGGCAATCTGAAGAAAAAAAACTGCTACAAAAGTCTCTGGCCACGTGGCGGATTCCTACTGGCAGAAAAGTTATCGGCTGCGTAGTTAAACGGCGGACGGCCGACAAGTAATAAAAATGCTATGCGGTGGCTCAGTAAAAAAACAAAAACGTCTAGCTCGGTTTAAAATAAAATCCACGGTTAACCGCGTACCGGTTCGCTAAATAAAAAAACGACTATGATCTAATCTGGGCGGTCCACACTAGATTGAACGGGCGAGAGCGGCTGGGGCTTATAGCAGGCAGCGGGTGGTGTCGGCGATGAGCAGGGGACAACGGCACGGGCGTCGGGTGAAGTCGGGCAGGCGGCTACGGCGGGTTCTGGCGGCGGGAAAGTAGACGAAGGGGACCGACGCATTGAGGGTGTCCGGAAGGAGGTGATGGTGTCCGTCGGCGTCGTCTGGACGGGCGGAGGAAGGGGCGGCGGCCTTCGGTGCTCCGGCGGGGTCGGCATCGTCGGTGTGAATGCTCCGGCGAACCTAGGGGCAAAGTGAAAGTATCAAAGAGATGTGCCTCCACGCGGGAAGTAGAATGGCAGAAAGACGGAGGCCATGGTGGCTTAGTGGCGACGGAATCCTCCGGCGAGGAAGCTCCGGCCGGCGAGATGCAACCGGCGACAGCGAGCAGTAGGAGCGGCGTGGGACGATGCGGGAAGGCGATATCGAATGATGGGGGCTCTAGGGTTTTTATAGGCGAGGCTAGGAGCGCCGCGAGGCTGTGGATAAGCCTCATCCGCCAGAGAGCCGAGCGGCGGTTGCAGGTGAGTGCGGTGAGGATGTTTATCCCGCAGGCCGTGGAAGGTTGAAGATGGACTGGGGCCAGGCCCCACATGTTAGCGGCAGCGGCGGGAGAGGGGGAGAGGCGGGCGGCCGGTGCGAAAGCGTTTTGGCGCCCAAACGGGTCGTGGGCCGAAAGGCCGGGCAGGCTGGTTCATGTGCCTCTGGCCTGGCGCTGTGTGTGTGCATGTGTTTGGTTTTTTTAAACATAGAACAAAAGTGGCCCTGAACCAATTCAAATGAATTGCTAAAAATACAACAAAAAATCATAAATTTATTATGGAATAAATAGAGCATAGTGAACATTAATTTAAGCAGCGAAAGTTTTGAAAATATTCCCCTAATGCAATTAATGAACTTTTGGCAAATAAAATAAATATCAAATAAACTCCAAAAACTCCAATTCTAATGAATTTTCCAACTCTTTATAATTGAGGAAGTCATCTTATCCCCTCTCTTCTATTTTTCTCGAGTTGAAAAATATTTGAATATTCCAGAAAAATTCCAAAATGCAATAAAATATGATATGCATTGAATGATTCTATTAACATCCAAATTTAATGGGATGTTACAGTGTGTGTGTGTGTGTGTGTGTGTGTGTGTGTGTGTGTGTGTGTGTGTGTGTGTGTGTGTGTTTGTATCGGCTGGTTTCAGCTTGTTCGGTGATGGTTGCTATATATATAAAGCGGGGGGAAACCCTTTTTGGTCAATACATGGACTCAATGCCCAGACAAAGGTAGTATAGGTAAATTCTCTTTATAGATTCGATGAGGGTGACATCCTCTATAATAAATTTGTTAGTCAATGCGTGGATGAATTTGATAATTACATTGTTAAGCAAGAACATTTCAATATGTATGTTAGCAAATAATTGAAATGAAATCCTGTCATGATTGGTCACTTGAGTGATTTGATGTTTAGGATTGCTAATGATGTTAGAGGTTTAAGTACACATTCATCCATGGTTCATACCCAGCTAGAACAAGTCGCCAAGTCACAAAATGATTTGCTTAATGAGATGAATAATAAAATGAATGATCAAGCTGTTAGGGTAATGACTAGAGGTGGTAAAATGACTCAGGGTCCTCTGTATCCTGAAGGTCATCCTAAGAGAATTGAGCAAGATACGCAGAGAATTAATATTGATGCATCTAGTTCATCTAAAGAAGAAAAAGGAAAAGAAAAGTGATAGAACTTTGCATGCTTCTAGTGAACCTGTGGTAGAAAAACCTTCTGAGAATCATAATGATGTTTCTATTTCTGATGCCAAGACACAGTCTGGTAATGAACATCCACCAAGTGATAATGATAATGATGTTCATGTTCATGTTGATGCTCGATCAGACAATGATAAAGAACCTGATAATGATGTACAAATAGAACCTGTTGTTGATCTTGATAACCCACCTCCTAAGAATAAAAGATATGATAAGAGGGATTTCGTTGCTAGAAAACATGGTAAAGAAAGAGAACCATGGGTTCAAGAACCCCTATCTTTTTCTAGTAAGCCTCCGAAAAATAAGGATGAGGAGGACTTTGAGCGCTTTGTTGAAATGCTTAGACCTGTCTTTTTGTGCACACGCTTGAGTGATATTTTGAAAATGCCTCCACATGCTAAATACATGAAAGATATTGTCACTAATAAAAGAAAGATACCTGAAGCTGAAATTTCCACCATGCTTGCAAATTATTATTTTAAGGGAGGAGTACCTAAGAAGTTAGGAGATCCAGGAATACCCACTATACCATGCTCCATTAAAAGAAATTATGTCAAAACTGTTTTATGTGATTTAGGAGATGGTGTTAGTGTTATGCCCTTCTCTTTATATAGAAGACTTGATTTGAAAAAGTTGACACCTACTGAAAAATCATTGCAAATGGCAGATAAATCAACTGCTATACCTATCGGTATTTGTGAGGATGTACCCGTTATAGTTACGAATGTTACTATTGCTACTTGTAAACTGCATTGATATTTCCCCTAAGAGGAGAGGATGATGCAGTACAGTAGAGATAAGTATTTCCCTTGGTTAAGAACCAAGGTTATCAATCCAGTAGGAGAACCACGCAACACCTCGTTAGCAGCACCTGCACACAAAATAACAAATCCTTGCAACCCAACACGAACAAGGGGTTGTCAATCCCTTGGCAGTTACGTGCAAGATTAAATTGTGTAGTAATTGATAGATAGATTGAACAAAAATACAAAATAAAATAAATAAAGTAAAATTGCAGCAAGGTATTTTTAGGATTTTTAGTATACGATAAAAGTAGACCCGGGGCCATAGTTTTCACTAGAGGCTTCTCTCTTGAAAATAGCATATGGCGGGTAAACAAATTACTGTTGGGCAATTGATAGAAAAGCAAATAATCATGATGATATCCAAGGCAATGATCATGTATATAGGCATCAGGTCCGAGACAAGTAGACCGACTCCTGCTTGCATCTACTACTATTACTCAACACATCGACCGCTATCCAACATGCATCTAGAGTATTAAGTTCATAAAGACTGGAGTAATGCCTTAGGCAAGATGACATGATGTAGACAAAGTAAACTCGCGCATGAATAAACCCCATCTTTTTATCCTTAATGGCAACAATACAAATACGTGCCATGTCCCCTTCTATCACTTGGATTGAGCACCTCAAGATCGAACCCATCACAAAGCACATCTCCTATTGCAACACAAATCTATCTAGTTGGCCAAACCAAATCATTAGATCGAAGAGAAATACGAAGCTATAATAATCATGCATAAAAGAGTTCAGAGAAGACTCAAATAATATTCGTGGATAATCTGATCATAAACTCACAATTCATCGAATCCCAACATCAAGAAGAATATTGTATTGAAGATCAAAGAGAGAGAGAGAGAGATATATAGCCATCTAGCTACTATTTATGGACCCGTAGGTCTATGGTAAACTAGTCACACATCATCGGAAGGGCAACAAGGTTGATGTAGAGCCCCTCCATGATTGATTGCCCCTCAAGCAGAGTGCCGAAAAAGGCCTCCAGATGGGATCTCGTGAGAACAGGAACTTGCAGTAGCGGAAAAAGTATTTCGGGTGGCTCTCTATTGGTTTCTCGATTTTAGAGAATTTATAGAGGCGGAGTTAGGTCAAACAAGCCACGTGGGCCCCATGAGCCACCAGGGCGCACCTACCCCCTGGGCGGACCCTGGTGCCTCGTGGGCCACTGCTCCATCTTCTGGTCCTCTCCCGAAGCTTCCAGGGTCTCTTATGTCCAGAAAAAAATCTCCAAAAAGTTTCGTGTCATTTGGACTTCGTTTGGTACTGATATTCTGAAAACCCAAAAACAGGCAAAAAAAACAGCAACTAGCACTAGGCACTAAGTTAATAGGTTAGTCCCAAAAATGATATATAATTGCTTGTAAATGCATATAAAACATCCAAGATTGATACTATAATAGCATGGAACAATCAAAAATTATAGATACGTTGGAGACATATCAAGCATCCCCAAGCTTAATTCCTGCTCGTTCTCGGGTAGGTAAATGATAAAAACAGAATTTTTGATGTGGAATGCTACCTACCATATTCATCATATAATCTTTTCTTTGTGGCATGGATATTTGGACTTGAGTGATTCAAAGCAATAGTCTATAGTTTGAAATGAAAACATAAATACTCAAGTATACCAACAAGCAACCATATCTTTCAAAATTTCAATGCTAAAGAAAGTTATCCCTAGCCCATTATGCTCAGTCATTGATCCATTCATGAAACACACTCAATATTAGCTACACCCAATGCACAAGTATGACAATAGTGCTCTCCAATTGGTGCTTTATAAGAGAAGATGGAGACTCAAATTAAAATATAAAAATTGCATAAAAGTAAAATAGATAGGCCCTTCACAGAGGGAAGCAGAGATTTGTAGAGGTGCCAGAGCTCAAAGTTTTCAAATAGAGAGATAAAATTATTTTGAGAGGCATGCTTTTCCTATCAATGAAAACGACCGAGAATTCCCAATATCTTCCATGCTAGACACATTATAGGCGGTTCCCAAATTGAAAATGAAGTTTATTTCCTTTCCACCATTCATTCACAATCCATGGCTAGCCGTATCCATGGGTGCCTTCCATACTAACACTTCCCAAGGAAATTATTATTATTATTATTTTCATTTCGGGACTGGGCATCCCTATTACCTGCCACTTTCTTGTGCAATGACAAGTGAATAAACACTCAACGTGAGAATAACCCACCTAGCATGGGAAATATTGGCCACCCCCTGCCGCTTCAAGAGCGGTAGGGCACACAAAACGGAATTGTTTTTGAATGATTAGAGTTGGCACATGCAAATTTACTTGGAACGACATGTAAATACCGCTTATAGGTAGGTATGGTGGACTCATTTGGTACAACTTTGGGTTTAGGGAATTGGATGCACAAGCAGTATTTTCGCTTAGTACAAATGAAGGCTAGCAAATAGATTGAGAAGCAACCAACCAAAAAATGAAAATGGTCATAAACATGCATTGAGAATAACTAACACTGAATAATGCGCCATAAGTAGGATGTAACTTCGTTGCATAACTATTGACTTTACGTGCATGCATAGGGAATCACAAACCTTAACACCAATATTCTTACTAAAGCACAATTACTCACTAGCATAACTCACATATTATCATCTCCATATCGCAAAACTATTGCAAGGAGTCAAACTTATCATATCCAATGATCTATATGAAAGTTTTTATTATATCCTTCTTGAATATTCATCACATTGGGACCAAATTCATATCTTGTGCAAATTACTAGTAATATTATCAACTCTCAAAAAGATATAAGAGAAGCATGAGAGTTCATCTATTTCTTTAAAATATAATCACCGCCGTGCTAAAAAAGATATAAGTGAAGTACTAGAGCAACTGCCTAGCTCAAAATATATAAGTGAAGCACACAGAGTATTCTAACAAATCACGAAAAATATGTGTCCCTCTCAAATAGGTGTGTCCAGTAAAGATGATTGTGACAAACTAAAAAGAAAACAAAACAAAGACTCATATAATACACTACGCTCCAAGCAAAACTCATATCATGTGATGAATAAAAATATAGCTCCAAGTAAAATTACCGATGGTCGGTAGAAGAAAGAGGGGATGCCTTCCTGGGCATCCCCAAGCTTAGTTTCTTGGGAGTCCTTGAATATTACCTTGGGGTGCCTCAGGAATCCCCAAGATTAGGCTCTTGCCACTCCTTATTCCTTCATCCATCGTGATCTCACCAAAAACTTGAAAACTTCAACACAAAAAACTTAACAAAACCTTTGTGAGATCCGTTAGTATAATAAAACAAATCACTACTTTAGGTACTGCTTCAAACCCATTCATATATTATTTTTGCATTATACCTACTGTATTCTAACTTCTCCATGGCTTATACCCCCCGATACAATCCATAGTTCCATCAAAACAAGTAAAACAATGCATCAAAAACAGAATCTGTCAAAACCAGAACAGTCTGTAGCAATCTGAATATTGGCTATCCTTCTGTAACTCCAAAAATTCTTAAAAATTAGGAAAACTTAGGCAATTTGTACATATATAATGTGTAAAAAATTAGAATTTTTCCACACTCCAGAAATGTTTTATAATTCTGCTACTGGATGCAAAAGTTTCTATTTTTTCACAGAGTCAAAGCAACTATCATCCAAATCATCATAAAGGCTTTACTTGGCACAAACACTAATTTAAACACAAAAACACAACCATAACAGTAACATAATTGTGTGCACACAAGAAAACAGAAAAGTAAACAAGAAAATTAAGATAACTATTGGGTTGCCTCCCAACTAGCGCTATTGTTTTATGCCCCTAGCTAGGCATAATGCATAGTTTCAAGTGTTGTCATCTTTCAAATTAACTCCATAGGTTGCCCTCATAATAGATTCATACGGTTGCCTAATTCTTTTTCTGGGGAAGTGTTCCATACCCTTCTTTAATGGAAATATTCCCTTCTTTCATATCAATAACAGCACCTATGGTTCATAAGAATGGTCTACCAAGTATTATGGGACAAGACGGATTGCATTCAGTATCAAGCACAATGAAATCAACGGGTACATAATTCCTATTTGCGAGAATAAGAACATTTTATTCTACCAAAAGGTTTCTTGACAGTAGAATCCGCTAAGTGCAAATTAAGAGAACATTCATCCATATTGGTAAAACCTAGCACATCACATAGAGATTTTAGTATTGTGGATATGCTAGCACCCAAATCACATAAAGCATTGCACTCATAATTTTTAATTTTAACTTTAGTGGTGGGTTCTCACTCATCATATAATTTCCTAGGTAGTGAAACCTCCAATTCTGGCTTTTCTTCTAAGGCTTTCACCATCGCTTCTACAATATGTTTAGTAAAAGCCTTATTTTGTTCATAAGCATTGGGTGAATTTAACATGGATTGCAATAAAGAAATACACTCAGTCGAAGAACAACTGTCATAATTAAAGTCTTTGTAATCCAAAATAGTGGGTACATCACTATTTAAAGTTTTTACCTCTCCAAACCCACTTTTATCAATTTTTTCGTTAAGATTTTCACCCTCCGAACTATGGGGACGCCTCTTAGCTAAAGTTGACTCTTCTTCAGTCCACTTTCATAAAGTTTCACATTGCTAAATAAATATTCAATAGAAGAAACACCAATCATTTTAATATCTTCATCATTACTACGATAAAAACTGGGCGACATCACTTTTTCTAAGAATTCTCGCTTAGCCCTCAACCTAGTGGTTCTTTCTTTACTTCCATCCATGGAGACATATAAAGATTTAATTGATTCATTAATATCAATCTTGGGTGGCAAAATTTTAGACTTAAGATTTTCCACATCATGGATAATTCTATCAATACTCGTAGACATATCATCAAGTTTACTCAATTTTTCTTCTATCATAGTGTTGAAAACTTTTTGAGCATTAATAAATTATTTAATATTACTCTCAAGATCAGAGGACATCCTATTATTATTATAAGAATTACCATAGGAATTTCCATAATTTTAGAGGAATTTCTAGGGAACAGCCTAGGATTAAAATTACCTCCATAAGCATTACTATTAAAATTGTTTCACGAGACAAAATTCACATCTACGGGGTCATTATTTTGCTCAATCAAAGTGGATAATGGCACATCATTAGGATCAATAAGAGAATTTTTACTAGCAACCAATTTCATGAGCGCATCAACTTTATCACTCAAAGTACTATTTTCCTCAACATAATTCACTTTTCTACTAGTAGGAGTTCTTTCAGTATGCCATTGTGAATAATTTTCCATAATATTATCAAGAAATTTGGTAGATTATCCTAATGTAATTTCCATGAAAGTACCACCCGCGGCGGAGTCTAGAAGATTTCTAGAAACAAAGTTCAACCCGCATAAATTTTTTGTATGATCATCCATAAATTTAAACCATGAGTTGGGCAATTTCTTATCATCAGTTTCATCCTATCCCAAGATTGGGAAACATGTTCACGCTCAAGTTACTTGAAATTCATAATTTGATTTCTAAGAGGCATAATTTTTGCGGGAGGAAAATACTTGGTAATAAAAGCATCTTTACACCTATCCCAAGAATCAATACTATTTCGTGGCAAAGATGAAAACCAAATTTTTGCGCGATCCCGCAATGAGAACGGGAATAATTTTAATTTCACAATATCATTATCCACATCATTTTTCTTTTGCATTTCACACAATTCTATGAAAGTGTTAAGATGGGATGCAGCATCTTCATTGGGACTAGTAGAAAATTTTTCTTTCATAACAAGATTTAACAAAGCGGCATTAATATCACAAGTCTCCGCACTAGTGGTGGGAGGAGCAATCGAGGTACTAATAAAATCATTATTATTAGTATTGGGAAAATCACACAATTTTGCATTTTCTTGAGACATGTAACTAGGCAAACAAGATAACAAGCAAACAAGCAAAAAGCAAACGGAAAATATTTTTGTATTTTTGTAAAAACTTTTAGAAGTGGGGGAGATGAAAACAAGAGGTAAATGGAAAATAATGTAAATGCAAGGAGATGAAAGTTTATGTGTAGGTAATTGATAGATGTTGATGATGTCTCCCTGGCAACGGCGTCAGAAATTCTTCCTGCTACTTGTGAACTGCATTGGGATTTCCCCGAAGAGGAGAGGATGATGCAGTATAGTACATATAAGTATTTCCCTCAGTTAAGAACCAAGGTTATCAATCCAGTAGGAGAACCACGCAACACCTCGTTAGCAGCACCTGAACACAAAATAACAAATCCTTGCAACCCAACGCGAACAAGGGGTTGTCAATCCCTTGGTGGTTACATGCAAGATTAAATTGTGTAGTAATTGATAGATAGATTAAAAAATACAAAATAAAAGAAATAAAGTAAAATTGTAGCAAAATATTTTTAGGATTTTTAGTATACGATAAAAGTAGACCTGGGGGCCATAGTTTTCACTAGAGGCTTCTCTCTTGAAAATAGCATACGGTGGGTGAACAAATTACTGTTGGGCAATTGATAGAAAATCAAATAATCATGATGATATCCAAGGCAATGATCATGTATATAGGCATCACGTCTGAGACAAGTAGACCGACTCCTGCTTGCATCTACTACTATTACTCCACACATCAACCGCTATATAGCATGCATGTAGAGTATTAAGTTCATAAAGAACGGAGTAACGCCTTAAGCAAGATGACATGGTGTAGACAAAGTAAACTCACACGTGAATAAAATCCATATTTTTATCCTTAATGGCAACTATACAAATACATGTCATGTCCCCTTCTGTCACTGGGATTGAGCACCGCAAGATCGAACCCATCACAAAGCACCTCTCCCATTGCAAGACAAATCAATCTAGTTGGCCAAGCCAAATCATTAGACCAGAGAGAAATATGAAGCTATAATAATCATGCATAAAAGAGTTTAGATAAGACTCAAATAATATTCATGGATAGTCTGATCATAAACTCACAATTCATCGAATCCCAACAAACACACCGCAAAAAGTGATTACATCGAATAGAACTCCAAGAACATCAAGGTGAACATTGTATTGAAGATCAAAGAGAGAGAGAGAGATAGCCATCTAGCTACTAACTATGGACCCGTAGGTCTATGGTAAACTACTCACACATCATCAGAAGGGCATCAAGGTTGATGTAGAGCCCCTCCGTGATTGATTCCCCCTCCGGCAAAGTGCCGGAAAAGGTCTCCAGATGGGATCGCGCGAGAACAGGAACTTGCAGCGGCGGAAAAAGTATTTCGGGTGGCTCTCTATTGGTTTCCCGATTTTAGAGAATTTATAGAGGCGGAGTTAGGTCAAACGGAGCCACATGGGCCCCATGAGCCACCAGGTCGCGCCTACCCCCCTAGGCGCGCCCTGGTGCCTCGTGGACCACTGCTCCATCTTCTGGTCCTCTCCCAAATCTTCCAGGGTCTCTTATGTCCAGAAAAAATCTCCAAAAAGTTTCATGGCATTTGGACTTCGTTTGGTACTGATATTCTGAAAAACCAAAACAGGCAAAAAATAGCAACTGGCACTGGGCACTAAGTTAATAGGTTAGTCCTAAAAAATGATATATAATTGCTTGTAAATGCATATAAAACATCCAAGATTGATACTATAATAGCATGGAACAATAAAAAATATAGATACGTTGGAGACGTATCAACTATCTTAATAGACTTTGTTATACTTGATATGCCCGAGAATGACAGTATGTCGATTATCCTTGGTAGACCCTTTTTTAATACTGCAGGGGCTGCTATTGATTGCAACAAAAGTTAGGTTACTTTTCGTGCCAATGGTAATGAGCATACGGTATATTTTCCGAGGACACAAAGTTTGGTGAATAGTATCAACTCTATTGAAAAAACTGTGACAATTACTATTGGAGGTTTTGAATTTCCTCTCCCGACCTTTAAAAAGAAATATGAAAATCTTATTGTTGGGGGGATGCATATCCCCATTGAGGTAACATAGTGTTATAAGAAAATTCTTCGGTTTCTTATTACCGGGGAAATAGTTTGTTAATAAGACTTAATCAATCTTATTAATGGATTCTTTTTTAGGGGCATGTGGTCGATAAATTTAGTAAGCACAACCTACTGTACCTACTATTTGCTCTCGGTTATTTAAAGTTTAATAAAGTAGAATGCCATGATTATCCTGTTTCCTGAATTATCCGTTCAATAAAAAATGTGTCGAAATAAAATTTGTGGGAATGACCTGAAAACTTCATATGATTTTTTCTATAATATTTAAGAATTTTGGGCACTTAACACACCTCAGGGGGGGTGCCCCTATGAGCCACGAGCTCACAGAGCGCACCTACCCCCCTAGGTGCGCCTAGAGAGCTCGTGGGTCCCACATGGGGCCCCTCACTTATTTCACCAGCCCACTGACTTCTCCTACCTCCATTGCCTCCAAGCCCGTGTTCTTGCTCATTTTCGTGCGATTTTTGATCTCCTTGCTCAGAGCTCCATTTTCGAAATTGTTTTGAGGAATCGTTCCTTGGTATGTGACTCCTTCAATGGTCCAATTAGTTTTTGTTCTAGTACTCTATGTTTTGCAAACTTTGCTACTATTGGTGACCATGTATATGAGCTTGCATGTTGAATTTGTATGGTTCAAAGTAGTTTTGAAACATGCTATAGCCTCTAGACACTTGTGGGAGTAGTTGCTATCAATTTTGTTAATTTTTGTTCACTTTTATTTTGGTGACTAAAAATTTCAGAATTTTTTCATAGAAAGAAAATGCTTAGGAAGATGTTCCATGGGGGTTCTTCGAGCAAAAGCTCCCCGAGGCTTGCAATACATGAGCCGAATCTCGAACCACCGCGGGATGCTCTTGTGCAACCATGCGAATGGACATTCGATGCCTTCACGATACGAGCCAGCATCAAGGAAGAGTTTGATATGTTCGTACACAATGCCAAGTTGACAGACTTCTTATCAGATAAGTGTCTGCAGTACGATGATCTCACTGATTCCTTCGTACGAAAATTCAAGTATGTATCTCACCGCTCCTCTCATGATGTTATGTTTGACATTTATGATAAATCTTTTCGCATGACCGTTCAAGAATGTAGTGAGGCTTGTAGAATTCCCTTTTTGGGGGTATGCTTTGAACCCGTAAAGCTGATTGTAATGAATTTCTCATGAGTATTACCCGAGGTGAAACTAGGGGCATAACGCAAGCTAGAATTGGGAGCATTCACTTTCCTGCTATCCATTATTTAGCTCTATTCATAGGTAGGTGCATCAATGGCAAACATGACCTTAGTACCTTGTGCGCACTTGCTTTAAGCATTCTTAAAAGTGCGGTATTGAGGGATAGAAATTTTAACTTGGGGGCCATCGTTCCACGTCGTTAGCATAATAATGTGCTCGATGGCGATCTTTTTGGCGGGATTTATGCTACTCGCTTAGCTACTTATCTTGGTATATCCATTAAGGAATTTGATTCCTTGTTGCCACCTAGTTACCTTAATTATGAGGCTATGGAGCATCATTAGTTTCTCAAAAGAAACACCTCACCATTTCAATACAGGCTAATCTTTAATAAACATTGTGTTATCCATATTTCCTTGCCTGCTCCTGCCTTCTTTAACTTTCAGAAAAAACAAAGATATTTTATACTTGAGGAGCAGGTTGAGGCGTACAAGACAGCAGAGGAGACTGCTCGCCTTAATAAGGCCGCCCGCCAAGCCGTGACAGCTGCACTCGAGTACAACCCAAACTACTACCACAGGTACTGTCCAGGCCAGCAGGGGCCATAGACCAAGTTAGGCCAAAAGCCTAAGCTTGGGGGAGTATGTATTTCTCACCAACATTACATTCATGTACCCCACATTCATTCCAGTTGTCGGTGTTCATCCTTTTTCATTGTATATCCATATTAGTTTTATTTTTACTTTCTTCTTGTGTGTTTGAAAAACTTCGAAAATCAAAAAATATTTCTCGCTTCTTTTCGTTTTTTCTTTCTTGTTTAGTTAGTTCGTAGTAGTAAAAGAAAACCCAAAACATTTCTCGTTTCTTCTTTTGTTTGTTGGGAGCTTTCCCATGTAAATAGTTTTTCTCATTTTTGTTCTTCCTTTTAGTTTGCTTTCTTTAGAAACTAAAGACTTCAAAATTATTTTATTGTGTTTCTCTGAAATTATTTTCTTTTCTTTGAGTCGTCCTAAGGAGAATACCATGATGAAAATGTTGAGTGGTTCTCATATGCATTATTGTTGATCTAACGAAGGCCAATATTACCTTGTCTTATTCTTTGAATAAAATGTTTGCAGATTCCAGCTTAGTCCACGACAAACTTGCATTATTATTATTATTATTTTCACATTATTCAGACATGCAAGTGAAAGGCAATAATGACGATGATTTGATGAAGTGATCGCGGTGAAGGAAAGCTGGTATGAACTCTTCTTGTTTTTGTTTTTGTAAACATGGTTAACTCAGTTGATCTTAATTCAGCATATTGTGAGTAAACATGTTTGTGATGAAAATTAGAGATTATAGTTGCTCATGCCATGCTTAAGTAGCTAGGAGTTAATAATGATTTATCTTGAGTGTGAACATGTATTAAAATGGTTGTGATGTAGTATGTTAGTGTGGTATCCTCCTCCGAACAATTCAAGTGGCTTGACTTGGGACATGTTCACATATGTAGTTGATTCAAAACCAATGCAGCCTTCACGATATTTATGTTCATGGTGTTTATATCCTACTCATGTTTGTATTCAACATTAATTATTTTTAATGCATGATTATGACCATTGTCGCTCTCTAGTTGGTCGCTTCTCAATCTATTTGCTAGTCTTCGCCTATACTAAGCGGGAATGCTGCTTGTACATCCAAATCCTTAAACCCAAAGTTGTTTCAGATGAGTCTACCATATCTATCCACATGCGTTATTACTCTGCCATTCCAAGTAAATTTGCATGCGCCACCTCTAATCATTCAAATAAACATTTGTTTTGTGTGTCTGTACCGCTCATGGAGCGACCGGGAGGGTCAATATCTTCCATGCTAAGCAGATTATTCTCATGATGGGTGTTTATTCACTTTTCATTACATGAGAGAGGCTGGTAATTGAGATGCCCAGTCCTGTAACCGGATACGGTGGCAAGTGAGTGAGGATCGGGTCGTCGCATCCTTAGTGGCGTGCTACATTGGCACCCGGATGTAGTGGAAAATGAGCAAGGGTCTTCGCATTTGACTCGACGAGTGCGAAGGGTAAGGAGGCTAGCCAAGCCTAGGAGGATTTGCTTAGGTAGCTGGAACATAGGGTCTCTGACAGGGAAGCTTCGGGAGCTAGTTAATGCAGTGGTGAGGAGAGATGTTGATATCCTTTGCTTCCAAGAAACCAACTGGAGGGGACAGAAGGCGAAGGAGGTGGAGGATACCGGCTTCAAGCTGTGGTACATGGGGACGGCTGCAAACAGAAATGGCATAGGTATCTTGATCAAAAAGAGCCTCAAGTATGGAGTGGTAGACGTCAAGAGACATGGGGACCAGATTATCCTGGTCAAGCTGGTAGTTGGGGACTTAGTTCTCAATGTTATCAGCGTGTATGCCCCGCAAGTAGGCCACAATGAGAACACCAAGAGGGAGTTATGGGAAGGCCTGGAAGACATGGTTAGGAGTGTACCGATTGGCGAGAAGCTCTTCATAGGAGGAGACCTCAATGGCCACGTGGGTACATCTAACACAGGTTTTGAAGGGGCACATGGGGGCTTTGGCTATGGCATCAGGAATCAAGAAGGAGAAGATGTCTTAAGCATTTCTCTAGCCTACGACATGATTGTAGCTAACACCCTCTTTAGAAAGAGAGAATCACATCTAGTGACTTTTAGTAGTGGCCAACACTCTAGCCAGATCCATTTCATCCTCTCGAGAAGAGAAGATAGGCGTGCGTGCCTAGACTGTAAGGTGATACCTGGAGAGAGTGTTCTACCCCAGCATAAGCTGGTGGTTGCTTACTTTTGCTTTCGGATTCGTATCCAGTGGGATAAGCGTGCCAAAGTCTCTAGAACGAAGTGGTGGAAGCTCAAGGGGGAGGAAGCTCAGGCGTTCAAGGAGAGGGTCATTAAGGAGGGCCCTTGGGAGGAAGGAGGGGATGCGGACAATGTGTGGATGAAGATGGCGACTTGCATTTGTAAGGTGGCCTCGGAGGAGTTTGGAGTGTCCAGGGGAAGGAGAAGCGAAGATAAGGATACCTGGTGGGGGAATGATGATGTCCAGAAGGCGATTAAAGAGAAGAAAGATTGCTTTAGATGCCTATACCTGGATTGGAGTGCAGACAACATAGAGAAGTACAAGATGGCAAAGAAGGCCGCAAAGCGAGCTATCAATGAAGCAAGGGGTCGGGCATATGAGGACCTCTACCAACGGTTAGGCACGAAGGAAGGCAAAAGGGACATTTATAAGATGGCCAAGATCTGAGAGAGGAAGACGAGGGATATTGGCCAAGTCAAATGCATCAATGATGGAGCAGACCAACTCTTGGTGAAAGATGAGGAGATTTGTTGGGAAACGTAGTAGAAAACAAAAAAAATCGCACCTACGATCACCAAGATCAATATGAAGATGCATAAGGGTTGGGATCAATGATCGTTACCAACTCCGGAGTGCAGTGGAAGAAGAAGAGTCAGTGTAGATTGTGCTCGAAGTCCCTCGAATGATGATGATGATCCCGCGAACCGCCCTCGAATGATCCCTCGCACAGAAGACCGAAAGCACGGCCTCTCTACTTGGTTGCAAGTGTACGGTCTTCACGATCCGGCAGCGCTTCGTCGTCCAGAACTAATCATCGTCGGAGAATTAGAGGGAAGATATTAGAACCACATTGGGCTTCTAATTATGAGGATTAGAGGTGGCTAGGGCTAGCTCTAATTAGTCTAAGACCAACTAGAACTAGAACTAGATCAACTAGAAGAGGCACCCAAAAACTTGTACTCAAAAGGGTGGAAAACCTCTAGTATATATAGGTTTAGAAGGGAGGAGAGGGAAGCCACCAAGGGAGGAAAGTCCTCCCTTGGTGCGCCGGCCTAGGGAGTCCAACTCCCACGCCTAGTAGGATTCAGCCTCCCCACAAGGAAAGGGGGGCGCCACCTCCACTTGGGCCTTTATGGCCCAAGTATCCTTCCTCTTCTTGGCCTTTTAAGGCCCGTTGATATTTAATTAATATATAAAATACTTTAAACATTTTCAGAGCATTATATATATAATTTAACATCCTCGGAAACATTTTCCACCTATATATAATTAATCGGTAATACCCGGTATTACCCGATATTCACCGAAACCCTTCCGGTGACCCCGAAACGCTTCCGAAACTTCTCGGAACTATTCTGGATATTAATGAAACTATTTCACAAATATATTCTCATCATTACCGTTCCACTAACTCTCAGCAGATCATGATTACCTTAATCTTGTGACCCCGTAGGTTCGGTAAAACATAGACATGAACGAAACCCCTTCGTTCAATGACCGATAGCGGAACCGTGGACATCCATATCGGTCCCTATGATTACACGAATGATATTTGAGTGAGCCTTTGGTTATCATGTTATGTTACCTTTGCTTTGCAATACTTTACAAAACCCAGTGTGCATGGTTATCCTCTTGGGTCATCACCATGCCCACTATATCGTTGCTCCCGTTACCGGTTTTGTTCTTCTTTCTCATTGACGTGTTCCGGCATCCCCATGATGTAGTCACCTGTGTTTGGCCAGAACATGATGGATGCCATCACACCAAGAGGGCCCTAAGAATATCTCTCCACCGTCGGAGGAGCAAATCCCACTCTCGAGTTGTTCGTTCACTTGTCAAACTTTTCGGTGAACCTGAAAGTTATCGTTATGATCACCTTATTACAGATGACGTTTGAGCAACCCCAAAGTCCATCATCTGGTAAGAAGTAACCGAGACACTCTCATGGTCTGAGGAACTAAAGTACACATGCTAACACTTCGTGTTATAACAGATGATTTCAGACGATATGATCACAAAGTATAACATACAAGATTGGGTCGAATCAATATGATCATTCTTCTCACATCATACCCTCAATGTTGTTTCTAGGACTTGTTGGAAATATGCCCTAGAGGCAATAATAAAATGGTTATTATTATATTTCCTTATTCATGATAATTGTCTATTGTTCATGCTATAATTGTATTAACCGGAAACCGTAATACATGTGTGAATACATAGACCACAGCATGTCCCTAGTGAGCCTCTAGTTGACTAGCTCATTGATCAATAGATGGTTGTGGTTTCCTGACCATGGACATTGGATGTCGTTGATAATGGGATCACATCATTAGGAGAATGATGTGATGGACAAGACCCAATCCTAAGCATAGCACAAGATCGTGTAGTTCGTTTGCTAGAGCTTTTCTAATGTCAAGTATCATTTCCTTAGACCATGAGATTGTGCAACTCCCGGATACCGTAGGAATGCTTTGGGTGTATCAAATGTCACAACGTAACTGGGTGACTATAAAGGTGCACTACAGGTATCTCCAAAAGTGTCTGTTGGGTTGGCACGAATTGAGACTGGGATTTGTCACTCCGTGTGACGGAGAGGTATCTCTGGGCTCACTCGGTAATACATCGTCATAATGAGCTCAATGTGACTAAGGAGTTAGTCACGGGATCATGTGTTACGGAACGAGTAAAGAGACTTGCCGGTAACGAGATTGAACAAGGTATAGGGATACCGACGATCTAATCTTGGGCAAGTAACATACCGATGGACAAAGGGAATTGTATACGGGATTAATTGGATCCCCGACATCGTGGTTCATCCAATGAGATCATCCTGGAACATGTGGGAGCCAATATGGGTATCCAGATCCCGCTATTGGTTATTGGCTGGAGAGGTGTCTTGGTCATGTCTGCATGGTTCCCGAACCCGTAGGGTCTACACACTTAAGGTTCAGTGACGCTAGAGTTGTAATGGGAATTGTATGTGGTTACCGAAAGTTGTTCGGAGTCTCGGATGAGATCCCGGACATCACGAGGAGTTCCGGAATGGTTCGGAGGTAAAGATTTATATATGGGAAGTCCTATTTTGGCCACCGGAAAATGTTCGGGATTTTTCGGTATTGTATCGGGAAGGTTCTAGAAGGTTCCGGAGTGGGGCCCACCTTCATGGGGGGACCCGCATGAACGTGGGTAGTGGGGGAAAGGCCCCAAACCCCTGGTCAAGGCGCACCAAGATCCCCCCTTAGAAGGAATAAGATCATATCCCGAAGGGATAAGATCAAGATCCCTAAAAAGGGGGATAACAATCGGTGGGGAAGGGAAAGGATGGGATTTCTTTCCTCCCACCTTTGCCAACGCCCCAATGGACTTGGAGGGCAAGAAACCAGCCCCCTCCACCCCTATATATAGTGGGGAGGTGCATGGGAGCTGCACCTCTTGCCCCTGGCGCAACCCTCCCCCCTCCTACTCCTCCTTCGTAGTGCTTAGCGAAGCTCTGCGGGAGAACCACGAGCTCCACCGCCACCACGCCGTCGTGCTGCCGGAGCTCTCTCTCAAATTCTCCTCTCCCCTTGCTGGATCAAGAAGGAGGAGACGTCCCCGAGCTGTACGTGTGTTGAACGTGGAGGCGCCGTCCGTTCGGCGCTTGAATCGAATCTTCCGCGATTTGAATCGCTGCGAGTACGACTCCATCAACCGCATTCTTGTAACGCTTCCGCTTAGCGATCTTCAAGGGTATGAAGATGCACTCCCTCTCACTTGTTGCTAGCATCTCCAAGATTGATCTTGGTGACACGTAGGAAATTTTTGAATTATTACTATGTTCCCCAACAGTGGCATCATGAGCTAGGTCTATGCGTAGATTCTATGCACGAGTAGAACACCAGTAGTTGTGGGCGATGATTTGTTCAATTTGCTTACCGTTACTAGTCCTATCTTGATTCAGCGGCATTGTGGGATGAAGCGGCCCGGACTGACCTTACACGTACTCTTATGTGAGACAGGTTCCACCGACTGACATGCACTTGTTGCATAAGGTGGCTAGCGGGTGTCTGTCTCTCCCACTTTAGTCGGATCGGATTCGATGAAGAGGGTCCTTATGAAGGGTAAATAGCAATTGGCATATCACCGTTGTGGCTTTTGCGTAGGTAAGAAACGTTCTTGCTAGAAACCCATAGCAGCCACGTAAAACATGCAACAACAATTAGAGGACGTCTAACTTGTTTTTGCAGGGTATGCTATGTGATGTGATATGGCCAAAAGGATGTGATGAATTATATATGTGATGTATGAGATTGATCATGTTCTTGTAATAGGAATCACGACTTGCATGTCGATGAGTATGACAACCGGCAGGAGCCATAGGAGTTGTCTTAATTTATTGTATGACCTGCGTGTCAATGAAAACGCCATGTAATTACTTTACTTTATTGCTAACCATTAGCCATAGTAGTAGAAGTAATAGTTGGCGAGACAACTTCATGAAGACACGATGATGGAGATCATGGTGTCATGTCGGTGACGATGGTGATCATGCCGCGCCTCGAAGATGGAGATCAAAAGCGCAAGATGATATTGGCCAAATCATGTCACTTTATGATTTGCATGTGATGTTTATCATGGTTACATCTTATTTGCTTAGAACGACAGTAGCATAAATAAGATGATCCCTCACAATTTTTTTTCAAGAAACGTGTTCCCCCTAAGTGTGCACCGTTGCGAAGGTTCATTGTTTCGAAGCACCACGTGATGATCGGGTGTGATATATTCTAACGTTCGCATACAACGGGTGTAAGCCAGATTTACACATGCGAAACACTTAGGTTGACTTGATGAGCCTAGCATGTACAGACATGGCCTCGGAACACGAGAGACCGAAAGGTTGAACATGAGTTGTATAGTAGATGCGATCAACATGGAGATGTTCACCGTTGATGACTAGTCCGTCTCACGTGATGATCGGACACGGCCTAGTCGATTCGGATCATGTATCACTTAGATGACTAGAGGGATGTCTATCTGAGTGGGAGTTCATTAAATAATTTGATTAGATGAACTTAATTATCATGAACTTAGTCTAAAATTGTCTTTACAATCTATCTTGTAGATCCAATGGCCCACGCTAATGTTGCCCTCAACTTCAACGCGTTCCTAGAGAAAACCAAGCTGAAAGACGATGGTAGCAACTATACGGACTGGGTCCGTAACTTGAGGATCATCCTCATAGCTGCCAAGAAAGCATATGTCCTTGAAGCACCGCTAGGTGACGCACCCATTTTCCCAGCAACTCAAGACGTTATGAACGCCTGGCAGTCACGTAGTGATGATTACTCCCTGGTTCAGTGCGACTTGCTTTACAGCTTAGAACCGGGGCTCCAAAAGCGTTTTGAGCAACACGGAGCATATGAGATGTTCCAAGAGCTGAAAATGGTTTTCCAAGCTCATGCCCGGGTCGAGAGATATGAAGTCTCCGACAAGTTCTATAGTTGTAAGATGGAGGAAAACAGCTCTGTCAGCGAGCATATACTCAAAATGTCTGGGTTGCACAACCGCTTGTCTCAGCTGGGAGTTAATCTTCCAGATGACTCGGTCATTGATAGGATCCTCCAGTCGCTTCCACCTAGCTACAAGAGCTTTGTGATGAACTACAATATGCAAGGGATGGAGAAGTCCATTCCTGAGTTATATTCAATGCTGAAATCAGCGGAGGTGGAGATCAAAAAGGAACATCAAGTGTTGATGGTGAATAAGACCACTAGTTTCAAGAAAGGCAAGGGTAAGAAGAACTTCAAGAAGGACGGCAAGGGAGTTGCCGCACCCGGTAAGTTAGTTGCCGGGAAGAAGCCAAAGAATGGACCCAAGCATGAGACTGAGTGCTTTTATTGCAAGGGAAATGGTCACTGGAAGCGGAACTGCCCCAAATACTTAGCGGATAAGAAGGCCGGCAAGGCCAAAGGTATATATGATATACATGTTATTGATGTGTACCTTACCAGCGCTCGTAGTAGCTCCTGGGTATTTGATACCGGTGCGGTTGCTCACATTTGTAACTCAAAACAGGAGCTGCGGAATAAGCGGAGACTGGCGAAGAACAAGGTGACGATGCGCGTCGGGAATGGTTCCAAGGTCGATGTGATCGCCGTCGGCACGCTACCTTTACATTTACCTTCAGGATTAGTTTTAAACCTCAATAATTGTTATTTAGTGCCAGCTTTGAGCATGAACATTGTATCTGGATCTCGTTTAATGCGAGATGGCTACTCATTTAAATCCGAGAATAATGGTTGTTCTATTTATATGAGAGATATGTTTTATGGTCATGCCCCGCTGGTCAATGGTTTATTTTTATTGAATCTCGAACGTGATGTTACACATATTCATAGTGTGAATGCCAAAAGATGTAAGGTTGATAATGATAGTCCCACATACTTGTGGCACTGCCGCTTTGGTCACATTGGTGTCAAACGCATGAAGAAAATCCATGAAGATGGACTTTTGGAGTCTCTTGATTATGAATCATTTGACACGTGCGAACCATGCCTCATGGGCAAAATGACCAAGACTCCGTTCTCCGGAACAATGGAGCAAGCAACCAACTTGTTGGAAATAATACATACTGATGTATGCAGTCCAATGAGCGTTGAGGCTCGCGGTGGCTATCGTTATGTTCTCACCCTCACTGATGACTTAAGTAGATACGGGTATGTCTACTTAATGAAACACAAGTCTGAGACCTTTGAAAAGTTCAAGGAATTTCAGAGCGAGGTAGAGAATCAACGTGACAGGAAAATAAAGTTCTTACGATCAGATCGTGGAGGAGAATACTTGAGTCACGAGTTTGGCACGCACTTAAGGAAATGTGGAATTGTTTCACAACTCACGCCGCCTGGAACACCTCAGCGTAATGGTGTGTTCGAACGTCGTAATCGCACTCTATTGGATATGGTGCGATCTATGATGTCTCTTACCGATCTACCGCTATCATTTTGGGGTTATGCTTTAGAGACTGCCGCATTCACTTTAAATAGGGCACCGTCTAAATCCGTTGAGACGACACCGTATGAATTATGGTTTGGGAAGAAACCTAAGCTATCATTTCTGAAAGTTTGGGGATGCGATGCTTATGTCAAGAAACTTCAACCTGAAAAGCTCGAACCCAAATTGGAAAAATGCGTCTTCATAGGATACCCTAAGGAAACTATTGGGTATACCTTCTACCTCAGATCCGAAGGCAAGATCTTTGTTGCCAAGAATGGATCCTTTCTGGAGAAAGAGTTTCTCTCGAAAGAAGTAAGTGGGAGGAAAGTAGAACTTGACGAGGTACCCCCTCTTGAACCGGAGAGTAGCGCAGCTCAGGAAGATGTTTTTGTGGTACCTGCACCGACTAGAGAGGAAGTTAATGATGATGATCATGAAACTTTGGGTCAAGTTGCTACTGAACTTCGTAGGTCCACGAGGACACGTTCCGCACCAGAGTGGTACGGTAACCCTGTCCTGGAAATCATGTTGTTAGACAACGGTGAACCTTCGAATTATGAAGAAGCGATGGCAGGCCCGGATTCCAACAAATGGCTTGAAGCCATGAAATCCGAGATAGGATCCATGTATGAAAACAAAGTATGGACTTTGACGGACTTGCCCGATGATCGGCAAGCCATAGAGAATAAGTGGACCTTTAAGAAGAAGACTGACGCGGATGGTAATGTGACCGTCTATAAGGCTCGGCTTGTCGCTAAGGGTTATCGACAAGTTCAAGGGGTTGACTACGATGAGACCTTCTCACCCGTAGCGAAGCTGAAGTCCATCCGAATCATGTTAGCAATTACCGCATTCTATGATTATGAGATCTGGCAAATGGACGTCAAAACATCATTCCTTAATGGTTTCCTTAAGGAAGAATTGTATATGATGCAGCCGAAAGGTTTTGTCGATCCTAAGAATGCTGACAAAGTATGCAAGCTCCAGCGCTCCATCTATGGGCTGGTGCAAGCATCTCGGAGTTGGAACATTCACTTTGATGAAATGATCAAAGCGTTTGGGTTTATACAGACTTATGGAGAAGCTTGCATTTACAAGAAAGTGAGTGGGAGCTCTGTAGCATTTCTCATATTATATGTGGATGACATACTGTTGATGGGAAATGATATAGAACTTTTGGAAAGCATAAAGGCCTACTTGAATAAGTGTTTTTCAATGAAGGACCTTGGAGTAGCTGCTTACATAGTAGGCATCAAGATCTATAGAGATAGATCGAGACGCCTCATTGGTCTTTCACAAAGCACATACCTTGACAAGATATTGAAGAAGTTCAATATGGATCAGTCCAAGAAGGGGTTCTTGCCTGTATTGCAAGGTGTGAGATTGAGCGCAGCTCAACGCCCGACCTCGGCAGAATAAAAAGAAAAGATGAGTGTCATCCCCTATGCCTCAGCCATAGGCTCTATTATGTATGCCATGCTGTGTACCAGACCTGATGTGAACCTTGCCATAAGTTTGGTAGGGAGGTACCAAAGTGATCCCGGAATGGAACACTGGACAGTGGTCAAGAATATCCTGAAGTACCTGAAAAGGACTAAGGATATGTTTCTCCTTTATGGAGGTGCCGAAGAGCTCGTCATAAAGGGTTATGTCGATGCTAGCTTTGACACAGATTTGGATGACTCCAAGTCATGAACCGGATACGTGTACATTTTGAATGGTGGGGTAGTTAGCTGGTGCAGTTGCAAGCAAAGCATCATGGCGGGATCTACATGTGAAGCGGAGTACATAGCTGCTTCGGAAGCAGCTCAGGAAGGAGTCTGGATGAAGGAGTTTATCACCAACCTAGGAGTGATTCCCAATGCATCGGGCCCGATGACTCTCTTCTGTGACAACACTGGAGCTATTGCCATTGCCAAGGAGCCCAGGTTTCACAGGAAGACCAAGCACATCAAGCGCCGCTTCAACTCCATTCGTGAATATATTCAAGATGGAGACATAGATATTTGTAAAGTACATACGGATCTGAATGTCGCAGATCCGTTGACTAAACCTCTTCCACGAGCAAAACATGATCAGCACCAGAACTCTATGGGTGTTTGATTCATCACAATGTAACTAGATTATTGACTCTAGTGCAAGTGGGAGACTGTTGGAAATATGCCCTAGAGGCAATAATAAAATGGTTATTATTATATTTCCTTGTTCGTGATAATTGTCTATTGTTCATGCTATAATTGTATTAACCGGAAACCGTAATACATGTGTGAATACATAGACCACAACATGTCCCTAGTGAGCCTCTAGTTGACTAGCTCATTGATCAATAGATGGTTGTGGTTTCCTGACCATGGACATTGGATGTCGTTGATAACGGGATCACATCATTAGGAGAATGATGTGATGGACAAGACCCAATCCTAAGCATAGCACAAGATCGTGTAGTTCGTTTGCTAGAGCTTTTCTAATGTCAAGTATCATTTCCTTAGACCATGAGATTGTGCAACTCCCGGATACCGTAGGAATGCTTTGGGTGTATCAAATGTCACAACGTAACTGGGTGACTATAAAGGTGCACTACAGGTATCTCCGAAAGTGTCTGTTGGGTTGGCATGAATCAAGACTGGGATTTATCACTCCGTGTGACGGAGAGGTATCTCTGGGCTCACTCGGTAATACATCATCATAATGAGCTCAATGTGACTAAGGAGTTAGTCACGGGATCATGTGTTACGGAACGAGTAAAGATACTTGCCGGTAACGAGATTGAACAAGGTATAGGGATACCGATGATCGAATCTCGGGCAAGTAACATACCGATGGACAAAGGGAATTGTATACAGGATTAATTGGATCCCCGACATCGTGGTTCATCCGATGAGATCATCATGCAACATGTGGGAGCCAATATGGGTATCCAGATCCCGCTATTGGTTATTGGCCAGAGAGGTGTCTCGGTCATGTCTGCATGGTTCCCGAACCCGTAGGGTCTACACACTTAAGGTTCGGTGACGCTAGAGTTGTAATGGGAATTGTATGTGGTTACCGAAAGTTTTTCGGAGTCTCGGATGAGATCCCGGACATCACGAGGAGTTCCGGAATGGTCCGGAGGTAAAGATTTATATATGGGAAGTCCTATTTTGGCCACCGGAAAATGTTCGGGATTTTTCGGTATTGTACCGGGAAGGTTCTAGAAGGTTCCAGAGTGGGGCCCACCTGCATGGGGGGACCCACATGAATGTGGGTACTGGGGGCAAGGCCCCACACCCCTGGTCAAGGCGCACCAAGATCCCCCCTTAGAAGGAATAAGATCATATCCCGAAGGGATAAGATCAAGATCCCTAAAAAGGGGGGATAACAATCGGTGGGGAAGGGAAAGGATGGGATTTCTTTCCTCCCACCTTTGCCAACGCCCCAATGGACTTGGAGGGCAAGAAACCAGCCCCCTCCACCCCTATATATAGTGGGGAGGTGCATGGGAGCTGCACCCCTTGCCCCTGGCGCAGCCCTCCCCCCTCCTACTCCTCCTCCTCCGTAGTGCTTAGCGAAGCTCTACCGGAGAACCACGAGCTCCACCGCCACCACGCCGTCGTGCTGCCAGAGCTCTCCCTCTACTTCTCCTCTCCCCTTGCTGGATCAAGAAGGAGGAGACGTCCCCGGGCTGTACGTGTGTTGAACGTGGAGGCGCCGTCCGTTCGGCGCTTGAATCGGATCTTCCGCGATTTGAATCGCCACGAGTACGACTCCATCAATCACGTTCTTGTAACGCTTCCGCTTAGCTATCTTCAAGGGTATGAAGATGCACTCCCTCTCACTTGTTTCTAGCATCTCCTAGATTGATCTTGGAGACACGTAGGAATTTTTTTAATTATTACTACGTTCCCCAACAAGACTAACATTGCACCTAACGATATCCTAAGATCCGAAAAACGTGATCACCAACAACAGTTGAGCTAGTCCTAGAGGTTGGGCTGGGAACCTATTGTTTGACCATTTATCATTCCACACGTGCATATGAGTTTTTCCACTGAATCGCATATTCCAGGATCATAGCAGTTATAGCATGAAATATAAACTCTTAATTGTGAATAATGGAAATATAATAATAGAATATTATTGCCTCTAGGGCATATTTCCAATAGTCTCCCACTTGCACTAGAGTCAATAATCTAGTTGCATAACACTTAACAACTTATCTTGTGTTATTAATGCATTGCTTGTGGCAGAGCCTTTGTCATTAGTTTTGACAAACTCAAAACTTTGTGATATTTGTGCTGGTACTGTCTGCTTCTCAAATCTTAATCCGTCTAGCTTTTTAGCCATGATATTTTATTCATAATATAAATATTATTGGATTTACGATCATAATATTCTTATGTCAAGACTCTTCTTGATCATATCTTGAATTAACCCATTTTATAAAGATTCTTCTTGCATAACCTTTATGGGTCACTTACAACTCTTGCAACATCTATTCAGACAAAACATTTATATCAAGACAATTCTTGATTCAAATAAAAATTGGAACATCTCATGTTTTCAAGACGTAATTATCTTAGCGTTTATAGATTCAACAAATGTGTTATTATAAATCTGAATTATTATAGCCCAACTATGAAGTTTGATATTCATATATTCTTAATAATGAATTTCAACCTCAATACCTTGAAATAAACATTTTTATCCTTTGTTGTTTTTATTTACTAACTTTTAGTAAATACTTTGGCCATTATATATCATAACGTATCAAGATAATTTTATCTTTCAAGCTTATCATTCATAAGCATCAAGTTATATGACATTTAGAGAGAGCAATTTTCTCTATATTTAAAACTCCCCTTTTTAATTTTTTTCAAAATATATAAACTTTATTTTTAGCTAATCAGACATCTTGATCTATCTTCATAGATCCTTTCATACCCAATATTTTGCTTTACACTTTGATGGAAAATTGTTTTCAAAATCATTTTGTTATGTGCTTAGGAACTTTATATTGTTTCTATTCCATAATATGTCATATACATATAGGATCAAAAACTTTACACAGCTCCCACTGAGTTCTACAAAACTATTTTGTTAGTACTTGGAAGTTTTATATTATTTCTATTTCATGATATGTCTTACATATATGACTTAGAAGTATTATATAGTTCCCACTGAATTTTACACAAAAATACTTTTGGACAATTCCAAAATACAATGCTAGTTCAAATCTTCAAACGGTTTTTGAAGTTTGCACATTCATCCAGTTATCTCGAGGATAAAAACTTTTCTGGTTGTATCATTCATACATCATTTTCCCAATTAAGGAAACTTGTTTTGAAATCCTTCTTTTACTTCACACTCCTTGAAGTATTGTCAAGTTTTAAACTTGTCAGAAAATAACGACTAAGTTCTAAACTTGATTGAATTTTCATTCTGGTGTATATGACCAAGGGCCATTTCATATGAGCTAGGCGCCACCTTTGTTTCCTTGTAGTGTTCACATTCATCTTCTTACAAGATGAAAAAACTTTGTCGTGCCCTTTCATAAATTCAGTGATGTTCATGATCATGTTTTAGCTTTTTAGATTTTTTTGTACATCTAATGTAGAAATTAACGGTATGTGTTGTAAATAATTTATCAGAACAAATTCCGATTAGTTTTGTACCGTTAAAGATTCACTATTTTTTTCAAGCTATAACATCCTCCCACTTATTCCTTTGACAAGAAAACCCTTTTCTTAAACAATGTCTATCCATGACAAACATTTTTGTCTCTTGGATATTTTATTGGGAGAAATCATATAAACCTACAATTCAACTGTCATCTTGTTAGGTATAGGGATACCGATGATCGAATCTCGGGCAAGTAACATACGATGGACAAAGGGAATTGTATACAGGATTAATTGGATCCCCGACATCGTGGTTCATCCGATGAGATCATCATGCACACATGTGGGAGCCAATATGGGTATCCAGATCCCGCTATTGGTTATTGGCCAGAGAGTGTCTCGGTCATGTCTGCATGGTTCCCGAACCCGTAGGGTCTAACACATTAAGGTTCGGTGACGCTAGAGTGTAATGGGAATTTTATGTGGTTACCGAAAGTTTTTCGGAGTCTCGGATGAGATCCCGGACATCACGAGGAGTTCGGAATGGTCCGGAGGTAAAGATTTATATATGGGAAGTCCTATTTTGGCCACCGGAAAATGTTCGGGATTTTTGGTATTGTACCGGGAAGGTCTAGAAGGTTCCAGAGTGGGGCCCACCTGCATGGGGGGACCCACATGAATGTGGGTACTGGGGGCAAGGCCCACACCCTGGTCAAGGCGCACCAAGATCCCCCTAGAAGGAATAAGAATCATAGGCAAGATCTTTGTTGCCAAGAATGGATCCTTTCTGGAGAAAGAGTTTCTCTCGAAAGAAGTAAGGGGGAGGAAAGTAGAACTTGACGAGGTACCCCCTCTTGAACCGGAGAGTAGCGCAGCTCAGGAAGATGTTTTTGTGGTACCTGCACCGACTAGAGAGGAAGTTAATGATGATGATCATGAAACTTTGGGTCAAGTTGCTACTGAACTTCGTAGGTCCACGAGGACACGTTCCGCACCAGAGTGGTACGGTAACCCTGTCCTGGAAATCATGTTGTTAGACAACGGTGAACCTTCGAATTATGAAGAAGCGATGGCAGGCCCGGATTCCAAACAATGGCTTGAAGCCATGAAATCCGAGATAGGATCCATGTATGAAAACAAAGTATGGACTTTGACGGACTTGCCCGATGATCGGCAAGCCATAGAGAATAAGTGGACCTTAAGAAGAAGACTGACGCGGATGGTAATGTGACCGTCTATAAGGTCGGCTTGTCGCTAAGGGTTATCGACAAGTTCAAGGGGTTGACTACGATGAGACCTTCTCACCCGTAGCGAAGCTGAAGTCCATCCGAATCATGTTAGCAATTACCGCATTCATGATTATGAGATCTGGCAAATGGACGTCAAAACATCATTCCTTAATGGTTTCCTTAAGGAAGAATTGTATATGATGCAGCCGAAAGGTTTTGTCGATCCTAAGAATGCTGACAAAGTATGCAAGCTCCAGCGCTCCATCTATGGGCTGGTGCAAGCATCCGGAGTTGGAACATTCACTTTGATGAAATGATCAAAGCGTTGGGTTTATACAGACTTATGGAGAAGCTTGCATTTACAAGAAAGTGAGTGGGAGCTCTGTAGCATTTCTCATATTATATGTGGATGACATACTGTTGATGGGAAATGATATAGAACTTTTGGAAAGCATAAAGGCCTACTTGAATAAGTGTTTTTCAATGAAGGACCTTGGAGTAGCTGCTTACATAGTAGGCATCAAGATCTATAGGATAGATCGAGACGCCTCATTGGTCTTTACAAAGCACATACCTTGACAAGATATTGAAGAAGTTCAATATGGATCAGTCCAAGAAGGGGTTCTTGCCTGTATTGCAAGGTGTGAGATTGAGCGCAGCTCAACGCCCGACCTCGGCAGAATAAAAAGAAAGATGAGTGTCATCCCCTATGCCTCAGCCATAGGCTCTATTATGTATGCCATGCTGTGTACCAGACCTGATGTGAACCTTGCCATAAGTTTGGTAGGGAGGTACCAAAGTGATCCCGGAATGGAAAACTGGACAGTGGTCAAGAATATCCTGAAGTACCTGAAAAGGACTAAGGATATGTTCTCTTTATGGAGGTGCCGAAGAGCTCGTCATAAAGGGTTATGTCGATGCTAGCTTTGACACAGATTTGGATGACTCCAAGTCATGAACCGGATACGTGTACATTTGAATGGTGGGGTAGTTAGCTGGTGCAGTTGCAAGCAAAGCATCATGGCGGGATCTCAAAAGTGAAGCGGAGTACATAGCTGCTTCGGAAGCAGCTCAGGAAGGAGTCTGGATGAAGGAGTTTATCACCAACCTAGGAGTGATTCCCAATGCATCGGGCCCGATGACTCTCTTCTGTGACAACACTGGAGCTATTGCCATTGCCAGGAGCCCAGGTTTCACAGGAAGACCAAGCACATCAAGCGCCGCTTCAACTCCATTCGTGAATATATTCAAGATGGAGACATAGAATTTGTAAAGTACATACGGATTGAATGTCGCAGATCCGTTGACTAAACCTCTTCCACGAGCAAAAAATGATCAGCACCAGAAAATCTATGGGTGTTTGATTCATCACAATGTAACTAGATTATTGACTCTAGTGCAAGTGGGAGACTGTTGGAAATATGCCTAGAGGCAATAATAAATGGTTATTATTATATTTCCTTGTTCGTGATAATTGTCTATTGTTCATGCTATAATTGTATTAACCGGAAACCGTAATACATGGTGAATACATAGACCACACACATGTCCCTAGTGAGCCTCTAGTTGACTAGCTATTGATCAATAGATGGTTGTGGTTCTGACCATGGACATTGGATGTCGTTGATAACGGGATCACATCATTAGGGAATGATGTGATGGACAAGACCCAATCCTAAGCATAGCACAAGATCGTGTAGTTCGTTGCTAGAGCTTTTCTAATGTCAAGTATCATTTCCTTAGACCATGAGATTGTGCAACTCCCGGATACCGTAGGAATGCTTTGGGTGTATCAAATGTCACAACGTAAAATGGGTGACTATAAGGTGCACTACAGGTATCTCCGAAAGTGTCTGTTGGGTTGGCATGAATCAAGACTGGGATTTATCACTCGTGTGACGGAGAGGTATCTCTGGGCTCACTCGGTAATACATCATCATAATGAGCTCAATGTGACTAAGGAGTTAGTCACGGGATCATGTGTTACGGAACGAGTAAAGTACTTGCCGGTAACGAGATTGAACAAGGTATAGGGATACCGATGATCGAATCTCGGGCAAAGTAACATACGATGGACAAAGGGAATTGTATACAGGATTAATTGGATCCCCGACATCGTGGTTCATCCGATGAGATCATCATGCACACATGTGGGAGCCAATATGGGTATCCAGATCCCGCTATTGGTTATTGGCCAGAGAGGTGTCTCGGTCATGTCTGCATGGTTCCCGAACCCGTAGGGTCTAACACATTAAGGTTCGGTGACGCTAGAGTGTAATGGGAATTTATGTGGTTACCGAAAGTTTTTCGGAGTCTCGGATGAGATCCCGGACATCACGAGGAGTTCGGAATGGTCCGGAGGTAAAGATTTATATATGGGAAGTCCTATTTTGGCCACCGGAAAATGTTCGGGATTTTTGGTATTGTACCGGGAAGGTCTAGAAGGTTCCAGAGTGGGGCCCACCTGCATGGGGGGACCCACATGAATGTGGGTACTGGGGGCAAGGCCCCACACCCTGGTCAAGGCGCACCAAGATCCCCCTTAGAAGGAATAAGATCATATCCCGAAGGGTAAGATCAAGATCCCTAAAAAGGGGGGATAACAATCGGTGGGGAAGGGAAAGGATGGGATTTCTTTCCTCCCACCTTTGCCAACGCCCCAATGGACTGGAGGGCAAGAAACCAGCCCCCTCCACCCCTATATATAGTGGGAGGTGCATGGGAGCTGCACCCTTGCCCTGGCGCAGCCCTCCCCCCTCCTACTCCTCCTCTCCGTAGTGCTTAGCGAAGCTCTACCGGAGAACACGAGCTCCACCGCCACACGCCGTCGTGCTGCCAGAGCTCTCCTTACTTCTCCTCTCCCCTTGCTGGATCAAGAAGGAGGAGACGTCCCCGGGCTGTACGTGTGTTGAACGTGGAGGCGCCGTCCGTTCGGCGTTGAATCGGATCTTCCGCGATTTGAATCGCCACGAGTACGACTCCATCAATCACGTTCTTGTAACGCTTCCGCTTAGCTATCTTCAAGGGTATGAAGATGCACTCCCTCTCACTTGTTTCTAGCATCTCCTAGATTGATCTTGGAGACAACGTAGGAATTTTTTTAATTATTACTACGTTCCCAACAAGAATAACATTGCACCTAACGATATCCTAAGATCCGAAAAACGTGATCACCAACAACAGTTGAGCTAGTCCTAGAGGTTGGGCTGGGAACCTATTGTGTGACCATTTATCATTCCACACGTGCATAGAGTTTTCCACTGAATCGCATATTCCAGGATCATAGCAGTTATAGCATGAAATATAAACTCTTAATTGTGAATAATGGAAATATAATAATAGAATATTATTGCCTTAGGGCATATTTCCAATAGTCTCCCACTTGCACTAGAGTCAATAATCTAGTTGCAAACACTTAACAACTTATCTTGTGTTATAATGCATTTGTGGCAGAGCCTTTGTCATTAGTTTGACAAAACTCAAAACTTTGTGATATTTGTGCTGGTACTGTCTGCTTCTCAAATCTTAATCCGTCTAGCTTTTTAGCCATGATATTTTATTCATAATATAAATATTATTGGATTTACGATCATAATATTCTTATGTCAAGACTCTTCTTGATCATATTGAATTAACCCATTTTATAAAGATTTTCTGCATAACCTTATGGGTCACTTACAAATCTTTGCCACATCTATTAGACAAAACATTTATATCAAGACAATTCTTGATTCAAATAAAAATTGGAACATCTCATGTTTTCAAGACGTATATCCTTACGTTTATAGATTCAACAAATGTGTTATTATAAATCTGAATTATTATAGCCCAACTATGAAGTTTGATATTCATATATTCTTAATAATGAATTTCAACCTCAATACCTTGAAATAAACATTTTTATCCTTTGTTGTTTTTATTTACTAACTTTTAGTAAATACTTTGGCCATTATATATCATAACGTATCAAGATAATTTTATCTTTCAAGCTTATCATTCATAAGCATCAAGTTATATGACATTTAGAGAGAGCAATTTTCTCTATATTTAAAACTCCCCTTTTTAATTTTTTTCAAAATATATAAACTTTATTTTTAGCTAATCAGACATCTTGATCTATCTTCATAGATCCTTTCATACCCAATATTTTGCTTTACACTTTGATGGAAAATTGTTTTTCAAAATCATTTTGTTATGTGCTTAGGAACTTTATATTGTTTCTATTCCATAATATGTCATATACATATAGGATATCAAAAACTTTACACAGCTCCCACTGAGTTCTACAAAAACTATTTTGTTAGTACTTGGAAGTTTTATATTATTTCTATTCATGATAGTTTACATATATGACTTAGAAGTATTATATAGTTCCACTGAATTTTACACAAAAATACTTTGGACAATTCCAAAATACAATGCTAGTTCAAATCTTCAAACGGTTTTTGAAGTTTGCACATTCATCCAGTTATTCGAGGATAAAAACTTTTCTGGTTGTATCATTCATACATCATTTTCCCAATTAAGGAAACTTGTTTTGAAATCTTCTTTTACTTCACACTCCTTGAAGTATTGTCAAGTTTTAAACTTGTCAGAAAATAACGACTAAGTTCTAAACTTGATTGAATTTTCATTCTGGTGTATATGACAAGGGCCATTTCATATGAGCTAGGCGCCACCTTTGTTTCCTTGTAGTTCACATATCTTCTTACAAGATGAAAAAACTTGTCGTGCCCTTTCATAAATTCAGTGATGTTCATGATCATGTTTTAGCTTTTTAGATTTTTTTGTACATCTAATGTAGAAATTAACGGTATGTGTTGTAAATAATTTATCAGAACAAATTCCGATTAGTTTTGTACCGTTAAAGATTCACTATTTTTTTCAAGCTATAACATCCTCCCACTTATTCCTTTGACAAGAAAACCCTTTTCTAAACAATGTTATCATGACAAACATTTTTGTCTCTTGGATATTTTATTGGGAGAAATCATATAACCTACAATTCAACTGTCATCTTGTTAAATAATGCTCATATCTCATTGATTTCATTTTAACAAGATCTATATAGTAGTTTTCTATTCATTTTGTATATTTTGCTGTTTCGGTATTACCCGGTTATGATGCAGATAGAATAATTTCATTTTTATTTAAACGATTCTGCTAAACTTATGACTTTATATCTATTTCTTCAAATGAAGAATCACAATATCAATTGTCATAATGATCCTTAATCTTCTTAAAATATTTGAACTCTTCAAATAGATTCTGAAATTCTGTTGAACTATTCAAGTATTTCAGTCTGAGTAAAACATTTAGTTATTTTAATGAAGTTAATTTATCCACCATACTTTGTTTTTGTCTATCAGTTTTATACATCATTATGTATTTTATCGAACACGATGATTGAATACTTCATCTATATGAAGATTATTCCCAATGTATCCAGGCAGAGATATATTCATGTGGAACTTATCAGTCTTCTTAAGACGTTTAGCATAAATGTTGTAATATTTTAAATCAAGATTTCAAGAATAAACCATCAAAACTTGTGGCAAATCCAAAACATATTCTTATAATAACTTCAACAACTATTGTTCAAAACTTTATAAGAATGCCCATTGTATAATCCAAAACGTAATGTCTTATACAACTCTGGAATGTAATAACTATTATTCGATCCTAAGATAAATCTTGAAGATAGACTCCATCAGTCTTGAGTAGCGATCCCATCACCATCCTTGACTATCATCTTGTCTTTATTTCTTCTCAACTTGTGAGCTTTCTGTAGTTCCTATATCAGATTGCAAATTAAAAGCAATCAATTAGTATCAAATACTTATGACATACAGAAACAAGTAAAACAACATTAATATCATATAACTATTATACCTTTGTCTGAAGAACCGTTCTTCTTATCTGCTAAGTACTTCTTGCAGTTCCGCTTCCAGTGAACCTTCTGTTTGCAGTAGAAACATTCAGTCTCTTTGTTGGCTCCGCCCTTGTTCTTCTTCTGGGAGGCGGTCTTACCGGCACCAGTAGATTTCTTCTTGGACTTGCCCTTCTTCTTGAAACCGGTAGTCTTGTTGACCATCAACACTTCTTTGTTCTTCTGCATCCTAGCTTCCGTAGTTTTGAGTATAGCAAACAACTCGTTTGCACTTTTCTCCATCCCGTTCATGTTGTAATTTATGATGAAACCATCGTAAGATGGGGAGAGTGAAGCAAGCGCAATATCTATACCAAGTGTTGGCGGAATTCCAAATTCTAGTGAAGCAAGCATATCAACATAGCCAGCAAGCTTCACAATATGCTCACTCATTGAGAAACCTTCCTTCATCTTGCATCTATCAGGGCCTTGGTTAATTCAAACCGTTCGGTCCTTGCCTGTTTCTTGTACAGAACTTCCAGTGACCCAATTATGAATTGAGTGGTGGATCATTCAAAACGCTTCTGTAGTTTAGGATCCATGCAAGTTAACATGAGGCACTGGACTGACTCATAGTCATCACTATGAGTAGCATAAGCAGCAACTTCTTCTGGTGCAGCATCCTTTGAAGGAGCTTCACCTAGGGGTTGATCCAGCACGTACTCCTTCTTAGCACTCCTGAGAACAAATCTCAGGTTTCGGATCCAATCCGCATAGTTCCCAGCATTTGCAGCCAACTTTTCTTTCTCAAGCATATGGGCTAAGTTAAACATATTACGAGCCATCTACAACGATAAACACACAAATATTTTTAGATAAAATTCATAATTAATTGTAGCACTAATGTATAAACAAGTTTTAATATAAAGTGTACTCCCACTCAAATTAATATCTCTCATAATTAATTGTAAGTGATTCAAGATCCAAGTCTAGTTCTCAGCCATTGATGTGTGCATCACTGATGACGAGAATTTTGACCGGTGGGCAAGCTTTTGCCGATCATATCTCCATATGACTCTTGTTCATCTTTCGATGCTTTGTGCTCCGAGCTCAGAACTATTCTGCCAGAACTTCAAGACAACCCAGTGCAATCTGCATGTATGGTCTGACCATCTCTGCCATACACCCAACAATCCGTTTGTACTCATGTGGACATGGCGCACTCTGGATCGTTAAGTGTTATAGATGGTTGCTACACAGGGAAGAGCACCTTCTGACTTGATATTTTAGTGAGAGATCACCCTAATAATTGACTACTGCGCAATCAAAGGTTGCAAACAACAAAGGGATAAACATCTCAGGCAATTCAATATAGCATGATATGGTATAGCCCTGGGCGCCGGGAGTCCTCCATGATCATCTTCAATCTCCAGTTGAAGCGACATGACGGCCAATATTTCGTTACCGAGGCAATTGTTTCAAAAACATTGCCGTGGTGGCAATCTCAGAAAATGTTGCTGTGGCGACCGTTTCAGAAAACGTTGTCGTGGAAACAAAATCTGAAATTCCGTCGTGGTACAAAATTATAGCTCCTCGTCCCGTGCCTGGTACACCTTCTCCTCGTCGGGGTCCTCCATGTATGTTTTTCCACCATCACCTGTGACCTATTTCTATGATGTTTACATTAAGGTGGCAATCCCGTGGCCCCAGCCATCATGCCGTGATGCGCAGGCCACTTAACATTACAACATATAACAATCTCATACATAAACTCATTATCATGACGAAGGCTATACCACATCATATGCAAACCCTGCAAAACCAAGTTAGACGTCCTCTAATCAGTTTTAGCAAATTTTTAGTTACGTGGTTAACCATTTTTAATGACTAAGACTAGCTACCTACGCAAGCACAACAAGGCGATGTTCTTGATGCTAGATTAAGTTTCGGGGTGTGTGAAAGAGAGACTTAATTAAAAGTCTCGTCCCCCACATTAAACTTCGTCAATATGCGTGACCCCCTAGAAGATCATCCATCTTTGGCACCCTCTTGTGTACGCGATGGTTCACTGTTCCCGACTATGATGTAGCCCAAGGAACTGTTAGCAGATCGTCGACAACCAGAGGCAATCGATTGTCAGAACCTTGTAGCAAAACTACATCATTCTGCCGATGAACTGAACCGAAGCAACACTCGTGGGAAGCATAGCAAGAACATCAACCCTCACATATCAGATGTGATCTAGATCGCAACCTGCATCTACTCATAAACTTGGCTCTAATACCACTGTTGGAAAACATAGTAGAAAACAAAAAATCTCGCACCTACGATCACCAAGATCAATATGAAGATACATAAAGGGTTGGGATCAACGATCGTTACCAACTCCGGAGTGCAGTAGAAGAAGAAAAGTCGGTGTAGATCGTGCTCGAAGTCCCTCGAACAATGATGATGATCCCACGAACCGCCCTCGAACGATCCCTCGAACAGAAGACCGAAAGCACGGCCTCTCTACTTGGTTGCAAGCGTACGGTCTTCACGATCCGACAGCGCTTCACCGTCCAGAGCTAATCATCGCCGGATGATTATAGGGAGGAGATTAGAACCACACTGGGATTCTAATTATGAGGATTAGAGGTGGCTAGGGCTAGCTCTAATTAGTCTAAGACCAACTAGAACTAGATCAACTAGAAGAGGCACCCAAAAACGTGTACTCAAAAGGGTGAAAAACCTCTAGTATATATAGGTTTAGGAGGGAGGAGAGGGTAGCCACCAAGGGAGGAAAGTCCTCCCTTGGTGCGATGGCCTAGGGGGGGAGTCCAGCTCCCACCCCTAGTAGGATTCGCCCCCCCCCCCCACAAGGAAAGGGGGGGCGCCACCTCCACTTGGGCCTTTATGGCCCAAGTCTCCTTCCTCTTCTTGGCCTTTTAAGTCCCGTTGATATTTAATTAATATATAAAATACTTTAAACATTTTTAGAGCATTATATATATAATTTAACATCCTTGGAGACATTTTCCACCTATATATAATTGATCGGTAATACCCGGTATTACCTGATATTCACCGAAACCCTTCCGGTGACCCCGAAACGCTTCCGGAACCTCTCGGAACTAATCCGGATATTAATGAAAATATTTCACAAATATATTCTCATCATTCCCATTCCACTAACTCTCAGAAGATCATGATTACCTTAAGCTTGTGACCCCGTAGGTTCGGTAAAACATAGACATGAACGAAACCCCTTCGTTCAATGACCGATAGTGGAACCGTGGACATCCATATCGGTCCCTATGATTACATGAATGATATTCGAGTGAACCTTTGGTTATCATGTGACATTCCCTTTGCTTCGTGATACTTTACAAAACCCGGTGTGCATCGATATCCTCTTGGGTCATCACCATGCCCACTATACCGTTGCTCCTGTTACCGGTTTTGTTCTTCTTTCTCGTTGACGTGTTCCGGCATCCCCGTGATGTAGTCACCTGTGTTTGGCCAGACGATGATGGATGCCGTCACACCGAGAGGGCCCTAAGAATATCTCTCCATCGTCGGAGGAGCAAATCCCACTCTCGAGTTGTTCGTTCACTTGTCAAACTTTCCGGTGAACCTGAAAGTTGTCATTATGATCACCTTGTTACATATGACGTTTGAGCAACCGCAAAGTCCACCGCGTGGTAAGAAGTAACCGAGACACTCTCATGGTCTGAGGAACTAAAGTACACATGCTAATAGTTCATGTTATAACAGATGATTTCAGACGATATGATCACAGAGTATTGTTGGGGAACGTGCAATTTCAAAAATTTCCTACGTTCACGCAAGATCTATCTAGGAGATGCATAGCAACAAGAGGGGAGAGTATGTCCATGTACCCTCGTAGACCGAAAGCGGAAGCGTTTAGTAACGCGGTTGATGTAGTCGAACGTCTTCGCGATCCAACCGATCCAAGTACCGAACGTACGACACCTCCGCGTTCAGCACACGTTCATCTCGATGACGTCCATCGAGCTCTTGATCCAGTTGAGGACGAGGGAGAGTTCCGTCAGCACGACGGCGTGGTGACGGTGATGATGAAGTTACCGGCGCAGGGCTTCGCCTAAGCACCACGATGATATGACCGAGGTGTGTAACTGTGGAGGGGGGCACCGCACACGGCTAAGACAAATCTTGGTGTGTCCTAGGGTGCCCCCCTGCCCCCGTATATAAAGGAGGGAGGGGGAGGCCGGCCGGCCCTTGCTAGGCGCGCCGGGAGAGGGGAGTCCTACTAGGACTCAAGTCCTAGTAGGATTCCACCTAAAGGAGAGGGGAAAAGAGGGGGGCTGCGCCCCCAACCCCTTGTCCAATTCGGACTGGGCTCTTGGGGGGGGGGGGGGGGGGTGCACGCCACCTCCTGGCTGCTGCCTCCTATTTCCCGTATGGCCCAATAAGGCCCATTACTTCTCCCGGTGAATTCCCGTAACTCCCCGGTACTCCGAAAAATACCCGAATCACTCGGAACCTTTCCGATATCCGAATATAGCCTTCCAATATATGAATCTTTACCTCTCAACCATTTCGAGACTCCTCGTCATGTCCGTGATCTCATCCGGGACTCCAAACAAACTTCGGTCATCAAATCACATAACTCATAATACAAATCGTCATCGAACGTTAAGCGTGCGGACCCTACGGGTTCGAGAACTATGTAGACATGACTGAGACACTTCTCCGGTCAATAACCAATAGCGGAACCTGGATGCTCATATTGGCTCCTACATATTCTACGAAGATCTTTATCGGTCAAACCGCATAACAACATACGTTATTCCCTTTGCCATCGGTATGTTACTTGCCCGAGATTCGATCGTCGGTATCATCATACCTAGTTCAATCTCGTTACTGGCAAGTCTCTTTACTCGTTCCGTAATGCATCATCCCGTAACTAACTCATTAGTCACATTGCTTGCAAGGCTTATAGTGATGTGCATTACCGAGAGGGCCCAGAGATACCTCTCCGATACACAGAGTGACAAATCCTAATCTTGATCTATGCTAACCCAACAAACACCTTCGGAGACACCTGTAGAGCATCTTTATAATCACCCAGTTACGTTGTGACGTTTGATAGCACACAAAGTGTTCCTCCGGTATTCGGGAGTTGCATAATCTCATAGTCAGAGGAATATGTATAAGTCATGAAGAAAGCTATAGCAATAAACTTAACGATCATTATGCTAAGCTAGCGGATGGGTCTTGTCCATCACATCATTCTCCTAATGATGTGATCCCGTTCATCAAATGACAACACATGTCTATGGTCAGGAAACTTAACCATCTTTGATTAACGAGCTAGTCAAGTAGAGGCATACTAGGGACACTTTGTTTTGTCTATGTATTCACACATGTATTAAGTTTCCGGTTAATACAATTCTAGCATGAATAATAAACATTTATCATGATATAAGGAAATATAAATAACAACTTTATTATTGCCTCTAGGGCATATTTCCTTCAAGTATAACATACAAGATTGGGTCGATTCAATATGATCGTTCTTCTAACGTCATACCCTCAATGTTGTTTTTAGGACTATCATTGCACCTAACGATATCCTAAGATCCGGAAAACGTGATCACCAACAACACTTGAGCCAATCCTAGAGGCTGGGCTGGGAACCTATTGTTTGACCGTTTATCATTCCACACATGCATATGAGTTTTCCACTGAATCACATATTCCAGGATCATAACAGTTATAGCATGAAATATAAACTCTTAATTATGAATAATGAAAATATAATAATACAATATTATTGCCTCTAGGGCATATTTCCAACAAGATTAAGCATAGATGGCGGGAGTACTTCGACAAGTTGTTCAATGGGGAGAATGAGAGTTCTACCATTGAACTGGATGACTCTTTTGATGAGACTAGCATGCGTTTTGTGCGGCGAATCTAGGAGTCTGAGGTCAAGGAGGCTTTAAAAAGGATGAAAGGAGGCAAGGCGATGGGCCCTGATTGTATCCCCATTGAGGTGTGGAAAGGCCTCGGGGACATAGCGATAGTATGGCTAACCAAGCTTTTCAACCTCATTTTTCGAGCAAACAAGATGCCAGAAGAATGGAGATGGAGTATATTAGTACCAATCTTCAAGAACAAGGGGGATGTTCAGAGTTGTACTAATTACCGTGGAATTAAGCTGATGAGCCATACAATGAAGCTATATATGGGAGAGAGTCATTGAGCACCGCTTAAGAAGAATGACAAGCGTGGCCAAAAATCAGTTTGGTTTCACACCTGGGAGGTCGACCATGGAAGCCATTTTCTTGGTACGACAACTTATGGAGAGATACAGGGAGCAAAAGAAGGACTTGCATATGGTGTTCATTGACTTGGAGAAGGCCTATGATAAGATACCGCGAAATGTCATGTGATGGGCCTTGGAGAAACACAAAGTCCCAGCAAAGTACATTACCCTCATCAAGGACATGTACGATAATGTTGTGACAAGTGTTCGAACAAGTGATATCGACACTGACGACTTCCTAATTAAGATAGGACTGCATCAGGGGTCGACTTTGAGCCCTTATCTTTTTGCCTTGGTGATGGATGAGGTCACAAGGGATATACAAGGAGATATCCCATGGTGTATGCTCTTTGCGGATGATGTGGTGCTAGTTGACGATAGTCGAACGGGGGTAAATAGGAAGTTAGAGTTATGGAGACAAACCTTGGAAGTGAAAGGGTTTAGGCTTAGTAGAACTAAAACCGAGTACATGATGTGCGGTTTCAGTACTACTAGGTGTGAGGAGGAGGAGGTTAGCCTTGATGGGCAGGTGGTACCTCAGAAGGACACCTTTCGATATTTGGGGTCAATGCTGCAGGAGGATGGGGGTATTGATGAAGATGTGAACTATCGAATCAAAACCGGATGGATGAAGTGGCGCCAAGACTCTGGCATTCTTTGTGACAAGAGAGTACCACAAAAGCTAAAAGGCAAGTTCTATAGGACGGCGGTTCGACCCGCAATGTTGTATGGCGCTGAGTGTTGGCCGACTAAAAGGCGACATGTTCAACAGTTAGGTGTGGCGGAGATGCGTATGTTGAGATGGATGTGTGGCCACACAAGAAAGGATCGAGTCCGGAATGATGATATACGAGATAGAGTTGGGGTAGCGCCAATTGAAGAGAAGCTTGTCCAACATCATCTGAGATGGTTTGGGCATATTAAGCGCAAGCCTCCGGAAGCTCCAGCGCATAGTGGACGGCTAAAGCGTGCGGAGAATGTCAAGAGAGGGCGGGGTAGGCCGAATTTGACATGGTAGGAGTTCGTTAAGAGAGACCTGAAGGATTGGAGTATCACCAAAGAACTAGCTATGGACAGGGGTGCGTGGAAGCTTGCTATCCATGTGCCAGAGCCATGAGTTGGTCACGAGATCTTATGGGTTTCACCTCTAGCCTACCCCAACTTGTTTGGGACTAAAGGCTTTGTTGTTGTTGTATCAAAAACAAACTCCCCCGAAAGTTTGATTGTTTGAAGGGCACCCGAGGATTCGGCTAGCCATGACGTGTGTTTGTATGGTTGAGGAGGAGTGATCTTTACTTTTTCACTTGGGAACCGCCGATAATGTGTTTAGAATGGAAGATATGGAAAATCCTTTGTCGTGACGTTGACAGGAAAAGCACACCTCTCAAAATGTATTCATCTATGTTTTAAACTTCGAGCTCTGCCACCTCGATAAATCTCTGCATCCCTCTACGAAGAGCCTTTTTATTTACTTTCATGTTATTTACTTTTATTGTTTAGTCATCACCTTATCATTCAAAGCATCGATTTGAAGAGCGCTATTGCCATTCTTAGTTTAACATGTATTGCGTCTAGTTAATGTTGGATATGACATGACTGAATTTCTTTTACTATGAATTACAATGTTTAGTTGTTACTTGAACTTTAGATGTTCATGGGCTCGTGTACACCAGCGGTGCTGGGTTCTACGTCGCGCGCTCGCACCAGAGCTCTCCGGGATGTTCGTGGATGCTCTGGAGTTTTAGCACTTGATTAGATCGATCCCAGGAATAAATAGTACAGGCATGACATGCTGGACAGAGAACAATTAGAAACCTACATGGATAGTAAGGTATACAAAATCTAATGCAGCTAGGAGATCCCCCGTGATCTGATTACACACGTGTATACGTGCATGTCTCATTCACATTGTGTCTAACAGTTCGACTACATCGACGAGTACAGCCACCAGATCTTCAACATGCTCGTGCTCGTCGACGCGCTCGGCAGTACACCGCCACGGCCAGAGCCGCCCGCGCATTGTCGTGACGATGTGATGATGATTTAATCATGTACACATGGGTACTAACTATTCTTCTTACCATATATAAATGGTGAGTACTATTTTTTATAGTACTAGTTTTTACTTATTTAACTACAACATAATATATATATAAAATGTCGGGGGAACAAAATATATCACATTACCACTGAGTTTGCATGTAAATAACGAGGTCACATTCTGCACTAGGGGTAAAACAGTCTTTCTGGGTCAGACTTAACACCGTTACTCGTCAAAACTAACGAAAGTGCCATATAGGAAAAAAAATAAAGTTTGGGTGTCAAAAAAGGAAAAAAAGATGTTTTTGGGCCAAAAAAGGAAGCAAAATTTAAGAAAGAGCCAAATAAGAAAAGCGTCTGTTAGGCGTCATCCGAGAAATCAGTTGGGTGGGCAACCGTCTGATTGTTCTAATTAGGACGCATGATGGCCATCTGATTTAGTCAACACAGAGTGGGGGTTTGTCTTTGCTTTGTTCTGCCATATGATGACGCAACACATGGATGCGCGATCTTGCACAACCACTGCCCGCCACGAAAGCACTTCCGGCGCCGCGCCCAACCGCTGCCTACTTCATTGCTCAAGCGCTCCAACTCCAACTCCTACGGAGTATGCCACAATGCAGCATCCACGTGACTCCAGCGAGAAGCCGCGCCCGACCAACTAGTAGCAAAACATCGTCGAGCTCGCCATGACGAGCATGCCACAACACACTTGCAAACACTACAGCAGTATTGACCCTCGGCGACATCTAAAGCAGCGGTCGCTGGCCTTGTAGCTTGCAGCAGAATGGTGGTCCAAGAGCCGGCAATGCTCCATCACAGCGCCGACGTCTGCATGCGATGCTCCGTCGCAGCACCGGCGGACGCGCAATATCATCGGAGTTGCAGCCATCGGTGGCCCCGTCGTAGCCATCGTCGCTGACGATGGCCGAATGCGATGCTCCATTGCAACACCGGCGGCCGGCAACATCATCGGAGTTGCAGCGCCATCGGGCGCCTCGTCGTGGTCATCGTCGCCGACGATGGCCGAACACGATGCTCCATTGCAACACTAGCGGCCGCGCAACATCATCGGAGTTGCAGCACCATCGGCCACCCCGTCGTGGTCTCCGACGCCGCGATGGCCGAACGCGATGCTCCATTGCAACACCGGCGACCGCGCAACATCATCGGAGTTGCAGCGCCATCGGCCGCCTCGTCGTGGTCATCGTCGTCGACGATGGCCAAATACGATGCTCTGTTGCAGCACCGGTAGCCAACATCATCAAAGTTGCAACACCATCGGCCGCCCTGTCGTGGTCACCATCGCGGACGATGGCCGAACGCGATGCTTCATCACAGCGCCGGCGGCCATGCATAAAAGGCTCCATCGCAGCACCCGTGGCACTCTGTGATGCTTCCATCGGATGCTCCATCACAACGCCGACTGTAGCGCCGCTTGCACTGCCAATGAGCCCTACAGTACCAGAGTGAGGCAGTGACCCTTGAAGCGTCGAAGAGGCCTTGCAGCACGGCTCGCGAGCTAGCCAAGCGCCTTTGCATAGTTGGCGCCATGCTCGTCTCCGGCTTGAAACGGTTGATGTGGCGCCCTGTAGTCCGGACCGGTTCAACAGCCATGGCGAGCGCCCGGCGCCTTGGCCTTCGGCACCCTTGATTCGCCTCATGCCCAGCCGCCACACCGATGACCTTGCAGCAAAGATTGGCCCTCGCAGCACACCGGTGGTCGGCTCGCCACATGCGAGGAGATGGAGGTTGGCAACGACGCTTGTAGCAACGCACCGATGGTTGCTCTGCGGCAGTGCGGCTGTCGGGTGGTCCGCTTGCAGCAGTAGGCCTTGCAGCATTAGGCAACCTTCATAGCATCCTTGGCTTGTACACCCGACGGTGGCCATGGGGAATGGATCCACGGGGAGACGGAGCTCACAACATCAGTCTTGGCTTGTATACCACTGGTGGCCGTCGGGATTAGATCTGTGGTCGTCTTTTCTCCTTGCCGTGGAAGCATCTTGTTGGCCGTTGCAGCAGCAGATTCTCCACCGGTCAACCTTGAAGCAATTTGGGAGAGCCGTGGGCAGGGGATTGGGGAAGAAAGAAGATGGTAGGTGGATCACCGTGGATGGAAAGAGATAAGGTCGGGGAAGAAGAGGCGCGCAGGGCCTAATGGACGCGAGTCACGCTCGGGAGGTGACTGATGCGTCCGATATTATCAGCCGGTTGATTTAAATCGTTTTCCAATCTGGGATGTGGCAACTTCAACTTTGCAAGCTTCTTCTCCATCTCTTTCCTTTGACACCTTGTAGTCTGCTGTTCATGTATTAGTTTCAAAGTTTTCTTAAGGGCCTGTAGCTCTTCATGTTATTGCTCTGTATAACCTGTCTTTACTGCTCTTTCTTCAGCTCATAGGCATTGGCTGTGCTCTTCTCCTCTTACTTGCTTCTTCAGGTCATTGTAATACCTGCTGTATTTTGCATTTGAGCTGAATGAAATTGGCACCGGTTGGTGCCTTTCCTTGTTCCAAAAAATAAATAAATAAATAAGGAATTCTCTCAACGACGAAAGGCCTCATGAAAAAAAAAAGGCCTCATGGAATCCTAGTCATCATAGTGGGCTCTTACGAAGTAGCCGCCACCCACCCACTTGTGCGATCCGGCATTTCTCGAAAAAGAAAAGAAAAAATTGTGCGCTCCGGCTCTTCTCGCGACGGGCTTCTCCTCCTTCGCCGTCTTCCAACCAACCCCTCCTCCCCCCCTGTCCCAATCCCAAAACCTCGCGGGCTCATTGCAGGCTTGCAGCACACCTGCGCTGCGCGAGATGGTCCCCGCAGGCCACCACATCCTCCTTCTCGCGCTCGCTTCCCTCGGGGGGGCAGCGGCGGCCGGCGCCGGCGAGGGGTTCTGCTCGGCGGAACCGTCCAACGATTGCTCCCAGTCGCCGCCGCTCTACTCGAAGGTCACCAGTCCCACTCTCGCACCCGTGCATTTGCAAGGTACTGTACCTCTTTACACGACCACACTCGGGCGCACCGTGTCGCCCCCTACTCGGATTTTCCGATTTTAGGATGCCCGTGGCCATAGAAAATGTTGTTGTTGTTTTTTATACTCCCCCTGTTCCTAAATATAAGTCATTTTAGAGATTTCACTATAGACTACATACGAAGCAAAATGAGTGAGTCTATACTCTAAAAGGCGTCTATATACATCCGAATATAGTCTATAGTGCAATATCTAAAAAGACTTATATTTAGGAACGGAGGGAGTATGATGATCACTCATGCAGTCATGTATCATTTCGCTCAATAAAGAAGTCATGTGTCACAATAAGCACCAACGCCATCATACATGGCATGACAAAACCAAACGTCTTACATTATGGGACGGATGGAATACATTCTACGCCCTAATTTAACTGATGGAACAATAGTGATGGTCCACACAAACAGCAGCTCTTGGAAAACGGATACATGCTATCTATAATACTACTAAGTATACAGCCAAGGAAATTAGAAGGATGTTTTGATTATTAGTCATATCAATGTATGTTGTCCCCGTGGTGCAGTAGGGGCCACTCCTTTTCCACATTTTTAGATCATGCAAGCTCTTCCACTGGATGCGGGATTGCGATTTAGTGGTGGTTTTATGACTTGGTAGCACTGTGGAGGTGATGGTGTTAGATCAAATGGCAGGTGCAATAGTGTCATGGGTGCATATGTGAGGAAAACCAGGTTCGAATATCTTGTTCCATTGTTCTTCTTAGAGCATCTCCAACATATGATGTAAAATAACTGCCGTGCTCAAACAACTGCCATTTGGGTCACTTTGGGCAACAAAAAAAAAACCGTCTCCAACAAATGATGCCCTATACCTATATGTGCCCCAAATTTTTAACATCAGGCCCAAAATTTTGCTACAAGTGTTGCATATTTGGAACACCTCCAGCGGCTGCCATAAAAATGAAAACGCTGCCGCACGAACCCAACCGCCCCCGCTGAAACTAATCCCGGCAGCTACCTTGTCGCCGTCCCCGATTTCGGTCGCCATACGCCATCGCCCCCGATTTTAGGATGGCCGTGGCCATAGGAAATGTTGTTGTTGTTTTTTATATGATGATCACTCGTGCAGTCATGTATCAATTCGCTCAATGAAGAAGTAGTCATGTGTCACAATAAGCACCAACGCCATCATACATGGCATGACAAAACCAAACGTCTTACATTATGGGATGGTGGGAATACATTCTACGCCCTAATTTAACTGATGGAGCGATAGTGATGGTCCACACAAATAGCGAGCTCTTGGAAAATGGATGCATGCTAACTATAATACTACTAAGTATACAACCAAGGAAATTAGAAGGATGTTTTGATTATTAGTCATATCAATGATTGTATGTTGTCCCCGTGGTGCAGTAGGGGCCACTCCTTTTCCACAATTTTAGATCATACAAACTCTTCCACTGGATGCGGGATTGCAATTTAGTGGTGGTTTTATGACTTGGTAGCACTGTGGAGGTGATGGTGTTAGAACAAATGGCAGGTGCAATAGTGGCATGGGTGCATATGTGAGGAAAACCAGGTTCGAATATCTTGTTCCATTGTTCTTCTTAGAGCATCTCCAACATATGATGTAAAATAACCGCCGTGCCCAAACAACTGCCATTCGGGTCACTTTGGGCCAAAAAAAAACCCGTCTCCAACAGATGATGTCCTATACCTATATGTGCCCGAAATTTTTAACATCAGGCCCAAAATTTTGCTCCAAGTGTTGCATATTTGGAAGACCTCTAGCGGCTGCCACAAAAATGAAAACGCTGCCGCACGAACACAACCGCCCCCGCTGAAACTAATCCCGGCAGCTACCTTGTCACCGTCCCCGATTTCGGCCGCCCTACGCCATCGCCGCCACCCCGCCGGCCGATCCCGCCGACGAATCCAGCCGTCATGTAGTTGCAGCCAGCCCGAGCCTCCGCAACAGCCGCCGCCGTCGCCGCCCGAATCCGGCCACCCCTGCCCTCCCTGCCGCCGGATCCGTCCTCCCCGCTGCCGAGCTCCTCCGCCATCACCGTGGGAGATTTCCCAGCCGCCACTGCCTCCGTGCCTGCTAGCCGCGAGCTCCACACCATACCACGGCGTGTGGCTCTGACCGTTGGGCCACTTCGCGGTGGAGATCCGCAACCCCAATATGGGGGGGATGAAGTGGCTCGGCACCTTCGATACCGCGGAGCTGCTGGCGCGCACGTACGACGTGAGAACGCTCCGGTACTTCCGGCACCGGCGGTGCTCAATTTCCCCGAGGAGGCCGAGTACGTGGATTTCATCGCCCTTCCCATGAGGAAGAGAAGCCACTACGCCAAGGCCGACGATGCACTCTATATAGCGAAGCTCATCGACGCCAATCTGGAGCTCCTCGCGCTAGACATTGCATACTTCGAGGAGGAGGCGCAGCACAAGAAATTGCATAAGAAGGAGGAGAATCGCAAGATTGAAGCCGAGGTCGATGAGTTGTTCGACCAGCTCGAGATGGAGCTCTCCGAGGAGAAGGAGGTGAAGCCGTCGGGCAGGTCTACGACCAATTAATACGAGGCCGGCCCCTCTGGCACCGAGGTGATGGACATCTCCTCCGATAAGGACTTCGACGACTACTGCCAGCATCACGCTACGCCGTACAGTTAGGTCTATCACAATGTACTGCTAGGGATCTATGTGAGTGGTAGTGTTTAAGTTTGTCGTTCCATGTTTAATGTGCAGCATTTCGTACTATAGTTCAAAAATGTGCAATGAATTTATGCGTTTTTAGTTCATTTTTCAAATTTTAGGGCATTTAGAAAAGCAAAAACTTTTCTGGTGCCCTAAAACCTTCTCTCTCCTCACCTAAAATCATTTTTAGGGCACCAAATTTTTAGTAATCTGTTGGAGATGCTCTTAATGGGTTTTTTCTGTGATGAGACTTGAGGCCTTGAGTAATTGAGCTGTACACTAAGTACTGCTTGATTGTTCATGCAAACTGTGTCTCATATTCCACTCTTATGCGACTAGAACTAGAATGATACCATCTGCTGTCTCTCCAGTTCGTCTTGTTTGCTTTAATTGTATTAGATTGTCTTCCAGCTATGAATTTTAGATTGTCTTATCACACCCTTGCTAAGAATCCTATATATTCATTCCAGTTATTGCTTCTGTCTGTATGCATAGGCTTAAAGCCTCGAGAGTTTCGTCATCATTTACTATTAAGCTATGGTTTTATTTTCTTGAAGATGGATGCTCTTATACATTGTCCAGTTAATGCTAATTTTGTTCATTTTGTGGATCTCCAGATTTACCTGGCTTCACACGTAGTGTGTACAAAAAGGATCATGCTTTAATAACACCAGAAAGCCATGTATTCAGTCCTTTGCCTGATTGGTAAGGCTCTGTCTTTCCCGTGTACTCTAATTTCTATGCAAATTATGTGGCTATATTAACGCCAACCGTTTATTCTCTCTAGGACCAACACGTTAGGAGCATATTTGATTAGCCCAGCTCTTGGCGCACACTTCACTATGTACTTGGCAAACATGCAAGGTGTGTTGTTTATCCCATTTACTGTCATGTGGTTACAAAGAATGCTATAATCATATGTACTCCCTCCGTTCCAAAATAAGTGTCGTATGGAGGGAGTAACTGCATATATCAACTCATAAGACAAAATACTAGTCAATATAGTTGCTAAACATCAAGTTGGATGACAAGATGCTTATTTACTGGATCTAGTATTTTTCTATTCATGTATGGGAACAATAATGATAGCTCTAACTTTCTTATATATATTCATACATGACTTAAGCAACTTTTGTACATCTGGATATGTACTACATTCTTGGGCCAAAATTGCCAAGCTCGGTAGCTCTCAGTTTAAAGTCCTTCCTTTTCTTGTACATCATCACATGTCATATTTATTTTGCTGGAACTAAGTTGTTGGCAAAAGCAGCCTATTAAGGTCTTTGTTGCATTATGCAGATGGATCAAAATCAGCCTTACCACCGAAAGATGTTGAAAGGTTCAATGCTTAACTTGCTAGTTAAACACTCAGACATAGATTAACGGAGGGTTTAATTCATTTGTCAGCATCCTTCTCTTTGTCTGACTTGGAATTATAACCACCTCCTTAATGAGATTTCCAGCGGTCCCATTTTATTTCCAGGCTTATCTTTGTAGTTCAAGGCAGCATTGCATTGTCTGTGGAGAGCGGAACAACCCACTCCCTGTTGGTAAGATTACATGAATGCATGCTTTTTGTGAAATTTTTATCAAATTAATTGTGTATTTAACAAAGAATTGGGGTACTTTAAATATCACTGGTTCCATAACAACCTGCGGGGTTCATATGGAATTGTTTTTGGTTCAGTTATGCATTTCTTTGCACATCAGTTAGTTTCAAGGCAGACTCATACCCAGCCCATTGATATTCTTTCTATTTGTTACTAAGAATTATATTTGACCTTATCATCATATATACCATCATAACAGATTGTGATCTTGTAATACAGTGTCTCAGTGGTGATCATGTATCTTGGTCTATCTAGTCTTGGTTTGTTGTTATATTGTCATAGCATGTTTTAACTTGTAAAAATGTGAAATAAAGACTACAAAAGGTTGAAATCCGATGCTGATATAGTGATATTACATCAAAGTTTGTGAAAAGATAATAACAGTCAAATTTATAAAACAGGAACTGCGTATGGTATTATTAAATTTTCAGATTCAACATTGTTTCCATTATTTGACATGGCTAGATGAATGGAACTGCCACTTATCAGTTATGATTCTTTGGCGGTAAACAATAGGGAAAGTCCATTTGGCTCTTTTATTTTCCCCTCCTCATACTCACTGGGGCAAAATGGTCTTTGCAAAAACCCACTACGGTTTTTCTCATGCAATGTTGTCAACTACAGACTGTGGTTCTTGGGAACTATCCAATGGCATATATGGTTTGATTTGATAAATGACTTGATGATGGTTGCAGGCAGACTCTTATGCTTATCTTCCTGCAAACATGAAGCACTCTGTGGTATCAGATAAACCAACCACTCTTGTAATCTTTGAGAGGAGGTACAATGGTTATATTCCACTGTTTTGCAAATTTGATTTTTATTTACCATCATGTAGACCTAGCTGCATTGTTCTTGTTGAAGGTCATCTGTCAGTTAAGCGTGTTCTAGTTCTCCAAGATTGAATTAAGTTCCATGACAGATATTGGCCGACATGTAGTCAATTATTATTATAACCATTGCCCCTTTTCCCCTTTTATTCTGAACATGATTCACTTAACTCAGGTACAACTGTACAAGTGTATTTCATCAGTGCTTTTTTGCTGTTTTCTGCTAACTCAAATAATACCAAGTTCTGTTGCAATTATGTTCCTTTAGGTACACAACCATTGGGGATTACCATGCTGATGTAGTTGTTGGTTCAACAGATAAGCAACCCCTCCTTGAAACCCCAGGAGAGGTACAATGTTACTGTACATTTTTCTTTGGATCATCTTTCCTACAATCTCTAGGCTCCTATTAACTTGGATTGCCTGCCATTTATTAAGTCTTTGTTATATAGTACTACATGTATTCCAGATGAAGGAACCACCAATCAACAAACTTAATGTGTATTTCAGAATCTGGATGTATATATTAACATGTGGCTTGCTTTCACTCACAAATTTGTCTTGTTTCTGATCCTCTTTGCCACATAGACTCCTTGCCAACTTTGAACATCCATAAAACATTGTTGCTTTCTTTCCTGTTAAAATGTTCTGTCTTCTGTGCTGGCCTGAAATTCTTTGCCTCTTGTTCACCAGGTATTTGAGCTGAGGAAGCTGCTACCCACTTCTCTACCTTATGACTTTAATATTCATGTAAGTTTGATTATCTTTTGCTGGTTAAGTTGCTTATTGTGTCATAAATTGTTCAATCCAACGTTGAGTTCCAGCCAACCAAGCATTGTATTTAAAACTATTTCTTATCCACTTCGAGTTAATCATCAACTTCCATCACAATAAAAGGGGAGTTGTTCACTGACTTTCAGCTGAACAAAGAAATATGTTGCATGTTGAAGCATTTGTTGTTGGAAAAGGTTTTGCGCCACTCTTATTAGAGGGGACCAGTAACAATCTTACAAAATATACCGTACAACTCAGAATTACATTGGTGGCTTATTTTTGGGTTAGGTGTTGTGGGCCCCACAACATAACATAAAGTCTGAAGTTGTTCATTCAGATTAGAAGTGTCTGCTTCTGAATGTTGATTGAAGAACGACTTTCTTGATATGCTTTTCCCTCACTTACAGATAATGGACTTTCAGCCAGGTGAGTATCTCAATGTGAAGGTATGTACATCTTTGTGTGTATACTATGTTACTTTTAATAATTTTGATAATGCCTGTTTGATGGGGCGAACTGTGATCATATTCTATTTTTTAATCTAAAACTTCTCACCAGAGGATATGCGATGCTATTTTCTATGCATACGTTCACAGCAGTAGCACCAATCCTATTCTGAATCGTCAGTCTTCTTTTTCAATTTGATTCTACTAGGAGGTTCATTACAATCAACACGGGCTGCTGCTTTTAGAGGGACGAGGAATATATCGGTTGGGAAATAGCTGGTAAGGATGCAGTATAAAACATTTTGTTTGTTTTATGACTAGAGATGGAAGTTGTTTCATGTAAGAGGTCATATCTTGGTTGTGATACACTAAAAGATGTGCGCTCCATAGTCATTGCCAATCAGGCAATTACTCCACCTTATTGACATACAGTAACTTCTAATATACTGGATTGTTTTTAATATGCATAATTTACCATGTATCCGTCCATTGCCCTTCAAATGTTTACATATTTTTGACTTAGAATTGTGACATTATGTTCTCAAAGCCAAACATACAGTGTTCTTTCCTGAAAGTTAAACGTCAACTGCTGTTTGCTACTGGCATATATTCCATAATGTTCCATATTCTACTATAGAGTATTTTGCATTGATGATACAGGTATCCGGTGCAAGCAGGCGATACCATTTGGATGGCGCCATTTGTGCCTCAATGGTTAGTGTGTGCGAACTTTGCGTTCATCATTGATGGACTTGGCTTTTGTAGGCAGCTCATGGCTGTTGCCTTGCTGTTCCAGGTATGCTGCCCTTGGTAAAACCAAGTCTAGGTACCTGCTGTACAAAGATGTCAATAGGAATCCACTGATATGAGCAAAGGCACTCACTCTTGATGGATGGCAATCGTTCACCATGGAGAGCTATGCCAGCTATGAAGAGTTCTTCTAGAAGATGGCCCCCAAAAGACATTGCTCCAATTGCTTGCTGGCGAACTGCACAGATTCCAGAGAATCGATGTAATAAAAATAATAATAGCAAATGAGTACTTGGAAAATTGTGATGTTCATGGCTGCCCATTGGTGGTTGGAGGATGATATGAACTGTGATACTTTTCTCCTTTTTCGAGATTGAACCGTGGAACTTCCATGTATGCGTGTCTGCACAGAAATTGCCGTAGACGTGGCACTTCAGTAATCTCGACTGGCTAATCCGCTGAAAGAAGTTAAATGCATGCGTTGATGTAAAGAAGAAGAACAACTGTCACTTGATTCACTCGATGAAAGAGTGGATGTGCAAACCCACGGCGCATGTTATGTCTTTACTCCAGTGAATTAAGTGATTTAGGGCATCTCCAACGGTACCCGCAAATTGTCTCCTACATCCGTCCGCGGACGGTGCTTGGGGACTAGTCTGCGGACACGGATGCGGGATGTCGCCAGCCAACGCTGCCTGCATGCATCCGGCTTCACTCATTTTTTTTCAAGTCTGCGCGTTCAAATAGCCGCATACATAGAGCTCAAGCGTTCAAATAGCCGCACTCGCTCATTTTTTTAAGTCTGCACGTTCAAATAGCCGCATACATAGAGTTCAAGCGTTCAAATAGCCGCATACATAGAATACAAATGTTCAAATAGCTGCATGCAACACTAGTTCAAATTTTAAAAAGTTTAAATATTACATTCCAACATTGTTGTCTCCTTTAACCGCCCACTAATGCTCAATCAGATCTTTCTTCAGCTGCTCGTGGGTTGGTCGATGCCGAATTTGTTGATGCATTTGAATAAACTCTTCAAATGTGGCTGAATTCTGGTCTGGAAGTTCGATAGGACACCCATGTTCTCAAATCTAGAGCTGCGGCAGCATCCTCACCCTCATCCTCGACGATCATTGTTGTGCATGATCACACAACATGTCGTCACCTCCCACAATGTCTCCGGATCCCATTGTTTAGCAGGTCCACGAACAACTGCAAAAAGGGTCTGTAGAACTCCAAATGTCTCTCGACATCTTTCTAGCTGCTTCTTGGCTTTGGGCAAAGTGAGACTTTTTCTAGGCAACTGAGTTAGAGATGGTGCTGACAAAGGTAGCCCACTGAAGATAGATACCGTCAACCAGATAGTATCCCATGTTGTACTCATGTCCATTGATAGTATAGTGGCAAGGAGAAGCTTTTCCTTCAGTTAGCCTCGCAAACAATGGTGATCGCTGGAGCACATTGATGTCATTGTGAGACCCGGGCATGCCAAAGAAAGTGTGCCAAATTCAAAGATCATGTGATGCAACTGCTTCAAGAATGATGGTGGGCTTCTTAACATGACCCTGATATTGCCCTTGTAAAGCCTTCGAGCAGTTCTTCCATTTTCAATGCATGCAGTCAAGAGATCCAAGCAAACCTGGCCACCCTCTTGCTTCTGAGATTGCCAAGAGACTCTCGGTGTCTACCATAGTTGGTTCTCTCAGGTACTGAGGTCCAAACACTCGACCATAGCAGTTGCAAATCTGACCATGGCATCTCCGCATGTGCTCTCAGACATTCGTAGGTACTCACCCCACGAATCAACGGTCGTGCCATATGCAAGCATTTGGAGTGTGGTCGTGCACTTCTGGTAACCAGAGAAGCCAATCCTTCCCACGCCATCCTTCTTCAAGATGAAGTAGTCATCATAGGACCGGACACCATGGTACAAACAATCGAAGGCAGTCTTGCACATTCGAAAACGCCGGCCAAAATGGTCAGCGAAGAGTGCATCAGGGGCAAAGTAGTCGGCGATCAGTGTCAAATGGCCGCTCGCGCTGTTGCGGTTGAGCACTCGATGACCCTTGATCGATGCCTTGAAATTGAGAACATGCTCCTTCGCACGCTCCGCGTCTTCAAGGACCGCCTGCATCATCGTTGTCTCATCCGTGTAGTCGGATGAGCCATCGGACAAATCAACATAACGCTCGTATATGTACTCTAAATCGGAATCCATTTCTATAAAGAAGAAAGGAAAACTTTTTTAGCTCCGGCAATTCATCAAACAATTGCCGGGCATGGTGAGTATAGCAGTAACGGATGGTACCTGGCGGGGCGGTATGAGGAGAGAGATTGAATGGCAACGGAGGAGGAGCGGGTGGAGCCCGGCTGGAACGCTGGAGGAGACGGAGACGTAGAGTTCCAACAGTGGTGTGGCGGGCGGCCAGGGTGGTGGAGTTGCGGCGAAGGCAAGAGAGAAAGAAGGAAGGATAGAAAATGGGGAGGATGGAGGCGCGGGGTCTGGGAAGGGTTTTGGGTGGGCCGGGGGTGTCGGAGTCCTACGTGTGTGCTGTCCGGATCCCCCGCAAAGCCCCCATGTTTGTCTCGGGTTTGCCAGAAAAAGTACGTCCGGACCGCTCGGTGGACCGATACAGGCCCGCATTGGATGGAAACCGCGTCTGGACCGCGCGGTCCGGACGGTTGCGGGCGGTTTGAGGGTCCGCCTGGGAGATGCCCTTAGAACTTGTTGTTGACCCTCAAAAGTGGAATTACTCTTATAAAGGATACTGGAGTACCTGCTCCTCGGGGGCCTTTGCGGACGAGAGTGCTCTACACGCCATTCGTTTCCTGGTTTCCTGGTCGCGTGCCGCGGGAGGCTCTTTGCGCCATCCGATTTTCCTGGACATCGTGCACCCGGGTGATCTGCCTCGGGGCTCCAGGATGGGAGGACCACGGGTGTGCGTGGGGCCACAGTCATGCAGTGATTTTGCTTCGCGCCCGCGTGCGGTGTCTTGCACGCCCGCATTCGGTCTCGATAAGTGATGGTGCATAATTCGGTCAACACCCTCGATAGGGCAGCAAACATGGTTGGAAGTACGAGATCAGAGGTCGCACAAAGAGTTTACCTAGGTTCGGGCCTCCGATGAGGAGTAATACTCTATGTCCTGCTTTGTGTTATTCATGGTGGGATACCTCGTGCAAGTGATTACAATGAGGGAGATGTGTTTGCTACTGAGAGTCTAGTCTATGCAAGTAGATGCGAATTAGAGCCTTGTAGCCCTCCCCTTATATGTACGGTGAGGGATAGGGATTTACAAGAGGTAGATCCAATCTTGGACGCCGCCATGTTGACTTGGGGGCCAAGATAATCCTTAGACGTCGATCCGATCCTCCGTGTTCCCTTTTGTCACTAGCTCCTTGGTGGGCCTTCGAGGCCCCTTGGTAGGCCTACTGCCGAACTCCCTGTGGAGAAGACACCCTCGTTGTGCTACACTGTCGATAGCCTGCGAGCTTGTCTGGAGTTGGAGTTCTTCGGTCTTCGAGAAACGAGGTGAGCTCCTTGTCTTTATGCTAGACGTCAAGACTCGCCTCCGGGAGCTTGGTCTTGAGGATACCTGTGGGCCTACCCACCGTGAGGGCTCCAGGAAAGTCTTCCGCCGCAGGTGCGACCCCATAGGGCTACAATGTGGGCTCTCTAGAGGCTGAGGCCTCGCGGGCTGAGCTCTCATGTAAGGTCGCCCGTGGATTGAAACATCACGGGCTAGCCCCGTTTGGTCTTGTCAACTCGGGCTTGTGGACCTTTGAGGGTGCCTATTTCGGTCGCGCGTTGTCATGATGATAATGCATGGATTCACGCTGTCACGCTGCGAGGCCCGCCCCTTCGGGTCTACTTTTCCAAACACTTTTGCTCTTGTTTTGGACTCTAATTTTGCATGATTTGAATGGAACTTACCCAGACTGATGTAGTTTTCAGCAGAATTGCCATGGTGTTATTTTTGTGCAGAAATAAAAGTTCTCGGATTGGGCTGAAACTTTACGGAGAATATTTCCAGAATATATAAAAAATACTGGCGAAGAGAAATACCAGAGGGGGGGCCACCAGGGCGCCGCAAGCCCAGGGGGTGTGTCACCCCCCAAGGCGCGCCTGGCAGGCTTGTGGGCCACTAGAAGCTCCCGCAACCCTAAACCCAACTCCATAAGTACCTATTCGGCCAGAAAAAAATCAGAGAGAAGGAATCATCACATTTTATGATACGGAGCCGTCGCCACCTCCTGTTCTTTATCGGGAGAGTTGATATGGAGTTCGTTTGGGGCTCCTGGGAGGGGGATTCGACGCCGTCGTCATCATCAACCATCCTCCATCAACAAATCCATGATGCTCACCACCAGGAGTGAGTAATTCCTTCGTAGGCTTGCTGGACGGTGATGGGTTGGATGAGATTTATCATGTAATCGAGTTAGTTTTGTTATGGCTTGATCCCTAGTATCCACTATGTTCTGAGATTGATGTTGCTATGACTTTGCTTTGTTTAATGCTTATCACTAGGGCCCGAGTGCCATGATTTCAGATCTGAATTCTTTATGTTTTCATGAATATATTTGAGTTCTTGATCCGATCTTGCAAGTTGTATGCACCTATTACGTGTTATGATCCGCATACCCCAAGGTGACAATAATTGGGATTCTTTCCGGTGATAACCGTAGTTTGAGGAGTTCACGTATTCACTAAGTGCTAATGCTTTGTTCCGGTTCTCTATTAAAAGGAGGCCTTAATATCCCTTAGTTTCCTTATGGACCCCGCTGCCACGGGAGGGTAGGACAAAAGATGTCATGCAAGTTCTTATTATAAGCACGTATGACTATTGATGACCCACAAGTATAGGGGATCAATCATAGTCCTTTCGATAAGAAAGAGTGTCGAACCCAATGATGTCGCTTGAACTACGTCGGTATTTCCCCAAAGAGGAAGGGATGATGCAGCACAGCTACGGTAGGTATTTCCCTCAGTTATGAAACCAAGGTATCAATCCAGTAGGAGAATCAAGTAACACTATGTAAATGGTACCTGCACACAAAGAACAAATACTTGCAACCCGATGCTTATGAGGGGTTGTCAATCTCTCTACGGGTAACGGCGCCAGAAATTGTCAAGTTGACGGGATAAAAATTGTGTAGATTGAATAAATAGATCTCGATGAAACGTGAAATAAAATAAGTAATAAAAAAGTGCAGCAAGGTATTTTTGGGTTTTTGGAATAATATATCGGAAAATAAAAGCGAATAAAAAATAGATCTCAAAGCAAATACGATAAAGAATAGACCCGGGGGCCATAGATTTCACTAGTGGCTTCTCTCAAGAAAATAGCACACGGTGGGTAAACAAATTACTGTTGGGCAATTGATAGAAGATCGAATAATTATGACGATATCCAAGGCAATGATCAATATATAGGCATCACGTCCAAGATTAGTAGACCGACTCCGGCCTACATCTACTACTATTACTCCACACATCGACCGCTATCCAGCATGCATCTAGTGTATTAAGTTCATGGAGAAACGGAGTAATGCAATAAGAACGATGACATGATGTAGACGAGATCTATTCATGCAGGAATAGCCCCCATCTTGTTATCCTTAATAGCAACGATACATGCGTGTTTTGCTGCCCCTTCTGTCACTGGGAAAGAACACCGCACGATCGAACCCATCACAAAGCATCTCTTTCGATGGCAAGAAAAATCGATCTAGTTGGCCTAACTAAACCAAAGATTCGAAGAAGAAATACGAGGCTATAAATAATCATGCATATAAGAGATCAAAATAAGACTCAAATAATATTCATGGATATAGATCTGATCATAAACTCAAAGTTCATCGGATCCCAATAAACACACCGCAAAAAGGAGTTACATCAAATAGATCTCCAAGAGACCATTGTATTGAGAATCAAAAAGAGAGAAGAAGCCATCTAGCTATTGCCTATGGAACCCATAGGTCTATGATGAACTACTCACGCATCATCGAAGAGGCACCAATGAGGGTGATGAACCCCTCCGTGATGGTGTCCAGATTGGATCTCATGGTTCTGGAACTTGCGGCGGCTGGAATTGTGTTTCGTCGACTCCCCTAGGGTTTCTGGAATATTTGGGGATTTATAGGGCGAAGAGGCGGTGCGGGAGGTCACCGAGGAGGGCACAACCCCCCTGGGCGCGCCTGGGCCTCCTGGCGCGCCCTGGTGGGTTGTGCCCACCTCGGGCCTCCCCTCTGGTACTTCTTTGGCCCATGTGGTGTCTTCTGGTCCAAAAAAAATCTCCAAAAAGTTTTGCTGCGTTTGGACTTTGTTTGGTACTGATATTCTGCGAAATAAAAAACAAGCAAAAAACATCAACTGGCACTGGGCACTATGTCAATAGGTTAGTCCCAAAAAATGATATAAAGTTGCTATAAAATGATTGTAAAACATCCAAGAATGATAATATAACAGCATGGAACAAGCAAAAATTATAGATATGTTGGAGACGTATCAACATCCCCAAGCTTAATTCCTACTCGTTCTCAAGTAGGTAAATGATAAAAAACAGAATTTTTGATGTGGAATGCTGCCTAACATGTTCATCACATATTCTTGTCTTTTGTAGCATGGACATTTGGACTTTTATATGGTTCAAAGCAATAGTCTAGTTTTGACATGAAGATTTCAATACTCAAGCATATCAACAAGCAACCATGTCTTTCAAAATATCAACACTAAAGAAAGTTATCCCTAGCCCATCATGCTCAATCATTGATCCATTCATGAAACACACTCACATATTAGCTATATCCAATGCTCAAGTACGATCATAGTGCCCCTTAGTTGGTGCTTTATAAGAGAATATGGAGACTCAAATAAAAATAAAAATTGCATAAAGTAAATAGATACGCCCTTCGCAGAGGGAAGTAGGGATTTGTAGAGGTGCTAGAGCTCAAAGCTTAAATTGAGAGATAAATATTTTTGAGGGGCATACTTTTCCCGTCAACGAAAACGACCGAGTAATTCCCAAACAAAAAATAAAGTTTATTCCCTTTTCCACCATTCTTTCACATTCCACGGCTAGCCGTATCCACGAGTACCGTCCATACCAACACTTTCCAATGAATTTATTATTTGACAACATAAAGTAAATTTCTTTTTCATTTTAGGACTAGGCATCCCTATTACCGTCGTACTCTCGTACAATGACAAGTGAATAAACACTCATCTTGAGAATAACACATCTAGCATGGAAAATATTGGCCACCCCCTGCCGCTTCATGAGCGGTACGGGCACACAAAAAGGGAATTTATTTTGAAAATTAGAGATGACACATACAAATTTGCTTAGAACGGCATGGAAATACTGCATATAGGTAGGTATGGTGGACTCATGTGGCAAAACTGGGTTTAAAGATTTTGGATGCACAAGTAGTATTTCTACTTAGTACAAGTGGAGGCTAGCAAATAGATTGAGAAGCAACCAACCAAGAAACGAAAAATCACCTAAGCGAGCATTAAGCATAACTAACACTGAATAATGCACCACAAGTAGGATATAATTTCATTGCATAACTATTGACTTTCGTGCTTGAATAGGGAATCACAAACCTTAACACCAATATTCTTACTAAAGCATAATTACTCACCAACATGACTCACATATCACTATCATCATATCTCAAAACTATTACAAAGAATCAAATTTATTTTATCCAATGATCTTCATGAAAGTTTTTATTATATCCTTTTTGAATATCTATCACTTTGGGACTAGTTTCATATATTGCAATTGCTTTTGACAAGCTCAAATAAATCTAAGTGAAGAACATGAGCATAAAAATTTTCGTCTCTCAAAATAATATAAGTAAGCATGAGAGAATTTCTTCAAAAATTTACTATCTCTCAAATTAATCTAAGTGAAGCATGAGAGCATTTCTACAAAAATATTAAAGCACACCGTGCTCAAAAAGATATAAGTGAAGCACTAGAGCAATTCCAGAGCTCAAAAAATTTAAGTGAAGCATATAGAGCAATTCTAAAAAATCATAGCATAATTTTGGCTCTCTCAAATAGGTGTGTCCAGCAAGGATACTTGTGACAAAATAGAAGCAAAACAAGCAAAGACTCATATAATACAAGACGCTCCAAGCAAAACTCATGATATGTGACGAATAAAAATATAGTTCCAAGTAAAATACCGATGGTCGTTAGAAGAAAGAGGGGATGCCTTCCGGGGCATCCCCAAGCTTAGTTGCTTAGTTATCCTTGAATATTAACTTGGGGTGCCATGGGGCATCCCCCAAGCTTAGGCTCTTTTCACTCCTTATTCCTTCATCCATCGCGATCTCACCCAAAACTTGAAAACTTCAATCACACAAAACTTAACAAAACCTTCGTGAGATCCGTTAGTATAAGAAAACCCATCTTTACTTTAAGTACTGTAGCAAACCCATTCAAATTTTGTTATTGCATTATATCTACTGTATTCTATCTTTTCATGGCTTATACCCCCCGATACAATCCATGGATTCATCAAAATAAGCACACAATGCAAAAAAAACAGAATCTGTCAAAAACAGAATAGTCTGTAAAGATACGAATTGTTCTCATACTTCTGTAACTCCAAAAATTCTGAAAATTCATGAAAACAGAGGCAATTTGTATATCAATCTTGTGTAAAAATTCAGATTTTTTTTCCATAGCTTCTGTGAATTTAAACAATTCTGTTACTTGATGCAAAAGTTTCTGTTTTTCAACAGGATCAAATCAACTATCACCAAAGCTATCCCAAAGGCTTTATTTGGCACAAATACTAATTAAAACATAAAAAAACACAACCATAACAGAGGCATAATTGTGCAAACACTCAAGAACAGAAAGAAAAAGGCAAAAATAAATTTTATTCATTGGGTTGCCTCCCAATGAAACACAAAGATACCGCGGAATGTCATGTGGTGGGCCTTGGAGAAACACAAAGTCCCAGCAAAGTACATTACCCTCATCAAGGACATGTACGATAATATTGTGACAAGTGTTCGAACAAGTGATGTCGACACTGATGACTTCTCGATTAAGATAGGACTGCATCAGGGGTCAGCTTTGAGCCCTTATCTTTTTGCCTTGGTGATGAATGAGGTCACAAGGGATATACAAGGAGATATCCCATGGTGTATGCTCTTTGCGGATGATGTGGTGCTAGTTGACGATAGTTGGACGGGGGTGTTCATGGTGTAATTTGGCTAGTAGTTTGTAGTTAGGCCAAATTAATTTAAATGACTGGTTAGATTATTGGTTGACATAAATATTTTGGACTTGCTGTTTGGTTCAAAATGCAGGCTTGGATCATAGTACAGTACATGTGTTGCAGCGGCAGATCAGGCGTAGCAACGTTATTTACCCAGGGCAAATATATGGAGTTTTGCATGGATTAGAGGCTACCGAGGACAAGTGCTGGCGTTGAGCTAAAATGCAGCTGTTTAAGACTGCTACCAAGCTGAAGGAGTTTTTGGCATGAGCGATCGAGTTATGTACGTGAAGGTGCACAACACAAGGAGGATGATTAATCATTGTTATATCATGTGATAGCGACGTGGCCGGTATATTTTATTCATAAGGCAAGAAGAGTATATGGCCAGGAGGGGTCGCCGGCTGATTCAAAACGTAAGTACATACGTGGTAGTCCAATTAAGATGACCTGATTAGATTCTAATCGGTTTAGATTTTAGAGTTCTATTCGTATACGTCAAGGGCTGCCTTGTATACGCGAAAGTCCAGCGTGCCTTGTATATATAAGGCCACGGCCGATTGGAAAGCCACCAGCAATCGATCTATTCACAAAAACATATTACTTTTCCACGTTCGTTTTCTTTCTGTCGCTACTTCCTGCCGAGCCCTAGCAGCCCTAGGGTTTGGTGATCTTTGCCGTTTTGCGCTGGAAAACGGTCGTCTCTCCTCTACGAAAGCGAGGAAATCTTTGTTGCTTTGCTCGTAAAGCAATCGTTCGTCGTCACGAAAGCACGACACATATCCTGGTGTTGCGCGGCGATTTCGCGTGCCAACACAATTGGCGACTCCGCTGGGGACGAGAAGAAGAAGATGTACACGATGAGTACCGAGTCCAAGAACGGGAGCGACATCGACCCGGAGAACATCATCGTCGTCACACTCAATGATCTATCGGAAGATGATCGGCGCGAGCTTGAAGAGGAGCTTGAGAAAGAAAAGGTTGAGAGGTTGAAGCTGAAGTTGGCTGGATACGCGAAGACGAGGAACAACGTCGTAAAAAAGGTAGTTTCGAGCCCTTCCGATGCGCTCAACACTCAGGTAAAAAACTCAACCGAAGAAATTGCTCATCTAATTGATGTGTCCGTAGCTAGTAAATATGGTTCTGATATGGAAAATACGGCACGTACAATTACTCGAGCAGTAGCTAGTAGACTTGAAGAATTTAAGGTGCAGTTTAATAAAGATCTTGAAAATTGTCTACCTGGTCATGTACGCTCATTAGTGCTGCAAGTTAATGATGAGTATTCTGGAAAAAGACCGATGCCATCAGATAGTAGCAGATTTAACAATTTGCCAAGTAATATACATACGCCTAGTGCATCGGCTAATGCTATGCAACCTCACGTCTCTTTAAACAATAATCTAGATGGCCGGAACTATGTTGCTAGTTCGGCTAATAATTTTGTTCCTAGTACTACTGCTCCTATTGTTTCGACTGCGGTTCCAGAAAACCACAATAGCAATAACCGAAGTTTTGGGTTTAATTCTAATATGCAGCAGCCTAGTTATCGGACAGTGGCATATAGTACGCCACCACTACCGCCTGTCGGTACCGGGGTTCTGTATGGGCCGGTACTTGATTCATATTTTAGTGGGCCTCCGTTGCAAACTTCGCATGCTCCAATTTCTTTGCCGGAATTTCCGCCACGTGCTTGTGTTTCATCTGCTCCACAAGCCAGTTCTCTACAGCCCAATGATAATTTTAAAGATCAACTTGCTAGTATACTTAGAGAATTTGGTTTAGAACCTAAGGGTAGAGCACGTGCATATCAGAAACCATACCCTGATTACTTTGACTCGACACCATATCCTCGTGGTTTTAGAATTCCAGATTTTGTTAAATTCACGGGGGAAGATGGTAGATCTACTTTTGAGCATGTAGGACAATTTTTAGCACAATGCAGCAAGGTCGGCACATCGGATGTTTTTAGACTAAAATTATTTCCTTTATCTTTATCCGGTACTGCATTTACTTGCTTTACATTGCTTGCTCCTAATTCTATTTCAACATGGGCACAATTGGAGCAAAAATTTCATGAGTATTTTTATAGCGGTGAAACAGAACTTCAGCTTTCAGATTTAACTATGGTTAGGCAGAAATATAATGAACATGTTCATGATTATATTAGGAGGTTTAGGGATGTCAAAAAACCGATGTTTCAGCTTGACCATAGCCGAAAAGGATTTAGCCAATCTTGCCTTTTCGGGTCTACTCGCTCATATTAAGGAGAAACTAGAAGGGCAAGAATTTTTAGATGTTAATCAAGTTTTGCAGAAGGCTTTGGCGCAGGAAAACCGGGCTAAGGAAATTAAACAATACAACCGGTTTAAAGAAAATAGAAATAAAGAGAAGGATAACCATGTGGTTAATGCCTTAAATTATGATAGTGATTCGGCTAGTGAGGATGATGTTAACATATGTGTAGCCGAATGGGTTCAAGCGCCAAAGTCAAAACCATTTGCATGTTCTGCTTTGAAACCTACACCTGCTAGAAGAGAAGAAATTAAATACACTTTTGATGTTAGCAAGTGTGATAGAATTTTTGATATGTTACTGCAGAATAAATTAATTAGAGTGAGAGAGGGTCATGTAATTCCACCTCCAGAAGAATTGGGTAGAAGAGCTTATTGTAAATGGCACAATTCTTTTTCTCATACTACTAATGATTGTAACGTGTTTCGTCGACAGGTGCAATCGGCCATCAATGAAGGACGATTGACGTTTACAGAAGGCTCTAAGATGAAGCTCGACAACGACCCTTTTCCTATCAATGTGGTTGAGCTTGAGAGTAAAAAAAATGCTTATTCGGTCGGATCAAACCGAATCCACAAGAGAGAAAAATGTTGTTGATAACAGTGCTCCTCCAAGGATGATCAAACCAAAAAATCCAGAAATAGGAGTGTGGAAAGTCAACGGGGGAAGGAGACAAGCTCCAAGGCCAAAGCCGACAGTGAGCATGTTGTTGGAAAAATATACTTCACGCAAGACCAACAATGTGTTTAATCGGCTCGGAGGTAATAAGCGTCCTAGATCTCCTTCTGGACCTCACAGTCATGAGCAATGGCAAGGAAGTGCATATGACCAACAACCGTATTTTGCAATGGAGCCGACATATTGGGGTTGTGCACCTCCTATGTATCCGCAGTTTCCTCCATGGGGGTTTAATCCTTGGGCGCCATATCCTACAGGGCCAGCAGGTTATTTTCAGCCAGGATGGATCCCGCCGAGGCCTATGTTCAGACCAAACGTACATGAGAAAAGGGCTCGGTTCAATGAGGAGGCTAGATCACATAACGCCATCGAGATTCGAGGAGGTCGATCACCGGTACGCAGTGCAGAGCGTAACAACTATAAGGGCGACCACAAGCGCGTATGGGTGCCGGTGAAACATGCCGATCCTAAACCCGGAAAAAGTGCAGATGATTTAGATGCTGCTCATGGTCTAAAGATAGCAGAACACCAGTCAGATGAAGGTGTTGTCAATTGTAGAGAAGCAAGCAGTGTCTCAAAAGAAGCTCTCGGTACAGAGGAGAAAAGTAACGGCGTAAAGTTGCGGCAAGCTGGCCAGTCTAATCAATTTGAAAAGCAAACTAATTCTAGGCATGACCCGCATGCACGGCCAGATGCTATATCCTCACGTACTATTCAGAAGCCTAAATCGGCTAGCACACAAGCTGATTTGGTCATAAAGAATTGTTGCACAGGAAAGTCCAAGAGTTTGCCTCCGAGGAGTTTCAAGTCTAATACTAGTACATCTACACGTTGGGACTCAGGCAATGTACGCGGCCAGGGATTTAATGCCAGTACCGTATATGATCAGCAGAGAAGTTTTTTGGCCAGAGATAAAATGTTTGCCAGAAAAATAGAAGTACGCCAGTATAGGCCGAAGGACCCGGGGGGCAGCCAAATTAAGTCTGTCGCGCCAGGGACTAAACCAGCACCGCAGTGGTGCCCAAAGGGACTTACTCACACTCAGAAACGATGTGTACAGCGACTGCGGACATTGGAAATAAAGGAAGAGATAGCTGAGAAGAAGCGCGATAAATGGTTCAATCAAGATAAACCAATAATACCCACAAAGACTTGGAAGGAAAAGCGCATCGCAGCGAAGGAAAATAAAAATATGGATGACGCAATTGTTGCTGAAAATTCAGAGAATAACAGAGACGCACCTACTGATATGGATGTTAACATGGTGTTCGCATTGCCGGCTGAATTTCGCGCGCCCGAGGCTGAAATTGCTGAACTTGTTCTTGGCCCAAAGAATGCTACATTTGAGAAACTAGAGAAGCATGGACAGCACCTAAAACCATTATTTATCAGAGGTCACATTGATGGTAAGCCTATTGGTCGCATGCTTGTTGATGGCGGTGCAGGTGTTAATATTATGCCCTTTTCGGTATTTTCTAAGCTGAACCGAAAAGAGAGTGAGTTAATGAAGACCAATATGGGACTTAGCGGGTTCTCAGGAGAATTATCTGAAGCTAAGGGTGTTATTTCTATGGAGCTCACAGTCGGAAGCAAAACATTGCCGACTGCATTTTTTGTTGTTGATGTCAAAGGCCAGTATAATATTCTGTTGGGACGCGACTGGATTCATGCAAATTTTTGCATCCCTTCTACCTTACATCAGTGCTTAATTCAGTGGGTTAATGATGATGTGGAGGTGATTGAGGCCGACAATTCTTCATGCATTGCTTTGACGGATGCGCCGGTTGATTGGCAACACGGTGAGATGCGATGTTTGACTGGTAGGGATTTGTCGGACTATGATTATATCAGTATTGGTAGAGATGGTTTTGTACCTATAAATGCACAGCCGGCTAATGTAGCTCGGCTTAATGATTTATCTATATAAATTATGAATAAATATGATAGTATTAAGTGGCTACAAAGACGCACGGAGGAGTATCGTTCCGGAAAGAGCGATATGTATGAAACAATTGAAGATTTTGATGACATGGAAAAGCTTGGACAAGGATTCTCATCGGCTGATCCACTTGAAGAAATTGATATTGATGATGGAAGTATTCCGAGACCTACATTTATCAAAGCTAGCTTGAAAGCCGGTCAGAAAAGCAAGGTATGTCTATTACTTAAAGAATTCGTTGATTGCTTTGCTTGGAATTATACTGAGATGCCCGGTTTGAGTAGAGATTTAGTGGAACATAGACTACCTATTAAATCTGGTTTTAGGCCGTATAAACAACCTCGTAGAAGTTTCAATCCTAATTTGTATGACCGCATCAAAGAAGAAGTTGATCGGTTGATAAAAGCTAAGTTTATTCGGCCGTGTAGATATGCAGATTGGGTTTCTAATATTGTGCCCGTGAAAAAGAAAAATACTGGTAATATTAGAATTTGTGTTGATTTTAGAGATTTGAATAAGGCTACTCCGAAAGATGAATATCCTATGCCTATAGCCAACATGCTTATTAATGATGCATCGGGACATAAAGTGATTAGCTTTTTAGATGGTAATGCGGGTTATAATCAAATATTTATGGCTGAACAAGATATGTCTAAGACTGCTTTTCGTTGCCCTGGCTTTGTTGGTTTATTTGAGTGGGTCGTTATGACGTTTGGGTTGAAAAATGCCGGTGCTACATACCAACGAGCTATGAATTTAATTTTTCATGATCTTCTCGGCATTGTACTAGAAATATATATTGATGACATAGTTGTTAAATCGGATGGGTTTGATCATCATTTAGCCGATTTAAGATTAGCTTTTGAAAGGATGCGCCGGTATGGATTAAAAATGAACCCACTCAAATGTGCTTTTGGCGTGTCGGCTGGTAAGTTTTTAGGCTTCATAATTCATGAAAATGACATAGAGATTGACCCTAAGAAAGTGGAGGCAATTAGAAATTTGGAGGAACCCACGTGTAAAAGGGATGTGCAAAAATTGTTAGGAAAAATTAATTACTTGAGACGATTCATATCTAACCTGGCAGGGAAAATTGAATCGTTTGTTCCTCTACTTCGGCTAAAGAATGAGGCCGAATTTACTTGGGGGGCAAAGCAATGAGATGCTTTCAATAATATAAAGCGATGCTTGTCGAATCCTCCAATATTGTGGGCGCCCAAGTCCGGTGTACCGTTCAGGTTGTACATTGCTGCACAAGATAGGGTGATCGGTGTGGTGCTGGCGCAAGAGGTCAGTGGGAAAGAATACATCATTGCATACTTAAGCGGTCGTTTGCTCGACGCCGAAAGTCGGGAGAGAAGTTGTCCAGAGCGCTCAATGGAAAATATTTGAAAAAAATACTATCCTAGCATGTGGCAGGAGGCTTGAGCACATTTGGCCGATATATTGTTTAAGATATCGCCCTAAGAAAATTTGGCCGATGTATACTTTGGACATCGTCCTAAGCAATTATATGGCCGGTGAATTGATCGACATCACCCTAAGGTATTATAGTAGTGTTTTTGGTGAATACAATTATACCAAAAACAGGGGGGCATGTGTTCATGGTGTAATTTGGCTAGTAGTTTGTAGTTAGGCCAAATTAATTTAAATGACTGGTTAGATTATTGGTTGACATAAATATTTTGGACTTGCTGTTTGGTTCAAAATGCAGGCTTGGATCATAGTACAGTACATGTGTTGCAGCGGCAGATCAGGCGTAGCAACGTTATTTACCCAGGGCAAATATATGGAGTTTTGCATGGATTAGAGGCTACCGAGGACAAGTGCTGGTGTTGAGCTAAAATGCAGCTGTTTAAGACTGCTACCAAGCTGAAGGAGTTTTTGGCATGAGTGACCGAGTTATGTACGTGAAGGTGCACAACACAAGGAGGATGATTAATCATTGTTATATCATGTGATAGCGACGTGGCCGGTATATTTTATTCATAAGGCAAGAAGAGTATATGGTCAGGAGGGGTCGCCGGCTGATTCAAAAGGTAAGTACATATGTGGTAGTCCAATTAAGATGACCTGATTAGATTCTAATCGGTTTAGATTTTAGAGTTCTATTCGTATACGTTAAGGGCTGCCTTGTATACGTGAAAGTCCAGTGTGCCTTGTATATATAAGGCCACGGCCGATTGGAAAGCCACCAGCAATCGATCTATTCACAAAAACATATTACTTTTCCACGTTCGTTTTCTTTCTGTCGCTACTTCCTGCCGAGCCCTAGCAGCCATAGGGTTTTGGTGATCTTTGCCGTTTTGCGCTGGAAAACGGTCGTCTCTCCTCTACGAAAGCGAGGAAATCTTTGTTGCTTTGCTCGTAAAGCAATCGTTCGTCGTCACGAAAGCATGACACATATCCTGGTGTTGCGCGGCGATTTCGCGTGCCAATAGGGGGTAAATAGGAAGTTGGAGTTATGAAGACAAACTTTGGAATCGAAAGGGTTTAGGCTTAGTAGAACTAAAACCGAGTACATGATGTGCGGTTTCAGTACTACTAGGTGTGAGGAGGAGGAGGTTAGCCTTGATGGGAAGGTGGTACCTCAGAAGGACACCTGTCGATATTTGGGGCCAATGCTGTAGGAGGATGGGGGTATTGATGAAGATGTGAACCATCGAATCAAAGCCGGATGGATAAAGTGGCGCCAAGCTTCTGGCATTCTCTGTGACAAGAGAGTGCCACAAAAGCTAAAAGCAAGTTCTACAGGACGGTGGTTCGACCCGCAATGTTGTATGGCGCTGAGTGTTGGCTGACTAAAAGGTGACATGTTCAATAGTTAGGTGTGGCGGAGATGCGTATGTTGAGATGGATGTGTGGCCACACGAGGAAGGATCAAGTCCGGAATGATGATATACGAGATAGAGTCGGGGTAGCACCAATTGAAGAGAAGCTTGTCCAACATCGTCTGAGATGGTTTGGGCATATTCAGCGCATGCCTCCAGAAGCTCCAGTGCATAGCGGACAGCTAAAGCGTGTGGAGAATGTCAAGAGAGGGTGGGGTAGACCGAATTTGACATGGGAGGAGTTCGTTAAGAGAGACCTGAAGGATTGGAGTATCACCAAAGAACTAGCTACGGACAGGGGTGCGTGGAAGCTTGCTATCCATGTGCCAGAGCCATGAGTTGGTCGCGATATATTATGGGTTTCACCTCTAGCCCATCCCAACTTGTTTGGGACTAAAGGGTTTGTTGTTGTTGTTGTTGTTGGGTTGCCTCCCGACAAGCGCTATCATTTTATGCCCCTAGCTAGGCATAATGCATAGATTCAAGTATTGTCATCTTTCTTCGTAGATGTGTTCTTGTCAGGAGGTTTTGCAAAAATAACTTTAAACACATTATCCATAGAAATTTTAGCATTATCAAGTTGCCCATCTACGTATCCCCTTTGATTTCCGGCAACAATCCAAGAATATTGTTGATTAACATCATTGAAAACTTGCTGGATTATATCTAAAACGGGGTTTTCCTTTTTAAGATTCTCATAAAAAATTTGATTATTTCCAAGCAAATGTCTCAACATATAATCACTATTATAAAGGATCTCATTTATCACCGATTTTCATGGTTCATACCATAAAAATCAAAAAAATTCCTAGCTTCCCGTACTATGTAGTCAAATTCATTCATAAGAATAAGTGTAGCTAACTTTTTAGCTTTAGGAACCTTTATAACGGGTAGCTCATGAAACAATCTTTGCAAGGTAGGTGGGTACGGATAAATCTATTTTCAAGTTTTGGAACTAGTGCTGAAATAGCTTCCGCATAAGATTTAGTTCTTTTCAGTATAGGAGTATCATCAAGAGTCAAATTTCCAACACTATTGAAAAATTCTTGGATATGTTCTTTTCCCATAACGTTCCCTTGCCCCAAAATAAAAGTTTTAGCATCCAGATTGCCAGATTGTCCAATTTTAGGAGTTAGGCCATCTTCTGTTTCTACCATACCAAAGTCACTCATGGTGACAAGTTCAAGCAGATAAGAGATCTGACGAAAAAAATGATGAACGAAAAAGAGGGCGAATAAAACGGCAATTTTTTGTGAAGTGGGGGAGATGAAAACAAGAGGAAAATGGCAAATAATGTAAATTGCAAGGAGATGAGATTTGTGATTAGGAACCTGATAGATGTTGATGATGTCTCCCTGGCAACGGCGCCAGAAATTCCTTTTGATGTCGCTTGAACTACATCGGTATTTCCCCAAAGAGGAAGGGATGATGCAGTACAACTACGGTAGGTATTTCCCTCAGTTATGAAACCAAGGTATCAATCCAGTAGGATAACCAAGCAACACTATGTAAACGTACCTGCACACAAAGAACAAATACTTGCAACCCGACGCTTATGAGGGGTTGGCAATCCCTCTACGGGTAACGGCGCCAGAAATTGTCAAGTTGACGGGATAAAAATTGTGTAGATTGGATAAATAGATCTCGATGAAACGCGAAATAAAATAAGTAATAAAAAAGTGCAGCAATGTATTTTTGGGTTTTTGGAATAATAGATCAGAAAATAAAAGCGAATAAAAATAGATCTCAAAGCAAATATGATAAAGAATAGACCTCGGGGCCGTAGATTTCACTAGTGGCTTCTATCAAGAAAATAGCACACGATGGGTAAACAAATTACTGTTGATTAATTGATAGAAGATTGAATAATTATGACGATATCCAAGGCAATGATCAATATATAGGCATCATGTCCAAGATTAGTAGACCGACTCCTGCCTGCATCTACTACTATTACTCCACACATCGACCGCTATCCAGCATGCATCTAGTGTATTAAGTTCATGGAGAAACGGAGCAATGCTACAAGAACGATGACATGATGTAGACAAGATCTATTCATGTAGGAATAGCCCCCATCTTGTTATCCTTAATAGCAACGATACATGCGTTTCTTGTTGCCCCTTCTGTCACTGGGAAAGAACATCGCACGATCGAACCCATCACAAAGCACCTCTTCCCATGGCAAGAAAAATTGATCTAGTTGGCCTAACTAAACCAAAGATTCGAAGAAGAAATACGAGGCTATAAATAATCATGCATATAAGAGATCAAAAGAAGACTCAAATAATATTCATGGATATAGATCTGATCATAAACTCAAAGTTCATCAGATCCCAACAAACACACCGCAAAAAGGAGTTACATCAAATAGATCTCCAAGAGACCATTGTATTGAGAATAAAAAAGAGAGAAGAAGCCATCTAGCTACTGCCTACGGACCCGTAGGTCTATGATGAACTACTCACGCATCATCGGAGAGGCACCAATGAGGATGATGAACCCCTTCGTGATGGTGTCTAGATTGGATCTCGTGGTTCTGGAACTTGCGGCGGCTGGAATTGTGTTTCGTCGACTCCCCTAGGGTTTATGGAATATTTGGGGATTTATAGGGCGAAGAGGCGGTGCGGGGGTCACCGAGGGGGGCACAACCCCCCTGGGCGCGCCTGGGTCTCCTGGCACGCCCTGGTGGGTTGTGCCCACCTCGGGCCTCCCCTCTGGTACTTCTTTGGCCCATGTGGTGTCTTCCGGTCCAAAAAAAATCTCCAAAAAGTTTTGCTGTGTTTGGACTCCGTTTGGTACTGATATTCTGCAAAGTAAAAAACAAGCAAAAAACAGCTACTGGCACTGGGCACTATGTCAATAGGTTAGTCCCAAAAAATGATATCAAGTTGCTATAAAATGATTGTAAAACATCCAAAATGATAATATAACAATATGGAACAAGCAAAAATTATAGATACGTTGGAGACGTATCACCCAACGAGGAGCAGAAGGAAATGACAAGCGGTTTTCAGCAAGGTATTTTCTGCAAGCACTAAAATTATCGGTAAAAAACAGTTTGGTGGCAAGGTAATTCATAACGAGTAACAAGTAACAAGTGTAACAAAGGTCCAGCAAGGTGTCCCAATCCTTTTTATAACAAAGGACAAGCCTGGACGAACTCTTATATAAAGCAAAGCGCTCCCAAGGACACATGGGAATTATCATCAAGTTAGTTTTCATCATGCTCATATGATTCACGTTCGCTACTTTGATAGTTTGATATGTGGGTAGACCGGTACTTGGGTGCTGTCCTGCTGCTTCTTGAGCTTGCGTTGGTTTTTCCCTTGAAGAGGAAAGGGTGATGCAGCAAAGTAGAGATAAGTATTTCCCTCAGTTAAGAACCAAGGTATCAATCCAGTAGGAGATACACACAAGTCTCCAATCTATGCACTTGCACAGACAATCAAACACTTGCACCCAACGCGATAAAGGGGTTGTCAATCCCTTCACGGTTACTTGCAAAGGTGAGATCTGATAGAGATAGATATAAAAGCTTACTAAAACGTAAAACAAAATAAAAGTAAATAAATTGCAGCAAGGTATTTTTGGGTTTTTTGGTTTATAGATCTGAAAATATATGATGGAAAATAGACGCAGGGGCTATAGGTTTCACTAGAGGCTTCTCTCTTGAAGGCAAATAATACGGTGGGTGAACAAATTACTGTCGAGCAATTGATAGGAAAGCGCAAAGTTATGATGATATCCAAGGCAATGATTATGAATATAGGCATCACGTCCATGTCAAGTAGACCGAAACGATTCTACATCTACTACTATTACTCCACACATCGACCGCTATCTAGCATGCATCTAGAGTATTAAGTTCATAAGAACGGAGTAACGCCTTAAGTAAGATGACATGATGTAGATGGATAAACTCAAGCAATATGATGAAAACCCCATCTTTTTACCCTTGATGGCAACAATACAATACGTGCCTCGCTACCCCTACTGTCACTGGGTGAGGACACCGGAAAATTGAACTCAAAACTAAGCACCTCTCCCATTGCAAGAAGAACCAATCTAGTTGGCCAAACCAAACCGATAATTCGAAGAGAAATACAAAGATATCAAATCATGCATATAAGAATTCAGAGAAGATTCAAATAATATTCATAGATAAACTGATCATAAATCCACAATTCATCGGATCTCGACAAACACACCACAAAAGAATATTACATCGGATAGATCTCCAAGAACAACGAGGAGAACATGGTATTGAGAATCAAAGAGAGAGAAGAAGCCATCTAGCTACTAGCTATGGACCCGTAGGTCTGTGGTAAACTACTCACGCTTCATCGGAAGGGCAATAGAGTTGATGTAGAAGCCCTCCGTGATTGAACCCCCCTCCGGTAGGATGCTGGAAAAGGCCCCAAGATGGGATCTCACAGGAACAGAAGGTTACGGCGGTGGAAAAGTATTTTGGTGGACGCTTCTGGTGGTTTGGGGATATTTCTGAATTTATAGGCCAAAGATTAGGGTTGGAGGACTCCTGTGGGGCCCACAAGCTAGGGGGCGCGCAATGAGGGCTTGTGGAGCCCTCGGGACTCTTCTGCCTTCCTCTCCAAGTCCTACGTGTGTCTTCTGGTCTAAGAAAAATCATTGCGAAAGTTTTATTCCGTTTGGACTCCGTTTGGTATTCCTTTTCTGCAAAATTCAAAAACAAGGAAAAAACAGAAACTACCACTGGGCTCTAGGTTAATAAGTTAGTCCCAAAAATAATATAAAATAGCATATTAATGCATATAAAACATCCAAAATAGATAATATAATAGCATGGAACAATAAAAAATTATAGATACATTGGAGACGTATCAAGCATTCCCAAGCTTAATTCCTGCTCGTCCTCGAGTAGGTAAATGATAAAAAACAGAACTTTTGATGTGGAATGCTACCTAACATATTTATCCATGTAATTTTCTTTATTGTGGCATGAATATTCAGATCCATAAGATTCAAAACAAAAGTTTGATATTGACATAAAAACAATAATACTTCAAGCATACTAATAAAGCAATCATGTCTTCTCAAAATAACATGGCCAAAGAAAGTTATCCCTACAAAATCATATAGTCTGGCTATGCTCCATCTTCATCACACAAAGTATTAAATCATGCACAACCCCGATGACAAGCCAAGCAATTGTTTCATACTTTTGATGTTCTCAAACTTTTTCAACTTTCACGCAATACATGAGCATGAGCCATGGATATAGCACTATAGGTGGAATAGAATATGGTGGTTGTGGAGAAGACAAAAAGAAGGAGATAGTCTCACATCAACTAGGCGTATCAACGGGCTATGGAGATGCCCATCAATAGATATCAATGTGAGTGAGTAGGGATTGCCATGCAACGGATGCACTAGAGCTATAAGTTTATGAAAGCTCAAAAAGAAACTAAGTGGGTGTGCATCCAACTCGCTTGCTCACAAAGACCTAGGGAAATTTGAGGAAGCCCATCATTGGAATATACAAGCCAAGTTCTATAATGAAAAAATTCCCACTAGTATATGAAAGTGACAACATAGGAGACTCCCTATCATGAAGATCATGGTGCTACTTTGAAGCACAAGTGTGGTAAAAGGATAGTAGCATTGCCCCTTCTCTCTTTTCTCTCATTTTTTTTCTTCTCTCTTTTTTTTGTTTGGGCTTCTTTTGGCCTCTTTTATTTTTTGTAAAGTCTAGAGACTCATGCTAAATTGATAGTTTGTTCACAAGCTAAAGTATGAACCATAAACTTCATTGGAAACTAACAAACTATGATCTCAGTCATTGATGCAATTGCAATTTTTCATAATGTCAGCAAGAGTCAATGTAAGAGCTTTTAATTAGCAAGTTCACATACTCAACCATCATTTAGTCTTTCATAATTGCTAACACTCACACGATACTTATGAGATCAAAGCTTCAATCAGACACATAGAAAGATGGGGGATTATAATTTCACCTCCCAACCATTTACCTCAAGGGTAATGTTAACAATAATAACTTATGATCACTTACATCCGATTGGATATGTATGTCTAGATCTTTCCCCAACACATAGTGCTTGCCAAAAAGAGAAAAATAAAAGGAATGGTGAAGATAACCATGACTCTTACATAAAGGTAAGTAATAAAAATAAAAGATAGGCCCTTCGCAGAGGGAAGCAGAGGTTGTCATGCGCTTTTTATTTGGATGCACAAAATCTTAATGCAAAGGAATGTCACTTTATATTGCCGCTTGTGATAGAGAACTTTATTATGCAGTCCATCGCTTTTATTTCTTCCCCATCACAAGTTCGTACAAAGCTTATTTTCCTCACACTAGAAGATCATACGTATTTAGAGAGCAATTTTTGTTGCTTTGCACCGATGACAACTTACTTGAAGGATCTTACTCAATCTATAGGTAGATATAGTGGACTCTCATGACATGAAACTGGGTTAATGGTTTTTGGATGCACAAGTAGTATATCTACTTGATGCGGATTTTTTGGCTAGCATGGGATGGAAAGCAAGCTCAACATGTTGGAGGATCCATGACATTATAACTTCTATTACCTATCATTACCAGGTTGTGTCTCAGCATCAGAAATAGATACATCATTACTATTCTCAGAAGGTTTTTCTACCTCAGGTTCACTAGAAGCATGCAAAGTCCTATCATTTTTCTTTTTCTTTTTCTTCTTAGATGAACTAGGTGTATCAATATTAATTCCCTGAGAATCTTGCTTAGTTCTTTTAGGATGACCTTCAGGATAAAGTGGCTCATGAGTCATTGATGTCTACTACGCAACCTTTCTTCTTGTAGACTCGTGTTGGGCCTCCAAGCGCAGAGTTTTGTAGGACAGTAGCAATTTTCCCTCAAGTGGATGACCTAAGGTTTATCAATCCGTGGGAGGCGTAGGATGAAGATGGTCTCTCTCAAACAACCCTGCAACCAAATAACAAAGAGTCTCTTGTGTCCCCAACACACCCAATACAATGGTAAATTGTATAGGTGCACTAGTTCGGCGAAGAGATGGTGATACAAGTGTAATATGGATAGTAGATATAGGTTTTTGTAATCTGAAAATATAAAAATAGCAAGGTAACTAGTAACAAAAGTGAGCAAAAACGGTATAGCAATGCTTGAAAACAAGGCCTAGGGTTCATACTTTCACTAGTGCAAAGTCTCTCAACAATGATAACATAATTAAATCATATGGCAATCCCTCAATGTGCGACAAAGAATCACTCCAAAGTTTCTATCGGAGAACGTAGGACAAAAACGTGCATCAACCCCTATGCATAGATTACCCCAATGTCACCTCGGGAATCCGCGAGTTGAGTGCCAAAACATACATCAAGTAAATCAATAGAACATCCCATTGTCACCACAGATATCCCATCACAAGACATACATCAAGTGTTCTCAAATCCAATACTCAATCCAACATAACGAAACCTCAAAGAGCAAGACTCAATTCATCACAAGAAGATAGAGGGGGAGAAACACCATATGATCCAACTATAGTAACAAAGCTCACGGTACATCAAGATCGTGCCAAATCAAGAACATGAGAGAGAGAGAGAGAGAGAGATCAAACACATAGCTACTGGTACAACCCTCAGCCCCGAGGGTGAACTACTCCCTCTTCGTCATGGAGACCACCAGGATAATGAAGATGGCCTCCGGTGATGCTTTCCCCCTCCGGCAGGGTGCCCGAACGGGCTCCTGATTGGTTTTTCGTGGCTACAGAGGCTTACGGCGGCGGAACTTCCGATCTAGGGTTCTTTTCGGAGGTTTCTGTATTTATAAGAATTTTTAGCGTCGAAAACAAGTTAAGGAGGTGCCCGAGGGGCCCACAAGACCTCAAGGCGCGCCCGGGGGGGGGGGGGGGTTGGGCGCACCCCCTGGCTTGTGGACTCCTCGGGACTCTTCTGGTCCAGCTCCGGTGCTTCGGGGGTCTATTTTGGTCCATAACAAATCATCATAAATTTTCAGCCCATTCCGAGAACTTTTATTTCTGCACAAAAAAATGACAACACGGTAGTTCTGCTGAAAACAACGTCAGTCTGGGTTAGTTCAAATAAAATCATACCAAAACCATATAAAATTGTTGCAAACATGGCATGAATACTTCATAAATTATAGATACGTTGGAGACGTATCAGCATCCCCAAGCTTAATTCCTGCTCGTCCTCGAGTAGGTAAATGATAAAAGAAATAATTTATGAAGTGTGAATGCTACCTAACATATTTATCAATGTAATCTTCTTTATTGTGGCATGAATATTCAGATCCATAAGATTCAAAACAAAAGTTTAATATTGACATAAAAACAATCATACTTCAAGCATATAATAAAGCAATCATGTCTTCTCAAAATAACATGGCCAAAGAAAGTTATCCCTACAAAATCATATAGTCTGGCTATGCTCCATCTTCATCACACAAAATATTTCATCATGCACAACCCCGATGACAGCCCAAGCAATTGTTTCATACTTTTAATGTTCTCAAGCTTTTTCAACTTTCACGCAATACATGAGCGTGAGCCATGGATATAGCACTATACGTGGAATAGAGTATGGTGGAGGTTGTGAGGAGAAGACTAAAAGGAGAAAGTCTCACATCAACAAGGCAAATTAATGGGCTATGGAGATGCCCATTAATTGATATCGATGCAAGTGAGTAGGGATTGCCATGCAACGGATGCACTAGAGCTATAAGTGTATGAAAGCTCAAAATGAAAACTAAGTGGGTGTGCATCCAACTTGCTTGCTCACGAAGACCTAGGGCAATTTGAGGAAGCCCATCATTGGAATATACAAGCCAAGTTCTATAATGAAAAATTCCCACTAGTATATGAAAGTGACAAAATAGGAGACTCTCTATCATGAAGATCATGGTGCTACTTTGAAGCACAAGTGTGGTAAAAGGATAGTAACATTGTCCCTTCTCTCTTTTTCTCTCATTTTTTTATTTTCTCTCATTTTTTGTTTGGGCTCTTTGGCCTATTTTTTTATTTTGGGCTCTTTGGCCTCTTTTATTTTTTTAAAGTCCGGAGACTCATCCCAACTTGTGAGGGAATCATAGCTTCCATCATCCTTTCCTCACATGGGACAATGCTCTAATAATGATGATCATCACTCTTTTATTTACTTACAACTCAAAAATTACAACTCGTTACTAGAACAAAAGATATGACTCTATGTGAATGCCTCCGGTGGTGTACCGGGATGTGCAATGATCAAGAGTGACATGTATAAGAAATATGAACGGTGGCCTTGCCACAAATACTATGTCAACTACATGATCATGCAAAGCAATATGAAAATGATGAAGTGTGTTATAATAAACGGAACGGTGGAAGTTGCATGGCAATATATCTCAGAATGGCTATGGAAATGCCATAATAGGTAGGTATGGTGTCTGTTTTGAGGAAGGTATATGGTGGGTTTAATGCACCGGCGAAAATTGCGCGGTACTAGAGAGGCTAGCAATGGTGGAAGGGTGAGAGTGCGTATAATCCATGGACTCAACATTAGTCATAAAGAACTCACATACTTATTGAAAAAGTCTATTAGCTATCAAAACAAAGTACTACACGCATGCTCCTAGGGGGATAGATTGGTTGGAAAAGACCATCGCTCGTCCCTGGCCGCCACTCATAAGGAAGACAATCAAAAAATAAATCATGCTCTGACTTCATCACATAACGGTTCACCATACGTGCATGCTTCGGGAATCACAAACCCTAACACAAGTATTTCTACAAATCCACAATTACTCACTAGCATGACTCTAGTATCACCATCTTTATATCTCAAAACAATTGCAAGGAATCAAACTTCTCATATATTCAATGCTCTTATGAAACTTTTTATTATATCCCTCTTGAATACCCATCATATTAGGACTAAATTCATAACCTAAGAAAATTACCATGCTGTTTAAAGACTCTCAAAATAATATAAGTAAAGCATGAGAGTTCATCAATTTCTTCAAAATAAAACCACCTCCGTGCTCTAAAAAGATATAAGTGAAGTACTAGAGCAACTACCCAGCTCAAAAGATATAAGTGAAGCACATAGAGTATTCTAATAAATTCATTATTAATGTGTGTCCCTCTCAAAAGGTGTGTACAGCAAGGATGATTGTGGCAAACTAAAAATAAAAGACTCATATCATACAAGACGCTCCAAGCAAAACACATATCATGTGGTGAATAAAAATATAGCCTCAAGTAAATTTACTGATGGATTGAAGACGAAAGAGGGGATGCCATCCAGGGCATCCCCAAGCTTAGATGCTTTGTTGTCCTTGAATATTACCTCAGGGTGCCTTGGGCATCCCCAAGCTTATGCTCTTGCCACTCCTTATTCCATAGTCCATCAAATCTTTACCCAAAACATGAAAACTTCACAGCACAAAACTCAACAGAAAACTCGTAAGATCCGTTAGTATGATAAAACAAATCTCCACTTTTAGGTACTGGCAAGACAAGATTCAAATTTTTTCTCACATGATTCCTACTGTACCCTAACATTTCTAAAATTTATATTGAGCAATATAAGCCATAGAAACTAGAAAACAAGCAAACTATGCATCGAAAACAGAATCTGTCAAAAACAAAACAGTCTGCAAAGATCTGACCTGTAGTCATACTTATATAACTCCAAAAATTCTGAAAAATTAGGATAACGTATACAATTTGCATATCAATATTCTGTAAAAAATTCAGAGTTTTTCCATGTTCAAGGGAATTTTAACAATTCTGTTACTGGACGCAAAAGTTTCTGTTTTTGCACAGAATCAAATCAACTATCAACCACACTATCCCAAAGGCTGTACTTGGTACTTTATTCAAACAAAAGCTATAAAACATGATTAATACAGTAGATTAATCATGTGAACACACAAAAACAGTAGTGGTAAATATTAGGTTGTCTCCCGACAAGCGCTTTTCTTTAATGCCTTTTAAACTAGGCATGATGATTTCAATGATGCTAACATAAAAGGTAAGATTGAAACATAATGGGAGCATCATGAAGCATATGACTAGCACATTTAAGTCTAACCCACTTCCTATGCATATGGATTTTGTGAGCAAACAATTTATGAGAACAAGAATCAACTAGCATAGGAAGGCAAAACAAGCAATACTTCAAAACTTTCAACACAAAGAGAGGAAACTTGATATTATTGAGATATGTAAAAGCATATGTTCCTCTCTCATAATAATTTTCAGAAGCATCATGAATGAATTAAACAATATAACTATCACATAAAGCATTCTTTTCATGATCTACAAGCATAGAAATTTTATTACTCTCCCCATACGCAAATTTATTCTCATGAATAGTAGTGGGAGCAAACTCAACAAAATAACTATCATGTGAGGCATAATCCAATTGAAAATTAAAATCATGATGACAAGTTTCATGGTTATCATTATTCTTTATAGCATACATGTCATCACAATAATCATCATAGATAGCAACTTTGTTCTCATAATTAATTGGAACCTCTTCCAAAATAGTGGATTCATCACAAAATAAAGTCATGACCTCTCCAAATCCACTTTTATCAATATTGTGAAAAGATTCAACACCCTCCAAAATAGTGGGATCATTATTACCTAGAGTTGACACTCTTCCAAACCCACTTTCATCAATATAATCATCATAAATAGGAGGCATGCTTTCATCATAATAAATTTTCTCATCAAAACTTGGGGGACTAAAAATATCAGCTTCATCAAATATAGCATCCCCAAGCTTATGGCTTTGCATATCATTAGCATCATGGATATTCAAAGAATTATTACCAACAACATTGCAATCATGCTCATTATTCAAAGAATTTATGCCTAACATTTTATTGATTTCTTCTTCTAACACTTGAGCACAATTTTCCTTTCCATCATTTTCATGAAAGACATTAAGAAGATGAAGCATATGAGGCAACCTCAATTCCATTTTTTTGAGTTTTCTTTTATAAACCAAACTAGTGATAAGACAAGAAACTGAAAGATTCAATTGCAAGATCTAAAGATATACCTTCAAGCACTCACCTCCCTGGCAATAGCGCCAACAAAGAGCTTGGTGTCTACTACGCAACCTTTCTTCTTATAGACTCGTGTTGGGCCTCCAAGTGCAGAGTTTTGTAGGACAGTAGAAATTTTCCCTCAAGTGGATGACCTAAGGTTCATCAATCCATGGGAGGCATAGGATGAAGATGGTCTCTCTCAAACAACCCTGCAACCAAATAACAAAGAGTCTCTTGTGTCCCCAACACACCCAATACAATGGTAAATTGTATAGGTGCACTAGTTCGGCGAAGAGATGGTGATACAAGTGTAATATGGATAGTAGATATAGGTTTTTGTAATCTGAAAATATAAAAACAGCAAGGTAACTAGTAACAAAAGTCAGCAAAAATGGTATGGCAATGCTTGAAAACAAGGCCTAGGGTTCATACTTTCACTAGTGCAAAGTCTCTCAACAATGATAACATAATTAAATCATATGGCAATCCCTCAATGTGCGACAAAGAATCACTCCAAAGTTTCTATCGGAGAACGTAGGACGAAAACATGCATCAACCCCTATGCATAGATTACCCCAATGTCACTTCGGGAATCCGCGAGTTGAGTGCCAAAACATACATCAAGTGAATCAATAGAACATCCCATTGTCACCACAGATATCCCATCGCAAGACATACATCAAGTGTTCTCAAATCCAATACTCAATCCAACATAACGAAACCTCAAAGAGCAAGACTCAATTCATCACAAGAAGATAGAGGGGGAGAAACACCATATGATCCAACTATAGTAACAAAGCTCGTGGTACATCAAGATCGTGCCAAATCAAGAACACGAGAGAGAGAGAGAGAGAGAGAGAGAGAGAGAGAGAGATCAAACACATAGCTACTAGTACAACCCTCAGCCCCGAGGGTGAACTACTCCCTCTTCGTCATGGAGAGCGCCAGGATGATGAAGATGGCCTCCAGTGATGGTTTCCCCCTCCGGCAGGGTGCCGGAATGGGCTCCTGATTGGTTTTTCGTGGCTACAGAGGCTTACGGCGGCGGAACTTCCGATCTAGGGTTCTTTTCGGAGGTTTCTGTATTTATAAGAATTTTTGGCGTCGAAAACAAGTCAAGGAGGTGCCCGAGGGGCCCTCAAGGCACGCCCCTGGCTTGTGGACTCCTCGGGACTCTTCTGGTCCAGCTCCGGTGCTTCGGGGGTCTCTTTTGGTCCATAAAAAATCACCATAAATTTTCAGCCCATTCCGAGAACTTTTATTTCTGCACAAAGAAACGACACCACGATAGTTCTGCTGAAAACAACGTCAGTCCGGGTTAGTTCAAATAAAATCATACCAAAACCATATAAAATTGTTGCAAACATGGCATGAATACTTCATAAATTATAGATACGTTGGAGACGTATCAGTCATTCTAACTCCTCTAGTCATTACTCTAACAGCATGATCATTCATATTATTGTTCATCTCATTAAGTAAATCATTTTGTGACTTAGCAACTTGTTCTTTCCGAGTTTGAACCATGGAAGCATGTTTTCCTAGACCTTTAACATCATCAGCAATTCTAAACATCAGGTCACTCAAACGATCAATTATGAAAGCATTGTGTTTCAATTGTTTCTTAACATACGCATTAAAATGTTCTTGCTTAACAATGTAGTTATCAAATTCATCCAAGCATTGACTAGCAGATTTATTGGAAGGAATATCACCCTCATCAAATCTTATAAGAGAATTTACCTTTACTACCTGTGTTGGGGTGTCAAGACCATGTATTTCTCCAATAGGTGGTAAATTCTTAACATCTTCAGCTTTAATACCTTTTTCTTTCATATATTTCTTTGCCTCTTGCATATCTTCAGGACTGAGGAATAGAATACATCTCCTCTTTGGTGTTGGTTTAGGTGGTGGTTCAGGAAGTGTCCAATCATTATCATTTCTCAATATATTATTCAATAGTTCTTCATCCTGTTCAACAGTTCGTTCCCTGAAAACACAACCAGCACAACTATCTAGGTAGTCCCTAGAAGCATCGGTTAGTCCATTATAAATGATATCAAGTATGTCATATTTCTTAAGAGGATGATCAGGCAAAGCATTAAGTAACTTGAGAAGCCTCCCCCAAGCTTGAGGGAGATTCTCTTCTTCAATTTGCACAAAGTTAAATATTTCCTGTAAGGCAGCTTGTTTCTTATGAGAAGGAAAATATTTTTCAGAGAAGTAATATATCATATCCCGGGGACTACACACACAACCAGGAGCAAGAGTATTAAACCATATCTTAGCATCACCCTTTAACAAGAAAGGAAACAACTTAAGAATATAGTAGTAGCGGATTCTTTTCTCATGAGCAAATAGGCATTGGACCAGTGATGGATAATTATGTTGGATGGCATTCATCACGTAACAGTGATAACCTAGGGTGACACAGAACTAGCTCCAATTCATCAATGTAATGTAGGCATGTATTCCGTATATAGTCATACGTGCTTGCGATAAGAACTTGCATCACATCTTTTGTCCTACCCTCCCGTGGCAGCAGGGTCCATAAGGAAACTAAGGGATATTAATGCCTCCTTTTAATAGAGAACCGGAATTAAGCATTAACACATAGTGAATACATGAACTCCTCAAACTACGGTAATCATCGAAAGGAATCCCATTTTTTGTCAATTTGGGGTATGCGGATCATAACACGTAATACGTGTGTACAACTTGCAAGATAGGATCAAGAACACAAATATATTCGTGAAAACATAAAGGGTTCAGATCTGAAATCATCGCACTCGGCCCTAGTGACAAGCATTAAGCATAGTAAAGTCATAGCAACATCAATCTCAGGACATAGTGGATACTAGGGATCAAGCCCAACTCAATTACATGATAAATCTCATCCAACCCATCACCTTCCAACAAGCCTATGAAGAATTACTCACTCTAGGTGGTGAGCATCATAAAATTGGTGATGGAGGATGGTTGATGATGACGACGGCATTGAATCCCCCTCTCCGAAGCCCTGAACAGACTCCAGATCAGCCCTCCCGATGAAGAACATGAGGTGGCTGATGACCCATAAGTATAGGGGATCAATCGTAGTCCTTTCGATAAGTAAGAGTGTCAAACCCAACGAGGAGTAGAAGGAAATGACAAGCAATTTTTAGCAAGGTATTTTCTGCAAGGAGTGAAATTATCGGTAACAAATAGTTTGGTGGCAAGGTAATTCGTACTGAGTAACAAGTAACAAGTGTAACAAAGGTGCAGGAAGGTGGCCCAATCCTTTTTATAACTGTCGTGGGAAACCACGGCCACCTATGGGGCCAAGGGCCCCTTTTGGTTTGGCAGGGGGACTGAGCACCTTGCACAAAGAGCGGAGGAGCGCAGCGTAGCGCGGCAGAGACCACACGGGCAATTTTTACCCAGGTTCAGGCCGCCGTGAGGCGTAAAACCCTACTCCTGCTTTGGTGGATTGATGGTGGATGGTGGTGAAAATGCAGCGCTCTTGCCCGGCAGGGTTTCCTCGGGGCGAGAGCAGCTATGCGCATATGAGTGTACAGGGGTCCGAATCCTTTCTATGGTTGCCATGTGCCTCCTTTTATAGATTAAGGGGTCACCAAAGTCGCAAATCAGTCATTGTGTACTAATTAGATAGCGAACAGTGCTATCATATCTACTCTGCAGACAGAGTAGTACGCATTAAATACGCCGCTCAGTGTCACATCATGGCATGCCCGGCACGCCTTGCTGGGCTGTTTGGCCACCTTCTCTTCTGTCTGCGTGACACTTCGCAGGACGGGTGTCATCTGGAGGTGATTCCTGTAGGAAATGGCTGCCATGTGGCAAAAGGCAGCCACTTAGTCATCTTGGGGCTTGACACCACACCGATCGGTGACTTGCGTCGCCGTGAGGTGGGGCGGTGAAGCCTTGGCGAGATGTTTTGCCTTCGTATGCCTCGGCAGGCCTGCCGGGGCGGTCCTGAGGCTTGCTTCCGGGGCAACCCTGCCCTCGCCAGGCTCTCCTGCCCGGCAAGGGAGGTTTTCCCTTAGCGGTGTCTTGCTTCTTGGCTTGACTTGGTCTTCTCAACTTGCCCCTTTGATTCCTCAAAGAGCCTATCTCTTCATCTTGGCCTTGTCTTGGATGTTGCAATCTTGCCGGGTTCGTGGCTCACTGTCCGTGCACAAGTCAGGGGAAAACATACACCCCTGTTTGTGTACCCCGACAGAAGCCCCCGGTCCTGAGCCATACGTGTCGCTGGGCACGTTGGGTTAGGCCTCAAACAGTGCACGAACATGTGGCAAAAGAAGGCCGCGCGCATGGTGGTCTGTTATGATGACCAGTAAATCCAACGTCCACTTCGCGCAATTACCGCGGGTCGTGGGGGCGTCGGACTTGCTGCAGTTAATGTAAAATGGTAACTTTCTGAAGAGTCGCGTCTTCCCCAAGTCCTGTCCCTTAAGAGAGGAAAACGCGAAAGGGTATTGCTTATTCATCGCCTGCCTCACCTCCCCATCATCTTCCTCCGCAAGCCAAGCAACTGCTCTTCTTCCTCGCCCGCACCTGTCGCCAATCCCCTCTCCATTCCCTTCCCACATCCACGTAGCATCTTGGAGACATGGGGAAGAAAATCACCGCCAGGGGAAGCGGGCGACCGCGGTGAACGAGGCGGCCGCTGAGGGGAGCAAGAGGGCGTCGGAGCTGGATAGGAAGCGGAGGGCAGATGTTGTCTTCTTTCCATCAAATCTGGACGGTGAAGTGCTTGAGGCAAGGTATGGTTATCTGTGGGGGAGGGAAGTCCCGAAAGGGCATGGCGCGCCCAAAGTTCTGGCGGAGGGGAAACAGGACCTGCCAGATTCGTACCAATTCTTTTGCGCGTACTTCATCTGCGGCCTCTGTTCCCCTTTCTCGGATTTCTTGGAAGCAATGATGGTGATTTATGGCTTCCATCTCTTGGATTTTACGCCAAATGCAATGGTGTGCATGGCGATCTTTGCTCATTTGTGCGAGAATTTTGTTGGAGTCGCCCCCAACATTGATCTGTTCAGGCACTATTTCATTCTGCGAGTGGAGAACAAAAACCACCGCTCCGGGAACATAAGTTGGATGCCACGGGTAGTGCCAAGGGAGAACTGGGATTACATCTCTGGCCAACAGCGCAGCAGATGGGAGGAGTGGAGAGGAGATTGGTGTTGGATCCAGGACGAGGAGGCCCTAGAGTTCTGCCAGGCACGGATGGGATGCATTGACCGCATCAATGACTGGAGGGAGCTTGGCTCACCGATGATAGGCTTCGCCCGGCAATAAACAGGGTCACCCGTCTGAAGGCTGCCGGGCTAACCGTTGAGCATGTGGGGCCGACTTCCTTCTCCATCGTATCGCGTCATTGCAGAAGAGGGACAGGTTCGCCTGGCTCTATGGGGATGCCGCAGACAGGATGAGGTTACTTCCTGGCCTGGCCAACAACTTGTTAGTCTACGGCCATGCCTGGTTGTGTGACCAGCTGTTTGGCAGCTTCGAACTTTTCAAATTGCCCGCCAACATCATCCCTCTGAACATCAACTCCGCCAGGGACCAGATCTTGAAATGGATGCCACATTGCGATGCTCAAGGAGTTGCAAGTGACTCGCAGTTACCCTCGCTCGACGAATTGCTGGCGTGGTCCTCAACCCTAGCGGAAAGAGCTACCAGGGTGGAGGCCAATATGTACAAGCGCACCTCCAGGGTGGAGGAGGCGTACATCAGGAGGCGGCTCGAGGAGGACAGGGCATCTCGAGCTGCAGCAGCGGCGAAGGCCGGGAAGGCAGCAAGGGGAAAGGAAAAGGCCAGAGACGAAAGTTCTTCCCGCGGCAGGGACGAGGCGCAAGTCTCGGAAGAGGTTGCCGGGGACGAGCCTGCCGGGGGCGAGCCTTCCGGGATCAAGGCCCTATATACTATGGTGGCAAAGGCTCTAGAGGAAGAAGAGGTTGAGGAGGCGGAGCAACCTGGGGAGGAGTGGCTCGCGGAAGGCCCTCAAGCCCCCGAGCCTGTCTTGGATCAACGCCCTCGTAGGCGGGCAGCCAACCGGGGAGCAGCAGTCTCCGATCTTGCGTCCGCCACCAAGAAGGTGAAGGAGATCACCTCCAGGAGCAGCATCCCCAAAGCTACGTGCCGCCACTCTCCTCGGCTTTTCGGGGTCAGGGCCCCTCCTGCCAAGCAGCCAGTAGCCACAGAAGACGACTCCTTCTCCCAGTTGGATTCGAGCTCTTCGCAGAGCTCGTCTTCGTCGGAGCCCCCTGCGTCTCAGCAGGGCTCAATGTTGCCAGAGAGCTCAGCTCCCCCGCCCCAGAAGAGAAGCAGGGCATCTCCTTCGCCTGTTGATTTTGTGCTGAGCTCCATGCTCATCGACGAGGAGTAAGAAAGAACTTCCTTACTTCCTTGCTGTTATTTCCGCATGTTCCCTTGCTTGTTGACGGATCTTTGCTTGCCGCCTTTGTCAGGGAGGAAGAAGAAGAACAACAACTCCTCGTTCATTGGACCAAGCAGCTCAGACGCACGGAGCCACTGAGGACGGTGGAAGGGTTGGGCTCGGCAGGGGACGGCACGAGTCCCCCGCATCAAGCCCCCAGTCCAGCCCCCAGCTTAAACGTGCAGGGGTGGTTCCGCCTATCGGGAGTGATGGAGGAGAACTCCCCACCACTGAAGCCAAAGGAGGAGAAGGAACAACCCTGGACAAGCCTTTCCAGGAGGGGCCTACTCTGCCCCTCGATCGGGTCGAGGGATCCCCGCCAAGGGTCTCTACGGAAGAGTCCGGCCTTGGCCCGGCAACTAACGTTGCCGGAGAGATTGAAGCTTCCGCCCGGCAGACCTCTCCGGGTAACTTATTCGCTCTTCTTTCCCCGTTCCTTCTCATTATCTTGCTTCGTACTCCTGACTTGTTAACAATCTGGTATATCTGTCATTGATTACTGGATCTGCTTGCAGCCCCTTTAAGCGAGGAGCCAGATTTGCTGGATGAAGTGGCCAGCATAGGGAAGGACACCGCGGAGGAGGCCGCCAAGATTGCTGCCACGGAAGGGCAGGAACATGTTGCTGGGGGTGCCCTGGGGCCCCTGAAGGAGTCTGAGAAATCCCCCGGTAGCACGTCTAGATCAGGGGTGGTGATTGAAGAGAAGATACCTCTCCAAACCATGGGTCCCCTTCCCCTGTTCGTCACCCCGGCGGGGGCCCCGCCATCATCCTCGAGCCACCTGGCGCTGGTGCTCGCACAACCCGGGCTTGGAGCCCCCGGCTCGTCAATGGCAATGAGCACGGAACTTGACAAAGAGCTTCAGCGCATTCTGGCGTCGCTGTACCAAGGGGTCGAAGAGGTGGATGACTCCATCACTGTCACTCTGGATTTGTCCTTCATGGAGTCCGTGGTGACGGGCATCAAGGAGATACAGGATTGGCACAGCCAGAAATGGCAGGAGCTTAAGGAGTAGCGCAAGTCCGCCAATGAGGTAGGCCAGAAGCTGAAGGACAAAGGCGCTGAGCTGCGCAATTGGCACGGCAAGCAGTTCCAGGTCCTCTTGAGGCAGCAGGAGACAGTCTCGATGGCGAGGGAGGATGTCATCGCTCGGGAGGCGTGCCTGGCGGACCGCAAAGTGCTTCTGGACGCCAGGGAGCAGGACATTTTTCTCCGGGAGGAGAGGCTCGAAGCTACTCTCCGCGCCAAGGACGATGATCTAGAGGTCCTTGTGCAGCAGCGCACCAAAGAGCTAGAAGACAAGCACAAGGCCGCCCTGGATGCCCTTACTGTCGACTCTGCCGCTCGGCTGAAGAAGGTTGCCGATGACCTTGCCGCTGACTCTTCCGCCAAGGTGGACCTCGACCAGCAGGTGGCCGAGCTGACGAAAAAGCTTGTCGGGAGCACCAAGGAGGTCGAGACTCTTAGGGAGGAGACGCGGAAAGCAGAGATCCTCTTAAAGGATGTGCAATCGTAGCTCTCCTCTAAGAGCCAAGACCTCAAGAGCGCCAACAGCACCATCGAAGATCTGAAGGCCAGGATCGGCACCCTGGAGAGCTCGGTAGAATCTAGCGAGGCCTGCGACCAGCAGCTGACGAAAGACCTGGACACCGCGAAGCGCCTCCGGAAGGATGCAGAGGACAAACTAGCGAACCAGTCCGAGCAGGTTGACCTCTGGATCAAGAGCTTGATTGATGTTGCTGAGCACCTCACTGCCCAGACTGCAGCGATGGGCATGGAGGGGCCAGTCTACTTGGCCAGCAAGCAGGAGGCCCCCAGTGTTAAGCTTGGGGCCTTCTTCAACAAGCTGATCGACAAGCTGAAGGCGCATGAGGAGGGAAGAGCTGGTCGCTTCGAGGCTGAATCCCGGAAGCTTGCCCGTAATTCCCTCTTCATGGTTTTGAGCAACATCGCCTGCCGCCACCCGGACCTCGACCTTGTCGATGGCTTCAGGAAGCCGCCGCGCGGCGCGGATGTTTCTGCTGCCGAGGAGAAGGCCACCCCTTTCATCGACAGGGTTCTTGGCGTTCCTGTTGCTCCCCGAGGTCGCAAGGATCGGTCTTGAATCATGCCCGTTGCTGCGTTGCTCTGTAATCAAAATATGATGCATGTTCTATGTTTAGACATCATACTATTTATGCTTGCGTGAAACTTGATGTCGTTGTTAAATCTGAATTGCGTGTTTTATCCCTTTTGAATGTTACCCCATCGGTGTTCGCATGATTAATCTCTATGCACGCTCTGGTTGCCTGCCGGTATCATATTGCCGCGAAAGTCGTAAGGGTCTGGCCCTTAACATTTATCTTGGCGTGGATGCGTCCCGACAGGTTTTTCCTTAGTAGTTTCCAACGCAGCCACCCATTCCGCGAGCAGGCTCTGAACGGAATGAGGGTGCAGACAAGAATCTAGCAAAGGTACCATCTCGTGAAAGATTTCTTCACACGAACACTCCGGCATTCAAGGGATAAACAAACGCAAATTCTTGGTTTATAAGTAAAGCAAAGATCGAGTAAACTTAGCTCTTATTCGTGCTTCCATCTACTCTTCCCGGCTGCGGCCGCTTGCTGAGCTCGCACGTTCCGGGAAGGGTGGTGCCGCACGTCTATCGACTTCTAGCTCCCGGCAAGGGCCGGCTAGAAGTATATTTATCTTGTGGGCGGCAGGATGTGACGTTAGGCATGGCCGGTCCCTCTCTCCCCCTCTTGACACTTTTTGATCAATCCCAACAGCTGTTGGCATGAAAGTCACGCCAGCGTGGATGGCCTTGCCAGAGCATACTTGCCGGGGCGTCAACCAACGAATTCGCACTGGCGTCCTACCCAGGATTTCCCCAAGTAGGGTAAATGCTGGACCGAGTATCACACAGGCTCATCGACGTTGATGATGCTAAAACCCAGAGTAGCTCAATTTTCAATAAGTGAGAGTGGCAGGGAGAGAAATCCAATACCCTTGCTCATCTCTCCTTTTCCCGAACGGGGCTCGCAGGGCATTCCTGCTGTCTGATCCGTTCGGGACGGTACTGTCGCCCTTGTCGCTAGCTTCTGCCGCCGCTGTGACCACGGCGTACGGAGGTGGTGGAGGTTGGACAAGGTCGGCGGGGGAGCGGCGTCGCTCTCCCGCTCCACCCCCGCCATTCCTTCGGGCGCCATGAGTGGTGACGCCGTTGATGAAGAAGATGGCAGCGAAGATGACGCGCTACGTACACTTCTCGGGTTTGCGCAAGCGCAGCCCCCTACTTGGCGCGCCAAAGATGTCGTGGGAAACCATGGCCACCTATGGGGCCAAGGGCCCCTTTTGGTTCGGCAGGGGGACTGAGCATGTTGCACAAAGAGCGGAGGAGCGCAGCGTAGCGCGGCAGAGATCACACGGGCAGTTTTTACCCAGGTTCGGGCCGCCGCGAGGCATAAAACCCTACTCCTGCTTTGGTGGATTGATGGTGGATGGTGGTGGAAACGCAGCGCTCTTGCCCGGCAGGGTTGCCTCGGGGCGAGAGCAGCTACGCCCGTATGAGTGTACAGGGGTCCGAATCCTTTCTATGGTTGCCATGGGCCTCCTTTTATAGATTAAGGGGTCACCACAATGGCAAATCAGTCATTGTGTACTGATTAGATAGCGAACAGTGCTATCATATCTACTCTGCAGACAGAGCAGTACACATTAAATGCGCCGCTCAGTGTCACATCATGGCCTGCCCGGCACGCCTTGCCGGGCTGTTTGGCCACCTTCTCTTCTGTCTACGTGACACGTCGCAGGACGGGTGTCATCTGGAGGTGATTCCTGTAGGAAATGGCTGCCATGTGGCAAAAGGCAGCCACTTAGTCATCTTGGGGCTTGACACCGCACCGATCGGTGACTTGCGTCACCGTGAGGTGGATCGGTGAAGCCTTGGCGGGGTGTTTTGCCTTCGTATGCCCCGGCAGGCCTGCCGGGGCGGTCCTGAGGCTTGCTTCCAGGGCAACCCTGCCCTCATCAGGCTCTCCTGCCCGGCAAGGGAGGTTTTCCCATAGCGGTGTCTTGCTTCTTGGCTTGACTTGGTCTTCTCAACTTGCCCCTTTGATTCCTCAAAGAGCCTATCTCTTCATCTTGGCCTTGTATTGGATGTTGCAATCTTGCCGGGTTCGTGGCTCACTGTCCATGCACAAGTCAGGGGAAAACATACACCCCTGTTTGTGTACCCCGACAATAACAAAGGACATACCTGGATGAACTCTTATATAAAAGCAAAGCGCTCACGAGGACACATGGGAATTATCATGAAGTTAGTTTTCATCATGCTCATATGATTCGTGTTTGCTTCTTTGATAGTTTGATATGTGGGTGGACCGGTGCTTGGGTGCTGTCCTTACTTGGACAAGCCTCCCACTTATGATTAACCCCTCTCGCAAGCATCCGCAACTACGAAAGAAGAATAAAGAGAAATCTAACCATAGCATTAAACATGTGGATCCAAATCAGACCCTTACGAAGCAACGCATAAACTAGGGTTTAAGCTTCTGTCACTCTAGCAACCCATCATCTACTTGCTACTTCCCAATGCCTTCCCGTACACCCAAATCATGGGGAAGTGTCATGTAGTTGACATTCACATAACACCACTAGAGGAAAGACAACATACATTTCATCAAAATATCGAATGAATACCAAATTCACATGATTACTTATAACAAGACTTCTCCCATGTCCTCGGGAACAAAAGTAACTACTCACAAAGCATGTTCATGTTCAAGATCAGAGGGGTATTGAATATCATTAAGGATCTGAACATATAACCTTCAACCAAATAAACCAACTAGCATCAACTACAAGGAGTAATCAACACTACTAGCAACCAAGAGGTACCAATCTGAGGTTTCGAGGCAAAGATTGAATACAAGAGATGAACTAGGATTTGAGATGAGATGGTGCTGCTGAAGATGTTGATGAAGATTGGTCCTCCCACGATGAGAGGATCGTTGGTGATGACGATGGCTTCGATTTCCCCCTCCTAGAGGGAAGTTTCCCCGGCAGAATCGCTCCGTCGGAGTCCTAGATTGCTTCTGCCCAGGTTCCGCCTTGAGACGGTGGCGCTTCATCCTGAAAGCCTTCTTATTATTTTTTCTAGGTCAAAACCTCTCATATAGCAGAAGATAGGCACCGGAGGCTGGCCAGGGGGCCCACAAGCTTAGGGGGCGCGCCCTGGGGGTATGGCGCACCCCCCAAGCTTGTGACCACCTGGTGGGTCCCCTACTGGTATTTCTTTGCCCAATATTTTTTATATATTCCAAAACAATTCTCCATAAAGTTTCAGGACATTTGTAGTTGTGCAGAATAGGTATCTCAGACATGCTCCTTTCCAGTCCAGAATTACAGCTGCCGGCATTCTCCCTCTTCATGTAAATCTTGTAAAATAAGAGAGAAAAGGCATAAGAATTGTATCCTAAAGTGTAATAACAACCCATAATGAAATAAATATCAACATAAAAACATGATGCAAAATGGACGTATCAACTCCCCCAAGCTTAGACCTCGCTTGTCCTCAAGCGAAAGCCAAAATCGATAATCATGACCACATGTTTAGAGATAGAGATGTCGATAAAACAAAATACGGACATGAGAGCATCATGATCATTTTTAGAACAGCAACATATTGTCATATAACTTCTCATGATAAATTGATAGTTTGTTCACAAGCTAAAGTATGAACCATAAACTTCATTGGAAACTAACAAACTATGATCTCAGTCATTGATGCAATTGCAATTTTTCATAATGTCAGCAAGAGTCAATGTAAGAGCTTTTAATTAGCAAGTTCACATACTCAACCATCATTTAGTCTTTCATAATTGCTAACACTCACACGATACTTATGAGATCAAAGTTTCAATCAGACACATAGAAAGATGGGGGATTATAATTTTGCCTCCCAACCATTTACCTCAAGGGTAATGTTAACAATAATAACTTATGATCACTTACAACTGATTGGATATGTATGTCTAGATCTTTCCCCAACACATAGTGCTTGCCAAAAAGAGAAAAATAAAAGGAATGGTGAAGATAACCATGACTCTTACATAAAGGTAAGTAATAAAAATAAAAGATAGGCCCTTCGCAGAGGGAAGCAGAGGTTGTCATGCGCTTTTTATTTGGATGCACAAAATCGTAATGCAAAGGAATGCCACTTTATATTGCTGCTTGTGATAGAGAACTTTATTATGCAATCCGTCGCTTTTATTTCTTCCCCATCAAAATTTCGTACAAAGCTTATTTCCCTCACACTAAAAGATCATACATATTTAGAGAGCATTTTTATTGCTTTGCACCGATGGCAACTTACTTGAAGGATCTTACTCAATCCATAGGTAGATATAGTGGACTCTCATGACATGAAACTGGGTTAACGGTTTTTGGATGCACAAGTAGTATCTCTACTTGATGTGGAATTTTTGGCTAGCATGGGATGGAAAGCAAACTCAACATGTTGGAGGATCCATGACATTATAACTTCTATTCGGATATAAGAAAACATAACCCATTACATTGTCTTTCTTGTCTAACATCAACCTATTAGCATATAATATTTTAATGAGTGCTCACAATCATAAAGGATGTCCAAGATAGTGTATTTATATGTGCGACCTCTCTTTCTTTATTACTCCCCATTAATTGCAACAATGACCAATACTATGTTTGTCAACCTTCAACAAATTTCATGCATTATACTTCTTATATGTGAAGTCATCACTCTCCGTAAGATTATTACATAATATTTTATTTCTTTTATTCTTTTACATCTCTAAGCTCAATGCAAGAAAGTAAAAGTCTCAACTCAAAACTAATATTTATTATATAACCCTGATACTCGATTACATGGATAGATCACGAAGCAAAAAACTTAAGGACTAGATCATACTAAAACTTTTATTCTACTAGATTACGATTTAGCCAAAAGGATCAAACTAAGATAAATGTTAAAGATAAAGATGTGATGGTGATACGATGCCGGGGCACCTCCCCCAAGCTTGGCACAAGCCAAGGGGAGTTCCCATACCCGTGTACTCAAGTCTCCTTCGGAGGTGGTGATGATGAAGTTGATGTTGTGGGAGGCTTGTCCTCTGTCTTCCAAGGCATAGGCTCACCATCGTAGAAGGGTGCACGAGTCTCCAGAATCTTGAAATCTGCAGCTAGAGTCATCCTCTTAAACCTGGATTCATACTCATAGTTTTGGTTTTGCAGGTCATAGATCTGGGCTTCGAGGTGCTCAATTCTCTCGTGAAGCTTGAAGATGGCCTCTCGAATATTATTGTTGTCCAGCTTGTGATCACGGGTGAATTCCGTGATCATGGAGTGGTTGGTGTTGAGTCCGCGTTCCACCATCCCTTGGCACTTAAAGACCTCCTGCTCCACCACTTCGAGCCTCGTCTCCATGCTTCCGTTCTTCTTTGGCCCTTGAACATCCCAGATGTGAAGCACCCCCTCACGCATCTCGATGGTTTTAGTGTGTTTCATCACTTCTGGCAGGTAAGGGTTGATGACCTCCATGTAGAACTTATCCTTGGATGATCTTGCAGACGTCATGGCGATCTAGATCTATCAGAAAAATAGCTCAAAACAAGAACAACGGATATTTTCGTGATACGGTGGGCAAAAACTCCGGGAGATTATATAGTGAGTTTTTACCATGCAAAACAAGTAATCTGGGAGAAAATAGAGTCCGGATGGCACATGAGCTCACCACAAGCTCGGGAGGCACGCCCAGGGGGGTATGGCGCGCCCCTCAGGCTTGTCGGCTGCTCGTGCGCTTTCCGGACTACTTATTATTTTCCTAATTTTTTAAATATTCCAAAACGGGGTAAAATTGCTTTTATGGAACTTTTGGAATCGGTTTACTTACCGTATCACATAACTATTCCTTTCCAGGATTCTGGAGTGTTCTGAAAGGTTTCCTTTATGTATTCCTCCGGTGTTATGGAATGAATAATATTAGTTTCAATATTTATAGGCATACCTGAGATATAATGCTTGATTCTTTGCCCATTCACCACCTTCGGGTTGGTTCCTTCGGTGTTGTTGATCTTGATAGCACCGGAACGATAAACTTCTTCGATAATGTAAGGCCCTTCCCATTTTGAGAGAAGTTTTCCTGCAAAAAATCTTAAACGAGAATTGTATAGCAAGACTTGGTCACCTACATTAAATTCTCGCTTTTGTATTATTTTGTCATGCCATCTTTTGACTTTTTTTTAAACAATTTAGCATTTTCGTAGGCTTGGGTTCTCCATTCATCAAGTGAGCTAATGTCAAATAACCTCTTTTCGCCCAATAAGCTTTAAAAATCATAGTTGAGCTCTTTAATTGCCCAATAAGCTTTATGTTCTAATTCAAGAGGTAGGTGACATGCTTTTCCATAAACCATTTTATATGGAGACATACCCATAGGATTTTTATAAGCAGTTCTATAAGCCCATAGTGCATCATCAAGTTTCTTAGACCAATGTTTCCTAGATCTGTTGACGGTCTTTTGCAAGATCAACTTTATTTCCCTATTACTTAATTCTACTTGACCGCTAGACTGAGGATGATAAGGAGATGCAATTCTATGGTTAACATCATATTTAGCAAGCAATTTACGGAAAGCACCATGAATGAAGTGTGAACCATTGTCTGTCATTAAATATCTAGGGACTCCAAACCTCGGGAAAATAACTTCTTTAAGCATTTTAATAGAAGTGTTGTGATCAGAACTACTAGTTGGAATAGCTTCTACCCACTTAGTAACGTAATTAATAGCAACTAAAATATGAGTATATCCATTGGAGGAAGGAAAAGGTCCCATATAATCAAATCCCCAAACATCAAATGGTTCAATAACAAGTGAATAATTCATAGGCATTTCCTAACGTCTACCAATATTACCAATTCTTTGACATTCATCACAAGATAGAACAAACTTACGAGCATCTTTGAAAAGAGTAGGCCAATAAAACACAGATTGTAATACTTGTGTGCAGTTCTGTCTCCCGCATGGTGTTCTCCGTAAGCCTCGGAATGACACTTCCGTAGGATTTGTTCCCGTTCATGCTCAGGTATACAATGTCTAATAATACCATGTACTCCTTTATAAAGATGCGGATCATCCCAAAAGTAATGTCTTAAATCATAGAAAAACCTTTTCTTTTGTTGGTATGTGAAACTAGGTGGTATAAATTTGGCAACAATATAATTTGCATAGTCTGCATACCAAGGAGTGTTACGAGAAGCATTTATGACAGGTAGTTGTTCGTCGGGAAAGCTATCATCAATAGGTAGTGGGTCATTAAGAATGTTTTCTAACCTAGACAAGTTATCAGCTACTCGGTTCTCAGCTCCCTTCCTATCTGTGATATGTAAATCAAATTCTTGTAGCAAAAGAACCCACCTAATGAGTCTAGGTTTAGCATCTTTCTTTTCCATAATGTATTTAATAGCAGCATGATCGGTGTGAACAATTACTTTAGAATCAACTATGTAAGACCTGAACTTATCACAAGCAAACACAACTGCTAAAAATTCCTTTTCGGTGGTAGCATAATTTCTTTTAGCACTGTCGAGAGTTTTACTAGCATAATGGATGACATTTAATTTGTTATCAACTCTTTGTCCTAAAACAACACCAACAGCATAATCACTAGCACCACACATAATTTCAGAGGGTAGGTTCCAATCGGGTGGTTGAACAATGGGTGCAGAGATTAAGGCTTTCTTAAGTATTTCGAATGCTTCTACACAATCATCATAAAAAACGAATGGAGCATCTTTTTGCAAGAGATTAGTAAGAGGCATAGAAATTTTAGAGAAGTCTTTAATAAATCTCCTATAGAAGCTAGCATGACCAAGGAAACTTCTTATACCTTTGATGTCTTTAGGACATGGCATTTTCTCAATTGCATCAACTTTAGCTTTATCAACTTCAATACCTCTTTCGGAAATTTTGTGCCCCAAGACAATACCTTCATTCACCATAAAGTGGCACTTCTCCCAATTCAAGACAAGATTAGTTTCTTCACATCTGTGCAAAACTCGATCACGGTTGCTGAAGCAATCATCAAAAGAAGTTCCGTAAATGGAAAAATCGTCCATGAAAATCTCAACAATCTTTTCACATAAGTTAGAGAATATAGCAGTCATACATCTTTGAAAGGAAGCGGGTGCATTGCATAAGCCAAAAGGCATACGTCTATAAGCAAAAGTACTAAAAGGGCATGTAAAAGTAGTTTTTTCTTGATCCTCTTGTGACACAGGTATTTGGGAAAAACCAGAGTATCCATCTAGAAAACAGAAATGTGTATGTTTTTATAATCTTTCTAGCATTTGATCAATGAATGGTAGAGGGTAATGATCTTTCCTAGTAGCTTTGTTTAGTTTTCTAAAATCAATTACCATCCTATAACCTGCTACAATTCTTTCTGGGATAATTTCATTTTTATCAATAGGGACAACAGTAATACCTCCCTTCTTAGGGACACAATGAACAGGACTTACCCGTCTACTATCAGCTCTAGGATAGGTTATACCTACTTCCAGAAGATTTAATATTTCATTTCTTACCACTTCCTTCATCTTAGGATTTAATATTTGCTGGTGATCAACAACTGGCTTAGCATCAGGCTCCATATTAATCTTGTACTGACATAGAGTGGGACTAATGACCTTAAGATCATCAAGAGTATATCCAATAGTGGCACGGTGCTTCCTCAGAATTTACAATAATCTCCTTTCTTCATGATCTGAAAGGTTAGCACTAATAATAACAAGATATATTTTCTTTTCATCAAGGTAAGCATATTTCAATGTATCGGGCAATTGCTTAAGCTCAAACACGGGACCACTCTTGGGTGGTAGAGGATCTCCGAGAGTCTCAACAGGCAAATTGTATTTCAAAATAGGCATTTGTTTAAAGAATATCTCATCTATTTTGTTTCTTTCATTCATATGCATGTCATTTTCGTGGTCTAGCAAATATTGTTCTAACGGATCAGTAGGAGGCACGACAATAGAAGCAAGACCAATAATTTCATCCTTACTAGGTAATTCTTTATCACGAGGTTGTCTACAAAATTTGGAGAAATTAAACTCATGAGACACATCACCAAAACTTACACTAATAGTTTCCTTAGTGCAATCTATCTTAGCATTAACCATATTCAGGAAAGCTCTACCAAATATAATGGGACAAAAATAATCTTGTGGGGAACCAAGAACTAGAAAATCAGTAGGGTATTTTATTTTCCCACACAAGACTTCAACATCTCTAACAATCAGAAGTGGTGTGATAGTATCTCTATTAGCAAGCTTAATAGTAACATCAATGACTTCTATCTCAGTTGGTGCAATATCAATCATAATTTCTTGATATAAAGTAAACGGGATAGCACTCACACTAGCACCCAAATCACATAAGCCATGATAACAATGATCTCCTATTTTAACAGAGACAACAGGCATGCCAACAACAAGTCTATTTTTATCTTTTTCATCGGGTTTAGCAATTCTAGTAGCGTCATCACAGAAATAAATAACATGCCCATCAATGTTATCAACCAAGATATCTTTAACCATAGCAACATTAGGTTCAACTTTAATTTGTTCAGAGGGTATAGGTGTTCTTATATAACTTTTTTGAACCACAGTTGAAACCTCAGCATGTTCTTTTATCCTTATAGGAAAAGGGGGTTTCTCAATATAAGCAGTAGGAATAACTGGATTAGCACTATAAGTAATAATTTCCTCTTCAGCTTTAGTAGGTTCCTCTACTTCTACTTCAATAGGTGGATGATATTTAAACCACTTCTCCTTAGGGAGATTAACATGAGTAGCAAAAGATTCACAAAAGGAAGCTACTATCTCAGTGTCAAGTCCATACTTAGTGCTAAAATTATGAAAAGCATCGGTATCCATAAAAGTTTTAACACAATCAAACTCAAGCTTTATACCTGACTCTTTACCTTTGTCGAGCTCCCAATCTTTAGAGTTACATTTAATTCTTTCCAAAAGATCCCATCTGAATTCAATAGTCTTCTTCATAGAAGAATCAGTACAAGAAGTATCGAGCATGGATTGATCATCACGAGAAAACCGAGCATAAAAATTATGTATAATAATTTCTCTTGAGAGCTCATGATTGGGGCATGAATACATAATTGACTTAAGCCTCCCCCAAGCTTGAGCGATACTTTCTCCTTCACGAGGCCAAAAATTATATATATAATTCCGATCGCGATGAACTAGATGCATAGGATAAAACTCCTGATGAAATTCCAATTTCAATCGGTTCCGGTCCCAAGCTCCAATATCATCACATAGCCTATACCATGTCAATGCTTTTCCCTTCAAAGATAAAGGGAAAACCTTCTTCTTAACTTCATCTCTGGGCAAACCTGCAAAGCTTAAATAATCCACAAACTTCATCCACATAGATTAGGTGCATATCAAGATGTAATGTTCCATCTCCTGCATAAGGATTAGCTAGCAGTTTCTCTATCATACCCGAAGGAATTTCATAATAAATATTTTTAGTAGGTGCAGTAGGTTGAGGAGCAACTCTTTGTGCTTCCGGTCGAGGTGAAGATACCCCTGAAAGTGCATGTGTCACTTAAATTATATTTTGGTGTGATGACAACATGGTTAGTGGAACTAACATCGGGTGCTAAAGTTTATCTCAGGATATTGGTTCCAAGTTGTTCTTGATGGAGGTGTGCGAACCCCCAACTGAAAAAGATCAAAGGCATGGTCTACCGACAATTAGAAGGTTTTGTTTTTGGTTTGATTCGAGTCGTAGGAAAGACCGCACTATTAAGAGGGGTCCGTGTGGATCTGTGTTTTGTGGGAATGCCATTGCCAAAACTTAAACACCAGTATACCCACTCCTACCACTTATATCCGTAGTGTGCTTGCCTGTGGTACTCAGAAAGTTTGCAACAGAAAGTTTCTGGGAACCCCGTGCGCACGGAGTCTTCTGACCTCATGCGCCCAGGGTACTGCGTAACTTCCTGGGTACCCCGTGCGCCCAGGGGTCTTTTGACCCCCGTGCGCCCGAGGTACTACATAACTCCCTGGGTACCCCATGCGCACGGGGTCTTTTGACCCCGTGCGCACGGGGTGGTGCTTTTGTTCCTGAGTACCCCGTGCACACGGGGCTGACTTAGGCCGTGTGCACGGGGTCCAACGGGCAGAAACGGCCACCCGACCAAGAACACTATAAAAGCCCCCCTTCTTCCTCCTCCATCCCTAACCCTAACGTCTTGTTGAGCTCCACCATTGCTACACCTCATTTTGTTCAATACTCTCAATCCCTCCACCCAAACTTGTTGAAACTTTGGGGATTGGGAGAGCAAGGCCCGATCTACACTTTGACCAAACCAAATTGCGTTCCCCACAACATTTCTTCCCCATTGACTTGTTACTCTTGGAGCTTGGGCTCCTATGCGGTTAGAGGTTCTTCCGGAAGCTTCCTTGCTTGTGGTGTACTCTGGAGAAGTTTGTAAAGGTGTGGTGGTCGCCTTTAAGACCAACCCCGAGTGATTCGAGGCTCATCCATTAGGGGTGACTCGAAAGAGATTATGGTGAGCCTTCGTGGTGTTCCGCAAGCTTTGGCTCCAGCACCGCTCTAAACGGAGAGTAGCTCTTCCCCAAGGAAGAGTGAACTTCGGGATAAAATATGCGTCCTTGCCTCACTTGTGGTTAATCCTTTCTCGCACTTTACTTTGCTTTGTATGCTTTTTGGCTTGCTAATTAGATTGTTGCCTAGCATATTTGGCTCTAAGCTTGCGTGTCATATAGGTTGTGTTCACCTAGTTGCATATCTAGTGAACCCTATTTATCCGCTAAACCTTAAAATTGACAAGAAAGATTAAAATTTGTAGTCTCCTATTCACCCCCCTCTAGTCGATCATATCGATCCTTTCAATTGGTATCAGAGCCTCGTTCTCTAATATAAGGTTTTACAACCTTAGAGGATATGGTCGACCTAGGGAATGTGGGAGGTGGTGCACCCCTTGTGGAGGATGGTGAAAACTTACACCCCCACCGTGCCCGATGCACTTGGTGCTCCGGTCACTGCTCCCGCCGCTCCGGTTAACCCGGGTGCCCCCTTAACCGCGGCCGACATTCTTTCAATGTTTGTGGACCTCAAAACCACCATGTTGAAAGAAGTTCATTCCTCGGTCAAGGAGGAAATTATGCTCGCTTAAAACCCTCAACATCTGCATCAAACTCATTTGATCCAAATCCCGTTCATGATGCAGATGATTCGAGAGAACCCCTTGCATCTCTGGCTCGCACTCAAGTTCCCAAGTACAATGCCATGGAAGACTTTTACTCACCCTAGCCCTTGCAACACCCTCGCATTAATCCTGTTGGGCCTCCACCCCCTTTGAAAGCTAATGCGTTTGCTAAATGGAAGCTAGATATGGAGTCTCATATTCGCAGTGCATCAACTCAACTATGGTGGATTGTGGTCAATGGATTCAATCCCAAGGACCCGATGAATATCACTCCAACAGAAGCGGTTGATGATCAACTCAATGCAACCGCCCACAACATGTTGCGCACCACGGTGACCGATGACTATAGTGACTCCATTGCTCTCCTGAAGACCGCCAAGGAAATTTGGGATTGCCTTGATGAAGCTCTCGAAGGAGATGAAGCAGTACGAAGATCTAGGTTGGCTTTGCTCACGCAAGAAGTCAATCTCTTTGTGAGGAATGAGGGTGAGTCCGCAGAAGAGGTCTACCGAAGGTTGAAGTCCCTTGTGCTCAACTTGAAAACCTTTGGGTGCACTTGGGCAAATGATGATTTCATCAAGGACAAGTTCATAGATGCTATGGTTCTCACGAAACATACCATGGTCATGATGATTCATCAACTTCCGGATTATCACAAGTTGACCGCGGCTCAAGTTGTCTCCACTTTCTCCACTCATGTTGTTTTGGAGACCAAGTCCAAGAAGACCTTTGCAATTGCTCAAGCAACCAAGAACTCCAATCTTGCCTCGAAGGCCAAGAAAGTGGTTAGTCAACCTTCAAGGGATGAAGAAGTGTTTGAAGAGTCATGTGAGGAAGATGTTGACACTTCATGCCCGGCAAGTGACTTTGCCGAAGACTTGGCTCTCTTAGTTAAAAAGTACTCTGGGACCATGGCAAACAAAGGGAAGAATCTTCAAGGAAGATCGTTTGGACGAAGAAAATGCTATAATTGTGATAGCCCAAGATACTTTGTGCATGATTGTCCGTATGAGGGACGCGAAGACAAGTCCGAGAAGCTTGTGCTCAAGAAGAAGAAGTTCACCAAGTTCACAAAGAGGAAAGATGACAAGGCTCTAGTCCATGAAGAATACATGTCCGGAGATGAAGATGACAGTGATGATGATCAAGTGGGCACGGCCGCCATTGCCATGCAAGCCACTACCTCCTCCTCCACCACCGGCCTCTTCGACTCTCCCAACGAGGACAAGCCTTTCACTCATCGGTGCCTTATGGCCAAAGAGGTAAAAGCAAAGTCCAAATCTCAAAAACCCGCCATCTACACTCCCAATGTCTCATGTGAGATAGTGGAGGATGAGTGTGAAGAGGGTGTGGATAATGATGAAGAATCCTTGATGGCTTCATGAAAACTCTTCATGGTGAAGCTCGTGCTCGTTTTAGTGATCTCCTTAAGTCACTCGCCGAACGCGATGATTTTACTGAGAACGTTGAAAACCTCATAGAGGAAAAAGAGAGAGTCAAACTCCTCGAGCACGAACTACATGAAGAGAGTGTCATGAGAGCATCACTTGAGGAAGCATTGTCAGCTCAGCAAATTGACTTTTTTAAAACCAATGATGCTTTGCAACTTGCTCTTGAGAACAAGGATGCCCTTAATGTTAGAGTTGAACAACTTCTAGTTGATCACACGAGACTTGTTGAGGAACATGAATACCTTGTGACTAGTTCCAAGGTTGTCAAAGGTGACCTCATTGCCCTCACCGAGTCTTATGCTCAACTTAAAGCTACAACCATTAAGGAACTTACTTCCGTACCATATATGGAGTTAAATGATGAATCTTGTACGGCTAACTTTGTTCATGATTGCATCTCTCTCCAAGAGGAGAATAAGAAGTTAAAGGCCCAAATTGAGAAAGGGCTCGTGTCATGCATTCAAGGGGAGAAAAACCTCAATGACCTCTTGAGTAACCAAAAGGAGTGTGTTGCCAAGGAGGGAATTGGGTTTGACCCCGCATCCAAGAAAGGTAAGAACAAGAAGAAGAGCAACAAGAAGAAGATCGGTCCTACTCCTCCTCCTCCCCAAAAGGTAGTGTTTGTGCAAAAAGGGCACAAGGAGAAGGAGAAGGAAAAAGGGGTTGTTGGGAATGGCAAGATCAATAGGGACAAGGCCATTCCCAAGGATTTTGCCGGCAAGAACAACCCATCTTATGTCCTCATGAGAGGAAATTATGGTTACACATTTGCAAAATTTGTTGGCACTAACTATGATGATTATGCTTGGACTATTTGGGTTCCTAAGACCCTTGTTGCTAACTCTCTAGGACCCATTGCAAAATGGGTACCTAAATCAAAAGCTTGATTCTTGTAGGACTATATCTCGGGTGGAACACAATTGGTGATTGATAGTGGATGCACCAATCATATGACCGGAGAGAGGGAGATGCTTGTGGACTTTGTGGATTCACTCAAGGCCTCTTCGAACATCTCCTTTGGTGACAATAGCAAGGGCAAGGTATTGGGATTGGGCATGATGGTAATCTCTAGTGATTCATCACTCTCGAATGTCATGCTGGTTCAATACTTTCACTACAATTTGCTTTCAAGTATTCAATTGGCACGTGTCGGTTATGATTATTATTTCGGTGAATTTTATGTGACCGTCTTTAAGAGAGGCAATCTCAAAGTGGTCTTTGTTGGGCATGTTGAACACAACCTTTACGTGGTTGATTTCCCAAAGAGAAAACTCATCTTGCAACATGTCTAATGGCCAAGGCCGACGTGGGGTGGCTTTGGCACCGACGGCTAGCCCACGTTGGCATGAGAAATTTGCAAACTCTCTTAAAGGGGGAGCACATTCTTGGACTAACCAATGTGTCTTTTGACAAAGATCGTCCTTGTAGTGCTTGCATTGCCGGAAACCTACATGAAAAATCTCATCGAGTAACAACTATCATCACCACATTGAGGCCTCTCGAGCTTATCCACTTGGATCTATTTGGGCCTCCATCTTATGATAGTATGGGAGGGAGGAGGTATTGCCTTGTCATTGTCGATGACTATACAAGATATACTTGGGTATTCTTTCTCAAGACTAAAGATGAAACCCAAGACACCTTCATCAACTTTGCCAAAGAAGCACAACGTCAACATAATTGTGAGATGAAGGCAATTCGAAGTGACAATGGCACCGGGTTCAAGAACTACACGATGGACGAGTTCTTGAGTGATGAAGGGATAAAGCATCAATATGCTGCACCATATACTCCCCAATGTAATGGAGTTGCGGAGAGGAAGAATCGGACTCTTATTGAGATGGCTAGGACCATGCTTGACGAGTATAAGTCTCCATACAAGCTTTAGGCCGAAGCCATCAACACCGCGTTTCATGCTATAAACCAACTTTATCTTCGCAAGCTCAAGAACAAGACTCCTTATGAACTCCTAATCAGGAGAAAGCCTAACGTCAAATACTTTCGAATATTCGGTTGTAAGTGTTTCATTCTCAACAAAAAATCCCGGTTAGCTAAGTTTGAGCCTAAAACTTATGAGGGCATATTTGTTGGATATGCATCAAACTCTCATGCTTACCGAGTTCCCAATAGGCCCATATCTCTGCTCAACAGCTGCCTCAAGATCGTTACCAAACTGCTGGGAAATAGACTCTAGAAGATCATTTTGAAGATTGTGCATATAAACCAATATGGTTTTCTCAAAGATAGAGCAATCCAATATTGTTTGGGATGGGCATATGAGTATTTACATTAGTGTCATGCTTGAAAAGAACATGTTGTGGTTCTTAAGCTTGATTTTGAGAAGGCATTTGACACCATAGAGCACCAAACCATTTTGGAGATTTTGAAAGATAAAGGTTTTGGATCTAGATGGATCAACTGGATGACCCTGTTATTCAACTCTGCAACTTCCTCTATTCTACTAAATGGGGTCCTTGGGAAGAAATTTTATTGCAAAGGGGGTGTTAGACAAGGAGATCCTCTATCCCCTTTACTTTTTGTGCCAGCTGTAGATCTGCTCCAATCTGTACTGAATTTGGCCATGAATAAACAGTTGATTAGCTCACCCTTGAATGTCACAAGCTGCCCAGACTTCCCTATTGTGCAATATGCTTATGACACCTCGGTTCTTATGAAAGCATACACTCAACAACTCTTTTGCTTGAAAGCATCGTTAAACACATTTGCGAGTGCAACAGGTCTAAAGGTCAACTATAATAAATCAAACATGGTCCCAATCAATGTCAGTGAACAAAGGGCTGAAGTGCTCATTAGCACTATGGGATGCAAGACAGGTGAATTCCCATTCACCTATCTTGGATTACCTCTTGGGTTATCAAAGCCTACTGTGGAACAATGTTTAACTCTGGTTCAAAGGATACAAAGGAAACTAATGGGGCTAGCAACTTTTATGACCCAAGCAGGCAGGATGTCAAATCTATACTTGCATCTCTTCCAATATTTTTCATGTGTTGTCTGGACCTCCCCGAAACCATCAAAAAACAGATTATAAAATACTTGAGACACTGCCTTTGGAGAGGTTCAGATTTGGAAGATCATAGACCTGCCATGGTGGCGTGGGAAGTGGTGTGTAGGCCTAAAAAGCAAGGTGGACTGGGGATCTGCAACATTAATGTGCAGAATAAATCACCGCTCCTCAAGAGTCTACACAAATTTTATAATAGACACAACATACCTTGGGTTAACTTGGTATGGGAGACTTACTACAATAATGGGCAGCTGCCTAGAGCCCAGATGGTGGGCTCCTTTTGGTGGAGAGCTAATTTGAAACTGGTGGACTTATACAAATCATTGGCCAGATGCAATGTAGGAGATGGTAAGTCTGCATACCTCTGGACAGACCAGTGGCACACATCATGCTTGCACCGATGTTTCCCACATTTGTTCTCATATACTAAGAACCAACTCATCACTATACAAGACACCCTCTGTCTGGAATATCTTGAAGACCTATTCCATCTCCCATTGTCTGAGCAAGCCTTTGAAGAGTTCCAGCAGCTAGAGACAATTTGCGATGATCTAAAATCTTCCATGCACATTGACTGCAATGGTACTTGGAGCTATATATGGGGTTCAGAGAGATTTTCTTCCTCCAAAGCAAACACAAGGTTTTTTTCTGGATGATCTTGCATGACAAATTCAATTCTAGAAATCTCTTGAGAAGGAAAACTTTCAACCTAGACTCTTATAATTGTGCTGTGCTGGGATGCCCATAGGAGGAAACTCTCTTTCATCTTTTTTGGGGATGTCCATTTGCTGCAAAATGCTAGGATTTTATCTGCCCAGCCAGAAGCACTTTTACCTCTGTCCTGGAAAGCATAGAGGATGTTAAAGATAAATTCGATCAGCCTTTCTCCCTGGATATTATAATTCTGGCATCATGGTCTATTTGGATTACTAGAAACAACCTCATATTTCAGCAGATTCAGCCTTCTTTTCAGACTTGGAAAGCCATCTATCTCTTCGAGCTCAACCTGCTCAAGCATAGAATGAAGAGCAAATTTTCTATTTTATTTCATTCTTGGCTAGATTCCATCATGTAGCCTGTTTCTTTTTTCTTTTCTTTCCCTAGTTCTTTAGATTCTAGTGTTTCTTTCTTTTTCCTTTTTCTCTTCTTTTCTTTCTTCTTCTTCTTCTTCTTCTTCTTCTTCTTCTTCTTCTTCTTCTTCTTCTTCTTCTTCTTCTTCTTCTTCTTCTTCTTCTCCTTCTTTTTCATTTTATTTTTCTAGGCTTATCTCAAGCCTAGCAAGACTTTTGTTCTTTGTTTTTTAATGATAAAAATTGCAGTGGGGTTTTTTCCCTACTGTGTACAGTAAAAAAAATCCACCAGATGCATTGAGGAAAAGGTGAATGTGGAGTTTGATGAACATAACGGTTCCCGTGTGGAGCAAATTGTTCCTAGTGTTGTAGGTGATGAGGCTGCTTCGCAAGTTATAAGGACCATGGGGGTAGGCCGCATTCGTCCACAAGAAACTCCCCAAGTCCAAGTAGTAGAAGAAGGAGTAAGAGCCCCTCTTGTGGAGTCTCCACAAGGGAAGTCATCACCGCCACCACTTGTACAAGATGCTATGGGAGATCATGAGCCTATCCAAGAACAAGATCAAGTCCCTCATGTTCCCGAGCAAGATCAAGGGCTAGCTCATCCAAATGGTGAAGAACCAATTATTGAGGCTCAAGATCATGCTCAAGTTTGAGATGAAGATTAAGATCAACCTCAACCTTAAGTGGCTTCATCATCGTCACTTCCCAATGAATAAGAACTTGTGGTTGTGAAGAGAAGGGTGTCTCCAAGTCTAAAACAATCTCAAGGGCAAGCTTCTTCATCAAGTTCAAAACCGAGTGAAGAAGAGCTTGCACTCAAAGAGCCAAAAGTGGCCTCCAAGTTAAAGCAACTTCAACATCTCACAGAGAACATCTATGGAAGCATAAAAAGAGGGGTAACTACTCATAGACATTTGGCAATCTTTTGTGAACATCACTCGTTTGTCTCTTGTGTTGAACCCCTTAAGGTTGAAGATGCACTTGATGACTCGGATTGGGTAAATGCCATGCATGAAGAACTCAACAACTTCACCCTCAACAAAGTATGGACTCTTTTGGAGAGGCCCAAAGAGCATCATAATGTCATTGGAACAAAGTGGATCTTCAAGAACAACCAAGATGAACATGGTCAAGTTACTAGAAACAAGGCAAGTTTAGTGGAACAAGGTTTCACCCAAGTTGAAGGTTTGGACTTTGGTGAAACTTTTGCCCCCGTTGCCCATCTTGAATCCATTCGCATCTTGCTTGCATATGCCTCTCATCATGATTTTAAATTGTATCAAATGGATGTGAAGAGTGCATTTCTTAATGGTCCTCTTAAGGAGTTGGTGTATGTCAAGCAACCTCCCCGGTTCGAAGACCCTGATCACCCATCTCACGTTTATGAACTCCATAAGGTGCTCTATGGACTTAAACAAGCACCTCGTGCTTGGTATGATCACCTTACGGCGTTCCTAAGCGAGAAGGGGTTCCAGATTGGGTTAATAGATTCCACTCTCTTCACAAAGAGGGTAAAAGGAGAATTGTTTGTGTGCCAAATATATGTTGATGATATTATGTTTGGTTCCACTAACCATGCTATTAACATTGAGTTTGAGAATCTTGTGACTAAGGAATTTTCCATGAGCATGATGGGAGAGTTGAAATTCTTCCTTGGTTTTCAAGTAAAGCAATTGAGAGGAGGAACCTTCATCAACCCATCTCTTTATATTCAAGACATGCTCAAGAGGTTCAAACTGCAAGATGTCAAGCCCATGAAGACACCCATGCCCACAAATGGCCAACTTCATCTTGATCCCAATGGTAAACAAGTGGATCAAAAGGTATATCACTCCATGATCGGTTCCTTGCTTTACCTTTGTGCATATAGACCGGATATTATGTTGAGTGTGTGTATGTGTGCAATATTTCAATCCGCTCCTAAGGAGAGCCACTATTCAGCGGTGAAAAGAATCCTTGGTATCCCAAACTCCAAACTTGGGCCTTTGGTATCCCAAAGGATCAACTTTCAAGTTAGTGGGATACTCGGATTCTGATTGGGCCGGGAACAAGGTTGACCGCAAGTCCACTTCCGGTTCATGTCAATTCCTAGGGAGATCTTTGGTACGTTGGTCTTCAAAGAAGCAAAATTGTATATCTCTCTCAATCGCCGAAGCCGAGTACATTGCCAATGGAAGTTGTTGTGCACAGTTATTATGGATGAGGCAAACTTTGATGGATTATGGTGTCAAATGTGACAAAGTGCCTCTTTTGTGCGACAATGAAAGTGCAATCAAGATCGCCGAAAACCCAGTGCAACATAGCAAGACCAAGCATATTGAGATTCGTCATCATTTCATTCGGGATCATGTGGCCAAGGGAGACACTGATTTATTCCATGTCAACACCGAGAAGCAACTTGCCGATATTTTCACCAAGCCACTTGATGAAGTAAGATTCCGTGAGTTAAGGCATGAGCTAAATAACGTGGATATAAGTAACTTGGGTTGAGATTCTTGCTCATGCACACATACTCATATAATATCTTGTTTAGATGTAGGCACATGTCTAGGGGGAGCTAGCTCAACTCATGAGCTACCTCATCCTAGAAGTGCATAAATTGAACAAAATCTTTCACATTAGCCACTTCTACGTGGCACTTGTGCTTCAAAGATGAGTGTTGGTCTTGGGCCCAAGGTTCATATCTTCATGGTGCCATACCAAACAAACTCAAACATGGTGGCTTTGACCACCGCCCTCCTTTGGAGGTTAAATCCGTTTTCTTGTGTGCGTTGTTGATCTCTCTTTTGTGTTTTTGCTTCTCTTGTGTTTCGTTGCTTGTTGATTTTCTCATCTAGTGCAAGTGCTGCACATATACCCTTCTAGTAGTGTTGGATTCTTCATGCGACGTATTCAGAAATTGAGACTAAAATACTCCTTCAAGGCTTGGTAAGAATTCCCATTCAGCCATGTCTTTCACGGATTATCGATGGTCAAAAGTTCTTGAGTACCCCGTGTCCACGAGCATGTATTGTGTGCACGGGCCCCCGTATCCACGGGCTGTGTACCATGCGCACAGGATCCCCGTGCGCATGAGGCTCACTTAGCCCGTGCGCACGGGGTCTGCGGTTCCTTGCCCTAAAGAGGTGGGCGTGGGGGGGGGGGGTTTGGGTTCATTCCCACCCATCACCCCCTCCACACCCCAGGGGACCACCAGCGCCGTCGCCTCCCCTCGCCGGTGCTCCTCCGTGTGCCGTCGGGGACTGTTGCTCCATGGAGATCGTTCGTGATGGGTTCCTCCTTTGGTATTTCCCATCCCCCTCTCACTCTTTTTACTCCATGGATCCACTTCTAGACTTTAGGGTTCCTCCTTGATCTATAGTCTAGGGCCACTATTCTCCTTATTGTAGAATAGATCCTAGTGCAGATCCTTGTTGGTTGCTCTGCAGCACTCACTCCCAAATTTTGATCTGGAAGTGGCTGCCGCTGGGGAACCCCCGTGTCCACGAGGTGTTTGTCCCCCGTGCGCACGGGGCCCCGTGTCCATGGTCGTGTACCATGAGTACGGGACCCCCGTGTGCACGGGGTACATAGAATGGTCTGCACTGGTTCTTTTCCATTCTTTTCCTCGCCCATCATTTCCAGCACTTGTACTTATTTGTGTTTCCTTTGTGTGTTGTGTTGTTGGTGTTTGTGTGTTTCAGACTCTGCTGACAAGAGGTCTGAGGTTCGTCGCAAGTGCCCAAAGGAAGGTTCCAGGGAATTTTCAGTAGCTTGTCATCAGCCGTGTGAAGGCATTTGTCAGGGTTCTAGGCAGGGCCGTGTTCCCCATGCCACCACAAAGCAGCCAGTTATTGAGGCCTACGAGGATTCAGAGGAGTATGACTCCCAGGAGGATGCTCATTATGTCAACACCACAGATCCATAGATAGAAGCTGAAGATGACTTTGTTGATGGTGATGATGAAGAAGAAGAAGAGATGTCTAGTCCTGAGCAAGACATTCCCGGCGGGCGCGATCTCATGGGGCTTCCTCTTGCCCAATAGACCAAGCCAGAGATTTGGGCTAAGAGGCAGGCCCATCCCTATGTTGCTGCCACCGGTTTGGGGGTTGATCCCCAGTTCAAGAATGTGTTCCAATAGAGAGTATACCATGAATTGATCATGACGAAGGCTAAGAAGTTTTCTCCGCACAAGCAAGTTAATGCTGAGAGTCTCCGGGACAATGATCACCTCTATCTTGGCATGTATTCTGCTCTTGGGAGGTTGGGACCTCTCCCTTTTGTCACTTTCAACAATCCGTACAATGAGGACCTTGTGATGCAGCTCTTTGCCATCGTGTTCTTCTCCAATGACTCTGCCCACACCCTCACTTGGATGTCTGGGACACATCAGTGTTCTGCTTCTATGGCTAGGTTTTCTGAGATCATTCCTTACTCATTCATTCTTGAGGAAGAAGCAAATGATGACATTGGCCGTGTTTGTGAGAGTGGTCAGCGCCACAAGGATGAGATTTCGTTTGCCTATAAGCAAGAGAAGTCTTATGTCAACGGTTCCATCAAGGACCTTGTGCCCATCTATGATACGATGTGCCATATCCTGAGGTACACCCTCACACCTAAGGCAGGTGATTCACACAATGTGAGGAGTTCCATGTTGGATGTGTTTGTGTACTTGCATCAGAAGAAGAAGGTGGATGTTCTGGATTTCATGTTCTATGAGCTTCGCCAGTGTGTGCAAGAGAAAAAGTGTTTGATCTATGCTCCATTCATCTAGGCATTGATTGAGCCAGTCTGCCCAGCCAGGTACATCTCTCAGTACAAGACATTTGTTCCCAAGTGCAACTCCAACTGGACCCCTGTTGCTCCTGCTCCGTATGTGCCTCCCAAGAAGGGGCGCAACCCTAGGCCTGAAGATCGAGCCACTTACACTCCCGGCATGTCCTCTATTGCCCGGATTCCACGTGGTAATGGCAAGAAGGTCGAGTCTGAGGCTAGTTTCACCAGAGGGGAGAAGAAGTCTTTATTCAAGACCATGAGCAACTTGTTCAAGATGTGTCAAGTCCATTTAGCACCGTCAGGTCAAGGAGATCAACAAGGACAAGCTCGTGAGGCGTCAGCAGAAGGCGGTGCATGGTACAGCTGATGAGGAGGTTGCCCCAGGGTCTGAGGACAATGATAGTGAGGCCACAGCTCATTCCTTTCTGATGGCAGGGTGGCGTTTTGATGATGATGATGCTTCAAGCGCGCCTCCTCTTGTCTAGTGGTGTCTTTGTGTTGCCTTTTTTCCCTTTTTGTTGTCATGATGACAAAGAGGGAGAAGTGGTGTTTCGTTAGAGTGTGTTGAGATCTCAAGCCTTGTGGTTATTTCGCTTTGTTGGTGTTTTTAGTTGGCTTGAGATACTCTTATTTTCCTTCGTTGGTGTGGTTGTGAGCTACTCATTGTTAGCTCGTGAGACTCTAGTTATTTATCATGAACCTTATATGCTTATGCTATCACTACAAAACACAAACCACTTCCATGATGATACGTGTTTGTCACAGTAGGTCACGTTTCTGTCATGCATGTACATCCATGATGATTTTATGACAGAATCAAGATAGTCATACCTGTGATGTCATAGAAGTGTTCCATGACAATACCAAAATTATCATCACGGAAGTGTCCACTTCCATGACGATAAATGGCGCGTCATGGAAGTGTTTTCGTCAAGGCTAACCAACACATGGCATCCATCATAACGGGTCATCGTTAAGCTATCGGGTTTCGGTTTGGACCGATAACCCGTTAACAGCCCGGACCAATGGGGATTTTCGACGTGTAAAATTCTGTTTCGCCGGAGGATCCACGTGTCAGCTCAGCGTCGGGACAGATGTCATCAAGTGAATGGATGGGACGCGCCTATGATACGTCGACATGTGGCTCGGCCCAACAGTGGCCCATTCGGGTCAAAAGGGCGGCCCGTTTGACTTGGTCAAAAGGTAGCGGCCCGGCCCACAGAAAGCCTGTTAACGACATGTTCGCATATAGCCCATTTACAGCCCGCTAACTCACGGACCATTATGGCCTATCCGAATTAGGCCAGTAGCGTCATCTGGGCCATCCAATATGATTCCAGCCCGTTGTAACTCCCGGCCCATGTAGGGCCCAGGACGTCTTTTGGCCCATATAAGGCCCTTTGTAACTCTTGGCCCATTAACGACCCGTGGTGAAACTGGCCCACAATGAATAGTGTATCGCTTTATACCCATTAACGGCCCATTATTCCATTGGGCCGTTTCTAGCCCGTGTTATCTTTTGGCCTTCTAAGGGCCCATTTATTCTTGGGCTCATTTGCAGCATTCGATTACTTACGGTCCGTTACTGGCCTGTTCCGCTTGTGGGGCAAATTCAGCCCATGCTTTAAGTCGGCCCGTTTGTGGCCTGTTAATCTGTTGGGCCGTTTCATAGCGTCGTCAAATACGGCCCATTAACGACCCATTATGCCTGTAGATAGAATTAAGCCCGTTATACTCATCGGCCTATTAACGACCCGTTATAGTTGGCCCATAAACCGACGATTCCCACTCTAGCCCATTTACAGCCCGTATCGCGGTCCGTTATTGGTCCACGAATAGTACGGACCATGTTTGGCCTATCGATCATATGGCTCGTAGAAGGCCCAATGATTCTAAGGCCCATAGAAGGCCCGTAGGAGGCCCATGGTAACTACAGCAGATAGCAGGACCATGGTTACAACGGTCTGTATGTTGCCCATGGTTATTGTGGCCTAATTTTAAAAAATAGGTTATTGCGGCCACTAGCAAACCACGGAAAAAGAACTGCACTGACTACAACCAAACAAATAAACAAGATAACAAGGAAATAAATAAGCAAGCAACTTACGCTAGGCTATTATGGCTATTACACACATTACATCCGGCATGAAAGTTCGCCACCAATGCAAATATGGGGAACAAATCAACATATTACATACACTGGTTGTCAAAGCTGGCAACCAGTGCAAATAAATGCCGCAGCAAAACAATTCCAGAACTAAAACCACTTCAGAAGAGCTCAAGAAATAATATCCTGGGTATCCACCATGCTGGCAAGAAGCTTAGCAACCTTATTAGCTTTCTCTTGTTTGGATCTTAAATCCTCCAGCACTTGTTGTTGCACCAGAAAGTATGCACCTGAATTCTGCAAGGACTTCCTCAGTCCTTCAGCTACGTGTTGCCGCACATCTGATCAATGTCTTTCAACTTGAAGTTGAGACTCAAGAAGTCGAACTGATTCAAGCAGCGAGTTCGAAGAGCTTGTGCCAGCAGTAGTGGCCAGTAACTCAAACACTACATCAAGACAGGACTTTGTGGTTGTCTCACTATCTTTAATATAGTTTTTATCAACTTTCTTGGAGACCAATAGGGATGTCTCACTATCTTGAACCTTATCTGCATTACTTCCTTTACCATTGCATAATGGGGTACTCTTCTCCAGTATTTTGTCTGCATTCTAAAAGAGAAAGCAGCAGACACATCACAGGTTTACCATGTTGTGTATGAAATTCATTTTGGTAAACCAGTTCAGTAGTAAGGTGGATAGGATAACAGCATGAAACAAACATATATCTATGTACTATGGTCACTGTATGGTCTATATCATTCTAGTTTATGTTGCCAAATCAAGATAGAGACAGTTCAAATCATATCTGTTTAAGACAAAGCAACATAGACAGAATATAAGTGCGGGAAACTACACAGCACTAACAACACTTGTAATGTGCATGACATGAGAACATACTGTTTATTCAATTGAAACTGAAATCAACATAGAACAAGTTACAACAGCACACCAGTTAAAGAAACAGGTTTAAAACATACCAGTTGCACCATTGGAGTTTCAATTGCATCCTTCAAATTTGAAATTAGTTGGTATGAGTAAATACAATGATGCAATAGCAAAGGAGTATGAACCATAGCTACGGAACCTGACCTGAGAACAATTCTTCTTCTGCATTAAGTGTTGAGTTGGGGTTCGGAGTGGTGGTCCTCGTGCTTTGGGCACTGCAGTTGCCTTACTAACTCCTCGTGTTTGGGTGCTATATGGTGGATACGGTGCTGTATCAACTGGAACTGGGTTACTATTTGCTAGGGTTGGGGTTAGAAGGGGTGTAGCTGGTTCTCTATCCAACTGGGTAGGGGTACAATCTGCGTGAGTCTGGGTTATGTGTGGTGGGGCTGGTTCTTGGGCAAGTACAACCATGGTTCTATCTGCATCGACAGGTAGCACTATCTTTTCTGAAGACCGTGTTTTTACTCCCATAGATACTGCCATCACCCCCTCCAATTCAAATGGCTGATAAACAAGAGAAGTAATTGAATGTATAGACATTGTATGGTAGACATGTGTAATGGATAGTAGGGAATAGAACAGGACATGAAATAATTCACATTTATGTTGTCTAACCAAACAGGATATCATGACACAATTTCACATATATGATGGCTAACTAAACAGGATAGGATGACACAATTTCACATATATGATGGCTAACTAAACAGGATAGAATGACATAATTCAAAATATGATGACTATGTAAACCGGATGATATGATATAACTATACGATGTGTCTATTAAAGTGGTTGGCATGCCATAATTCACATGCATGCCATCGATGGAAACATGATGGCATGATATAATTCATGGATAGAATGACATAATTCAAAATATGATGACTATGTAAACAGGATGAGATGATATAACTATATTATGTCTTCAGAAAATGGGTTGGCATGCCATAATTCAGATAAATGTTGTCTATGTAAACATCATGGCATGATATAATTCAAATATATGATTTATATACTAAGCAAGTAAGCAGAAGGCAATCACATATATGATGTCAAAACTAAGAAGATGGCATTCATATTGTGTGTATGATGTAAAAACTAAGCATTGCAAGACAACATATGCATGATATGAGTAATATAACCCTGCCAAGTTTGAGCATACACCTCAGGGGGGAAATAGGACTGGTCATCTATCTCTGAATCCTCCTCTGAGGAGTTATCTGTAACCAACAAGATATCTGCTTCAGCAGGTATCATTGTCTTCCTTGAAGACCTTGTTTTTACTCCAGATTTTTTCCATCACCGATTCAAATGGCTGATGCATAGGAAGAGTAGTTGAATATAGAAACATTGTCAACAAATGGTATACATAATACAAAAAAGGATGGCATGATATAATTCACATATATGATGCTTGGCTAAACAACATGGCATTGCATAATTCACATATATAATGCCTTGCAACAAGATAGCATTGCATAATTAACATATATAATGGCTTGCAACAAGATGGCATTGCATAATTCACATATATGGTAATTAGACACTAAACAGGTGGCATTCACACAAAGCATGTCTAAACTAAGCAAATGACATAGCAATGCAAGACACCATATGCACGATATGAGCAATATAACCCTACCAAGTTAGAGCATGCACCTCGGGGGGGGGGGGGGGTAGTACTGGTCATCTGTCTCTGAATCCTCCTCTGAGGAGCTATCCGTAACCAGCAAGACATGTGCTTCGTCAGATAGCATTGTCTCCTCTGAAGACCTTGTTTTCACTCCAGATTTTTTCATGACCGTGTCGAATGGCTGATGCACAGGAAGAGTAATTTAATGTACTAACATTGTTGACAAATTTAATACGTAATAAAAAAGGATGGCATGATATAATTCACATATAAGATGACTGGCTAACCAGGATGACATTGCAAAATTCACATATATGATGCCAGGCTAAACAAGATGGCATTACATAATTCACATATATGATATAGAAACTAAACTGATGGCATTCACACAAAGCATGTCTAAACTAAGCAGATGACATATTTGATGTATAAAGTAAGCAATGCTAGGCGCCATATGCATGATATGACCAACATCAGCATGCCAAGTTAGAGCAAAAGACCCTCAGGGGGTAAATAGGAGTGGTCTGCTCCCTCTGAATCCCCCTCTAAACAGTTATCTTACTCTTGATTACAGTCTGGAATGGGGGGAGGGGTTGCTTTTGTGCTCACCATGGAGCGACGTCTGCATGAAATTTTATTGCCATAGAAGGCTCGTCTCTTTTTCTCTACATGTTCAGTACCATTGTGTACAATAACTGACATGCATAGGAACAAAACATAGTGAGATTGTGTAAGGAGTGCATGTAGAAATCCAGAGTGATGGTAGCAACCTGTGGATAGACCCAAAACCAATGATAGTAGGCAGATAATAGCTTCAGTTAAAAAATATAGATAATGGCTCCTTTAATGTTTGTTTCCCACCCAACATGAAACTCATAGTAGACACCCGAGATTAACTAGATAGTAGATAGATACTATTGATTGTTGCCCCAATATGTACCCCACAACCATTTAAAAACTCAAGTTTGAGCATTAGTTTGGACCTGACTTGGAGTGTAATCGGTGAACATGATGACAAATTAGCATGTAATATTAAGCGATGCATAACGTAAGCAGACACGAAAGAGTGCGACCTCTCTTGTGGACCCGTGTAGCCCTCAAGGTCATCTGCTCAGTTGATGATGGTAATGCAGTTGTCGTGGCTACCGGCGGTGGGGAAGAAGATCTGAGGTGGCGAAAGACAGTCGACAGGGCGGATCCCTGCTGTGGTGAACCCTTCCATCGTTGGAGCAGCTGGGCTAGGGTGGACGACAGCGTAGCAGGAGCGGGACAAACCACACAAGGTTTTCTTTGACACATATCTGTAACAGAAGTAATTCTGTAAGGGCTTGTTTGAATTGGAGGATTCTAACAATGCAGGGGTAGGAAATACACAGGAATAGAATAGGAATGCACGTGCCAAATAGAGAATTTAAAAACACAAGATTGTTGTCAATCTGGGTGTTTGGTTCACAAGAATTGGAAGATCACAAGAATGCAAAGAAGCATGGTCAAATTAAGTCAAACCACAAGAAAATGTACAGTTATAATGCTATTATGCTACTATCTCTTAGTCTTGTGCTTCATGAATAGGAATTTGAAAAGGAGGCCAAGTGGATATTAAAATTCCTATAGTTTTTGTTGAAGGAGACACTAAAGAAACAAATCCTACAGGTTTCTTTTGCTCCATTCCTTTGAACCAAATGCATGAATAGTAGTACCATAGGAAACTACTTTCCAATTCCTATGTTTTTCCTTTAGTTTTCCTTTCAAGAACTGACGATTCTAGTAGGCAGGCTTGAATAGGCAAAAGCCTACACTCCAAAAATGTTTTTGTGCTACTTCTACTACTTTGGACCCAGGCCACTGCCCTACTAGCTCAACTCCCAGGCCCATCTACACATGCACAGCTCAAACATGCAGAAATAAATAATCATGGCTTTCGAGAGAGTCCATCACGGATAGCTAAGTTGCATGGTACCTCACTGCTTGTCGTATAGTAGGAGAAACTAATCGTATTTCACATTACTACGCATGCTCAGTGGACAATATATATAACATGTAGAGTAAAAAAGCGATGCAACAAGTGTGCAACCTCTTTGGCGAAGCCATGTCGATCTCAGCATCATTGGGTTGGTCGCTGAGGATGTTGCGGCTGATGTGGCTGTCGGAGGAGGGGAAGAAGATCTTAGGCGTCTGGAGATGGAGCCGAGGATACTGCTACGCTGTGATGGAGGGTTTCGTCGTTGGAGCAGCTCCAGTGAGTTGTACGACGGCAAGGCTGAAGCAGGACAAGAGAGACAATGTTAGCCTGAGTGGAATTCTAATAGCATCTCCAATAGATGATGTAAAATACATAACCAAAAAGTGCTAGATGTAAAATACATCAGCCGCTCATATATGAACTTAACTGTTGAAACTGAATTTAAATGTCGAAACTGAATTTTACTATCGAAACTGAACGCACTAGTAGTAGAAAAGCAGTGCACTAATAGTTTTGGCCGCTCGAGCACTAGTGGCAGAGTAGCAGTGATCTAAATTGGTGGCTGCTACAGTAGGGAACGTACTACCAGAGAGCAGCCGGGGCAGCTGGTCCTGCAGCAGCAGCGCCAAGAGCAGCAACGCGTGCGAGAGCCGGGGCAACTGGTCGTGTAGCAGCATCTCGGGTAGCAGCAACAGGAGCTCGAGCTCGAGCGAGAGCTGCTGCTCATGCAGCAGCAGCACGAGCAAGAGTAGAGCAGTAGCGCAAGCAAGAGCAAGAGCAAGCGCAGCCGCGCAAGCAAGAGCATGAGTAGACCAGGCAGGCGACCGAGAGCAAGAGCAAAGCAGCAGCGCGAGCAAGAGCCGAAGCAGCAGCAGGGCCAGCAAGAGCCGGAGCAGCAGCAGCTCCTACCGATGTGGACGTCGCCGTCGAGGGAGCGACGCCGTGGAGGAAGTGGCCGGCGATGCCGCCGTAGATGGAGCCGCGCCATGGCGGCTCGGGACCGAGCGCCGGCAGCACTGTGAGATTGAATCAAGAAGAAAATGCAGCGATTAGTGTAGAACATCTTTGGTGGCACCGATTATGCCTCAGCTTCATCCGAGGAATCGGTGATGGTGCTGCTCTTCCGGTGGTGCAAGTGAAGAAGGCGCTGTGGCAATGGAGGTGGTGCGATAGACGATGCGAACGTAGGGAGGACAGGATGGCTAAACCGACAGGACAATGAGATCAACGACGGATCCTCATCCGGTGCAGTGGATGAGGGACATCGAGCTGTTGCGGTGGACGATGTCATCGGGGAAGAGGCTCTGGCTGGGTGGCGGATGAAGGAGGGTGTGGGGCTTCGCGGGTTTTTGCGGCCTCGGTGTACGAATGGGGGGGTGGAGGGGATGGGAGGGGGGAACCATGGCTTAGGGACGCGCTTGTCCAAAATATGGGGTAAGTTCCGAAAGTAGCCCAACAATTTGAACTAGGCGGTTCTTTCGGTTCAGGGGCATCACGGGAATTTCGCGTGTCGGGATTTCGCAGGAGATGGGAGTTTTTGCGCGCGTTGTAATTTTAGGATAGCAAGGCGCGGGTTGAGATGGAGGGAGTTTTCAGAGCACAACAAGACAAAGAGATATCTTAAAATTTCGGGATAACAAGGCACGGGTTGAAGAGACGGGTGTTTCGCAGCACAATAGACAGAGATGCTAGCTTGAAATTTTGGCATAACAAGGCGCGGCTTGAAATTTCGGGAGAAGAAGCTTAAGCTGTACAAAAAAAACAAAAGACAATTCACACCCCACTACAGAGAGCCATGTCCCATTTTACTATATTACCACAAATGCCATTCAAAAACAACAACAACAACAAAACTAAAAAAATTGGGAGAACAAGCTTAACATGTATAGTACGAAATCAATTTGCACTTCCCTTAATAATAAAAAACAATTCGTACTGTCTAGCGTATGGACTAAATTTGAGTACATTTTCCCTGTTTGAATAGGATTGTACTCGGGTTAGTTATACAACCATCTAAATATTATCTTCACAACACATGACATGAATATAGGAGTAGTAAATCCCCATATAAATATGAACTACATGTACATACGATCTCGAATTCAAATATATGTATCCATTTTATGTTGAATTCAAATCATAGTACATGTATGCTCTAGCTAGATGTTCCGAATCTAAACCATGTATGATACTATGTACAATGTGTTTAACACGCACAACACACACACACACACAGACACACACACACAACACACACACACACACACACACCATTTAGATATGAGCTGCGAAAGCCACCCATCATCTCCAATTTGAATAGTGTGTCCATGCATGGATGCAATGTGGCCAAATGATGTCTACCATCGGTATCTCAAATTCAAATAAGTTTGACCTTATTCAATGTGTATACAGTATAGCATGCTCGTTTCAAAACCACACCACGCATATCTCAATTATATTCATGCATGCATGGGTTTCAAACATCATGATCTCTTATTCAAATATTTGAATTCAACTTTACATTGATTATGACCTCACCAAGTCTTTTACACCCACACAGTCGTCTTCTCTTTATAGTTGTACCACTAACTTTCTCTCGTGCATGCACATACACACACTACCACTCGGCATTATCCATCGCACACACGCAATCTTTTTCTTCAGGTCGGTCTCCCATTCATGCACACACACACACATACACACACCTCCCCCTCTTCATCACTTCGGGCATTCTTTATCTCTCACATGCATGCACAACGATCGATGTTCCTCTATGTGTGTATATATATAGCTAGGTCTTTCCCAGTTTTCCACACAAACCGATCGATCTATATCTCTAGTCAGGTGTCACCCTCTTTCCCACGTACACATCGATCAATCTACCTCTCTATATAGGAGTACATATCTAATACACACACATTATCTATCCATCGTCTCCCTCTCATCATCCATGCCTTCCGCTTCATCTCTCAGATGCGCGCACAGTGGCGAAGACAAGGGGCAACAAGGGCCCTGGCCCCCCTAACATCACTATATTTAGGCTAATATGAATGTGATCAGTAGATCAATTGCTCGTAAAATGGTTTAAGCTGATGAATTGGCCCCCGTCAATGATTAGCAATGCTTGGCCCCCTAGCTCATTTAATTTTCATGGCTCCTCCACTATGCGCAACCACACACGTACTCGCCCCCTCTCTTTAAATATCGATCTTGCACTTGTACAATCCTTCCCAGTCTCCCTCCACTTGGCCCCTCGCACCATCTTCCAGCACCCCCCATATCCCAGTGCTTGTATGCTCACAGAGCTCTTCCCTCTATCTGTCTCTATCTATATCTCGAACAGTCGACCCATCCCCTCCCTTCTCGTATATCACCCCGGCCCCAAGCACATACATGTATGTATATAGGACTCTCTTTCTCACAAATTGCATTGACACGTATTCCCTCACCATATCTCAGTATCTCTAACACACGGACTACATGTACGAAAGAGAAGAGGTGCACACATGGACTCGTTCCCTACAAATGCGCTGGTGCATGGTGGAGCACATTTGTACAAAAAATGTGCGTGTAGAAACGCTTTAGATGGTGTGCAAATAACTTTGAAAGATGGTCGTTGGATGAAGCCAATCCGATGGTGCAGACATGGCAAATCCGAGCACTACTGGCCGTTGGATATCAACTACATTCCACCAGATTCTGCCACATGTACAATCTAGAAGACTCCATGTTCAACTTAAGCATAATGCACAAACCTCAAAACACAAGCACTTGTCCTTTGTTCTAGAATTTTCCGTATCATAATTGCCCAAACTTTTTTTCTAAATGAATTGCCATTATTTGTTTTTACTTTATGCTTTACAATGCACAATTCCATGAATCTTAAAATAGATTAACTTTTTTATAAAATTAATTGATTTTGAATGAGATGAACTATAAGAATTAAACGAACATCTACATCATGCATATATGACTCAAAGCTTACATGCTATAGTGTGGTATTTATTCATAATTTGGTTGTAAAATCTCATGCGTGCAATGCACGTGTACCTTACTAGTACTTCCAGTATGTGCAAAACACGTAAATTAGAATTCCAATGGCACACTACATAGTGTCTCTCCCTTTTTCAGTTAATATATTATGATTAAAATGATGTGGGGGCATCCATGGAGCCATGTGGCACATGTGGAGATGTTGTCGCGACCTTCTTGTGTGGATTGATCACAATGACGTGCTGCTGGTTCCAGAAGAATGTACTTGTCCTCTCTCATGCACACTGGCGGAGTACGTGCACGAAGTGAAGATGTGCACGCACGCACTCATTCCCTCTCACGCACACGCGGGTACATGGTGGAACGCATTTTTGTACGAAGATCCACCCCATGTGATAATTTGACGCGTGTAAAGTCGTTCACTTAATGGATGGTCAATTAATACAGCGCATGCAAATTGAGTAGACGTGAGGGAGGAAGTAGTTGAGAATGACACTACTACTCCATTGTGTTCATGTCAGTAGTTAAATCATGGGTTGCTACGTCGATTGGTCTCCTTCATATTTTGTGCCAATTTTTTACCATAATTTAAGTAACACAATATTAATGCATGTCATAAAAAGTAATATCATCGAAAAATATGTTAAAATGTGAATCCAATGATATAATTTTTGGTGACATGCATTAACATTTTCTTAGTTAAATTTTTTGTCAAAATTTGGCACAAAATACAAAGGGGGTCAATAAACCAGGACGTAGGCAACATGATCAATTTTTGCCTGGGTTATTCTTGGTGGCCTTTGTATTTAAATATGGATGGAGTGGAGTAGTACTATCTTTATCTTAGCCTCGTAGGGCTCTCCCAGCGCCTACGCTCGCCTCCCCGCCTCGCCCACTGGATCCTGCCATGGATAATCCCTTAGATCCCAGAAGCCCGCGGGTTGCCCTCTCGCTGCGGCCTGCAGCACTGCCGCCTTTGAGCAAAACCAACATGTGTTTGAGAGGGGATCCATTGCTCTGGAATCACAGATCGGTGGCGCCGGAGGACATGCTAGGGCTATGTTGTAGGTGGTGGGCGGAAAGGGCAAATTGGATCGAGGAAGCGTCGCATCGATTGGAGACAAGTTCAAAGGAGCTACGCCTGGCGAAGCACAAGGCGGAGGTGCAAGTCGATCTGAGGGGAGAGATGCTGAGGGATGTCAGCATCTGGCAGCATCGCGTTGATTTTGAGCTGGGGCTAATGGCAGAGATCATATTCACGGAGTCGACTTTGGAGGAAAGAAAGTGCATGCCTGCAGGATAGGATGAGCAGCCAGTGCAACTGTTCAAATGGGTGGTAGGAGAAGCCAAATCGCGGAGCCAGCTGCGGCGGCGGCGCTGGGCATGCATCGTAGGCGAGGTGAGCAGCCCTCCTTTCCCGCCAGCAATGCAGTGACCTACTCAGTTGCTGCTAGAGTGAACTTGCGGTGCCATGGTGGTTTGCAACTGTGACAATCACTCCATCTCTATGTATTGTATTTCTGTGAAAATACTTGGTCGTTTGGAAAAAGATGGCAGTTTATTTATCATGAGTTTTTGAATGCTTGTTCATGACAATCACCCGAAGCCACAACCACAAGTCTCCATCGCGTAATACTTGACGGTCGGTCGCACCAACAGACAGTCAGTTGGACCCGCGTCTCACCAAAGGGACACACATCGGCTTGGTCTGACATGTACGACCAGGTACATCACCGACATGTGCGACCGCATTTGAGCAGTACTTGAAATTTGTGTTCAAGGAAACTCATCGGGAGCCGTTTCGGGCTTCAAAACCAAAACCATCAATAAATCTTTAGCTTGTTCCCATCACATTCCAAAGTAGTAGTACTAATACCATGCTATAATTAAGTGCAAACATGTTCACACCTATCAAACCTGAACGTGTTCCCACTATGCAGGTTTTAGTACTAGTGCTACTAGGTTATAAAAAGGGGAACTACCTAGCTAAAAATTACTCTACCTTCCTCCTCATAAGTCTTTCTTGTTCATCCTTCCTTGCCATGGACAGTGTGCAGAGCTCTAGGTTGAGAACTACTAGTAAGAAGGGAGCAGCGACCAAGGCCGCAGAAAAAAAAGAGAGGGCTCGCCGCCTCGCGGGAGGCTCGAAAGATCTCTCACGGGTAGGCGAGGGCTCCCAGGAGCGCACTAGCCGTGGAGGCAAACATGCCGAGCTAGCGGTGCTGGAGTCGTTATCCCTCGACGACATGCCCGCTCAGCTAAATAAGTAGAAGAAGTTTACCGATGGCTTGGTGGAGCTGCTGAAGGAGAGCCTCAATGACATGCTCGCTCAGCTCAATAAGCAGGAGTTGAACGCCGGCTTGGTGAAGCTGCTGAAGGAGAGCCTTGCCTCGGGTAAGAAGGCGACAGGCGAAATCCTGCAACTTCAGGAGGACAAGGCAAAGCTTCGCTAGGAGCTCGACCTGCTGAAGGAGAAGAGCGCTGGCTAGAAGAACCCGCATGAGAAGAGCAGTTCCTCAGTGAAGATGCTGAAAGCCCTCGGCATGGAACAGAAGGAGGACTTGGCGAAGCTTAGCATTGAGCACCCAGCTGCTGTCAAGCAACGTAATGCAGCCGTGGAAGAGATGATGCACGCTCGCCACGAGAAATCCCGCGTCATGGACAGAATGAAGAAGATGGCAGAGGAGAGGCGCGAGGAGATGAAGGTCGTGGAGGCGATGAAGAAGCACTTAGGACTCCGCGGCCAGGAACCCTTCATGAAGTAGAGAGCAGCGCCCCAGATTTGTGTCTGCGTCTTCCTTCTTTTTTTGGGGGGGGGGGGGGGGGGTTAATCTTCCTTCTTCTTTTGCTCCTGTGTTTCTTCTTTTGCTTCGGGTGTTTCACCGCATGTGTCATGTTCTCTGCGAGGCATGAATAGAACAATGCTAATGATGAGCGGCGCCGTGGGATCGATGGCAAGCAAATTAGATAATTTTTTATCTCCATATCGCACTGGGCTATCGTGTTTCGCACTCCTCCATCGTACTAGTACTCGAGTGGAAAACTAGAGTATACTGCACGGTTCTTTGCTCCTCCTCAGGTCGTCGACAACAATTATACGAGTAGTCAAATCGCAAGGCCCCACCTTCCAGCAGTAATGAGCCATCAAATCACAAAGGCCCTCGCCTCTCTGTCAAACTGACCATGCGAGACTGCCTCGCCCTCGCCTTTTAAATGTACTTTTGTACAGTAGTAGTATCGATGGATTGCACCATGGAGCAAAACTAACAAGATGAAAATAAAGAAAAAAGGTGGTACATATACAGAGCGCTCATCGCCAAATTATGCATAGTACTATTAAAACATCTAGTACGTGCTTAGATGGGGTGCTAAAGTCTATTAAAGAAATTAGCATACCTATTTAATTCTTTGACAACTAAACTCCTTCATGTTTTGGGTAAACTTCTCTCATTTAAGTTTTTTTAGAATTACTTATCTCATTTAAGTGTTTTGCGTATGTGACATGCTTAGAGCGTGGTTAATAGTATAGCCAACTGCTGGCTATATGATGTTGGCCATATCATATATAGTCATCACTTGTTGTCACTCATACATACTAGTACGTATATAATGTGAACAAACGAGTGGTAGTACTACCAACTACAAGATGAACTGTAAGAAATACTAGTATGTACGTACTACAGAGTTAAAGTAATGAGAAAGAACATAACATAGTTCTGCTGGGGGCTCAGCACAACACACCCCTGAAATAAAACTAAGCACCCTGAAATTAAACTAAGCAACTAATCCGATAGACACTACATTAGAACCACCATGAGCAATGACACTGCCACCTTACTCGGACTCCTCGTCCATATCCTCGACTTCGTCCATGTCCCTCTTCCTCTTCGCTGATACTTCTTTGCTTGAACCTCACACTAGGCTCTGGCTCTTCATCCAACCCTTATAGATATTGAAACAAAGGTAGGCATCCATTGCAGCATACTGGATGTGGTCTTTATCTATTTCATTCCACTCCCATGCAAGATCAAACTTGTGGTGAGGTTTTGTCAGCTTACCATATGAAGGATCAACCATGGCTCCTGCCAGGGTCAGCATTGAAGGCTGAAGGGAGGACACCAGCCTATTCTTCTGGAGGTCAAAGGGCTGGCCTACGACGAGGCCTATCCGACCCAGGACTTCCTCGTCATCATGAAAGTCTACAATAATGAATTTGTCTCTGTCGTCCGTGAGGAAGTTCTTAAAATCCTCGCACTTAACGTCGGCATGGCATATGTGGTAGACCAAGCACAAGTTATGCACGCAAACCTGGATCACGGCGGGCATCTTCTTCTCCTCCTCCTTTAGATTCTTCTCTTTTTCCAGGACTGTGGTGTACTCAACATCTAGCCCAGCGACCCACTCATCACCATTTGACTTTTCGAACATGCGTTTGAAGCGAGCAAGGCATCCTTTCACCGTTGCGGAAGAACGGGTGTAGATGACGTCGAACTCATCGCCGGTGATGGTTCTAACCTTGTACTCACGGGCGATCATGGAGATTTGGGACGCCATAGATTTTGGAGGAGGGTTAGGATTAGTGGAACTGCTATAATGTGAAAGGACGGGACGACTAGGAGCGAACTGCCGTAATGTTAAAGGACGGCCGAGGACGAGTAGGATCGAACTGCTAGCGGTTTCTGATTGTAAAAATGCTAAGTGGGGCATGCGAACGGTAGGGCAGTGGCTTGCCTGGTGGATAAATGGCTTCATGCACAGTACTATGGGGGCCCAATTAGATGTCATGTCTACTAGACCCACTTAGTAGGCCTGACAGTATAGCATCTGCGTGTACGCACATCAAGCGTCGGGAAAATTTCATGTGTGTCGTGGTGGAACACGATCACCTATGGGGCCGTCGGCCCCTTGTGGTTCGGCAAGGGGGAAGACCACACTGCACAAAGAGCAGAGGCCATGAAACAACACGACAGTGGTGACGCTGGTGGTTTTTTACCCAGGTTCAGGCCGCTGGAAAGCGTAAAACCCTACTCCTGCTTTGGTGGATTGGATGGAGGAACACGATTAACACGCAACACTCAAGCCCGGCGAGGTGGCCTCGGGGAGAGCAGCTACGCACGTACAAGTGTGTAAGGGTCCGAATCCTTTGCTAGTTAGCCTTGGACCTCCTTTTATTGCTTAAGGGGTGACCACAGTGGCAAAGTAGTCTTTATCTAGTGATTAGATAGCTAATAGTGCTATCATACCTAACTTTGGCAGTTAGGACAAAGTGCATTAAATGCACTGCTAGGTGTCATGCTGAGGGCGAAACCAGGCAAGCCTGCCATGCCGCTTAACCCTCTTCTACTTATCTGCTTGACACGCCTCTGGACGGGTGTCATATGAAGATAATCTGTCTTCCATGGGCTGTCACGTGCTTAGTAGAAGCCACTTAATCACTTGGAGGCTCGACACCGCATTGATAGGTGATTTGCGTTGCGGTGCGGTGGAGCGGTGGCGCCTAATTGGCAGGGAGATTTGCCCTTGGAGGACCCGGCAAGCCTGCCGGGGAAATCTTGGACTTTTCCCTGGGGTGGCCTCGACCCCACCAGGCTCTCCTGCCCGGCGAGGGAAGCTTTCCCAAGGTGATGCCTCGCTGTCTCGCTTGTCTGGGTCTTCTTGATCCGCTCCTTGATCTCACGAAGAGCGGTTCTTCTGGCTTGGTCTTGTTTCTGTAACTTGGTGTAGGACATGCAATGCCAGCACGCCTGTGTATAAGTCCAGGCAAACAAATGCAAATGTTTGTTGCACTGACAGGAGCCCCCAGGCCTGGCTCATACGTGTCGTCGGGCACGTTGGGTTAGGCCCCAAACAGTGCACGGACACGTGTCGGAGGAATGTTGCCTGTGCAGCGGTTGTTGTGATGATGAGTCAATCCCACGTCCACTCCGCGTAATTACAACAGGTCGTGGGGTCGTGGAACTGTAGCAGTTAATGGGTAGTGTGCCTGCAAAAATGGTAACTTCCTGAGAGATGGCGAAGAGCCAGCCCTTGCGCCGGTTTCCAATAAAAAGGGAAACATGAAGGGGCTCTGCTCATTCGCATCTGTCTCCCTTTCCTTCATCTTCTTCCTCAAGCCAAGCAACTTCTCCCATGTCAACATTCGCCTTCAACACCTTGCCAGATTCTTCACCCTCCTTGTGATCCCAAAAGATGGGGAAGAAGCTACCGCTGTGAGGGGAAAGCGGGCGGTTCCTGCCAAGGACACCGCAGCAGAGGCGAGGAAGAAGAGGGCGGAGGAGGTGGACAGGAAGCGGCAGGAGGATGTGTTCTTCTTTCCATCGAGCCTGGATGGCCCAACTCTGATCGTGAGGTACGCGTACACGTGGGGGAGGGAAGTCTCAAAAGGCCATGGAGCGCCCGTGGTCTTGCCGGAGGGGAGCAAGGCCCCGTCCAACTCGTACAGCTTCTTCTGCGCGTACTTCCTCTGCGGCCTCACCTCCCCCTTCTCTGATTTTTTCGAAGCCATGATGGTGGTGTATGGATTCCATCTCCTGGATTTTATGCCTAATGCAATGGCGTGCATGGCGATCTTTGCGCACTTATGCGAGGATTTTATTGGAGTTGCCCCCAATGTGGACTTGTTCACGCATTTCTTTGTCCCATGGGTTGAAGACAAATCTCACCGCTCGGGGAATATAAGCTGGATTCCCCGAGGCAGGAAGGAGGACTAGTATTACCTCCCTGGCTAGCAGCGCAGCAGATGGGAAGAATGGAGAGCGGATTGGTGCTAGATCCAGGACAAAGATGCTCCGGATTTCTATGCGACGCAGACTGCATGTGTCGTACGCGGCAGTGACTGGAGCAAGTTGGGCCTTACTGACGACAGGCTTCGCCCGACATTGAACAGGATTGCCTGTCTCAAGGCTGTCAGGCTAACCATCGAACAGGTGGGGTTTGACTTTCTTCGGCGCCACATCGCACCGCTGCAGAAAAGAGACATATTTGCCTGGGAGTACGGGGATGCTGCTGACAGGATGCGTCTGTACCCATGTCTTGCCAACAATCTATCGATATACGGCCATGGTTGGCTGTGTGAGCAGTTGTTCGGCAGCCTTGGGCCATTTCCTTTGCCGGCAGGGATTGTCCCCCTGCATATCAACTCTGCTCGAGACCAAATTCTAAAGTGGATGCCTGATTGCAACGCTTATGGAGTCGAGGCTAATTGGCTATTGCCTGTGCTGGATGTCGAGATGCAGTGGGTCTCCGATCTAGAAGAGAGAGCTTCTAGGGCGGAGGGCAACATGTTCAAGTGTACCTCCAAGGCAGAGGAAGAATTTATCAGGAAGCGGATTGAAGAGGACAAAGCGCTCCGGGCTGCCAGGAAGGTGAGAGACGGAGGAGGAGGAGGCTGAAGGTGAAGGCTCTTCTGATGAAAGGAGCAAGGAGCATGGGGCGGAAGAGACTGCCGGGCTCACCTCTGCCGGGGTTGAAATTCTTCACGCCGCGATAGTAGAGGCCCAAGGAGGAGGTGGGGTCAAGGAAGCAGAGCAGCCTGAGGAAGAATGGCTCGCAATGGGTCCTCAAGCCCCAGAGCCAGACCTAGACTAGCGCCCCCACAGACGGGCCAACCGGGGAACAGCGGCCGCTGCTCCTTCACCAGCCACCAAGAGGGTGAAGAAGATCGCTTCCAAGAGCGACAAGCCGGATGTGGTATGCCGCCACTCCTCCCGCCTGTCTGAGGCCAAGACACCTCCCGCCTGTCTGAGGCCAAGACTCCTCCCGCCGAGCAGCGGACGGTCACAGGGGTTGATCTCAGCCCCCAGTCAAGCCCAGCCTCTTCACGCAGCTCGATCCCACCAGAGCCCCCGGCTCCACCGAAGAGCTCAAAGCTATCGGGAAGCTCTGTCCCTCCAACTCTAAAAAGGGGCAGGGCGACTCCGCCACCTGCAGCGTACGCACTGAGCTCCATGCTCATGGACCCAGAGTAAGGAGAAACAATCTGAGCTTCTTGCTGAGGTGTTATGTATCAGATTGTTGTTGACTCAATCTTCTTTGCTGTCTTGGCAGAGATGAAGAGTCCCTTGCCCAGCGGGCCAAGCGGACCAAGCGCACAGCGCATCAGGTCCTTTGGCGAGCACGGGTTCGGTGGGGGATAGGATAGGGGATCCTGTGCCTAGCCCCCAGCCCAGCCCCCGCGCGAAGGCATGGGACAGGTTTCACCGGTCCGGAGAGATGCGGAAGAACATGCTTCATCCCCCGCCAAGGGAGGAAGTGAGATCCAGCAGGGAGGGGCCCACCAGGAGGGGTCCACCCCGACCTAAGTCCAAGCAGAGAAGTCACTGGCAAGGGCCTCCACCGAGGGGTCTGCTCATGACGAGGTCATGGTTATCGAGGGAGTAGATACGGACCGCACGCCGGCAACAGATGTTGCCGGGGATGCGGGCGCTCCTCTACAGCAAACACCACCGGGTATCCCACTTGCTTTTGCTTCTGCTTCCTTGAATTATTTTGCCTCTTGGTCTTTGACTTAGCAGTTTCTGACTTCTCATTACTCCATCTATTGATTTTATCTGCAGCTCTGTCGGTAGAGGAGCCCGAGCTCTTGGAGGAGGTGGCCAATATTGGGAAGGACGCTGCCGAGGAGGCCACCAGGATTGCTGTCGCGGAAGACCAAGATCGGGCTGTCGGGGCCATGCAGGAAGCCCCCGAAGAAACAGAGAACTTCCCCGGCAGTGCATCCGGCCAAGACGCGGTCATTGAGGAGAAAACTCCACTCCAATCCATGGGGCCCTTTTCCTCATTCCGCGCATAGACCGCAACACTTCAGCCATCCTCAAGTGAACTGGCGCTAACCCTTGCTCAGCATGGGCCAACCGCTCCGGGCTCGTCTGTTTCAGTGGGTGCGGATTTTGATGAGGAAATCAAATGCATACTTGCACCACTATCTCAGAGAGTTGAAGAGGCCGGTGACTCCGCTGATAGCGCCAAGGACTTAGCTTTCCTGGAATCCGTGGCGGCAGGGCTCAAAGAAGCGTAGCACAGGTATGATCTCAAATGGCAGGCAGTCGAGGAGCAGCGCGCCTCCGCCGTTATCATGGATAAGAGGCTGGTGGACAAGGGCAATGAGCTCCGAGAATGGTACAAGAAGCAATCCCATTCCATCATGCGGCAAGAGGAGGTGCTGGCCAAAACCAGGGAGGATATCACTTCCCGGGAGATCCGCTTGACAGAGTGCAAAGCGCTTCTGAACGCCAAGGAGAAGGACATCTCCTCCCGGGAAGGAAACCTCGAAGCCACCCTCCACAGCAAAGATGATGAACTAGAGGCCCTTGTCCAGCAGCGTACCAAGGATCTGGAAGACAAGCACAAAGCTGCGCTTGACGCGCTTACCCTTGAATCTTCTACCTAGCTGAAGAAGGTCACTGATGAGCTTGCTGCCGCATCCGCTGCCAAGACTGACCTTGATCATCAGGTGGCCAAGCTGATGGAGAACCTTGCCAGGAGCAACAAAGAAATCGTGGCTCTCAAAGAGGAAGCACAGAAAGCAGAGACCACCTTGAAGGAGGCACAGTCGCAGCTTTCCTCCAACGGCACCATTACTGAGATGAAAGCGTGGCTCGGCACCTTGGAGAAGGATATTGAGTCCGCCGGCGCCCGTGAGAAGTTGCTGATGAAGGACTTGTCCAATGCTCAAACTCTTCAAAAGGATGCGAAGGACAAACTGGAGAACCAAATCCAGCAGCATGACCTCTAGATCAAGAATCTGGTTGATATCGCCGAGCGTCTCACTACCCAGATCGCAACAATGGACATGAAGAGCTGGGCCTTCTCCATCAACCAACATGAAGTTCCAAGCGCAAGCTAACGCTTTTCTTTGAAGGTTTGATTGAAGGGCTGAAGATGTATGAGGACGACAAGGACGTCTGCTTTGCTAATGAATCTTGGAAGCTTGCTCGTGACGCCCTCTTCTTGGTCTTAAGCAATCTTGCCTACTGCCATCCAGAGCTCAACCTTTCCAACGGCTTCAAGAAGTTGCCGCCAGGCGTTGACATTTCTGCTGCCGAGGCGAAAGCTGGTCCCCTTGCCGACAAGGTCCTCTCCGTCCCAAGGGTTCCCGGAGACCATCAGCCTTGAGCTCATTTGTGCTGCTGTGCAGCCCTGTAACAAGACATGATATGTATCTCGTTTTTAGGCTTCGTACTATTCTAGCTTTAATGCTTTGTTGAACTGATGTTTACTATGTTAATGCATGCTATCCCTCTTGTGTTTACCCATTGGAATTCGTATGACTAGTTTCCTTTGCATACTTTGGTTGCCCGCCAACAACATGCTGCCGCGATTGCCTTGAGGAACGGGTCCTTAGCATTCAGCTGGCGAGGACACGTTGCCGGTGGGTTTTTCCTCAACAGTCTTTGACGCTGCCACCAACTTTGTTGAGCAGGCTCAAAACAAAGTGAGGGCGCAGACAAATACAATAAGGTTCCATCGCACAGAGGACTCGCCATACGAAACCATTGGTTGCCTGAGGGATGCGCAAATGCAAATCATGAAGAAAAGTCAACAAGCATGCCAACTTAGCTTTTATCGATGCTCCCCTGCTTGCCGGGGTGCATATTTGATAGTGCATAACGTCTCCTCTTCCATTCGTGGCTGCCCATCCGGCAGGTGTCTCCTGGGAGACCATGCTCGTACATCCATTTTCGTTCTGCAAGGACGAAAAAAGATAGGAAAGAGCAAAGAGGGGAGGGACTAGGCCGTCCATTAGTCACACACTCAGCCCGGGCACGAGCTGGGAGAGCTAACAAAAATGTTTGCAACTAATGGCATATGACGAGAAAGGAAACGAATTGGTTTCCCTCTCCCTTTTCCCCAAATTTCAATGATCTGAACACGGCTGGCGTGAAGGACACGCAGGCGCGGAAGGCCTTGCCAGGGTTTGCTTGCCGGGAGTGCCGACCAACGGATTCGCACCAGCGGTACACTCAGGATTTATCCCCGGCGGGATAAATACAGGACCGAGCGCCACGCGGGCTCATCGACACTAGCGGCCTCACCATCACGCGACCAGACCATTGACGTTTGAGAAAAGAGGGGGAGGCCGATTACGTACCGTTTTCCAATCCTCCCGCCCAAGAGACATCCTTCGAGGCCGAATGCGCACCGATGGGAGACTACTAGGAGGACGACGCCGTCGCATGCCTCGATCCTTCTTCTGGCCATGATAGGCGCAGTGGTCATGCCATCCGCGCCATCCATGGCCACCGCATCATTGCTGCCCCTCGTCCTCGCCGTCATTGTCACAGTGGCATAGACGAGCGGCCGAGGCTAGGAGGATCAACGCTAGCGAGCAGCACCATTTCTCTTTCCCAAAAGCTACTGGCAGAGGCGGCGACGTTAAGGATGACGATGATGAACGCGTTGTTCACAACCTCAGGTTCATGCAAACGCTTCCCCCTACCTGGCGCGCCAAAGATGTCCTGGTGGAACACGATCACCTATGGGGTCGTCGGCCCCTTGTGGTTCGGCAAGGGGGAAGACCATGTTGCACAAAGAGCAGAGGCCATGAAACAACATGATAGTGGTAACGCTGGTGGTTTTTTACCTAGGTTCAGGCCACAAGAAAGCGTAAAACCCTACTCCTGCTTTGGTGGATTGGATGGAGGAACACGATGAACACGCAGCGCTCAAGCCTGGCAAGGTGGCCTCGGGGAGAGCAGCTACGCGCGTACAAGTGTGCAAGGGTCCGAATCCTTTGCTAGTTAGCCTTGGACCTCCTTTTATAGCTTAAGGGGTGACCATAGTGGCAAAGTAGTCTTTATCTGGTGATTAGATAACTAACAGTGCTATCAGACCTAACTCTGGCAGTTAGGATAAAGTGCATTAAATGCACTGCTAGGTGTCATGCTCAGGGCGAAACCTGGCAAGCCTGCCGTGCCGCTTAACCCTCTTCTGCTTATCTGCTTGACACGCCTCTGGACTGGTGTCATATGAAGATAATCTGTCTTCCATGGGCTACCACGTGCTTAGTAGAAGCCACTTAATCACTTGGAGGCTCGACACCGCATTGATAGGTGATTTGCGTTGCGGTGCGGTGGAGCAGTGGAGCGGTGGCGCCTTGGCGGAGAGATTTGCCCTTGGCGGACTCGGCAAGCCTGCCGGGGAAATATTGGACTTGTCCCTAGGGCGGCCTTGACCCCGCCAGGCTCTCCTGACCGGCGAGGGAAGCCTTCCCAAGGTGATGCCTCGCTGTCTCGATTGTCTGGGTCTTCTTGATCCGCTCCTTGATCTCACGAAGAGTGGTTCTTCTGGCTTGGTCTTGTTTCTGTAACTTGGTGTAGGACATGCAATGCCAGCACGCGTGTGTATAAGTTCGGGCAAACAAACGCAAATGTTTGTTGCACTGACAATGTGATACAAAGCTTTCCATGCTACCATGATACGGGCTTCCGAGAGCCCTTGGATCTGAGATCGAACAGTTGCATGGCGTGATTCTAGACCTATGGGTGAATATCCTATCCTGGAGGGTTTTTCTGCAAATGTTTAGCAACTTAGCATGAGGCCGTTCGATCTTAGATCCAAGGGCTCTCAGCAGCCCGTATCATGGTCGCACTTACCACGACCGTCGCCTCGCTCGCGCGGTCGCACCCTTGGAGATTTCAGATGACTATAAATGAGCAGTTTTTTTGCCTACTTCGCATGCATGAAACTACTTCCTCCCGTCCAGGTGTGTTAGGCTATGTGATGTTGGCATGTCATACATAGTCATCACTTATACTCACTCATACAACAAGGTTAGCTATAAGGTTGGTTGTAAGAGTATTTTTTTACTTCTCTCTATCTCTTTCTTCATAGAAAAGTATTTACTGCATTTGCTAAGGAGTAAGTAGCTAGGGTCTTGCACGAGAGCCCACTCCCACCATTTTCCCATGTCTCTCTCCTCCACATATAAGCAAAAGTGCCATGTAAGCGGTCTATAAGCCCATTATTGTAGAGTACTTGTTCTTAGCACCTGTATGCCATGGAGGGGATCAGGGGAGACTCACCCCGGTCGTAGCATGGTAGTAAAATGATAAAGGCCAATCAAATCACAGGGCCCCACCTATCCATCAGTAACGAGCCATCAAATCACACAGCCCTACGTTTCCAGCAGTAAGTTGAATCCGCTACTCCCTCATCTTCTCGCCTCTCTGTCGAACCGACTAGGCGGAACTATCCCGCCTACCCCGCGGGAAAAGCCCCATCCTTGACTTTTAAATATAATTTTGTATCCATGGATTACGCCATGGAACAAAGCCAGAAGAAAATGGTGGTACACATGTATACAGCACGCCCGTCACGTTCGCGTCGCACCTAGACGGTCGGTAGGTCTGGCACACCGCTCACCGAATGGAACGCGCGTCATATTGCATTTGCGCACACATGTGGGGCCGCAATTGAGTACCAACCATAGGCACACTCCCCCATCCCCGCAGTTCGACTGAGTTAATAGAAGAGAGAGACAAGCGATAGTACTAGAGCAGTGTTGTACACACGTCGGTGCCTGGACGATCCCTGCACGACACGGGAGATCAGTTCGTCCATGCATCTGAACAGACTCCAGCAGACGGCTGGATTGGCTATCGTCTACATATTGTGTAGGCTGTGTTGTATAGGGCTATAGTTCTGATGAGAAATCTAAAAGAAAAAGGGAGCACCAGGTATATTACATTAGCAATAAAATTTGAACCCATTTTCGGTATAAATACAAATCTACTCCAGTCACCATAGGCGGCTACGGCAACCTCTCCCCTCCATGCTTCACCGGTGAGCCCGTGGATTCGCCCCTCCCCTCTTCCCACCGCTCCATCGATCGGTGGTGGGGAGGGGAATCCTGGTCCCTTTGCTCGGGATATTAGTTTATGTTAGGGATTTTAGTCTTGGCACATGCAGAGCTCACACAGATGTTGGCGCTTCTTCTTTGAGTTTCTCTTTCGGGCTTCGATCCTCCTTGAGGTCATTCGTCTACACATAGTCGATGGAACTCCAGCGTAAATTCTTGCTGTCTCCTTTGGGGTGGTTAGGTTAAGATTTCTTGTCATCTTCGAATATTAGCTGTCATGTGCATCGGATCATTGCGAGGGTCAAACAGCGACAACTGCATTCCTCCAAGGCGCTGGTCATTGGGGGCACATGCACGAAGACTACTCGGCTGCCATCTAGGTCAAGCCGGCTATGTTAATTAGGACATCTATTGATTGACCCCTTTTCTACGAGTTTGTCTTTAATTTGAGCTTTGATCCTCGTCTAGTTTGTACGTCGGGACGTAGTCCACGGAGCTCCAACAAAGATTCATGTTGTCTCCTTGGGGCAGTGAGGTTACGGTTTCTTGTCATGTGGCATTTTTTTGTGTTATGTTAATCTGATGCTTCAGATCAAAATGACGACAACTGCGCCTCTGGGGCATGTGCATGAAGACTTATCGATAGTCATTGACGAGGTCAAGCTAGCTCTGGTAGAAAAAAAGAAAACTACTCCACTATATAGGCAGGAGCCTCCGCGCTTGCTTGCTAGTGTTGCTCTCTTCACACTCTCTCGTCCTCTCTAGATCTAAACACGACAGCGGTGGCCACAGTCTCTCTCTTCTCACTGCTGGTGACAGATCCGGTCAGACCCCCTCTGTCGGGAAAGGTGAGAAGGTGCAACATTTACGCGGTCATCCTCCACGATGGCTCTGACCCACTGGCGGCGCGTCCCGATCAGCGTGCCTTGCCGTTCTCTCCCACGCAGCGCCGGCTATGGAGCGCCTCCATCCCCGTCTTCCTTGCTGCTGTAGTGTGGGCAGATCTGGCCTCCCGCCGCCCACGTAATGACATCCCGACGACCCTCGGGTATAACTTCCTTCGAAACCGGCCTTGCTCTACTGCCCCAGCTCCTCACGTCACTGCATTTGTATCTTTTACTACTTCTCAGGCCCCCCCATAGATAGGATCGATTGGCTGTTCGAAAGCCACCTAAATTTTTACTCTTAAGAGGTAAAACTACTTCATTCAGTCGAATCTAGTAGTACCACTTCATGTAGTCAAATCTAGTACTACTTGGTTCAAACAGGGAAGAAAGGGGGTGGGGGTGGGGGAAGATTTGTTACCAGAATCTAGGACTTGGTCAAAAGAGGAAATAATGGGGGCGAAAAGTAGCAGAGACTGGCTATCCAACTGGTCTCTTGGTCTAATAGGGAAATAAAGGGAAACGCAGTACAAAAAATTCGATATAAACCAATCTATTGGTTGAAAAAGGAAAGAAAGTGGGGACTAGGGGACAAGTCAACAGAGTATGTCCAGCACTAGATTTTCTAGCCTCACACAGTAAAAGGTGGCTATACCGAACAAAAATGGGACCAACCCAGATATCCTGTTTGGATGTTTGTTGCCCCGAGCCCCTCTTATGCCACTGGTAAAATGTAGCAGTCCTACTATTAAAGTAAGAACACATTAAATTAATGTTTTTTTCAATGTAATGCCTCCAGTAATATGAATCTATGGCACTATTTTTCATGTCCTGCTAAATTTCCCATTAAGATAAGTCGCTTCTTTTCATTAGAAATGCAACTGTCCTGGTCCGCCTATTCTCCTGTGCCCAAATACCAACTCTTTAGCAGCTGTTAATGTAATGTTGCTGGTAAAATGAAGCAATGGCACCATTAAAGTAATGTCTATTTAATGGTTGTCATAGTTAATCCTAATGCCCACACTAATATCTAGCAATGTTGCTGCTTTAGAAATTGCTACTGTCCTTGTAGGATCGCCATTCAGATAAGGAACATGCTTCTTTTCATTTGATGTATGTTTCATCACTTGTTAGTCACCCTCCTTTCCACCTTTTTGTGCAAATAGAGATATACATTTCACACTTGGTCTTAGTTGAACTGCACAAAATGATATCCAAATTATAGTTGAACATTCCACGAGCTTCACGACCAACCTTGGTGTTGCTCAATTTTATTGCAACTAATGAAGAAGAAGCTGCTAGCTCATGGGACCAAGGCCCTGTTTGTTTGGTCTTTTGCTTCTGCTTTTGCAGCTTTTCCACTTTGGTCAAAACCCATAAAAGCTCCTAAATATGTGCTTTTGGAGCTTTTTTGGCTTTTGATGAATCAATATAACAATATTTAGCTCCAACAGCCATAAAAGCTCCTATTTAGGAGCTTTTGTGGCTTTTTAGCCAAAATGGAAAAGCTGCAAAAGCAGAAGCAAAAGCTCAAACAAACAGGGCCCAAGTACTTGCTAACTGCATGATGCAAACATTGCTTCATTTTAGGTGAACTGCACAAAAAGGTCCCATGAATTGAATCATCCATGTTGGTGACTGGTGTCATCCCTTCTATGATGGCGTTCACTGCAGATATGGTTCCCATCATGAGGTATGTTCCTTTTTGGTCCAACCGTTTGCCAAAGATCCTGCATGTTGACTCTGCTCTTGTGCTACTGTTTTGGCACTGCCGTGATAAAGCAGTAATGTTATTATTTTGCACCTTAATCTAGTGGCACTATTAATTAGAAGGCAATGTTTTGGCGCCACTGATTTTTTTATATCAAAAGAGGGGGTTTCCTCAGATTTCATTAAAGAAACCCAACCATAGAGAACATTATCCGATAACATCTCAGTGTAAACGGGCAGTTATGCAACTACTACTAGAATGAACTGACTACTAGCAGGAGACAAGTTCGCCACATAAGCTAGGCAGGTAGTGGGACACTGCCCCAGCTCGACCAAGTTTGGATTACAACCCAAAAGCTACCACAGAAACATTAGGGGGGAAGATAGGGACTGAAAGAGCCAGCTTTAGCATCCCAGCCTAAGCACCCCCGGCCTCCATCCTTGCAACGCACGGTACACCTTGCTTGCCACCTGCTCGACCCTAGTGCCACTGATAAAATGAAGTAATAATATTGTTAAAATAGAGCTACTGTCCTCTCTATCATTTCATTTCCAATGTAGATAAAGAAAGTGCTTCTCTTTGTTAGTATATGTTTCATCAACTAGTCCCATTGTTAATGTTTAAGTGTTTCTGCAAACTGGGGTGCTTAATTTTAGTTGATCTGCACAAAAATAGAGATTGGAATGTCTCAAGGCCCCTCCTTGTACTACCGCTGTACACTGATGTTCATCACTGGCAGAAGGTGTATCAGGGAGAATTGGGTCGATTTCCAGTTTGAGGCTTACCGTATGAGGCGTCGCAGGGCCCATCTCGCCCTCGCAGCATGGCATACTATGATACTATCACAATCTTTTTCCATTAAAAAAATGAAGTTTCTTCTATTTATTAGTGTATTTTTCATCAACTAGTGCCACTATAATGTAATCACGCTTTTTCATTATGTGTGCAAACAGGGTTATTCAGCTACATTTTGGTGGAACTGCACAAATGTACGGATGGAACCAGCATATATGCAAAGTGCGAGGTGCCAATATCTAACATAAATGTGGCTTGGAAAAGCACAGATGCTCGGATGGTTCCTCAAGTTCTTGCCAACCCGCTGCAGAATATTTTAATCTGCCGGTGTTTGGCTTGAACCTTACATGTTTTTTTAGGGGACACTTTACTTGTTTCAGTGTTGCAGCAACTCCTCTAATCAAATAGGAGTAGCTTATATTGGCACTTTTCTAGGGAGTACTCTTTTCTAAAAGAAGCACCAATCAATTTTTATTTATTTGTACACATTGTCACAACTTTGCTTGTGGTCCAGAGCTATTTTAGGGTGATTGGCATAGTACTCGGAGTACTACCCAGTACTTACCCGTATGATTTTCATTAGCCATCACACTGAAAATCATACCTGGCTAACTTCGACCTGGATCTCCTTCAACTTGGCTAACTTCACCTGGTCGCCGGCGGCGATCTGCCCGATTCGCTGCTGCATCCTCTCCATAGATGTGCTTTTGAGAGGTCCGGTGCTGGCTTTGGAAGATGGGAGGAGAGACGGTGGTCTTGCAATGGAGAAGAGGGAGAGGCGAGACAGTGGTTTTGCAATGGAGAAGATGGAGAGGAGAGGGGTGGTTTTGCAATGTAGAAGAGGGAGAGGCGACACGGTGGTTTTGGAATGGAGAAGATGGAGATGAGAGGGGGTGGTTTTGCAATGAAGAAGAGGGAGAGGAGTGTGCGACAGCGATTTAGGATTGGACGAGAGGCCGGCGCGCTGTGACTGGATCAAAATCAAAATCAATTTACCCTTTAATTAAGAAGCGACCCCACATTAACTAGTCTCCCTTGTATTCTGGGTCATATTTTGACCATAATTTTAACAAATAAAATATATGTTATAGGTTGCAAAAATAATATAATTTGAAAGTACATTCAGATACGAACCAAACGATACAATTTTTGATGACATGCATTCACATTTTGCTTGTCAAATACAGTACATGGTCAAACTTTGACCCAAAATACGCAAAACAAAGAAATACTTCGAAGACCACCGCCGCTCCTCTTCTCTTCCATTTCAAAACCACCGCCGCTCCTCTCCTGTTTCAATCCAAAACCAGCGCCACTCCTCTCCTCTTCCATTTCAAAACCACCGCCACTCCTCTCATGTTTCAATCCAAAACCAGCGCCGCTCCTCTCCGCTTCCATTCAAAAACCACCGCCGGCGAGTGAAGGTGCTATGGAGAAGTAGATCGATGGAGGAGTACAACCGATACATGAGGATCGCAGACAACGACCCTGTGAAGCTAGCCAGGATGTTGGAGATACAGTCTTGGTTTGACAACCCGGAGCAATTAGCGGCGACGGTGACAGCGATGGCCAAATATCTGGAACAGAGCGAAAAGGCGGCCATACTCCCGGAGGGAGTCGCGCGGGAGTACATAGAGCTGCTCCTCTGGGCCATGGAGCAAACAGATTAACCGAATCTGATCGTGAGGCAGCGGTGGTGGGAGTATCGATCCAAGATGGAGCATCCACCCATAGATTGAAGGATCGAGCATCTACACGGTGCCATTTGTGAGGGTGCCGTGGCAGAGCGAGCCGGTGAAGTCTTCGTCGACCATACCCAACTGCAAGAGGAGAAAAGTAGTTGGCGCGTTGACGATTCCCCGCCATCCTCTCCCTCGCCGTTCACCTCGTCTGACGGGGCGGCTGTCTATCGCCGAGGAATAGGAGGGGACTGCCCCCCCAATAGTCTGAGGAGGAGCTTAGGGTTGTCAGTATTTGCAGGTTGTGAATTGTGTCTTATGATGTGTATTTTGAGAGTACTTTCACATATGGAAGTCTTTTGAATTTCAGATTTGCAGTATTTACCATATGAAGTATTTTATGAATTCTAGAGATCTATTTTTAGCACTTTAAAAAATGTAGTTTCATATAAAAGTCCAAACAATGTGATTCTCAGAGAAGAAACTGCAAGTTTCAGAGGCAGAGCATTTATACCAACACGCCCTTTTCAAATAGGGATAACATCATGTTGGAAGTTTATGCATGGTCGGAAATGGAACTACCAGCCAGTTAACATCATGTTGATCAACATTCATGCATAACACATCTTCATATGATGCAGGTCAAAAAGATATGCTATTTTCAAAATGCCCACACAATGTTGAGTGTGCGAAAAACAGAGAAAACGAGGGACGAAGTTTTGGCAGGTATTGGAGGTGGTGTGCGTAGATGACAATGGGGACCCACATGTCAGTCATGGCAGAGGCAAAAATTTGGGGATATTTTCCCTGCATCAGGTGGAATCAAACCCGGGTGGAGCAGCGGTTGGGGAGTGGAACTTGGCCACTAGGCTACTTTGGTACTTTCGTCAGAAACTAGGCACAACTTCTATCACTACTGTAGCACGTCTTCCCTACCTTCGGTGCATTCTTGTCAGTGGCCTAGACATTATCCTCCGCCTTTGTGCACTCGCCATGGCGCCACTGTCTGCCGTTGTGAACATGCTCAACAAATGAGAGGAATCTGGAGAGGACTATACGTGGAGAGGTGGACAGTCGGGACCCACCAGGTCCATGGCCGTATGCAAGCAAGTGCCTCATTGAAAAAAATACTTCCTCCTAATGCTATACTGATGTTGGGGCCCACGGGTTTGTCAACGTAGTTACTAAAGGAGATAAATTTACAACGAAGGTAGTCATCGGGGAGCTGGTAGGTATCATTTATTATTAGTGGGCCAACAAGTATCAGCTGGGTTGTGGGCTCCCCAGTCTAGGCTTTCTTTTTTAACATGCGCAGCCCACGACATGACGGTTTGTACATTTTTTAGGGCCATCATGTATCGACCGGCCTATAGGCCTCCCATCCTTGGTTTTATTTTTTCTTAAACATCCGCAACCCAACTTATGTATTTTTTTGAAGAAAACACAAAGGTCTGTTCTATTTTTCTATATAAGAATATGAACACCGGGTCCAACTTATGTTTCCCTTCTAACTATATTATATATATATTATTTTATATGTTATTATATATTATTTTTATTATCATCATATATTTAACATACACTTACATATATAATAAAAAACTATCCCACGTCTTATTAACTTATAAAAATAATTTTTTAACAATAAAATCCTTGGTTTTTTTTACTTTAAGGCAATGAAAATCCTGGTGATTGTGTACAGAAGCTTGGTAAGATTTAAGGACCAATGTCATAATAAAGCACTTATTATTTAAACATATTTATAACAAAATGCGCAGCCCCTGTTTATTTTTTGATAACATTGCTACACCCAACCCAACATTATAATTAGAACCAGCCCAGCAAAATCGTGTATTTTGAGAAAGTGCAAATGGGCTGTAATTTTTTAGGAAAAATAAATGGGCCGCATGGACGCTACATTATTTGTTCACCCAGCCCGGCAAATTCGTGTATTTTGAGAAAGTGCAAATGGACTGTTATTTTTTAGAAAATAAATAAATGGGCCGCATGGACGCTACATTATTTGTCCACCCAGCCCAGCAAATGGATTGTAAATTCTAAAAAAATGGGTTGAATATGTAGCACATTTTTGGAGGCTGAAATGTGGGCCAATAGGTCGAAGCCAACGCAAGGCGTTGTCATCTTAGTCAACAAATGATTCTGACATCGATAGCTGTTGGATTTACATCAAACGGCCGGTATCCATCTTCAATCTCTCGTATTCTTCCTCCAGCGCCGCCAGGGCCACCTGCTCCCGCCTCCGGCTACTAACAGCCCTGCTTACCACGCTTCACTGTGAAGCGCTACCCCACCACTGGCCAGGCCATCCCTCCACCCCTCCACACCTCCAGTTATTCTCTACCGACTAGAGAACCACGCCGCACCAGAACCAGTTAACCCTCATACATCTCTCCGTCTACGAATCCACTGCCGCATCTTCCCATCTCTGGCTCATTGCCATCCGGGGTCTCGCCGTCGTCCACCGCCATGGTGTGCTCGGCGCGGCATGGTCAACGTGGTCAACAAATGAGAGTCATCGGAAGAGGACTGTACGTGGAGAGGTTGATAGTGGGGATGCACCAGGTCCATGGACGGACACATGCAACTGCCTCCTTATTACGTGAAAATAAAATTATTCCTCCCCCTGAAAGCTGGGACCCATCATGTATATTTTCGCACGGAAGGAAGTGCCCCCTTATTCCTGCCCCTGACACCCGGGACCCACCAACATCTTTGCACACAAGGAAGTACCTTCTTATTACGGGCAAAAAAAATGATTCCCCCCCCTGACAGCTCAGACCCGCTAGCTATATATTCGCATGCAAGGAAGTGCCTCCCCGTCCTCCATGACAGTTGGGACCCACCCGGTCGAAGCATATGTAGCGTTATCTATCTGGTCGCGAACGTGTATGTACATATTGGTCGATCGGTCTCTCTGTAGCGATGAACCGTGGCCGAGTAAGGAGCGGCACGTGTGGTAGTAGAACCACCGATGTACCATGTCACAAAGTCTCGTCTATATCGTGTACATGTACGTACAACCACGCTGCAAGAAAGTAAATACGGCTACATACGTACATACGGGCAGGGTCTCGAACGCGTACAGTGATGGCGTCATGTTCATCGACAACCAACGGACTGGGTCGGAATCGAGGAAACAACATCGTGTTCATCGGGAGGTAACCGACTGGGTCGGAATACGTCAGGTTCATCGGGAGCCAACCGGCTTGGACGGAACAGCCGAAACGAGGTCTGGTGTACCGCAGAACGGAGGAAACGGCCTTCTGTTCGACCGCGTACGGTCGAAATGGGGTCCTGTTTGTTGGAAATATGCCCTAGAGGCAATAATAAAGTGGTTATTATTATATTTCCTTGTTCATGATAATTGTTTATTATCCATGCTATAATTGTATTGATTGGAAACTCAAATACATGTGTGGATACATAGACAACAACACATCCCTAGTGAGCATCTACCGGACTAGCTCGTTCATTAAAGATGGCTATGGTTTCCTAGTCATAGACATGATTTGTCATTTGATAAAGGTATCACATCATTAGGAGAATGATGTGATGGACAAGACCCAAACTATAAACGTAGCATATGATCGTATCAAGTTTATTGCTATCGTTTTCTGCATGTCAAGTATCTGTTCCTATGACCATGAGATCATGCAACTCACTGACATCGGAGGAGTACCTTGTGTGTATCAAATGTCACAACGTAACTTGGTGACTATAAAGATGTTCTACAGGTATCTCCGAGGGTGTCTGTTGAGTTGGCATGGATCAAGACTGGGATTTGTTACTCCGTATGACGGAGAGGTATCTCGGGGCCTCTCGGTAATATAACATCACAAGAAGCTTGCAAGCATGTGACTAATGAGTTTGGTCATGGGATCTTGTATTATGGAATGAGTAAAGAGACTTGCCGGTAACGAGATTGAACTCGGTATGGAGATACCGACGATCGAATCTTGGGCAAGTAACATATCGCCGGACAAAGGGAATTGTATACGGGATTAACTGAATCCTTGACATCGTGGTTCAACCGATAAAGATCTTCATGGAATATGTAGGAATATATATGGGCATCGAGGTCCTGCTATTGGTTATTGACTGGAGAGGAGTCTCGGTCATGTCTACATGATTCTCGAACCCGTAGGGTCGCACGCTTAACGTTCGGTAGTGCTAGGGTAGTATTGAGATATTAATGGTGGAAAGTATGAAGGTTGTTCGGAGTCCTGGATGGGATCCGGGACATCATGAGGAGCTCTGGAATAGTCTAGAGGTAAAGATTCATATATGGAAAGTTGTTATCGGGGTTCCGGAAAAAGTTCAAGTTTTTTCGGTATTGTACCAAGAAGGTTCTAGAAGTTTCCGGAGTGGGGCCCGCCTGCATGGGGGACCCACATGAACGTGGGTAGTGGGGAAAGTCCCCACAACCCTGGCCTAGGCGCACCAAGATCCTCCCTTAAAAGGAATAGTATCATATCCCAAGGGGATAAGATGAGGATCCCTGAAAAGGGGGATAGCGATCGGTGGGGAAGGAAAGGTGGGATTTCCTTCCTCGCCCTTTGGCCAATGACCCTAGAGCCTTGGAGGGCAAGCCACCATCCCCCTCCACACCTATATAAAGGTGGGGAGGCATTGGGGGCAGCCACACCTTGGACCCTTGCCCGTTACCTCTCCCAACTCCTCCCACGTTTCACCGGTACGCGCTTGGCGAAGCCCTGCCGGAATTCCGCTGCCACCACCACCACCATACCATCGTGTTGGTCCCGATCTCATCTACCCCCTCTCTCTCACTTGCTGGATCAAGAAGGAGAGGACGCCGCCAAGCCGCACGTGTGCTAAACTCGGATGTGCCGTCCGTTCGGCACTTGATCGGGAGTTCGTGGACGGATCGTGATTGGATCGCGAAGACGTTCGACTACATCAACCGTGTTTCTTAACGCTTCTGCTTAGAGATCTACAAGGGTATGTAAAGCCAATCTCTCATCTTGTAGATGTGCATCTCCTAGATCGATCTTGGTGAGCGTAGGAAATTTTTTGTTTCCCATGCAACGTTCCCCAACAGTGGCATCATGAGCTAGGTCTATGCGTAGATGACATCACGAGTAGAACACAAAGGAGCTTGTGGGCATTGATGTTCAGATTGCTTCCTTCCTTGGTCTTATCTTGATCCAGCGGTATTGTGGGATGAAGCAGCCCAGACCAACTTTACATGTCCACGTACATGAGACTGGTTCCATTGACTGACATGCAACTTGTTGCATAAAGATGGCTAGTGGGTGTATGTCTTTCACACCTTAATTGAATCGGATTCGACAAAGGCAGTCCTTGTAGAAGGTTAAATAGCAACTTGAATATCACCATTGTGGCTTTGCGTAGGTAAGAATGGTTCTTACTAGTCACCCATAGCAGCCACGTAAAACATGCAACAACAAAGTAGAGGACGTCTAACTTGTTTTTGCAGGGTATGTTGTGATATGATATGGCCAAAGACATGATGAGATATATTTGATGTATGAGATGATCATGTTTTGTATAGATTATCACGACTTGCATGTCGATGAATACGGCAACCGGCAGGAGCCATAGGGTTGTCTTTAATTATTGTATGACCTGCATGTCAATCATTAAGCGCTATGTAATGCTTTACTTTATCGCTAAGCAGTAGCAATAGTAGTAGAAGCATGGTTGGCGTGACAACCCCGATGGCGACACGATGATGGAGATCATGGTGTCATGTCAGTGACGATGCAGATCATGCTGGAGCTTTGAAAATGGAGATCGAAAGCACAAGATGATGGCCATATCATGTCACTTATGATTTGCATGTGATGTTAATCATTTTATGCATCTTATTTTGCTTAGGACGAGGTAGCATTATAAGGTGATCCCTCACTAAAATTTCAAGATAAAATTTGTTCTCCCCAAGTGTGCACCGTTGTGAAAGTTCGTCGTTTCGAAGCACCACTGATGATCAGATGTGATAGACTCTACGTTCACATACAACGGGTGCAAGCCAGTTTTGCACATGCAAAACACTTGGGTTAAACTTGATGAGCCTAGAATGTACAGACATGGCCTCAGAACACAAGAGACCGAAAGGTCGAACATGAGTCATATTGTAGATATGATCAACATGGAGATGTTCACCATTGAAACCACCTCATCTCACGTGATGATCAGACTTGGGTTGGTGGATTTGGATCATGTTACACTCGGACGACTGGAGGGATGTCGATTTGAGTGGGAGTTCTTAGGTAATATGATTAATTGAACTCATTATCTTGAACAATAGTCTAAGTTGTCTTTGCAAATTATGTTGTAGGTCAATGGCTCGCGCAGTAGCTCCCCTGAATTTCAATGTGTTCCTAGAGAACGCTAAGCTGAAAGATGATGGAAGAAACTTTGTGGACTGGGCCCGTAATCTGAGGATTATCCTCACGACTGCCGAAAAGTCTTATGTCCTTGATGCACCGCTTGGTGCGCCGCCCCCTCCAGCGACTGTGGACGTTGTGAGCGACTGGCAGCGTGTTGATGACTACTCAATAATTCAGTGTGCCATGTTGTATGGCTTAGAACCGGGACTTCAAAGGCTTTTTGAACGTCATGGAGCATATGAGATGTTCCAGGAGTTGAAGTTTATTTTTGAGAAGAATGCCCGGATTGAGAGGTATGAGACCTCCGATAAGTTCTATGCCTGCAAAATGGAGGAGAACAACTCCGCCAGTGAGCACATACTCAGAATGTCTGGGTATTACAACCGTCTGGCTGAGTTGGGAGTTGAGCTCCCGCCTGAGGCGGTCACTGACAGAGTTCTTCAATCGCTACCACCTAGCTACAAGAGCTTTGTGTTGAACTATAACATGCAAGGGATGAACAAGTTAGTCTCCGAGCTATTCGCGATGCTGAAAGTCGCTGAGTCAGACATCCAGAAGGAGCATCAAGTGTTGATGGTCAATAAAACCACTAGTTTCAAAAATAGCAAGGGAAAGAAGGGAAACTTCAAGAAGAGTGGCAAAGCAGTTGCTCCTCCTGTGAAGAAACCCAAGGCTGGACCCAAGCCTGAAAATGAGTGCTTCTATTGCAAGGGAGCTGGCCACTGGAAGCGGAATTGCCCCAAATATCTGGCCGACAAGAAGGGGGCCAACGTCAACAAAGGTATATATGATATACATATTATTGATGTGTACCTTACTAGCTCTCATTGTAGTGCCTGGGTATTTGATACCAGTGCGGTTGCTCACATTTGCAACTCTAAACAGGAAGTACGGAATGGACGAAGGCTGGCGAAGGACGAAGTGACAATGCACGTGGGAAATGGTTCCAAGGTTGATGTGATCTCCATTGGCATGCTCACTCTTCGATTACCATCAGGATTAGTGATAAACCTGAATAATTGATATTTAGTGCCTGCGTTGAGCATGAACATTATATGTGGATCTTGTTTAATGCGAGACGGTTACTCATTTAAATCAGAGAATAATGGTTGTTCCATTTATATGGGTAATATCTTTTATGGTCATGCACCCATTGTGAGGGGTTTATTCTTATTGAATCTCGATAGTGATGATACACATGTTCATAACATTGATGCCAAAAGATGTAGAGTTGATAATGATAATGCCACTTTCTTGTGGCACTGCCGCTTAGGTCATATTGGTGTAAAGCGCATGAAGAAACTCCATGGTTATGGACTTTTGGAGTCTCTTCATTTTGAATCACTTGACACATGCGAACCATACCTCATGGGCAAGATGACTAAAACCCCGTTTTCTGGAACAATGGAACGGGCAAGTGACTTATTGGAAATCATACATACTGATGTGTGCAGTCTGATGAGCGTTGAGCGCGCGGTGGATATCGTTACTTTCTCACCTTCACCGATGATTTGAGTAGATATGGGTATATTTACTTAATGAAGCATAAGTCTGAAACATTTGAAAAGTTCAAGCAATTTCAGAGTGAAGTTGAGAATCATCATAAAAAGAAGATTAAATTCCTTCGATCCAATCGAGGGGGAGAATATTTGAGTTATGAGTTTGGCAATCACTTAAGACAATGTGGAATTGTTTCACAACTAACGCCACTTGGAACACTACAGCGTAATGGTGTGTCCAAATGTCGTAATCGTACCTTATTAGATATGGTGTGTTCTATGATGTCTCTTGCCGATCTGCCACTATCATTTTGGGGTTATGCATTAGAGACAGCTGCATTCACTTTAAATAGGGCACCATCTAAGTCCATAGACACGACACTGTATGAACTATGGTTTGGCAAGAAACCTAAGTTGTCATTTCTTAAGGTTTGGGGCTGCGATGCTTATGTCAAAATGCTTCAGCCAGAAAATCTCGAACCCAAAGTGGACAAATGCGTCTTCATAGGATACCCAAAAGAGACGGTTGGGTATACCTTCGATCTCAGATCCGAAGGCAAAGTGTTTGTCGTTAAGAACGGGTCCTTTCACGAGAAAGAGTTTCTCTCGAAAGAATTGAGTGGGAGGAATATAGAACTTGATGAGGTTGTGATACGTCTCCAACGTATCTGTAATTTTTGCTTGTTCCATGCTGTTATATTATCATTCTTGGATGTTTTACAATCATTTTATAGCAACTTTATATCATTTTTTGGGACTAACCTATTGACGTAGTGCCCAGTGCCAGTTGTTGTTTTTTGCTTGTTTTTTACTTCGCAGAATATCAGTACCAAATGGAGTCCAAATACAGTGAAACTTTTTGGAGAATTTTTATGGACCAGAAGACACCAAGTGGGCCAAAGATGTACCAGAGGGGAGGCCCGAGGTGGGCACAACCCACCAGGGCGCGCCTGGGGGCCCAGGGGGGTTGTGCCCCCCTCGGTGACCTCCCGCACCGCCTCTTCGCCATATAAATTGCCAAATAATCCAGAAACCATAGGGGAGTCGACGAAACACAATTCCAGCCGCCGCAAGTTCCAGAACCACGAGATCCAATCTAGACACCATCACGGAGGGGTTCATCATCCTCATCGGTGCCTTCCGATGATGTGTGAGTAGTTCATCATAGACCTATGGGTCCGTAGGCAGTAGCTAGATGGCTTCCTCTCTCTCTCTTTTGATTCTCAATACAATGGTCTCTTGGAGATCTATTTGATGTAACTCTTTTTGCGGTGTGTTTATTGGGATCCGATGAACTTTGAGTTTATGATCAAATCTATATCCATGAATATTATTTGAGTCTTCTTTTGATCTCTTATATGCATGATTATTTATAGCCTCATATTTCTTCTTTGAATCTTTGGTTTAGTTAGGCCAACTAGATCAATTTTTCTTGCCATGGGAAGAGGTGCTTTGTGATGGGTTCTATCGTGCGGTGTTCTTTCCCAGTGACAGAAGGGGCAGCAAGACATGCATGTATCATTGCTATTAAGGATAACAAGATGGGGGCTATTCCTACATGAATAGATCTCATCTACATCATGTCATCGTTCTTATTGCATTATTCCGTTTTTCCATGAACTTAATACACAAGATGCATGCTGGATAGCGGTCGATGTGTGGAGTAATAGTAGTATATGCAGGCAGGAGTCAGTCTACTAATCTTGGACGTGATGCCTATATATTGATCATTGCCTTGGATATCGTCATAATTATTCGATCTTCTATTAATTGCCTAACAGTAATTTGTTTACCCACCATGTGCTATTTTCTTGAGAGAAGCCACTAGTGAAATCTACGGCCCCTGGGTCTAATCTTTATCATATTTGCTTTGAGATCTATTTTTATTTGCTTTTGTTTTTAGATCTATTATCCCAAAAACCCAAAAATACATTGCTGCACTTTTTTATTACTTATTTTATTTCGTGTTTTATTGAGAGCTATTTATCCAATCTACCACAAATTTATCTATCTTTTTACCGTGGAGGGATTGACAACCCCTCTTACGCGTCGGGTTGCAAGTATTTGTTCTTTGTGTGCAGGTACCGTTTACATAGTATTGCTTGGTTCTCCTACTGGATTGATACCTTGGTTTCATAACTAAGGGAAATACCTACCGTAGCTGTGCTGGATCATCCCTTCCTCTTTGGGGAAATACCGACGTAGTTCAAGCGACATCAGATTGTTGAACTTTCACTTCAACAAGAGAGTAGCGCAACGCAGAAAGATGTTTCTGTGGTACCTACGTCAGTTGAAGAGGAAGCTAATGATAGTGATCATGAAGTTTCGGATCAAGTTACTATCGAACCTCGTAGGTCGACAAGGATACATACTACTCCTGAGTGGTACGGTAACCCTGTCTTAGAGGTCATGTTGTTGGACAACGATGAACCTACGAGCTATGGAGAAGCGATGGTGGGCCCGGATTCCCACAAATGGTTAGAGGCCATGAAATCCGAGATGGGATCCATGTATGAAAACAAAGTGTGGACATTTGAAGTATTACCTAAAGGGCGAAAGGCCATTTAGAATAAATGGATCTTCAAGACGAAGACGGACGTGGACGGTAATGTCACCGTATATAAAGCTCGACTTGTGGCAAAGGGGTTTTCACAAGTTCAAGGAGTTGACTACGATGAGACTTTCTCACCCGTAGTGATGCTAAAGTCCGTCAGAATCATGTTGGCAACAGCTGCATTTTTCGATTATGAAATCTGGCAGATGGATGTCAAAACAGCGTTCCTTAATGATTTCCTTAAGGAAGAGTTGTATATGATGCAACCGGAAGGTTTTGTCGAGCCAGAGAATGCTGACAAAGTGTGCAAGCTCCAGCGATTCCATTTATGGACTGGTGCAAGTATCTCAGAGTTGGAATCTTCACTTTGATGAGGTTATCAAAGCGTTTGGGTTTATACAAGTTTACGGAGAAGCTTGTATTTACAAGAAAGTGAGTGGGAGCTCTATAGCGATTCTAATATTATATGTGGATGACATATTGCTGATTGGAAACAATATAGAACTTTTGGAAAACATGAAGGAATATTTGAACAAGAGTTTTTCAATGAAGGACCTAGGAGAAGCTGCTTTCATATTAGGCATCAAGATCCATAGAGATAGATCGAGACACTTAATAGGACTTTCACAAAGCACATACCTTGATAAGATTTTGAAGAAGTTCAAAATGGATCAGTCCAAGAAGGGGTTCTTGCTTGTTTTGCAAGGTGTGAAGTCGAGTAAGACTCAATGCCCAGCGACTACACAGAATAGATTAAAGTTGAGTGTCATTCCCTATGCTTTTGCCATAGGCTCTATCATGTATGCGATGCTTTGCACAAGACCAGATGTCAGCCTTGCCATAAGTATGGCCGAAAGGTTTCAAAGTGATCCAGGAGTGGAACACTGGACAGCGGTCAAGAATATCCTTAAGTACCTGAAAAGGACTAAGGAAATGTTTTCTCGTTTATGGAGGTGATCAAGAGCTCGTCGTAAAGGGTTACGTCGATGCAAGCTTTGACACTGATTCGGATGACTCTAAGTCTCAAACCAGATACGTATATATTCCAAATGGGGGAGCGGTAAGCTGGTGTAGTTCCAAGCAAAGCGTGGTAGCTGATTCTACATGTGAAGCAGAGTACGTAGCCTCGGAGGCAGCGAAGGAAGGTGTCTGGATGAAGCAGTTCATGACAGATCTTGGAGTTGTGCCCAGTCCACTGGACCCAATGACTCTGTTCTATGAGAACACTGTGCCATTGTTCTAGCCAAGGAACCAAGGTTTCACAAGAGGACCAGACACATAAAGCGATGCTTCAATTCCATCCGCGATGCGATCAAGGAGGAGGACATAAACATTTGCAAAGTACATACGGATCTGAATGTTGCAGATCCGTTGACTAAACCTCTTCCACGGGCAAAACAAGATCAACACCAGAACTCTATGGGTGTTAGATTCATTACCATGTAATACTAGATTATTGACTCTAGTGCATGTGGGAGACTGTTGGAAATATGCCCTAGAGGCAATAATAAAGTGGTTATTATTATATTTCCTTGTTCATGATAATTGTTTATTATCCATGCTATAATTGTAATGATTGGAAACTCAAATACATGTGTGGATACATAGACAACAACATGTCCCTAGTGAGCCTCTACCGGACTAGCTCGTTGATCAAAGATGGCTATGGTTTCCAAGTCATAGACATGAGTTGTCATTTGATAATGGGATCACATCATTAGGAGAATGATGTGATGGACAAGACCCAAACTATAAACGTATCATATAATCGTATCAAGTTTATTGCTATCGTTTTCTGCATGTCAAGTATCTGTTCCTATGACCATGAGATCATGCAACTCACTGACACCGGAGGAGTACCTTGTGTGTATCGATCATTGCAACGTAACTGGTTGACTATAAAGATGTTCTACAGGTATCTCCGAGGGTGTCTATTGAGTTGGCATGGATCAAGACTACGATTTGTTACTCCGTATGACGGAGAGGTATCTCGGGGCCCTCTCGGTAATACAACATCACAAGAAGCTTGCAAGCATGTGACTAATGAGTTTGGTCACGGGATCTTGTATTACGGAACGAGTAAATAGACTTGCCGGTAATGAGATTGAACTAGGTATGGAGATACCGATGATCGATTCTCGGGCAAGTAACATATCACCGGACAAAGGGAATTGTATACGGGATTAACAAAATCCTTGACATCATGGTTCAACTGATAAAGATCTTCGTGGAATATGTAGGAATCAATATGGGCATCCAGGTCCCGCTATTGTTTATTGACCGGAGAGGAGTCTCGGTCATGTCTACATGATTCTCGAACCCGTAGGGTCGCACGCTTAACGTTTGGTAGCGCTAAGGTAGTATTGAGATATTAATAGTGGAAAGTACGAAGGTTGTTCGGAGTCCCGGATGGGATCCAGTACATCACGAGCAACTCCGGAATAGTACGGTGGTAAAGATTCATATATGGAAAGTTGTTATCGGGTTTCCAAAAAACGTTCGAGTTTTTTTGGTATTGTACCGGGAAGGTTCTAGAAGCTTCCGAAGTGGGGCCCACTTGCATGGGTGACCCACATGAACATGGGTAGTGGGGAAAGTCCCCACAACCCTGGTCTAGGCGCACCAAGATCCTCCCTTAAAAGGAATAGTATCATATCCCAAGGGGATAAGATCAGGATCCCTAAAAAGGAAGGGTCTGGCGTACCGCAAAACGGAGGAAACAGACTTCTGTTCGAGTGCCTACAGTCGAAACGGGGTCCTGTTGATCAGTAGGGGTGTGGCGTACCGCAAAACGGAGGAAACGGACTTTTGTTGGAGTGCCTACGGTCGAAATGGAGTCCTGTTGATCGGGAGGGGTGTGGCATACCGCAAAACAGAGGAAACAGACTTCTGTTGGAGCGCCTACGGTCGAAATGGTGTCCTGTTCATCGGGAGGGGTGTGGCGTACCGCAAAAATAGGACTCCATGGGGGTACTGTTCATCCACCGTCTACTGCCTCGCTCCAGGCTCCACGGGCTACTGTTCATCCACCGTCGATTTCCTCCAGCCGCCACCTGCTACTGTTCATCCACCGTGTCTTCCTCCTGCCTCCACCAGCTACTGTTCATCCACGAGCTATTATTCATCCACCTCCACCGGCTACTGTTCAACCAGCCCTCCACGGGGTCTTGTTCATCCACCCCCAACCAGCTCGATCGGGTGTGTGGTGGCCTCGTCGAGGTCCTGTTAATCCAGCGGCAACGGCCTACTACCACAGGGTCCTGTTCATCCAACCCACACCGGGAACTATTCATCCAACCCCCAACAACGGTCACTGTTCATCAAGAGGCAGGTTCGATCGGCTTCAGTTAGCAGCAGTAGCGAAGGAATCGCTCGGGTTCAGTTAACAGCCAAGGGATCGATCGCTCGGGTTCAGTAACGTAGCTAGTGCAATCGCTCGGGTTCAGTTAGAGCTGAACGGCTCGCACACACGCACGCATACCTATACGATAGAAATGCGCAAACCTCCGTGCATGGCTCAGCCCGAACACCCACCTTAACCGGGAACTCCCCAAAATTTTCCTCGCCCTCGCTTCTACCATGATTTTTTCCATCATGGACAGCCCAAAGAATGTCATGCAGGTGCGTCCCCAGCCCACCCAAGACGAAAAACTCATTTTTTGTCATGAGTTTTTGTCATAGAAGTAGGAGCCCACCACATCTATGATGATACATGTTTTTGTCGCAATTATCGTCATAGAAGTGTCATAAGCATGATAGAAAAAGTTTTCGTTTGGGCCAAAATGTCACGGATGTGTATTTTTTTGTAGTGTATGATCATTATGTTGTCTCCCGATATTTGCTCACTACACCGTTGCATAAGATCTAGGCACCGTTATAGGTTTATTTTGTTGATCTCATGTCTTGACAATGTTGATCTTCGGGGAGCCTCATATGTGTGTGCTTGATGCATACTCAAGCATATCCTTTATCCAAGCACACATATAGGGGGAGCTACTATGATCAATCATTGTCGCATAGCTTCTTGCTTAATTGTATCTTTTTGATGCCATGTCCTAACCATGTTGTCATCAATGCACCCAAAAGGGGGAGATTGAAAGTGCATGTGTCACTTAAATTATATTTTGGTGTGATGACAACATGGTTAGTGGAACAAATATCGGGTGCTAAAGTTTATCTCAGGATATTGGTTCCAAGTTGTTCTTGCTAGAGGTGTGCGACCCCCAAAAAGATCAAAGGCGTGGTCTACCGGCGATTGGAAGGTTTTCTTTTTGGTTCGATTCGAGTCGTAGGAAAGACCACATTATTAAGAGGGGTCCGTGTGGATCTATGTTGTGTGGGAATGCCATTGCCAAAACTTAAACACTAGCCTACCCACTCCTACCACTTATATCCGTAGTGTGCTTGCGTGTGGTACTCAAAAAGTTTGCAACCGAAAGTTTCTGGGTACCCCGTGCGCACGGGGTCTTTTGACCCCTGTGCACACGGGGTGGTGCTTTTGTTCCTGAGTACCCCGTGCGCACGGGCTCACGGGGTCCAATGGGCAAAAACAGCCACCCGGCCGAGAACACTATAAAAGCCCCCCTTCTTCCTCCTCCATCCCTAACCCTAATGTCTTGTTGAGCTCCACCATTGCTACACCTCATTTTGCTCAATACTTTCAATCCCTCCACCCAAACTTGTTGAAACTTTGGGGATTGGGAGAGTAAGACCCGATCTACACTTTGACCAAACCAAATCGTGTTCCCCGCAACATTTCTTCCCCATTGACTTGTTACTCTTGGAGCTTGGGCTCCTAGGAGGTTAGAGGTTCCTCCGGAAGCTTCCTTAGTTGTGGTGTGCTCCAGAGAAGTTTGTAAAGGTGTCGTGGTCGCCTTCAAGACCAACCCTGAGTGATTCGAGGCTCATCCATTGGGGGTGACTCAAAAGAGATTACGGTGAGCCTTCATGGTGTTCCACAAGCTTTGGCTCCGGCACCGCTCTAAACAGAGAGTAGCTCTTCCCCAAGGAAGAGTGAACTTCGGGATAAAATCCGCGTCCTCGCCTCACTTGTGGTTAATCCTTTCCCGCACTTTACTTTGCCTTGTATGCTTGTTGGCTTGCTAATTAGATTGTTGCCTAGCATATTTGGCTCTAAGCTTGCGTGTCATATAGGTTGTGTTCACCTAGTTGCATATCTAGTGAACCCTATTTTTCCGCTAAACCTTAAAACTGACAAGAAAGATTAAAATTTGTAGTCTCCTATTCACCCCCCTCTAGTCAACCGTATCGATCCTTTCAACCCCGAACAAACCCCTTAAATGATGGTTTTCCATAGTGACAAGTAACAGTAAATTTTAGCACGTAATATAAATGTTTCCTTACCAAAGGCGCTTCACTCCCCGGCAACGGCTTCAGAAAAGAGTATTGATGACCCAAAAGAATAGGGGATCAATCTTAGTCCTTTCGATAAGTAAGATTGTCGAACCCAACGAGGAGCCGAAGGAAATGACAAGCAGTTTTCAGCAAGGTATTTTCTGCAAGCACTGAAATTATCGGTAACAAATAGTTTGGTGGCAAGGTAATTCGTAACGAGTAACAAGTAACAAGTGTAACAAAGGTGCAACAAGGTGGCCCAATCCTTTTTATAACAAAGGACAAGCCTGGACGAACTCTTATATAAAGCAAAGCGCTCCCGAGGACACATGGGAATTATCATCAAGTTAGTTTTCATCATGCTCATATGATTCGCGTTCGCTACTTTGATAGTTTGATATGTGGGTGGACCGGTGCTTGGGTGTTGTCCTTACTTGGACAAGCCTCCCACTTATGATTAACCCCTCTCGCAAGCATCCGCAACTACGTAAGAAGAATTAAGACAAATCTAACCATAGCATTAAACATGTGGATCCAAATCAGCCCCTTACGAAACAACGCATAAACTAGGGTTTAAGCTTCTGTCACTCTAGCAACCCATCATCTATTTGCTACTTCCCAATGCCTTCCCCTAGGCCCAAATCATGGTGAAGTGTCAGGTAGTCGACGTACACATAGCACCACTAGAGGAAAGACAACATACATCTCATCAAAATATCGAACGAATACCAAATTCACATCTATACCTACTAATAAAGTAAGGTGCGTTTCGTCAACTTTTTCATCCGTTCACCGATGAAAAGAATTTTTTTTCTATCCGAAGTGGTACTAAATTCTTATGCGTCTGCTAGAAAAAAAAGACATCTCCATAATTTCGTACGTTGGCCGCTCGCTATGGCCCAGCGAAGCCAGCCCACTTATTTTTCTGCCCACGCAGCTGGAAATTTTTTATTTTCCGGACACGCGATAAATAGTCGGAGCTTCGCACAGCACAACCACTAATGGACTGGCCCATTTTTTCTGTGTTTTACTTTTATTTTTATTCTCCTTACCCTATCTCTTTTTTTCCTTCCAAGTTTATTTTTCTTAAAGAATTTATTTTATAAATTCAAAATTCTCTAAAAATGTTCAGAATTAAAAAAACAAATTTTGGAAAATGTTAAGAATTTCATTTTTTTTTTGCTATTTTGAAAAATATTCAGAAATTGAAAAAAGGTTTCCCATTTTTTGAAAAAAAATAATTTTTTGTAAAATTGTTCGAGATTTCAAAAAAGAAAATAGCATTTTAAAAAATGCACCAAATTCAAAAAATATTCTTGGTTTAGTGAAATTTTCACAATTCAAAATAATGTTCGCGTATAAAAGATACACATTTTCGAAAAATGTTATGAATTTTCAACACATGTTCCCATTTTAAAAAAATGTTCAGAAATTCAAATAATGTCCATGTTTTTACAAAAAATGTTGGTGTTTTCAAAAAATGTTTATGAATTTTATAATATGTTCCTGTTTCAAATTTTGTTCACATTTTTCTGAAAGTGTACATAATTTCTAAAAACCTGTTCATGATTGAAAAATGATTCATGTTTCCTACAATATTCAGAAACTTCATAACTTAAAATCTCCTCGATTGAAAGAAAAAGTAGATTGAATAATTCATGGGCCTTCTCTGGCGTATGACGACGTAACAAAAACTTAAATGCCCTCGATCAATGAATGGAAAATTAGTGGATTGATTACTTCACACGCGGCGAAACCGAGAAGCTAAATGTTCCTTTTTCACGTGCACACAGGGTTTTGTTTGCACATATAATTCTCACTAACTTTAAATACATATTATTTTTTCTCCCATTGCAACGTACGGGCATATGTGCTAGTGATTACTTATAACAAGACTTCTGCCATGTCCTCGGGAACAAAAGTAACTGCTCACAAAGCATGTTCATGTTCAAGATCACAGGGTTATTGAATATCATTAAGGATCTGAACATATAATTTTTCACCAAATAAACCAACTAGCATCAACTCCAAGGAGTAATCAACACTACTAGCAACCCACAGGTACCAATCTGAGGTTTTGAGGCAAAGATTGAATACAAGAGATGAACTAGGGTTTGAGATGAGATGGTGATGGTGAAGATGTTGATGAAGATTGGTCCTCCAACGATGAGAGGATCGCTGGTGATGACGATGGCTTCGACTCCCCCTCCCGGGGGGAAGTTTCCCCGGCAGAATCGCTCCATCGGAGTCCTAGATTGCTTCTGCTCAGGTTCCGCCTCGAGACGGTGGCGCTTCGTCCCGAAAGCCTTCTTGTTATTTTTTCTAGGTCAAAACCCCTCATATAGCAGAAGATGGGCACCGGAGGCTGGCCAGGGGGGCCCACATGCTTAGGGGGCGCGCCGTGGGGGGTAGGGCGCGCCCCCTAGGCTTGTGGCCACCTGGTGGGTCCCCTTCGGGTATTTCCTCGCCCAATATTTTTTTTATTCAAAAACAATTCTCCGTAAAGTTTCAGGACATTTGGAGTTGTGCATAATAGCTATCTCATATTTGCTCCTTTCCGGTCCAGAATTCCAGCTGTCGGCATTATCCCTCTTCATGAAATCTTGTAAAGTAAGAGAGAAAAGGCATAAGAATTGTATCCTAAAGTGTAATAACAGCCCATAATGCAACAAATATCAACATAAAAAACATGATGCAAAATGGACGTATTAGTGGTGGCGGCTCCGTATCGTAAAATGCGATGATTCTTTCTCTCTGATTTTTTTCTTGATGAATAGGTACTTATGGAGTTGGAGTTAGGGTTGCGGGAGCTGCCTGGGGCCCACAACCCTGCCAGGCGCACCCTGGGGGTGGGCGCGCCCCTTGGGCTTGTGGCGCCCAGGTGGTCCCCCTCTGGTAATTTCCTTTGCAAATATTTTTTATATATTCTGAAATGATTATTCGTAAATTTTCAGCTCAATCTGAGAACTTTTATTTCTGCACAAAAACAACACCATGGCAATTCTGCTCAAAACAGCGTCAGACCGGGTTAGTTCCATTCAAATCATGCAAATTAGAGTCCATAACAAGAGCAAAGTGTTTGGAAAAGTAGATACGTTTGGGACGTATCAGCCGTGTGTGGGTCCAGTTTCTTGTTTCGAACTTGTATAGTGTAGTAACACTTGGTTTTGCACCTTCATCTAGTACATAAATTGGTCGGTTTAGATTTTCTAATTGAACCCTATAAACCGCAAGGGAGGGAATATTGTATTCTAGAACCAATCCCAGATTGAACAAGCGGAGGCAGCAGCGGATTCAACAAGGAGTGAAATGATGGCTGCTTCCTCCCTCAAACTTAGGGAAAGGTGGGCCTCGTGATTTGATGGCTCATTAGTCATTATTACTGCGGCGCTACAACCAGGGTGAGTCTCCCCGGCACTTCTGCAAAGTAACTTTGGTGCATGACACGTGGACCCAGTTGCTGGATGACGCACATGTCGGTGGAAGGAAGTAGAATACTTTCTGACAACAAGGAGGATCATAGAATTGCGTGGTAGAGTGTCAATCCCCTTCGCTTTATGTGATGTGGCAACTCCATTTAACTGGTAGTAGTTGGCTATACTTTTAACCATGCTCAAAGAGAATGGGTGCACGCATCGACGCACGTACTCTTTGCCTCTTCCCCAACCACACGTGCGTGAATACACAGTGGAGCTCATTTCTATACGAAGATGCAGCCCACATGATAATTTGACGCATGTAGTAGTTACACACTTAATGGAGGGTCGGGAACCACGCATGAATGGTGTTGGGTTATTTATAAATTAAGTTATTTTTCTTCAATGGCACATACACAATATAAATAGGTTCATATGGAGAGAAAAAGAAAACCACTCCACTATATAGTGCTCTACACGGTTGCTTGTTGGGGTTGCTCTCTTCACACTCTCTTGCACAAAACAACGGCGGCCACATCTCTAGTCACACATCCGGGCGGATCACGTCTGCCGGGGGAAGGGGAGGATGTTTTGTTTAGACGCGGTCGCTGTCGGCGAGGGTGAAAACACACTGTCGACGCGTCCCGATCAGGGGTCCCTTCCGTTCTCTCTCACAAAGCTTTGGCGCGGTAGCCTTTGCCCCTTGCTCACTGTCGCTTGGTGGGCAGATGCCGCCTCACGCCGCCCTCCTAACTACATCCCGACATCCCTCGGGTACAACTTCCTTTGGAGCCGGCTTGCTGTAGTGCCCCAACTCCCCACATCGCTCCATGTGGATATTTCTCTAATTCTTTGCCCCGCACGTAGCTCTACTAGCTTCTATTTGTGATGAGTTTATGTCTCATCAACTAGTGCGACTATTTTTATTTGAATCACACTTCTTCAATGTCTTTGCCTACAGGGATGCTTAGCTAGATTTTAGTGAAACTCCACAAAATGATCGGATGGTCCATGGGTTCCAAACTTCTTTCCTTCGGAAGGTTCAACTTCGCGAGAGAATTAAAGCCTATTTAGGGTTTAGGGTTCAAGGCTTAGGGACTGCATCGATCATTTTTTTTCTTTAGTTGTGAAGTAAATATTGGTTATGATATGTGAATCATTCAGAAATTATCTCGTTGAGAAATTATAGTACTGTGTACTACTCCCTCCGTCCCATAATATAAGAGCATTTTTGACATTTGTGTAGTGTAAAAAATGCTCTTATATTATGGGAGGAGGGAGTACTAAAGAGTTAGGTGTCGCACGGTGTCCAAAAAATATGGTGATAGTGTGAGGTGGGCCATGTAATCACTGAGATGCCGTGTTTCGCACTCCTCTGGTGTAAGAGTGGAGAAAATTATAGTTTTATCACAGAATAGAAAAAAGAAAAAGAGTTAAGATGCTCTACAATGCGGTTCCTGGCTACGAAATCATTCTACCTCCTTTGACCGAAACGTGGGACATCCAGCATCCGGGTGCACGCGTGATATGCACCAAAGTAAAGTGGATAGTACAACTTTGACTCGCCACGTTTGTACCACCACAGTAATAATGAACAATGAGCCGTCAAATCACATAGACTCGACAGTAAGCTGGACGGACAAAGCAACCATCACTCTTCGTTGAATCCCCTTCTCCCTCATGCAGTAAAGTACTACAGTACTCTTTTGGAAACCACCAGTTGTTATGATTGGATGGCAGCACCCACTGAAAAGAAACGGTGGGCCTATCTCTTGCTCTCCAGTTCTCTAGGTATAAGTCCATCGAACAACCCCCACTCTGTGCGCCCCTCTCACGCACGTACTCTCTCTAGGCCCCTTAAAACTAATCCACTACACATTCACTCGTGTTACATCTTATCTTGTAATTCGAATGACTAAAGGTGTCCACTACACATTCATGCATGTTAGAGCATGGTTAACAGTATAGCCAACAACCGGCTATATGGAGTTGCCATGTCACATATAGTCAACCTAATAGCCAACATGTACTACGTCGGAGTAAATCTTTTACCAGAAAATAAGAAGGTACGTAGGAGTACATCTTTCTCTCGCTCTCTCTGTCAAACAGACTAGGTGAAACGGTATGCCCGGCTGAACATGCCTCCTCTGTCTGCGGATGGATGCAGGAGGAAATTTGTGGGTTGCCGTTGGAGATGCCCTTACTACACAGACAATCGATGTGACCAGATTTTCATATAAACCATAACAGATTCATGCAAACACGTCGGATTTCACCTGATCATGACGAAATTTATTACATTTCATACAAACATCAACTAAAGCGTAGCTCGTCCGACTCTGGAGGTACAATTTCAGACATACTTTTATTCTAAATGTAATCTAAATGATCGTCAGCGCCCGTTTGCCGTGTCCGGCCATGAGCTCCGAGAAATTAGGCTCCGACACTTGCCTTCGCCTTCTCCAGTTCCGCCTCAGCGCTCTCCAGCTCTTCCTGTGTAGCCTCTGCCACCGCAGCTTGAGCGACTAATCGGTCACCGATTATCAACCCGCCAAGCTTGGCTTCACACGGAGGGGAAGAGCGGTAGCTGTCGGAAACAGGGCTCCGGGGACTCAAGAAATGTTCGAACTCTGGGGTGTGCTCGCAATACTCCGCTAAGCCCGGCCTCTCATCTCACTATCTCACGGCGATGCTCCGGCATGCTCGAGTGGGGGGGGGGGGAAGAAGAACACAAACATGGCAGTTTACCTAGGTTCGGGCCACCTTGCGGGGTAAGACCCTACTCCTTTGTGTGTCGATTGCCTCATGAGGGGGGATGAGTTTGTGAGTACAAGTGGAAGCGTGAGGCCTCCGAGGGGTCTAGATTGGAGCCTCTCTAAGGTGGCGGCCTATCTATCCTTATACTAGCCCCGGTCCTCTTCCCCCAAAACACTAGGCGAGAAGGGTTGCCACAACGGCCCATTTCAAAGGGGGATAGCAGTACAACTTATCCTGACTAAAGGTGGACTTCGCCTGCTAAAGCTTCCTGCCATGACGCATCAGTGGGCTCGGTGATGACCTCTATCCTGGCGAGCCCGCCATCCTGGTCTTCTAGCACCAAAGAGGCAACCTTTGGGGATTGCTTTGGGAACTGGCATGCTGTCGTTGCCCCTTAGCACGAAACAGGGAAACATCCTTATCCGCGTCGGCTGGCGCCCTTCTGGCTCCGCTCGTCGTGGCTCGTGTCACCCACATGCAGCGCGAGGTGGGGCTTGGCGAGCCTAGACTTACCCGCCCCGTGAGGGGCCTCGGGAGACAGCTTCAGGAGGCTGCCCTACGCGAGGCCCTCAGGGAGCTCTGGACGACGCTTGCTGACGCACACCTCGCGAGGCAGGGGCCCCCGCGAGGGTCTTGCTCATGAAGCCTTGAGGATGGGCCGTGCTGGGCCCACGGTACACGCCGTGCCTTGGGCCACAGGTAGACGGGCCCGGGTACCCCGGTCCCACGGGTCTGACAGTAACCACCGGGCCCGCGGCGTGCACGACTCCGCCCATTGAGGAAGGGGGGCGAAACAGCACGGGCCCTAACCGCCTGTGGGTCAGGTGCGACGCATGGCGCAAGACAGGGCGCGGGACGCCCCCACTTCCCCACGATGCCTTGGCAACCGCCCAGGCTGACATAAAGCCTGCATGCAGCATGGGGCTATCATTGCTCCGAAGGTGAAGGGGCGCCGGCCTCCTTCGAGTGCTATATAAGGGCAAGCGGTCAGACCCCTTGGCCCATCTCCATCTTCTCGCCTCTCCATCTCCATCTGTCGTCGCCATAGCCATGGCACCTTTGAGGAGGTTCTCCGCCGCCGAGAAAGGGAAAGCAGCGTTGGAGGAAGCGGAGCAGCCGAAGCCAGTGAGGGGGCGAGGCCACCCTCGCAAGTCCACCGCCGCGTCCGAGGCGCCTCCCCGAGGACATGGGCATCCTCCATTACCAGCCTACACCGACTTGGGAAGCCACGGGAAGAACTCCGCCCGCGGGCGCGGGCGCGGGGGCCGAGGTGGCCGCGGCCGTGGAGGAAGGGATGGTGCAGCCATGCGACCACCCCAGGCGTGGAGCCACTCCGCCGACTCGGCCCGCGAGTTCATCGTGGCGATGGGCTGCCAGCCCCGGACCTGGCTCCGGCTCCCAGGCTCCTTCATGGAGGGGATGGTGTACTGTGTGCCCCTAGGCTTGTGGCTGCAGTCAGACTGCTGCTGCAACGACGCCTCCTGGGTGGCGACCGAGTTTACCTCCCCTGGCTTCATGTTCCTGAAGCAGGGGTGGAAGTTGTTCACCCTCGCCCATGGCTTGAAGGAGGGGCACGTCCTCCACTTCAAGTACGATGGGGCTGCCACGCTCTTCACGAAGACCTTCGGGGAGGCCGGCACCCACCTGGACTGCTGCATGGAGAGCGACAGCGGCAGCAGCGGCCACACCTCCAGCGATAGTAGCAGCGACATCGGCAACACCTCCTCCGGGGGAAGCAGGAGCGGCGATGACTCCAATGACCCCCCACGCCCCCGCATCAAGAAGGAGGACACCGACTAGGCACAGGTGGCGCCGGAGTCGGTGCCCTGAGGGCGACGGCCTTCGCGAGGAGGTTTCCTTTTGTTGTTTTTTCTTTTCCTGCACTGGAGAACATGGGCCCCGTGGGGCCGTGTAAGAAACCGTGGCGCTTGCGCCTTTATCTTATTGCTTTCATGGTTAGAATTTAAGTTTGATCTCAACGCCCTTCGTTAGGTTTGCCCTATTCTTCACGATTGCCTTAACGCTCTACTTCGCTAGGACCCAGCCCCGAGCAAGCCTCAGCCATCGCTGGTTTTTCAGGTCGTAATCCCTGGGACAAGGCCAGGAGGAGAGGGGCCTGGGTCCGGTAAGAGCTCTCAAGGCGCGAAGTCAGGAGGTCCCCCTTGACGCGCAAGCGGCCCTCGCGAGAGAAGAGGCTTCCGCCCCGAACGAGGTCACGAAGAGAAGGAACGCTAGCAAGGGCCCACGAGCCGCATGGGCAGTTAACTTAGCTTTTTGAGGCTTGGCGCGAGGCGGCCGCCGCTCGTGGGTTTACGCGATGTCAGGACGCGTCCCTTCGAAGTTGCTTTTCTGCCCACCTTCCATCTGTGATAGATGAATATAAGCCCCGCGGGGAATACGTGGAAGATTGATATTCTCTGTGTTTCAACCGATGCTTTTGCAATTAAGTTGTGCATCTCCTCCCCGCATTTCCTTGCGAGGCTCGCCCCTCTTTTTCTTGCTTTCCAAAGTTCTCTACGTTTTTAAGGCCCAGCCCTTGCGCAGGCCTCAGCCACCGCTGGTATGTTGGGTCGCGATGCCCGGAACAAGGCCAGGGGTGAGTGGCACCGAGAGCCAGTGAGAGCCCCCGAGGCGTGATGCTCTTGGGCCCCCCTTTCAACGTGCAAGCGACTTGCGCGAAAAAGAGCCGACATGCCTAGCCAAGGTTGCATGAAGAAGGAGTTCCAAATATGGCAGTGCACCACGTGAGGTGGTTCTCCTTAGCTTTTTGGCGAACCATAGTGCCGATCGTATCATACCCCATGGCGGGGTCGCTCGAAATGTGCCGTCCGAGGCTGGGCCTCCTGGGGCAAGGCGTTACTCACGCGACGTCTGGGCGTCTAGCTCCTGAAGCTGCATGCTGACAAGTTATGAGGCATATAGGCGACGAGCGCCTGCCAACTTACTCATGACTGTTCCATGAGGGAATAAGGCACCAAGGACCTCGTGAGGTGATGTGCACAAGGCCGTCCCGTGAGTCAGAGCTCGATCGCTTGGGTTTATCAATGCTGCAGGGATGGACCCAAGCACAGGCGCCGTGCCAATAGCCCCCGCTCATGGGACAGTCAGGGGTTGAGTTGCGGCGCGCGGCGCCCGCGGTGGCGAGGCACCAAAATTGCAGTTATACAGCCTGGGGCGTGCCCTTACTTGCCTGCTCGTGACGGTCCCATGAGAGGAAGAGACACCAGGGACGTCTGGAGGTGACGTGCACGGGAGCGGGCCTGCGAGACAGAGCTCGGTCGCTTGGGTTTATCAGCGCTGCAGGGACGGACCCGAGCACAGACGCCGTGTCCAGCCCCCAGTCATGAGACGGTTGAGAGCAAGGTCGCGAGAGTGCGACGTCTCTCATGGTGTCGAGGCACCAACCACGTAATTTAAGCCAGTGAGAAAACTTCATGAAACGACGTGGCTGCAGGGATGGACCCTGACCAACCTGAGGATGATGGAGCCCGAGGGGCGTCCTCAATTGAACAAGCCAAAAAAATCACCTGGCAATCATCCTGCTGTGGGAGCGTTGGGGTGGTCGGTGAAGCATGCCATGGGGGGTTGCCCCTCAGGGGCCGAGTGGCTCATGAGGCCTTGGAGGCTCACGAGGGGCCGAAGCCTCGCGCGACACCAAAGCGAGCCGCGCAAAGCGCTGATAGGTGGCGCCCACATTCAGCAGGCTCAAGGGCATGCGGATGTAGTTGGTGGCGACGCCCCTGCTCCGGTCGGTGCGCGATGGCCAGAAGATGTCCTGGGAGCCGGCCCTGTTGAGGCCCGCGATGTCGATGCACACGCGCAGCACACTGCCCGCGTCGGGCGCGGCAGTTGAGTCGATGGGCCACGCGGGGCGATGCTCACCGTGCATGGCCCGCGCTTCCTGTAGCTTGTGGATTTCTTAGGTGATGAACTACTGTGCCCCTGGCGCCTGGCGCCGAACTCCTTGCTTGAGGGGGTGCGCATCGAAGCACGCCTCCAATTGGTGCCCGAGCACCTCCCTTGTCAAACTGGTCAGGTCAGACGCTCTCCAAATGGAAGCCCCCGAGCTTGCCCTGAGGGAGGCACCGGGAGCGCCTCCCTATGCAGGAGGGAGGCAAGTCCCGGCAGTAGGGGCAGGGTCCTGGGTGCTGCCAGATGCCGACTTCTTCTTCGCTTCAGGACGACTCTTGGGGAGGAGTTGCTTCTTCTTTGCGGGAGGCACAACATCTCCTTTGACGTCAGAGTTTTCGGCCACAGCTACCCAGTAGGCGTGCTCGAGGGAGCAGACCGCGTCCTTCTCATCACAGGCGACAGTGATGACGCCGCTGCAGTGAGGCATCTTGAGGATGTTGTAGTCGTGGTGGGTTGCTGCAATGAACTTGGCGAGCGCAGGGTACCCCAGAATGGTGTTGTACGGGAGGCCGATGTGGGCCACATCGAAGTCGATCAGTTCGGTGTGGTACTTGTCGCGTGTGCCAAAGATGACGGGAAGGCGCACCTGTCCCAGAGGAGTGGTCGATCCATCCGTCACCCCAGAGAAGGGCTTGGTGGGCACCAGCTGGTCGTAGGGCACCTAGAGCGCTTCGAAGGTCGCAATGGAGATTACGTTGAGGCCGGCACCCCCGTCGATGAGGGTCTTGGTGTCCGAGACATTGCTGATGGTGGGAGTGCATTGCATGGGGAGTGCGCCAGCGGTGGCCGAGCACCTGAGGTGGTCCTTGGAGTCAAAGGTGATGCCGTACTATGACTACTTGAGGGTTCGCACTGCCTCGAGCCTCGGGAGGGCTGCGTTCACCTCACGAGAGAACTGCTTGAAGAGGCGGTTGGACACGGGAGCCTGAGCTCCGCCGAGGGTGCAGGCTATCGCACGAGGCTCCTGGTAGCCCCCCAGCCCCCTAGTCTTGCTGGTTGTTGTCGTTCCTCCTGGGGGGCGGCGGCGGCGGCGGAAGGCCAGCGTTATCCTGAGTGCGTGCCTCACGAGGCTAATCGCACCAGGCGTCGTTGCGAGGCTGGTCGTGCCAGCCTTGGCGGGGGTTGCCGTTACGGTTGTCCCACCGGCCGCCACTATGTCTGCCTCCTCGGGTGAAGCCACGGTCGTTGCGGTCGGGGCGACGGCCCAAGCACTCGTCGCGGAGGGCCTTGAGCTCCTGACAGTCATCGGTGCTATGGGTGCGCACATTATGGTAGACGCAGAACAGGCGGCTGCTCCCTTCGGGCTCACCGCATTTGCCGCCGTACTTCTGCTCGGGCTCTGGTGCCAGCACGGCAGAGCCCTTGTGCTTGACCTCCTTGCCCTTGGCCTTGCCGTCATTGGGCACAGTATTGGGGTCATTGTGGAGGAAGAGGCAGCCTTCTTCGACCTTGGCGCACTTGTCAGTGAGGTTGAACATTTCCAGTGTCGTACTCAGGTTGTCGTTGATGCCAAGATTTTCGCACATGTGGACATCCTTGACGCCGTTGGTGAACGCCATGATGATGGCTTCATCCAAGGCACACGGGATCTTGTGGTGCACTTGGCTGAAGCGCTGAATGTACTTGCGGAGGGTCTCGTCAGGGGCCTGCTTCACGCGCCGCAGGTTGTTCATGGTGAGGGCGCGGTCATGGGTGCCCTTGAAGTTGGCGACGAACACCTCGCAGAGCTCGCCCTACGAAGAGATGGATTCCTCGGGTAGGTTCATGAACCAGGAGCGCGTGCCATCCTTGAGGGCCATGGGGAACCAGTTCGCCATGACCTTGTCGTCTCCATTCGCCGCCTCAATGCTCAACGCGTAGAGCTGGGGGAACTCTGTGGGGCCAGGGATGCCATCGTAGCGCGGGGGCAGGTCTGGCTTGAACTTGGTCGGCCAAACCACCAGACGTAGCTGCCGAGTGAAGGCCCGACAGCCAGTGGTGCTCATAGGCGCGCCACGAGTGTGGGCAGTGCGGTTCTGGCGGCCTGCCGCCACGACTTCCTGGACTGCTAGGCCGCGGCCAACGCTGCCACTGACCCTGCCGCCCGCGAGCAGCAGGATTCATCCGTGCACCCATCCTTGCGGGCGGACGGCCACACCGCTACACCTTCACTCACCCCAGCTACGACCTCATCCTCCCACGCCCGCCGCGGGCCGGTGAACGCGCAGGCCGTGCTGCTCATGGCGCATGAGCTGCTGCGCTACCGCCCGGCCGACGAAGCCTACGATGCCTGGCTTGGCCGCATCACCGAGCTCGTCAATGCCGCGGGCGAGGCCCCAGTGCCCTCCCACTAGCTCCGTCCTCCACCATCTCGCGCTGCGGACGTGGGGCAGGGCGCGCCTCCGCCTCCTCCTCTGCACGGTGACAACACCGAACCCCGGCATGACGCGCGGTCGTGCAACCCGTCACGCGGAGCACTTGCGCCAGCCTGAGATGAGGTCAGCTGCCAGATCATCCACCGCGTGTCACCGGATGCGCGCATGCTCCTCGAGCAGCGGCGGCAGTGGTTGCAAAAGCATTGGTTGAACCGCAGAGAATATCAATCTTTCACGTACCCCCCCACGGGACTTATATTCATCTATCACAGATGGAAGGTGAGCGGAAAAGCAACTTCGGAGGGACACGTCCTGACTTCGCGTAAACCCACGAGCGGCGGCCGCCTCGCATCAAGCCTAAAAAAGCTAAGTTAACTGCCCCACGCGGCTCGGGGGCCCTTGGTAACATTCCTTATCTTCGTGACCTCGTTCGGGGCAGAAACCTCTTCTCTCGTGAGGGCCGCTTGCGCGTCAAGGGGGACCTCCTGAGCATCGCACCTCGGGAGCTCTCACGAGGGCCCCTACCTGGCACGCCAAATGTCATAAACAGGGCTCCGGGGACCCAAGAAAGGTTCGAACTCTGGGGTGTGCTCGCAGTACTCTGCTAAGCCTGGCATCTCAACTCACTATCTCACGGCGATGCTCCAAAGTGCTCAAGCGGGGTGGAAGAAGAACACAGACATGGCAGTTTACCCAGGTTCGGGCAACCTTGCAGTGTAAGACCCTACTCCGGCTTTGTGTGTCGATTGCCTCGCGAGGAAGGATGAGTATGTGAGTACAAGAAGAAGCGTGAGGCCTCCGGGGGGTCTGGATCGGATCCTCTCTAAGGTGGCGGCCTAGCTATCCTTATACTAGCCCCCGTCCTCTTCCCCCACAACACTAGGCGGGAACGGTTGCCACAACGGCCCATTTCGAAGGGGGACAACAGTACAACTTATCCTGACTAAAGGTGGTCTTCGCCTGCTAAAGCTTCCTGCCATGACGCATCGGTGGGCTCGGTGATGACCTCTGTGCTGGCAAGCCCGCCGTCCTAGTCTTCTAACAGCAAAGAGGCAACCTTTGGGGATTGCTTCAGGAACCGGCATGCTGTCGTTGCCCCCTTAGCATGAAAGAGGGAAACATCCTTATCCGTGTCGGCTGGCGCCCTTCTGGCTTCGCTCGTCGTGGCTCGTGTCACCCACATGCAGCACAAGGCGGGGCTTGGCGAGCCTAGACTTATCCGCCCCGCGAGGGACCTCAGGAGGCAGCTTCAGGAGGCTGCCCTGCGCGAGGCCCTCGGGAGCTCTGGATGATGCTTGCTGACACACACCTCGCGAGCCGGGGGCCCTCGCGAGGGTCTTGCTCGTGAAGCCTTGAGGATGGGCCGTGTTGGGCCCATGGTACGCGTCGTGCCTTGGGCCACAGGCAGACGGGCCCGGGTACCCCCAGTCCCACGGGCTAGACAGTAGCATTCCTGGGATCCGAGCGGCGGCGACCTACCATGTGTTAAAAATATTAGCAAATTACTACGAGATTTAATCCGAATAAATAGTAAATAAATCATGAGGATAATAACAGGGAATGAACTAATCATGCAGACTAGCAAAGTAGATGAATAGATTGAATCTAAGGCACAAACTAGAAATAAGAATTGTAGTATGATCTCAAACAAGGAGGACAAAATCACATATGGTGCAGCGGGAGCAGGACCGCCAGCGTTGATATTGTTACCCATGTCGTTGATGAAGAGGTTGCTGGGGTCAGGGAATAAGTTGTCGTTGTCTAAGTCATCGCTGCCAGCAGTCGCGTGAGTGCGCTCCGCAAAAACCTGATCGCCCCTCTCCCGTACAGGATCGTGAGAGGCGGTTTTCGGAGGCCTGCTATCCCTTCTCGCGGTGCACACCGGAAGGATGGATGGAGAATACTTGCGTGGCGGCGCAATGTTCTCGAACGGTGTGAAACCATATGTTGTGGCGGCGGGTAGGGTAGACATCTACCTGTCTATATAGTGTGGGTCGGGTAGGTAGTGGGAGTAAACCCCACGTCCAAATCAGTAACAACCCCACGATCCAAAAGAATCAGAAACGGGTGAGTAATTAATGTATCCGTTAATTAGTAATTAATAATGACTCGTTAATTTTCCCGACTAGCAAAAATTTAGACAACATGCATAGCTTTGTCCTCGACTCGGCCACGTGTCGGGCCGAGGTGAGGCAAGCGAGGAGGAGCGCCGTGTAGGTCTCCTCCTCTCATGCTCTTACAAGCGCTAGAAGAGCTCATCTTATAAAGTGGTGCAACTTACTCTCACCTAGCAGTATGGGACTAAACACCAGTCTCACTCACACCACACACTGCCATCATTTGAACGCGGAGCAGGTGCGTGCTCCGGAAAGCGGCGCGCTCTCTCGACCGGCGTGCCGTTTAAAAGACGGTGCCAGCGAGAGGTCACGTCCGCTCTGGCCGGGCATGAATGCGGCACTGACGCTCTGGAGCGGCACGGGCGATGGAGGGAGTTTGGGTGGGCCAAGGCGGCCAGGAGAGAGCGTGGCAGCTGTCCAGACGCCCAGAAACGAGAGATGCTACACCTACGTAAATATTGTTACGTGTAGTAATTTAGGTCTCTCTCTTCCTCGATGTGACTCTAGTGCTACCGTGATATGGGTTCCTGGGCCGTCGGACCCTCAGATCGAACGACTCCCAATACCTCTGCAACATTTGCAAAAAAGTCATGTTTCGCTCCATCTAACACACGTGTGTGTGCGCACACACACACACACACATGCACACACACTTACTCTGTGGCCTCACTATTACTCATGCAAGGGTTGGACTTCTGTCTCTCCTATGACCAGGAGGCATGGAGCATTAATTGATTGTAGTTTTCTTCACTGGTACCTTTTTTAAGCTCACTGGTACGTTAATTAAAGAGTTTCATTTTGTACACAATTTAAAATGATTGTTATGGAGAGAAAAAGAAAATCACTCCACTATATATATAGGTAAATTATCTGGGACACCTAGGTGCCCGGGCACCTTGATTGTTTTAGGTATGTACCGCCGCACAATGAATGTTTGATTTGTTTCCTAACTATTCTTTATGCAAGACTTCCATGCTTACATTTTATTTCTGTTTTTAACTATTAGGCATGCAAGACTTGCCATACACTAAATCATAGTAATTTTTTTTTCTGAACTACTATGGGTATCTAATACACGTATTTTTGTTTCCTAACTATCTAATACGGGTATCTAATACTTACTAATGAAATTATGTGCATACGCGGGTATATACCAAAAATCCATTTCTGCACCCGAGCTCATCTGCACCCGCGCTGACGAAAAAAATCAAAATAAATAATAGAAACATTCAAAAAATTCTAATTTTTTTTGTGCAGTAGATAATTTGATGTGTGAGGTCCGCTCCAATTTTCAAATCATTTGGGTATCTTAGGAGCTCTTCGCAAAAAAAGACAAATTGGGGGTCTGTAAAAATGTTTACTGTTCATGTATTGTTTTGGCCCGATTTGTCTTTTTTGCTGAGAGCTGTTCAGATGTCCAAATGACTTGAAATTTGGAGCGAGCATCACGTATCAAATTTTCTACTGCACAATTTTTTTTTGGAATGTTTTGATTTTTTTTGAATTTTTTACGAATTTTTTTCTAACCGGGTGCAGATGAGCCTGGGCACCGAAACGCCCTACTCGGTATATACCCAGTAAATTATTTCCTGAACTATTACGTTCTACTTTTTTAACTATTTAATATGAGTATCTAATACCTATTAACAAAATTATGTACATATTGGTTACATATATACCCAATAATTTATGTACATATATGGGTATCTAATACCTACTAACGATATTATGTACAAATACGGGTATCTAATACCTACTCATGTAATTATGTAGATATGCGGGTACAAATATACCCAAGAATTTATTTTTAGAACTATTACATTTTATTTTGTTTTCTGACTATCTAATACGGGTATGTAATACCTACTAACGAAATTATATGCATTCTCAGGGTGCGTATATATCCAATGAAATCATGCGTCATACGAGGGAGGAATGTCGGATTCAGGGCTCCGCAGACCCAAGAAAGGTTCGAACTCTAGGGCGTGTGCGAAGAACTCAACCTATCCGGCCAACCAACTCGTCGCCCCACGGCCTAGCTCGATGAACAAGGAAGAAGATGGACACACCGATTTACCCAGGTTCGGGCCACCTTGCGGTGTAAGACCCTACTCCTGCTTTGTGGTGGATTTGCCTCACGAGGGGCTGAGGACGAACAAGTACAAGGGATGAACAGCCTCGCGAGGTCTGCTCTGGTGAGGGAATGAGTTGAGGGGTTCGGATCGGATTCCCTTTTATGGTGGTGGCTCACCTATATTTATAGTGGCCTTGGTCCTCTTCCCCAAAACGTAGGCGGGAAGGGATTCCATAACGGCCAATTTGAAAGGGGACAAGTAGTACATCTTATCCTGACGAAACGTGGTCTTCGCTTGCAAAGCTTCTGGTCATGATGCTGCGGTGGGCTCGGCGATGACATCCGTCCTACCGAGCTGGCGACCTTGGTCTTGTTGCACTGGAATGGAAACCTTTGTCTGAGTCCTCGGGAACCCACGCTTGCGATTGCCTCCTTAGCACCAAAGAGGAAAATGTCTTCTCTGCGCCCGCTGGCACCCGCCTGGCCTTGGTCGCCACGGCTTGTGTCACTGCAACCTCATGAGGTTGGGCACCTGCATAGGAATCTCCGCTCCTCAGGAGGAAGCCTAGGGAGGCCGCTCCCTCAGGAGGTCTTGGTGTCGTCCACCTCGCGAGGCTTGGCCCCTCATGAGGGTCTTGTCTTGTTAGTCTTTGTAGATGGGCCGTACCAGGCCGTTGATAGAGCCACGCTGTGGGCCGCAGGCAGGCAAGTCTGGGTACCCTGGTTCCCAGAACGCCGACAGTAGCCCCCGGGCCCAAGGCGCGCTCGGACTTGGCTTCGAGGTGAAGCCAAAGGGGCAAGGGCAAAGCACCGTGGGCCCCACTCGCCTGCGGACCAAGCTGACGCGTGGCACTTGATGGGACGTGGGCGTCTCCACTTCTGCACGCCGCGTCGGCAACTGCCTGGCTTGACAACTGCCCGGCGCACGCACCTTAGTCATCATTGCCCCGTTGTGCGCTTACCTTCTGCTCCTCCTCCTCCTCGCGAACTTGTGCCTTCTTCACCAGATTCGGTGGCAGCTCGAACCCATCTCGCCACTATGGCTCCCCGGAAGAAGAAGGGCAAAACCCCAGCGGCCTCGGAGCCCTCGTCGGGGCCGGGACCAGCGCTGGACCGGTCCACGGTGATCAACCAGGAGGGGCTCGACAAGGTCCGACATGCCATTGCCACCGATTCCAATGAGTGGAAGGCAATGAAGGTCTGGCCTGCCTCCCGGGCCCTGGCCGACATGGAAGCCACCGAGATCCCCCTTCATCTCCATGCTCTCTTTGCCGGCCTACTGCTTCCATTCTCCTATTTCTTCAACGTCGTGCTCTCGCACTACCAGATCCACGCGTTGCATCTGGATCCCGGATCCATCATCCTCCTCTCCACTTTCGCCTTCTTGTGCGAGGCCTTCATGGGCATTGCCCTGTCCGTGGCCTTGCTCTGCCATTTCTTCTCGCTCCACCTGGTCGACAGCGGGTAGCGCTCGGGGTGTGTGTCGCTTCGGTCGGTGGCGGCGATTGCAGGCTCTGGCATCGATTTCATGCTCCGCCCAGATGTGAGGGGGTTCCGGAAGTAGTGGGTGTATGTAGATGCCACTGTGCGCAGCCCCTTGCTCCTTATCCCACCGGCGCCCGCGGAGCCGAGCTCCGGCTGGGGGCACGCGAAGCTCGTTGACCCGCGGCTCGCGCGCATCTTGTCCAGGCTGGGCAAGCTGAAGGAGGCAGGGGTGACGACGACGATGGTGGTGAGGGAGTTCGTTCGGTGGCGCATCGCTCCGCTCCAGCGCCATACTCGCCCAATGTGGGCCTTCACCGGCCCTGACGACCCCATGAGGCTCCAAGTGCCTTTGCTCCCCTCCAAGACGTTGTGCATGGTGCTCCAGCTCCTGATTGGTGAGGCACCCGCCGCGCTTCCTACTGAGGGACGTCCTTTGTACAACTGCTTGAATGGGAGGGCTTTCGCCGAGAAGATGCCCTGCTTCGATGAGTGGGGGCTACTCCCCAAGGGCCACAAGGGGCCTCGCGACAACCCCCTCTTGGTGACTCCCATGCACGGAGGCCCCGAGGTGCACGCTCCCGAGGTGAGTGTGGGGGAGCGACCACCGCCTGACGCTCCTGAGGTAGCCGCTGAGGAGCGGGCGCCCGCGGATACCGCCGCTGTCTCCACCGTGAAAGGCTATGCACCGGCCCCCAGCGAGTCCCCTCTGGGTCTCGGGGCATCCCGCAAGAGGAAGGGCTCGGGAGCCGCTGCGGCCCTACCCCGAGGGCCCTAAAAATGAGGAAGTGGATAGCCGTGGAAGAGTAAGTACCTTTCCCTCCTTGACCTTCGCATATCGCATCTTCTTCTGACTTTTTCCCCTCAGGATCTCTCCCGTTGTGGGGGCGAGCACGTCCCGAGCACGACCTCCGGAGGCCTCCGGTCCGGTCGCGACCCTAGGCCTCACGAGCCGGGCGGCTGCGCGCGAGGTGGCATCTGTACACGAGCCGAGGCCGCTCCTAGGGGGCCACAGGCTTGCACTCCGGGCGTCCTTCTTCCGGAGCAACCTCTGGGGCACGGAGGCTGTGCCGAGGGCTCCCCCGCTGGTTTTTGCTGGCGGCTGGGCGACCCGTGCGATGGTTCCATCTTCAAGCAGCAGGGCAGGCCCACACCGTGCCCAGCTGCATGCCGGTGAAGCGGTCGAAGGAGCTCCAGCCCCCAGTCCCCCACCGAAGACGGGGGAGTCATCGCGCGCCTCTCCAGCCGACCGGGGCGCGGAGGAAAGGCCCGGCCGAGCGTTGGGGCTCACACGCGGGCACAGTGCCATCCGTCATGACCTTCTCCGGGAAGCGACGAGCGCGCTGGGCCATCTTGGGACGGAGCTTTCCGTCCTCGACACGTGTCTCGAGATGGAGGGCCTTCGCCTAGCGCGTGAATGGCGCCAACTGAAAGTCGCCATCAACCTTGGCCGCTTGCAGCACGAGCGCACCCGCGTGGAGGCAGAGGAGTTCCTTGCAGTGTCACAGGAGGCTTATGACCACACCATGGAGGAGGCCCGAGCTGCGGATGGTCGTCGTGAGGCGGCCGAAGAGCGCGAGAGGGAGCTTCAGGCCTCAAACGCCACCCTTGAGCGGCAGGTTCAGGCGCTTAGAGCTGCCCTCGCGGCGCCGTCAAGCGGGACCCCCACGGACAAGATGGGACTACGGGCGCGCAAGGACGTGCTGGCGCTCGAGGCATTGGAGCATAGCTTGAGCGCGAATGACTGGAGGTGATGGAGCGCCAGGTGGCCGTCGCGGAGGATGCCCTCGCTGCCCGGGAGGTGACGGCCCGGAAGGAGGCCGACAAGAGGGTGACCGGAGTCCACAAGGCCCTCGCCGATGAGTACCGCCAGAAGTTGGAGCGCCAAGAGGCTCGATTCCGCACGCGGCACGATGAACTGAGGGGCGAGGCTGATAGCTTCAAGGGGAAGCTAGTCACGGCGGAACATCGCGAGCGAGCGGTGGTGGAAGCCCATGCCATGACTACGGCTGAGCTGTCCTTCCTTTACACGCAGGTGGAGGGCGTTACTTATCTTGTGGCGAAGGCCTCGGACGAAGTAGAGCGAGCCCGAGGACTGCAGCACACACGCTCCAAGATGTTTTAGGACCTCGAGCATAGGGCCAACCGGGCCCTGAGCAACCTTTGCGATGAGAGCGTTGTCAGCCCCCTCGTCACTGGTGATGCCGGCTATCTTGGCTTCTTCACCAGGATTGTGGAGCACCTCGAAGGTGGAGCTGCGAGGGCGCGTCAACTCGTCGAGGAGAAGAGCCACGACCTTCTCGCGCGCGCCGTCTCATGCATCTTCAGCCATCTCCTCCGATCCGATCCTGACTTCGACTTCGGGGCTATGACAGCCCCGGTGCCTGAGGTGATCAAAGGCACCCTGGCGGACTGGGTGGATGACCATGTGGAGGACTTGATGGCGCAGCTCGCCCCTGCTAACGACGATGGCCCGCCTGCGATTGAGGAGGGTGGGGCTGACGACGCCGACAGTGGTGGTGACGATGCTGACGACGCGTCTCCCTAGGCCATTCTTCCCCTATTTCTCTGCTAAGATTTTGGTTATAACCCCGTGGGGGCAAGAAAGAATTTTTTTTGGAGAGGGTTCTCCTATGATGTATGAAACAACGATATGCCTTTTAAATTATTTTTGGAGATATGCCGCCGTGAGCTGGGAGGCTCTTGACTGGAGTAGTTGGTATGACTTAGCTTTTGGTGTTCGCGACCTTGGACAAGTTCTTGTATCGCAGAGATGCGCTTCTCCTGAGACGGGCCCTCCAGAGCCCCCAGTCCGTGAAGCCCCAGGAGGGGCTTGCGAGAGCTTCTGGTCTCCCGATGTGCCCTTGCCGGGCATCGAGCTTCGCGGGAGCATGAGAGGCGCCCGACGCTGAGTGCTCCCAAGGCCAAGAGCTGAATACTCCTGAGGCCAAGAGCGGAGTGCCGGGCATGGTGCGTGCCTGCTGGCTCGCTTGAGAGCGCCGCGCGAGGAGCCAGGCGCCAAAGCTTTGGCGAGGTGTGCGCACGGGCGGACCCGTGGCAATTGCGTCCTCGGCCCCGAGGGGGCCCTGATGCTGTTGGGGCTAGCTCAGATGCGCATGCCGTACCCAGCCCCCGCTCGTGGGGCGCTCGGGAAGGGACAGCAGGCAGCAGCCGTACCTCCCAAAACACAAATAGGAGAAAAGGGAAACACCGCGAATCGAAAAAAATCCCCCCCCCCCTTTTTTTCTTTTTAGTAAATGCACAAAACTTCGAATTTCATTCAAAAACAGCGAACTGGATTACAGAAGAGAGCAAAAAGACCGCCGCGTTCGGTGTCTACACTAGTCTTCTCACCAGCGCAGAGCTCAGTGCTTCCACTGGGCGTGGGCATATTCATTGGAGGACGGTGTTGTCTGCCAGCGCGGAGCATGGAGCTTCCACTTGGGCATGGGCGGGAGCCCCTGTGAGGCTCAGGGGCAGCACTCAGGAGACACCGGGGCATGTACAGCCCCTACTCATTATTACGTGAGAGTGTCACGAGCGGAGACTTGAGGGGCACTCCTTGCTCGCTGGGCAGGGACCCCGCCCCGCATGTACCCCGGCCACCGTTGGGGCGTCCGAAAACCAGGACAGGACCAAGGGGCAAGGGGATACGCGGGCAGTAGTAGGGTGGCCGCGGGTCCTTGGCTAGGGAAGGGTTCGCCGGCACCTTCCCCGGGGAAGGCCCTGCTTCTGGGTGGCACGCGCCACCGCGGAGATGGCGCCATGCGCCTCATGGCGCGGGGGGAGCCCTGGCACCGGGCTCCCTTGCCGCGCGTAGTGCGCTTCCTCGCGTGGCCCCCTGGCGTGCCCTGCCTGCCCGAGGGGGGCCCGGCACCCGGGGGCGCACCGTCGCGGCATGATTTACCTACGATCCAAGGTTAGCGCGACACGTTCCAAAGATATGGGTTGTAACCGGTGGCCATTGCTGTCGAAGGTGCCAGCGAGGTGTCGGGTTGGCTCGCAAGGGGCCCCGGTCCCGTGTGGCCTTGGCGATCCCGACGTCCAGGCCGACGAGGGGAACGTGCACGAGCTTCTCCTTCACTCGTACAACGAGCCCATCGATGGTGGCATAGAGGCACCAGGGGCCATCGTCCTGAGGCCAGCCCCTAGTCCCTCCGCTCTGCTGCCCACCATCCTTGGTGCCTGGTCGTGCCGACCAGGGGGTGGTCCTTCGATGCGGCTCCAGGAGGGGCCGCCTACCCCGGCCGCATTCCGAGGAAACGCATCTTGGGTCGGGTAGGCGGTGTTGTGTGCTAGACCACCGCCGCGAGACCCTCTGAACTCCCTTCGGAAGGGCGAGCAGACGCAGCGGGGGCAGGCGCGAACCCCTGGCGGTGTCCGTGACGTAGGCAGGATGCAGAAAGGTGCAGCGCCCTCGCAGGCGGCATCAAGCAGCTCGGCGACCCAGCCGAGCAAGGCGTCATGGCTGCCTTCTGCTAACCTGCATCACAGCAACTCACGCGCCACGAGGAGCGTGGCTCGCGTGTTCGCCTGCTCCCGGCGAGCGCGTAGGGACGACACCATGGCGTAACCGGAAGACCGCGCGGTGGCATGATTGCGGCACCGCATGGGAGAGGGCGGGAGCGGCCCGTGCCGCCGACGGTTGGCGACACCGGCGGCCGCGCTGGCCGCAAGGAGCATGGGGTGATGAGCTCCGTGGCCGGAGGGCACCGCCTGGGCGGCGTGAGTGGCCCAATGCTCAGCGCAAGCTCAGGGAGTCTCCACCATGGGAGCGACGGAGCGGAAGCGGAGCAAAGATGGAAGGAGGACTTCGACACGCCCCTACCTGGCGTGCCAAATGTCGGATTTAGGGCTCCGTAGACCCAAGAAAGGTTTGAACTCTAGGGCGTGTGCGAAGAACTCAACCTATCCGGCCAACCAACTCGTCGCCCCACGGCCTAGCTTGATGAACAAGGAAGAAGATGGACACACCGATTTACCCAGGTTCGGGCCACCTTGCGGTGTAAGACCCTACTCCTGCTTTGTGGTGGATTTCCCTCACGAGGGGCTGAGGACGAACAAGTACAAGGGATGAACAGCCTCACGAGGTCTGCTCTGGTGAGGGAATGAGTTGAGGGGTTCGGATCGGATTCCCTTCTATGGTGGTGGCTAACCTATATTTATAGTGGCCTTGGTCCTCTTCCTCAAAACGTAGGCGGGAAGGGATTCCACAACGGCCAATTTGAAAGGGGACAAGTAGTACATCTTATCCTGACGAAAGGTGGTCTTCGCCTGCAAAGCTTCTGGTCGTGATGCTGCGGTGGGCTCGGCGATGACATCCGTCCTGCCGAGCTGGCGACCTTGGTCATGTTGCACTGGAATGGAAACCTTTGCCTGAGTCCACGGGAACCCACGCCTGCGCTTGCCTCCTTAGCACCAAAGAGGAAACTATCTTCTCTGCGCCCGCTGGCGCCCGCCTGGCCTTGGTCGTCACGGCTTGCGTCACTGCAACCTCATGAGGTTGGGCACCTGCATAGGAATCTCCGCTCCTCAGGAGGCAGCCTGGGGAGGCCGCTCTCTCAGGAGGTCTTGGTGTCGCCCGCTTCACGAGGCTTGGCCCCTCGCGAGGGTCTTGTCTTGTTAGTCTTTGTAGATGGGCCGTACTAGGCCGTTGATGGAGCCACGCCGTGGGCCGTAGGCAGGCAAGTCTGGGTACCCTGGTTCCCAGAACGCCGACAAGGAATACATGCTATATAAGGAAATAATAAATGTCGATTTACATATTAATACCATGCCTTTCTATCACGCGACATGCATGCATGGGACGGTCCACGAATTAAAGCATGCCAAATATATATAGACACACACATAAACACTATTCTGATCACGGGATCAGAATACTATTTTGATCACAACCTGAACTTCCTGAGTTACACAACCTGAACTTCTCTCTTTACGAATCCGACCTTCGGGCTATCTTCGCAACCGTGCCTCCCCGCGAGAATTATTCTGGTGTGTCGTGTTCTTTGTGATGTAAGTGTAATCAGAATACGCTTGCGAGCATCTAAGTGGTCGTTTTGATTCGGAATCTCGCTCGTTGGCAGATTTGCTCTTGGGACGTGATGAACTTGTGTCTGTTACAAGTTTAATTCATGCACTGGATGTTCTCGAACCTCTAACATGATGGGAATTGGGTTTAGGTATGAGTTTCGTGGAAATTTGTTGTTATTTCTAACGGATTTGATTTCGGGTTGTGTTCTTCGTCCGCGGTAGTGGTTTCCGCCACTTTTGTCGATTTGTCATTTTCCTGTGAAGATAGGCGGCGGATTTGCTTACATTAGTGAGATTGAAGCCTTCGTACATTGTTAATTTGGTCGGGCGGGCCCATACACTCTGAAATCGGGCGATTGGATCTCATTTCGCCCGCCGTGGTTGGTTCTTCGATCAGACAACATGGTGGTGCATCGTTTTGATGTTAGCGGGGAGTAGGATATCGTTCGAGATGGCGGCTGACAAGTTGTAGTCACCCAAATGATTAAATCTGGAAAGCAAATTCGATCGTGGGTATTTTTCCAATCATTTTACGGTCTGTTTTACAAGTTGGACTTCTATATCTTTTGTGTTAGAACTTCTGTCATTTTATGCATGTTTTTAGGTGATGCGGCAATACGATCTGTTCGGTTGCTGTTGTTATAAAAAAATTGTGTATTTTTTTTGTTTTTCATAGTACTCATGTGTGTAAATGTGGAGCTGGTCCATAGACACACACATCCTCTTTATCTTTAATCTATCTTCGGGGATAGTTTTTTGGATCATCCACGGTCTGTAGTAGAAGTTGGACTTCTTTGTTACTCATGGTTGAACTTCTGGTTTTCCACATTGCAAGGCGATGCAGCATTGTGCTCTATATTTCTTTGTTTGGTTTTTTTTGTAACTTTCATTGTTGAAATGGTTTTGATTTTGTCCCGTGAGCAACCATGGGATTGTCCCAAGTATGCACGCATACTTTTTATTTTTTTTGTAACATGTTTTCATACTTCGAACAGTGGTAGAACTTCAGTAGGTATTTAACCTGAACTTACTAGATTTTGCTCCTGTATAATTTGCTTTTTTTTGACATGTTCATCTGATGTTTGTTCAAAACCCTGAACTTCTATGTCTTTACAATTTGAACTTCTTCAATAAATTTTGATAATTTTTTTATTTAAATATTTAATCATTGAAAACCGCATTGCGCATGTCAACCTCGCGCGCACCAATGCGGTAGCGCGAGGCCGAGCCGGGGGGAGGGGGGTCGGGACCCCCCTCCCCTCCCCCTGTGTAGCCGAGACAGGAACGAGCCGGAGCAGGCAACGACGCGGCGTGCCGCGTCATCGCATGCGGAGACGAGTCTGTCACATCCGTGACCCCACTATCTATCATAGGGTTGTGGCTCTGGGGTGCGTGCGGTGGGGGTGGAAATAGAATAACCGCATTGCGCCTGTCAACCTAGCGTGCACCAATGCGGTAGCGCAAGGCCGAGCCGGGGGGCCCCGCGGCGAGCAGATGCGAGTCCGTGGGGACCCCCGGTGAGGCTGAGACAGGAACGAGCCGGAGCAGGCAACGACGCGGCGTGCCGCGTCGTCGCATGCGGAGGCGAGTCCGTCACATCCGTGACCCCACTATCTATCTTAGGGGTGTGGCTCTGGGGTGCGTGCGGTGTGGGTGGAAGCAGAATAGCTGCATTGCGCCTGTCAACCTAGCGCGCACCAATGCGTTAGCGTGAGGCCGAGCCAGGGGGCCCCGCGGCGAGCGAATGCGAGTCCGCGGGGACCCCCGGTGAGGCCGAGACAGGAACGAGCCAGAGCAGGCGATGATGCGGCGTGCCGCATCGTCGCATGCGGAGGCGAGTCCGTCACATCCGTGACCCCACTATCTATCTTAGGGGTGTGGCTCTGGGGTGCATGCGGTGGGGGTGAAAACAGAAAAACCGCATTGCGCCTGTCAACCTAGCGCGCACCAATGCGGTATCGCGAGGCCGAGCCGGGGGGCCCCGCGGCGAGCGGATGCGAGTCCGCGGGGACCCTCGGTGAGGCCGAGACAGGAACGAGCCGGAGCAGGCGATGACGCGGCGTGCCGCGTCGTCGCATGAGGAGGCGAGTCCGTTGCATGTGTACTTTGTGTGTAGGTGAATTTTGAACTTCTATATTGTTTCTAAGTTGTGTATTTTAGTTAGATATGGACTTCATATGTTTTTGCATTTGAACTTCTTCTTTTGTTTCTTAGTGTTTATTTATTCATATGCCTTACTTCACTAATTAGTGTACTTAAACTTCTGTTCTTTATTTTTTGAACTTCTTCTTTGTTTGTAAGTGCTTATTTGTGTATGTATTTTTCTTCCCTTGGTAGTGTACTTGACCTTCTGTTTGCCATCAATTTTTGGTTTTAAGGGATACCAGCAGATTTGTTATTTGATCTTATCTTTTTAAAATAGATGCATTCAAATGGTGCATTCATTTTGCAACAGATGCATTTACTTTTTTAGTTGTTGGGGGGTAAAACTGTAATTACCCCGGTGCTCCAACACCCGCTACAGAGAGGCATTAAGTGGCCATCTCGCTCGCGACCACCTATCAGAAATCCCTCCCCCTGTTGCTCGCTCTCTTCTCCCTCGTCTGTCGCTCCGCTCCCTTCCTCCAACTTCCCCCGACTTCTCCGCCGTTGTCTCTTGCGCTCATGAGTGGAGTAACCGGCGCACGCCCCGCTCCTATTTCCGTGCCACGCCCCGCTCTGCCTCCCTCAGCCCGCTCTCTTCTCGTCTGAAGCGAAGCCAGCAACTGTCTGCGCGGTTCCAAGGTGCGCCTGGCGTCGTGGGGGTGGAAGAACCGCCGCGGATTCATGCATCGGGGTCGTTTGGAGAGGTACAAATGCTGCCTCCCCCCAATGCTTGCTCTTAGGTTTCGCCAGATCTGTCGAGCTCTCTCTGTTTCTTCTGTGTGCTCTCGCATCCGCCTCCTCCCTTTTCTTCTGATGGTTGGATGGGAGATTAGGTAGGGTTCTTGTGCGTGTGGTGGGTGGATTCCTTTGCCCCGTGGTTAATTTTATCTGACGAGATGCTTTTGTGTGCTATTTCACACTTCAGACTTGTGTGGATTCCATTTCCCCTTTGGTAATTTCACCAGCGAGATGCATGTAAGAAGGGTGTGGTGTGGTGGTTGCTGCTAGATCTGATGTATCTACATCCATTAATGTTATTGATTTCGTACTCTAGATTGTGTCTGCCACATGCTAGTTAGTTTATGAGTACTGTTTTTTGCTCTGCTTGCCTAGATGTGCTACTGTTCATCTTTCATAATTGTTGATGTGTTTTAGTTGTTTCATCCTAGGGTTTGATTTAGTTGCTTTTTGTATTATTGTATGATTTTCTACTTGCTAATTAGATGTAATTGCTTCCCTGTTTTTTGTAGGTTGATCTAGGGTTTGGACTACCATTCATCAAGGAGTGGTGTTGTCATGGCTTCAAAACCTTCTTTAGGTATGTAAATGTATATGCATCTTGTATTTTAGATAGGAGTTTTCTTTTATATGTCTGCCCATATCTTCACTTGGTTGTCTTGTTGGACTGCCCATGTTTAAAAGTGTGAACTTCTAACATAGGTGATGTGTATGCATTTTACTCTTAGTTTAAGTTAGTAGAGTGTTGCTTAAATTTTTTTTGATGAATTGCCAGTGAACTATGTCACCAAGTGTGTTTGGACTTCCCAAATGTTTCATTTTTTTAGTGTATATCTTTGTATTTTTGTTATCATTTTCATGGTATTGATAAGTAGTTTGGTTGTGAAAAAGTATTTCTGCTCATTCTTCATCTTTTTTATGTAGTACTTCCTTGGGTCACATAGTTGAACTTCTGGTTTTAATTATTTTTGTTTATAATGAAATTTGGTTGAACTTCTGTTTGTGCATTGTTTTACTGCTTTGTTATGTATTGTTGAACTTTTGGACATTCATCTATATGTAGTACTTCCTTTGGAGTAGATTGTTTTATCTTTAGTATGTAGATTGTAGATTGTGCATTGGTCTAATGCTTTGTTAGGTATTGTTGAACTTCTGGACATTGGACATTCATGTATATGTAGTACTTCCTTTGGTTTAGATTGTGGATTAGAACTCATCTGCCTTTTTACTTCCATTTTTTGTAGTTGGTGATGAATTTAATAGTTCTGGAAAAAATGCCCGTGATCAAGATGGAGCTTCAGAAGTTAATACTGATGCTCCAAGATCTGATGCGGCTAAACCACCTATTATCCCTTTGGCTGTAATTGCTGAGGTTGCTTCGAGCCTTGAGAAAAATTTAAGCCTCGAGGATCTTGCTTCTGCAGCTCTTGCTTCACCTAGTATGTGCAACTCCTTTTCTTTTCTTTTTTAAATTCTCGAGCCATGTTTTTGAACTTGTTCTTGTCGTGTGTTTTGTATTTGTTCCTGACACTTTTCTTTTTGTTATGTTTTTTGTGTTCTTGCAGATGTATCCATAGAGGAGGAAGCTGTGAACACCATCAACGATGTACTATCTGACTTGGGTGTGCCAGATAACACTGCTGCTGCCGAGCAAGGGGCTCCATCAGTTGAAGGTTGTGATTCCATTTCGGAGCCTTTGTGCTCTCTTCATATGTTAGAGACGCAGTCCCAGTCTGTTGATGGCACTGAACCTGTCACGCAAGATGAGGATGTGCCCCTTCAGCTTCTTCTAGAGGATCAACGCAAGAGAAAGAAGCAAGAAGATTTTGACAAGAAGATGGCGGCCCGCCTTCAGAAAGGTTCTGATGTTCCTGAATCTGGTGATATTGCTAAGCTCACAGTTGGGCATGGCTCTGTTACTGAAGAAGACATGTCGTGTGCCACTGATGGCATGGTTGCCCCTGTGAAGAAGAAAATCAAGAAGACCGCGGCGAGGAAGCATTTAGTTGGTGAAGTTACTCCTCGGAGGAGCCCACGTGTTTCAAAGGCTGCAGGACCAAGTGTGGGTGAACTTCCTGAAGTGGAAGGCCAAGCCCGCGGTGGTACGCCATGTCGTAGTCCTCGTGTGCTTGCCACTGCGGCGCCTACACCTTCTCCGCTTGGTGCTGGTGCATCTGGTAAGGGCAAGAAATGCGGCGTTAAGCGCAAGGTTGCACCGGCAAAGGTTAACAAGGCTTGCAAGAAGCGTTCTCGTGTTAATCCAGACGACCAGGGTGATGCTGATTTCAACGCTAATGACGAGGATGACGATGATGATGCTGCTGATCAGGTATGAATCTCTCATGTTTACTGTTTTTGAGAACATTGTAGATTTGTTGTTATATTTCTGTATGTAGTACTGCCTTGGTGAACATAGCTGACCTTCTGCTTTATATACATGAAGAAATTAGCTGAACTGCCTGGTTTATATGGTATTACTGCCTTTGTGTACATATGTGAACTTCTGGATATATACATGAAGAAATTAGCTGAACTTCTTGGTATACATGGTTTTAATGCCTTGGTGTACATAGTTGAACTTATGCTCTGTAAATTTCTAACATTTAGAAAGCATCTTAACTTCTAGTCATACATGGTTGTACTGCCTATGTAGACATAGTTGAACTTCTAAAATGTACATTGCTAACATTTAGAAAGCAGCTGTACTTTCTTTTTTTTTTGAATGGTTGAACTTCTGCTATATACATTTTTTTGGTCCATGCTCTATTTGCTTATGTAGTTTTTCCAATTCAGCATTAGTGAACTTTTGGTTTAGTTTGTTTATCTCATTGTTCTGCCTTTTTTCCCAGTCATTGCATTTTTTGCAGTATCAGCTTGTGGAGCGGCCTGAGCTGAGGAAGAGAGGAGGCAAAGCAGTCGAAGAAGGTGATGAAGGAGGAGATGATGCGAAACATTTTAACAAGACGGTTCACTGCTCACTGAAAGAGGTCAAGTTGTGCGCAAAAATGCTACAACTTAGGCACAAGGAGAGGGTTATCAAGGCTAGTTTTGGTTGTGTGTTTGATTTGAAGGTTGATTACAACATTTCTCGTCCTTTGATGGGCCACATCTACACGAGGATTGACCCTTCAACTATGATTCTGGACATGGGTGAGGCGAACAAGGTTTTGCGTATTACAAGTGATGTTGTTCACCTTATTTTTTGGATTCCCTCAAGGTGATCGTACCCCTCCTAGGCCCTCGGAGGATGGGTTTGATGATGCTATTATGAGGCTGAAGGCCAAACTTGGCTACAAGAGGAGTGATGATATCAAGACAAAGGATCTGCGAAAGATCCTCGGGGAACTTGTGAAGGATGAGACGAAGGATGATCTGGCTCTGCAGGTGTTTTACCTGATTCTTTTCATGAAGGTTATTATTCCTGGTACGTCTACACGAGTGTCGAGGAAGGCAGCAATGGCTGAGAATCTTGTCTTTGAAGATATGGCAAATATGGACTACTGCCAGTTGGTTGTTGATGATCTTCGAAGGGCTGTTACTAGGTATCAGCAAGGGACTAGCAGAGGAAAAGCTGTCACAGGCTGTGCCATCACGCCGCTTCTTATGTATCTGGACTGCCTTATCATTGGCAAGACGCCTAATTCTGACTTAAGAACTCCTCGCATCAATTTCATGGATCAGGCCAAGCTTTTTGAGCTTGCTGCTGCTGACTTGGTTAAGAAGGGTGATGATGACCCAGCCAACTGGGTGTCTGGGAAACTGCATGTGAGTGTTTTCTATGCATCATTCTTTCCTGTGTAGTTTAACTTGAACTTCTGATATTGTATTCAATATTTGTTCCATGTTCCTTCATTGTTTTTTAACGCGTTGACTTTTGTTTTGTATGTAGTGGAAGACACAGGCTGAGGTTGTGTTCTTTAGGCATATCGAACGTCCTGTTCTTACTATGCCTCGTTCCACCGACCTAGGGAGTGGAGCTTCCCCAAGATTTGAATTCTCCCAGGACGTCAATACTGGTGCTCCCCCTGTAGATCCAGGAGGTTCTTCTGCCCGTGTGAGTGCTACAGGTGGCGTTTCTTCTGAGGGTTTGTTTGATGCTGCCAATCTTTCCCTTGTTAGGATTGATGGTCTTCTGGAAAATGTTTGTGGGGAGATGGCCCATGTTCCGACAACTGTTGAGCGTCTTAGTCGCGTCGATGGGATTCTTCCTCCCGGCCATGGTTTTGACACTGAGTCTTCGAAAGAGGTTTTGTCAATTGAAGCTAGATTTCTTGCTGAGCTTCGTCAGAGCACTTCCCACCTCCGAACTAGCTCTGGGCTGTTCAAGGAAATGCAGGATGCTTGTTGCAAGCCTTTTGAAGACGAGGCTAGTTTTGTTGTCAGTCAGATTCAGAGGCAAGATTCTGTTCGTTTGGATCGTGAAGGAGTCCACAAGGAGCATACTGAAGAGGTTTGTTTATGTTGGCTTTGATAGTTCTTTGAATTAATGTTCATTGTTAGCTTTCAGTTATTACTGTTTTTGTCATAGGTGACCCTTCTTGATTTCATGTGTTCTGAACTTCTTTTTTGAGTATTTAGTGTTTCGTAGTTGACCTTCTCTGTTTACAGTATCTAAACTTCCAGGCCTACAGTATCTGAACTTTTAAGCTTTCCATAACTGGCCCTTTCTTCCCTTTGTATGATAGTAGTTTGATATCTGACCTTCTATGTTTACTGTCTTTGGACTTCCTCCTTGTGTCAGTGGTCATAGCTGACCTTCTTTAATTATGTAATGTGAACTTCTCCTGATTAGACATTGTGTTCTATATGATTTTTTGTAGGCTGTTGATGATGGTGCTAGGGTTGACGAGGATGTTTTACCTAAAAGTGCATCTGTCCCTGTGCATGAATCTGCTCCCGCAAATGATTTATTTGTTGATGAGGTTCATGGCAGTGATCCTAAAGTATCATTTTTCTTGTCCATTTGTTTCATTTTTATTTTACTTCTTGTACATTTTTTCACTATGTGCCCATATGTATTGACTTTTTGTTCTTGCTGCAGAATGACGATGCTAGTGTTCCTTCAGAGAAGGTTGCAGACAAGGCTGTATCAGGCACTGGCTGCTCCGATGGGCTGGATCCAACTGAACCTCAGTCGTCCATCGGTGCTGGGGTTTCTGATGCTGAGCAGGGCAAGACAGCTGGAGATATTATTTCAAAGAAAGATCCTATCGAGGCTGCTGTTGAGACTGGTAGTGCTCCTGCATGCCCGGAGAAGTCTCCTGTAGCAGAGCCATCAGTTGCTGTTGATGCTGGTTCTCCAGCTCTTCCTACTGCAGCACAACCAACAGTTTTTGTTGCTTCAGATTCTCCAGCTGCTCCAGCTGCTACTGGTATGCTTGCCGACGACACTGCAATGTCTACTGGAGATGATGATGAAGAGACTGAGAGCGATAGCTTGGGAAAGGAGAATGATCTTTCCAGTGCTGCAACTGGTCTAGGCAAGAATCCATGAAGAGAGGAGCATGCTTCTCTCTTCTTTCCCCATCCCCGTCCCTTTTGTTGTTGGTTTTAGTCTTTGATATCCCTATGTACTGTCTGTGTGGTGCAAGTTGAACTTCTGGTTTGTGCTTTGTCATGTGGTTTGTAAATAAAGTGAAGTGAAGCTGTTTTTATGTGGGGGAAGGTTTGTAATGCATGGGTTCTGATGTTTATAATCCCGTGGTTTTATCTTTTGGTGTAGCAGCTGTGATGTGCTTGTGTTGTTTGTTGCTCCTGTCGTGATCTATGTGTTTGTATGTTGCTCTTAATTTCTATTATTTTGCTGAGCAGATAGTGAACTTGCTGTCGTCCAAAAGAAGTTTGATGACTTTTATTTCAGTGTAACTAGGCTTAAGAGTGATCGTTCTAAGAGGTGAGTGCAGCTGGTCAGAATTTATATCCATCTAACTTATGAACTGCCTGTGGTTTTATACCTGAACTTCTTTACTTTCTGTTGCTGAACTTCTTTACTTTTCTAATGTGGGACATCTAACTTTTTGTACTGCCTGTTGTTATGTAGCTGAACTTCTATGCTTTCTACGTGATGAACTTCTTGAGTTTCTGATGATGAACTTCTTTACTTTCCTTTGCTTGTTTTAGATCAAAGATTATGTTCCAAAACAATGAGTGTGAAGCTACTGTTGAAGATGTGGCAATGTCTTTTTCTCCTCGCGGAATGCTTCGATATAATGTAGCTGAGGTTGCACTGTATTGTCTACGTGCCAAATACCAGGAATCAGAAAAACTCATCCTGCCGTATTGGGTTTGTGTAAGTCAACCCTATAGTAATTTCTTTTCTGTTGTTCTTTATCATATTAGTTAAAACTTGTTGGTCTCATTGTATTTTCATATGTTGCTGTTATCTGCATTATATTAGGACAAGATTTTCAGAGGGCAGTTTGATTCCTGTGTGAGGAAGTACTTCTTAGCGACTGGTCTAGATAGCATGGATGCGCATGATTCTGTAAGCAATATTTTGTTCTTTGTCTCTGTATTTTGTTTCCACTGCGATCCTCTCTGTTTATATTGTTTATTTTTTTGCGCTCTTGATATTAATTTCAGTTTTAATGATTTTGTGTTTATCTTGCGTCAGGTTGTTTTTCCCACTTTTGACCCACCTGAAATTCCTGCTCACTTGGGTGGTGTTGGCCATTGGGTTTCCATATTTCTTGACCTGAAGAATTCAAGGTTCCAGCTTCTCGACTCCTACTATGGACTAAATGATGACTGTGCGGTACGCCTGTTTCGGCGGATGACTGATAACATCAAGAAGCTTTGGAGCGATGCCAGCAATGACAGGGAGACACCCTTCAGTCCACTTTCTATTGACCATTTCCCTTTGGATTGGATTGATGTCCCCCAGCAGACTAACAAGTATGAGTTCCACTTTCTCTCTATCACTTTCTGTTTAATTGTAGTTGTACGTAAGCTGCAATGGTTTTTTTGCTTTGGCTTTCTTTGTTTTTAACACTGTTCTCTTTGTTTGATGACAGCATCGACTGCGGATTCTTCATTCTTACGAATGTTAATTCGTTTCATGAAGGGGTTCTTGCAAACTATTCCCATGATAATATCTTGGATATCAGGAAGACATGGTTGTACTCAATTGCTTCTTCTAACTTGTTTGAAACAGACTTCCATGATCTGTTTGGCTACTATTCATGTAAGTCTTGAAACTTGGACTACAGCTTTTATTCTACATGAACTTCATTGTCTTTTATTTGCTTGTGTATTTTGTTTCAGTATTTTGTTCCTGTCATTGCTTACTTGGACAACAGCTTTTATTCTACTTGAACTTCAGAGATGATACCTTTTTATGCTTTTGTTAGCTGTAGTTGAATGTTTTCCATTTCATCAGTTTATCTTGAACTAGGCCTTGGGTTGTGCCTGAACTTCATTAGTTTTTAAATGCAACACATTTTTAGGTCAACTTGAGTAGTAATCATGTCATCTATATTTGTTGGACTGCACATTGTGTTGTACGTGAACTTCAGTTATATTCAATGGTCTTTTTTTTCCTTTTTTTGACAGTGGAGCCGTTGGACTTAACCGATTACCACTACTCATTCCTTGGGTCACAGGAATACCAGCCTATGGAGGAATCGATGGGTACAACTCAGAGAGAAGATGATAGCTCTCGAACCCTTATTCCTTCCAAGTTGGGGAAGCAGCCTGTTGGTATTGGTGCTGCTCCAAATACCCCTTGCTCCAGGAAGGTTGGTGCAGTCGAAGCAGAGGTGATTTCGTCGGATGATGATTTTGAGAAGATTGCTTACCCGAAGAAGGGTAAATCTGCTGCTGCTACTGTTGTTGGGAGAGGTGGGAAGAATCATGTCATCACCAGGAGGAATCCGGCAGTTGAGTCTGGCAACATAACTTCCTCGAAGAGAGCAGCAAGATTGCCTATGAAGTGGCGTTTTGCTGTCGCTCCCGTAAATAAATACAGTTACCCTCATCTATCTGAGGCCCGGAGGTTGAAACAGTTTGTGCTTAGTGAAGATGGCCTGAAGAAGTATTCTGAGTGAGTATTCTTCTTATGTTTTTGCTACCAGACATGCTATTTTTTGTGAACTTCTGATGTTATAGTATCTGAACTTCTATTCATTCTCCTTGTATTGGAGTTGCACTTCTAATATTTTTCCAATCCTTTAAATCTGCAGGACAAGCTACTGCATGTTTACCATCCCTGGGAATGTGATTGACATCACAGGACGTGTCCTTTATACTCTTTTCGGTGAAGGGCAACAGATGGAAGGAGACGTAATGGACTTTCTCATAAATTTGTGGAAGGATAAGCCGGAGACCTCTGAGATCTTCTCTTGTGCTGACAGGGTTGTTCTGAGTCCCTACTTCATACAGGTTTTTGTTCTTGTAACCCTATCTCCCTTTTTTGCGCTAGTTTTGGTGAAGTGGCATTGGGAGGTGTTTTAATTTGTCGTGATTATTTCGTGTTCTTAATCTTTTGTTTATGGTCTGTTTGTGAATGCAGTACTGCCTGGAGTATGATTTTTTCAGTGCATCAGTTCCAAAATTCGATGCAAAAAAATCGGCTGCGCTCCTCCCAATGTTTGTTCGTAAGCAAGAAGACCTTCTTAACGCAAAGCTGGTTAGGTTTTCATAACTCTTGCTTTTTTATGTACATACTTTTGCTTAGTTTGTCAAGAAGTTTTTGTTCATCTCGGTTGTTCAATACTTATGGTTTATAGTTTGTGTTCACCATTTTTTCAATCTTGGCAGGTTTTTTTGATACTTTTCAAGCAAACTAACAAAATAGCGCACTACAGTTTGTATGTGCTGAATAGATATCGTGGGAGCATTGACATCCTTGATTCACTTCCTTACTCTAATAAGGGACTTTCACGAACAGGTTTCCACGGAGACTGCCAAAATATCGTGAGTGTTTCTTAGCCTGAACCTCCTGTCATATTCTCTTTTTGACATGAAGTTTATTCTGCCTTTCGTTGACAAAATATTTGTATCACTGTTTGGTAATACTGCTTCAAAGTTGTGTGCTTGAACTGACTATCATTTGACAGTTGAACTTCTGGTATCGTTTAGTTGGATTTTTTATGCAAGTGTCACTTTATGTACCTGAACTTAGCTATTTTGGTTAAGATGTTTTTGATTTTATCGTATTTGTCATTTCTGGCAGATCAAGAGATTCGTTGGGTTGCTGGAGGAGATTTACGGCAAGGCTGCATACAAAGCGAGCAAGCAGCCAAACTGGATGACTATTGCAAAGAGGCCGACTTTTATTGATGTTCCAAAGCAAGTGAATAGTGATTGTGGTTTCTTCGCCGTGAAGCTCTGCTCTACATATGATGGCGTTGAGCTTGTTGATGATTTTGGTGATGTGGAAGTATGTTTTGTCCTTGTTCTTGTCTCATCATCCTTTCATTTTATTTGTGTGTTTTTGCTGACACGCTCCTGCTGTGGTTTTAGTTATCCTTTGCTGTTTTTTTATTCTTCATTCTTTTTGTTTGCAGGCTGCTGTAGATGACTGGAAGGCCGAGTTCATGCACACTCTAGTCTTCAGCGAGAAGAATGAAATTGTGCGTGGAGAGCTTCCTGCCGAGATCCAGTCCTTGGGCCCGTGAATTCTGCGTGTAGAAACATTGGTTTTAGTGTAGATTTGATTTCGTAAAGATTTGGTTTGATAATGATTGGAACGATTTCGTAAAGATTTGGTTGTAAGAATGGTTTAGTAATTTGTATATCTATAGCTGCAGCACTGTTATTAATGTTATTGAGGACAAATGTATCTGGAATGAAGAATGATTGGCTTGTGAATTCCAATGTATTGCATCGTTTTCAGTATTCCAGTGTTGTTTGTTTTTCCCCAACATATGTACTTGAACTTCTGCCTGGGTTCTGGCCGAACTGCTGGTTTTTTTTTGGATAGTGTTTTTTGTCCACAAATCCAGTGTTTTTTAATTTTGGCCCCAACATATGAACCTAAACTTCTGCTTGAGATCTGGCTGGGCTGCTGGTTTCAGATGGAGAGAATTTTTGTGCTGTAGAATGTATTATTATTTTTCAACTCAATCAAGATGTAGCCTTTTGCGTAGAATCTATATGTGCTTTTTGTGATTTTTTAATAGCAAATAGTTTTCAACTAGAACTTCGTGTAAAAATATTCTCATACACTCCTTTACGTTTCTTCATCTTGTCGGCATTCTACGTGAACTTCTCCAGGTATCCAAACGGAACTTCATATCTGCACGCGTCGTCCTAGTTTATACGGCAATACTTATTTGTCAATCATATTTTTCCTACATCGATTACTATACCAGAACTTCTTCTGTAAGCTTACTTGAACTTCATAGTTTATTATTTATTCCTGCTGGCTCTTCTATGGAATACATCACCAGCACCTCCTCTCATAATACACCAAAACTTTTACTGTAAGCTTACTTGGACTTCTACCGTGTATATTCATTTTTATTCCTGCTTGCTCTTCTATGGAATACATCACCAGCACCTCCTCTCATAATACACCAGAACTTCTTCTGTAAGCTTACTTGAACTTCTGCTGTATAATTTCTTTGAAACTTCTACAATAGAAGTTCAAGTAAGCTTCTCCTAAAATACTGTTCAATAGTGGAATAACATTCTGTACACTGACATGACATAAGTTTGCTTTGTTTAATCAACCTAGTCTAATTTTTCATCAGCCTTGCGCTCCTCCTAGGCTTTGCTTCTAGTGGTTTTTGTTTGACATGTACCTCTTCCTCTTCGTCCTCCTCTTCGTCTTCCTCTTCTTCGACGATGTCTTCATCTTCTTCCTCTTCCTCGTCCTCGTCTTCAAAGTCTTGCTCATCTTCATCTTCCACCACTTTCTTTGTGCCGGCTCTAGGTTTTGTTTTCCCTTTTTTCTGGCTTTTGACTCCTCTTTTTAGCTACTTCTATGCGCTTCGGGCATGTTCTTGCATTGTGTGGTTCATACTCCTTGCATATGCTACAAAGCCTGCTACTAGCTTTCTCTGGGTGTGGTCCCTTGTTTTGTTCTAGAACTTTGGGCTGCTATTTTTGAACTTTGGGTTGCTTGACCTCCTCAGCATCATTTCTTTCTAAGAGTGTTGGACAGGTGAGTTTGTTGTGTCCTGCAACCTTTTTGCACACACTACATTGCCTGTGTCCAAGTGGCACTCCATTCTCATCCAGCACGACGACTCTATCTGCAGATGGTGCCTTTATTTGAGCTCTCTTGTCACTTTTCTTTGCTGCAGAAAGTTTCTTCCTACCCTTTGTTTCAGAGTACAGCGGCAGTTTTATCGTCTCTTGTTGCTGCTGCTGCATTAATTGGTCAACATCCTGCTTGCATCGGTTGGCTTGAGCAGCGGTCTGGAGCATTTCAGCTTCATAATAATGAAGGTCATCTTCAATTTCAGCATCCTCTTCAGCTATCCTTTCGTCAGCATCCGCTTGATTTGCTGAATGTATTGCATCAAGTTCTTCCACGAGCCTCTTGAGAACATAGAAGGCTCTGTCATATTGTTGTTCACATCTCATCGCTTTCTTGTTAACCATCAAATTTAGCTGCAGCAGGATGTCTTGCTTGGATAGTCTTGAGCTGCCATCCGATGCAATTGTGTTGTAGTCCCTTGTATCAAATGTTGGTTGTGATTTTGCAGTCTTTGTGTACCGTTTCAAGATATACTTGTCTGGAAATTTGTCAGGCTTCAGGTAGTCAAGTATGTTCATTATGTGAAGGCAGAACAGACCTGCATTTGTGATGAATGCAGAATACATAGTTTGTGAGCCAGCAATGAGTTTCATATATTGATATGATACTACTAGTTTAGCTATTTAATGAGTTTGTTTTCCCGCTCACCTGTGTGTGTCCAAAGCTTGCATTCGCACTCATATATTTCATTCTCTGGGTCAGCTACAACCTGGAATTCATGCTTTGACCAGGCAAATCTTTCTTCATCATCATGGCCAGCCTTGTTGTGGTAGTACACAAGGTACTTAGTGACCTCTGCTGTAGGCTTTGCGTGAAATAGTGTGGCTTTTCTCATCCTATTCCTCATCTCGCTGTACACGGCTCTCGTGTACTTGATAGCCATGTCTTCCTCGTAGCCGTAATTTGTTTCTGTCACAGGATTGCTCTGCACATGTCAAAAAATGAGATATTAGTCGAGCAGAGTCATGGGTTTCATTTTAAATACCAAGTGCACATATTCAAGGAAGTCACAATATGGGGGTGTTTTTTTTGTCTTAATACCATGTTGGCCATTGTTTGCTCCTTCTCCTTCTGCATCCGAGTTTGTATGCAAGCATTTACCCGCCTAGCAAACTTGTGTAGGTTCTGGGTCCCCTTGACAAACCCTCTCTTGAGCACGTGATTCATGCTCTCGCTTTGTTGTGTAGAAGTCATTCTAGCACAGAAAATGTTCTTGTAATATGCTAATATCCACAGTTTCCTATCACTCCACAGCTGCATCATCATCTGGTCGTTCTGCAGGTTGTACTTCTGCACAAGTGCAGCCCAGGCAGCTTCAAACTCTGTTGGCATTAGCGGCCAGTTTAAGATAGCTGTGAACTCCTCTTTGAATGTTTTATACTTTTTGTATAGCAACGCGAGGTATTCCTTGAACTTCTTCAGGATGTGCCAACGACATAGCTTGTGGACGGTATTTGGGAATGATTGTGGTATAGCTTTCGCCATTGACGGGCACTGGTTTGCATGAATTAAAAAATGAAACTTGCTTCTTGCACTGATGGTGAACTTATGTGATACAAGTACTTGAACTTCACAGGCAGCAGTAGGACTACCTAGTAATGTCACACAAATTTTTTTATAGCAGTGTTGTTGAACTTCTGTGGTACCAGTGATTGAACTTCACAGGTAGCAGTAGGACTATCTAATAATGTCACATATATTTTCCTTATAGCAGTGTTGTTGAACTTATGTGATACAAGTACTTGAACTTCACAGGCAACAGTAGGACTATCTAATAATGTCACACAAATTTTTCTTATAGCAGTGTTGTTGAACTTCTGTGGTACCAGTGATTGAACTTCATAGACATAACTATATTTTTGTGAACATGTTACATATATTTTCTTACAGCAGTGTTCTTGAACTTCTATGATTCCTGTATTTGAACTTCACATCCAGAACTATATTTTTCTAAACATGTGACATATAATTTTGCTTCTTGTATTGTTGTTGGACTTCTGTGCTACCAGTGTTTGAACTGCTTGGTTTACATTATTTTCAGTTAAAACCAGTATACCCAATATACACCCAGAGCTGAAAAGATGATGAAACTTGTAGAGTTTTTTTGAACTTACCTGTTAGAATGCAAGTTGGGTGTTTGTTGTTCATGCACCGTACAAATGTATCGAACAACCACTTGAATGACTTTGCATCTTCGTCTCTGATCAGGACAACAGCAAATATCGTTGACTGCAAATGGTGGTTTGTTCCAACAAACACTCCTAGAGGCATATGAAATATGTTAGTCTTGTAAGTTGTGTCAAATGTTATGCAATCGCCAAAGTCTTGATATGCTCCTCGGCAGCTTGCATTGGACCAGAAAATGTTTTTTATCACATTGTCGCTGTCTACTTGTATGTCATAGAAGAACTCATCATTGATTGCCTTCATGTCTTTAAAGAAAGATACAAGTTTCAATACATCATCCAAATCGTCTTTCCTTGCATTCATGGCTTTCCTGCAAATTATATGCAAACGTGCATTTGTTATTTTTGCTCGCAAGGGTGGTGACTTAGGATGCTATGTACATTGCAGTATGTGCATTTTTCAATACTTACTGGTTTAGTAGGTCTCGTCCGGTCATGCTAAGGAAGTAGCTTCCATCTTCATTTTCGGATAGCATGGACATGATTGTTGTATGTTTGACATCATGGTACCGCAAGAGCTTTACGTACTCCAAAATAGTGGGGTCATAATTCTTGTGTGAGTGCAAGAATACCAGCATGTCATCAGTTTGCATGAGGTGGTGATTATGATTGTACTCAATGTCCACTACCACACATGTGTTATCCTTTTGCACCTTCACCCTCATTCTTGCATTGCAGCCTGTCCTCTGTGATGTTTTGTTTCGCTTCCTGTCAGCCTCTGAAAACAGAAGTTGTGTGTTTCCCTTGGAACACGCAAACAAAATACTTGTGATTGTCATTCCCTCCCGTCTTCCAGATTGCAAAACCAGCGTGTCTGGCATATCTGTTGTAAAATTCCCTGGCTTTCTCTACATTCTGGAATGGCATCTTTAGTCTTGGTATTAGATAATCCGGGAGATCCGGCATCTGTAGAAAAAGAAAAAAATCCAAACGGTACGTTAAAGTGTAGTTTATAAATTTGTTATCCTGGAGGGAGCAGAAAAATTGCAGATCATACAAGATGCATATATAAATACTTAAATTTTGTTCACTTACGTGCGTGTATGATCGCAACTCCACCGGAGTCTGCTGCTGGCCCTCTGGGATGGGGCACAATGGAGTTATCATAGCAGGGTGCAGGAGTGGATCAAGAGGAGGAAGGAGGGCTGAAGATGGCCTCTCTCTTGTTTGCGTCCTTTTTGCTTGTGCTGGTTGTGGAGGTATGGCGATCCTGGTTTTAGTTTGCCCTTTTATTCTGTGAAGCAATTCATCTACCTCATGTCCCGCACGATCCTGAGTTGTAGCAGCAGCAGCATCATCATCCAACGGTGGTAGTGTGCAGAGCACTCTCCTCCGTGTGTGTGTTCCTGTTGGATTTGTCCTGGCATCCGATTTACTTGCTACCCTTTCACATTGACGAGCCACACTAGGATAACCTCCAGAGTTACACGCAGGATAACCTCCAGAGTTACACGCAGGACTTGAGCTAACACCCTCCTCCATCGGCGTGCTTGGAAGTCTGCTGGTGGATACAAAGAATCCATGGGGGATTTCTAGCGTCACCCAATTAGGTGGAGGCGCAAAGTGGTGCGGATCGGGCTGTGACCCAGCATCTTGGAAGTCTGCATGTATTTCGGGTGTCACCCAATTTTGGTGTGGAGCAGATTGGGAATGCTGTTGGTGCGTTTGAGGTGTGACCCATTGAGGGGGCGGCACAACGCGTACAGGCTTAGGGTTGTGTACTTGCTGCTGGGAAGTTCTAACATTCTTTCTGCGTCTCTCATCCTACTGGCATAAAAAAAAGAATGTGTTAGCACACAAGTCACATCTGCCTATACTGGTGTAACTGAACTGAGCATTATTCACAGCCTGAACTTCTCATATAAAAGTGTTGTTCATGTACATATTTTTCCTAGGACAGGTATCACACTCTGAACTGAGATGAGCATCTGCCTATACTTGTGTACCTGAACTGAGCACTCTTCACAGAATGAACCTCACATTCTGAATTCTACACTATTTGATTTTTTCTGTACCTGAACTGAGCACTCTCCATAGACTGAACTTCTGGTTTGCAAAGGGGAAATACTGTCTACAGTTTAAAAACCTGACCTTCATGAGTTTGTATGGTTGAACTTACTAGTGCATACCAACCTGACCTTCATGTGATCACATGTTTGTTTTATTTTCCTTTTTTTTGCACACAACCAGATACATACCAACCTGAACTCTAGCCCACTTACTAGTTGAACTTCACATGGTTTTTTACATATGAATGCAGGCAGATTTTTTATTTGTTGCAGCACGGACTGAGGCTCACACACTACCAGAACTTCACATGGCTGAAAGAAAATAACAGACAGCAGGAAGTTCAACCATACCTCGGATAGAAGTTTGGCCAGCCTTTTTCCAGCAGTAGAGAGGCCACCTTGAGAGCAATTCGTCGGAGAGTTGGGAGAGGAATCCCATGGCATTCCATGTCTTGCAGAGGGCGCGAAGTTCATCTGCATGAAGCAAGAAGATCAGGTAAGGCAAGATTGAAGGAGGAGGCAAGAAGAGGGAGGAAGTTCATCTACCTGTGGTGCCGCGTTCGTTGCTAGATTTCAAGGCGCCGCCGATGCGGCCTCCGCCGCTGAGATGCTCCCTTGGCCGCGCCGTTCGCCGCACCTTGCGCCTTGGCCGTCATCAGCTCTGCTAAGCCATCGGGAGGTGAGGATGGAAGGAGGAGGAGGCTTCCGGAAGTCCATGGCGGTTCGTCGCAGAAAGTCCGGCGGCTTCGCCGCCTCCAGGCGACGCGGGCTCCCTCGCGCCGGCGTCCGCCGTCGCTCGCTCGCCCGCGTCGGCGTTCTGACAGGAGGTGGCGACGGAGGGGCAGAGCTGGATCCGGTCGGCGACGGAAGGGGAGGATCTAGATCCGGTCGTCGGCGGCGAGTCGAGGCAGAGCCGATGGTCGGCCGGTGCTCAAGGGGACGAGAAGGGAGGCGAGGCGGGGTCGGGATCCTGATGGGGGGTGGACGCAAATCACGCCCCTGGTCGGTCACCTGGTCGGGCCGTGGGGGTTCAGGCCGTGGGGTTTGGAAGTTCAGGAGGGATCTGTCGGGCCCTTATAGGGCTGGCTGTGATCCAAATAACTATTCTAATCCTGGGATTAGAATAGTGCTGTCCTATATATATATATATATATATATATTATATACTATATATACTCTATATATATAATATCTATATCTATAATATACTATATATATATCTATATACTATATATATATATATATATATATATATATATAATCTAAATATATATCTAATAACACCCCTTAAGGGCATGTCAACGCGGGCGCTAGGCCCGACGCCAGGTGTTCATTCCTGCCGTTTTGATCTAATCCCGATCGATTCTATATATATATATATATATATATATATATATCTAATATATATATCTCTATATATCTCTCATATCTATATATCTATAATAATATCTATACTATCTCTATATCTATATATATCTCTTCTGTATATACTATCTATCTATATCTATCTATATATCTATATTATATATATATATCTCTCTATATCTCTATATATATATCTATATTATCTCTAATCCTTATATATAGTCTGCTCACGAGATCAGAATATTATTCTGATCACAACCTGAACTTCCTGAATTACACAACCTGAACTTCCCTTTGTAGGAACCCGACCTTCGGGCTATCTTCGCAACCGTGTCTCCCCGCGCGAATTATTCTGGTCAGTCGTGTTCTATGTGATGTAAGTCTAATCTGCAAACGGTTTTTAGCAACTAAATGCCCGTTTTAAATAGGAATCTCGCTCATTAGCGGATTTTTCTCTCGGTTCGTGATGAACATGCGTCTGTTGCAATTTTACTGCCTGAGTTGTTCGACCTGAACTTCCCCCAGTGCTAGTTTGAACTTCCGCAAACATTGCCCAAATGGGGCTTGCGATATACCGTTGGAAAGCTATGGACACGAGTATCATGACCCAAGTTAAATTTTTGGCAAAATGTAAGCGGTTTAAGAGCAGTTTTGAAAACCGTTTTTTCTTCATATAAAAAACGTGAATCGTATTTTCGATTGCATTTCTAAACCGTGTATCGGAATGAGGCAAATAATATGGCGTTGAAAGCTGCTGCAAAACCGCTCCTTCCACATGTTGAAAGTTTTCTCTAATTCTCTATGGTCAAAGAGTAATTTGGAAAATCGTAAAATTTCGCAAACCGAACAGCCGAGTTCGTATTTTCGATACCACTTCTAAACGGCTAATCCAATTGAGGCAAATGATATAGCGTTGGAAAGCTTACGAAAATGCGCTACTTTTTCATGTTGAAAGTTTTTTCTAAATTTGAACGGTTTAAAAGTAATTTTGAAAACGGTACAAGTTCCACCGAGTTCGTATTTCAAGCTAATTTTTTAACCGTACGTCCGAATGCAGCAAATGATATGGCGTTGGAAAGCTTGATAAAATGCGAAACTTTTTTGTATATATTGTTTCTCCCAATTCCTTACGGTTTTAAGTCAATTTTGAAAATGGCTAAAAATATTTTTTGGCCGTAATTTCTATAAACTTTATCGGAATGGGGCAAATAATATACCGTTGAAAAGCTATAGAAAATGTGAAAGTTTTTCATGTAGATGGTTTTCTCTGATTCCTAGTCGTTTTCAAGTAATTTTGAAAACAGCGAGATCATGCGTTCTGCCTTTATCGTGAAACAGATTATTCAAAAATGCATCTCGTGAAGAACTTGAACTTCTCGGCATGTCTACTTGAACTTTACTCTGTTTTTCATGGGCTTTTTTTGCTCGTAGCTCTCCATCCACTCACCGGAATTGAGCAGGTGATATACCGATGGAAAGCTGTTGTAAACACGCAACTTTCCCATCTTGATCATTTTTTCATACTCGCGACGGTTTTAAAAGTTTTTCATCTGAAATTCATTCAGTGTAGTAGTTGAACTTCCTGATGTTTTCACGTTGAACTTCTGTGACGTATTTTCATTTGTAATTTTCTCATCCATTCGTCAGTGTTACACAAATGATATTCTTTTTGTACAAACCTCTCTCACAACAATTTTTTTTAACTTTCTCCGACCAAGGACTTGAACTTATAACAACAAAAAAATTGGACCTTGACTTTTAATTCATTTTTCTCATATTAAACACATACCATGTAGTACATGAAAATTTTCCATTTTTAAAATTTGAATTTTTAATTTTCTTTTTGAAATCAAATTGCTCCCAAATAATAACGGAACTTCTTTGTGGATCGAGAGAATTATTTTAAAACGCAAAAAAATAATTTCTTTTTTGTGTTTTCGAACATGGAAATACAAGGTGAACCTCTCTCGCAAGAATTTTTGAACTTCCCTGGACAGAGCACTTGAACTTCTTTCAACGAACCTTTGAAGATTTTATTTTTCTATACTTTTATTCTCACCAGAAATGCATTCCTTGCAGTACTTGAACTTCTCGTTGTTTTCACTATGAACTTCTTTCAACAGATAAGAATTTTTTTAATACATAAAAACGTGTTTTAAATGGTATACATGAAAATTTTAAAGCATTCATCGAAATGTGGCACATAATATACCCGGTGGAAAGCTTATGAATAGCAGCAAGTTTTTCATGTAGACATGTGTTATAAATTCGTTGCCGTTTGAGAGCAGTTTTTAAAATGGCAAAACAACGTTCTTTTTTTTCCCTTTTTTTAACATGTAAATGAACGACGGACGTCTCGCACATGAATTTTGAGCTATGCTGGGAGGAGCACGTGAACTTCTTGCAACAAAACTTTTAAGCTTTTTGTTTTCTAGTCTTATATTCTTATCTGAAACGCATTTCGTGTAGTAGTTGAACTTCTCATTGTTTTCACCTTGAACTTATGTCACGTATTTTTGTTCAACCTCTCTCACAAGAAATTTTGAACTTTCTCGAGCCGAGCACTTGAACTTCTAGCAACAAAACTTTTAGCCTTTGCTTTTTCATTCTTTTTTTTCATACAAAATGCACACCGTGTAGTACGTGAACTTCTTGCAGTTATCAATCCGAACTTCTCACGGTTATGTGAAAATATCTGAGTTTTTATAGATATTGAACCGCTCTACCTTTTTATTAGAACTTCATTGTGTATTTTTAGAAATATAAAAATTGGAGGTTTTTTAGAAACATCGAACTTCTTTGTTATTTGGAATTGAACTTATTGGTTTTATACATTAGTAACTAGAAAAATCCATTTTTTTCAAATAAATATCAAACTGCTCCGCTTTTTCAATTGAACTTCTTGGTTTTATTCTCTATTAACGAGAGAACCTGGGTTTTATTATATACATTGAACTACTCTGTTTTTTTAAAATTGAACTTCTTGATTTTAACCTTTAGTATTGGGGAAAATCTGAGTTTTTTATATACATCAAACAACTTCATTTTTTTAATTAGGACTTCTTGGTGTTATTCATTAGTAACATGAAAAGTCCTAGTTATGTAATAAATTTTGAACTGCTTAATTATTTAAAGTTGAACTTCTAGGTCTTATTTTTAAAAGCGGGAAAACTTTTTTTATAAATTTTTTGAACTGCTCAGTTTTTTCAATTTCACCTCCTTGGTATTTTAATAAACATTGAACTTCCCCATTATTTAAATTTGAACCTCTAGTTTTTTTTTGCAGAACGGGGAAATTCCATTTTCTCTATAAATTTTGAGCTGCTCTATTTTTTAATTTGGCCTTCTTGGGTTATTCTTTAGTAACAAAAAAATCCTTATGTAGTAATAAGCATTGAACCGCTCCATTATTTGTATTTGAACTTCTAGGTTTTTTTTTAACGAGAAAATCTATAGTAACAGAACATGCTAATTCTTCCTTGATTTCCTGGTTAATTATAGAATCTTCAGAAGAGGAGCAGCTAATCTCGTCGTGCACCAGAAACCTATAGCAACACTAGCAATCGGTAGCACCTAGCAAGAACACACCACGCACACACACAACACTATGAACCGTGCAAGATTAGAAAACTGAACTTCTATCATTTTAAATATAGCGAGCGTGTGAAAAAATAGTACATTCATCCTTTCTAAAGGTTTGCACGATTGTATGCGGCCATTGCCGACCAGAAACATGGGGGAAAGAAAAGGGCTTGGGGATGGTGGTGTGTGTCCGCTGACGTCGAGGAAGATCGAAACACTGTCTAGCCACATAGGAGAACATGGAAGTTCAGAGAAATTTGTGTTGGTCGTTCTTCTCCGTTCTTGAAGTAGCAGAAAGGCATAAATTAAAATAGCTTAACGAGGACAATGGTGTTGTTGCCGTAGCGACACCGCACAGCGAAACATCGCTATTGCCAGCACCCTACCAGCTGAACTTTCATCATGTGCGAAGCTGAACTTTTCTCGAACCTCAAGATGTAGTAGAAGAAGAAGGCCAACACTATCTGAAGACAACATTTTTCTGAACTTCTTGTGCAAAAATGGTCTGAACTTTCCATCCCTTGTTCTTACTGAACTTCAATTCCAGAACACACAGAACTTGGTTGGATTTAGCGAGTTGGTCAACAGGCGATGGATCGATGGGTCGGGGAAGCCCTTGCAGATGGCAACTGCACTGCCGAGTGTCGGAACCGTCCTGGGGAACGGCGCTCTGCGCAAGGGTGTTGGGGATGGCTACATCGCCGGCATCCGGGAGCTCATCATCCACCGTCGGTGGCATTTCACTGCAGAGGTGAGGGAGGGAATTGCCGTGCGTCACCGGCAACGTCGAGGGAGACGGCGAGGGGTGGCCAGGGCGGCGGCTGTCGCCGCGCAACGTCGCCAGCAGGAGGCACATGCCGCATGTGCCCAGTCGGGGGGAGCGCCGGTCGCCGGGATGTGGATCAACTGGGTGTGCTATGGTGCGTGGTGACGCGGAAGGGGGGTGGCAATTCGATGGGAGAAAGTGTGTGTGAACTATGTCGGTTGTTTTTCAAATAGGAGTCCAATGTGGATATACATTTTTTGGGGCAATTTGATGCTCTCAAGAAGATATCCTTTTCGCTCTTTTTTATTTACCAACATAAAATAACAGAGAGAAATGTTATGTTATTGTAGGCATTACAATGAACGCCTAAAGAGCATCTAAATCTAAAGTGCACACAAGCAGCAGCCCGTCATAGTGAGTAGCAGCAGTCCACTAGTAGTAGTAGCAACAGCAACTTTTGCTTTGAGAACAAGAAGCCACGAAGTGGAGAGAGGCCTTGAGGCATGCGACTCATGCTCCTTTTTTGTTTTGCATTTTTTTCTGAAGCATCTCTAAAACTGAAACCAACATATCAAAACCCCACTTTTTTGCCCACTCTGACACTATTGAACTTCAGAAAAATAGTATAGAACTAGAACTAGACAACACAATTTAACTAACTGAATAATGGGGAGAGATAGCAATGTGAAGCACGTATGTTGTTTCCCTTGCTGGTGAAACCTTGGTCATTTGGTCAATGCTAAAGTAGATCTGGAAGAATACACACACAAACAAATATACAGTCATACACACATATGTGGAGAGGGAAATTATATGTGCACACTCTTAGTAATACACGAACCTTCCTGGAAGTAATACATGAACTTCTCTGTACATACTTTTTTCTCACGTTCACATGTACATCGGTTTTCCAAAACAAAAGCTTAGGAGAAATACAATTGGGGGGAAACTTGGAAACATGCACACACATATATAAGGGGGTGGGGAAAACAACAAACTGCATGGAGGTGGACGAACCAACCTGCGCAGACAAGTAAGTGTATATGTGGCCTATTTTTTGTTTGGACAGACCAAATAGAATCAATTTATCCTCACAATTAGCAACTTCGTTCAAGAGATCTCGGCATGCAAGTAGAAACTGAACTGAAAACCACAAAAATGTTGAACTCCTGTTCCACAGCTTGCCATACTGGATCTCGTGGCTATTTTTTTGTTGCTTCCTCCTTTGCTTCTGCACGGCCGAGATCCCCACCGGCACCTTCGGCCTCACCGGCATCTGCAAGACAAACAACTTGCTCGATATGAAATGGGTGGAGCACACATATATGCAGCTAGCACACCGCTCGTTAACCATCCCAAAAAAACAGAAGCATGGTGTGGACATTCGACAGGAAAATGCATATCTTTTTTGTTGTTTCATTTTTCATGTTGCATACTCCGTAAATGGGTATCTGATAATTGTAACGAGAATGCAATTCGAGGTGAGGAAGTTATGAAGAGTAAAATTGCAGGCTGCTGCTAAATTCTAACTGCTAACCAGAATGCACCAGTAGCCATCATCCATCCCATCCCAACGACATCATATCATTCCTCTCACTCACACCTGGTTTGTTCTGCCTACACGGCAAATCCAAGCTCGCTAGCAAGTATACGAGCATCTTTCTCAACGAAACAAGTAGAGAGAACTCATTTCCCTATTGCATATTCTGTAAACGGACCTGCTGCTAACTACAACAGGAATGCAGTTCAAGTTGAGGAAGCGGTGAAGAGCAAAATTGCAGGTCGTGCTGCTACTCATAGCTCGTGGTGTGCCGCTGCAATCCCTCCATGGAGATAGCTCTTGCGCGCCTCGATCAGGGCATCATGAACTGCAGCGCACAGGAGCCTGCCGTGACAAGAGGAGAGGCATGGTGGGGCTGGGCCAGCTGTTGTGTTCGGCTGAGGTCCACGGCCGCCAGACAGCTTGTTGGGTGCTGGGACTCGGTGGCTGCGCGGAAATGGACGCCGGCGGCCGGAGAGCCGGAATGGGGCGGCCGCCGCCGCGGTCGGGACGGCCGAGTCCTGCACGCCCGTGCTGGGGGTGGTGGCGTGGCCGTGGACGTGAGTCCAGGGAGTAAAGAGGCAGGAGAGGTCTACGGCTGTGCTCGACGGCACTCCGGTGCTGCACTACCCACCTGACGCGGGGAGGAAGGAGGAGGGGGTCTCCAGCGGGGACACCAGGTGGCGCGTTGTGGCCTCGGGAGGCCGCGGCAGCGCGTGGGATCCAGGGGCCGACGGCGGCGCGGGGGAGGAGGAATCTCCGGCGGAGGTTGGGGAGGAGGCGCCCCGGCGGCGGTTGGGGAAGGAGGCGGTCCCGGAGGAGATTGGGGAAGGAGGCGCCCGAGCGGCAGTTGGGGGTGGAGGCCGCCGCTGCGGCGGTTGTGGGAGGAGGCAGCCGCGGTGGCTATTGCGGGAGGAGGCGGCCGGAAAGCGCGCTGGGCCGAGGACGGTGGTTCGCCGGCGAACCGGGGGTGGGGGCGCGTGGGATGGGTCTGCGGTCGTGGGAGATGTGGGGATCGGGAGGTGGTTGACGGTGGGGTGGGCCGGTTCCTGTTTATTTTTTCGGGAGTTTCGGGAACAGCCGATCGCCCGGAGCTGTGATCAGAACAGCTATTCTGATCCTAGGATCAGAATAGTGTACAACGCGGGCGCTTAGGCCCGACGCCAGGGTTTCATTCCTGGCCGTTTTGATCTAATCTCGATCGATTCTAGGATTTTGGCTAGCGTCGATGCCAGCCGAGTCATCCGGCGCTTCCTTCTTTTTCTGTTCGTATACCCTTCTCAGGAGGAGCTATGGATATTCTTTACAAGGAAAAATCAGTTAGTTAGCGCTAGAATAGGCGCCCGTGCGTTGGGCTACAGACTCTTGCATTGACGCAAACTCCATTTTTTTATTATTATTATCTAAGCGCCCGTACATGCGACTTACCATTGTAGATGCCCTAAGACCCTTATTCTGACGAACCAATCTGTGGTTGGATGGTTAGAGGGACTGTGATATCCCCAGCCCACCAGGATTCAAATTCTGGTGCTCGCATTTATTTCAGGATTTTCGACGATGCGCATTCAGTGAGAGGAGACGTTCCCGTCGACGACGAGGCGCCTACGGTGACTTCGTAAATCTCAAGATAATATGCCGGCTCAGTCTTTCAGAGATGCTCATAGGGGTAAGGTGTGCTTGTGTGTGTTCATAGGGATGAGTGTATACGTGTGTATATAAGTGCTTGTCTGTACTGATGTTAAAAAAAAAAGACTCTTGTTCTGCTAACACCTAGTCTGATTCTGCTAACACCCCGATGACCAGAGCCGAACCCTGCTAAAAAGCCAACCGAGCTACCTCGTAAAAAATCCCACCACTTCTGCCCAACGAGGCCACGAACCCCCACCCCCTCTCCCCACACCGCTCCCACGACCGCACCTACCTCCCGATCCCCTCCACAATCTTCCTCCCGTCACCAACCTCCCACCACGCCGCCCAAGATCCCCACAACCGGCCACCGCGCCGCGCCCCACGCATTCCCCGCCGCCGGCCGCCGCGCGAGCCATCCCGCCCCGCGCCGCCACATCCCCTCCCCTCCCTTCCCAACGCCAAACGACAGCGAGAAATTGCAGCCGCGGTCCGCCTCCCTCCCCAACGCCACATGCCGGCGAGCCATCACTGCCACCCCACACCTCCATCCCTCGCACACCGCGCCGGCATGCAAATCGCGGCCGTGCCCCACCCCCTGCTACGAGCCATCCCAGTCCCCGTCGCTCCCCTTCCTCAGGTCGAGGTGGAGATCCCCTTCTCTATTGCACATAGTGGTCGGAAGGGGAGAGGAGGAGGTCTCCTGCTAGCCACCATGGCCATCCGTCTCACCGCCACCGGCGCCTTCTTCCCCTGTGCTGCCAGCGACTGAGGGACACGCCGTCGCAGTTCCCTCCCGCGCCTGCCCCGGCCTCCCACCACTGCGCCGACGACTGTGCCATCTCACTCACAACCCCCCCCCCCCCCCCCCCCCCCCCCCCCGCGTCTTCGACTCCCACACCACTGGATCGGCGCCAGCCCGCCGCCCCTACAAACGGATCTGCACGGATCCGGGCTGCCGCCGCCGGATTCGGGACGGGCCGCACGGGCGTGCAGCTCGACCAACAGGGGCATGCATTTCGGCCCTTCCCTTCCCTGCCTCCGCCCTTCTCGTCATCGCGGTCAACTCTCGAGGCCGGCCGGAGCCACCGACGACCGCGGTGCAGTACACATGTGTTTACTTTGGATTTTTTTTATGTGTCGTCTGCAGTTTATACTGAAGAAGAAGTTCACTTTGTTCTTGAAAAAGGTTTTGTGTAGCTCTTCGCCGGCGGTAGTGTGCAGTTTTGGTTTCCGGAGCGTGCGGTTATGTTCTGCCTCCAGGGAGCCACGCCTCCACCTCGTGCAGTTCACGCGTCGCGCCCGTGCAGTGCGGAGCACATCTGCGTGCACTCCGCCGACCGTGCGTCCAGTCAGCCCAGTGCAGTTTAGACCTCCCAGTGAACTCCTCCACTTCTCATCGGCGACATGCGCGTGTAGTTAACCATCTTTTTTGTGTGATTTTGATCGGAGGATGTTCTATGCTATTTGCCGTTCGCTGGATGCATTTTTTATGTGTTGCCCCTGAGATGTAATTTGTTGTGTGCACTTGTGCAGTTATGTAAAGGAAAACGTTTCGCGTCGACACGCCGGCTGAAAACTGCGTCGGTCGACTCCCTCGCTCGCGCAATGCCTATTGGCCCCACGCACCGCTTATCACACCTAGCCTTATCCCTTTTCCCTTCTGCATCTTCTTCCACACACATCTCTCTCTCTCAGTGCCCACGACAGCCCCCAATCCTCTCCCTCGCCCTGCGCTACAACACCTCTGCTCCTCCATGCCCCTTGCTTCACGCACCGTGCGGCCACCGGCTCAACAGCGGCTGTCGCTGCGGTGAATGGAGTAAAAAAGCTGCAAGCTGTGATGTGCCGTCGCCGCCGTTGGCCGGAGCGGAAGCACCGACCGGCAGGATTACCGGTCGTGCGTGCTACAATGGTGGCAGCAACCTGTGCTACATGGGCCATGGAAAAGCTGCAACCGGCCGGCGAAAAAGCCACGACCGGCGCGCAGAAGCTACAATGAGGTGTGTTGTGTTAATGTTGGAACTGGCGTCGAGATTTGCTGGAATCGGCTTCTCGATTTGCTGGAACCGGCAATCACATTTGCTGGAATCGATGTCGCGAGCGTATCATTTTGCTGCAACCAGCCGCAGAGATTGCTGGAACCGGTGTCCAGAATTGCTGCAACGGGCTTCCTCTTCTTCGACGGCGCCCATGGTGACCACGATGCTTTTTGCTTATTCTTTTTTGTTGCAACCGGTATATGTTTTTCCTGCAACCGGTGATTTGCTTTGCTACAACCGTTTCATTTTTTTGCTACATTCATTCACGGCCGAGCTGAGTCTTGTGACGGCGGCGAATTTCTTGCTACAACCATTATAGTTTTTGCTACATCCATCGAGGATTTTTGCTACATCCTTTTTTCATGGTGGAGCTGCAGGCTCGACGACGGCGACGATGTTTTCTTGTTGCAACCATCGCTGCTTTCTGCTAAGACCTATGGAATTTTTTTGCTGAAATCGCATGCTACATCTGGCGTCAGAAGACGGCGAGTGCGGGAAGCCAACGTGAGCGCGGGCGGTGCTTCAATTTTCGGTGAGGGGATTACGACGAGGGTCGCGGGCGCTCGCTACAGCCTCTCTCTCTCTCGCGCGGCGGCTGCTCCCGATGCAGGAGAAGAAAGAATCGAGGAGGAAGAAGGAGGGAACGACGTGCTTGAGGGGCTGAATCGTGAGGCGCGGGATGCACGCATCGTGTGGCTGCCGTGCGACCAGGCTCGCCGGCGCCTATCAGTGCCCTTATGTAAATGTGGCCGTGCAGCCCAGCCCATCACCGCTAGTGTTGTGTGGTTTGGTCAGTGTGGGTGTGCTGTTCAGCGCCCGTGGATGTGTGGGTGGGCGACAACAGAATGTTTTACTTTTTTAAGATTGTAGTTCTCTTCATCACCTCATTCTATATATTTTGAAAAAAATGATGCGGTTTATTTTGTGGGAGTTGGTGGTTCGCTTTGTAATGAAAAGAGGGAGAGAAAAAGAAATTCCCACTAGAAGTTCACTTCTTTTTTGAATGCACTTTGTTTCGTTTGTGGGACGGCTGAAAAAAAAGATTTCAGTGTTCACTAGCAACAAAATAATGCGGTTCATTTTCGATAGTGATGCGGTTCACTTACACTCAATGTGAAGTGCAAAAAAAATGATAAGAAAATGACAAAAAGAAAGTAACGTGGTTTACTTTTAGTAGTGTCGCGGTTCACTTTCGGTAATGTCGTGGTTCACTTACTCTCAATGTGAAATGTAGAGAAAATGCTACGGAAACGACCAAAAAAAAAATGCGGTTCACTTTTCGATAGTGTTGCGGTTCACTTACGCCTGATCTGAAGCGCACTCCACTTTCTTGTTTAGGAAAAATTTACGTTCGACAAAAGAAATCATGAAGTTCACTTGACTGTCTGATGCAGTGCGGTTTTACGTCTGAAGGAGTGCGTTCATCTGTCTGATGCCGTACACACGACGATCTGTCTGATGCAGTACACAGAGTGTCCGCATTTCGATAATTTTAAAACTGCTCCGAAACCGTAAGTAATTAGAAAGAGCGTTCTACATGAAAAAGTTGCGTCTCGTCGATATCTTTCCAACGGCGTATCATTTGAATCATTCCGATCAGCAGTTTGTAAAAATTTCACGAAAAAACAGCCGCTGCCACTCGTCGTCCACCGCACGATTTTCAAAATTAACTTAAAATCGTAAAGAATCTCAAAAACATTTCTACGTATGAAAGTTGTGCCTCGTCTGTAGCTTTCCGACGGCGTATCACATGCCTCATTTCGACAAAACGGTTAAAAAACTGGAGCAAATATAGTATCGAAAATTGCAAAAAAAATTGAAAAACACAATTCCGCGATTTACTAAATTTAAAACTGCTCTTAAACCGTAACGAATTAGAGAAAATAATATATATGAAAAAATTGCGCCTCGACGATATCTTTCCAACGGCGTATCATTTGCTTCATTCCGACGAGCGGTTTAGAAAAAACGCGAAAATACGCTCGCTACCACTCGTTGTGGGCCGCATCGTTTTCAAAACTGCTCTTAAACTGTGAGGAATCTCAAAAAAAAAATCTACATGGCGAAGTTGAGCATAATCCATAGCTTTCCAACCGTATATTACACGCCTCATTCCGATAAACGGTTTAAAAACTGGAACGAAAACAGTACCGAAAAAACTGCGTGCAGTTTTTTTGCGACGGGAAGTTCACTCGCCTCAGAATTGCAGTGCTTTTGCTCGGAAGTGTACTTGCGTTGAGCGTGCAGTTCAGAAGTGTTAGCAGAATAGACCGACTATATATATATACAAAAGCAAACCTATGAAGCTTCGTTGTAGTGGCTGCAATCATGAGCGCACACTAGCTTTGGGATCTGCCCCATCCTCTTACCTTATTTGTATTTTCGGTTTATAGGGGGATTGTTGCTTATTTCTTCTTTTAGACTAACGTGGACCACAGTAGCTGCAACAGCACTGTTGCGCGCAGCACTAGCTGGCTGGACGCCAGGCCGACAGACAGAGGGACCAGGAGTAGCAATCCGAAAGGTTCCAGGATGTTTTTGTTGAACTGTTCACCGAAGGTTTGAACCTTCCCGTTTCTTGTCCCTGTGATTATTTCTTGCTGTGGGCTGCATCCCGTTTAATTCTTGTGGGCACACTGTTGCGCGCCGCGCCAGCATGTGAATCCTGGTTATTGCACGCCTGGGCTTTTCTCTTGGGCCGATGTCCGGGCCGAATCATCGCAATAGAAGATGTGAAAAAGAATGGAAATAAATACAAAAAAAAAAATTGTGCACACTAGCTCCTCGACCATGCCACCGTTCTCTGTACGCCGAGCTACGCACAGGCTAGTGTGTTTAGCATATAAAAGATCCCCATCTTCATGCCACCTTTTTTTTGTCTGTGTGTTTTGAATATTAGTAAGCTCAGGTGTTAGCTAGAGGCAGATTCTCCTAAAACTCCCCATGGCGTGCAACTAGAGGCAGTTTCTCCCCGAGTAATCTGGATACAACTGGAGGCAGTTCTCCCCATGGCGTGCAACTAGATGTAGTTCTCAGCGGGCTACAACATTTTTTTTTCGGTTTTCACAGGAATACATGCGCACCACAGGATGTGCACACATGCATGCAAGTGTACTCTCCGTAGTGCATGCAGAATAATAACGGGCATCACCCCAAACCCCGCGCGCGCATGGCTGTTTGACCATGGCATGACCAACGATTGGGTACTAGTCAAACGCTCTGGACCCACCTGCGCTGCTGCGCGCATCCGTCCGTGACACTGTGTTGGGTATCGCACCGCAGATGCATGCTGGCGAGGAACAGCCGATTTTCGGGCGGCCCCACATGCCGTTTTCGCCATGCACCGGCAGGGACATACACCACCATGCCAGAACCACCAGTATCATCACTTTCGCCCCCACACGACCATTCCTCCATTCGCAGCACCCATGGCCGCCATCGTACCACACACCACAAGTGACGGTGAGGCATCCACGCACAAGGTTCTTTGCTTAAGCGAGCTCGTAGAGGAAGTTCTCCGTCGCGTTGATGGCTTGAAGAGCCTTCTGCATTCCAGCACAGTGTCGAGGGAGTGGCTTTATCTCGCGTCAAGAAAGGAGTTCCAGGCGGAGTTCATCGCAAACCGCAGCCCCCCTATGCTTGGGGTCATCGTGCAGTTGGCTTTGCCTGCGAGCGACTGGAGGCACCTCGAGTTCGCCTCTATGGAGCTCCTGGACCATGCGTTAGCTCCAAAGGCTTCAGAGGTCGCAGCGGCGCTCGCTGGGCAGGTTGGTTTCGACAGGGGCGGAGCCAGGATTTGGGTATAAGGAGGGCCAAGTAAACTTAATACAAGAAAAAAATCTCAATGATTTTTTTACTGCAATGCTATATTGATGTGTCACTTCGACGCAATTAAAATATAGTTCAATTTGTATTAGTTAAAGTTTACCCTACAATTGCCAATAAGATCAAAATTACTAATAATTTCATCAGAAGATGACCTGATTGCTAGATAATTGCCTTCTCAGTGTAGATTATCATGCAATTCAGCGGACGGCTTCAATTGGACCGGGATTGATAACTTGCACATTAGCCCCATTAACAATAATCAGTAGGTTGAGAGCTCAAAACAACATGCATAAAAATTGAATCAATATTTGTGATGTTTGGCGGCGCTTTTCTTTTATAACCGCTAAGTAGATCAACAAAAGAAATTTTAAATGAATTAGCATTGTAAATCACCATTAAAATAACTAAAATTGGATATAGAAGTAGTGATGCTAACCTTGGCTGGTTGACTAGACGCTAGAGAATTGACAGGAGTAATCTGCAGGTCGCTCCTCATGGAGCCGGTGTCTGTTGATTAATGGGACTCAAATCTCTACTCATGGGCAGGGAGCGCAAGAGGCAGCGGCAGCCGCCAGCGCCCAGCGCTAATCCCCTCAAATCACGCGTTAATCACGTCGGGGCCAGCCGGCAGGGAAATTACGCCATGGGCTAGTAGTAGGAAGAGCGGAGGCCATAACTGTGATTGGGCTCTATTATGGGCCCTTTCCTTTTACAGATTTTACTCTTTCTGTTTGAGTTGGGGTGGGGGGGGGGGGCAAAAACGTGCGTTAACCCAATCCTATCGCTAATTACTCATACGTAGTAAAACAATCGTCGATCTTTGGGGGGGGGGGGGTGGCCCCTGCTCGTCCCCCTGGCTCCGCCACTGGGTTTCGAGACCGTCCTCGCATGCGACGGAGGCGAAGTCGTCGTGAGAGAAAGGGGCTGCCCAAGGGGATACGCTATGCATACAATCTTGGGGCCCATCTCTACAAGTCGTCACCGGCTCCCTCGCGACGACATCATCCAGCACATCCCTTCCGCCGTCTGCGCCTGCTTCGCATCATCGACGGCGACAAGGCCTTCTTCGACGGATATCCTTAGGCGCACGCTGAGCCAGGTGGGGAGCTCGGCGCGTTCCGTCTTCGCGTCACTGCAGAGCGTGGTGACCGGTGGGTCGTCGAGGTATCTAAGCCTATCTTCCCAAAGAAACCATGCATTCCGCATGATGACCCATGCGCCATAGTGGTAGACGGCGTGTTGTACATGATGTATGCCGTAAGATTACTGTTTTCGTACGACATGTCGTCCCATAAGTTTGGCATGTCCGATCTTCCGGGTGCATTTAGCAACGCTAAGGACACAGATTACATGCTGGCACGGTCTGGCAAGTTCGGTATATGCATCCTTCTTCGCCGCGGGGCTGCGCCGGAGCACTGGACTTCCGCCATGACCGCCGAATCATATGAATGGCAGGTAACCACAAGACAACAACATTTTTTTGAGCATTAAGTTTCCAGACAATTTGTTGGCCTTCTTCACATGTTTCTAACATTATTTTGTTTTGTTCATTACTGTCATAGGTGCGGGAGATGAGATAGGAGGCTGAGTTCTGCGGCACATTTTCAGCGCACAAGCATCACATGGAGAAGGGGAGTGCATAATTTTCATTCTTCGGAGCAGAAAGATGTTGTCCTTGTACGCCGCGCTTGATAGTTAACATGCACTCTATCTAGCACTGACGAAGTTGATCGCATGTGTTGACACTTTTGTGTATTTGCTGTTACCGACTCTCTACCCTGCATTTCTCTTTTATACCATGAACATGTTATGTCACAAATGGCCTGAATCAAAGCATCAAAAGCTTCTTCTCCAAAAATATTTTTTGGTAAAGGCATCATTAATACAAATATGTGGAGATTTCTCCGTTTTTGCTAAGCCCTCCTCGAATACGGAATGATCAACCCGGCATGGTGTGATGGCTAGGCAAAGCACCGTTTCCCCCCTTTTCTTCGCCCCCATTTTGATTGTGGGGGCGAGGGCAGTTTTGTCGCGACGCTCAGCTCGCGCGTTTGCAGTTTGATTTTGCCAACCAAAAGGCAGGGGGGATAACGCGACACCATGAAACGAACATTTCTGCATTTATGTTCTGTGTTCGTGGGGGGCTGGCATATGGGAACACTGGAAAGTACCCTGTGATGCGCCTTGTGTTGGAGGCGGGCACATCGAGACACATGCAACTCATGTCCCTCGTGGGCGGGAGGGTCCTCCCCGTGCACGACCCTGCTACCCTAGCTCCCGCGGTAGGTTAGTCTCGTGTCCTTCCGTTTTTAGCGTAACCTTTGGCCTTCGATGGGGACGGGGTGTGCTGGGTTTTGGACTTGTGGAAGCTTTTTCGTTATGGTTAGCTGATGTGGTCTTGACGTTGGTGGCATGTCGGTGTCGTTATCCGTCTTTGAACGCAGCATCGTTATCTTACCCCGCCATGTCCCCCGCCTTACCCAGTGTGATGGCGCAAGCCCAATTGTTCGGATTCAGAGCAGACGGTGATCCAGCATCAATGTTCATCTTTTAAGGGCACCCCTTGGGAAGGAAGAGTCTTTTGGTAAGGCTTGCGATGACGAGCCATGCCTTTGCATCAGGTCTGGCCATTTTATCATCTTTTCAGCAAGATCTTAGGGCACCTGCAACGGCAGCCAGCAAATTTCCTCCCAGGCCCGTTCCCGGACAGGGTCCACGGACACGCATGCGGGAGGCCGCCATCCAACACTATCATGTATATGCCCGCTAGTAATTTCAAATTCAAATGTGCTCTGATCCACAAGGCGCGCCAGATAACACTAGCGCCGGATCGCATGCCCAATCACAATCAAAAAGAGACAAGTGTGATTAGTTTTTTTACATGCCCGAATCCAAAAGAACATTAGCTCGGCAGTCTGTGCATTTCATCCCCACTGGACCGGCATTCTGCTCCTCGAACAAGGTGGTGCCGTCGCTGCCGCGTAGGCAGCATCCGCGTTCGCATCCTCATAGTCCGCCGCTGCCAACTCAACTTTATGTCCCTGCAACCTCTGGAACCGAACGGATTGCATGATCATTTTTGCAGCGGCATCTAAACAGTTTGCATTCAATGTCAACATCTCGTCGTCCTCCGCATCGGCGGTGATCTGCACCCTCTTTATCGCCTTGACAGGACCATCCACCCCCTCCATGCAAAATTGAGACTCCGCAAAACTATTTTTTTTACGGCTTTGCTAAGTCTCAACCGACTGAGATTTCATTAAATCTCAGTCGAAGCTATATCCGTGCGATCTTACATTGAGATCCGTTTAAAACCTTCTTTTTAGTTTTCTTTTTCTCTCTTTGTTGTTTTGTCACTTGACTGAAACTTTGTTAAATTGCAGTCGACTGAGACCTAGCCACACAAACCTTTTTTAATCAAGATGTGTGTTTCTCATGTTTTTACGCATCAACTTTCGCCCTGTGGTGATTGACCTTATAATCCACATAGTGTAGAAACATATCCCATCTATCATCCGAGCCAGTGGCGGAGCTTGAGCCAAATTCATGGGGGGGCCATGGCTGGGGGGGGGGGGGGGGGGGGGCGCAAACATAAGTGTTTTGTGATGATTTTTAGTAGATAAATAGGCCTAATACCAAGGTATATACACATATTTTCTGATGAGCGGGGGGGTAGCTCCGCCACTGATCCGAGCATAGCCTTTGCGGAGACAAAAATGCATTAAACATTGCGTTACTCGTGCCGTCATCCGCGGAGGTCGTTTTCCATTGGCTCGCCACGTATCCCCAGTGACACCAATCGTGCTGCCCATCTCCTCATTTTTTGGCGATCATCAACATTTATCGCCCACGGACGTAACCAGTGACATGAGATTCCCAGTGACATGCATTAACTTGCAGCCCCTGCCCGACATCAACTTGCGCCGACCGTGCTCTGCTGACGTGCCAGTCTATAGTAGACCGGCGGTAGATGAAGGCCGATGTCCCATTGATTCTTCTTTACCACGTACAGTAGTAGTTTTCACCATTTAAAATGTAAGCCAGCATCTACGACGGGGTCAAAGTCATGACGCACCAGCGGCTACAACAAGCAGTGACGGGTGCTGCTACAACTTTCTACTCCGCAGAAGTTTTCAGGCAGCCTCTGCCCGGTAATAGTCAGCCGACCCCGCCCGGAGTCTTGACATCCATGACAGCCCGCTGCAGCGATCGCCCCTATCTAAATTTCCAGTACGCAGCAGTTTCAGGCAGCCTCTACTGGTAAGAGACAGCTGCCCATCCCTGTTAGTCTCATCAACCCCCGTGGCATTTGATGAGGCAGGTGCTCACACATTGAAGACAAACACTCCCCGACAGGCACGAGATTCTGTATACGCGTTTGATTCATCTCGACATCCTAGTCCTCATACACATAACAGTCAGGCGCCATCACAAAATCTATGTAAGCATTTGTTTATTAACACACCCGCCAGGAATAAATGCAAAATAGGGGCTTTAGATCATCTCTAGCTGACCCCTTAAAAATACAAACCGTAAAAATAGGATAAGAATGGGAAAAAAGGCATTTTAAGGATCCATTTTAGCTACGGCCGAACAGATACTGGAAAAAGAAACTGTAAATCTGGGATAAGAGCTCCTTACTCCAGCCAGCCGGCGCCGCCCCTTCCCCCAGCCGGTCGCGCCTCGCCCCGTCGAACGCCGGCCGCGCCTCGTCCACGTCGGCCGCGCCCCGTCGCCCACCGTCCACACCCCGTCGCGTGCCGGCTGCGCCCTGCTCCATTGCCGGCTGTGCCGGCCGAGCCATGCCCCTTTGCCGGACGAGCCGAGAGGATTCCAGCGGCCAGGATGAGGCCACGGGAGGCCACGGCGAGGTCGAGCTCGTCGAATTCGAACCGGCAGCGATCGATTCCAGCGTCCAGTGGCCTTTCCAGGTGTGCAGTGACGAATTCTGGCGAGTTTCGGGCGCATTCCGGCAAATTCCGCAGCGGCGTGTTTGCTCCGACGAGGTTTGACCGGTATACAGGGCACCCTCGGTTCGGCCTTCCAACCTTCAAATATAAAGGTCTCGGGTGTGGATTTTCGGTGCCCTTTAAAAAAATTACGGGTTTGACCACTTTTACGGTTTCTGTTCTGGACACTTTTGTCGACCAAAACCTTAATACTCAAAAATTATAAGGGTTTAACCACTTTTAAGGGGTCTGCTAGAGATGCTCTTAGAGCATCTACAGCCGGACTCTACCTGTTTCAAATGCCCGGGCTGGCCGTCCGGTCAGTGACAGGTCAAAAAAAAACCCAACCGGACATCTCAAACTGCCCTTAAACGACTGGGCTGACCGACACCTCTGATATCTAGCCCAAATCTATGGCAGATATGGGGTGGCCCGGGCACGCCCGGACGCGTTTGCCTAACAGGCCCGGCCCACCACCGCCCCCATGGCTATCCCACAAAAACCTCAATCCGGGCACTTCGCTCCGAACCCTAGCTCACACTCTCTCGCTCCGTCCTCTCCCTCCCTCTCTGATTCCGATCCCATCCACTTGATGTCTAGCTCTGACAGCGATTCCGGCTCCGACCTCGACTACGACGAGGAGATGGCCCTCTGCATTGCATTGGAGCGCTCCAAGGTGGACACCGGCGACAACTCAGAATCTAGAGCTCGACCCTCCCAGCCCGCGCGCAGCGATGCCAGGACAGCGCAGCCCACGCCGTCCCCTTCCCCCGTTGGCCGCTCCTCCACGCGTGCAGCGGTGGGTGCTAGTGCCCGCGCCACTGGCCCGCACACGCACTCCGCAATCGGAGGCGCATCCCGCGCGTCGCGAGAGGCGGTGGGTGCTAGTGCCCGCGCCACCGGCCCGCACGCGCACTCCTCAATCGGAGGCAGTGGGCACGGGAGAAGGACATAGTGGAGCAGTCCGCGCGCGCCGCCACGTGACACATGCAGAGCCCGACAAGGATGAGCACGAGGCAAAGGAGGCAGCGGCGGAGAAGGCTCGGGTGGCCAAGTTGAAGCGGCAGCAGGATAGGACGCTCCGTTGGATGAAGGGGCTCATCGTCCTCTCGGACTCCAACGACGACGACGGCGATGACATATGCTTCTCCTCCGACGACCAAGACCCTCCACATACCTGCAACAAGAGTCACCCTATCAAATATGAACTTGACCCTTTTGATATATAGACGACATTCATCAAGTTGATCACTTCATCAAAGTATATTTACGCTATGGGAACCTCCAGATTGCATTGTCAGAACCGTGCAAACCCACAACAAGAGTCACCCTATCAAATATGAACGTGAGCCTTTTGATATATAGACGACATTGATCAAGTTGATCACCACATCATGTATATTTACGCTATGGGAACCTCCATATTGCATTGTCGGAACCGTGCATACCCGCAGCAAGAGCAACCCTATGAAATATGAACGTGAGCATTTTGATGTATAGATGACAATGAGCACGTTGATGACCACATCAACTCGATGACACAAGGAGAACCTCCAGATTGCATTGTTCGAACCGTGCGTACCCGCAACAAGACCAATCCTATAAAATAAGAACGTGAGCATTTTGATGTATAGATGACAATGAGCACGTCGACAACCGCATGTAACATCCCTAGGTTACCCCACTCTGGTTAAGCTACTTAACCTGCCATGTCATCATGATCATCTTCATAAAATGGCATTAGGAAATAATTCAACTTCAAATTCCAATTCCAAATGCAAGTCAAATTAATATTTCTTCAAATGGCAGAATTAAAATTGTTCATAATGCTTCAAATATTCCCAAGGCTTTTATAAAATTGAAACCAACTTCATATAAACTCCAAAAATGCCCCTGGACATTTACAACAGTAGTCCAGCAGCATTTAACTCACCTCATTCAATTTCTAAAAATATTAAAACTATTCCAATTGCCTCCAAAATATTTGTGGCACTGTCTAAACCCACTAGTGAATTAATGGGATACTTTCCATATTTTCCCAAGGTGAATAGTGTGCCCAAATATTCTGTTACTCCTCTCTGTTAATCAAATAAAAGAAAACAGAAAAGGAACTAAAGGAAAAGGGGGCCAGAGGCCACTTACCTGGCGACTGGGCCGCGCTGGCCCAGCCCAACTCACCTGCCCCCACCTCGCTGTCGTCGTCCCCATGGCTGGGCACACTCCACCGGCGAGTGTCCGACACGTCGACAGCCACCGATGCAGGAAGGGATAAGGGCGACCCCAGGTCCCTTCCCCCTGGTCGCCTCGCTCACTCTCACCTCCCTCCTCCTTGCTCCTTTTCCCCTCTCGCTCTGGATCGGGCCGTGCCCGTGGCTACGGTCGTCGCCGCGCCGCCCCTCCGCCGCGGCCACCGGCCCTCCCGCGACGAGCCAGAGCAACTAGGAGCACCTCCGTTGGCTCCCGCGTCTTCCCCGAGCCTCGGACCGAGCCGGAGCGCCCCCAACCCGAAGCCATCGCCGTTTTCCCCCGCCAGAAGCCGTCTCCGTCTCGCCGTCGATTCGGTCGGCCCCGAGCTCCACTGCGCTCCCGTTCCCTCACGGGGCCTTCTTGCGCCCGCAAGGTGAGCCACCGCCCTCTCCATTTCCTCTCCAAGCTCGCTGGTTAGCCGCCCGCAACGCCGCCGCCATTGCCGAGCTCTGTCTCTGCCGCCACCCTCGCCGCGCTCGCGCTAGCCATCACCGTGCCCGTCCGAGGCCTCTACCGTGCTCCTGGGGATCCCAGGCAGCGCGTGAGCAGTTTAGCTCGACTCGTACGAGCCTCTGAGCTCGTCCCCGAGATCGCCGCGTTCCGGCCTCCGCCTCTGCTCGACGCTGGCGACGGGTCCGACCGTTCCACGGGTCACCACCCCCACCATTGGATGTGCGTGGCCCTCATGAAGCTGTTGGAACGAACCGCGTCACAAAAGACCCACCGTAGCCTGATTCCGAGCCCCGCCGGCGTTCGGCCGCCGCGATTGGCCTCGTCGGAGCCGTTCCGGCGCCGGCGCCGACGTGGCCTGACCGGCGGGCCACCCCTAGCCGCTGACCAGCGGGTCCCAGGGCCCGGTTGACCGCGTTGACTATGGTCAACGCGCTGACATGGCAATTACCGTCACTGACCAGTGGGCCTCTCACGGTTAATTAGTTTAATCAAATCGTTTTAGAAATAAACCTAATTAGCTAACCTAAGAGATCACTGACACGCCGGGCCCACTGGCTAAATCCTTTGTTAGCTAATTTAAACCCATTGATTAGCCTCACTGTGGCTGACAGGTGGGTCCCACCTGTCAGTTTAACCAGTCAGCAACTCAGCCGACTGCTGACGCAATGCTGACCTCATGCTGACGTCATAATCTGATTTTGAATTTCTGTTAAAATAAATAAATTCCAGAAATCCAAATAATCTTTAAAAATCCATATCTTTTAAACCATAGCTCAGATCGAAAAAGTTAAAACATGAAAGTTGCTCAGAACGACGAGACGAGTCTGATCGTGCCGTCTGTTTCTTCATCAGAACCCCCTACGTAGAAGAACTCATAACTCCGGACCCGTATCCGGCAGATGAATAGTGCACACACTTCGGTAAATAAATCCCAGATTAATTCTAAAAATAACTAAAATGACTTAGATGCATATTTAGGCAACCATGCACTGCATCATAGCATCACACGCACCGTATTGCATTTGTTTGCATTATGTTTACCTGTTTCTTCCCCCTCTTCTCTCTCGGTAGACCCCGACGTTGACGTAGCTCCCGGGGCAGACGCAGCTCAGGAGTACGACTACGTCCCCGACGACACCACAGGCGACCTTACCCTTGCCCCCGAGCAAACATGCAAGCACCCCCATTTTGAGCATGCCTATATCGCCTATTCTCTTCTCTCTTATGCTTGCATTAGAACTGCTACTGCTACTGTTTTCCTATATCTGCTGCATAGCCTGATTATTGTAACCTGCCTTGCTACCTTTCTGGTTATCCTAGACTGATTAGTATAGGCTGGGTAGAGTCCCGACAGAGACCCCCACTTGATCCCGACTGCCCCGCTGGATGTCAGAAGACCCGATCATCGGGATTGAAGACCAGACTCTGGCACCGCACATCACTTCCCCCTTAGTTGCCGACACTGCTGGGTTAGCGTCGAGTGCCGAGGGTGATACCTCGTCAGCACTTCCGATGTTAACCTTGTAGGTTAGTTAATCGGTCGTGGTAAGCGAGGGTGATTCCTCCTACACCACCCCCGATAACGACGTCGTCGCGCAACACCTCAAGTGTGGACCTCGAGGGTGATTCCTCCTTCGTTCACCTTGACTTTAACATCAGGTGGGATTCCATCGAGGGTGATTCCTCAGGATTCCCCTGGTGTCAGACACACAGATACTGTTGTTGATTTGACTTACACTAAACCATGTTACTAAAGACGGGTCGGCCCTGAGGGGTACCCGTGCGAGCTTAATGCGAAGTGATGTGGAGACGGGTTGACCTGGATGGTGCCCGCGAGATAACTACGAGGCGTGGCCGGGCATTCTTAGCCCTTGCCGCAAGTCCTCGAGACAGGGCAACGGGGTCACATCGATCGTGAGTCTCTGCTCGTTTCCGCGCGCTCCTAATCCACTACGGTTTGGATATTTGATCCGAGGGGCCTCTGGCCCGATAGCACTAACCATCACATGGGCATAGTATGGGCGTTCTGCGCCGTATACACCAGCCGAAGCTTATTTGACGTCAGTAAGGAGCGGCGCACGCCGAGTTGGACTGGGAACGCAACCGCGCTTGTATAAGGGGTTGCTAGGTCTGCTCTCAGTGGCCCCGTAACATGCAGGAGTTCCCGGGGCGATGGCCCAAGACCCCTGGGGGCATAGGTTTAGTCCGGCGTGCTGACCTCTCTTATAAGCCTAGGTCGGGTTGCGGCGTGTTGCTTAGCCGAGGCCGGGCATGACCCAGAAAAGTGTGTCCGGCCAGAGTTAAGCGAGCGTGGTGGGTAACTTGGTGCACCCCTGCAGGGAAGAAACTTCTATCGATAGCCTGTCCTACGGTAAAGGACACTCGGAGTTGTATCCCGATCGGTACAACTAGAACATGTGACGAGAACTGGATAGTACGGCTCTGGGATTGCTTTCTCGCAGGGAGTCGAGAAAGGATCTCAGGTCGAGGTTGATAATACTACTACTACTACTTTACATTATGTTGATCTGCTCTCTTCTATTGCTGCAAGACTGTCGACGATTGTTGAAGATGCTAGTCTTCGATAGGACTAGGCTTTCCCCCTCTATTCTGGCATTTCTGCAGCCCAGTCCACATATACAGCCATTCATTTGACAATGTTGCATATGTAGTGTAGATCCTTGCTTGCTGAGTACGTCGGATGAGTACTCACGTTTGCTTTATTTTCTTTTTCCCCCATATCCAAATTGATGCCACCAGACGACGGAGCCCCTGAGCCAGACGCCCCAGCCGACGACCAGTACTACTACCCACCTGGCAAGTACTACTACTACGAGGAGCCGTTTGACGACCAGGAGTAGGATCGGAGGGTCCAGGGCAGGAGGCCTACGCCTTTCGATCGTAGTATTTTATTTTACCCCGCCTCTGTGAAGGCTTATCTCTCTCTCTTTGTAATATATCTGTACTCAGATATCTGACGCTTCCGCTGACACTTGTATGCCATCGAGCTATGTATTCGAGCCCTCGAGGCCCTGGCTTGTAATATTAAGCTTGTATGACTTTATTTATGTTTTAGAGTTGTGTTGTGATATCTTCAAGTGAGTCCTTAGGCTTGATCGTGCGCATTTGCGTGTATGGTTAGTGCATGATTAAGCCGGGGTCGTCACACCGCATCAACTAGATCACACAAGGAGAACCTCTAGATTGAATTGTCCAAACCATGTGTACCCGCAACAAGTGGCATCAACTAGATTACGCAATGGGAACCTTCAGTTTACATTGTCGGAACCGTGCATACCCGCAACAAGAGTCACCCTATCAAATATGAACGTGAGCCTTTTGATATATAGACGACATTGATCAAGTTGATCACGCATCAACCAGATTACGCAAGGGGAACCTCCAGATTGCATTGTCGGAACCGTGCATACCAGCAACAAGAGTGACCCTACCAAATATGAACGTGAGCCTTTTGATAGATAGACGAGATTGATCAATTTGATCACGCATCAACCAGATTACGTAAAGGGGGAACCTCTAGATTGCATTGTCGGAACCGTTCATACCCGCAACAAGTCACCCTATCAAATATGAATGCAAGCCTTTTGATATATAGATGACATTGATCAAGTCGATTGCACATCAACCAGATTACGCAAGGGGGAACCTCTAGATTGCATTGTCGGGACCGTGCGTACTCGCAACAAGAGTCACCCTATCAAATATGAATGTGAGCCTTTGATATATATATATATGACATTGATCAAGTTGATCACCGCATCAGGTATACTTACGCTATGGGAACCTCCAGATTGCATTGTCAGAACCATGCACACCCGCAACAAGAGTCACCCTATCAAATATGAACGTGAGCCTTTTGATATCTAGATGACATTGATCAAGTTGATCACCGCATCATGTATATTTACGTTATGGGAACCGCCAGATTGCATTGTCAGAACCGTGCATGCCCGCAACAAGAGCAACCCTATCAAATATCAATGTGACCATTTTGATGTATAGATGACAATGAGCACATTGATGACCACATCAATGACATCACGCAAGGAGAACCTCCAGATTGCATTATCCAAACCGTACGTAACCGCAACAATGGGCATCAACTGGATTACGCAAGTGGAACCTCCAGTTTACATTGTTGGGAACCATGCATACCCGCAACAAGAGTCACCCTATAAAATTTGAACGTGAGCCTTTTGATATATAAATGACATTGATCAAGTTGATCACGCATAAACTAGATTACACAACGGGAACCTACAAATTACAGTGTCGGAATCGTGCACACCCACAACAAGAGTCACCCTATCAAATATGAACGTGAGCCTTTTGATATATTGATAGCATTGATCTAGTTGATCACCGCATCAGGCATATTTACATTATGGGAACCCCCAGGTTTCATTGTCAGAATAGTGCATACCGGCAACAAGAGCAACCCTATCAAATATGAACTTGAGCATTTTGATGTATAGATGTCAATGAGCACGTCGATGACCGCATCGACTCGATGACGCAAGGAGAACCTCCAGATTGCATTTTTCCGTGCGTACCGGCAACAAGAGCAACAATATCAAATATGAACGTGAGCATTTTGATGTATAGATGACAATGAGCACGTCCATGACCCCATCAACTAGATCGCGCAAGGAGAACCTCAAAATTGCATTGTCCGAACCGTGCGTACCCGCAGCAAGAGGCATCAACTAGATTAGGCAATGGGAACCTCTAGTTTTCATTGTCGGAACTGTGCATACCCACAACAAGAGTCACCCTATGAAATACGAACATCAGTCGTTTGATATATAGATGGCATTGATCAAGTTGATCACGCATCAACCAAAATACGCAAGGGGAATCTCGAGATTGCATTGTCAGAACCGAGCATATCCGCAATAAGAGTCACCCTATCAAATATGAACGTGAGCCTTTTGATATATAGACGACATTGATCAAGTTCACCGCGCATCAACCAGATTGCGCTGGGGGAACCTCCAGATTGCATTGTCGGAACCGTGCATACCCGCAGCAAGAGACACCCTATCAAATATGAACACAGGCCTTTTGATATATAGACGACATTGATCAAGTTGATGTAACACCCCCTTATAATAAGCTCTGTGACACTCTGTTAAAACTACCAAGTCACGATCATTTGCAGTGCCAAGTCACATGGGTTAATGATCCAATTCAAATTCACATCTGAAAATCAACTCAAATTCAAAGGTGAATTATAAAGTTGATCAAACACTGTTGGGAAAATGTTCATTAAATGGCAAATATTTCAGGAACATTTCTAAAATCAATATCAAAATATTTGGAGTTGGGCAAGTGACTCAAACAAGATGAAACAGCACCCAAAACAGCAATATTAATTCATTTAAAATCATTTCAAACACAAATGAACTCCAAATCTGCCCAAACCACTTTTTGGTGAGAGCTAATATTGCATTGCAATATTTGGGACAACTCTCACATTTTTCAAAAGTGTAGAAATGCCCTAACTATTTCAAAATAGAAAAGATTAAAAGAAAAAGAGAAAACAAAATAGAAAAATAAAAATGAGGCACTATGCACTGGGCCTTAGTGCACAGTGCCCCGAACCCCGGCCCAGCAGGCCCACTCACCTCTCTCCCTCGCGCTGTCGTTCTCCCGCTGGTCGAGCGCGCGCGCGCCGGCGCGGCGCCGACACGTCGCCGCCCACCGACGGAACAGGAGGCGGAGGGGATAAGGGCGAAGTCAAGCCGTCCTCCCTGGCCACCCCGTTCACTCTCCCCTCTCCTCCCTCGCTCGCTCCGCCCCTCGCTCCCTCCCAGATCCGGCCACCGAGCGCCGTCGTCGCCGCACTTCGCCATTTGCCGTGGCCACCGGCGACCCCGTGCTCGTCCACCGTGCCGGCCAGCTCCGCCGTCGTCTTCCTCATCTACAGGAGGCCTTAGCTGGAGCTGGGGAGCACGGAACCACCGGATCCCCTTCGTCCTCAACTACGGTCGCCGTCGTCTTCTTCGTCTCCGACGCCGGCCTTCTGCTGCTACAAAACTATCGAGGGTCTACGTGGGTGCCGCACGGTGAGCCTCTCCTCTCCCTGCTGCTCCTCGTTGGTCCCCTAGCGCCTTATAGCCAGCTGCCGTCGTTGCCGAGCTCTGCTCGCCGCTGTGCACTTCGCCGCCGCGGCCACAGACGCCGTCGTGCTCGTCTGGACCCAGCATCGAGCTCCTGGAGCTCGTGCGAGTTCAACGCGATCACTAGCGCGCCTCCCCGAGCGTTGTAGCCCTAAATCCACCGATGCCCGATTCCGGCGTCCGCCGGCGACGACCTAGCGCTCGTTTCCGGCCGTTTTAGCTCGCGCTCATGCCTTAGATCGACGCGGCGCCTTTCCCTCATTCGAACGCGACCAGCCCCAGCCGTTTTAGTGGCCTGTGGGCGAAACCCGACGGGCGTCCGAGCCGCGCCGCCGCGATTTTGGTCGCCGGCGCAACTCCGGCTCCGGCCGCCACGTGGGACACCCCTGGGTCACTGCCAGTGGGTCCCACGGGCCCCGCTGACCACGCTGACCGTGGTCAACGCGCTGACGTGGCGGCGCAATGCCACTGACAGGTGGGCCCCGCGACTAATTAACCTAATTAAAGATTTAATTAAATAGAAACTAATTAGATTAACCTAATGTCTCACTGACATGTGGGGTCCACCCCCTAATTAACCCTGGTAATTAAATTAATTCACTAGTTAAAGAAACAGAGGCTGACATGTGGGTCCCACTGGACCCACATGTTAGGTTTGACCCTGGTCAACCGCAGTTGACCTGCTGACGTCACTGTGACGCAATGCTGACATCATAACTCATTTTCTGATAAATAAATAAATTCCAAAAATTCAAATAAACTTTAAAAAATTAATAACTTTTAAACCATAGCTCGGATCGAAAAAGTTAAAACATGAAAGTTGCTCAGAACGACGAGCCGAGTCTGATCATGCTGTCTGTTTCTCCATCGGAACCCCCTACGTAGAAGAACTCGTAACTCCGGACCCGAATCAGGTAGATGAATAGTGCACACACGTCAGATATTAAATCCCAGATTAATTCTAAAAATAGCTAAAATGACTTAGATGCATAATTAGACAACCCTGCACTGCATCATAGCATCACACGCACCGTATTGCATTTGTTTGCATTATGTTTACCTATTTCTTCCCCCTCTTCTCTCTCGGTAGACCCCGACGTGGACGTAGCTCCCGAGGCAGACGCCGCACAGGAGTACGACTACGTCCCCGACGGTACCACTGAAGACCTTGTCCTTGCCCCAGAGCAAACAGGCAAGCACCCCCATTTTGAGCATGCCTATATCGCCTATTTTCTTCTCTCTTATGCTTGCATTAGAACTGCTACTGCTACTGTTTTCCTATATCTGCTGCATAGCCTGATTATTGTAACCTGCATTGCTACCTTACTGGTTATCCTAGACTGCTTAGTATAGGCTGGGTAGAGACACGACAGAGACCCCCACTTGATCCCGACTGCCCTGCTGGATATCAGAAGACCCGATCATCGGGATTGAAGACTAGACCATGGCACCGCACATCACTTCCCCTTAGTTGCCGACACTGCTAGGTTACCGTCGAGTGCCGAGGGTGATACCTCGTCAGCACTTCTGATGTTAACCTTGTAGGTTAGTTACTCGGTCGTGGTAAGTGAGGGTGATTCCTCCTACACCATCCCCGATAACGACGTCGTCGCGCAACTCCTCAAGTGTGGACCTCGAGGGTGATTCCTCCTTCGTTCACCTTGATGATACCATCAGGTGGGGTTCCATCGAGGGTGATTCCTCAGGGCTCCCCTGGTGTCAGACACACAGTTACTGTTGATGAGTGGACTTGCACTAAACCATGATACTAAAGACGGGTCGGCCCTGAGGGGTACCCGCGCGAGCTTAGTGCGAAGTGATGTGGAGTCGGGTTGACCTGGATGGTGCCCGCGAGATAACTACGAGGCGTGGCCGGGCATTCTTAGCCCTTGCCGCAAGTCCTCGAGACGGGGCGATGGGGTCACATCGATCGTGAGTCTCTGCTCGTTTCCGCGCGCTCCTAATCCACTACGGTTTGGATATTTGATCCGAGGGGCCTCTGGCCCGATAGCACTAACCATCACGTGGGCATAGTATGGGCGTTCTGCGTCGTATACTTCAGCCGAAGCTTAATGGACGTCAGCGACTGAGCGGCGCGCGCTGGATTGGACTGGTTACGCAACCGCGCTTGTATTAAGGGGTTGCTAGGTCTACTTCCGGCCGCCCACGCAACGCGTAGGAGTTCCCGGGGCAATGGCCCAAGACCCTTGGGGGCATAGGTTAGTCCGGCGTGCTGACCTCTCTGTTAAGTATTTGGTCGGGTTGCGGCGTGTTGCTTGGCCGAGGCCGGGCATGACCCAGAAAAGTGTGTCCGGCCGGAGTTAAGCGAGCGTGGTGGGTAAGTTGGTGCACCCCTGCAGGGAAGAAACTTCTATCGATAGCCTGTCCTACGGTAACGGACACTCGGAGTTGTATCCCGATCGGTACAACTAGAACATGTGATGAGAATTGGATAGTACGGCTCTGGGATTGCTTTCTCGCAGGGAGTCGAGAAAGGATCTCAGGTCGAGGTTGATGATATTACTACTACTACTTTACATTATGTTCATCTGCTCTCTCCTGATGCTGCAAGACTGTCGAAGATTTTTGAAGATGCTAGTCTTCGATAGGACTAGGCTTTCCCCCTCTACTCTGGCATTTCTGCAGCCCAGTCCACATATACAGCCATTCCTTTGACAATGATGCATATGTAGTGTAGATCCTTGCTTGCTGAGTACTTCGGATGAGTACTCACGTTTGCTTTATTTTCTTTTTCCCCCATTTTCCATTTGATGCCACCAGACGACGGAGCCCCTGAGCCAGAAGCCCCAGCCGACGACCAGTACTACTATCCGCCTGGCGAGTACTACTACTACGAGGAGCCGTTCGACGACCAGGAGTAGGATCGGAGGGTCCAGGGCAGGAGGCCTACGCCTTTCGATCGTAGCATTTTATTTTACCCCGCCTCTGTGAAGGCCTAATTCTCTCTATGTAATATATCTGTACCCAGATATCTAATGCTTCCGCTGACGCTTGTATGCCATCGAGCTATGTATTCGAGCCCTCGAGGCCCTGGCTTGTAATATTAAGCTTGTATGACTTTATTTTATGTTTTAGAGTTGTGTTGTGATATCTTCAAGTGAGTCCTTAGGCTTGATCGTGCGCATTTGCGTGTATGATTAGTGCACGATTAAGCCGGGGTCGTCACAGTTGATGACCGCATCAGGTATATTTACGCTATGGGAACCTCCAGATTGCAATGTCGGAACCGTGCATACCCCGCAACAAGAGCAACTCTATCAAACATGAACGTGATCATTTTGATGTATAGATGACTATGAGCACGTCGATGACCGCATCAACTAGATCACGCAAGGAGAACCTCCAGATTGCATTGTCCGAATCGTGCGTGCCCGCAACAAGAGGTATCAACTAGATTACGCAAGGGGAACCTCCAGTTTACATTATCGGAACCGTGCATACCCGCAACAAGAGTCACCCTATCAAATATGAACATGAGCCTTTTGATATATAGACGACATTGATAAAGTTGTTCGTGCATCAACCAAATTACGCATGGGGAACCTCTAGATTGCATTGTCGGAGCAGTGCATACCCACAACAAGAGTAACACTATCAAATATGAACGTGAGCCTTTTGATATATAGATGACATTGATCAAGTTGATCACCGCATCGGGTATATTACGCTATGGGAATCTCCAGATTGCATTTGTCGGAACCGTGCATACCTGCAACAAGAGCCACCCTATCACGTTGATCACCACTTGAAGTAGAATACGCAAAGTAACATCCAGATTGTATTGTTTGACCGTGCATACCCACAATAAGAGGCACCATATCAAATATGAACGTGAGTCTTTTAATATATAGATGATAATGAACACGCCGATCACCACATCAACTAGATTGCGCAATGGGAACCTCCAGATTGCATTGTTGGGGTTGTGCAGCATACCCGCAACAAGAGGCACCCTATCAAATATGAACGTGAGCCTTTCGATGTATAGATGACAATGAACACGTCGGCCACCGCATCAACTAGATTACGCCTGGGGATACCCGTGAGAGAAGGCACCATATCAAATATGAACGTGAGTCTTTTGATGTATAGACGACAATGAACACGTCGATCACTGCATCAACTACATTGCACAAGAGGAACCTCCAGATTGCATTGGTCGAAGTAGTGCATATCGCAACCAGAGGCAACCTATCAAATATGAGCGTGAGCCTTTCGATATATAGACGACATTGATCAACTTGATCACTGCATCAGGTATATTTTACGCTATGGGAACCTCCAGATTGCATTGTCGGAACCGTGCATACCCGCAACAAGAGGAACCCTATCAAATATGAATGTGACCATTTTCGATGTATAAATGATAATGAGCACGTCGATGACCGCATCAACTACATCATGCAAGGGGAACCTCTAGATTTCATTGTCTGAACCATCCATGCGCATAACATGAGGAACACTATCAAAATATGAATATGAGCTTTCTGATGTATGGATGACAATGAACACGTCGATCACCACATCAACTACATTATGCGAGGGGGGAACCTCCAAATTGCATTGTCGGAACCGTGGATATGCGCAACAAGAGTCACCCTGTCAAATATGTCCATGAGCTTCTTTTGACAATGTATTTAAGCGATAGACGAACAAATATAGCACCATCGTCATCACTTACTCAGCAGAGAGCATGCTTAGATTTGATTCACCATGCTTTGGAAAAACAATACAGCCCGACTTGATCGTTAGAAGCACATCTTTAAAATAACCCCTTGGGGAGAATTTGGAGAACCGTCACCAAAAAAGAGCTATGCATTAAGCAAAATAAACAAGGTTCACAAAAATAAATTTGAGCATGAGTCACCACCAATGCCTCGTTTTTTCAAATCATAATATGACAGCTAAAAACAATAGCTCGCACCACACAAATACACAAACCTTGGCATGAGAATTTTACTAATAGGACTGAAATGAAATGAAACAGACTAAGAAGGTCAATGAGTTGCGTATTCTGAAGTAAATGATAATATTACAGATCTAAAAATACAACAATAACTTTTCAGGGCCAAAGAAAAATGATCGCACTTCTTAATAATATCTTAGTAAACAATGTGTTCAGGGAATTTAGGCGGCCAAGTCAGGCTGATGGGCGCAACCTTGCACACTAGGATGGTGTTGGTGCGCGGTAGTAGCTCAGTTGCTTCTTTCGCCTCCGTGTCGATGGAGCACAGACAACATGTGTATCCAAGCCTGGCGACTACGTGGCGTGCTGCCTCGTCAGCGGCCAGTATCCTCACAGAATAGGACACAGTCCCCCCACCTTGTTGATTCTTGGACGAAATCACTGTTCTGACCTTATACCGAAATAATTGCACAAAATGAACTCGTCTGGAAAGTATTTCACGATCTGACCCTTTTAGAAACGCCACATCCCGCGGCGTTTCTGGCGAACTAAGAAACGCCGACCTATCTTGCGTTTCTGGCCAACTATGAAACGCTGAGCTACTCCGCGTTTCTTCCCACAGCTGAAACGCCAAGGACCCTGGCGTTTCTTCGGCAGATATTTGTAGGCCCCACCCACCCATCGGCCGGTTCTTCCTCCTCCAGTCGCTGCAATAGAGGACGAGCAGGGCCTCTCTCCTCCTCCCGACCCCCCCCCCTTCGATCTTCCTCTTCCCTCAACCATTTTTGCGGATCTTTGGGGCAAATCGAAGAGGCCGGTAAGCTCCTTCAATCCCTCCAATCACTTTTTGCAATTACTTTGTATTTTTGGAGCTTTTTTTGGCACTAGGTGCAACCTAGGTTTTGAAGTAAAACAAAATTTGGTGATGATTTAGTTGTTTAGTATCATATGATTTAGTAGTAAGGATGAGGGCCGGCCAAGGATGAGTGCATTGCAAAATATGATGTAAATTTGTGTATTTTCTATAGTTGCAAGTGTGATGGTGAATGCATATTACTTGATTGTTATATTTGCTATGTGTTCATCCTAAATATTTTGGACTACATAGATGTGTGCGTGCACACTTTGTATCATTTGGTACTTGTGAATTTGACATTTATAGGTAAAAAAACGTATTATGGTGAATCCTAAAACTATTTGTTCCTATTATGTAGGATTCTTTGAGCCGGATAAATATCTGGGCCTTGATGATTTCTACGAGCAGAAGCATCATGCGGTGCTAGTGGAAAGAGGGGAGGTAATTATCCGGGCCTTGATGATTATGTTTCTATATTGGTTGATTTTCATATTGTGACAAGTTGAGAGAAGTAACAAATTATGCGTTTGTTTGTTTAGGTTCCTCCACTACTTCGGTTGAGGGGGCACAACCCGAATGAATCACTCGTATATGACCGTCGGTACGAGCCTTATTTTAGAAGAATGGATCTTCTTCAGTTTGTGCTCAACTTTAAAGGCACATCACCATGGTTGAACTCGACGGCCCTTACCGCCCTTATGGACCGTTGGAGGCCGGAGACGCACTATTTTCACCTTGCTCTTGGTGAGATGACCATAACTTTGGAGGATATTGCTATTATCACCGGGCTTCCGATCGAGGGCAGGGCTATATGTTTCTGGTATTTATAACCGATGAATTCCAAGGTTAGCTGATGGTGTGACGTCGGTGCTTCATCGGTCGGCGGTGTGCATTGATGAGTGGCTTTGCAACTACTTATCTTCCACCAACCATCTTTCATGAGTCTTCCATTGACTTTCCATTTGCATTTTTCTACCTCGCATTTCACGGTGTATCGCTTGTTGCAGTCCGAGTGAACAACTATGAAAGGCTTGTAGTGTTTGACGACATACTCACACAACCACATCTTGAATTCTAGCATGTGCTCGAACATCAAACCTTTCTTTAGGTAAGACATAGAAATCGCGTCGGGTGTGCTACTTGGGAACATTCTAGCCTCAATTGTCTTGCTCATGCCACCGTCGACTATAGTCTTATCTGTAAGGCTAACATCACAAAACAAGGGAACTTTGTGATCCCTACCGGTGATTTTTGTATACCACTCCGCTTCTTTCTCAGTGAAGCCATCCTCGTCCAACTCATTCACCGGGCCTTCATCATCCGAGTCATCCACACAAGCACATTGATAGACAATGTCAGGATCCATGTCATCATGCCTTACTTGAGCCTCTACATCACCAACAATGTTGTGGTGCCTCTCATACTCTTCGTCGGAGTCATGACCATCATCTTTGATCGGTGCACTACCTCAGAACTCATATTGGGGATACTCATTGGCTTCCGCTTCAACTTTATGCTCAACAATAGGTGGCACACTACTAATTGGGCTCAAATCATCTACTAAGGTTTGGTTCAAGTCAACATGAAAAAGAGGAGCCTTGACCACCATACTTGCAAACACTTCGAGTGACTTGACTACCGAGGATGCAACAACCTCCTTGTATGCAACCCAATGCAAATTGGACTTGATAGGCATTGTCTTCATTCGACACTTGTGTGCCGACCCAACATCATATCTTCCTAATAATTCAACTTGGTCACTTGGATCAACCCACTTCAATCTTATCCGCGTTTCTTCCACAACCTCTTCATAAGTAGGACTCTCAAAAAATATCAACACTTCCTCATACTTGTCAACAATATCAACATTCATGAATGCCTCTTTATCAACATAATGAATATTCACAATCTTGTCCATCTAAAAAAGGGAACAAAAGTACCATAAGTATACCACATTCCTAACAAAACAACTAAGAAACATCTATGTCCATCCAAATTAAGCATTACCCAAACCCTAACCCTAACCCTAACCCTAAATCTTAACAATAAGCATAACCCAACCAATACAATGCAACATTATTGGAACAACTATACTCATTACTTATTAGTATACACTAAGAAAATCATATTTTGGAACTATGTTCAAAACTAGGGTTAGAAAACACATGAACAAAAAACTACCCAAATAGACAAATCCAACCAATAAAAATTTGTGAGATGAAGGAGATTACCTCAAGGAACGGAAATGACACCGGATCCACGGACCAAACCAATCCTTTTGGAAGGATTTGAGAGGGGACAAGTGGGGGAGACAAAGGGGAAAAGGGGGTGGAGCTCGGGATAGTGGTGGGGGAGACAAATGAGTGGTGAGTGGTGGGTGAAACAAAAGGGAGACCACGGCCTAATAAGTATCTCAGGCAGCAACGCCAGGGACCATGGCGTTGATGATATTAAAAGAAACGCCAGGGTCCTTGGCGTTTCGGCTGTGGGAAGAAACGCAGAGTAGCTTGGCGTTTCTTTGTTGGCAAGAAACGCGAGATAGGTCGGCGTTTCTTAGTTTACCAGAAACGCCGCGGGATGTGGCGTTTTTAAAAGGGTCATATCGTGAAATACTTTCCAGACGAGTTTATTTTGTGCAATTATTTCAGTATAAGGTCAGAACAGTGATTTCGTCCCTGATTCTTCGGAAACGCCAAACATCATTTGGAAGGGCAGGCTCGCCCGCGAAATTCATTTTCAAGATAGCTCTCAATCCCAGACACGGAGTATCCCACCTTGGACCTGCACAATGATTTAGCTTGCCCATGCTCGATCTGGTCAACCTGTAGTCCGCACCACCATGCAAGCTGCTGTAAAACGAACTCCTGAGGGAGATCGACTCGCGAGAATGATCCCTCGAGCAGGTCGTACGCCATGATTTTACCCACCTCATATATGGGTTGCTCATGAAGGTTGCCCGCTGTATCAGACAGTCCATGGCATCCGAGACTTTTAAATGCCATGCTCCATCTTCGAAGACATTTACCTGAGTAAAGCACGAGCAGTTTTTTAACAGGCTGAATGAATAATTATATACTATCATAATTAAGCCTTTTAAACTTAGAAAACAAGTTTCTTACGTGGTAGTATATAATTATTCCTTTTGTGACTTAAGCCGTTTGTGCTTTATTTCTTAAGTTTATTTCTTAAACGGATTAAGCCTTTTAAACGGATTAAGCCTTTTAAACTTACGTGGTAGTATATAATTATTCCTTTTGTGACTTAAAACGGATTAAGCACAAACGGATTATTCCTTTTAAAGCACAAACGGATTAAGCCTTTTAAACGTATCCCGCCGAACCCGGTACGAAGAAGGAAATTTCGCCGGATATGACGGAGAAATGGCCCCACGTGTTCAGTCTCTAACTTTCGTTCTTCCTTTTACCCTAGACGAGCACGACCTGTGCCGACAATAATTTTTTGTCGGTCATCCTCCGAGCCCACGCCGCCCACGTCCTGCTCATACTGACAGCCCGCCCCAAACGCATGGCCGTAGGCGTCTGCGCGGCATCACGCTGACGCCATCTCCGTCCCCGTCCCCGCCACCGCCCATGATCGAGGAGGAGGAGGCCGAGCTCATGAGGCGTGTCATGGAGGACTCCATGAACACCCACGACGAGCACCAATGGGAGGACCTGGAGACCCAGTTGGCCCTCTCTGCGGCCGGCGACGTGGCCATCCCGGAGCTGGATATGGCCGACGTGGTCAAGGAGGAGGTGGAGGAGGAGCCGCTCATTGTCGCGTGGAACCCGCGTCTGGTGTGCCAGCTGTGGAGCTGGTCGTGCACGGCGCCGAAGATGGCCGACTCGGTGGGTGTCAACCCATGATCAGCCACGCCGCCGCGGTCACCAGAGTAGGAGCGGGAGCCACGGGAGGATGTGGTGCAGGCGTCGTAGGCACCTCCGGTCTGGCAGGGGCCGCCAGCCCACCTTTGGCAGCCACCTCCATACGTCGACCTCACCGGCGACGACGACGAGTAGGACGACGCCTCCTGAAGACGATCGCGGCCTCACCGGCGACGAGCCTTTATCTAGTTTATTTTTATGTCCTTTTAAGTTATAGTTTAATTAAGAATTGTGTTGAACTTGGGTACCGTGGACGTGTGGACGTTTATAGCAACACCAACACGGTGACCCATATTGCCCGTCGCCGTCCGTTTGGATCGCCGCAGACAAAAGTGATGGCCCAATGCGCCGACCCATTCCCAAATCGCGTCCGCGCCGACCCATTTCCAGCCCAAATTTGGGCTTGAAATGCATCGTAGCGGACGCGCCGCATGTCCTCTCGGTGTCCGTCGTGTCCCCACCTGGCGGCCGGTCAACTACATCCCGCGTCTTTATTAATGACGCGGGACGACCGCGGGCCCACACGTCAGCGACGACGGGGCGTCTTTTTTTAATCCGAGCGTACGAGGGGGCTGTCCTCATCCTCTTCCAGGCGCCCGTCCCCATCTCGCCACCCTCTGCTCCCCCGTCGGCGACAACCCTAGCCACCATGGGGTTCTTCTCCGGCAAGAACAAGGGCAAGGCCCCCGTCCGCCCTTCGCGCGTGCTCCCCTCGCCTCCGCGGGCGTCTTCCCGCCGGCCACGGCAGCGCATCAGCGTCCCAGTGCACCAGGTGAAATGGCACTGGGAGCACCACGTCCCCCTCCCCTACCCCGACGTCACATTGCCACACGACTGGAACTTGGATCCAGAGAGGATCCCAGTGCCGGCGGTGCCGCGGTCGGCGCGGGCGCACGCGGAGGAGGTGCAGCGCCGCCGGCAGCAGATGACGCTGGGGCAGCGCCTCAACCCCGCCTACGCATCAGACTCTCCCGATTGGGAGGTCTGGTTTGCGTTGGAGCACGAGGAGCAGCGTCGGTGCGGCGTCCATGACGTGAAGGCTGGCACCCCGTCGCCCCTCGTCGTGCGCGATGAGGACCAGGAGGCGGAGGCCGCCTACCAGGCGGCGCTGGCGGCTGTCCTCCGTGAAAGCGAGGAGGAGAAGCGGCACAAGGAGGAAGAGGAGGAGGCGGCGTACCAGGCGCGGCTGGCGAAGGCCATGGAGCTCTCCGCTGTCGGCGACTGCGTCGTGCCGCCGCTGGCCCCACCGTCCCTCGAGCCGGCGCCGACGCCTGTCAAGCCTGAGCATTACACATGGGATGGGTACGTGCGTGAGTGGGTCAGCGCGTCGCCCGTCTGGTTTGGGCGACACCGGCCCAGGAGCAGATGTACCTGGAGCAATGGCGGCAACCGAGGCTCGCGAAGGAGCGCCGCGAGGGCGAGCGGCTCGAGCAGTTGGAGCGCGACACCGAGGTGGAGGAGGAGGAGCGCAGTGTCCGCAGTGGCACAGCCCAGCCAGCGGCGGTACAGGCACCGGCGAACAACGTCGCCGCAGCCTAGGAGACGGTGTTCCCCTAGGCTGGCCCGGAGCAGACGCTCATCGACCTCACCGGCTCCGACGATGACAACGAGGACGCCTATGGCAGCGCGCCTCCTAGTTTTTAGTTTTATTAAATGTTTATACTTAATGTAATATGGACTCGTGGACTCTTGCCGGCCTTTTGTGGCCGGCATTAGTGTTTAATTAATGTTTTCTATTTTCAAAATATTTGTGGTTTATTTTCTTCGCACCACCTCAAAAATGGGTTGGGCCAGCGTTGGGCGCAAGCGCCGACCCAAACGCGAAAGCGGTCATGGTTGTACGCCGGGCCGACCCAAACGGACAAAATCGCCATCCGTTTGGGTCGTCGCGTTGGAGTTGCTCTTAATGTTTATACTTATGTTTTTATATTATTTGAGTTTTGTGGGGCTAAAATCAAAGTCCAAAAACACGGACGGGTTAGGGTGGAGCGTGTCAGTTAGGCGCACCGACGGCCGCACGACCGCAAACGAACAGCCATGTCCGTTTTCCTGCCCCAAACGTACAAAATGGACGTCCGTTTGGGGTCGTGCTTGGAGTTGGCCTCATGGAATCCGAGATGTCCTGACATTTCCTTGGTCGTCTACATTGGATGTTATCCTACAGACAAGGAAGCACGCCCCATGATCACACTCGGGCTGCGGGGCCGGCAAAAACACAGCAAGCGCAGCAGGCCTTTTGCTGTCCGATACCAAGAACCAAGAGGCTGAAGCGCAACGGGAGATTGACGAACTGCGTTCGTTAATAGGGCGGCGCACAGCCAAGATCTAATGTACATCCATCCAAATGATATTCATTTTGTACATCAAGCTTATATTGTACAGACTGAATTTCGCTAGCGTTCGAGTAGTGTCTTCATTCCCTATGCATCCGCCCATATGTGCTTTTCATGTCTACTCCTGTTAGGACCTGCACCCCGCAACTACTGAAGAATAGGAGGGCGAGTCAAGTTCGATTCAGACAAAGGACGGTCCAGATGCGAGGATACCGTTTCGGAGCGGATCAACGGTCCAGATGGAGTCTTCATCATTTTCATCTAAATTTAACTCAGTTACTGTAATGTATCCGTTAAAACAGTTGTTACCGTTGTTGAGCTGGTCGGGTTTATAAGCTGGGCACCGAGGCTTGATCGGACATCGATAATATTCGTTATCTCATAGAAGTAGGTAGAACCCTAGCTACTGTACGGAAGGCGGGGTATCTGCCCTTGCAATTCCCCTTGTATCCACCTGCTTCTTATCAATTCCATCTATCCAGTGAGCATACTGCGTGATTTTCGATCTCTGAGCGATCCGAGTCTTACAAAGGTATCAGAGCGCCGGCGGATTTCCTCGGCAGCGACTCGACGGCGGCGAATCGGACTGTGGAGCACAGGAGGTTGGGTTCTCTCGTAAAATCCCTCCCGTCCCTCCCAGTTCGCGGCGGCGGTGTTGGTGGCGGCGACGCGGCGGCGGTGAAATTCGGGCGCAGATCACCGAGTCCGGTCCGGTTGCTGAGAGATCTTCTCTTGGTAGTAAAATTCTGGGATCTGACGGGATCCGTGCGCCAGAGAGTTGGATCCGTTTAACGGAACTAGTTTTCGTCGTGTTTCACAGTAAGCAAGATGGCAGACACAAGAGCCAAGGTGCAAATCACAGTGGATCGAGTGGAGAAAGAAGTTGCAGATCTGAGGGAAGAAGTAGAGGGTCTTCAGGAACTTAAATAGGAAGTGTCTAAGCTCAGATCAGAGATGGTGACGATGCCAAGAGTAGAGGGAAAATTATCTGAGATGAATGAAGGGATCCAGCAAACCCTGCAACTCATCTTGAAGCAGATGAACATCAATGGTCAGAAAGCAGAAGTAGTAACTCCAGATCCAAAACCTCAAGAATATCCGCGTCAGACAAAAGAAAGTGATCACATACCAGTCACTATTCCAAGCAACACTGCAGAACAAGCAGCCCCATTGTCCAGAAATCTAGAGCAAGAATTCAGGGTTTCAGGGAAAGTTCCAGTAACAATGGTAGCAGGTATCACTACTGGGCTGTCACACACTCAGCTGATGACTGACAGTACAAGAGTATTCAGTGATAAGCAACAAGAACCAGTAGTAAATGGGCAGTTCAGAAATGTGTCAGCAAATACAAGTGCCACAGTGCAAGCTCACACTTTGGGGTTCTCAGGGAACAGTGGGTATTTTGCTCCTATAAGTGCTCCCCTGTTTTCACCACCTCATACTTACAATCCTGTCACTGGTCAGTATATCAATATGACAACAACTGCACAAGGAGTTTCTCCTGTATATCAGGCAGTAGGGAATTTGTATGATATGCAGAGAAATCAACACTCCACTCAATTAGGTGGCCCTTCTTATTTTGCTGAAGCAGTATTAAAAGGACCAAGATTGGAAATACCTATTTTCAGTGGAGAAGATCCCATAGGATGGTTGATAGCATGTGAAAAGTTCTTTGATATGTCTGGAACACCATATGAGCAGTGGGTGAATTTGGCAACAGGCCATTTGCAGGGAAGAGCATCAAACTGGTTGAAGAACATCTGTGTTCCAAGGCAAATGGTCACTTGGCAGCAGTTTTGTCAGATGATAGCTAATAGATTTTCAGAAGCAAGTGTGCATGAAGCTGTGGAGTTACTGAAGAACATACAGCAAACTAATACAGTGGCCCAATATATTGACAACTTTGAACAATGTGTGGCCCTGGTGAAAAGAGATCATCCCTGCCTCCAGGAAAATTTCCTGTTAAGCTGTTTCATTGGAGGACTAAGAAGTGATATTAAGCATGAAGTCTGTGGACAGAAACCAACTGGTATTATTGAAGCATACTGGTATGCTAAAGTTTATGAGAAAGCTGCAGTAGCAAGGAAACTTCAAAACACACCAGTGTATAAACCTAAACAATACCAGAATTCTTATAGAAATCCTAGCAGCTCTCTACAAGTCAAGTTCCTCTTCAAGAGAAATATACTATTCCATTTCCTAAAGATGCTAGAGCTTGCTGGTATTGTAGAGAACCATGGTCCAGACAACACAAATGCAAAATTGGGAAGACAATACACATACTGCAAGAGATAGAGGATGAGGAAGATAGTGACAATACAGAGGATAGTACAGGCCAAGAGCAAGCTTATCATACAGCTCCAAACACTCCTGATAAAGAGAGGCACATGGATGTCACTGTAGAAAAACCTACACAAGCAATGCATATTTCAGTAAATGCAGTGGAAGCAACTCCAGGTCCAAACACCTTCTCTCTGATCATAGAAATTGCAGGCAAAAAAGCTACAACCTTGTTTGATAGTGGTTCTTCAGACACTTTCATTAGCACTGAATTTGCTATTAACAGCAACTGCCACCAACAACCAATGCAACCAAGGAAAGTGTCAGTTGCTGGTGGAGGAAAACTGATTGCAAAATCCAAAGTGCCAGATATGGATTTCAAAATCCAAGGTCATACTTTCTGTAGCAGTTTCAAAGTACTTGACCTGCAGGCATATGACATAATCCTGGGTGCTGATTGGATCTATCAGTACAGTCCTACTTGTTTGGACTTAGTGGAGAGAATTTTAATTGTCACAAAACAAGGACAGCCAGTGACTCTGTTTGACCACACAATTCCCAAGAAAAAGTGCATAATTTCTACAGCTAAGATGGAAAAACTGCTAACAAAGGGAGTAATGGGATATATCTTGCAAATTCAGGAAATGGAACCAGAGAATAATAAGGAGCAGACAGCAGCACCAGCAGCTCTAAAGCCCTTATTACAGAAATATGCAGAATTTTTTCAAGAATCAGATAAATTACCTCCTCCAAGAAGCTGTGATCACAAAATTGTCTTACAAGAAGGAGCAAAACCTCCTAATCTGAGACCCTATAGAGTTCCTCATTATCAGAAAGCTGCAATGGAAGAGATCATAAAGCAACTGATCAAAAAAGGAGAAATTCAGGAGAGTTTTAGTCCTTTTTCTTCCCCTGCAATTATGGTAAGGAAGAAAGATGGAGGATGGAGACTCTGTGTAGATTACAGGGAGCTTAATGCTATAACCATCAAGACCAAATTTCCTATGCCCATAATTGAAGATCTATTAGATGAATTACATGGAGCTAGACTATTTTCAAAGTTAGATCTCAGGTCTGGATATCACCAGATCAGGATGAACATAGAAGATATTCCAAAAACAGCATTCAGAACACACATGGCCACTATGAGTACAAAGTGGTTCCTTTTGGTTTGTCCTGTGGTCCTGGTACATTCCAAGGGCTGATGAACACTGTATGTGAGGAGATCAATGAGCCAGAAAAAGAAAATATTATACTAGTCTTTTTTGATGATATGCTAGTTTTCAGCAAATCTATGGAAGAACACTACACACATCTAGAAAGAACTTTTGCTGTTTTGAGGAAACATGAACTGTATGTTAAGTTATCCAAGTGCACATTTGCAACAAATCAGGTTGCATACTTGGGACATATCATTTCAGAGAAAGGAGTAGCTACTGACCCTGGTAAGATCCAAGCAGTGGTAGATTGGCCAGCACCTGAAAATGTGAAGCAGCTAAGAGGATTTCTAGGACTGACTGGCTACTATAGAAGATTTGTCAAGAACTATGGACAAATTTGCAGACCTTTACATGACATGCTGAGAAAGGATGCTTTTCAGTGGGGTCCTGACCAAAACACAGCTTTTCAAGCCCTGAAAACTGCAATGACCAGTTGTCCTGTGTTGACACTACCAGATTTCACTATCCCTTTTACAATTGAAGCTGATGCTTGTGCAAAAGGGATTGGAGCAGTTCTCATGCAAAAGGGCAGACCAATTGCTTTTCTCAGCAAAAGTTTAGGGCCCAAGTCTGCTACTCAATCTATATATGAAAAAGAAGCCATGGCTATTTTAGAGGCATTGAAAAAGTGGAGACACTATGTATGGGGGAACAAGTTGATCATCAAAACAGACCAACAATCTCTGAAATACATGACAACACAGAGATTAACTAAAGGAGTACAGCATAAACTGTTGCTGAAACTACTAGAGTATGATTACACCATTGAGTACAAAAAAGGGAGAGAAAATACAGTAGCAGATGCTCTGTCCAGAAGGGATAATGTGCAATTCATGCAGTGCAACAATGTTACTATGGTCATTCCAGCCTGGACTGAGGATTTAAGGAAAAGTTATCAGGGAGACCAAGACACTGACAAAATCTTCAAGAAGGTAGCCACAGATAATGAAGATCCACCAAAATTCTCCACCCACCAAGGTCTATTGAAATACAAAAACAGGTTATATGTGGGAGCTAACACTGAGTTCAGACAGCAACTTCTGCAAACTTTTCACTCTTCTGCTCTAGGGGGTCATTCTGGCATTAAAGCAACATACTACATGATCAAGAAAGTGTTTTATTGGCCCAATATGAAAAAGGATATTGAAGCGTTTGTCAGCCAGTGCCCTGTGTGCCAGTTAAACAAGGTGGAACATCTACATCCTCCTAGGCTATTACAACCCTTGCCTGTACCTGACATGGCATGGGTACACATCACCATGGATTTCATCACAGCTCTACCAAATTCTCAAGGAAAAGAAGTCATACTAGTAGTGGTGGACAGGTTCACTAAATATGCACATTTCTTGCCCTTAGCCCACCCCTATTCAGTACAAACAGTGTTTGATACCCTGATGGATAATGTGATCAAACTGCATGGCCTTCCTGTGTGCATTGTGTCTAACAGAGATCCAATATTCACCAGTGCATTGTACCAGGAATTATTCAAAGCTTTTAGAGTTTCAATCCGATTTAGCACTGCTTCCCACCCTCAAACAGATGGCCAATCTGAAAGAGTGAACCAGTGTCTGGAAGCTTATTTGAGGGGAATGGTATTCCAAGAGCCAAAGAAGTGGTTGAAGTGGCTTCCACTTGCAGAATTGTTGTACAATACCAGCTATCATTCGTCCTTAAAATGCACTCCTTTCCAAGCTTTGTATGGATACAAGCCCCCACAGATTGCAGAATTTGCTGCAGATCTACCTCTCTCACCAGAAGCATCACTAACAGTTACTGCCAGAGAACAAATGATCCAGAGACTGAAAGCCAATCTGGAGCACGCTCAAGGCAGAATCAAGTACTTTGCAGATCAAAAACGCACAGAAAGGCAACTCAAAGTGGGAGACATGGTATACCTGAAGATTCAACCATACAGACAAAATGCATTTGGGTTAAGGGGATCTCTCAAATTGAGGTCAAAATTTTATGGACCTTATAAGATTCTGGAGCGGATCGGGGAAGTTTCCTACAAACTTCAATTACCAGAAGGCACAAATATCCATCCGGTCTTTCATATCAGTCAGTTGAAGAAGCATATCGGTCATCGAGCAGTTCCATTACCTCATGTTCCATTGGTCACGCCAGACGGGTATGTCAAAACAATCCCAGTGGCAGTACTTGATCGAAGAGTTATTCAGCGAAACAAAAACCCAGTGGGACAGTGTTTAGTGCAATGGGAGAGCCTTGCACCGGATGACGCAACGTGGGAAGATGCAGCCTTCCTCAACAAAACTTTTCCTAGCCATAAACTGTTTCGCCTCGAGGACAAGGCGGTCGTCATGGCGGCGGCATTATCAGGACCTGCACCCCGCAACTACTGAAGAAGAGGAGGGCGAGTCAAGTTCGATTCAGACAAAGGACGGTCCAGATGCGAGGATACCGTTTCGGAGCGGATCAACGGTCCAGATGGAGTCTTCATTGTTTTCATCTAAATTTAACTCAGTTACTGTAATGTATCCGTTAAAACAGTTGTTACCGCTGTTGAGCTGGTCGGGTTTATAAGCTGGGCACCGAGGCTTGATCGGGCATCGAGAATATTCGTTATCTCATAGAAGTAGGTAGAACCCTAGCTACTATACAGAAGGCGGGGTATCTGTCCTTGCAATTCCCCTTGTATCCACCTGCTTCTTATCAATTCCATCGATCCAGTGAGCAAACTGCGTGATTTTCGATCTCTGAGCGATCCAAGTCTTACAACTCCTGAATCCTTTTCTCTTGCTCAACATTGGTTTTCCCTGCATTTTCGTATAGTTTGTTAATGCCTTCAAGGATGGTCGCCAGTAGTGTCATTGTTGCAACCCAGCATTGCAGCCGTGGCCATGCATGGCAAGCTTGTCAGCGTTTTTCCTATGTAGCCGTGGCCGTGCTAGGCAAGCTTGTCGGCGTTTTTCCTGTGAGATGATCGGTGATAGGGCTGCTGCAACCTGGGCAAGGAGGATTTGTGCACATACTGACTGGAGTTGCCACGGGGGAGATATAGGTGTATTTGGGATGGTAGTGATGGTCCACAGATCAAGCGGCCCAAATGAACGCAAATCAATGGCTGGCAGTGGCCTTTTTTTATGCTTACGCATCATGATGCTGCAACGGTGAATCTGAGCCGTCGGGAATATCTGACAATTTACTTCTATCGCCAATATTTTTGTAGCAGGATGGATGGGTATGACGTCCCGCCCTCGGGCCCGAGCCAGCGCTGACGGATTGAAGATGTTTCATCGGAATCAGAAGAAGAAGAAGAGAGCATTGGTTACCATGTAGGAGGCGGCGTTGAGGAGTTTGAGTCAGACGAGGAAGAACAGATCTAGGTCAATGGAAAGGCGCCCTCGATAGGCTCAAGGTGCAGCGTGAAGAAGTTACACGATCTGATTTCCTCGTTCGATGAGGAGAAAAGACAGTACATAGTGGAGATGGTGTTTGGGGGGGTGTTAGATCTACCCAAAATTATTTTTAACCGTTCGTGAGGTGTGAAAAATACCATATCTTGGCCTCGATAGCCCCAGTGCCATCGCCGAGAATGAAGTTGATCTCTTCATCCGAGTCCGTACGGCTCCACATCCTACCCAGCAGCTGTGCCTCCAGAAAAAAATGAGTGAAGGCATTTTCTGTCAATTTGTACCGGGAAAATAGCAAAAACACCACACACACCGTGCTTGGCTGGCATTCCATGACCCCGTCCACTGCCCTACCGTTGTGACAGGCATTCCATGCATCGATATGCCCCCCGTTCCTGGCTGATGGAGTTAGCAATGAAACTTGCTTCACAGTCAGAGGGACTAATTAAGTTGTTGGGCGGATCAAGGTACCGGAAAACAATCATCGTTTTTTCTCAGCAATGGAAAACATCCGCTCGTAATAAAAAGCTCGAGAACACATATGTCGGTGTACTAAGTATTGGGCCATTAGTACCCCGTACTTGTGCACGGGCAGTTGTAGCCATACTCGCGGCAAGGCTTGTCGGGGAACAGTTCGAGATTGACTCAGGCCACCAAGGGGATTCTCAAGTCAAAGATCTGAGGATTAGCAGATAAGAAGAGCTGGAATCCGCATGCCAGCTTCCCCGGCAAGATCTTGCTGGGATGGCCTGCGAAGCCCGGCAAGGTTCGGAGCCCGGCAAGGCTCGGCGCCCGGCAAGGTTCAGCACCCGACAATATCTTGTTGTTGTGCCATCGCTCTAGCACAGCAACAAACCCGACATTCTGGGTCCTTCTTTGGACGCGTGGCGACGCGCCAGTGGAGGAGAGCTTAAGCGGTGCTGATGGGATGGTCCCTTTTTCCATCCCCAAGAAAGTGAGGACACCTAAACGGACACCTCACGGTGCATTAAATGCGTTCGTCCTAATCCGTCAGGGGTTAGGTATGATGACCCTGTAGCTACTTTACACCTCAATGTATGTACATTTTGCCACTGTGGTGACCCCTTTGTGGTATAAAAGGAGGCCCAAGGCAACTGCTACAGGGGAGGACGATCTTCTGGCCCATTCTGCATGCGTAGCTGCTCTTTGAACGTACTGTTCACTGTGAGCGCTCCTGGAGCCTGGGCTCAAGAACATCGATAATAAAACAAGGCAGGAGTAGGGTTTTACGCTGATCAGCGGCCCAAACCTGAGTAAAATCGCCCCGCGTTGATCGTTGGTTCTGCTCTTTGCGCATACCTCTTCCCCCGCCGAATCGTAAAGGGGTCCCTTAGGATCCCATAGGTGTCGCATACCGACATCTTTGGCGCGCCAGGTAGGGGGATTGAAGGTTGTGTGAACCTGATCTAGTGATCGGTGCCTTAGTTTCTTCATCATCTTCATCATCATGCCACCCAAGAAGAAGAGCGCTGCGACGGCGCAACCATCTACGTCCGTTTTGCCTGCGCCTTCGCATACGGGCGATGGCGTAGGTGCAGAAGGAAGAGGACTAGAGCCTCCACGGCGTTCCGGTGATCCAAGCCAGGCGAGCGGCGTCGTTCGCAGTGGCAGCGGCAACCTACACGCCGCTGGATCCAGAGACGGAGCTGTGTTGCCTACGGGTGGCACAACGAATTCCAGAGATTGGAGGACGCCTGCTGGAGCTGCTGCGCCGGCGCAAGCGTCACGGCCTACCCAGATCGTGCACTACGAGCGACGTCATGGCGCTGGTGGTTCAGGGCGTCCCCGTGAAAAGATTTCTGCGCATCGATCCCAAGATGCGTGGGACCAGCATGCACACCGAGCTGCCGGCGGAGGTGGCGCGCGGTCGCGTGACCGTGATGGTGCTCCTTCTAACATGGCTAGGAGTCAGAGCACCTCACGTACCTCGCACCTGTCACCGCCGCCTACGCCAGCGGAAGCCTTGGCACGTGCGTAGCTGCTCCTCGATTTCCCTCCTGCTCCGGAGAAGATGGAGGAGTGGCGAGCTACTATCCAGAGCCTTATTGGCTTCGCCAACAAAGATGGAACACAAGAGGCAGGGCCCTCACAGCGAAGGCCCGTCGATCCGGCGCGAGCCGATGTGGAGAAAACCGGAGGTGGTGCAACCACGGTGCACTCCCCTCCGCGACACCAGCGGTGGGCGACAACCCAACAGGTCGATCGCCGTGATGATGTTTCCACGGCGTCGTCCGATCCACGGATGCGCCACGACCAGCGTCAAGTTCTCCAGGAACGAGGCAAAGAGGACGCTCGAACTACCATCGAGCAACGACGGGAAGCGCGTTATCAGTCTGATAAGCGCGCAGGCCCGGCTGTCGACGAGCCCGCGCCAGGGGATGTAGGAGACTAGCCTTACGAGGTAGGGACTCCAGCGTTTACCCGTGAGCTGCGGCAAGTCCAGTGGCCCAATTCCCGAACCTTCAAGCCAGAGGTCCCGGAGAAATATGACGGTAAGACTCATCCCTCGGAGTTCCTGAGCATCTACACCATTGCGGTGCAGGCTGCCGGGGGCCAAGATGACAAGATACTTACCAACTACTTCCCGTTGGTGCTCAAGCCCAACGTCAGGTCATGGTTGATGCATCTGCCGGAGAATTATATTTCTTCTTGGTCAGATCTGTGCCATCAGTTTGTTGGCGCCTTTGTTGGAGGCCACCAAGCTCCTGGCCAAGAGAGTGATTTGCATATCATCCCTCAGAAGGAGGGCGAATCCCTACGCAAGTTTATGCAGAGGTTCAGCCGGGTGCAGTACAATATTCCTGACGTTCACCCTGCTGCTGTCATTAGCGCGTTTCATCAGAACGTGCGTAACCGCAGAATGCGAGAAGAGCTGGCGATGAACAAAGTCAGGAGTATTGCCGAGCTTTACGCTTTGGCCGATAAATGTGCTCGAGCTGAAGAGGGGAGGAAACTCCCTGGCAAGGCTGTTGGCGCGGTGGGCGAATCCGAAGATGAAGACGCTGCGACCCCGTCAAGGAAAGGCCGGCGGTAGAACAGGAAACGCGGAGGCAAGGCCGTGCTTGCTGTCGAGGAATCCGACAACCCTGGCGCCGCCAAGAAGGCCAAGGTTGGTGACCCCGGCAAGGATCTTGCCGGGTGCCCTTCCTGTCAGGCCTTGGCGGCGGCCGACAAGTCGGAAAGCTCCGGCAAGCAGTATTGCAAGATCCATCGCACCAAGGGCCACGATCTCCAAAACTGCCGGCAAGTTGAACAGCTTGCCGAGAAACAGAGGGCCGAGTATGAAAGGCAAGATAAGGAGAAGGCCCATGATGGTGCTGATGGATCCGGCAAGAAGCGCGGTGGCCGAGGGGGTCGCCGCGGCAAGGCCAAGCAACAGAGGGAGAGGCCCGCTCGAGGCCGAGACAAAGAAGAAGATGATGATGAAGAAGACGATGAGTCCAGTGAGCAAGAATTCCAGAAAGCTACAGAGGCCATGTGTATCGATGGGGGTGCCTCACTGCATTCTTCTCACCGTCGACTCAAACAGTGGGTGCGGGAAGTCAATGCAGTAGAGCCATCGCCAGATGCATGTAGGCCCCTGAAGTGGTCCAACACGCCTATCATTTTCGACGCCGAGGATCACCCTGATCGCACAACTGCGGTCGGGTGCTTGCCATTGTTGGTCTCACCAACGATGCGCAACCTCAAGGTGACAAAAATGCTAGTTGACGGTGGGGCCGGGCTAAACTTAATCTCACCGGATGTGCTCAAGAGGCTCCAAATTCCTGATGAAGACCTCAAAGAAACGGGCACGTTTCAAGGGGTCAATCCGGGAAGAACCCAACCAAAGGGCAAGATTACGCTGCCGTGACATTTGGTAGCGAGCTCAACTACAGGACCGAGAAGGTATTGTTTGATGTCGCCAAGATCCCCATGTCATACAATGGGATCCTTGGTCGGCCAGCGCTGGCTAAGTTTATGGCGGCATCACACTACGCGTACAATGTTTTGAAGATGCCCGGGCCGTTGAGCGTCATTACTATCCATTCCGATAAGAAAGATGCGCTCATATGTGCCAACCAACTTTACCGGGAAGTAGTTGCAGCACCTGCCGTCAAGGCATCTGCTCCTGCCGCTGGAACTCCCGGGGGGAAGAAGAAGAAGACCGGCGAGAATCTTGGCGCGAACTACGGTAAGCGCGCCTCCTCGGAGTGCTGCGCTTCCGTCGAGGATGCACCAGAGAGTTCCACCGGCAAGAACAAGAGATCCAAGGCTGCTCCACCGGAGACCAAGAAGGTTCCCATTAGGGAGGACGAAACGGGAGGAACTTTCACCATAAGTTCCACCCTAGATGACAAATAGGAAAGCGCGCTCATTGCCTTCTTGCGGGCGAATGTCGACATGTTTGCATGGCAACCGTCTGACATCCCCGGTGTTCCCAGGGAGGTAATTGAGCACCACCTTGCTGTCTGTCCTCACGCGCGGCCCGTTAAGCAGAGGGTCAGGAAGCAAGCCTTGGAGCGGCAAGAATTCATTGCCGAGGAAATCAGAAAGCTGGAGGCGGCAGGATTGGTCAGAGGAGTGCTTCATCCAACCTGGTTGGCCAATCCGGTTGTGGTGCGCAAAGCAAATGGGAAATAGAGGCTTTGTATCGATTATACAGATATCAATAAAGCCTGTCCAAAAGATCCCTTTCCCTTGCCGCGTATCGACCAGATTGTGGACTCCACCGTTGGTTGTGATCTCCTGTCCTTCCTTGATGCCTAGTCAGGGTATCATCAGATTTTCATGGCGAAAGAAGATGAAGAGAAGACCGCATTTATCACCCCATGTGGTACGTATTGTTTTATACGAATGCCTTTCGGGTTGAAAAATGCTGGTTCTACATTTACGAGAGCAGTCCAAATCGGTTTTGAGCCCCAACTCCATAGAAATATGGAGGCATACATGGATGGCATAGTGGTCAAAACCAAGGACAAAGCGACGCTCATACAAGATTTAGAAGAAACATTTGCAAATCTGCGCAAGATCAACTTAAAGCTCAATCCTGAGAAGTGCGTGTTCGGTGTTCCTTCCGGCAAGCTCCTTGGATTCTTTGTATCTTGCCGGGGAATCGAAGCGAACCCCGACAAGATCAAAGCTATTGAGCAGATTGAAGCGCCAAGACGTGTCAAGGATGTGCGTCGTCTTGCCGGCTGTGTTGCTGCTCTAAGCAGGTTTATTTCCAAATCTGCTGAGCGTGCCCTGCCCTTTTTCAAAATTTTGAAGAAGGCAGGTCCAATGAAATGGACTCCGGAGGCGGAGGCTGCGCTGCAAGATTTGAAGAAATACCTTTCCTCTCCGCCGACGCTAGTCGCACCTAAACCACAAGAGCCGTTGATGCTGTATCTGGCAGCGACAAATCAAGTGGTTAGTGCTGCGTTAGTGGCACAGAGAGAAGCTGATGAGGAAGCAACACCAGCGGCAGGACCGTCGGGTGATGCAGCAGGATCTTCCCCGGCAAGGATTGATCCCGGCAAGACAAGATCTGTGCAGTCAGAAGAACCATTGCAGAAGAAAAAGGTGGTGCAGCGCCCAGTTTATTTTGTTAGCTCTCTTTTACAAGGATCTAGGTCAAGATATTCTGGCGTGCAGAAGTTGCTTTTCGGCCTCCTTATGGCCTCGAGGAAGCTGCGCCATTATTTTCAAGCACATGAAATCACCGTCGTCACCCGCTTTCCGTTGCAACGGATTTTGCGAAATCCAGAAGCAACCGGCAGGATCGTGGAGTGGGCGTTGGAGTTGTCGAGCTTTGGCCTCAAGTTTGAAAGCACTTCGACAATTCAGAGCAGGGCCTTGGCGGAGTTCATTGCGGAATGGACCCCAACGCTAGACGAAGAGGTTCAAGAAACAACTCTCCCCGGCAAGGAAATTGACCAGCAATGGGTTATGTACTTTGACGGGGCTTTTTCGCTGCAAGGCGCCGGTGCTGGCGTGCTGCTTGTCGCACCCACCGGAGAGCACCTCAAGTACATGGTCCAAATGCATTTTCCCCGGGAGAGTTCGACAAACAACACTGCAGAGTACGAGGGTTTGCTTGCCGGCCTCAGGATCACGGCAGACCTTGGTATCAAGAAGCTTGTCGTCAGAGGCGATTCACAGCTTGTCGTCGGGCAAGTAAATAAGAGTTATCAGAGTCCATTGATGCAAGCCTACATGGATGAAGTGAGAAAAATGGAAGAGCACTTCGACGGTCTGCAAATGAAGCACATCCCTCGTGCCGAGAACAGTATTGCTGACGACCTGTCAAAGTGCGCTGCCCTCAAGTTGCCTGTGGAACCAGGAACTTTTGTGCTCCATTTGACTCAACCATCCGTGGCGCCATCAATGCGGCAAGAAAAGAGAAGGAAATTGAATTCTGGTCAGTACTTCCCGCCAGAGCTCCCGGGAGCCGCCGGCAAGGAAGTTGCCGGGATCAATGACATGCCTGCCGGGGAACAACAGGCTCCAGCGGGGGCTCAGGTCCTTGCCGTCGAGACAAATGTTCCCCGGCGGAGGAGATGCCTTTAGTCCTAGCTGTCGAGCCCCAGGCTCCAGCATGGGCCCAGCACATTGTCCATTTCCTTCAAACAGGAGAACTCCCGGAGGAACAGGAAGAAGCGGAAAGAGTAGCCCGTCGGTCTGTTATGTACAAGTTCGTCGATGACGTCCTGTACAGAAAGAGACCAAACGGTGTGAAATTAAAATGCATTCCTCGGGAGGATGGGCTAGAGCTGTTGGCAGAAATACATGGAGGCATATGTGGCTCTCACATAGGATCAAGAGCACTTGCCGGGAAAGCATTCCGGCAAGGTTTCTTTTGGCCCACCGCTCTCCCGGATGCAACTGCACTAGTAACCAAGTGTGAAGCGTGCCAGTTTCATTCGAAGAAATCGCATCAACTAGCTCAAGCTCTTCAGACAATCCCTCTCTCCTGGCCATTTTCGGTCTGGGGGCTCGACATACTGGGCCCTTTCCCCCGTGCTACCGGGGGCTTTGAGTACTTGTACGTTGCTATCGACAAGTTCACAAAGTGGCCGGAGGTGGAAGCAGTGAGGAAGGTGACAGCACAATCAGCCGTCAAGTTCTTTAAAGGGATAGTTTGCCGTTTCGGTGTGCCCAACAGGATCATCACCGACAACGGCACGCAATTCACAAGTCGCACCTTCATGCAGTACGTCCAAGACCTTGGCGGCAAAATTTGTTTTGCCTCCGTTGCTCATCCGAGAAGCAACGGCCAAGCGGAGAGGGCCAATGCTGAAGTGCTGCGCGGTCTCAGGACCAGAACCTTTGACAGGCTGAAAAAGTGCGGAAGACGCTGGATTGATGAGTTGCCGACGGTTCTTTGGTCAATCAGAACGACAGAAAATCGAGCCACCGGCCAGACGCCCTTCGCTCTGGTCTACAGAGCGGAGGCAATTCTCCCCACGGAACTCACATACGGATCACCTCGAGTGCTTGCTTATGATGAGCTTGAGCAAGAGCAACTGCGGCAAGATGACGCTGTGCTCCTTGAGAAGAATCGTCTTCAGGCTGCTGTGCGAGCTGCATGCTACCAGCAAGCTTTGCGCCGCTACCATAGCCGCAAAGTTCATGCCCGAAGCCTTGAGGAAGGCGACCTTGTTCTTCGGCGGATTCAATCCGCCAAGAATTCAAACAAGTTGACGCCGAAGTGGGAAGGCCCTTATCGGGTAGTACGAGTCACCAGGCCCGACGCTGTCCGCTTGGAGACCGAAGATGGCGTTCCAGTGAGCAATTCCTGGAATATCGAACATCTTCGCAAGTTCTACCCATAAGCCGCGGTTGCCGGGGGCCCCCGGCAACCACCCTTTTGTACAAGTCTTGCCGGCTAGGCATATGATCCTTTGTACAAAGCCAGGCGCAGACCCTGAGCACAAATGAATAAATTTAAGTGTTGTGCATTCCCTTATTGATTTCCATGTTCATATTTATATATGCATGTTTGTCTAAGATGTTGTATGACACCTACTCCCGGTAAGTTCTAACGAACCGCCAAGGTTTCATATCATTATTTTCTCTTCTTTCTTTTTCTTAAAAGACAGAAGGATTCCTCATGTGCACATTTGCCGGGGGGGGGGAGGGAGATATGAATACCAGTTGGCGACGTTCGGAATCGACGCTTGCCGGAGGAAGGACAGTGACAAAAAGCTAAGTTCTAAAAACTTATAATAAGTTTCCTTTATTGCAAAGTTATTTCCTTGGACGATTCTGACTTTTGTATGGAAAATCTGCATGCGAAGGAACCCTTGTTGTAATCGGTTGCGCCCTTATTTTGTTTCGAGTCCGCTCAACGATTTAATTTGCTGCACAGAGAACGCCAAGGAGTCTTTCCGGCCGCTGCGCCTCCAGCAGGCTGCTGAAGTCCCGCACCCAGCGCTCGCGGCAGGTTGCGCGCCGGCAAGTTTTTCAGTAAGCGTAGGGTGAACTCCATATAGAAAGGAATCAGACAAGGAAAATAGCAAGCATGTACCCAAACATAAGCAAGTTATATTACATTAATGAGTTGCCGCAATTCTAACTTGAGACTTAATTGTCTTTGGCATGGAATGACGATGACAAGAAAAGGTGGAGCAGTTAATCTCTGCGCTCGCCTTCGATCCTTTTGATGGAGTCCACCTTCTCGAGGATAGGCGCGACAAGCTCTTCGAGCGCCTCGAGATTTGCGTCCTTTGGCAGATGGCCAAGCGCATTGGAGAGGTCGATGCCGGGATTGTGGTGCACCACCTTGATAAGTACTTTGCGGAGGACGGCCCGGCAAAGCCGGCGGGTCTCGTTGGCCAATTGAGTCGCCCGGTTAGACTGGAGCAACTTCAAGGCATCAATGATGCTCTCGAAGAACATCGTCAACCTGGCACTCGAAGATATCCTTTCCTTGGAAGAATACCTGAAGTTTGACAGGCCCATGGCTGACAGTTCTGCCGTAAGCTTCTCCGCAGCGTCGATGAGACGTCCAGTCCAGATCTCCACCCCCTTTTCGTAATCAATTTGGGCGGTGGCAGCGCTCTTGAGCAGGTTCCTCTCTCCCTGGAGATCTTTTAGTAGAGCCTTCTCGCGGGCCCTGCCGGCCTCGAGAGACTTCTGCAACATGGTCAGGTTCAGTTCCAGAACGGCAATGGCTTCATTTGCTGAGGAGAGCTGCTTGGTCTTGTTAGACATGGCAACTTGCATCTCCGCCAAGGTGTGAAGGGTTTTTTCCCTGTCACCTTTGAGCGTTGAGAGCTCCTTGCCGTGTTCTTCAAGATCCGCTTCCAGTTTCTTGATTTTGTCGCTCAGCTCGTTCTTGGCGGCCTCTGCAGCCTCGGCAGCATCAACGGCCTCCTTGAGCTTGCCGGCGTGATCTACAGTTAGAGCTTCGAGCACCTCTTTGTGCTTCTGCTCCACCTCCTGGGTCCGCCGCGCGACAAGCTTCTCGATATCTTCATCTTTGCTATGAAGCTTGGCGGCGAGCGCCTGCTCACGTGCGGTGAGATCTTCCTCATGAGCATCAAGCGCAACGCGACGCCCCGTCATGAGAGCATCTTCAACAGCAATTCTCTGCGTAGCTTCATCCTGCGCCTTCTCCATGTCAGATTGTTTCAGGAGGATTTCTGTCCACTGCTGGCTCACTTGTTCTCGGCCAGCAGTCAACTCTTGGAGGGCCTCGGCGTAGCAGACTTGCATTTGTTCGACGCGCCTTTGAAAATCTGCTTCGGCCGCCTCGACAACTGCCATTCTGGAATCCGCTTTCTCTTTCTGGGCGCGGTGGAGAGCCTGGAGCTTGCGGAAGTTTTCGCCCATGGCCTAAAGGAGCTGATCCTCTTCAGACTTGCCGCTGCTAGCGCTTGGGTCATCAACGACCTCGAGCCCAGCAGCAGCGATGATTTCCTCGTCGAAGACTTCCCCTTCGGTCGGTGCCCCAATGCTTGCCGTCCCCGGCAAGTTGACAAACAGGTTCTCGCCAACTTTGAGATATTTGCTGGATGAGGGGCCTTCAGATGTTGACGGTTGATCCTCAACAACCGCCTCACCAGTAGCAGGGGGCTCCGTGGCCGGCACAGCGCCTGGCGCTCCTGCGGCAGGAATGCCGTCAGTACGGTCATCAGCCTCCTTGCCACCCTCTTCAGCAGGCTCTTTGGCGGGTTCCTCCTGCACAGTCTCGGCGGCCTCGACGGTGGCATCCTTGGCGGCCTCGCTGGCGGCGATCCTGTCTGCCTCGGCAGCGGCGTCCCTGGCGGTCTCCTCGATGACAACATCGACGTCCATGTGTTCCATCACAGGGAACTTTGGAGGACGAAGGAGGGAAACAGAATAAGATCAAGATTGAAGTTCGAAGGGACCAAAGAAAAAGAGATAAAGGAAAGAATAGCAAGTGCACTAAGGCAATCAGTTACCTGCGTCGAGCCGTTGAGAGGTGGCCTCGCTCCTCCCGGCAACCTCGGTTGCCGGGGGAGGGTTGCCGGTGCCCATGCTTGCCGGCTCCTCCTCAATCAAGATGGGCTCGTCGGTAGGATCCCTTGCCGGGGATGCGCTTGTGGGCGGCGTGGTCGATGGAGGTGGCACGACGGGGGCATCTTCCAATAACTGTCCTTGTTGCCGTTCTTCTCCTGCAAGCCCAGAGATATCAGCGGCAAGAATAGAAACCTCAGCGCCTGCCAACAGAAAAGGAGCAATGAACTTACGCTGGGGGCTGCGCTGGGGGCTGTGCTGGGGACTGCGTTGAGGGATGAGCTCCGGGCTGACGATGACAGTTTCTGGCACGCTCGTGGAGCCTGCCGGGGGCTCGTCACCCGTGGAAGTCTTTGTCCTCTTCGTCATCCTCTCCAACAAGGTTTCTACATCACTGTAGAGACAATACAAGCAAGTTAGTAAGATTGACCCAAGATTGGAAGATAAAGGCTGTGGCAAGGTAGTCACTCTTCCTCTTCTCGCTCCGGACTAAAGCCGGAGATGTCGAAATCGACCTCCGTTGCGACGTCTAAGTAGGGAGGCGGAGGAGGGGTCCTAGGTCGCTTGACTGTGGCAGGCGCCGGGGGTTGGCGTGTTTCCGTCACCTCAGCTTCCGGTGCGGTAGTGCGAGACAACCCTGCCGCCCCAGCAGTTGCCGCTGGTGTGGGTCTCGCGCGCCGCGCAGGTTGCTGTCGAACCCCTTGCCGCGGCGCAGTCTTGCCGGCCACTTTCTTGCCGGGAGCCTCGCTGCTCGAGGAAGGTTGGCTTGCCGGGATGCCAGACGCAACCTTTCGGAGAACACGCTTTGTGTTCTTCGGGGCTGGGAGCTCTTCTTGCGATTCTTCTTCAGCCGTGTCTAAGTATTGGGCCATTAGTACCCCGTACTTGTGCACGGGCAATTGTAGCCATACTCAAGGCAAGGCTTCTCGGGGAACAGTTCGAGATTGACTCAGGCCACCAAGGGGATTCTCAAGTCAAAGATCTGAGGATTAGCAGATAAGAAGAGCTGGAATCCGCAGGCCAGCTTCCCCGGCAAGATCTTGCCGGGATGGCCTGCGAAGCCCAGCAAGGTTCGGAGCCCGGCAAGGCTCGGCGCCCGGCAAGGTTCAGCACCCGGCAAGATCTTGTTGCTGTGCCACCGCTCTAGCACAGCAACAAACCCCGACATTCTGAGTCCTTCTTTGGACGCGTGGCGACGCGCCAGTGGAGGAGAGCTTAAGCGGTGCTGATGGGATGGCCCCTTTTTCCATCCCCAAGAAAGTGAGGACACCTAAACGGACACCTCACGGTGCATTAAATGCGTTCGTCCTAATCCGTCAGGGGTTAGGTATGATGACCCTGTAGCTACTTTACACCTCAATGTATGTATATTTTGCCACTGTGGTGACCCCTTTGTGGTATAAAAGGAGGCCCAAGGCAACTGCTATAGGGGAGGACGATCTTCTGGCCCATTCTGTATGCGTAGCTGCTCTTTGAACGTACTGTTCACTGTGAGCGCTTCTGGAGCCTGGGCTCAAGAACATCGATAATAAAACAAGGCAGGAGTAGGGTTTTACGCTGACCAGCGTCCCGAACCTGGGTAAAATCGCCCCGCGTCGATCGTTGGTTCTGCTCTTTGCGCATACGTCTCGCTCCGCCGAAGCGTAAAGGAGTCCCTTAGGATCCCATAGGTGTCACACGCCGACAACATCCACTAACCTACTAACCTGCTGACCGCCGTAGTGGACCGGAACAACACTGCCAACATGGGCATCATCGATGGCGGCGACAATGGCGCCTGCAAATGCGTCTTCACCCATGCTCGTGCTCACGCCCGAGCTCACGCTTCGTTGTTCCGTTGCCCATCTCCCAATCCTTCCAACTGTCCGATTGCTAGACAACACTCGTAGAAAGGGCGCAGGGAGCAAAAACTAGCAAGATGCTAGATATGCAAAACAAACAGCTGGACGGTGGCTTCAGTAATTAGAAACCCATACCGTAGATGTGCCCCTGGACTAAATATTGCAGGTCATTACTAAGGGACCTTTCCTCTGAAAATTGCATTTAATCATCCGGCAGGTCATTATTACAGGACGGTGCAGAACCGTATTCAAAGCACCTAGACTAAATACGGCAAGCTTTAGACCAAAATGGTGGTTTTAACACAAGAAGACAAGTCCCCCGCCCCGTAGAACTTTTCATAATTAGCCAGAAATAGCTGATTGATCAGCTCGCCGAAAACAGCCACTGGCTCACCCTGCTGCTTCGAAAAGTGGCGTCGTCACTTTGCCCCGAGCACACCTGCAATAGCCAGATAGTAGGTTTCCTATCCCGGCAACTGACACCAAAAAGGTTCGGCCCAGCTTTCCTCCCAGGCCGTGGCGAAATTCATTAAATGATTAAAGTAGAACCTTATCCACCCAATGGTTCGAATCTCAACGCAAACGAAGGGTTCTGATAACAGCCATCCGAGCTAGTGTGGAAGCCATCCGAGCTAGTGTGGATAGAAAATCTATGCTATATATATATATAACTCGGATGGCTGATAACACTCTTAAGACTCTTATTCTGCTAACACCTCTCTACTCCGACGACCACCCGCCTACCCCCACGACCCACCACTCCCCCCGAGCCCCGAGGGCCACAACCTCCCCCCCTTCCGCATCGGTGCCCCGCACCACCACCACCTACCCCAAGCCCGGTCGCCCACCACCACTCCCACAGCCGGTGGCCACCGTGACGCCCCACCCCACCACCAACAGACCCCCGCCCCTCTCCCACCCCCACCCCGCGCACCACCAGCCTCCCCTGCCCCGCCTTCTAATCCCACACACCGCCGCCGCACAGGGCCATTGTCCCCCGCCCAGCTTACTACCTCTGGCGGCCAAGCACCGGAGCCGCGACAACCTGGATCCGGCCTCGCCTCCTCCACGCGAGCCCCCACCTCCCTCCGCCACCTTCCTCCTCATGCGGCGGCTTGATTAGCACCGGATCCGCGCCATGGCCGCCGCCCGAGTGCTGCGACCCGGCACCGCTGCCGTCCATATGAAAAATTAGAGAAAATGCTCTTAAACCGTAATGAATTAGAGAAAATAATACATATGAAAAAGATGTGCCTCGACGATATCTTTCCAACGGCGTATCATTTGCTTCATTCCGATGAGCGGTTTAGAAAAAAATGCGAAAATACGCTCGTTGCCACTCATCTTGCGCCACACCGTTTTCGAAAATGCTCTTAAACCGTGATGAATCTTGAAAAAATTTGAACATGGCGAAGTTGCGCCTAATCCATAGCTTTTCAATGGTATATTACACGCCTCGTTCCGACAAATGATTTAAAAACTGAAGCGAAAATAGTACCAAAAAAACACCGCGTGTTGTTTTTTGCGACGGGAAGTTCACTCACCTCATTAGTGCAGTGCTCTTACTTCAAACAATGACGTGCACTTGTGTTGTGCGTGCAGTGCGGAAGTGTTAGCAGAATAACTATTCTGCTAATATTAGCAGAATAGACCGACTGTATATATAGGAGTAGGATTTTGTAGACACAGTATATACGCTGCAGCTTCACCGCTTGTTTGCTAGGGTTTGCTCTTTTCACACTCTCTCTCCACTATATATGTACACGCTGGAGCCTCAATGCTAGGGTTTGCTCTATTCACACTCTCTCACCCTCTCCAGATCTAAACAAGACTGCGTTGGCGTCTCTCTCTCTTTCTCCCCTCACTGCTAGTCAAAGAGCCGGCTGGATCCCGTCCGCCGGGGAAGGGAAGGAGGCGCAGCGTTAACACTTTCACCGTCATCGAGGGAGGGATTCCACTGTCAGCGGCGCTGTTCTCTTTCACCCAACATCGATGCAGGAGGGCCTCCGACCCCTTCTTCCTCACTGCCGTACATAGTGTGGGCAGATCCGGCCTCCCGCCACCCATCGAGCCACATCCCGACAACCCAAAGGTATAACTTACTTTGAAACATGCATTGCTCTAGCTGCATGTGGATTTTTTTCGCTTCTGCACTCGAATCTACACTACTGCAGGATGGTGCTAAAGCGACACTACAATCAGAGACCCTTCGACAAAACTGTGTGCGATGCATTGATCGCAAACAGTGATGTAATAAAACCGTCAAAAGAGATACAAAATGCTTACGATGGTGGAAACATCAAACACGATTCACATTAGTTGTGTGTGTGTGATGAGTGGCATATAGTTCACTCGAAGGAACTGTTTGCAATAAGCAGCACAGCAGAAACGGTCAGACAGATGAAGGTGTGTGCGATATACAGCATACAGTTCACTCGGATGAACTGTTTGTGATTAGGCAACACAACATAAACGGTCAGCCAGATTAAGGTATATCTGATATACGACATACAGTTCACTTGGATGAACTATTTTTGATTAGGCAACACAACAGAAACGGTCAGCCAGATCAAGGTGTGTGCGATTGACGGCATACACTTCACACGGATGAACTGTTTGTGATTAGCCACAACAAACAGAAACGGTTACACAGATCAAGGTGTGTGCGCTAGACGGTCACACATTCTAATTAAAAGAAGCGTGTGCGATGGTAATAACGAGCGCGCACGGTTGATGGAACAAGTCGTGTGCTCACATCACCGATTGCGGTGCATCCTATGGTGCAAACGCCACGTACGCTTCCGAGAATGTGTGCCCGCGTTACGCCATCCGGGAATTGTGCCGCACTTCAAAACTAGAACTGTCAATAAATTTTGAGCTTGCCTCCCGTCACATTCCAAATTACCATGCTATATTTAATTGCAAATCTATTCACACTGATCAAAACCTAAATGGTTTCCCACTTAGCAGCGTATTACTGGGTTATAAATACTACCTACTCCAAGATGGCTACACATTCCTCCTCAATTCCTCATCAACAAAAACAAACGAGTCTTTCATCGTCATTCCCTTGCACCTGCCATGGCCCGCATGAGTTCTGGGTCGAGAAATTACTCCCAGGGAGAGGCGAGCATGGAAGCGAAAGCATGAGAGATGTCCCGCCTCGCCGCGAAAGCAACCGACATGTCCCGCCGCGCCGTCGTGGCAGCACAAAGGTCCCGCCGTGCCGTCGAAGCAGCACAAAGGTCCCCGCGTGCCGTCGAAGCAGCAGACTGGTCCGGCCGCACCGCGGAAGCAGCAGAGATGTCCCGCCACATCGCAGATACAGCAGAGAGGTCCTCCCATGTCGCGGCGGCCTGGGAAATGTCTCGTGGGCTGGCGAGGACTCTCACACACACATGTGCGCTATGCTCGATAACCTGATGGACCGGATCTCCGGCTGGGCGAATCTGCAGGACAAGATGAATGCCTCATTTGAAAATGCTACCGGCGTCATCCGAGGACTAAGGGAGGACAAGGCGAAGTTCCGCACCAAGCGCGACCTGCTGAGGGTGAAGATCACCGAAAGGTCGAAGCAGCATGAAGAGACCACTACCTTGTTGAAGAGGATGGGCGTCATCGTCAAGAAACTTATGGACGAGAATGCCATGCTCCGCATCGAGCGGCAAAGGCTAGTGGAGGAATCCGTGGATGCTGCCAAGTAGCATATTGAGGACATGAAAGAGATCATCGCCACTCGCCGCGAGAACTAGTCTCCGCGAACTGTGTCTTCCTTCTTCTTTTGCCCTTTTGTATTTCGGGCGTTGCCACATGTGGCATTTTTAATTATCTTCCTAAATATGTAAGACAATTATTATCTACTGCCATCGTTATTATATTTATATCAGTCTTGCTATAAGTCTCAGTCGATGCTATATATGTCCGTCAGATCTTACATCAAGATCCATGCAAAATTTTCTTTCCAGATTCTCCTTTTTCTCTCTTAAATCTCAATCGAGTGAGACATAGCCACACCATAAAATAGGGGCTCGGACGCCATTAATGGAGAAGTTGGGAGATAGGTGGGCGACGGATGGACGTCAAAAGGGCTCGCCTCCCGATAAGCACGCGCAGGGGTCTGCTCGCACGCCTCCCGTACTCAAATAAGCTACCCCGCATGGCGCCTCCTAGCAAATAAAAAAAGGGGACGCATGGCGACACGTAAATGGTTAGTAGAACGCCCATGGTTTCAATAATACTTGTGTTTCCGATTGTAACGTGGCAGCTCTTGTTCTAAAATGACTTCGTTGGTTGTTAACTGCTACTTCTTGAGATTGCGTTGGTTTTTCCCTTGAAGAGGAAAGGGTGTGTAACACCCCATGTCATTAGCCACAATAATCACTTTTGATAATGACATGTCAGCAAGCCTAATAGTGCATAATCATCATTAGCATCATATTGCATTTCAACTCCTAAGTCAAATTCAAATTTAAATGAAAGTGGAAAATAAAAGTTGTCCAACATAGAAACTAAAATGTTCAGTAAATAGCAAATATTGCAGAGGCTATTCTAGAATTGAAACCAACAATTAATAAATTCATTAGGTGGCACTAACATTACCAAAACAGCTAGGATTAATGCATTTTAATTATTATAAAAGTGGTGTGAGATCCATTTGGCTCCAAACCAATTTTTGACAGTGGTAGAGGATGCCTAGTATTTATTGGAACAATTGCCATGTTCTACAAAAATCATTTTGAGGCCTAACAATTTACTAAACAGGAGTTGTGAATAAATAAAAAGAAAAAGACAAAAGAAAAGAAAACAGAGAAAAAGAAAAAAAGAAAAAAAAAGGAAAAACCCCCGGCCCAACTGGGCCACGGCCACCAGGCCGGCCCAGCTCCCCCTCCCTATATGGCCTCCCCCCTAGGCTGAACCCTAATTCCCCACCGACACTCTCCCCCCCCCTCATTCCCCCCCTCGATCTGGATCGGGCCAGCGCCCGACGCGCTCGACGTCGCGCCCCGTCGCCGCCACCGGACCTCCCCACCGGACTGCTCGCCCCCAGCTCTCCCTTGCCGGCCTCCCCGAGCCTCGCCGCCCCCCTCCTCTCCTCGAATGTGAGCTCGCCCGCCTCTGCCCTCTCTCTGTCGCCACCGCCTCCCGCCGCCCCGCTCGCGCCCCGGCGCGTCCAGCCGCGCCCCCGCCGCACCTGGCCTCGCGCGCGCGCGCCCGCTCGCTCGCTCCTGCTGCACGCTCGCCCGCTGCCCGCGCTCGCCCGCCTCCGCCGCGCAGCTGCTGCCCCGCTGCGGCCTCGCCGCCGTCCGCCTGCTCGCGCCCGCCCGCCGCTCGCGCCACCGCCCCTGCCGCTGCTGCCGACCGCCCGCGCGCCGCCCCGCTCCGGCCTGCCGTGCGCCTGCCCCGCCCCTGCCGTGCGCCTGCCCCACCCCTGCCGCGCCCGTCGCCCGCGTCCGTGGCCCTGTGCCACTGACCAGTGGGCCAGTCCCCCCTGGCCCAATGACACATGGGGCCCAGCCCTAAAACGAATTAAGAAAAATGGAAGTAAATAAATAAATAAATAATTATTAAAATTAATAATTAATTAATTAGTTAATTAATCCTGATTAGGTTAATCCAATTTAGTTAATTAGTTTAATTAAATATTAGTTAATTAGTTAACCACTAATTAGCCAAGCCTATGACAGGTGGGACCCGCGTGTCAGATGACTGCTGACGTCAGCATGAGGTCATGCTGATGTCATCAACACTGTTTCGGATAATGTTAATTTAAATAATTAATTAAATTCCAGAAATTGATAAAAACTTTAGAAAATCATATTAAATAATCCATAACTCCGATGAAAATACTTTATGCATGAAACTTGCTCAGAATTCCGATACGAACCCGAATACGCCCTCCGTATTCCCGTCAGATGTCTCTAGCTATAAGAACATTGAACTTTTAGACTGATTTCGATAAATGAATAGTGCCCAATTTTAATTAAATAAATCTGAATAAATTCCTAAATTAACTAAATCATTTAGTTAGGCAGTAGAACACCCCGGCATATCATTTAGGCATGTCATGCATATTGTTTGCATTATTGCCGTGAATTTATTGTTTCTCTTCCCCCCTCCTTCTCTCTCGATAGACGCTGAGACCGACGACGCTGCACCTGGGTACGACTAAACTACCGACGAGCAGCCCGTTGGCGATCTCTCTCTCTTGCCAGAGCAACCAGGCAAGCCCCCCCCTGAGCATCCAGATATCGCCCATTCTATTCTCCTGCTTGCATTAGATTTTGCTACTGTTAATGTATGCTCCTATTCTGATGCATAGCCTGCTGTTGTAACCTGTTCATTGCTACCTTACCTGCCTATGATAAACTGTTTAGTTTAGGTTGGAATGAACCATCAGTGACCCCACCACCTTACCCTTGTTGCCCCTGCTTGATCATCGACGACTCGATCAATGTGATCATCGACCAGAGACCGACACCTCACTTCACACCCCCCTTAGTTGTACGACTCTGCGTAGTAACTATCGAGTGCCAAGGGTGATACCTCGTAACGCACTCCCGATGAATACTCTGCAGTGTAGCTGTCCGGTCGTGGTCATCGAGGGTGATTCCTCCTTCTCCACTTCCGATACGACTCTGTCGTGCGACCCCTCAGTGTGAACCTCGAGGGTGATGCCTCATACGTTCACCCTGATGATTTCGTCGAGTGGAATCCGCCGAGGGTGATTCCTCGAGTTTCCCCCTTGATGTTATGTCCACACGATTACTTGACCTTTGTTACAAGCGGGTCTACCCTGGTGGGTACCCGCTGGGGATCTATGATTTGGGGTGTGCCGGAAGGGCACTCGAGTGTGATATTGTGGCGGAGCATCAGAGACTCTGATTGTCTCCGCGTGATACTAATTGAGCCTATTGGATTTGGGTGTGTGATCTGAGTGGGTCGACGTGCCCTATACGCACTACCACCACGCGGGATAATGGTTATGGGACCCTCTGCGATGTACGTTTCTCCCGAAAGCTCGTCTGACGTCACGATTCATCGTGCGGGCTGATTGTCGGGATTGGGCTGGATACTTCACTGACGAGCTCAGTGTCGCGCCTGCACCCCGACCAGTCTCGCAACGTGCAGGGTGCCCAGGGCGATGGCCCAAGACCTCTGGGTGCATAGGTTAGTCCGGCGTGCTGACCTCTCTGCCGAGCCTAGGTAGAGCGCTGCTTCGTTTTTATCTTCCGAGGACGGGCATTACCCAGCAAGTGTGTCCGGCCAGAGTTGATCGAGCGTGTTGGGTAACAGTAGTGCACCCCTGCAGGGATGAATCTTCTATCGATAGCCGGTCCTATGGTAAAGGACGCTCAGTTTGTGTATCCCGATCTACTACTTAAACTGGATACTTGTTACTTAATTGAAGCTTCGGGATCGCTTTCTTGCTTGGGAGTCGAGGAAGGATCTTTAAGCTGTACTTCAACATGTTTGCTAAATAAAATGCTATTCTACTCTCTTCAACTGCTGCAAGATGATGGCCTTGTGAAGATGTTTGAAGATGCTAGTCTTCGATAGGACTAGGCCTTCTCTCTATTCTGGCATTTCTGCAGCCCAGTCCACATATACGGCCTTTTCTCCATTGATAATGTTGCATATGTAGTATAGATCCTTGCTTGCTGAGTACTTCGGATGAGTACTCACGGTTGCTTTAATTTCTCTTTTCCCCATATACCCCACCTTGATGATACATCAGACGATGGAGTCCAGGAGCCAGATGCCACCTCCGGAGCTTACTACAAGGAGGGTCCAGAGGGCACTTACTACTGGATTGAGCCAGCCGACCAGAAGTAGGATCGGAGGCTCCCAGGCAGGAGGCCAACGCCTTTCGATCTAGTGCCGCTGTTTGTGCTAGCCTTCTTAAGGCAAAACTTGTCTAACTATGTCTGTACTCAGATAATATTTGTATGACTGACTTGTGTATTCGGATCTTCGGATCCCTGGTCTGTAATATTGTGGACCTCCATTTAAATTGTGTTAGAGTTGTGTTGTGATATCTTCCCGTGAGTCCTTGTGCTTGATCGTACACATTTGCGTGTATGATTAGTGTACGATTGAGTCGGGGGCGTCACAAGTTGGTATCAGAGCCGACTGCCTGTAGGAAGCCCCCTTCCAATTCCTTGGCCGAAGTTGAGTCTAGACATTGAAAAACTAATTTACTAACTTGGCTGTGTGGCTTACGGGCCCACGTCGCCAACTGTGTGGTATTAGGATATTTTATTCCTCGTCTATACTCTGGGACTCTGATCTCTCTTCTACTCGGGTTAAATAAATTTTACTAACGCCGACACTTAGGATCTCGTAAATCCCGTCTACCCGGAGAGCTGGATATCTGTGCGATTTCCCTGTCATTGATCTGATTAGTCTGATAATCATTTTCCTTTCCATTGTTTTGTTTAACCTTTCTCTTCGAGTTGTGTTAAACTTCTCATTGTCATTTGACAAATATGAATTTCCTCTGTTTCAGATGGACCGTTTGTTTCCACCACATCCTACGACACAGCTTGTGCTTCGCACTTGGGCTCGTGATGCCCCTGGGTTTCTAGCTGTCCTGATCGCTCTCATGACCAGACTTGGCTACCGTTGGTATCCTGAGTACTTGGTTTACGAGGATTACCGCGAGTTCAATCAGGAGCAGTACCATGCTGATGTTCGTATCTATGATCAGCAAAATGACTCAGACACCGAGCTACACCTTTTCCACGGTATCGGCGTGACGATTGAGATGGCAGTCCATGATGCCGCCTACTCTGCTGTCGCACGTCTCCGAGGACAGTTCAGCGATATCTTGGATGACTCTGAGTTCCGATACATTTCGTATGCCCCTGCTGGAGATGCTACTGTATACTACACAGCTATCTGTGCCCCGTACGAGCCTCGTCGCTATGACCCGCGCGTTTTGATTCAGTGCACTCAGGCTCTGGATCGCACTGTTCGGGCTCTTGCCGTCGAGTTGGTTGCCACTCGAGCACGTCTCTACGATGCTATGACGTAGTTGCTACCCGCTGTTTGCGCAGGGATACATCCTGAGTACATCCTTTACCCGCGCAGGACTCAGATGTATGCTAGTATTGATTGGCCTGCTGTTGGAGGTCATACACCTGCACGTGGACCTCTTCTTACAGCTCGAGACCGGATTCTGCATCAGAGTGCACATGGAGCGCAGGATCCTTCCGCGACGAACATTCGTCGTCCGCACTTGCAGTTACCCCGTTTCGGTGGTTTTCTCCGACGTTGATGTAGCCCTTTGCTATGTCTCGTTGTGTACTTCTTTACCGCGTGCCTGCGCGCCGCCTAGTATGTCTAGCTTTTGAATTTGCGCCGTTATGCTGTCCGCATGTACCCGACTCTGTGTATGGATCTGTATGTCTTAATCGACTACTGTTATGTATCTGTTACACTACTTAAATTGTTGTCGAGTTACATCATGTTTGTCACTAAACGCTCGCAATTGCTTTTACTAAACTACCCCCTGTTGATACTTAGCAGGATGGTTAGACCAGGTGGTCGTGGTCGTGGTACCCCTGAACACCCACCACCGCCAGACTATATGGCAGCCATGATGCAACAATTTGAGCTCAACCGCCAGTTCCTGACTGGAATCATGGCTCAGTTTCCGCATCAGAACAACCAGAACCAGCACCCAGCTTCAATAACTTTGACAGAGTTTATGCGGCTCAACCCAACTCAGTTCCGCAACTCTGACAAGCCACTGGATGCAGATGACTGGCTCCGTGACATCACTCACGAGATGGAGTCTGCTAATGTCGCCCCTGCCAACTTCGTCAACTTCGCGGCCTTTTTCTTAAAGGGCCCCGCAGCTCAATGGTGGGATACACACAAGCGTACACTGCCAGTTGGAACAGTCATCACCTGGTATGAGTTCCAGGCTGCTTTCTGTACACGTTACATCCCTCAGGCAATTATGGAACGCATGAAGACCCAGTTCTGTAACCTCACTCAGGGCAACAAGACTGTCGAAGCTTATCAGCGGGAATTTCTAGACCTCTCCCGCTATGCTCTAGAAGACATCGCCACAGATGCACGCAGACAAGAGAAGTTCCGTCGTGGACTACACCCCGACCTCAAGCTTGCACTTGCTGATCAAGACTTCAATGACTTTTCAACTCTGACGAACAAGGCTATTCTTGTTGAGACCGCTCAGATGGAATACAAGGACTCGCAGAAGCGCTATCGTGATGCTTGCTCATCTTCAGGCTCAGCACAAAAGCGTCGAGTTTGGATTCCCAACAATGCGATCCGTTCCAATGCCTCTGCGCCAAAGAACAACTATGCTGCACCACGTCTGCCTCCTCCACCACTGAGGCAGCCAAAAGCTCAAGCTATTCAAAACAATGCTCCTCTTCGTCCTGAAGATGGTCTGTGCTTCAAGTGCCGCAAACCAGGTCACTAGGCTAAAGACTGCCGCCAGAATCAGAATCAGTTAGCCTTTCCTCGTGCTGGCCGTGGCAATGGTCGTGGCAACAATCAGACCCGCAACTATAATACCGGGTCTGCTGCACATGGTCGTGGACACGCCTACAACATTGACATTGAAGAAGTCCAGGATCAACCTGCTACTGTGATGGGTACCCTTCTCGTTAACTCAGTACCTGCTTCTGTTTTATTTGATTCAGGAGCATCACATTCATTCATCTCTGGAAAATTTGCATTCATGCATGGCGTTCGATATGAGAAAATGCATACTCTGTTAGTTGTTAAAACTCCCGGAGGTCACTATCATGCTGACGTGATAGCACCTAATGTTACCGTCAAAATTAAAGGGTTGGAATTCCTTGCATCGCCCATCGTCTTGAAGTCTTCCACCATAGACCTCATTCTTGGAATGGATTGGTTGAAAGATCACATTGCTTCGATCAATTGTGCCACTAAAGTCGTCCAACTTCTTCACCCCTCCGATGAGATAGTGAACTATACCTCCCGCATTACTCGGGACGCCGAAGCTCAGATATATGTTCTGAATGCTTTGAACGCCTCACCTCTGGAAGGGATCGAGAACGTTCCTGTCGTTCGAGATTTTCCAGACGTCTTTCCAGAAGAACTTCCAGGAATACCCCCGGCTATAGCTGTCGAGTTTGTCATTGACTTGAAGCCTGGCACTGTCCCTATTGCCAAGCGACCTTATAAGATGCCTCTGCATCACCTACTCGAGCTTAAGGAAGAAATCGACAAGTCGCTTAAGAGTGGTTTCATCCGCCCCAGTTCCTCTGCTTGGGGAGCACCTTCACTCTTCGTTAAGAAGAAGGATGGAACTAACCATTTGGTTCAGGATTATCGGCCCATTAACCAAGCCACAATCCAGAATAAATACCCACTGCCCCGGACCAATGATCTTTATGATCAACTCGCTGGACCATCGGTGTTCTCTAAACTCGACTTGAGGTTGGGTTATCACCAGATCCGTGTCCGTGAAGAGGATATTCCCAAGACTGCATTTGTCACTCGTTATGGCTCCTATGAATACACCGTCATGTCATTTGGCCTAACGAATGCTCCAGCAACTTTCTCCCGTCTGATGAATTATATATTCATGGATTACCTCGACAAATTCGTCGTGGTTTATTTGGATGATATCCTGATATATTCTAAGAATAGAAAAGAACATGCTGAACACCTCCGTCTGGTACTAGAAAGGCTCCGAGAACACCAGTTGTATGCCAAGTATTCCAAATGTGAATTTTGGCTTTCTGAAGTAACTTACCTTGGACATGTGATTTCCAAGGATGGAATTGCTGTTAACCCCGAACGAGTTCAGGCTATTCTTGACTGGACTCCCCCGAAGAATGTTAAGCAAGTCAGAAGTTTTCTCGGACTTGCAAGTTATTGCCGTCGATTCGTTGAGAACTTTTCCAAGATTGCAAACCATTGACAAATCTGCTTCACAAAGGTATTAAATTTGAGTGGACAGAAAAATGTCAAGAAAGCTTTCAGACACTAAAAGATAAATTGACATCTGCCCCAGTATTAGCACCCCCGGATTCCCAAAAGGATTTCGTGATATACTGCGATGCCTCCCATCAAGGATTAGGCTGTGTCCTAATGCAAGAACGCAAGGTGATTGCTTATGCCTCCCGACAATTGCGTCCTCACGAAGAAAATTACCCAGTGCACAATCTCGAACTTTCTACGGTTATTTATGCCCTGAAGCTATGGCGACATTACCTTCTCGGTAACCGTTGCGAGATATATACGGATCATCAAAGTTTGAAGTATTTATATACTCAACCAGATCTGAACCTTCGTCAACAAAGATGTCTCGAAACTATAGCCGATTATGATATGAATATCTCATACACCCCTGGCAAGGCAAATGTAATGGCCGATGCTTTGAGTCGCAAGGCTTATTGCAGCAACCATGTGGTTCAGGAATCACAACCTCTTCTTTATGAAGAGTTTCGTAAATTGAACCTCCATATTGTTCGACAGGGTTATCTCAATACCCTCGTTGTCGAACCAGATTTAGAACAAAGCATCAAGACTATGCAACGGTATGACTCTGAAGTTGAAAGGATCAAGCGATACCTTGAAAAAGGAAAACCATCGGAGTTCCATCTTGATAATGATGGGATCCTATTTTTCCAACACCGTCTCTTCGTACCTAAGTTCAAAGATGAGAGAGAACACGTTATGATGGAAGCTCATGACACTCCTCTGTCAATTCATCCTGGTAGCACAAAGATGTACCGTGACATTTGTCAAAGATACTGGTGGCCTAATATGAAGCGAGATATTGCTCGTTATGTTTCTGAGTGTGACGTTTGCCGCTGCGTTAAAGCTCAACATCAAAGGCCCGCAGGAACTCTGCAACCCCTTGCAATTCCTGAATGGAAATGGGACAAGGTCCAAATGGATTTCATTACTGGTTTTCCCAAATCCCAGAAGGGTCATGATGCTATTTTTGTCGTCATTGACCGATTCTCTAAAGTTGCTCACTTTCTGCCAGTTAAAGAGACAATCACTGCTAGCCAGTTAGCAGACTTGTATGTTTCCCGAATTGTGTCACTCCACGGTGTTCCGTTGGAGATCAGTTCTGATCATGGCAGCCTCTTCACCTCCAAATTCTGGAATAGTTTCCAAGAAGCTATGGGAACACATCTGTCGTTCAGTACCGCTTTTCACCCTCAGTCTCAGGGTCAAGTTGAACGAGTTAATCAAGTGCTCGAAGATATGCTTCGAGCTTGCGTCATCTCCGTCAGTAAGAAATGGGAGGAATCTCTCCCATATGCCGAATTCTCTTACAACAATAGCTATCAGGCTAGTCTGAAAATGGCACCGTTTGAAGTTCTATACGGTCGTAAGTGTCGAACCCCTCTGAATTGGTCAGAAACTGGGGAACGCTCACTCGTCGGACCGAACATTATTCAGCAAGCGGAAGAACAAGTCCGCATTGTCCGTGAACATTTGAAAACTGCTCAGTCTCGTCAGAAGAGCAACTATGACCGAAAGCACGAGGAAATGGTCTATCAACCTGGCGAGCAAGCTTACCTCCGCGTCACTCCGTTGAAAGGCACTCATAGGTTCGGAATCAAAGTCAAGTTAGCTCCTCGCTACATTGGCCCATTCCGTATTATTGCCTGTCGAGGAGAAGTGGCATATCAATTGCAGTTGCCGCCTACTCTTTCCCAAGTACATGATGTTTTTCATGTATCCCAACTCCGTCGCCGCTTCAAGGATCCTATTCGAGCTGTGGATCACGAAGTGCTTGTATTACGGGAAGATCTGTCTTATCCAGAATATCCCATCCGTGTTCTTGATGAAGCTGAACGCCGGACTCGTCAAAAGTCAATCAAATTCCTCAAGGTTCAGTGGTCAAATCATTCTGAAGATGAGGCCACTTGGGAACGCGAGGATCGTCTTCGTGAAGAATACCCCACTTTCTTTCAGTCTTCCTCTTAATTCTCGGGACGAGAATTCTTAATAGATGAGGAGAATTGTAACACCCCATGTCATTAGCCACAGTAATCACTTTTGATAATGACATGTCAGCAAGCCTAATAGTGCATAATCATCATTAGCATCATATTGCATTTCAACTCCTAAGTCAAATTCAAATTTAAATGAAAGTGGAAAATAAAAGTTGTCCAACATAGAAACTAAAATGTTCAGTAAATAGCAAATATTGCAGAGGCTATTCTAGAATTGAAACCAACAATTAATAAATTCATTAGGTGGCACTAACATTACCAAAACAGCTAGGATTAATGCATTTTAATTATTATAAAAGTGGTGTGAGATCCATTTGACTCCAAACCAATTTTTGACAGTGGTAGAGGATGCCTAGTATTTATTGGAACAATTGCCATGTTCTACAAAAATCATTTTGAGGCCTAACAATTTACTAAACAGGAGTTGTGAATAAATAAAAAGAAAAAGACAAAAGAAAAGAAAACAGAGAAAAAGAAAAAAAAGGAAAAACCCCTGGCCCAACTGTGCCACGGCCACCAGGCCGGCCCAGCTCCCCCTCCCTATATGGCCTCCCCCCAGGCCGAACCCTAATTCCCCACCGACACTCTCCCCCCCTCGTTCCCCCCTCGATCTGGATCGGGCCAGCGCCCGAAGCGCTCGACGCCGCGCCCCGTCGCCGCCACCGGATCTCCCCGCCGGACTGCTCGCCCCCAGCTCTCCCTCGCCGGCCTCCCCGAGCCTCGCCGCCCCCTCCTCTCCTCGAATGTGAGCTCGCCCGCCTCTGCCTCTCTCTGTCGCCACCGCCTCCTGCCGCCCCGCTCGCGCCCCGGCGCGTCCAGCCGCGCCCCCGCCGCACCTGGCCTCGCGCGCGCGCGCACCCGCTCGCTCGCTCCTGCTGCACGCTCGCCCGCTGCCCGCGCTCGCCCGCTGCCCGCGCTCGCCCGCCTCCGCCGCGTAGCTGCTGCCCCGCTGCGGCCTCTCCGCCGTCCGCCTGCTCGCGCCCGCCCGCCGCTCGCGCTACCGCCCCTGCCGCTGCTGCCGACCGCCCGCGCGCCGCCCCGCTCCGGCCTGCCGTGCGCCTGCCCCGCCCCTGCCGCGCACGCACACGCGCGCCGCACCCGTCGCCCGCGTCCGTGGCCCTGTGCCACTGACCAGTGGGCCAGCCCCCCTGGCCCAATGACACATGGGGCCCAGCCCCTAAAACGAATTAAGAAAAATGGAAATAAATAAATAAAAAAATAAAATAAAACTTATTAAAATTAATAATTAATTAATTAATTAATCCTGATTAGGTTAATCCAATTTAGTTAATTAGTTTAATTAAATATTAATTAATTAGTTAACCACTAATTAGCCAACAGCCTATGACAGGTGGGACCCGCATGTCAGATGACTGCTGACGTCAGCATGAGTTCATGCTGATGTCATCAACACTGTTTCGGATAATGTTAATTTAAATAATTAATTAAATTCCAGAAATTAATAAAAACTTTAGAAAATCATATTAAATAATCCGTAACTCCGATGAAAATACTTTATACATGAAACTTGCTCAGAATTCCGATACGAACCCGAATACGCCCTCCGTATTCTCGTCAGATGCCTCTAGCTATAAGAACATTGAACTTTTAGACTAATTTCGATAAATGAATAGTGCCCAATTTTAATTAAATAAATCCGAATAAATTCCTAAATTAACTAAATCATTTAGTTAGGCAGTAGAACACTCCGGCATATCATTTAGGCATGTCATGCATATTGTTTGCATTATTGCCGTGAATTTATTGTTTCTCTTCCCCCCTCCTTCTCTCTCGATAGACGCTGAGACCGACGACGCTGCACCTGGGTACGACTACACTACCGACGAGCAGCCCGTTGGCGATCTCTCTCTCTCTTGCCAGAGCAACCAGGCAAGCCCCCCCCCTTGAGCATCCAGATATCGCCCATTCTATTCTCCTGCTTGCATTAGATTTTGCTACTGTTAATGTATGCTCCTATTCTGATGCATAGCCTGCTGTTGTAACCTGTTCATTGCTACCTTACCTGCCTATGATAAACTGTTTAGTTTAGGTTGGAATGAACCATCAGTGACCCCACCACCTTAGCCTTGTTGCCCCTGCTTGATCATTGACGACTCGATCAACGTGATCGTCGACCAGAGACCGACACCTCACTTCACACCCCCCTTAGTTGTACGACTCTGCGTAGTAACTATCGAGTGCCGAGGGTGATACCTCGTAACGTACTCCCGATGAATACTCTGCAGTGTAGCTGTCCGGTCGTGGTCATCGAGGGTGATTCCTCCTTCTCCACTTCCGATACGACTCTGTCGTGCAACCCCTCAGTGTGAACCTCGAGGGTGATGCCTCATACGTTCACCCTGATGATTTCGTCGAGTGGAATCCGCCGAGGGTGATTCCTCGGGTTTCCCCCTTGATGTTATGTCCACACGATTACTTGACCTTTGTTACAGGCGGGTCTACCCTGGTGGGTACCCGCTGGGGATCTATGATTTGGGGTGTGCCGGAAGGGCACTCGAGTGTGATATTGTGGCGGAGCATCAGAGACTCTGATTGTCTCCGCGTGATACTAATTGAGCCTATTGGATTTGGGTGTGTGATCTGAGTGGGTCGACGTGCCCTATACGCACTACCACCACGCGGGATAATGGTTATGGGACCCTCTGCGATGTACGTTTCTCCCGAAAGCTCGTCAGACGTCACGATTCACCGTGCGGGCTGATTGTCGGGATTGGGCTGGATACTTCACTGACGAGCTCAGTGTCGCGCCTGCACCCCGGCCAGTCTCGCAACGCGCAGGGTGCCCAGGGCGATGGCCCAAGACCTCTGGGTGCATAGGTTAGTCCGGCGTGCTGACCTCTCTGCCGAGCCTAGGTAGAGCGCTGCTTCATGTTGATCTTCCGAGGACGGGCATTACCCAGCAAGTGTGTCCGGCCAGAGTTGATCGAGCGTGTTGGGTAACAGTAGTGCACCCCTGCAGGGATGAATCTTCTATCGATAGCCGGTCCTACGGTAAAGGATGCTCAGTTTGTGTATCCCGATCTACTACTTAAACTGGATACTTGTTACTTAATTGAAGCTTCGGGATCGCTTTCTCGCTTGGGAGTCGAGGAAGGATCTTTAAGCTATACTTCAACATGTTTGCTAAATAAAATGCTATTCTACTCTCTTCAACTGCTGCAAGATGATGGCCTTGTGAAGATGTTTGAAGATGCTAGTCTTCGATAGGATTAGGCCTTCTCTCTATTCTGGCATTTCTGCAGCCCAGTCCACATATACGGCCTTTTCTCCATTGATAATGTTGCATATGTAGTATAGATCCTTGCTTGCTGAGTACTTCGGATGAGTACTCACGGTTGCTTTAATTTCTCTTTTCCCCATATACCCCACCTTGATGATACATCAGATGATGGAGTCCAGGAGCCAGATGCCACCATCGGAGCTTACTACCAGGAGGGTCCAGAGGGCACTTACTACTGGATTGAGCCAGCCGACCAGGAGTAGGATCGGAGGCTCCCAGGCAGGAGGCCAACGCCTTTCGATCTAGTGCCGCTGTTTGTGCTAGCCTTCTTAAGGCAAAACTTGTCTAACTATGTCTGTACTCAGATAATATTTGTATGACTGACTTGTGTATTCGGATCTTCGGATCCCTGGTCTGTAATATTGTGGACCTCCGTTTAAATTGTGTTAGAGTTGTGTTGTGATATATTCCCGTGAGTCCCTGTGCTTGATCGTACACGTTTGCATGTATGATTAGTGTACGATTGAGTCGGGGGCGTCACAGGGTGATGCAGCAAAGTAGAGATAAGTATTTACCTCAGTTAAGACCCAAGGTATCAATCTAGTAGGAGGAACACACATGTCTCCAATAATTGCACCTACACAAACAAACAAATACTTGCACCCACCACGATAAAAGGGTTGTCAGTCCCTTCAGGTTACTTGCAAGGATGAGATCTGATAGAGATAGGTTTAAAAGGTAAATAAAAGTGCAAAATAAAATAAAGGTAAATAAATTGTAGCAAGGTATTTTTGGGTTTTCGGTTTTGTAGATCTGAAAATAATATGATAAAAGATAAACCCGGGGGCAATAGTTTTCACTAGAGGCTTCTCTCTTGAAAGAACGCATACGGTGGGTAAACAAATTACTGTTGAGCAATTGATAGAAAAGCGCACAGTTATGATGATATCTAAGGCAATGATCATGAATGTAAGCATCACGTCTGTGACAAGCAGACCGAATCCGCCTGCATCTACTACTATTACTCCACACATCGACCGCTATCCAGCATGCATCTAGTATATTAAGTGCATAAGAACGGAGTAACGCTTTAAGCAAGATGACATGATGTAGATGGATAGATCCAATCAATATGAAATAGACCCCACCTTTTTATCCTTAGTGTAACAATACAAATATGTGTCATGTTCCTTTCTATCACTGGGATTGAGCACAGCAAGATTGAACCCACTACAAAGCACCTCTCCCATTGCAAGAAAAATCAATCTAGTTGGCCAACCCAAATCAATAGATCGGAGAGAAATACAAAGCTATCTTAATCATGCACAAAAGAGTTCAGAGAAGACTCAAATAATATTCATAGATAATCTAATCATAAATTTACAAGTCATCGGATCTCAACAAACACACTGCAAAAGAAGATTACATCAAATAGATCTTCAAGAACATCAAGGAGAACATTGTATTGAAGATCAAAGAGAGAGAAGAAGCCATCTATCTACTAGCTATGGACTCATAGGTCTATGGTAAACTACTCACACATCATCGAAAGGGCGGCAATGTTGGTGTAGAAGCGCTCCATGGTCGAATCCCCCTCCGGCAGAGTACCGGAAAAGGTCCCCAGATGGGATCTCACAAAGATAGAAACTTGCGGCGGCGAAAAAGTATTTTTGGTGTGTCCTCTGGTCTATGGGGAATATTTGGGTATTTATAGAAGAAGAATTAGGGTTAGAGGTGCCTCAGGGGGCCCACAAGCTTGGGGCGCCCCCCCTAGGGCGCGCCCTTCGAGCTTGTCGCCAATCCATGGCCCCTCTGACCTCCTCCCGAAGGTTCCTAGGTGTCTTGTGGTCCAAGAAAAATCGTCAAAAAGTTTCATTCCGTTTGCACTCTGTTTGGTATTGATTTTCCGTAAAGACAAAAACAAGGAAAAAACAGCAACTGGCACTGGGCACTAGGTTAATAGGTTAGTCCCAAAAAATGATATAAAATAGCATAATAATGCATATAAAACATCCAAGGTTGATAATATAATAGCATGGAACAATCAAAATTGTAGATATGTTGGAGACGTATCAAGCATCCCCAAACTTAATTCCTGCTCGTCCTCGAGTAGGTAAATGATAAAAACAGAATTTTTGATGTGGAATGCTACCTAACATGTTTGTCATGTACTCTTTCTTAATGTGGCATGAATATTCAGATCCATAAGATTCAAAACAAAAGTTTAATATTGACATAAAAACAATAATACTTAAAGCATACTAAAAAGCAATCATGTCTTCTCAAAATATCATGGCTAAAGATAGTTATCCCTACAAAATCAAATAATCTTGTCATGCTCTATCTTCTTAACACAAAGTATTTATCATGCACAACCCCGATGACAAGCCAAGCAATTGGTTCATACTTTTTAACGTGCTTCAGCTTTTTCAACTCTCACGCAATACATGAGCTTGATCCATGGATATAGCACTATGGGTGGAACAGAATATGATGTTGGAGGCTAATCAACGGGCTATGGAGATGCCCATCAATTTATGTCAATGCAAGGAGTAGGGATTGCCACGCAACGGATGCACTAGAGCTATAAGTGTATGAAAGCTCAAAAGAAAACTAAGTGGGTGTACATCCAACTTGCTTGCTCATGAAGACCTAGGGCATTTGAGGAAGCCCATCATTGGAATATACAAGCCAAGTTCTATAATGAAAAATTTCCACTAGTAATATATGAAAGTGACAAAATAGGAGACTCTCTATCATGAAGAACATGGTGCTACTTTGAAGCAGAAGTGTGGAAAAGGATAGTAACATTGTCCCTTCTCTCTTTTTTCTCTCATTTATTTATTTTATTTTTTTCATTGGGCTCTTTGGCCTCTTTTTTTTTTGGGATCTTTGGCCTCTTTTTTTCTCTTTTTTTTTATTTTAGTCCGGAGTCTCATCCCGACTTGTGGGGGAATCATAGTCTCCATCATCCTTTCCTCACATGGGACAATGCTCTAATAATGATGATCATCACACATTTATTTACTTACAACTCAAGAATTACAACTCGATACTAGAACAAAAATATGATTCTATATGAATGCCTGCGGCGGTGTACCGGGATGTGCAATGATCTAGCGTGACATGTATAAAAAAATATGAACGGTGGCCAAGCCACAAATATTATGTCAACTATATGATCATGCAAAACAATATGGCAATGATGGTTTGTGTCATAATAAAATGGAACGGTGGAAGTTGCATGGCAATATATCTCGGAATAGCTATGGAAATGCCATAATAGGTAGGTATGGTGGCTGTTTTGAGGAAGATATAAGGTGGCTTATGTGTGAAAGAGCGTATCATAGCACGGGGTTTGGATGCACCGGTTAAGTTTGAACCACAACTCAAGGTGAGAAAGGGCAATGCACGGTACCGAAGAGGCTAGCAAAATGCGGAAGGGTGAGAGTGCGTATAATCCATGGACTCAACATTAGTCATAAAGACCTCACATACTTATTGCAAAAGTTTATTGACCTCGAAGCAAAGTACTACTACGCATGCTCCTAGGGGGATAGATTGGTAGGAAAAGACCATCGCTCGTCCCCGACCGCCACTCATAAGGAAGACAATAAAAAATAAATCATGCTCCAATTGCGTCGCATAACGAGAGACCATACGTGCATGCTTCGGGAATCACAAACCTTAGCACAGATATTCTTACTAAACCACAATTACTCACTAGCATGACTCTAATATCATCATCTTTATATCTAAAAAATGCAAGGAATCAAACTTCTCATATATTCAATGGTCTTCATGAAAGTTTTTATTATAACCCTCTTGAATACCTTATCATATTAGGACTAAATTCATAACCTAAGCAAATTGCCATACTATTTTTAAGACTCTCAAAATAATTTAAGTGAATCATGAGAGTTCATCAATTTCTTCAAAATATAACCACCGCCGTGCTCTAAAAGATATAAGTGAAGCACTAGAGCAACTACCTAGCTCAAAAAATATAAGTGAAGCACATAGAGTATTCTAATAAATTCATGATTAATGTGTGTCCCTCTCGAAAGGTGTGTACAGCAAGGATGATTGTGGAAAACTAAAAATCAAATACTCATATAATACTAAGATACTCCAAGCAAAACAGATATCATGTGGTGAATAAAAATATAGCCTCAAGTAATTTACCGATAGATTGAAGACAAAAAAGAAGATGCCATCCGGGGCATCCCCAAGCTTAGATGCTTGGTTGTCCTTGAATATTACCTTGGGGTGCCTTGGGCATCCCCAAGCTTAGGCTCTTGTCATTCCTTGTTCCGTAGTCCATCGAAACTTTACCCAAAACTTGAAAACTTCACAACACAAAACTCAACAAAAAACTCATGAGATTCGTTAGTATAATAAAACAAATCTCCACTTTTAGGTACTGTTGTAAACTCATTCCAATTTTATATTTGCATTATATCTACTATATTCTAACTTCACCATGGCTCATACCCCCCGATACTACCCATAGGTCCATCAAAACAACGAACAACACACTGAAAATAGAATCTGTCAAAAATAGAACAGTCTGTAAAGACCCGAATTAAGATCATACTTATGAACTCCAAATATTCTGAAACATTAGGACAACGTAGGAAATCTGTATATCAATCTTGTATTAAAAATTCAGAATTTTTCCACATTCCAGCAAATTTTAACAATTCTGCTACTGGACGCAAAAGTTTCTATTTTTTCTCAGAATCAAATCAATGATCTTCCAAATCATTCCAAAGGTCTTACTTGGCACAAACACTAATTAAAATAATAAAACACAATCATAACAGAAGTATAATTGCATATTTATTGAAAAAGAGAAGCAAAAAGTAAAATCATAAAATAAAATTGGGTTGCCTCCCAACAAGCGCTATTGTTTTACGCCCCTAGCTAGGCATATTGCATAGATCTAGGTATTGTCATCTTTGGTATTCAATCCATAAGTGGCCCTCATAGTAGATTCATATGCCAACTTAATTTTCTTTCTTAGAAAGTGTTCCATGCCTTTCCTTAATGGAAACTAAAATCTAACGTTTCCTTCTTTCATATCAATAATTGCACCAATCGTTCTAAGGAAAGGTCTACCAAGAATAATGGGGCATGTAGGATTGCAATCTATATCAAGCACAATAAAATCTAAGGGAACATAATTCCTATTTGCAACAATAAGAACATCATTAATTCTTCCCATAGGTTTCTTAATAGTGGAATCCGCTAAGTGCAAATTTAAAGAACAATCGTCAAGTTTATGGAAACCTAGCACATCGCATAAAGTTTTTGGAATAGTGGAAACGCTAGCACCCAAATCACACAAAGCATTGCACTCATAATATTTAATCTTAATCTTAATAGTAGTTTCCCATTCATCATATAGATTTCTAGGGATTGAAACTTCCAACTCAAGTTTTTCTTCAAAAGATTTCATCATAGCATCAACGATATGTTTAGTAAAAGCCTTATTTTGATTATAAGCACGAGGTTAATTAAGCATAGATTGTAAAAAGGAAATACACTCAATCAAAGAACAGTTATCATAATTAAAATCCTTGAAATCCAAAAGAGTGGGCTCATCACTAGTTAAAGTTTTGACCTCGCCAAACCCACTTTTATCAATTTTTTCATTAAGATCTTCACACTCCAAATTATTGGGACGCCTTATAACTAAAGTTGACTCTTCTCCAGTCCCTTCTTTATCAAGTTTTATATTAGCAAACAAAGATTCAATAGGAGTCACACCAATCACTTTAAGATCTTCATCATAATTATTGCGAAAACTAGAAGAACATACTTTTTCTAGCCATTCTCTCTTAGCTCGCATCCTAGCGATTCTCTCCCTACTTTCATTAATAGAAATTTGAATAGATTTCATAGACTCATTAATATCAAGCTTGGGTGGCATAGATCTAATCTTAAAAGAATCAATCTCATGAGAAATTCTATCAACGTTTCTAGCAACATCATCAATCTTAAGCAATTTTTCTTCTACCATAGCATTGAAAATCTTTTGGGAGTTAATAAAATCTTTAATATTATTCTCAGGATCAGAGGGTATATTATTATAGTTTCCATAAGAATTGTTATAGGAATTACCATAATTATTAGAGGAATTACTAGGAAATGGCCTAGGATTAAAATTGCCTCTATATGCATTACTACCAAAATTGTGCCTACCAACAAAATTCACATCCATAGATTCATTATTATTATCAATAAAAGTAGACAAAGGCATATCACGAGGATCAATAGGAGCACTCTTTCTAGCAATCAATTTCATAAGTTCATCCATCTTTCCACTCAAAGTATTAATTTCTTCAATAGCATGCACTTTTTTACTACTAGAAGATCTTTCGGTATGCCATTGAGAGAAATTTGCCATAATATTATCTAGGAGTGTAGTAGCTTCTCCTAATGTGATTTCCATAAAAGTACCACCATGGTGGAATCTCAAATATTTCTAGATGCAAAATTCAATCCAGCATAATTTTTTTGCATGATCATCCATAAACTTGAACCATGAGTAGGGCAATTTCTTATCATTAAATTCATCCTCTCCCATGATTGTGCAACATGTTCATGATCAAGTTGCTTAAAATTCATTATATCATTCCTAATAGAGATGATCTTAGCGTGAGGAAAATACTTGGAAATAAAAGCATCCTTACACTTATTCCATGAATCAATACTATTTTTAGGCAAGGATGAAAACCAAGTTTTAGCACGATCTCGTAGTGAGAACGGAAATAGCTTCAATTTAACAATATCATTATCCACATCTTTTTTCTTTTGCATATCACACAATTCAAAAAAGTATTAAGATGGGATGGAGCATCTTCATCAGGACTACCAGAAAATTGTTCTTTCATAACAAGATTCAACAAAGCGGCATTAATTTCATAAGATTCCGCACAAGTGGCGGGAACAATCGGAGTACTAATAAAATCATTATTATTAGTGTTGGAAAAATCACACAACTTAGTATTTTTCTTGAGACATCATGCCAAAGCAAGCAATCTAGCACACAAGCAAACAAAAAGCAAACGAAAAAGCGAACAGAAAGAAGGCAAATAAAAAGGAAAATATTTTTGTGTTTTTCTGAAAACGTTTTAGAAGTGGGGGAGAGGAAAATGAGAGGCAAATGGCGAATAATGAATGTGCAAGAGATGAGAGTTTATGATGGGTACTTGGTAGGCTTGATGTAGATCCTCCCCGGTAACGGCGCTAGAAATTCTTCCTGCTACTTCTTGAGCTTGCGTTGGTTTTTCCCTTGAAGAGGAAAGGGTGATGTAGCAAAGTAGAGATAAGTATTTCCCTCTCTTAAGAATCAAGGTATCAATCCAGTAGGAGGAACACACAAGTCTCCAATAATTGCACCTACACAAACAAATAAATACTTGCACCCAAAGCGATAAAGGGGTTGTCAGTCCCTTCACGGTTACTTGCAAGGATGAGATCTGATAGAGATAGGTATAAAAGATAAATAAAAGTGCGAAATAAAATAAAGGTAAATAAATTGCAGCAAGGTATTTTTGTGTTTTTGGTTTTGTAGATCTGAAAATAATATGATAAAAGATAGACCCAGGGGCCATAGTTTTCACTAGAGGCTTCTCTCTTGAAAGAACGCATACGGTGTGTAAACAAATTACTGTTGAGCAATTGACAGAAAAGCACAAAGTTATGATGATATCTAAGGCAATGATCATGAATATAGGCATCACGTCCGTGACAAGTAGACCGAGTCCTTCCTGCATCTACTACTATTACTCCACACATCGACCACTATCCAAAATGCATCTACTGTATTAAGTTAACAAGAAAGGAGTAACGCTTTAAGCAAGATGACATGATGTAGAGGGATAGATTCAATCAATATGAAATAAACCCCACCTGTTTTTCCTTAGTGGCAACAATACAAATACGTGTCATGTCCCTTTCTATCACTAGGATTGAGCACCGCAAGATTGAACCCACTACAAAGCACCTCTCCCATTGCAATGGGTAGGGTACGGATATGGCCTTGTACCCGCGGGTATACCCATACCCTGTCTGCTTGTGAACTAATGTTAAGTTGTCATCAATTAATCATTAATTTTTCATGTGGCTCATCTACTTCTATTTACTTATGAGTATGTTGTGATTTCTAAATTTTGATAGTGGTCATCTACCTGTTATTGAGCTGAAATAATTGATTTTTTTGGGTCAAATGTGCTATCAATGAGTGTAAAATTGTGAACAACTTGTGTACTATTTGTTCTACCCGCTATGTACCCAATGGGTATGGGTATGGATAAAGTTTCATACACATGGGTATGGGTATGGATATAGTTCTGTACCCACCAACTATACGGGTATGGGTATGGTATTGCTCTACCCTGCCTATACCCTGCCCATTGCCATCCTTAGCAGGGACGCCAGAGTGGAGTGCGCCGCGGCCGCCTCAATGGCGAGCAAAATGCACGGACGGATGGACGCGAGCAGAGCGCACCGCGGCCGCCTCAACAAGGAGCAGAGCGCGCTGCGGCCACCTCAACGGCGAGCAACCACGTGGTCAACCTTCTGGCACCCCGTGGGAGGCGCGACGGCGGACCCATAGGACACGATGGTGATATCTTGACCGTGTGTGATAGTGGGCAGACACGTACACATACATCCGAGAATGCGGGCCCATGTTTCAGAATTCCGATGTGTGGCATATGGTTGATCCGAAAGAACTGTTTGCGATGAGCCAGAACAACAGAAACGGGCTTTGTAGGCCCAGAACCATCAATAAATTTTGACCTTGTTTCTCGTCACATTGCAAATTACAACGCAATAAGTAATTGCAAATCTGTTCACACCTATCAAACTAATATGTGTTCACACTTAGCACTGGGCTATAAAAACTACCCACTCAAAAATTACTTCACAGTTCCTCTCCTCATCACCCACAAAACTGGTCTTTCCTGTCAAGTCGTTCCGCCATGACCGGTAGGAGGAGTTTCGGGTGGGAATATAACCAGACAGCAAAGTCCAAGGCCACGGAAGCACTAGAGAGGTCCCGCCGCGAAGCGGCAGTCGTGGCAGAGATGTCTCGACGCGCCGCGGAGCCCTCGAACGAGCTCTCACGGGCACGCGAGGGCTCTCACAAGCGCACTCGCCGCGTCGGCGATCGCGACGAGCTGGCGTTGCTGAAGTCCTTGGCCGGTGACGATGACATTCTCGCTGGCCTCATTAAGCAGCAGGAGCTGGTCAACGGCTTGATGAAGCTGCTCGAGATCAGCGAGGCCTCGGTTGACAAGGCGACCGGCCTCGTCGAGCAACTCATGGGTGACAATGCGAAGCCCCTCAAGGCGCTCGCCGAGAAGGAGGAGGAGGCCGCCGGCTGGAAGATGCTGCATGAGCAGAGCAGTGCCTTGGGGATGATGCTGACAGTGGCCGTCGAGGAACTGATGGGTGACTTGAGGAAGCTCCAGATCGAGCGCGGGCAGAAGGTGGAGGAATCCGTGGCTACTTTCAAGCAAAGTCGTGAGGAATTGAAGAAGGAGCTGGAGGATGTCGTCGCCCGGTGATCCATCGACGAGTAGAGACAGTAGCGACCCAGATCGTTGTCTGCGATTTCCTTCTTCTCTTGCCCCCGTGTCTTCCGGGCTTTGCCGCATGTGGCATTTTAAATTATCCAGAATATGTAAGACAATTATTATCCGCGCCATTGTAAATTTGTCATCATATTATCCGTTGCCATTTTATTTGCCGTCGTATTATCCGTTGCCCTATGTGGCAATTTAAATTAGGCCGGAATACGAGTTGAAAACACGAACAAAGCAAATGCTTCCATGGGATCACAAGCAAACACCCTCCGTCCAGGTGCTTTAATTAACCGCGTGTTAAACAGCGGCTCGGCCGCCATTAATGGAGAAGTTGTGAGCGAGGCGGGCGGCTGGTGGATGGAGGTCAAAGAGCTCGCTTCCCGGTGAGCATGGGCGGCCTTGCTGCTCGCATGTGTCCCGTCGAGCCTGTGAGGTGGACAGGATGCACGCGTCCCATCGAGCCTGCACGGTGGACTTCTCGCGCTTGTCCCGTCTAATCAAACAGCTGCACGCACGCCACCGAGTATGGTTAAATTTTGGCAGAGGTAGTGGCCGCACTTAAATGGTTACGGGAACACATGGTTCATATAATACAACCGTTTGCGATGTTAACGTGTCAGCTATTTGTTTCAAAAGGACTTCGTTGGCTATTAATGTGTGCGTCTTGTCTCAAATTGGACAATGTTTTTACCATGACATATATGTGCCATGACGTGACACCATGCCACCTTTGATGACTTTCTGGTGAGTTTTGGATTTATGGGGATTTAAAAACCGAGATTCCAAATGTTTGAGGATGAGCCAGGACGCCGGTATGGTTGTAATTCATTCCCATTCCTGGCATGGGACCTAAACATGCACCCAAGGACACATGTATAATTTTTCTAGCCATTTTGGTGAACTGGAGCATGTATTTGTAGTTCAGATTTGAATTATGTACATTAAATGCCTAGGAAACTCAATTAGTGTATAAAAAGGCCAAACGAACCCTGAATAAGTTTAAATTTCAGCACGGATAACCTGTCATTCCATGTTGCCCGTAGAAGAAAATACAAGGCGAAAAGAGGTAGTGATTACGTTTTGCCCACAAGGGGAACACATTTCCCTATCGAAACCACGAGGCTTCTTTGAGAGAAGCTCCGGTTTGTAAGAGGTTTGTAATAAAGCTTGGCCCAAATTGGACAATGTTTTTACCACGACATATATGTGCCATGACGTGACACCATGCCAACTTTCATGACATTCTGGTGAGTTTTGGATTTATGGGGATTTAAAAACCGAGATTCCAAATGTTTGAGGATGAGCCAGGACGCCGGTACGGTTGTAATTCGTTCCCATTCCTGGCATGGGACCTAAACATGCACCCAAGGACACATGTATAATTTTTCTAGCCATTTTGGTGAACTGGAGAATGTATTTGTAGTTCAGATTTGAATTATGGACATTAAATGCCTAGGAAACTCAATTAGTGTATAAAAAGGCCAAACGAATCCTGAATAAGTTTAAATTTCAGCACGGATATCCTGTCGTTCCATGTTGCCTGTAGAAGAAAAATACAAGGCGAAAAGAGGCAGTGATTATCGTTTCACCCACAAGGGGGACATGTTTCCCTATCGGAACCACGAGGCTTCTTTGAGAGAAGCTCCGGTTTGTAAGAGGCTTGTAATAAAACTTGCGCCAAAATGGACAAAAAAATTCCTCGACATATATGTGCCATGTCGTGGCACCATGCCAAGTTTCACGATTTTCGGGTGAGTTTTGGATTTACGGGGAATTAAAAACTGAGATTCTTCTCATGAAATGTTTTCAAATAGCACACGGTTCACTCACGAAAGCCGTGTGCCTACCAAACCGTGGCCGATGCCCCCCTCCCCCTGCTGCGCGCGTGATCTGAGTCCTGCGTTCTGATTGGCCAGAACCCAAACCCCATGGATCGTACGTCTGCACCGTTGGATGCTCCCAGATCAAACGGCAACCCTCAACCCTTTCAACAACACATGCAGTATATGGGTAAGCACTGTGCGCATGCGTCGTGCTCGCTCACACTTCCTTCTCTACTAATTTTTCTATATTAATGTTGCTATATATCCAAACAGGCTACCATTTCCCGCCACTCCTCTCATCGGTTTCCCACCTCCTCTCCCATTGTTTTCCCGCTGCCAGTGTTAGTGCTCGTTGAAGGCTAGGCGGCGACACACCGGCCATGTAAATATCGCACACAGTTTCTAAAAGCACAAATGTGTGTGATAGGAGGGAGTAGGTCCCATAGGGTGACCAGCGTGAAATGCCTTAAAGGCAAGGAGGCAATTCCTATCATCAAGGTGCGGCTTCCCATCCGCTAGCCTAGTCGAATAGAACACAGAAGTTAAGCGTGCTCGGGCTGGAGTAGTCCAAGGATGGGTGACCCGGTGGGAAGTTGCATATCTCAAGCTTCATTTAAATGCTATGACACGGTCATTATAGAGATAAAGAGATAAATATCTCTATAGTGACCTGTCATGGCGATTATATAAACCTTGGGATCCTTGTTTTGCTAATTTGTAGACTATGTTTTTATTGATTTTTTTTGCTCTAAAAAAATTAAAGAATGATTGACTCTATAGTGACCTGTCATGGCGATTATATAAACCTTTTTCAGGTCGCATGCAGGGTATAGGGGGCAGGGTGTTCTGATCAAGCATGTCTCCCTTGTGCGGTTTATAGACGTTGCACATATCTATGGGCTCCCCGAGGTATATATATTATCCTTTACCAACAATGAGGCGGGCCCACACAATCTATCCCTTTGACCCAACAATGAGAAGGGTTTGACCATGATGGTTTCCTATTGCTATGTGTGCCATGTTAGACCAAATAAAGTTTGAGCGCATGCGTTGGACGACCAAAGCTCGAGCTCATGCGTTGTAAGGATGCCCTCCCACATGTTCGGATTGCTGGGTTCGACCTACACCGTACCCTGCGTATCTCGTCCTTAACTACCTGGCCTTCATGGCTGTTGTCTGTATCGAGAGGTAGGCACCACATCTAAATTGTACATTATTCTATTGAAAACAAACATCACCCCTTCCAATGTACATCATTTTGGGCCGCATGCAAGAGGTGCTGGTTTTGTGGTCCCTCCCGTGCGATTTTTATGATGGTTCAATCTATTGGCCCAAGCAGTTTATCGACAACAACATTTGTCGTTTGACCAAACGATAGATTCACTGGTCCGTCTTATGGTAGGTCATGGCGACATGCATGTATGACCAAAGTATCATTATGTGCATCCGCCCCGCTGACACGAAGTGGGAGGTGGTGGGTCAAGCACCCTAGCTAGCTATGACATTATGTCATTATAGATATATCCAAGGGTGCTTTCGGGTTTGTGAGACAGGTGCCACCAAAGTTGTGGATTGTGTATTTAAAGTTTTAAAAATCACACCCAATATTCCTACATATATTTGGCCACTTCCAGGTGGTTCTTGACTTCTAGCCCCTCTCATCGATTTTCGACAACACGCCCAACCGTGGGCCTGCGCGGTCAAAGTTGTGCATTGGAATTTTGAACATCACAGACCACCCTTTTCTCTCATATATATTTGGGCCACATGCTGGTGTGGCTGTCTTCTGACCCTCTCTAACGTTTTTTTGCTGCAAAGACTTTGATGACGCTCAACGGACACGGGTATAATGTCTTAACCGTGTGTGATGCAAGTGCGTTGTGAATCTCCATGACTGCGCAAGTGCGAGCAAAGGTGGAGGTACTGGCTCAACCATGTGCGATGCAAGTGCACTGTAAAATCACCATGACTGCACAAGCGCGAGCAAAGGGTGGAGGTACTGGCTTAATCGTGTGCGATACAAGTGCGCTGTAAAATCACCACCTGCGCAAGCTAAAGGCTGGTAGTTTATTTAGAAACTAGGACGAACCGTGTGCGATAGACCAGCTAGCTAGAAATCTAAAAACAAACTACCCGCCTTGAGTGTTGCAAAAATCGGCGGTTCCACCACTTTTCCTTATTATCATACACGCATATTATTATTGGACTGTGCGTGATCTTGGGTACTCTCGCCCCACATCAATTCCTTTACCCAAATTTTAGTAGCCGCCGTACTTCAACCGTCGCCCACACTCCTCCAGCACCGACCTTATAGTAAAATTATAGTAGCCGAGGCATTTGAACCGTCGCCCTCCCTCGTCCACCACCATCTCCACCCACCATTACTAAAATTTTCAGTAGTCGCGGCGTATCCTCAAACACCACCCCCTCCCCCCCTCGAACCCTAGCTCGCCGCCGCCGCCGCCAACCCCTGCCGGTCTGCCCGTTCCTCCTAGCTTAGATAATAAAGTTTAGGTTACCCAGCGATTCCAATACCATCGCCCCACTCCCCTGAGTTTTTAGATGAGGCCTGCGGTGTCCCTCCCCGCTAGATCCACATCCCTTGCTCGAGAATGTTGCAGCCTAAGCTCGACCACGTATCCCGGGGAGCCCGACGAGCATTCGGCCAAGAAGAGGTTTATCATGGCCTCTCCGACGGACGTTGGCGAGGTGGCCGCCGTTCGCCCCGACCTGTCGATCCCGGAGCAACACGTCGCCGAGGAAGCCGGCGAAGACGTTGACTACGTTGCCATGTCGAAGGCTTCATGTCAGCGGGCTAGCATATTACTGTATCTCGGGAAAGCTGGCTACGACATCAAGCTCGTCGACAGCGATGGCTTCATGCGGGCCATGTCATAGGTTAAGTGGTCCATCCCCAACCCCTCTGGTTCAACTGCCGTCGATCTCTTCGACGGCCCTGCCGCTGATCTCCTCCGCCAAGCGGTCAAGGATTTGCGATCCTTGTATGCCATCGAGCCCATTTTGTCATTTCTGAAGCACACGTTCTACGACGGTGGCTTGGGATCCTCAATTGCCAAATCAGATCTCATCGACCATGACCACGACCATGAGGAGGGCACCCACAAAGGTTCTTCCAAGGTGAAATGGCCCATCTGTGACATCAAAGAGCACACCATGGGTCTGTGCTCTTCCAACTAGAAGGATCCCATCCATGACATGTGAGGCAACATCCTATCAGCAAATCTTACCTTTTCTAGCTTGCCAAGCCGTACCCTTTGTTGTAGTAGCATTTGCCGTGCGGTGCTTTAATTGTGCCGTGTTTAATTATTTCAGTTATGCAAAAATGTATTGTTCAATAGGGCTATGTGATGTTTAAGTATGAATTGTCCACTTCAGTTTCACGAATGGCTATATTTGGTTGTTTATAGTGAGTAGATGCCTTTTTTATCTGTATTTGGTTGTTAGGTTGGTTGCAGTGAGCATTTTTCCAGTTATCGAGCAGATGCCTTGTTTATATGTATTTGGGTCTTAGGTTGGTTGCAGTGAGCATTTGTCCAGTTATCAAGCAGATGCCTTGTTTATCTGTATTTGGTTGTGAGGTTGGTTGCAGTGAGCATTTGTCCAGTTTTCGAGCAGATGCCTTGTTTATCTGTATTTGCTTGTCAGGTTGGTTGTAGTGAGCATTTGTCCAGTTTTCAAGCATATGCCCTGTTTATCTGTATTTGCTTGTTAGGTTGGTTGCAGTGAGACTCTGTCCAGTTTTCAATGGCTATATTTGGTTGTTATACTGATCATTTATGCCTTGTTTATTTCAGTCATTCACAATGTGATGTTCATTATGTGCAAATCGGAACTGTGCCGCTCGACTGCATCAATACCAGTTTGAACGGCTATATTTGGTTCCAGTTATGCCTGGTGTAGTTAACACATGCCCTTTATTTCAGTTTGACACATTTATCTAGTGTGATGTTTAAGCATTACCTACGCTCTATTCATTTTCAACAATACCAGTTTTAATTGCAATATTTGATGGTCGTTAAGCCTGTTAGCGGTAACATTGCCTTCCATATTATATCTGCTTTAACAGCATGATGAAACCAACACATTCAAGCTATCATTTGGAGATGGTGTTGTTTACCTTTGCTATATTTGTTTGATGTTAAGGTTGCTGTACTTATCATGCCTTTCCACTACTTATGCAGGACAACAACGGGAGTGGTCACCATTTTTCGCCGAGGTTAGTTTCATCCCCCGGCTTGTACTCCCCCCGTCGTTCCATAATGTAGTGCATATAGATCCAGGCCTGGACACTTGTTAGCTTCTAATATTGACTTGTTGCTTGTAGGTACATATGCCCTTGGCAAGGATCCATGCATTGACCCTTTTTGCGTATGGGGCAATGAGATATTCGTGAACAAGCATCAAGTGAGGAAACTGATAAGGATTATTAGCAAAAAGATATGAATGGTGGCAAGCAAATTATTTGTTTATGCTCTATCCAACACAACAGTGAGCTGTAGGATGGTAACTACAAACTCTGCAACCTTCTCTTTTTACTGCCCATAATGAGTTGTTAGACAACAATGTCTGAATCTTTTTCGTTCGCAGTGGTTCCCGAAGCAGTTCACTCAAGATTACCTCGCAAAGTACATGATTGGTGGACACGCAATGAAGGTTAAAGTATTTCATCTAGACTACAATGAGCATCGAGAAGTCCTAATGAAGACAGTGAAGGATGGACGGGCAGCCATCACAAGGGGTTGGCCTAGAGTCGTGCGCGCATTATGCATAGAGGAGGGCACAATATGGGCATTCCGCCTCACCTTCTCCAGCAACCAGAATGTCTTTCGCCTCTCTCTTTACAGTCTTTAGTACAACTGTGGTTCATCATTCTTTACTTGGTGCTTTTGTAGTCTTCAGTATATGTACCTGTGCATCGAATTATGCATTCGTGGTTGAACCTATATTTGTAATAAACATGGTTCGATATGAAATAAGTGATTGCCTACTTTCAAATTCAAAACATGTGATTTTTAAATTAGGGATTAATTAGGGATTAATCAGGGATTAATTAGGGATTACACTGCACACGGTTTGCGAAAGCGAAACGTCTGCGATAGACGTGGAGATCAGACACGTTTCTAGGATCCACTACGTGTGCGATCAATCTCTACTGCACACACGAGCAGCCAAGAAAAAACGTGTGCGATTAACAACAGCATCGCACATAGTTCTTTCTTATTAAATGTTTGCGATAGTTACCTTATCACACACGCTTCGCAATTATGGACTGTTTGTGATGTTGTGCGCATCGCAAATGTTTGGTCATAGAAGAACGCGTGCGATAGGTTGATCATCCGACGCAGGTACGACGAATGAATCGTGTGGGATGTATTCAAGCTTCGCATACAGTTTTATAGCAACAAATGTGTGCGCTCTTACATCGAATCTCACACAGTCGAGGAAAAGTAAATGTGTGTGATTGTGTACTTCTATAATCGTGAACTATTTGTGATGGGTCACGCATCGTAAACGTAGCACCACAGAATACCGACTGCGATGGCAATGTGAGCACAAACAAGTAGGGAGTACTGTATATGCATCGAGGCTCCCTATCCCCGACGGTTTCTGGGTTGTGTGGGAAGGACCCCCCTATCGCAGTCACTCACTTGGCGACGGTTCTGAACATCGTCGCGGAAAGGGGTTAAAAACCGTTTGTATAGCACCTCGCTGTACCAGTGTCGGTGGCTCCGGATAGGATGAATCGGTGGGGCCGAGTTGGAGTTTAGGGTTTTGACATATTTGGAATGAGAAAGTGGTTGAGGGATTTGGAGCAATATCACTAAGCATTTGAGCAAGCAAGCCATTAAGCAACACCTCATCCCCTTTTAATAGTATTGGCTTTCCTGTGGACTCAATGTGATCTTGGATCACTAAAAATGAAATGAAGAGTCTTGAGATTTTGCCAATATGTGTCCTTAGCATTTTGAAGGGGTTCCACATCCTCTTGTCCTTTCCATGCCATTGTTGAACTTGTCTGAAATACACTAGATAATGGCATTAGTCCAACAAGAGATATGTTGACATTAATTACCAAAATCACCCAGGGAGCACTTGTGCTTTCAATCTCCCCCTTTTTGGTAATTGATGACAACATACATCAAAGCTTTAGGTAAATGATATGAAGGGTAGCAGGTAAAGCTTTGGAGAGACATGTAACATGCATAAGCTCCCCCTACATGTATGCAATCATGTGAAGATAGAATATACTGGCATGTGAATGCATAATCATGACAGAGCAAGCAGAGAGTTACATGTATCTTGGCTATATGCATTAGAGCAAATGATATGATTTAGAAATGTACCTCCATGTTTATGAATCTCTCTTGCAAACAATATGTGCACCATCAAGAGATCATCTTGCACATGAGTGTGATACATACACTTACCTTGTGGTCTTGAGCTGACTTTGGAAAGAGTGGACTTGAGAAAACAGGGTTAGATAACACAAGAACACTCCTAATAAATCATGTTAAGGAACCACAAGAATACCAAGACTGGGATGACATGTAATGGGTGAGTACTAAGTACTTCATTTAGATATAGACATGTCCCCAAAGATTTAAAGATGTGCAATGAATTCCAAAGATTTTTCTCCCCTTAGACATGGACTCTTTCTCCCTCTGAATCTGATATTGGATAATGGGAGAAGGTAGGGTGAGATAAAATCAGAGCAAAATAGGGTAATAGCAACTAAAATCAGAGCAACAAGAATTTTAGCAATAGCTAAGATTAAACATATTGACATGTGTTTCCCTTCTTAAAGACATGTGACTTCTCTCCTTTTTGTTAATAACCATCTGTAGAAGAGTGTAGATGTGCTCATTTGATAGGCTTTGATGTGCTCTCTCTCCCCCTTTGACATCAATTTCCAAGAAGGGCACTTCTGGAGCATGAGTCAAGTAGGTGTGGTCCTTGAGAGTCACTACAAGGCAGTGAGTAGCTTATGATGCTGATGGAGGAAAGAATCATTGAGTGGAGCTGAAGAGAATAGGCAGGAAGAAATGGCAAAAAGGTTTACTCAGGGTTGAAATCGGTGACGCCGATATGGTTGCATCGTTGACTCCGGGATGGCAGAATCACAGATGGTGCTTATCGGTCAAACCGAGCTAGTCTGTATCGGTTGTACCAATGAACTATATACAAGGAGACCTTGTATTTCGGTCGAGCCGATAGGTTTGGATCGGAGGGACCGAGTTCAACGCAGAGAAAAGATTTTGTCAACTCAGCTCACTTGGCAAATGAAATCTCACAAGGATTTGCAAGGAATTAACAGAAATATTTGCAATGAATTTATAATAGTATCACAGATGAAAAACAGAAAAGATAAAAGAGATCTAGATGAAGTTTTTTTTAGTGAGAGACAAAATAGCAAGAAAAATATATTAAAAAAACAACTGAGCAAAAGAATATTAGAGAACTTCATCTAGAAAGGGTCGGCGACAAAGTCACCTATGTTAGAGTATATTGACTGAGGAGTCAAGTGATAGCACTTGATCGTAGGTCATACTCATCGTTTAAGCTCAAAATGGGGTTACCATTTTTTGTTTAAGCATTTTGATGTATTCACACCTTGTTGAGTTGCTTTAACTCATGACTTGGAGCAAAGCTTCTCTACGGTGGATTGACATACCTTGGGTTGTGGTGTTGATCTTTATCATGTAGTTGACCTTGTGTTGGATGCTCAAGGTTGATGTAGTCCATCAAGAGTTGGGAGCACCACTAGTAGTTTGAGTTCATCTTCCTACATGGGTTAGTATTGCAAGGAAGAGCACTTGTGTATCCAAATTGACAATCATGAAAATTTTCATATAAAGATAGTCAAAGGATATGTTGAGTGAGTTCATGCTTCCTTGTATTCAACAACCATATCATAGGAACTTGGTGATGTAGAGATTGCTCAAAATGTGAGTGACTTGCAATCTCATAGATTTGGGTTCATCCAAGTACCTACAGGGGTTAGATAACATGCAAGGGTACAAGTATAGCCAAGACATATGATCATCATCATCATAAGAGAAATATCAAGGATTAGTCATAAAAGGCTCACGCCTTGCATGTTTCCAAATGGAGTTTCTACTCCAAGTTTAAGGCATCAATGATATTCAACTCTCAAACGGCAAAATACTTTCTCATCAAGCGGTTTGGTGAATATATCTGCCAATTGCTTATTGGTTCGAACATGCTTAAGATTGATGTCCCCTTTAGCAACATGATCCTGAATGAAATGATGACGAACTTCAATGTGCTTTGTTCGAGAATGTTGCATGGGATTGTGAGCAATCTTAATAGCACTTTCATTATCACAAAGCAATGGAACATGTTTCACATGTATCCCATAATCCTTAAGGGTTTGGGTCATCCAAAGTAATTGAGCACAACATGATCCAGCGGCAATGTATTCTGCTTCGGTGGTAGATAAGGATATCAAGTTTTGTTTCTTAGAGGACCAAGACACAAGGGATCTACCAAGAAATTAACAGGTACTCGAAGTGGACTTTCTATCAACCTTGTCACCGGCATAGTCCGAATCAGAGTAGCCAACAAGATCAAAAGATGACCTCTTGGGATACTAAATGCCAAATTTTGGTGTATGAATTAGGTATCACACTATCCTTTTCACGGCCTTAAGATGACACTTTTTAGGGGCCGCTTGATATTGTGCACACATGCACACACTTAGCGTAATATCGGGACGGGAGGCACATAGATATAACAATGAACCAATCATAGAGCGGTAAACCTTTTGGTCAACCGGTTTGCCATCCTTAGTCAAGTCAAGATGCCCACTAGTAGGCATGGGTGTTTCCATACCTTTGCTTTCTTGCATGTTGAGCTTCTTGAAAAGATCCTTGGTATACTTTGTTTGAGAGACAAAGGTACCTTCCTTAGTTTGATTGATTTGCAAACCAAGGAAAAATTTGAGTTCACTCATCATAGACATCTCAAACTTCTCTGACATTAGCCTTCCAAACTTTTCACTAAAATGGGGGTTAGTAGAACCAAATATGATATCATCCACATAAATTTGGCACACAAATAATTCACCATTCACTACAGGAATCAGGAGATTTGTCGTCTGCCATGGCTGATGGCAAAGGCATGCCTGGCGGACGGCAAAGGCCTTTGCCGTCCGCCAACAGACGGCAACAGGTCCGGCTGAATAGGCTACAGCAAAGGGCTCTTTGTCGTCTGCTGGCGGACGGCAAAGATGAAATGGTCTTTGCCGTCCGCCAGCAGACGACAAAGAGCCTGGACGACACACGTGGCAGGTTAGGTCCGTTAGGGGGTTAACGGCATGCTTTGCCATTTGCTGGCAGACGACAAAGTCCTTTGGCTCTTTGTCGTCTGCCAGCGGACGGCAAAGTGCCCATATAGGCCAGCCCAGGTTGCACAGGTAGCTGCCACGTGTCAACTTTGCCGTCTGCTGGCTAATGGCAAAGCTCTTTGCCGTCTGCCAGCAGACGGCAAAGTGCGTGTATAGCCCCTGTTTTTTCTTAAATTCAATCAATTTCACAGAATTTCATAGATATATATATAACAAGTTTCCAACAACATATATATAACAAGTTTCCAACAACATATATATAACAAGTTTGCAACAACATATATATAACAAGTTTCCAACAACAAGTTATCCAACAACATATCCAACATAAAATGGTTTCATCCATACATACATATCCAACAACAAGTTTGCAACAAGTTTCCAAAAACATAAAAGAAGCACAAGGAGAAGAGTAGACTCCGTGAACGCAAGCTCCTCATCTAAAGCAAATCTGCAAATTAGGAAAGATGAAAGTTAGAAGAAGAAGACTAGCTAGAAGAAAAAGAAGAAAAAGAAGAAGAAGAATTTATCTTCTCTTTCTTTTTCTCCTCTCCTCTTCTTTATCTTCTTCTTCTTCTAACTAAGGTAGGAAAAATGTCATTTTTTAGCTAAGCTAGGTAAAAATGCTAAGTGTGTAGGTCATTTTAGAGCTAAGCTAGGTAAAATAGGTCATTTTGGAGCTAACCTAGGTAAAATGGATCACATTGGAGCTAACCTAGGTAAACTTGGTCAGTTTGGAGCTAACCTAGCTAATTATGCCATTTTTTAGTTAACTAAGCATATTATGCCATTTTTGACATAAGTAAGCTAATTATAGGTCTTTATTGAGCTAACCCAGGTAACTAAGCATATTAGAGCTAATTTAGCATTTTAGAGCTAACTTAGGTCATTTTGGAGCTAACTTAGGTAAAATTGATCATTTTGGAGCTAATTAGGCTTATTATGTCATTTTCGAGGAAAATAAGCTAACTATATGACATATATGATGTTACCAACATTGTTATGCCATTTCAAACCTAAGTAAGCTAATTATGCCATTTTTTACATATGTAAGCTAAGTGTATGTCATTATTGAGCAAACCTAGGTAACTAAGCATATTAGAGATAACTTAGCATATTAGAGCTAACTTAGGTCATTTCGGAGGAAACAAAGCTAAGTATAGATCATTTTGGAGCTAAGTAAGCTAATTATGTCATTTTGGAGGAAGATTAGCTAAGTCTAGGTCATTATGGTAAGCATTTTGGAGGAAATAAAGCTAAGTCTAGGTCTTTATGCATTTCGTAAGCAAAACACTAGATAAAACTTACCGTCATCACGGAGGTGAAGGACCGGTCGGGTTTGTGCCAGTGCCAGACGGAGAAGGACCGGTCGGGGTCGGGGTTGCGCCAGTGCGAGACGGGGAAGGATCGGTCGATGCTTGTCGGGAGGCATGCTGCACCAAAGATCATTTGCAATGTCTCATTAGCATGATGCAACTGAAATGTGAATACTAGTAACTAATGACCATTCAAATGAAACTCACCGTGTCCGCTATACCAATCTGGGGCATCGGCGGAGGGGTCTGACCGGTTTTCTCACACACGGACTGCACATTTTGTTTTCACGAGTCAGTCATATTAGTTAGCAATGAAATGAACATTACGTGCATGATTTGGCTAATATGCAGGAGAAACTTACCACGAGGAGCTCGTATAGGGCCCGGTGAGACGCGTCGTTCCGGTTCCTCTCCGCCTCCAACATACTAGCCGTACTCTCCTCCAACTCCCTCTCCCTCTGCTCTGCCTGCTTCTTTGCCTCCGCCAGAAGCTCCTGGGCCCTAGCCTCGATGGCGAGGTCCATTGGCCATGGACGAGGCGGTATCTCAGGATCGGAGCTTGTCTGACGCTTCTTGATCTCCCGGAGAGTTCTAGGACAACGTATGAGTCCATCCCCAATGGCTACCGAGCCATGGTACCTCCCCTCACCAGATAGCATCACGATCTCTGGATCAAAAGGACTCTGGCTCGGGTTGAAGTCCTCCCCTTTCTTCTTCTTCCCAACGTCTCTGTACCTCACGAGCTTGTTGTGGGAGGAGATGTTGGTGAAGCTCTCTGGATGATGAGGTCATCCTCAGAGAATGCCTTGGCCTTCTTGTACGGGGCAGTATGGGCCATGGCGTAGAGGTCATACAGCGGTGGCACATCCTTCTTGTTGTGTTTTGCCTAAAAGAGAGGAACAACATATTAGTTAAGGGCTCAAGCTAGCATGAAGAATGAAATTGCATTAATCGTTAAGGGCTCAAACCACATACCAAGTGATCCCCGTACTCAAACAGGTTGGAGCTCCCTTGATGGTGTGGCACACCTTTCATTTGGGCACGCTTATCCCTGGCCTTGTTGTGGACGGCTAGCCATTGGGGAGAGCACCACTCATCCACCATCGCCTCCCAACAGTCCATCCTATCCGCACACCATCTCGGGGGCACCTAAGTTACGCAAAGAGAAATTTCAGCGCTACGCCTACGAATGAAATCAAGGAAACTAAGTACAAGGCTTTAAGAATAGGTAATTACCTTCATGTACTTCTCCTTACTCAGATACTTGCCGCGGCACTTCTTCTTGGCCCTCCTAATGTTAGTCAAGGCGTAGTACTCTCGAACAGCCTGCACCCTAGCCTCGTGCCGTAAGTTCTGAAGTAGGCGCTTGCACTCGACTTCGAGAACCCTAGCCGCCTCCGCCTCGTGTTCCTCAGAACACCTGTAGAAGGTCTGCAATCGAACAAGACAACACTGATTAGTACAATCACTAGGTAATGTTGATTTTTAATTCTGTAAAGGAGAAATTACCCAAAACCGCCGCCTCACAATGTCGGCCACCGTCTCGCACAAGACACCGTTGACCCTCTACTCCGGCGGGGCCGAGGCAGCCACGTACAGCTCCCAGCTCAGTGCTAGCTGTGGAACCTGACCCTCACCGGGCAATGTGACCCACCCCGGGAAGTGGTGCCGGCAAAGCACACCAAGGACCTGGTTGGGCCTGCGGACACCATCGGCGTGTTTCCAACCCCTGCAGTATGACAAGGCCAACACAATAGTTATTAATTTGAAGAAACATGAAGGACAAAGGTAAAAAAAGAGTAAATGCACTTACTTCTCCCCGTTAGGCTCAATCAACCACCTGTCATCGCGGGTCGCCGGCATGGCCGGGAGCTTCGTACCACCACGCTGGTACACCTTCTTGCCCCCCTCAACCAGCTCGCCCTCGCTATAACTATCGTCAGACCAGATGTCCTCGCCATCAGCATGGCCACTAGTCTCCGGAGTCACGCGGGACGAAGACTCTGGGACCGGAGTCTCGTGGGACGAAGACTCTGGGGCCTGAGTCTCGAGGGACGAAGGCTCGGTGACCCGAGGCTCGTCGGCCCGAGGCTCGCGGACCGGAGTCCGAGACGGGTCCAAGTCTGACGGGTCCACCTGAGACAGAGCACTCCGGTGGTCCGGACAATCAGCTGGGGGTGGCGGCGAGGAAGGCACAACAGCCTTCCTACCTCTCCCGCCGCCACGTCCACCTCTAGCAGCCCTCTTCGTCTTCCCCCGACCTCTCTCGGCCGAAGAAGAAGTGCCCGCCGGTGTCTGCATGCTGTCTACCAGCGCTCTTCGAAGGTGCCGGGGTGGAATAATAGCACCCCGCCCAGCACGCGCTGAGGAAGGAGGCTCGGAGCGCTCTCGACCCGAACCCACCATCTGTCAACACCTGCAATGACAAAGGGTAAACAAAATTAGTACAACATAAACATAATAAAATATTTAGGTGTGTATCATCATCATGAACATAATAAAAAATTGAATACCTAATAACATGAACTAATTAATAATATATATATATATATGTACATAATAATAATTGAATACCTGACCTAACTCATAATTCACAAATATATGACCCCGTCGGCCTCTGGAAGGCCGAAGAGCACCCTTTTCGGGAGGTGTCGGGGGTCGGGGCGTCGGGGGTGTCGTGTCGGGGTCGGGGTGCTATTTCGGGTTGGGGGTGCCATGTCGGGGTCTCGGGTGTCGTGTCGGGGGTCGGGGTGTCGGTGGTGTCGTGTCGGGGTGCTGTGTCGGGGTCGGGGTGCTGTGTCGGGGTCGCGGTGTCGGGGTGTCGAGGCGGGGTCGGGGTGTCGTGTCGGGTGTCGGGGTCAGGGGGTCGGGGCGGCGACCCTCCACCCCTTTTCCCCTCTGCCCTCGACACCTCGATCCTCGACCCCTAGACCCTCGACTCCTTTTCCCCTTGATCCTCCCCCTCGACCCCTTTTCCCCTTTTCCCTCTTACCCCTCGCACCTCATCCTCGACCCCTAGACCCTCGACTCCTTTTCTCCTTCGATCCTCGACCCCTCTACCCCTCATCCTAACCCTAGACCCTCGACTCTCCTTTCCCCCTTGATCCCTCGAGCCCTCGACCACTCGGCGACCCTCTTTTTCTACTTTTCCTACTTCTTTTTTTCATCTTCTACTTCTACTTATTTTTTTTCATCTCCACTTCTACTTCTTTTTCTTCTTCTTCCTTCTTTTCCTTCTTCCTCTTGTCTTCTTTTTCTTCTTCATTTTCCTTATTTTCCTTCTTCCTCTTGTCTTCTTTTTCTTCTTCAACTAATCAACCTAAATCAACTAATTAACCTAAATCAACTAAAATCTACTAACCTAAAATCAACTAAAATCTATTAACCTAAAATCAACTAAAATCTATTAACCTAAAATCAACTAAAATCTATTAACCTAAAATCACCCTACTACTATTCATGTTAACCCATCCAACCATCCATATATCCATTGCAGCACATGATGCAGTACCACACCTCACCTCCACCTCCAGGACACACACAGCATGACCATGACTGACTGGTCAAGAAGAAAGAGAACACATTTTAGTCCCACAGGAACAGCGTGCTCTCACCACCACAACCCTTGCTTTGGGGCTCGCTTTAGCTGTTCAAAGCTACTACTAAGCTACAAGAAAAGAAGTTAAAGAGAGGAGGAAAGAATCAGAAGGGTTGGGGGTTGGGAGCAAAAGCATGGCTTGCTGCTTTGCTTGGCAGGCTGGCTGGTGTTCCTCTGCTTTCTCTTTGCCACTGCTTTAATTTTCACTTGCCTCTTTTTTGTTTTCATTGTGGAAAATTGCTTCTTGGTTTTTGGTGCCATGTTGAATGCAAACATGTTTATTTTGTGTGCATAAAGTAAATTCAAATTAGCATAAATTTTGAAATTTCGGAGGGAAAAAAGTGGACATGTACAATAGGCTAGGCAAAGCAAGATGGGGAATAGGTTTGCCACTGTTTTCTTTTTTCTTCTTCTTCTTTTTTCTATGTTTTCTCCTCCTAGTCCTTTTAGGTCTTCTTTCTTTCTTTCTTTTCTTGTTCTTGGGCTTATCTAACTAAGTAATTAACCTAAATAAACTAACTAAGTAATTAACCTTAAAAAATAACTAATTAACTAATTAACCTATGTACAGTAGGGTAAAATAAGTAACTAATTAACCTAAAAAACTAACTAACTAACTAATTAACCTAAATAAAAAAACAGCAAAAAAACACAGAAAAAAGGAAAAAGAAGCCTCACCAGGGGGCGGAGCGGCACCGGGCGGCGGGGGGCGGAGCGGCGACGGGCGGCGGGGCACCGGGACGCCGGGGCAGCTGGGGATCGTGGGCGTCGGGGGCGTGGAGCGGAGCGCCGGACTGCTTGTCGCGCCGGCAAGCTTGCTGCCTAGCGGGCGAGGCGCCGTGGTGGCTGGCAGCATAGGGGGGGTGTGGTGTGTCGGGACGTGCTTGGGGGGTGTGGGGGTCGGCGGCCGGGCTGACGGGCACGGGGGCGGCGTCGGTTGAGTTGGAGAGCAGAGAGAGAGAGGGGGGTGGGGTGCGGGGCCGACCGTTTTTTAGTTAGGTTTAATTTCTTTGCCAGCAAAGAGCGTAGCTAGTGGGGTGGGGCCGGGGGGAAATGGCCATTAGGTTGGCTATTCTCTTTGCCGTCTGCTAGCAGACGGCAAAGAAAGTGGCCGTTAGGTGGTTCTCGTTAGTGGGCCACCCTCCCTCTTTGCCGTCTGCTAGCAGACGGCAAAGCTTCTATGCCGTCCGCTAGCAGACGGCAAAGAAATGGCTGAGGACAAACATGGTCTTTGCCTCAGCTCTTTTTTTGCCGTCAGCTTTTTTTAAGATGATGGCAAAGACCTTCTTTGCCGTCAGCTAGCAGACGGCAAAGAGCTGGCTGATGGCAAAGATCCTGATTCCAGTAGTGATTAACCCTTTTAGTAAAAAGAGTAGAATCAATCTTCCCAATTTCAAAGCCTTTTTAAATAAGAAACTTGGTCAAGCATTTATACCATGCTCTAGGAGCTTGTTTAAGACCATAAAGAGCTTTGTGAAGTTTGTAGACATGATTAGGTTTCTTGGGATCGACAAAGCCGGGAGGTTGTTTAACATAAACTTCCTCCTCAATTTCTCCATTTAGAAAAGCACTTTTAATGTCCATTTGGCATAAAGTGATATCATGGTTATTTGCATAAGCTAGTAAGATGCGTATGGACTCAAGTCTAGCAACAGGGGCATATGTCTCACCATAGTACATACCTTCGACTTGAGTGTAGCCTTGAGCGACAAGATGGGCCTTGTTGCGTACAACTTGTCCAACTTCATCTTGCTCATTCCTAAACACCCATTTGGTTCCAATGACATTGTGATTGTCGTCGGGCTTTTCAACCAATGTCCACACTTGATTCCTCTCGAAGTTGTGTAGCTCTTTGTGCATAGCATTCACCCAATCTGGATCCTCAAGAGCTTCTTCTACCTTCATAGGTTCAACACTAGAAATGAATGAGTAGTGTTCACAAAAGTTAGCCAAACGAGTTTTAGAGCGAGTAATTCTCCCGGTTTGAATATCATCGAAGATTTGTTCGACGGGGTGGTCTCTTGTGACTCTTGGTCTAACTCATGAGAGCTTTTGTTTGGGTTGGGGTGGAACATGCTCTTCATTATCTTCTTCTTCTTCTCCTTCTTCATTGTTGTTGGCGTTGTCGTTCTCTTGTGGAGGTGGAGAGGGAGGTCGAGGTGGTTCGTCTTGTTACACTTCCTCATCTCCTCCGTCTTGACGTGTTCCACTTGTGGATGCCTCCAAGTCAACTTGTGGTTCACCTTGATGTGAAGTTGAGGCTTCCACTTGAATGAATGAAGTACTCTCCTTCACCTCCGTTGGGCGAATCTAGCCAATGGACAAATCTTGGATTGCTTCCAAAGGATCTTTGTCTCCTACATCAATTGGCAATTGCTCTACTTGCGAGACATTAGATTCATCAAACTTCACATCTACCGTCTCTTCAACCTTTCGGGTGAAATTGTTGTAGACACGGTAAGTGTGACAGTTTGAGCCATAACCGAGTAGGAAACCTTCATGAGATTTAGGAGCAAATTTTGAGCGACGATGCTTATCAAGAATGTAGTACTTTGAGCCAAATACTCGAAAGTATCCAACTTGGGGTTTGTTACCGGTGAGAAGCTCGTATGCCGTCTTGCCGAGAAGCTTGTGAAGGTATAGTCGATTCGTAGCATGACAAGTTGTCTCAACCACTTCCGCCCAAAAGTGTCTTGGCGTCTTGTATTCATCAAGCATCGTTCTTGCCATATTGATAAGTATCCGGTTCTTCCTCTCAACCACTCCATTTTGTTGAGGTGTGTATGTAGCCGAGAACTCATGTGAAATCCCTTCTTTGTCAAGAAAGGTATCCACATTGGCGTTCTTTAACTCCGTTCCATTGTCGCTTTGAACCTTCTTGATCTTCACTTCAAATTGGTTTTGGGCCTTCCTAGCGAAGTTCTTTGTTGTGGGAAACCACGGCCACCTATGGGGCCATCGGCTATTTGTGGTTCGGCGGGGGGAAGGGCACATTGCACCAAGAGCGGAGAGCGTAGCGCAGCACGGCAGAGATCACACGGGCAGTTTTTACCCAGGTTCGAGCCGCCGCGAGGCGTAAAACCCTACTCCTGCTTTGGTGGATTGATGTGAGGATCGTGGTGGAAACGTAGTGGTCTAGCCCGGCAGGGTTGCCTCGGGGCGAGAGCAGCTACGCGCGTATGAGTGTACAGGGGTCCGAATCCTTTCTATGGTTGCCTCGGCCCTCCTTTTATAGATCCAGGGGTCACCACAATGGCAAATCGGTCATTGTGTACTGATTAGATAGCAAACAGTGCTATCATACCTAACTCTGTAGACAGTGGAGAGCGCATTAAATGCGCCGCTTGGTGTCACATCGTGGTATGCCCGGCAAGCCTTGCCGGGCCTTTCGGCCACCCCCTCGTTTGTCTGCTTAACACATCTCTGGACGGGTGTCATTTGGTGGTGATTTCCTCTGGAAATAGCTGCCATGTGTCAAATAACAGCCACTTAGTCACTTGGGGGCTTGACACCGCACCGGTCGGTGACTTGCGTTGCTGCGAGGTGGAGCGGTGGAGCCTTGGCGGGGTAGGCCGCCCTTGGGGTCCCAGGCAAGCCTGCCGGGACAGTCTTGAGTCTTGTCTTGGGAGCAACCTTGGCCCCGCCAGGCTCTCCTGCCCGGCAAGGGAGGTTTCTCCTTAGTGGTGTCTTGCTCATTTAGCTTGACTTGGTCTTCTTGATCCGCCCTTTGATTTCTCAAAGAGCTGGTATCACCTTGCTTGGTCTGGACTTGGTTGTTACAACCTCGCCTCCAAGCCTGTGTACAGTCCGGGCAACATACCTGGGGTTTGTTGCACCGACAAGAGCCCCCGGGCCTGGCTTGAACGCGCTGCCGAGCGTCGTCGGGGTAGGCCCTGTCAAGTACATGGGCGAGGAGGCTTGCGGCGGTTTGTCCTTTGAGGTCTTCTTTGCTTCTTCATTATTCTAAACTTGGATCAATTTCCAGCTTTCCCACACGTCGCGTAACACCAATTATAGTGGGGCCATCTTTGTAATGGCCCGTGAATGACTTTAACGCACGGGTGAGTAACGGCCAATTCACTCTTCCCACCACGCTCTTATCCCTGGCCACGTATGCTGCATGCATTGAGTGGGGTAGGTGACGGAGGTGCGTGGTGCGGGAGAGTGTCAAGGCAAGGGCCCGTTCTTCTTGGGTTGGTGGAGAGGGACGACAGTTACCCACCGAGGGATCAGCCCCCAGCCCGCCTATAAAAGGGGCGAGGGGAAGCGGAAGTGCTCATCCATGCACCTCTTCTCCCCATTTCCTTCCTTGTTTTTGCAATGTTGAGATGGAGAGACCGGGGTCAAGCCACGGGCTCGAGCTTGGGGTTGAAGCCGCCAAACGCTTGGGTAGGCGCCCGGGGAGCGAGTCTGGTCCAGGGCCGAAAGGGATGCGGCGGTCGAGCCGCTCACAGCGCAGGAGGCGCCAAGCTTTTCCACTATGGCGGAGTGCTTGTCTCCTTTGCTCGGGTCACCCGTCTGGCGGGGAACGCTATACCTTGCCATGAATCACGACGGCTTGTTGCCCTGACGTTGGGGCCCCTGGGATTTCTGGCGTCTGTCTGGGGTGCAGCGCTCTGGGCTTTTGGTAATCCCAGTACTGCCCCTTTGGTGAGGTCGAGGCAATGTTGAAGACGGCGACATCTTCCTGCCCTCCGAGGTGGGAAGCGATGCTCCTTGCGCGTCTCGGATGCCGTTGTCGCCCGCTGCTTCTTCGGGGGAGGTGACGGCTCGAGGAGCCGGCGTCCCCTTGGAGTGGTGGTGATGAAGAAAGAACAAGGGAAGACGGAGAAGGCGGGTGGCAGGGCGTCAGGTCGGAGTACGATGGCATCGACGCCTTCGTCTCGTATTGCCGACCCGCTGCCTCATCTTTCCGCTCTTCCCCTCCCTTCCCGGCACCATCATCACCGGCCTCTTGGTTGTCGGGGAGGGGGTCGCTCTCTTGGTGCCTTCGCCTCCTCCAGCAGTCTTCCAGCTGAGCTCCGGTGGTTCTCCCCACCGGTGCTTGCGCTGGGGCTTTTGGCCGGTCTTGGAGGTGGTGACCAGGGCACCGCCGAGCTGCTCCTTCCGCCTCCCTCCTTTGCAGCCTTGCCACTCTCGATCTTGTCAAGCTGCACCTGGCAGGTCCTGACGGGATCAGGTCGGGCGTCTGCTCAGGCACTTCTTCTGCTCTCCTCACTTCCCACCGCAGTACCTTGGGGGGAGAGGAACAAGAAAAAAAGGGGATTACGGGGCACTTATCTTTTTTCAGTCTAAAACATGTAGGCACTTGCCAAATTTTAGTCCAAATTATGTAATCTTCTTTATCCATGTTTGTGTTCTGTAAGATCTATACTTGCTCATCAGCATATTAATGAAAAAGATAAGCTTTGCCGGGTACTTGTGCATGTATCAAACTCATGCAGAGGTGAAATGCCTCTATACATTCAAGTAAACAAGTTTCCCCGGCAGGCTATCCTGCCGGTACCCTCAGTTTGTTGCCGTTGAGCTGAGCCTGCCGGACACAAATCACAAAGAGGGACCAGCCCCTCGCCAAGCCTTCTCCGCCAAAGGCCACTGCAACCATCCTGGCCGAAGCAACGTTCGAGTCAAAGGATGGGAGCACCTAAGTTTCGAAGGTGGCGGGGTTTTCATATGCACAAGTTTCTACTTACAGAACACGTATGGATAAGAAGAGAACTTATCTATTTGGCTTGCCAGGGATCATCATGTAGGCTTGTTTTCATTTCTTCTCTTCGAGACAAGTCCATGGCAAGAACCCTGGAACTTAATGCAGATGAAAATAATGCCTCATGCGACCTCATCTACATGATCATGCTATGCTCATGATATGCTTATGCATGCATGCAAGTTTTGGGGCCCCCCCAGCGCTTTATTTATTTCTGTTGCTCAGGGTCTGCACCTGGCTTTGTACAAGGGGTTACATGCAACATCGGCAAGGTCTGCACAAAAGCCGCGCCTTACGGGTAGAACTTACAGAGGTGCTCAATGTTCCATGAGTCTTGCAATTGAATGCCATCTTCGGCCTCCAGATGGACTGCGCCAGGTCTAGTGACTCATACTACCCGGTAAGGGCCTTCCCACTTCGGCGTCAACTTGTTTGTACCCTTGGTGGACTGAATGCGCCTAAGGACAAGGTCGCCTTCCTCAAAACTCCGGGCATGAACCCTACGGCTGTGATAGCGACGCAGGGCTTGCTCGTAGCGTGCAGCACGCGTAGCAGCCCGGAGACGGTTCTCCTCAAGTAGCACAGCGTTGTCAGGCTGATGCCATTCCTGCGCTACTTCATCGTAGGCAAGAACTCGAGGAGACCCGAATATGAGTTCTGTGGGGATAACTGCTTCTGCCCCATAGACTAGGGAGAAGGGAGTCTACCCGGTAGCTCAATTTGGTGTCATACGGAGGGACCAAAGAACCACCGGTAGCTTGTCGATCCATCACTTGCCGCAGCTTTGCAGTCTGTCAAAGGTTCTTGTCTTGAGACCTCGCAACACTTCAGTGTTTGCCCTCTCAGCTTGTCCGTTGCTTCTGGGATGGGCGACAGAGGCAAATGAGATCTTGCTTCCGAGGGCATGAATGTATTGCATGAAGGCGCGGCTCGTGAATTGGGTGCCATTGTCGGTGATGATTCGGGCAGGAACCCCAAAATGGCACACCAATCCTTTCATGAACTTGATAGCTGACTGCGCGGTCACCTTCCTCACGGGCTCCACCTCTGTCCACTTTGTGAACTTGTCGATAGCAACGAACAAGTACTCAAAGCCCCCGGTAGCACGGGGGAAGGGGCCCAAGATATCGAGCCCCCAGACCGAGAAGGGCCACGACAAAGGGATCGTCTGGAGAGCTTGGGCAGGCTGCTGGATGTTCTTGGAATGGAACTGGCAGGCTTCACATTTGGTGACTAGCTCAATTGCATCTTGGGGGGCTGTGGGCCAATAGAAGCCTTGCCGGAAGGCTTTTCCAACAAGATCCCTTGATCCAATGTGGGATCCGCACATACCCTTGTGTATCTCTGCCAACAGTTCCTTTCCTTCTTCCCGGCAAATGCACTTCAATTTTACACCATTGGGCCTTCTTCTGTATAGTGTGTCATCGACGAACTGATACATACTGGCCCTCCGGGCTACTTTTTCAGCTTCTTCTTGCTCTTCGGGAAGTTCTCCTGTTTGGAGGAAATGGACTATGTGCCGTGCCCAAGCTGGGGCCAGGGGCTCGGCAACGAGGACCAGCGGCACCACCTCATTCGTAGGAGCGCACTCCTCGACCACAGGGACCGATGGTCTGGCAGGATGGTGCAGCTCACTGATCGAAGGGGAGTTGTTCCCGCCAAGCTCTCAGCCGGGGGCCTCGGGAGGCTCTACCGGGAGAGGCTTGCCGGAGTCCAGTTTCCTCCTCTTTCTGGCCATTGTTGCCGGGGTTACGAAGGGTTGAGTCAGATGGAGAACAAAAGTCCCTGGTTCCACAGGGAGTTTTTGCGCAGCGCACTTTGACAGATGATCAGCTATGATGTTTTCCGCACGGGGCACGTGCTCTATTTTCAATCCGTCAAAGCGCTCCTCCAACTTTCTCACTTCCTCGACATATGCCTCCATCAATGGGCTTTGTTAATCCTTGTTGACTTGTCTCACCACAAGTTGTGAATCTCCGTGGATGACCAGCTTCTTGATCCCCAGTTTTGTTGCAATCCTGAGCCCGGCAAGGAGCCCTTCATACTTTGCAGTATTGTTGGTAGCCTTCTCCCGGGGAAAATGCATCTGGACAACGTACTTAAGGTGCTCCCCAGTGGGAGCAACGAGAAGCACGCCAACCCCTGCACCTTGTAGGGAGAAGGCACCATCGAAATACATAATCCATTCTTGGGGCGCTTCCTTGCCGGGAATGACTGTCTCCAACACTTCTTTGTCAGGAGTTGGCATCCACTCTGCAATGAACTCTGCGAATGCTCTGCTCTGAATGGTTGACATGCTTTCAAACTTCAAACCAAAGCATGACAACTCCAAAGCCCATTCCACGATCCTACCAGTGGCCTCGGGGTTTCGGAGTATGCGTTGCAAGGGGAAGCGGGTGACAACTGTGATCTCGTGGGCTGGGAAGTAGTGGTGCAGTTTCCTTGAGGCCATGATGAGGCCAAAAATCAACTTTTGCATGCCAGAGTACCTCGATCTAGCCCCCTGCAGTAAGGAGCTGACGAAGTACACTAGGCGCTACAACACTTTCTTCTTTGCCACCACCTTGGAACTGTCCCCGCTGCTTTGCTCTTCTTTGTCTTGAACAACATCTGACCTTGCCGGGACGGGTTCGCTTTCCTCTCTAGAGGGGACAGTGGTTGTGGTTGCAACTTCATCCACTTCCCGCGACGCCACCAGTGCCACACTAACCACTTGATTGGTTGCCGCTAAGTATAGCAGAAACGGCTCGTGTGGTTTGGGAGCGACCAAAGTGGGCACAGAGGAAAGATAGGTCTTCACATCTTGTAGCGCAGCGTCTGCCTCTGGGGTCCACTCTAAGGGTTCTGCCTTCTTGAAGATTTTGAAGAACGGCAGGGCGCGCTCGGCAGACTTGGAAATGAACCAGCTCAGTGCAGCAACACATCCAGTCAAACGCCTCACGTCCTTGACTGTCTTGGGTGCTTGAATTTGCTCGATAGCCTTGATCTTGTCGAGGTTGGCCTCTATTCCCCGATGGGACACAATGAGGCAAAGTAGCTTGCTGGAGGGAACACCAAACACATACTTCTCCCGGTTCAATTTCAAGTTGATCCTGCGTAGATTTGCAAAGGTCTCTTCCAAATCCTGAATGAGAGTCATTCTGTCCTTGGTTTTGACCACTATGTCATCCATGTAAGCTTCAATGTTTCTGTGCAGCTGGGACTCGAAGCCGATCTGTACTGCTCTTGCAAAAGTGAATCCAGCGCTCTTCAACCCGAAGGGCATCCGTACAAAGCAGTAAGTGCCACATGGGGTTATGAACGCGGTCTTCTCTTCGTCTTCCTTGGACATGAAGATCTGGTGGTACCCGGAGTAGGCATCCAGAAAGGAAAGCAGGTCGCACCCGGAGGTGGAATCCACGATCTGGTCGATGCGCGGCAAGGGGAATGGGTCCTTCAGGCATGCCTTATTTAGATCTGTGAAGTATATGCAAAGCCTCCATTTCCCATTCGTCTTGCGCACCACCACTGGATTTGCTAACCATGTTGGATGCAACACTCCTTTGACCAAACTAGCTGCTTCAAGTTTCTTGATCTCTTCGGCAATAAACTGCTGCCGCTCCAAAGCTTGCTTCCGGACCTTCTGCTTGACGGGCCGGGCATGTGGGCAGACAGCAAGGTGGTGCTCGATTACCTCCCTGGGAACACCGGGGATGTCAGATGGTTGCCAAGCAAACACATCGACATTCGCCCACAGGAAGGCAACAAGCACGCTTTCCTATTTGTCATCGAGGGTGGCACTGATAGTTAAGGTACCATCAGCGCCTTCCAGCCCTGCCGGGACCTTCTTCACAGCAGGTGCAGCAGCCTTGGATCTCTTGCTGTTGGAACTCTCCGGCAAGTCATCAACAGGCGCAGCGCACTCCGGAGAGGTACGCTTCCTGGATTCCTTGCTGGCATCCTTGCTAGCTTTCTTCTTTTTCTTGCTTTCCTTGGCGGGAGCAATGGCTTCCGCAGCTTCTGCAGTGACTGCCTCCCGGTACATCTTGTCCACGCATATGATTGCATCTCTCTGATCTGATGGAATGGAAATGACGCCCATCGGCCCTGGCATCTTAAAGGTGTTGTAGGCATAGTGGGATGCCGCCATGAACTTGGCTAGAGCTGGGTGACCAAGGATTCCATTGTACGGCAGGGGGAGGTCAACTACATCAAATATGATTTTCTCGGTCTGGTAGTTTAACTCCCCTCCGAACGTCACCGGCAGCGTGATTTTTCCCTTAGGACGACTCCTGCCGGGGTTAACCCCTTGGAATGTACCAGTAACCTTGAGCTCCTCATCTGCTATCTGGAGTTTGCTGATGACCTTTGGAGAAATCAGATTCAACCCGGCCCTGCCGTCAACCAACATCTTTGTGACTTTGAGGTTGCGTATTGTTGGTGAGACCAACAACGACAGGCACCCTACCGCGGTAGTGCGGTCAGGGTGATCCTCTTCGTCAAAGATGATGGGCGTGCGGGACCATTTGAGCGGCTTCCGAGAATCTGTCGCTGGCTCCACGGCATTGAGCTCACGCGCCCACTGTTTAAGTTGGCGGTGAGAGGAGTGTAGAGATGCACCCCCGTCAATGCACAAGGCGTCAGTGGCTTTCTGGAACTCCTGCTCACTGGTTTCCTCTTCATCTCCTTCATCGGTCTCATCATCACGATCCTTCTTCTCACGGCCTCTGGCGGGTTTCCCTTGAGGCTGAGGAGCCTTGCCGGGGCGACTCGCTCTACCGCCCCGGCCCTTCCCGCCAGTGCCATCCTGATCTTTCTCCTTATCACGCTTCTCGTACTCAGCCCTCTGCTTCTTGACAAGTTTCTCAACCTGATGACACTCCTGAAGGTCATGGCCCTTGGTCCTGTGGATCTTGCAGTACGACCCATCACCCTTCCCAGCTTTCTCGGCAGCCGCGGCCGCCCGGCAGTCAGTGCACGCGGCAACCTCCTTGCCTGAGGCCTTGGTTCTGGCCTTCTTGCTGGTACTAGGTGTGCTCGATCCTTCGACGGCCATCACAACTTTATCCTTGCGCTTCTTATTGCGCTTCTTGTTCTTTGTCTTCTTCTGGTTGGTAGGATCATCATCATCGTCTGAATCAATGTCGATGCAATCCTCTTCACCGGGAAGTCGCCTTCCCTCCTCCACGCGAGCACACTTATCCACCAGAGTGTATAGCTCATTCACAGTCTTGGGCAGCCGCACGTTCATTTTGGAACGTATCCTGCGGTTGCGCACGTTGGAGTGGAATGCGGCTATCACAGTTGCTGGGTCGATATCTGGGATGTTCCTGTGCAGTCGACTGAACCTTTGCATGTACTTTTGTAGACTTTCTCCTTCCTTCTGTGGGAGGAGTTGCAGGCCGCTGGGCCGCCCTGGTTCTTGATGGCCGCCCGTGAAGGCGCCAACAAACTCATTGCACAGGTCAGCCCAGGTTGAGATGGAGTTCTCCGGCAGGTGCATCAGCCAAGACCTCACATTTGGCTTGAGTGCCAAAGGGAAGTAGTTGGCGAATACCTTCTCATCCTTCCCCCGGCAGCCTGAACAACGATGGTGTAGATGCTCAGGAACTCTGTCGGGTTCAATCTCCCATCGTACTTCTCTGGTATCTCTGGCTTGAACGTGCGGGAAGATGGCCAACGGACTTGTCGCAGCTCACGAGTGAAGGCGGGGCACCCAACCTCGAAAGGTAAGTACCCACCCTCACTGGGCGTGGGCTCATCGACGTCGGGGCCGTTGCACCTATCAGACTGGCGGTGGATGTCGCAGCGTTGCTCGATGGTGACGCGCGCGCCTTCCCTCTGCCTGTCTTCCAGGACTTGTCACTGGTCTCGACGTGTTCAACGATCGGATGAAGCCATCGATACGTCGTCGGGTTCTTTCTGCGGCCCCTGTGTCGGCTGCTGCGGAGGGGATTGCACCATGGGGGTGGCCCCTTCGGCACTGCCAGCGGCTAGGGCCATTGTTGCCGCCTGCGGAGGCCGTGACGGGCCCGCTCGCTGCGATCCTCCCGCCTCGGCGAAACCAATCAGACTCTGAATGGTGGCTCTCCACTCATCCATCTGATCGGCCGCCGGCGGAAATCTCAACAGGAGTTGGGCCCGCGCCATGGCCTCCGAAGCAGTGCTCGGCATGGATGATGACGTAGACCGTAACGTCGCCTGGCTTCTGACGGTGCCAGTAGTGGCAACGCCGTGCTCTCGTCGCCGCGAGCCAGTCGCCATGGTGGCGTGGCGGTGAGGTGGATGTGCTTGGGGATCGGCGGCCCCGTTGGGCGCACCGGCTGGGTCGGCCCGCCCCGGGGGTGGTGCATGCCCTGCGGCCGCGCCCGCAGTGGGGGCGGCCGGAGAGTTGCGGTTCACCCGAGAGCGGGCGCCACCGCTGCGGCTGTGCCCTTCGGCGGGGCGGAAAGGTGCAGACGGAATGATCTCTCCACCCGCACCTTGTGGAGCGTGGCCGCTGGGATGCTGCTGGCGCTGTCCTTCTCCGGTGCCTCCTGCTCCCGTTTCGGTCGTGGGAGAGGTGGTGACGACGCCGCCTGCGTCGGCCACGTCCCCCACGGCGTCCGCGCTCCCGTGCGTCCCCACAGCCCCCGTGGCCGCGGCGGCCGTGGGTTGAGGGGCTTCGAGGTGGATGGGTGAGCTGCAGCACTGGGCCTCTTCTTGGGCGCCATGGATGATGAAGCTGTCGATGAAGCAGATGATGAAGATGACGTGCTGCGTGTGTTTCTCGGGTTCGTGCAAGCGCTTCCCCCTACCTGGCGCGCCAAAGATGTCATGGGAAACCACGACCACCTATGGGGCCATCAGCCCCTTTGTGGTTCGGCGGGGGGAAGGGCACATTGCATAAAGAGCGGAGAGCGTAGCGCAGCACGACAGAGATCACACAGGCATTTTTTACCCAGGTTCGGGCCGCCGCGAGGCGTAAAACCCTACTCCTGCTTTGGTGGATTGATGTGAGGACCGTGGTGGAAACGTAGTGCTCTAGCCCGGCAGGGTTGCCTCGGGGCGAGAGCAGCTACGTGCGTATGAGTGTTCAGGGGTCCGAATCCTTTCTATGGTTTCCTCGGCCCTCCTTTTATAGATCAAGGGGTCACCACAATGGCAAATTGGTCATTGTGTACTGATTAGATAGCAAACAGTGCTATCATACCTAACTCTACTGACAGAGCAGAGCGCATTAAATGCGCAGCTTAGTGTCACATCGTGGTATGCCCGACAAGCCTTGCCGGGCCTTTCGGCCACCTCCTCGTCTGTCTGCTTGACACGTCTCTAGACGGGTGTCATTTGGAGGTGATTTCCTCTAGAAATGGCTGCCATGTGTCAAATAACAACCACTTAGTCACTTGGGGGCTTGACACCGCACCAATCAATGACTTGCGTTGCTGTGAGGTGGAGCGGTGGACCCTTGGCGGGGTAGGCCGCCCTTGGAGTCCCGGGCAAGCCTGCCGGGACAGTCTTGAGTCTTGTCTTGGGAGCAACCTCGGCCCCGCCAGGCTCGCCTGCCCGGCAAGGGAGGTTTCTCTTTAGTGGTGTCTTGCTCATTTAGCTTGACTTGGTCTTCTTGATCCGCCCTTTGATTTCTCAAAGAGCTGATCTCTCCTTGCTTGGTCTGGACTTGGACGTTACAACCTCACCTCCAAGCCTGTGTATAGTCTGGTCAACATACCTGGGGTTTGTTGCACCGACATTCTTGAATATCTTTTGGACCTGCGATTTATCATCAAGAAAGAACACCCACGTAAATCTTGAAAAATCGTCAACAATGACCAAACTGAACGAGTTACCACCGAGGCTCTTATAGGCGTTGGGACTGAAAAGATCCATATGAAGTAGCTCAAGCGGTCTTCTCATGGTCATGATGTTCTTCACGGGATGACTTCCTCCAACCTGTTGTCCTGCTTGACAAGCACTGCAAAGTCTATCCTTGTAAAATATGACATCTTTAACACCAAGGATATGATCACCTTTAATGAGCTTATCAAGATTTTGCATGCCCACACGACCTAGCCTTCTATGCCATAACCAACCTTTAGAAGATTTAGCAATTAAGCAAGTACGAGGTTGAGCTCTCTTAGTGAAATCAACAATGTATAGATCACCTCTACGAATACCGGTAAAGACCATATTATGATTATCTCTACGAAACACTTGGCAATCCACTTCAATAAATAGAACATTGAAACCGAAGTCAGCTAGTCTAGATACGGAAAGTAGATTGTAGCCAAGGGATTCAACGAGCATAATGTTTTGGACAGAGCTATCATTGGAAATGGCCACCTTACCAAGCCCAAGTACCTTACCCTTGGAGTTATCTCCAAAAGTGACATACTTGCTTGGACCATCGTTCTTAGCAACCTCACGGAACATGTCCTTGTCTCCGGTCATATGATCAGTACATCCACTATCGAGAATCCATTCCTTTCCTTCGGCCATGTAACCAAGAAGGTTAGCCATAAGACCAAAGTGTCTCATCGACTCATCAAGATCAAAGTCACTATCATCATCCTCATCATAATATCCATGCTCATCATCATCATGTGAATGATCATCACCTAGAGAGAGTGATTCATTAGATTTATGACCATGAGAATGTGCATGTTTATGAATTCTAATAGTTTGCGAAATGATGCTACTAATGACTCCAACATTTCCTTTGGCACGCATAAGGTCACGGAGCTCAAATAGACAATCATCAAATTTAGGATCACTAGGATCCATATTTTTAAAAGCAATGGACTTTTGAAGAATCTCATCTAGATTTTTCAAGGAATAGTTTGGAAAGCGCTCCTCAAGATATTTCCATATAGTATAAGCACATTCAAATGTAGGAAAGCATACAAGCAAATTTCTAGGCAATCCTCTAATGATAAGATCAATAGTTCTAAGATTGCGGGTCATGTCAAGATACTCATCGGGGGTAGGATGCAAAGGATCAATGGGGGCGCATAAGGGCTAGTAATATACTTGTTCAAATCATATTCATTGAAAATCTCAAGCATCTCATTCTTCCAAGAGCTATAGAACTCTCCGTCAAGCATAGGCACTCTATGTCTAATACTCCCGATCGTAGACTCATCCATCTTCCTCCAATGGTGATTAAACCAAAGCAATGGAGACCAAAGCTCTGATACCAATTGAAAGGATCGAGCAGAGGGGTGTAGAGGGGGGGCTAGACCCTCAACAAGTAAAAGTGGAAATTTTTAAGTTGTTCAAGTTAAGGTGGAGTTTTAGCACAAGTTTAAGCATTCACAATACATTTAAAGCAAGCATGACAAGAGTATATGTAGCAGAAAGAGTAAAGCATGCTAATTGCAAGAAAGTAAAGGTGTGGGATTTTAGTGTGCAAATGCAATGAAGACACAGAGATTTTTCGCGTGCTCCCGATAGGTGGTGCTATCATACATCCACGTTGATGGAGACTTCAACCCATGAAGGGTAACGGTTGCGCAAGTCCACGAAGGGCTCCACCCACGAAGGGTCCACGGAGAAGCAACCTTGTCTATCCCACCATGGCCATCGCCCACGAAGGACTTGCCTCACTTGGGTAGATCTTCACGAAGTAGGTGATCTCCTTGCCCTTACAAACTTCTTGGTTCAACTCCACAACTTGACGGAGGCTCCCAAGTGACACCTAACCAATCTAGGAGACACCACTCTCCAAAAGGTAATAGATATTGTGTTGATGATGAACTCCTTGCTCTTGTGCTTCAAATGATAGTCTGCCCAACACTCAACTCTCTCTCACAGATTTGGATATGGTGGAAAGATGATTTGAGTGGAAAGAAACTTGAGGAAGGCTAGAAATCAAGATTCTTGTGGTCAGATTGGTATATCTTGATCTCAACACATGAGTAGGTGGTTCTCTCTCAAAAAACTGTATGCTGGAAGTGTAGGCATGTTCTGATGGCTCTCTCACATATGGAGAAGGGGGTGGAGGGGTATATATAGCCTCCACACAAAATCCAACCGTTACACACATTTGACCCAACTCGGTCAGACCGAATAGATGAACTCGGTGAGACCGATTTAATTCAAAATGTGAACATTAGGAATCTCGGTGGGACCGACTGGAACAACTCGGTGGGACCAATGTGCTAGGGCTTAGGGCAAACCTCATCTCGGTGGCGCCGATTGCATCAACTCGTTGAGACCAAAGTGAAGCAATAGGGCAACAGAGAGTTGGTCAAGCCATCTCGATGAGACCGATCGCTATTTCGGTGATACCAAAATAATTGCAACATGCAACAGAGAATTGGCAAGGCCATCTCGGTGAGACCGAGATCCGTATCGGTGTGACCGAACTGGTAGGGTTTCTGGCAGTGGCTATGTCATATGAACTCAGTGGCTCCAGATAGGATGAATCGGTGGGGCCGAGTTGGAGTTTAGGGTTTTGACATATTTGGAATGAGAAAGTGGTTGAGGGATTTGGAGCAATATCACTAAGCATTTGAGCAAGCAAGCCATTAAGCAACACCTCATCCCCTTTTAATAGTATTGGCTTTCCTATGGACTCAATGTGATCTTGGGTCACTAAATATGAAATGAAGAGTCTTGAGATTTTGCCAATATGTGTACTTAGCATTTTGAAGGGGTTCCACATCCACTTGTCCTTTCCATGCCATTGTTGAACTTGTCTGAAATACACTGAATAAAGCCATTAGTCCAACAAGAGATATGTTGACATTAATTACCAAAATCACCCAGGGAGCACTTGTGCTTTCAAATCCCCCACCGGCAGAGTACTGGAAAAGGTCCCGAGATGGGATCTCACGAAGACAGAAACTTGCGGCGGCGGAAAAGTATTTGTGGTGTGCCCTCTTGTCTACGAGGAATATTTGGGTATTTATAGAAGAAAAATTAGGGTTAGAGGTGCCTCAGGGGGCCCACAAGCTTGGGGGGCGCCCCCCTAGGGCATGCCCTCCGACCTTGTCACCAATCCGGGGCCCCTCTGACCTCCTCCCAAAGGTTCCTGGGTGTCTTGTAGTCTAAGAAAAATCGTCAAAAAGTTTCGTTCTGTTTGGACTCCGTTTGGTATTGATTTTCTGTAAAGACAAATACAAGGAAAAAACAACAACTGGCACTGGGCACTAGGTTAATAGGTTAGTTCCAAAAAATGATATAAAATAACATAATAATGCATACAAAACATCCAAGGTTGATAATATAATAGCATGCAACAATAAAAAATTATAGATACGTTGGAGACGTATCATTAATGTGTGCGCCTCTGCAAATCAGACAAAAAAATTACCACAGCATGTTGGTGCCATGTGCAGGCAACTTGCTGAGTTTCATGATTTTCAGGCAAGTTTTGGATTTATAGGAATTTAAAAACTAAGTTTCTCAATGTTTCCGGCCGAGCCACGATGCCCAGATGTTTGAAATTCATTCCCATTTCTTGCATGGGACCTAAACATTCACCCAAGGACACATATATGATTTTTCAACCCATTTTGGTGCACTGGAGCATGTGCATGTAGCTCAAATTTCAATTATGCACATTAAATGCCTAGAAAACTCAAATAATGTATAAAAAAGGCAAAACATGTTGGGGAACGAAGCATGAAAATCAAAAAAATTCCTACGAACACCCAAAATCTATCTAGGAGAAGCATAGAAACGAGAGCAGAGAGTGTGTCTATGTAACCTCGTAGACCGAAAGCGGAAGCACATATAATGCGGTTGATGTAGTTGTACGCTTCGCGATCCGATCATGATTCAACTGATCTAGTGTCGAACGGACGACACCTCCGAGTTTAGCACACGTGCGGATCGACAATGTCTCCTCCTCCTTGATCCAGCAAGAGAAGGCAGATAATTAAATGGGATCACAACCAGCACGACGGCGTGGTGGGGATGGTGGTGGTGGAGCAACGACAGCGCATCGCTAAGCAAAAAACCGTGGACGAGAACTATGCCGGGAGGGAGAGACGGGGCAACAGCCAAGGCCAATGTGTTGGGAGTCCTTGCTGCGCCCCTCCCCTATATTTCTATGTGTGGGAGGGCTGGGAGTCCAGCCCTACTCCTAATAGGAGTTGGCGCCAAGGGGGAGAGGACTTGGATTCCAAGTCCAATCCTATTCCTACTAGGACTCCCCTTTTTCCCCTTCCCTAACCGCATGGGCTTGTGAGGACTTGGTGCGCTTTGCCCAATAAGGCCAAGGCACCTCCCCTCAGCCCATGCTATCCTTTGGGACGTGGTGGATCCACTTGTGGACTTCCGGAACCCTACGGAATCCTCTGGAACCTTCTGGAAGCTTCCCGGTACAATACCGAAAAAACTGCACATTTTTTTCGGGACCCAAAATATGACTTCCCATATATAAATCTTTACCTCTTGACCACTCCGAGACTCCTCGTGACGTCTGGGATCTCATCCGGGACTCCAAACAACATTCGGTTACCAATCATCAAATATCCAAATACTACTCTAGTGTCAACGAACGTTAAGCGTGCGACCCTACGGGTTCGGGAATCATGTAGTCATGACCGAGACACCTCTCCGTTCAATAACCAATAGAGGGACCTGGATGCCCATATTGGTTCCTACATATTCCACAAAGATCATTTATCGGTTGAACCACGATGTCAAGGATTCGGTCAATCCCGTATGCAATTCCCTTTGTCCGGCGATATGTTACTTGCCCGAGATTCGATCGTCGGTATCTTCATACCTAGTTCAATCTCGTCACCGGCAAGTCTCTTTACTTGTTCCGTAATACAAGATCTCGTGACTAACTCATCAGGCACATTTCTTGCAAGCTCTTTACGATGTTGTATTACCAAGAGGACCCAGAGATATCTCTCCGTCACACAGAGTGACAAATCCTAGTCTTGATCCGTGCAAACCCAACAAACACCTTCAGAGGTACCTATAGAGCATCTTTATGAGCACCCTGTTATGAAGTGATGTTTGATAGCACACAAGATATTCCTCAGGTATCCGGGAGTTGCATGATCTCATGGTATTAGGAATAGATACTTGACATGAACAAGGCTATAGCAATAAACTCAAGTGATACGATCAAATGCTAAGCTTACGGTTGGGTCTTGTCCATCACATCATTCTCCTAATGATGTGATCCCGTTATCAAATGACAACTCATGTCTATGGTTAGGAAACCTTAACAATCTTTGATCAATGAGCTAGTCTAGTAGAGGCTCACTAGGGACACGGTACTTGTTTATGTATCCACACATGTATTTAAGTTTCCGGTCAATACAATTCTAGCATGAATAATAAACCTTTATCATGAATAAGGAAATATGATAATAACCAATTTATTATTGCCTCTAGGGCATATTTCCAATAGTCTCCCACTTGCACTAGAGTCAATAATCTAGTTTACATAGTTATGAATCTAACACCCATGGAGTCTTCGTGTTGATCATGTTTTGCCCGTGGAAGAGGTTTAGTCAATGGGTCTGCCACATTCAAATCCGTATGTATTTTGCAAAGTTCTATGTCTCCATCCTTAACATAATTATGAATGGAGTTGAATCGGCACTTGATGTACTTGGTTCTCTTATGAAACCTGGGCTCCTTGGCAATGGCAATAGCTCGAGTGGTGTCACAAAAAATAGTCATTGGATCCGATGCACTAGGTATTACACCCAGATCGGATATGAACTCCTTCATCTAGACTCCTTGCACTGCTTCCGAAGTAGCTATATACTCCACTTCACATGTAGATCCCGCCACGATGCTCTGTTTGGAACTGCACCAACTGACCACTCCACCATTTAATATAAATACGTATGCAGTTTGAGACTTAGAGTCATCCGGAGCTGTGTCAAAGCTAGCATTGACGTAACCCTTTACGACGACCTCTTCGTCACCTCCATAAACGAGAAACATGTCCTTAGTTATTTTCAGGTACTTCAGGATATTCTTGACTGTTGTCCAGTGATCTACTCTTGGATTCACTTTGGTACGTCCCTGCCAGACTTATGGCAAGGCACACATCAGGTCTGGTACACATCATGGCATATATTATAGAGCCTATGGCTGAGGCAAGGGGATGACTTTCATCCTTTCTCTTTCTTCTGTCGTGGTCAGGATTTGAGTCTTACTCAACTTCACACCTTGCAACACAGGCAAGAACCCTTTCTTTGACTGGTCCATCTTGAACTTCTTCAGAACTTTGTCAAGGTATGTGCTTTGTGAAAGTCCTATTAGGCGTCTTGATCTGTCTCTATAGATTTTGATGCCCAATATGTAAGCAGCCTCACCAAGGTCTTTCATTAAAAACTCTTGTTCAAATATCCTTTTATGCTTTCCAGAAATCTATATCTTTTCCAATCAATAATATGTCATCCAGATATAATATTAGAAATGCTACAGAGCTCCCACTCACTTTCTTGTAAACACAAGCTTCTCCGTAAGTTTGTATAAAAACCAAAAGCTTTGATCACCTCATCAAAGTGTATATTCCAACTCCAGATGATTGCACCCGTCCATAGATGGATTGCTGGAGCTTGCATACTTTGTTAGCATCCTTAGGATCGACAAAACCTTCTGGTTGCATCATATACAACTCTTCCTTAAGAAACCCATTAAGGGATGTCGTTTTGACGTCCATTTGCCAGATCTCATAATCATGAAATGCGGCAATTGCTAACATAATTCTAACAGACTTAAGCATCGCTATGGGTGAGAAAGTCTCATCATATTCAACCCCTTGAACTTGTCGAAAACCCTTTGCGACAAGTCAAGCTTTATAGACGGTGACATTACCATCAGCGTATGTCTTCTTCTTAAAGATCCATTTATTCTCAATGGCTTGCTGATCATCGGGCAAGTCCACCAAAGTCCATACTTTGTTCTCATACATGGATCCTATCTCGGATTTCATGGCCTGAAGCCATTTGTTGGAATCCGGGCTCATCGTAGCTTCTTCGTAGTTTGTAGGTTCGTCGTTGTCTAACAACATAATTTCCAGGACTCGATTACCGTACCACTCTGGTGCGGAACGTACCCTGGTTGACCTATGAAGTTCAATAGTAACTTGATCTGAAGTTTCATGATCATCATCATTAGCTTCCTCTTTGTTTGGTGCAGGCATCACGGGAGCTGCTTTCTGTGATGTGCTACCTTCCAATTCGAGAGAAGGTATGATTACCTCATCAATTTCTACTTTCCTCCCACTCACTTCTTTTGAGAGAAACTCCTTCTTTAGAAAGGACCCATTCTTGGCAACAAAGATCTTGCCCTCGGATCTGTGGTAGAAGGTGTCGGTGTCAAAACCGGCGGATCTCGGGTAGGGGGTCCCGAGCTGTGGATCTAGGATCAATAGGGAACAAGGGATGAAGAACACGATGTTTACCCAGGTTCGGGCCCTCTCGAAGAGGTAAAACCCTACGTCCTACTTGGTTGTATTTGATGTGTATGATATGGTTACAGAGTCAATCTACCTCGGGATCAGGCGAGCTAAACCCTGGGTTGATGGGGTGATGGATGTTGCTCTAGCCCTAAAGACTAAAACCCCTTGGTTTATATAGACACCAGTAGGGTTAGGGTTACATGCGATCGGTTACAATGAAGGAAAGATCACACTAACCCTTGACTTGGAGGGCACACCCCGACTCCGAAGATATCCTATCCAGCTACGGATCCACGCTCTAGCTTGGCCCCATAGTGGCCCATCAGTCCGGCCCATATGTAGTAGGTCGACGGCCCGAGGACCCGTTAATCCAGGACTCCCTCAGTAGCCCCCGAACTAGCCTCCAACGCCAGGGCCTGTATCCGGCATCCGCACATCTCATGGTGTTTGGCTTGCAAGGCGAGTTCTTCATCTTGTCATGTGCGTGCTCAGAGTCGAGTGGTGTGCGGAATCCGGAGTGTTTACTTTACTAAGCCTCGAAGGCCAAAATGCTCAAGTATGAATAGTGCCCATGTCTGACAACTTTTAGCAAAGGGTCTCGGCTGGTTATAACACCGAACTGCTGACAGTTCTCGATGCGCGGCTCGAGGCTGCCCCTCCATTGGCATGTCTCATCCAGGCAGAGATCGTGCCCCGTTTTTTAGGGGATAAGATCAACGATTTTGATTCCCCCACTAGCGCATAACGTTGCGAGTGTATCGGGAAGTGGAGAAGCCCACGACATGAAAAGAGGAACTCTTGACTCCACCACGGCCTATAAAAGGGGGAACAGCTACTGTCATCATCTTACGCCTTCTTCCACCTCCCGCTGTTGCCTTTCCAATCTCCAGAGCTCCAGCTCACTGCCTTATTTCTCCATGTCGAATCCCTTCCAGCTCCTCCCTATCTCTAGCCATGGCCGGATCTAGCGCAAATGGCAAGTGGGACGCCTCCATCGTCACAAACAATGACATCGAAGAGCTAAAGCAAGCCGGCTACTTATCGGTCGATATCGCTCACCGGGCCCCCGAGGAAGGTCAGGTCATCCCCACGCCCAAGCCAGGAGAGAGGGTAGCATTCCTTCCCCACTTTATCCGGGGGCTGGGGTATCCTCTACACCCCTTTGTGAGGGGGCTACTGTTCTTTTACGGGCTTGATTTTCATGATCTAGTCCCCAACTCCCTCCTCCACATTTCGGCCTTCATCATCGTCTGCGAGGTCCTCCTGCGAGTCAACCGCACTTCGGCCTGTGGCTGAAAGTGTTCAATGTCAAGCCGAAGGTGGTCAGCGACGCTCAGGCAGACTGTGGCGGAGCGATGATCAGCAAGCTGACCCGAGTCCAATGGCCAGAGGGCCGGTTTATCGACACCGTCAACGTGTGGCAGAAGGAGTGGTTCTACATTACAGAACCAAGGGACACGGCCTGGACGGCTGCTCCCGAATTCAGATCCGGCCCCCCAGCGAGATTGACCTTGTGGACCAAAAAAGGTCAGAACTGGGGGTCCGCCGGTGAGATGAAGATGCTGCAGAAGCACGTCGTCAGCGTGATGGAAACCGGCGCCAAGCTGACCAATGTGGTCCAGATAATGCTCAAACGCCAGCTCCTTCCCTGCCAGCTAAGTGCCAGTCTGATGTGAGCTTACAAGTCTAACGACTCGGCCACCGTGCAGTACCTCTTCAGCACAAACCACGACAAGGTGTGGGGTCAGTTGTTCAAGTCCCAGGAGGACTGGCCGGTCAAGAATGAATACATCGGTCTTGACACTGCAAATCCCCCGAAGAAGGTAATTGATCTCTTGCCCGGTATATATTCGGGTGGTCATACTGCACAAAATTCGGTCTAAGCTTCTACTTGTGGCCTTTACAGGCCTGGCTTGAGAAGGCTGAGAAGATCAGCAGTCCGGCTCTACTGCCCGAAGAGCATCGATCGGCTCAACTGGAGGAGCTACTGGTCGTGGCGCCTTACAAGGCACCAGAAAATAAGGGAAAGAAGAAGAAGGATTTAACGGAGGCCAGGGAAGGCCTCTGCCGAAGAGGTCGTCCAGACACCAAGTCCGGAGACACTGTTGCCCTGTCTGCTCAAGACGGGGATGAGGAGGAGAGCGCCTCCACCCACTCCAAAAGGAGGGCGGCGTCCAGGGACGTTGAAGAGGAGCAGCCTCCTCGGGCCCAAAAGAGGCAGTGCAAGCCCAAGCTGGTCTTGCCTGACAGTTCGTACTCCTATGAGGAGTCCGTGGTGTCCGAAGAGGTTCCAGAGAAGGAACTCATGGTCAAGCCCCCCCGCCCCCCCGCAATGAGGTGCGAACCTTGATATCTCTTGCTTACTTTATTTTACCTGTCTCATACTGATGGGAACCGATTGTGTGATATCACAGCCCACCGCACGGCCACCCTGCCGAGCAGACCTCAGAGGGGACCTCTCCGCCCGCCGAATTGGTGGACAGCGGATCCATGTCATGCTCCGCGCCTCCCCTGGTCCCCGAAGAGGCTCGGGAGGTGCTATCCCGAAGGACCCCTCCCCGTCCGAACATGGGGGAGGGCGATGACACAGTCATGGCCGAGGCTGATGCCTCGGTCACCGAAGACTAGGAGGGTGTGTCTCTCCTGGCTAATGCGGGAGGAAAGTCCGGACCGTCCGGACCCTCCCAGCCAGCCGCACCTGAGCCCCCAAGGCCCTCAAAGGTGCCGGTCCTGCCTTCCGGCGGGGGAGGGGTTGAGGTCCCGCCATCCGTGCCGAACACCAACAACCAGGCGGCGGTGGGCTGGCCGGACGCGATGGAGGAGTTGGTGAACAACTCTGTCATCGTCGACGAGCACCACACCCTTATGGGTGCGGTTCTACAGGGTGTTCGGTCCGTGTTGGTGAACGCAGTATTTCAAAAAATTTACCTACGATCACGCAAGATCAATCTATGTGATGCATAGAAACGAGCGGGAGAGTGTGTCCACGTACCCTCGTAGACCGAAAGCGGAAGCGTTAAGTAACGCGGTTGATGTAGTCGAACGTCTTCGCGATCCAACCGATCAAGTACCGAACGCACGGCACCTCTGCGATCTGCACACGTTCAGCTTGGTAACGTCCCTCGAACTCTTGATCCAGCTGAGGCCGAGGGAGAGTTCCGTCAGCACGACGGCGTGATGATGGTGATGATGAAGTTACCGACGCAGGGCTTCGCCTAAGCACTACAACGATATGACTGAGGTGGAAATCTGTGGAGGGGGGCACCGCACACGGCTAAACAATCAACTTGTGTGTCTATGGGGTGCCCCCCTCCCTCGTATATAAAGGAGTGGAGGAGGGGGTCGGCCGGCCTCATGGGGCGTGCCCCAAGGGGGGAATCCTACTACTACTAGGAGTAGGTTCCCCCCTTTCCTAGTCCTATTAGGAGGGGGAAGGAAGGGGAAGAGGGAGAGAAGGAAAGGGGGCCGGCCCCCCTCCCCAATTCGGATTGGGCTTGGGGGGGCGCGCGCCTCCACCTGGCCGCCTCCTCCTCTCTTCCACTAAGGCCCATGAAGGCCCATTGACTCCCCGGGGGTTTCCGGTAACCCCGCGGTACTCCGGAAAATGCCCGAACCTATCTGAATCCTTTCTGGTGTCCAAACATAGCCTTCCAATATATCAATCTTTATGTCTCGACCATTTCGAGACTCCTCGTCATGTCCGTGATCACATCCGGGACTCCGAATAACCTTCGGTACATCAAAACACATAAACTCATAATATCGATCGTCATCGAACATTAAGTGTGCGGACCCTACGGGTTCGAGAACTATGTAGACATGACCGAGACTCATCTCCGGTCAATAACCAATAGCGGAACCTGGATGCTCATATTGGCTCCCACATATTCTACGAAGATCTTTATCGGTCAAACCGCATAACAACATACGTTGTTCCCTTTGTCATCGGTATGTTACTTGCCCGAGATTCGATCGTCGGTATCTCAATACCTAGTTCAATCTCGTTACCAGCAAGTCTCTTTACTCGTTCTGTAATGCATCATCCCATAACTAACTCATTAGTCACATTGCTTGCAAGGCTTATAGTGATGTGCATTGCCGAGAGGGCCCAGAGATACCTCTTCAACAATCGGAGTGACAAATCCTAATCTCGATCTATGCCAACTGAACAAACACCATCGGAGACACCTGTAGAGCATCTTTATAATCACCCAGTTACGTTGTGACGTTTGATAGCACACTAAGTGTTCCTCTGATATTTGGGAGTTGCATAATCTCATAGTCATAGGAACATGTATAAGTCATGAAGAAAGCAATAGCAACAAACTAAACGATCATAGTGCTAAGCTAACGGATGGGTCATGTCAATCACATCATTCTCTAATGATGTGATCCCATTCATCAAATGACAACTCATGTCTATGGCTAGGAAACTTAACCATCTTTCATCAATGAGCTAGTCAAGTAGAGGCATACTAGTGACACTCTGTTTGTCTATGTATTCACACATGTACTAAGTTTCGGTTAATACAATTCTAGCATGAATAATAAACATTTATCATGATATAAGGAAATATAAATAACAACTTTATTATTGCCTCTAGGGCATATTTCCTTCAGTCCGTACATACCGGACTAAACGATGCCGTCCAGGGCCTTTTAACAGGCTTTGAGGTGAGTCAAGTAATGATCCCTCCCCATAAAATGGATTTTTAGTCTTTGTTTTAGAGTTTGAGTAGGCCTTATGCATAACAGTACCCGAGACTCTATAAGGATTGCAAAAACAGAAAGTGTCCTGATCCAGTATTTAAAGTGTCATGATTGATTTGCTATCGCAGGCATCGTCCTTGGCCGCGGATGCTAACGCCGCTGCCCTGGAGGAGATGGATCGGAAGCTTAAATGCTCCGATGAAGAGCTTGACCTCGTCAACAAATGACTTGATGAGGCGCAAGGTAAGCAATGCGTAGTTAACGTCGTCGGACACTTACATTCTGGATTGCATGCTAAGCATATGGTGTTTGGTGACTGCAACTGCCGCCGCGGAGGTCGAGGCCCTCAAAGCGGTGCTAAATAAGGCCGAGGCCGAGGCGGCCGAAAAGAGAGCGACTGCCGAAAAGGCGGTGGCCGAGCTTGAGACGGTGAAAACTGCCGGCGAGAAGCACGAGGCTCGAGTGGCCAAAGTGCAGGTGGACCTCAAGGATGCCATCATGAAATGTGAGGCCCTTTAGCAGAAACAGAAAGAGCAATCCTCTAAGTTGTCCAAGGCGGGCAAGGAGCTTCTGGAGTCCAGAACCGAAGTACGGGGTGCCCAGGAGGAGCTTCGCCAGGTGAAGCAGATCCCAGATGATAAGAAATACTTACTGCAGAGTGTTTTTGGCGGTAACAGGTTCATGTTGTTGATGTGGGTCTGGCGCTCCGTAGGCGTTTTCGCCAAGCTTCCAAAGAGTGCGGTGGCTGCGGCGGAGCACTACGCCATGCAGGAGGAGGACTCTGAACAACGGCTTTTCTGGTCACAGTTCCAGGCGCCTGAGCACCCTCCCCTCCTCAGCAACCAGATGAAGCAGTTGATGGAGTTGCATCGGATGGCCGAGCTGGCCCTGAAGGATCTTTGCTTCCGGCTGTGGCCCACGGAGGCTATTCCGGACAGCTACTTCGGCCTGGTGCAGAAGCTGCATGCTGCATCACCCCAGATTGATAGCATGAAGCGCTCTGCATGCCTTGAAGGAGCTAGGTTGGCCTTTGCGAAGACCAGGGTTCATTGGCCGAAGATCAAGCCAATGGACATGGCCACTGGTCCCCCTCCGGTTGGAAAGGAGCATCGCCGCCCCGAACTGTATTTCGCACAAGTTATGGGTGGTGCTCAGGCGATAGAGGGCCAGTGTTCCAAGGATGTAATCATTGAGTGATTGTATTAAGTTGTCAGCTGAACCTTTTGCTTTATAATGCGGCTAGTTTATATACTGGTGTTTTTATTTTCACTCATGTGTGGCCGTTTATTATTCTGAAAGTTACCAGTCGTCGGTTTCAGTCCCCAAGTGAATGGTACGAGGAGTGTTTCGTCTCCACACTATTACCCTTAGCCTACGTCTCGGTACCCGAAGGTGGTAGAGTGCGAGAGAGACTAGGCAATCAGACTATGCGGCTTTATTGCTTTCACTTAGCCATAGGAGCTTGACGGCGGGAGCTAATGACTAGCCCCCAGTGTTTTGTGATGTACGTGGGAGCCGTGGAATGCCTTTGTAATCACATGGTTTATGCTAGGACGAACCCTGCGTGTGACACGGATAAATCACCAATGATTTCTTAGTTTAACACTTGTCATCGGATCGCTGACCAGTTCTCGCTTACTATGACGGTCAGTTTTCGGCTTTCTCCCGTGAGGTGCTTAGCTGGACTAGCTAGAAGTACAATCGCAGGGGTTCTCCCTTTACCTTCTTAGCCGAACTTGCAGAACGTAAGAAGGCAAGCACAGGAGCCGGGCAACCCAACTATTGAACCAAGACATAGTTCAGAACTGATGCATATAGTGCAATATCCGAGACACCAAACACATAGCGGAAAGCTGTGCCGGACTTGGTACATGGAGCTGATGAAAAAATTAAGCTCTTGGTCGATTAACCGAATAGTATTTGTTACACAATGTGTGCATGCCCAGCTGTTCGAAGAGCTGGAAAAAAAGAGAAGGAGGAAAAAGAGGGCTAGATAATGAGGATGCCCAAACATCGTAGAAGATGTTTTTATTTTCCATAAGCTCTGGACATCTATCCGTACAATTCGAACTGCTGAGGCATTTATGATAAGTAAGAAAAGAAAATTTTACAGAGAAAGGTTTACACAGGGCCTTGATGCGTGGGTCGAAGCCTCAACTGTGCCCTGCTGCATGTCTACGCCTTTGCTTCTGCGAGGTGGAGGGGGGGGGGGTGAATTGGACGTCCATGTAGCACACCGTATGCTGGTGAGGGGTGCCTTCAATAGGGACCTTGAGATGTAGCCTTGCCGTCATAGCTTGATGCTGAGCGAGTCCGGAGTCATACTCGTTATCGTTCGAGGACGTGGTGATGCCATAGTTCAGTTGAGCCGAACACATGGTGTTACGTGTTTAATATAAGCCCCCACGGCCGCCCATGGTATCTTGAGCGTGAAGTTGTGTTGACGAGGCATGTAGAGCGCGATGAAGGCAGGCGTGCCGTGGGGAGCGTAACCCTATTTGCGGCGTATGCAGGCGGGCTCCCATCACGGGGATCAGGCTCAAGCCCGTTTAATTGTATCTCTGGCCTTTACAGTGGACTGATACTTTGGCTCATTGGCGACGGCTTGGTCTTCGGCTGCTAGGGCCGCAGTATGTTCCTTTGTCCGGAGTGAGCGCTCCGTGTTGCCGTTGATCGTTATGACGCCTGCGGGACCAGGCATCTTCAACTTGAGGTATGCGTAATGCGGGACGGCGTTGAATTTGGCGAACGCCGTTCGACCGAGGAGGGCATGGTAGCCACTACGGAATGGGGCGATATCGAAGATCAAGTCTTCGCTTCGGAAGTTGTCCGGTGAGCCGAATACCACTTCCAGAGTTACTGTGCTTGAGTAGCGGGCCTCTATGCCCGAAATAACCCCCTTGAAGGTGGTGGTGCTGGGTTTGATCCTTGACAGATGGATCCCCAGTTTCCTCACTGAGTCTGCATAAATCAGATTGATGCTACTGCCTCCGTCCATTAGGACTCTCGTGAGGTGGTACCCATCGACAATGGGGTCAAGTACCAGGGCCGCCGATCCTCCATGACAGATACTGGTCGGATGATCCCTGCGGTCAAAAGTGATCAAGCAAGCCGACCATGGGTTGAACTTGGCGCTACAGGCTCGACGGCGTACACATCCCGCAACGCGCGCTTCCTCTCCTTCCTTGGTATAAGGGTGGCGTAGATTGTGTTCACCATCTTGACCTCAGAAGGGAAGGGTTTTTGGCCTCCGCTGTTTGGCATGCGAGGCTCCTAATCGTCCTCGCTTCATGGGCTTTTGCCAGAGTCTTCGACTATGAGCTTACCGGCCTGTTTTATCACCCAACAATTACGGTTGGTGTGGTTGGCGAGTTTTTCGGCAGCGCCATGAATCTGGCAGGGCCTATCCAGGATTGCATCCAACTTGGTTGGGCCATCCTGGTTGCCTTTAGAAGGCTATTTCCGTGACCCGGACTTCGCATTACGGAATCTGGCATTTACTGCCGTCTCGTCAGCTCCGCCGTTGTTGTGGCGGCGTTTGTTCTTGTTCCTTCGTGGCTTTCCGTTCCCGTCCCGAACTTCCAAGGTGCCGGGGGTGTCGGGGTTGGTGCTTCTACGAGCCAGCCAACTTTCCTCTCTGGCGCAGAAGCGGGTCATCAGGGAGGTAAGCGCTGACATCGTTCTCAGCTTGTCTTGGCCGAGCTGACATGCTAGCCATTCATCTCGAATGCTGTGCTTGAAGGTGGCTATGGCTTCGGCATCCGGGCAGTCAACGATCTGGTTTTTCTTGGTCAAAAACCGGTTCCAAAACCACCGGGCGGAATCACCGGGCTGCTGAATTACATGGCTCAGGTCTTCAGTGTCCGGGGGCCGGACATAAGTGCCCTGAAAGTTAGCTCAAAAGGCCTCTTCGAGCTCCTCCTAACATCCTATGGAGTCTTCGGGAAGGCTATTTAACCAGTGTTTGGCTGGACCCTTGAGCTTTAACGGTAGGTACTTAATGGCATGGAGGTCGTCTCCTCGTGCCATGTGAATGTGTAACAAAAAATCTTCGATCCATACTGCCAGATCTGTTGTCCCGTCATAGGGCTCAATATTTATAGGTTTGAAACCTTCTGGGAATTGGTGCTGCATCACTCTATCTGTGAAGCAAAGAGGATGAGCGGCGCCCCTGATTCGGGCTATGTCGTGCCGGAGATCATCTGTCATCCGGGCATGTTGCAGCCCCCGAGCTCTATCATTTCGGTCTAGCCATGATTTGTATCCGCCCTGTCTAACAGGAGGATCTCTTTTAGGTCCGTAGATGGACCTCGTCAGACCTGCCAGAGCGCCCAGGTCACGGCGTAGGTCGTACTCATAACCTGGCCGTACTAGCTCTTGCCTTAATGGCGAGGGTGAGTGGGAGGTTGTTCGGTTTTATCAGCTGTCCGATCCCATCCTCGAGGGGGGTGGTCCAGCTGGTCTGCCTGAGTGTACCTTGGTGGTGCTGGCTCTATGGCCTCGACATTGAATTACGGCAGTAGCCTTCGCTTCGGGTAGCTTTTGGTCTGTCGCTTGTGGCCGTACTCCTCTTCGGCATCTAGGACTTTAGTCCATCTCTCATTAAGGGTATCCTGTTCGGCTTTTATTTTTTGCTGTTGTTTCTTCAGGCTATGCACGGTGGCAATTAGCTGCCATTTGAACCGCTCTTGATCCAGCGGGTCTTCGGGGATGATAAAATCTTCGTCACCCAAACTGACCTCCTGTTCAGAAAGGGGGAGGTAGTTACTGTCTTTGGAGTCACTGAGGTCTTCGAGATTGAGCGGATCCTCGTGCTCCTCGTGATCATTTTGTGCTTGTTCGTCGGCACCGTTGTTGTCGAGGTTGTCCGCGTTATCTGGAGTACCATTCTTTCCGATATCGGTGTTGCTCGCGTGGCTTCGATGTAGCTTGGAGCGGCGGCATTGTCTACGGTGTTTTGGCAGCTCGTCGCCGGGCTTACCTTTATCCTTTCTAGGGGTGCCATCATCGTCTTTCGGAGTGTCCACCATGTAGACGTCGTAAGTGGATGTGGTCGTCCAACGGCCGGTGACGGGGGGAACGGCGTCGGCATTGGTCGTGGCTCCACTGTCTTCGTCCATGGAATAGACGTTCTCCGAGGTGTAGTCCAACATCTTGGTTAAGTCCTCGAGTGTGGCTACTAGGTGGGTGGTGGGTGGGACGTAAAATTCCCTGAAATCTGCCTCAAGGGACTGCTGAACGCAGGCCAAGAGTGAGTTATCTTGAATGGCCATGATCCGGATTCGATCGAGCGCCTCGTTTAACAGAGCGAGGCTTGCCAAGCTGGCGTGTGGTGGCTACTTGGGATCGGACTCCATCGTGGTGGGGAGAGGGGTGATCCAGGTACGAACTGAATCCCTATCCTCCAGGGCCGAGTTGGCCTCGAGGCCTGGGGTCGGGCTTGTGGCCGGACAGACATAAGAGACCGAAGACAAGACCTGGTTTTCGAACGCTGTCTTCGTGTTGGGGCTCGAAGCCAAGTTGATGAGGGGGAGTTCGGCCAGGGATGATTCCTGGCTTCTGAACATCGACCTATCACTGGGGCTCAAGGCCGGAGGCGTGTGGTGAGGAGAGGGTTCGGCCGGGAGTGACTCTTGGCGTCCGAACACCACTTCTGCGTTGAGGCCTGAAGCTGGGTCTTCGGCGGGCATCACTGGCGTGGTCGAAGGAGATTCCTGGCCTCCAGTCAGGGTGGAGCTGTCCGAGCTCGAGGCCGGCTGAAGGGTTGAGGCCGATTCGTAGATCGGATCAGGAGAAAGCTCTGGAGTGGGCATAGCGGGGCCCATAGGGGTACGGGGAGAGGCTACGAAGCCGGCAAAGACTAGATCGCCTCAGGCGTCCACAACATACTCCAAGTTGCCGAATCTAATGTGATGCTCAGGGGAAAAGTTATTGATTTGGCCTAGATGACCAGTTGAGTTGGCGTGCAGCACGATGTTGCCAAACGCGAAGAGTTCGCCGGGGACAAAGAGGTCCCCGGAGCTAACGTCATCTCCGATGATCAGGCGAGCCATTGATCCTTCGGCGACCCAACATCGGAACTCTCAATGAAAGCACCAATGTCGGTGTCAAAACTGGCGGATCTCGGGTAGGGGGTCCTGAGCTGTGGATCTAGGATCAATGGGGAACAAGGGATGAAGAACACGGTGTTTACCCAGGTTCGGGCCCTCTCGAAGAGGTAAAACCCTACGTCCTGCTTGGTTGTATTTGATGTGTATGATATGGTTACAGAGTCGATCTACCTCGAGATCAGGCAAGCTAAACCCTAGGTCGATGGGGTGATGGATGTTGCTCTAGCCCTAAAGACAAAAACCCCTTGGTTTATATAGACACCAGTAGGGTTAGGGTTACATGCGATTGGTTACAATGAAGGAAAGATTACGCTAACCCTTGACTTGGAGGGCACACCACGACTTCGAAGATCTCCTATCCAGCCACGGATCCGCGCTCTAGCTTGGCCCCATAGTGGCCCATCAGTCTGGCCCATATGTAGTAGGTCGACGGCCCGAGGACCCCTCAATCCAGGACTCCCTCAGAAGGTATACCCAATGGTCTCTTTAGGGTATCCTATGAAGACGCACTTCTCCGCTTTGGGTTCGAGCTTATCAGGCTGAAGCCTCTTGACATAAGCGTCGCATCCCCAAACTTTAAGAAACAACAGCTTAGGTTTCTTGCCAAACCATAACTCATACGGTGTCGTCACAACGGATTTAGAAGGTGCCCTATTTAAAGTGAATACGGCTGTCTCTAATGCATGACTCTAAAATGATAGTGGCAAATCGGTAAGAGACATCATAGAACGCACCATATCCAATAGACTACGATTACAATGTTCGGATACACCATTACACTGTGGTGTTCCAGGTGGAGTGAGCTGTGAAACAATTCCACATTGTCTTAAATGCATACCAAAGTCGTAACTCAAATATTCACCTCCATGGTCAGATCGTGAAACTTTATTTTTCTTGTTACGATGATTCTCCACTTCACTCTGAAATCCCTTTAACTTTTCAAATGTTTCAAACGTGTATTTCATTAAGTAAAGATACCCATATCTACTCAAATCATCTGTGAAGGTAAGAAAATAACGATATCCACTGCGTGCTTAAACACTCATCGGACCGCATACATCGGTATGTATTATTTCCAAAAAGTCTCTAGCTCGCTCCATTGTTCCAGAGAACGGAGTTTTAGTCATCTTGCCCATGAGGCATGGTTCACATGTCTCAAATGATTCATAATCATGAGATTCCAAAAGTCCATCAGCATGGAGTTTCTTCATGCGCTTTACACCAGTATGACCTAAGCGGCAGTGCCACAAATATGTGGTACTATCATTATTAACTTTGTATCTTTTGGCATCAATATTATGAATATGTGTATCACTACGATCGAGATTCAATAAGAATAAACCATTCACAAGTGGTGCATCACCATAAAAGATGTTACTCATATAAATAGAACAACCATTATTCTCTGACTTAAATGAATAACCGTCTCACAATAAATAAGATCCAGATATAATGTTCATGCTCAACACAGGCATCAAATAACAATTATTTAGGTTTAAAACTAATCCCGCGGGTAGATGTAGAGGTAGCGTGCCGACGGCGATCACATCAACCTTGGAAACATTTCCGACGTGCATCGTCACCTCATCCTTAGCCAGTCTTTGTTTATTGCGTAGCTCCTGTTTTGAGTTACAAATATTAGCAACCGAACCAGTATCAAATACCCAGGTGCTACTATGAGCACTAGTAACATACACATCAATAACATGTATATCACATATACCTTTCTTGACGTTGCCAGCCTTCTTATCTGCCAAGTACCTAGGGCAGTTCCGCTTCCAGTGACCATTCCCCTTGCAGTAGAAATAGTCAGTCTCAGGTTTGGGTCCAGCCTTGGGTTTCCTCATGGGAGAACCAACTATCTTGCCGTTCTTTTTGAAGTTCCCTTTCTTTCCCTTACCTTTCTTGAAACTAATGGCATTTTTAACCATCAACACTTGATGCTCCTTCTTGATTTCTACCTCCACGACCTTAAGTATCGTCAAGTGCTCGGGAATTGTTTTCTCCATCCCTTGCATATTATAGTTCATCACAAAGTCATTATAGCTTGGTGGTAGTGACTGGATAACTCTGTCAATAACCGTGTCATCTGGAATATTAACTCCCAACTGAGTCAAGTGGTTGTGAAACCCAGACATTCTGAGTATATGCTCACTAACAGAACTATCTCCTCAATCTTGCAGCTAAAGAACTTGTTGGAGGTGTCATACCTCTCAACCTGGGCATGAGCTTGAAATACCAATTTTAGCTCCTCAAACCTCTCATATGCTCCGTGGTGCTCAAAACGTCTTTGGAGCCCAGGTTCTAAGTCGTAAAGCATGGCGCACTGAACTATCGAGTAGTCATCAGAATGTGCCTGCCAGACGTTCATAACATCTGTAGGCGAGCCTTGAGGGGGTGCATCACCAAGCGGTGCATTAAGGACATAAGCCTTCTGTGCAGCAATGAGGATAATCCTCAAGTTACGGACCCAGTCCACATAGTTGCTTCCATCATCTTTCAACTTAGCTTTCTCTAGGAATGCATTAAAATTCAGCGGAACTACATCGCGGCCCATTGATCCACGACACAAATTTTGCAAAGAAAATTAAGACTAAGTTCATGATAATTTAGTTCAGTTAATCAAATTACTAATGAACTCCCACTTAAATCAACATCCCTCAAGTTGTCTAAGTGATACATGATCCAAATCAACTAACCCATGTCTGATCATCACGTGAGATGGGGTAGTCATCAATGATGAACATCTCCATGTTGATCATATCTACTATATGACTCATGTTCGATCTTGCGGTCTCCTGTGTTCAGAGGCCATGTCTGTACATGCTAGGCTCGTCAAGTTTAACCCAAGTATTCTGCATGTGCAAAACTGGCTTACGCCCGTTGTATGCGAACATAGAGTCTATCACACCTGATCATCACTAGGTGATTTGAAACGACAAACTTTTGCAATGGTGCATACTTAGGGAGAACACAATTTCTTGAAATTAAGTGAAGGGATCATCTTATAATGCTACCGTCGTTCTAAGCAAAATAAGATGCATAAAAATATAAACATCACATGCAATCAATATGTGACATGATATGACCATTATCATCTCGTGCCTTTGATCTCCATCTCCAAAGCACCGACATGGTCTCCATCATCATGATCTCCATCATCGTGTCGTCACGTGGTCGTCTCCGCCAACTATTGCTTCTACAACTATTGCTAATGCATAGCGATAAAGTAAAGCAACTATTGCTATTGCCTATGGCTCCTACCGGTTGCCATACTCATCGACATGCAAGTTTTGAACCTATTACAAAACATGATCATCTCATACATCAACATATATCACATCATGTTTTGGCCATAACACATCACAACATGCCCTACAAAAACAAGTTAGACGTCCTCTACTTTGTTTTTGCAAATTTTACATGGCTGCTATGGGCAACTAGCAAGAACTGTTCTTACCTACATAAACCACAATGGTGATAATCAACTTGCCTTTTAACCTTCTACAAGGACCGCCATCATCAAATTAGATTCAACTAAAGTAGGAGAGACAGACACTCGCTAGCCACCTTATGCAAAACAAGTAAGGTTGGTGCAGGCCGCTTCTTCCGACAATACCGCCGAATCCAAATAAGACAAGAGAGGTAAGCAATTTGAGCATCAACGCCCATAACTCTTTGTGTTCTACTCGTGCATATACATCTACGCATAGACCTAGCTCATGATGCCACTGATGGGGAACGAAGCATGAAAATCAAAAAAATCCTACGAACACCCAAGATCTATCTAGGAGAAGCATAGCGACGAGAGGGGAGAGTGTGTCTATTTACCCTCGTAGACCGAAAGGGGAAGCGTATATAACACGGTTGATGTAGTCGTACTCTTCGCGATCCGATCACTATCCAACCGATCTAGTGCCAAACGGACAGCACCTCCGAGTTTAGCACACGTGCGGCTCGATGAATCCTCATCCTCCTTGATCCAGCAAGAGAAGGCGGAGAAGTAGATGGGATCACAACCAGCACGATGGCGTGGTGGTGATGGTGGTCGTGGAGCAACGGCAGTGCATCGCTAAGCGAAAAACCGTGGACAAGAACTATGCCGGGAGGGAGAGACGGGGCAGCAGCCAAGGCCAATGTGTTGGGGGTCCTTGTTGTGCCCCTCACCTATATTTATATGTGTGGGAGGTCTGGGAGTCCAGCCCTACTCATAATAGGAGTTGGCACCAAGGGGGAGAGGACTTGGACTCCAAGTCCAATCCTATTCCTACTAGGACTCCCCTTTTTCCCTTCACTAGCCGCATGGGCTTGTGAGGACTTGGTGTGCCTGGCCTAATAAGGCCAGGGCGCCTCCCCTCAGACCATGCCAGCCCTTCGGACATGGTGGACCCACTTGTGAACTTCCGGACCCCTCCCGGATCCTCCGAAACCTTCTGGAAGCTTCCCAGTACAATACCAAAAAACTGCACCTTTTTCTGGAACCCAAAATATGACTTCCCATATATAAATCTTTACCTCTCGACCATTACGAGACTCCTCGTGACGTCTGAGATATCATCCGGGACTCCGAACAACATTTGGTTACCAATAATCAGATATCCCAATACTAGTCTTGAGTCAACGAACATTAAGCGTGCGACTGTATGGGTTCGGGAATCATGTAGTCATGACCGAGACACCTCTCCGGTCAATAACTAATAGCAGGACCTAGATGCCCATATTGGTTCCTACATATTCCACGAAGACCTTTTATCGGTTGAACCACAACGTCAAGGATTCGGTTAATCCCATATGTAATTCCCTTTGTCCGGCGATATGTTACTTGCACGAGATTCGATCGTCGGTATCTCCATATCTACTTCAATCTCATCACCGGCGAGTCTCTTTACTTGTTCTGTAATACAAGATCTCGTGACTAACTCATTAGGTACATTGGTTGCAAGCACTTTACGATGTTGTATTACCGACAGGGCCCAAAGATATCTCTCTGTCACACGGAGTGACAAATCCCAGTCTCAATCTGTGCCAACCCAACAAACACCTTCGGAGATACCTATAGAGCATCTTTATGATAACCCAGTTACGAAGTGACATTTGATAGCACACAAGGTATTCCTCCGATATCCGGGAGTTGCATGATCTCATGGTCTTAGGAATAGATACTTGACATGAAGAAAGCTATAGCAATAAACTCAAGTGATACGATCAAATGCTGAGCTTACGATTGGGTCTTGTCCATCACATCATTCTCCTAATGATGTGATCCCGTTATCAAATGACAACTCATGTCTATGGTTAGGAAACCTTAACCATCTTTGATCAACGAGCTAGTCTAGTAGAGGCTCACTAGGGACACTGTACTTGTTTATGTATCCACACATGTATTTAAGTTTCCGATCAATACAATTCTAGCATGAATAATAAACCTTTATCATGAATAAGGAAATATGGTAATAACCAATTTATTATTGCCTCTAGGGCATATTTCCAACAAAAAACCCTGAATAATTCCAAAATTTAGCATGGAACCCCTATTGGTCTATGTTGCCTCTGTAAAAAAATCAATGTGGGAAGAGGCAGCATATGTCATTTCGCACACAGAGGTGACATGTTCCCTCTCGAAACCACGAGCCTTCTTGAGAGAAGCACCGGCTTGCAAGAAGCTTATACCAAAACTTGTCCCAAATCAGACGAAAATTTTGCAACAGCATGTTGGTGCCATATCATGAGACCATGCCAAGTTTCATGATTTTCATACGAGTTTTGGATTTACAGGAACTTAAAAACCAAGTTTCTCAATGTTTCTGGCCGAGCCACGATGCCCAGATGTTTGAAATTCATTCCCATTTCTTGCATGGGACCTACACATTCACTCAAGGACACACATATGATTTTTCAACTAGCTTTGGTGCAATGAAGCATGTGCATGTAGTTCAAATTTGAATTATGCACATTAAATGCCTACAAAACTCAATTAATGTATAAAAGGCCAGACGAACCCGGATTACTCCTATTGGTCTATGTTGCCTCTGTAAAAAATCAAGACGGGAAGTGGCGGTCTATGTCATTTCGCACACAGAGGTGACACGTCCCCTCTCGGAACCATGAGGCTTCTTGGGAGAAGCTCCGTTCTATAAGAAGCTTACACCAAAACTTGTCCCAAATCGGACAATTTTTTTACCACAACATGTTGGTGCCATTTCATGATGCCATGCCAAGTTTCATGATTTTCAGGCGATTTTTGGATACATAGGAATTTCAAAACCAAGTATCTCAATGTTTCCGGCCGAGCCACGATGCCGAGGTGTTTGAAATTCATTCCCATTTCTTCCATGAGACCTAAAAATTCACCCAAGGACACATTTACGATTTTTTCAACTCATTTGGTGCACTGGAGCATGTGCTTGTAGTTCAAATTTGAATTATGCACATAAAATGCCTAGAAACTCAATTAATGTATAAAAAGGCCAAACAAACCCTGAATAATTCCAAATTTTGACACGACACTCATATAGTTGCATGTTCACTTCAGATAAATGTTCTAGCAATTCAAACACCGTCCTTTCCCTCCGTAACGCCATTTTGCCTTTCAAATCAAAATGAAAAAAATTAGGTACACCACAAACAGTTTACTAACAAGGATCATGTGCGATGGGATATAAAATATCATGGTGCACCCTCTTGTATGGCTTACGCCGGAAGCTTCGTCGTCTACAGTCCACCGCCCGCGCTTCAACCACACTTCGTGCCAGTTTCTCGCGGCACCGTGCGAAAATTTTTGTCAACCGCGGAAATATCTAGCTCCCCGCCCCCTCCCCCCGACCAAAAGCCAAATTTCCACTATTCCTCCTTCCTTTCCAAGTTCAAACCGTCACTGCTGCAGCGCCGCCTCCTCGCCGGAGACCCTTCTTCTTGATGCGCGGCCTCATCGAATAGTCAGGTAATTCACACCCCATCCCCATCCTCCTCCTCCTTCTCCACCCCACATGCCACGACCATGACGCGACACCTTCCGCCCAAATCATTGCCACGTCCTCCAAATAAGCGCCACCCACAACCATTTTGCATGTAGTATAGCGAGGAGCTCAGGAGCATCTGGCAGTGGAGAAGCATATCGCGGCCGCACGCGCGGATGAGGTGGCGATGGCTGCCATGCGTGCCGACCGCCAGATCTTGGATGAACACCTCGCCTTCGAGGCCACCGTCGACGCTGCCACGCGGTTGGCTACTTTAAAATACAGTTTGGTCCAACAATTGCTACATTTCCTAGTAGTTATCAAGAAGTATTGGTTTGGTTAACTGTCTTATCTTCTAGTATATGTTCTATTCTATAATGTGGTGCTCAGTTAACTGTTAGGTTCATTTGTTCTGCTGTCCAGTTAACTGTTTGGTTAAATTCTTCAATCTGATGTTCATTTGTTGTCGGTACAGTTTTGTATTGTTATGTATGTGAGAAATAAATCGAGTTTGGTTGTACTAAGTACACGAGAAACATATACAATTGCTCTATTTCCAAGTTGTTTAGCAAGGTCTCTGTTATCCTTGGGTCTTTGTAGAGTTGTAGAGAACTGGTACAACAAGGTGCTATACAAACGGTTTTTAACCCCTTTCCGCGATGGCATTTTGAACCGTCTCCAAGTGAGTGTGTGCGATAGGGGGTCCTTCCCACACGACCCAAAAACCATTGGGGATAGGGAGCCATGATGCCTACAATTGTCCCTATAAACTTGTTTCTGATATCTCGAATATCCCAAAGGCTTCATCCTTGCAACTCATTTGTGCTCGCATTGCCATCACAGTCGGTATTCTATGGTGCTACATTTACGATGCGTGACCCATCACAAACAGTTCACGATTATAGAACATGTACGATAAGCAGACAATCACACACATTTACTTTTCCTCGACTGTCTACGATTCGATGTAAGAGCGCATACAGTTGTCACTATAAAACTGTATGCGAAGCTTGAATACGTCCCACATGATTCGTGCATCGTACCCGCGTCGGATGAAGACCTATCGCACGCGTTCTTCTATGACCAAACGTTTGCGATGCGCACAACATCACGGTCCATAATTGCCAAGCATGTGGGATAAGGTGACTTTCGCAAACATTCAATAAGAATGAATTGTGTGCGATCCTCTTGTTAATCGCACATGTTTTTTCTTGGCTGATCGTGTGTGCAGTAGAGATTGATCACACACGTAGTGGATCCGAGAAACGTGTCTGATCTCCATGTCTATCGCAGACGTTTTGCTTTCACAAACCGTGTGCAGTGCAATCCCTAATTTAATCCCTGCATTTGAAAATCACAGATTTTGAATTTGAAAGTAAGCAATCACTTATTTCATATCGAACCATGTTTATTACAAATATTGGTTCAACCACGAATGCATAATTCGATGCATAGGTACATATACTGAAGAACTACAGAAGCACCAAGTAAAGAATGATGAACCATAGTTGTACTAAAGACTGTAAAGAGAGAGGCGAAAGACATTCTGGTTGCTGGAGAAGGTGAAGCGGAATGCCCATATTGTGCCCTCCTCCATGCGTAATGCACGCACGACTCTAGGCCAACCCCTTGTGATGGCTGCCCGTCCATCCTTCATTGTCTTCATTAGGACTTCTCGATGCTCATTGTAGTTTGGATGAAATAATTTAACCTTCATCGCGTGTCCACCAATCATGTACTTTGCGAGGTAATCTTGAGTAAACTGCCTTGGGAACCACTGCGAACGAAAAAGATTCGGACATTCTTGTCTAACAACTCATTATGGGCAGTAAAAAGAAAAGGCTGCAGAGTTTGTAGTTACCATCCTATAGCTCACTGTTGTGTTGGATAGAGCGTAAACAAATAATTTGCATGCCACCGTTCATATCTTTTTGCTAATAATCCTTATCAGTTTCCTCACTTGATGCTTGTTCATGAATATCTCATTACCCCATACGCAAAAAGGGTCGATGCGTGGATCTTTGCCAAGGGCATATGTACCTACAAGCAACAAGTCAATATTAGAAGCTAACAAGTGTCCAGGCATGGATCTATATGCACTACATTATGGAACGACGGGGGAGTACAAGCCGAGGGATGAAACTAACCTCGACGAAAAATGTTGGCCACTCCCGTTGTTGTCCTGCATAAGTAGTGGAAAGGCATGATAAGTACAGCAACCTTAACATCAAACAAATATAGCAATGGTAAACAACATCATCTCCAAATGATAGCTTGAATGTGTTGGTTTCAGCATGTTGTTAAAGCAGATATAAAATGGAAGGGAATGTTACCTAAAACAGTCTTAACAGTTATCAAATATTGCAATTCAAACTGGTATTGTTGAAAATGAATAGAACATAGGTCATGCTTAAACATCGAACTGGATAAATGTGTAAAACTGAAATAAAGGGCATGTGTTAACTACACCAGGCATAACTGGAACCAAATATAGCCGTTCAAACTGGTATTGGTGAAATCGAGCGGCACAGTTCTGACTTGCACAAAATGAACATCACATTGTGAATGAATGAAATAACAAGGCATAAATGATCAGTATAACAACCAAATATAGCCATTGAAAAGTAGACAGAGTCTCATTGCAACCAACCTAACAAGCAAATACAGATAAACAGGGCATACGCTTGAAAACTGGACAAATGCTCACTACAACCAACCTAACAACCAAATACAGATAAACAAGGCATCTGCTTGAAAACTGGACAAATGCTCATTGCAACCAACCTAACAACCAAATACAGATAAACAAGGCATCTGCTTGATAATGGACAAATGCCTCGGCAGCGCCAAAATCAGCACCTGCTCTCCGGTTTCTTCCTCCCAGCCCGCGAACGACGCCCTCCTAATCCTGGGGAGGCGCCGAATCCTAGCCGGGCCTTCTCTCCGTCTTCTTCGTCTTCCCCTGCGATTTCGAGGAGGAGAGGGACGGAGCAAAGGCATCACGGGGCACTTATCTTTTTTCAGTTTAAAATGCGTAGGCATCGGCCAAACTTTAGTCTAAATAATGTAAACTTCTTTATCCATGTTTGTGTTCTGTAAGATCTGTACTTATGAAAAAGAGAAGCTATGCCGGGCACTTGTGCATGTATCATATCCATGCAGAGGTGAAATGCCTCTATACATTTAAGTAAACAAGTTTCCCCGGCAGGCTATCCTGCCGGTGCCCTCAGTTTGTTGCCGCGGGGCTGGGCCTGCCGGGCACAAAACCATAAGAAGGGACCAGCCCCCCGCCGAACCTTTTTCGTCAAAGGCCACTGCGACCACCCTGACCGAAGCAGCGTTCGAGTCAAAGGGTAGGAGCACCTATGTTTCAAAGGTGGCGGGGTTTTCATATGCGCATGTTTTCAAATTACAGAACAGGTATGGATAAGAAGGAACTTATCTGTTTGGTCTACCGGGGATCGTCACGTAGACTCGTCTTCATTTCTTCTCTTCGGGATCAAGTCCACGGCAAGAACCCTGCAACTTAGTGCAGATGAAAACAATGCCACATATGACCTCATCTACATGATCATGCTATGCTCATGATATGCTTATGCATGCATGCAAGTTTTGGGGGGACCCCAGCGCTTCGTTTATTTCTCTATTGCTCAGGGTCTGCGCCTGGCTTTGTACAAAGGGTTACATGCAACTTCGGCAAAGCTTGTAAAAAAGGATGGATGCCGGGCAGGGCCCGATAGCCGCGCCTTACAGGTAGAACTTACGGAGATGCTCAATGTTCCATGAGTTTTGCAATTGAATGCCATCTCCGGTCTCCAGATGGACTGCGCCAGGTCTGGTGACTCGTACTACTCGGTAAGGTCCTTCCCACTTTGGCGTCAACTTGTTTGAACCCTTGGCGGACTGAACACGCCTAAGGACATGGTCGCCTTCCTCAAAGCTCCGGGCATGAACCCTGCGGCTGTGATAATGACGCAGGGCTTGCTGGTAGCGTGCAGCACACGTAGCAGCCCGGAGACGGTTCTCCTCAAGTAGCACAGCGTCGTCACGCCGGTGATGTTCCTGCGCTACTTCATCGTAGGCAAGCACTCGAGGAGACCCGAATATGAGTTCCGTGGGGATAACTGCTTCTGCCCCATAGAATAGGGAGAAGGGAGACTGCCTGGTAGCTCGATTTGGTGTCATACAGAGGGACCAAAGAACCACCGGCAGCTCATCGATCCATCGCCTGCCGCACTTCTGCAGCCTATCAAAGGTTCTTGTCTTGAGACCTCGCAGCACTTCAGCGTTCGCCCTCTCAGCTTGCCCGTTGCTTCTGGGATGGGCCACAGAGGCAAATGAGACCTTACTTCTGAGGGCATGAACGTATTGCATGAAGGCGCGGCTTGTGAATTGGGTGCCATTGTCGGTGATGATTCATGCAGGTACCCCGAAGCGGCACACCAATCCTTTCAAGAACTTGATAGCTGACTGTGCGGTCACCTTTCTCACGGGCTCTACTTCCGGCCACTTTGTAAACTTGTCGATTGCGACGAACGAGAATTCAAAGCCCCCGGTAGCACGGGGGAAGGGGCCCAAGCTGTCAAGCCCCAGACCAAAAATGACCATGACAAAGGGATTGTTTGGAGAGCTTGAGCAGGCTGATGGATATTCTTGGAGTGGAACTGGAAGGCTTCACACTTGGTGACTAGCTCAGTTGCGTCTTGGAGGGCTGTGGGCCAGTAGAAACCTTGCCGGAAAGCTTTCCCGACCAAGGCCCTTGATCCGATGTGGGAGCCACACATACCCTTGTGTATCGCTGCCAGCAGTTCCTTTCCTTCTTCCCGGTAAATGCACTTCAATTTCACCGTTGGGCCTTCTTCTGTATAGCGTGTCATCAACAAACTGATACATACTGGCCCTCCGGGCTACTCTTTCAGCTTCTTCTTGTTCTTCGGGAAGTTCTCCTGTTTGGAGGAAATGAACAATGTGCCGTGCCCAAGTTGGAGCCTGGGGCTTAGCAACAAGGACTAGCGGCACCTCCTCGTCGATGGGAGCGCATGCCTCGATCACAAAGACTGGTTGTTTGGCGGGAGGGTGCAGCTCACTGATCGAAGGGGAGTTGTTCCCGCCAAGCTCTCTGTCGGGGGCTTCGGGAAGTTCTACTGGGAAAGGCTTGCCAGAGTTCAATTTCCTCCTCTTGCTGGCCATTGTTGGTGGGGATATGGAGGGTTAAGTCAGATGGAGAACAAAAGTCCCTGGTTCCACAGGGAGTTTTTGCGCAGCACACTTTGACAGATGATCAGCAATGTTGTTTTCCGCACGTGGCACGTGCTCTGTTTGCAATCCATCAAAGCGCTCCTCCAACTTCCTCACTTCCTCGATGTATGCCTCCATCAATGGGCTTTGATAATCATTGTTGACTTGTCTCACCACAAGTTGCGAGTCTCCACGGATGATCAGCTTCTTGATTCCCAGTTCTGTTGCAATTCTGAGCCCGGCAAGGAGCCCTTCATACTCTGCAGTATTGTTGGTAGCCTTCTCCCAGGGGAAATGCATTTGAACAACATACTTAAGGTGCTCCCCAGTGGGAGCAACGAGAAGCACACCAGCTCCTGCACCTTGTAGGGAGAAGACACCATCAAAATACATAATCCATTCTTGGGGCGCTTCCTTGCCGGGGATGACTGTCTCCAGTACTTCTTCATCTGGGGTTGGCATCCACTCTGCAATGAACTCTGCTAGTGCTATGCTCTGAATAGGTGACGTGCTTTCAAATTTCAAACCAAAGCTGGATAACTCCAAAGCCCATTCCATGATTCTGCCGATGGCCTCGGGGTTTCGGAGTATGCGTTGCAAGGGGAAGCGGGTGACAACCGTGATCTCGTGGGCTTGGAAGTAGTGGCGCAGTTTCCTTGAGGCCGTGATGAGGCAAAACATCAAATTTTGCATGCCAGAGTACCTCAACCTAGCCCCTTGCAGTAGGGAGCTGACAAAGTACAATGGGCGCTGCACCACCTTCTTCCTTGTCGTGATCTTGGAACTGTCTCCGCTGCCTTGCTCTTCCTTGTCTTGAACTGCATCTGACCTTGCCGGGACGAGTTCACTTTCCTCACCAGAGGGGACGGCGGTGGTGGCTGCTGCTTCATCTACCTCCCGCTGTGCCACCAGCGCTGCGCTAACCACTTGATTGGTCGCTGCTAAATATAGCATTAACGACTCTTGTGGTTTAGGAGCGACTAAGGTGGGAACAGAGGAAAGGTAGGTCTTCAAATCTTATAGCGCCGCGTCCGTCTCCGGGGTCCACTCCACGGGCCCTGCCTTCTTCAAGATTTTGAAGAATGGCAACGCGCGTTCGGCGGACTTGGAAATGAACCTGCTCAGCACGGCAACACATCCAATCAAACCCCTCACGTCTTTAACTATCTTGGGTGCATGTATTTGCTCGATAGCCTTGATCTTGTCGGGGTTGGCTTCTATCCCCCGATGGGACATGAAGAAGCCAAGTAGCTTGCCAGAAGGAACGCCAAACACACACTTCTCCGGGTTCATCTTCAAGTTGATCTTGCGCAGATTTGCAAAGGTCTCTTCCAAATCCCGAATGAGAGTCATTCTGTCCTTGGTTCTGATCACTATATCATCCATGTAGGCTTCAATATTTCTGTACAGCTGGGACTCAAAGCCTATCTGTATTGCTCTTGCAAAAGTGGATCCAGCGCTCTTCAACCAAAAGGGCATCCGTTCAAAATAGTACGTGCCACATGGGGTTATGAATGCGGTCTTCTCTTCGTCTTCCTTGGACATGAAGATCTGGTGGTATCCAGAGTAGGCATCCAGGAAGGAAAGCAGGTCACACCCAGAGGTGGAATCCACAATCTGGTCGATGCGCGGCAAGGGGAATGGGTCCTTCGGGCATGCTTTGTTCAGATCTGTGAAATCTATGCAAAGCCTCCATTTCCCATTCGCCTTGTGCACCACCACTGGATTTGCTAACCACATTGGATGCAATACTCCTCTGACCAAACCAGCTGCCTCGAGTTTCTTGATCTCCTCGGCAATAAACTGCTGCCGCTCCAAAGCTTGCTTCCGGACCTTCTGCTTGACGGGCCGCGCATGTGGGTAGACATCAAGGTGGTGCTCGATTACCTCCCTGGGATCACCGGGGATGTCAGATGGTTGTCAAGCAAACACATCGACATTCGCCCGCAGAAAGGCAACAAGCGCGCTTTCCTATTTGTCGTCGAGGGTGGCACTGATGGTAAATGTACCATCGGCGCCAGCTAGCCCTACTGGGACCTTCTTCACAGTGGGTGCAGCAGCCTTGGATCTCTTGCTTTTGGAACTCTCCAACAAGTCATCAACAGGCGCAGCGCACTCCAAAGAGGTATGCTTCCCGGATTCCTTGCTGGCATCCTTATTGGCTTTCTTCTTTTTCTTGCTTTCCTTGGCGGCAGCAGTGGCTTCCGTGGCCTCTGCAGTGACTGCTTCCCAGTACATCTTGTCCACGCATATGATTGCGTCTTTCTTGTCTGATGGAATGGAAATGACGCCCATTGGCCCTGGCATCTTCAAAGTTTTGTAGGCATAGTGGGATGCCGCCATGAACTTCGGAGAAATCAGATTCAACCCGACCCCGCCGTCAACCAACATCTTTGCGACCTTGAGGTTGCGGCTCGTTGGTGAAACCAATAACGGCAAACACCCTACCGCGGTAGTGCGGTCAAGGTGATCCTCCTCATCAAAGATGATGGACGTGCGGGACCACTTGAGCAGCTTCCGAGAATCTGCCGCTGGCTCCACGGCATTGACCTCATGCGCCCACTTTTTAAGTTGGCGGTGAGAGGAGTGCAAAGATGCACCCCCGTCAATGCATTGGGCGTCAGTGGCTTTCTGGAACTCCTGCTCGCTGGTTTCTTCTTCATCTCCTTCGTCACTCTCGTCCTCGCAATCCTTCTTCTCACGGCCTTTGGCGGGTTTCCCCTTATACTGAGGAGCCTTGCCAGGGTGACCAGTTCTGCTGCCTCGGCCCTTCCCGCCAGTGCCATCTTGGTCTTTCTCCTCATCACGCTTCTCGTACTCAACCCTCTGCTTCTTGACGAGTTGCTCAACCTGATGACACTCCTGAAGGTCGTGGCCCTTGGTCCGATGGATCTTGCAGTACGGCCCATCACCCTTCCCAGCCTTCTCAGCAGTCGCGGCTTCCCGGAAATCAGTGCACGCGGTAGCTACCTTGCCAGGAACCTCGGTCTTGGCCTTCTTGTCGGTACTAGGTGCACTCGATCCTTCAACGATCATCACCGCTTTATCCTTGCGCTTCTTGTTGCGCTTCTTGTTCTTCTTCTTCTGGTTGGTGGCGTCGTCGTCGTCCTCTGATTCGATGTCGACGCCATCTTCTTCACCGGGGAGTCATCTCCCCTCTTCTACTTGGGCACACTTATCCACCAGAGTGTATAGCTCATTCACTGTCTTGGGCAACCGAACGTTCATTTTAGAACGTATCCGGCGGTTGCGCAAATTGGACTGGAACGCGGCTATCACATCTACCGGGTGGATGTCTGGAATATTCCTGTGCACCCGGCTGAACCTCTGCATGTACTTCCAAAGACTCTCTTCTTCCTTCTGTGGAAGGAGCTACAAGTCGCTGGGCCACCCTAGTTCTTGATGGCCTCCCGTGAAGGCGCCAACAAACTCATGGCACAGGTCAGGCCAGGTCGAAATGGAATTCTCCGGCAAGTGCATCAGCCAAGACCTCACATTTGGCTTGAGTGCCAAAGGGAAGTAGTTGGCGAACACCTTCTCGTCTCTTCCCCCGGCAGCTTGAACAACAATGGTGTAGATGCTCAAGAACTCTGCAGGGTTCAATCTTTCATCGTACTTCTCTGGTATTTCTGGCTTGAACGTGCGAGCAGATGGCCAACGGACTTGCCGCAGCTCGCGAGTGAAGGCGGGGCACCCAACCTCGAAAGGTAAGTACCCACCTTCACCGGGCATGGGCTCGTCGACGTCGGGGCCATTTCGCCTATCAGACTGGCGTTGGGTTTCGCGGCGTCGTTCGATGGTGATGCGCGTGTCTTCCCTCCGCCTGTCTTCCAGGACTCGCCACTGGTCTCGTCGTGCTCGTGGATCGGACGAAGCCATTGATACGTCGTTGGGTTCTTGGTCGCGTGGCTCTGGCTGCGGCCCCTGCGCTGGCTGCCGCGAAGGGGATTGCACCGTGGGGGTGGCCCCTTCGGTACGGCCAGCAGCTCGGGCCATTGTCGCCGCCTGCGGAGGCCGTGACGGGCCCGCTCGCTGTGATCCTCCTGCCTCGATGAAACCAATCAGGCTCTGAATGGTGGCTCTCCACTCATCCATCTGATCGGCCGCCGGCGGAAATCTTAATAGGAGCTGGGCCCGCGCCATGGCCTCCAAAGCAGTGCTCGGCATAGACGACGACGTAGACCGCAATGTCGCCTGGCCTCTGATGGTGCCGGTAGTGGCAGCGCCGTGCTCTCGTCGCCATGAGCCAGTCGCCAGGGTGGCGTGGTGACGAGGTGGATGTGCTTGGGGATCGGCGGCTCCGTTCAGCGCATCGGCTTGGCCAGCCCGCCCTGGGGGTGGCGCGTGCCCTGCGGCCGCACCCGCAGCGGGGGCGGCCGGAGGGTTGCGGTTCGCTCCAGGGCGAGCGCCCCCGCTGTGATTACGTCCTTCGGAGGGGTGGAGAGGCGCGGACGGGATGATGTCCCCTCCCGCACCTTGTGGAGCATGGCCGCTGGGATGTTGTTGGCGCTGTCCTTCTCCGGTGCCTCCTGCTCCCGTTTCGGCCATAGGAGAGGTGGTGACGACGCCGCCTGCGTTGGCCACGTCCCCCGCAGCGTCCATGTCCCCGTGCGCCCCCGTAGCCCCCACGGCATCGGCGGCCGCGTGCGAAGGGGCCTTCGAGGTGGACGGGTGAGCTGCGGCACCGGGTTTCTTATTGGGCTCCATGGATGATGAAGCCGTCGATGAAGAGAACGATGATGAAGATGACGCGCTGCTTGTACTCTCGGGTTCGCGCAAGCGCTTCCCCCTACCCGGCGTGCAAAAGATGTCATGAGAAAACACGGCCACCTATGGGGCCATCGGCCCCTTGTGGTTCGGCAGGGGGGAAGGATGCATTGCACAAAGAGCGGAGGGTGCGAAGCAGCACGACAGCGATCACACGGGCAGTTTTTACCCAGGTTCGGGCCGCCGCGAGGCGTAAAACCCTACTCCTGCTTTGGTGGATTGATGAGAGGACCGTGGTGGAGACGCAGCGCTCTAGCCCGGCAAGGTTGCCTCGAGGCGAGAGCAGCTACGCGCGTATGAGTGTACAAGGGTCCGAATCCTTTCTAAGGTTGCCATGGCCCTCCTTTTATAGATCAAGGGGTCACCACAATGGCAAATCAGTCATTGCGTACTAATTAGATAGCAAGCAATGCTATCATACCTAACTCTGCAGATAAGACAGAGCGCATTAAATGCACCACTTAGTGTCACATCGTAGCGTAGCCCGGCAAGCCTTGCCGTGCTGTTCGGCCACCTTCTCGCCTGCCTGCGTGACACGTCCCTGGACGGGTGTCATTTGGAGGTGATTTCCTCTGGAAGCGGCTGCCACGTGCCAAATAACGGCCACTTAGCCACTTGGGGGCTCGACACCGCACCGATCGATGACTTGCGTTGCTCTGAGGTGGAGCGGTGGAGCCTTGGCAGGGTAATCCGCCCTCGGCGCCCCCGGCAAGCCTGCCGAGGCAATCTTGAGACTTGTCTTCGGGGCAACCTCGTCCCCGCCAGGTTCGCCTGCCCGGCAAGGGAGGTTTTTCCTTAGTGGTATCTTGCTCCTTTGGTTGGTCTTGGTCTTCTTGATCCACCATTTGATTTATCAAAGAGCTGATCTCTTCTGCTTGGTCTAGTCTCGGATGCTGCAACCTTGTTCTCGAGCCTGTGTACAGTCTAGTCAACACACTTGGGGTTTGTTGCACCGACAACTTGATAACTAGACAAATGCTAACCTAACAACCAAATACAGATAAACAAGACATCTACTCACTATAAACAACCAAATATAGCCATTTGTGAAACTGAAGTGGACAATTCATACTTAAACATCACATAGCCCTATTGAACATTACATTTTGCATAACTGAAATAATTAAACATGGCGCAGTTAAAACACCGCATGGAAAAAGCTACTACAACAAAGGGTACGGGTTGGCAAGCTAGAAAAGGTAAGATTTGCTGATAGGATGTTGCCTCACATGTCATGGACGGGATCCTTCCAGTTGGAAGAGCACAGACCCATGGTGCGCTCTTTGATGTCACAGATGGGCTGTTTCACCTTGGAAGAACCTTTGTGGGTGCCCTCCTCATGGTCGTGGTCGATGAGATCTGACTTGGCAATTGAGGATCCCAAGCCGCCGCCGTAGAACATGTCCTTCAGAAATGACAAAATGGGCTCGATGGCATACAAGGATCGCAAATCATTGTCCGCGTGGCGGAGGAGATCAGCGGCAGGGCCGTCGAAGAGATCGATGGCGGTTAAATCAGAGGGGTTGGGAATGGACCACTTAACCTGTGACATAGCCTGCGTGAAGCCGGCGCTGTCGATGAGCTTGATGGCATAGCCAGCTTTCCCGAGATACAGTAATACGTTAGCCCGCTGATGTGAAGCCTTTGGCATGGCAACATAGTCAACGTCTTCGCCGGCTTTCGCGGCGAGGTCTTGCTCAGGGATCAACAGGTCGGGGCGAACGGCGGCCACCTCGCCAACATCCGTCGGAGAGGCAATGATAAACCTCTTCTTGGCCGAACACTCGTCGGGGTCCCCGGGATACGTGTTCGGGCTTAGGCTATGACATTTTGTAGCAGGGGATGTGGATCTGACGGGGAGGGACACCGCAGGCCTCATCTAAAAACTCAAAGGAGTGGGGCGACGGTATGGGAATCACTGGGTAACCTGAACTTTATTATCTAAGCTAGGAGGAACGGGCAGACCGGCAGGTGTTGGCCGCGGCGGCGGCGGCAAGCTAGGGTTTGAGGGGGGAGGGGGGCAGGTGGGGGACTGTGGAGGGGGGGTGGTGTTTGAGGTTACGTCGCAGCTGCTGAAAATTTTAGTAATGGTGGGTGGAGATGGTGGTGGACGAGGGAGGGTGACGGTTCAAATGCCTCGGCTACTCCAATTTTACTATAAGGTCGGTGCTGGAGGAGTGGGGGTGACGGTTTAAGTATCGCGGCTACTAAAATTTGGGTAAAGGAACTGATGCGGGGCGGGAGCACCCAAGATCGCACGCGGTCCAATAAGAATATGCGTGTATGATAATAAGGAAAAGTGGCAGAACCTCTGATTTTTGCAACGCTCAAGGCGGGTAGTTTGTTTTTAGATTTCAAGCTAGCTGGTCTATCGCACACGGTTCATCCTAATTTTCAGACGCAGACGTGTAATTCAATCTAAATAAACTACCCGCCTTTAGCTTGCGCAGGTGGTGATTTTACAACGCACTAGCATCGCACACGGTTAAGCCAGTACCTCCACCTTTGCTCGTGCTTGCGCGGTCGTGGTGATTCACAGCGCACTTGCATCGCACACGGTTAAACCAGTACCTACATCCTTGATCGCGCTTGCGCAGTCGTGGTGATTTCACAGCGCACTTGCATCGCACACGGTTAAGCCAGTACACCCGTGTCCGTTGAGCGTCGTCCGAGTCTTTGCAGCAAAAAAAAGTCAGAGAGGGTGAGAAGACAGCCACACCAGCATGTGGCCGAAATATATATGAATGAAAAGGGTGGTATGTGATGTTTAAAATTCCAATGCACAACTTTGACCATGCGGGCCCATGGTTGGGCGCGTCGTCGAAGATCGATGAGATGGGCCAGAAGTCAAGAACCACCTCGAAGTGGCCAAATATATGTAGGAATAGAGGGTGTGATGTTTAAAACTTTAAATACACAATGCACAACTTTGGTGGCACCAGCCTCGCAAACCCGAAAGCACCCGGATATATCTATAATGACATAATGTCGTAGCTACCTAGCTAGGGTGCTTGACCCACCTCCCACTTCATGTCGGCGGGGCGGATGCACGTATTGATACTTTGGTCATACATGCATGTCGCCATGACCTACCATAAGACGGACCAGTGAATCTATCGCTTGGTCAAACGACAACTGTCGTTGTCGATAAAAAATGGATAGAATACATACATACATACATACATACATATATATATATATATATATATACATATATATATATATATATATATATACATATATATATATATATATATACATATATATATATATATATATACATATATATATATATATAACCGCTTGGGCCAATAGATTGAACCATCATCAAAAATCGCACGAGAGGGACCACAAAACCAGCACCGCCTGCATGCGGCCCAAAATGATGTTCGTTGGAAGGGTTGATGTGTGTTTTCAATATCAAATAATGTACAATTTAGATGTGGCGCCTGCCACTCGATACAGACAACAACCATGAAAGTCAGTAATTAAGGACGAGATACGCAGGGTACGGTGTCAGTCAAACCCACCAATCCGAGCATGTGGGAGGGAATCCTGACAACGCATGAGCTCGAACTCTACTTGAACGACATGTGACGGTGACCGGCCCTAACACGAACTAGGAGGAATGCATTCATGGCCAACACATACCCCTCATTATCGGTCAAAGGGGTGATATATATACACTCGGGGAACCCACAAATATTTGTGTGGTCACAAAAAACAGCACAAGGGAGACGTGGTCGATCAGAAGACCCCCTATACACTGCATGCGGCCCGAAAATATGTATGGGTGGTGTGTGATGTGTTCAAATCCCCAATGCACAACTTCGATGGGGCACCAACTACATTACAAACCGAACACTGTACCCGACCCCAAGCCAGGTTCAATACGTACGATGTCGGTTCCCCAACTTCGAGGCGGCGGCGGGGGGGTGTCGTCCAACGCATGCGCTCAAACTTTATTTGGTCTAACATGGCACACATAACAATAGGAAACCATCATGGTCAAACCCTTCTCGTATGTTGGGTCAAAGGGATAGATTGTGTGGGCCCCCTCATTATCGGTCAAGGATGATATATATATAGACCTCGGGGAGCCCACAGATATGTGCGGCATCTATAAACCGCACAAGGGAGACGTGCTTGATCAGAACACCCGGCCCCCTATACCCTACATGCGGCCGAAAAAATGTATGGGTCTAGTGTGTGATTTGTTCAAATCCCAAATGCACAACTTCGATGGGGCACCAACTACATCAGTAACATTACAAACTGAACATCGTACCCCCCAGCCAGGTTAAAGACGTACGATGTCGGTTCCACAACTTCGAGGCGGGTGGGGGGTAGGGGTGTCGTCCAACACATGTGCTGAAACTTGATTTGCTCTAACATGGCACGCAGAGCAAAGAGAAACCCTTCTCGTGCATTGGGTCAAAGGGATAATTTGTGTGGGCCTACATATATCGATCATTCTTTGATTTTTGAGAACAAAAAATAACCAATAAAAAAATATATTCTACAAATTAGCAAAACAAGGATCCCAAGGTTTATATAATCATCATGACAGGTCACTATAGAGACATTTAGATGATAAATGTCTATAATGACTGTATCATGGCGTTTTAATGAAGCTTGAGATATGCAACTTCCCACCGGGTCACCCATCCTTAGACTACTCCATCCCCAGCACGCTTAACTTCTGCATTCTATTCGACTAGGTTAGCGGATGGGAAGCCGCCCCTTGCGGATAAGAATTACCTCCTTGCCTTTAAGGTGTTTCACGCTGGTCACCCTATGGGACCTACTCCCTACTATCACACACGTTTGTGCTTTTAGAAACTATGTGCAATATTTACATGGCCGGTGTGTCGCCGCCTAGCCTTCTATGAGCATTGACACTCGCAGCGGGAAACCGATGGGAGAAGAGGCGGGAAACCGATGGGAGGAGTGGCGGGAAACGGTAGCGTGTTTGGATATATAACAACATTAATATGGAAAACTTAGTAGAGAAGGAAGCTTGAGCTAGCACGACGCATGCGCACAGTGCTTACCCACGGGTGACAGACGGTTAACCAGAACTGCTTTAAATATTCAGGGTCGTTTGGCCTTTTAATACATTATAATTAAGTTTTATAAGCATTAATTTAATGTGCCTAATTCAAATTAGTGCGCCAAAATGGATACAAAAATCATACATGTGTCCTTGCATGCATGTTTAGGTCCCATGCAAAGAATGAGAATGAATTACAACTGTGTCGGCGTCTGGCTCGGCCTCGGACATTGAGAATCTCGGTTTTTAAATCTCCGTAAATCCAAAACTCACCCGAAAATCATGAAACTTGGCATGGTGTCACGACATGGTACATATATGTCGTGGAAAAAAATTTATCCATTTTTGGGCAAGTTTTATTACAAGCCTCTTACAAACGGGAGCTTCTCCCAAGAAGCCTCGTAGTTTCGATAGGGAAACGTGTCCCCCTTGTGGGCGAAACGATAATCACTGCCTCTTTTCGCCTTGTATTTTTTTCTACAGGCAACATGGGATGACAGGATATCCGTGCTGAAATTTAAAATTATTCAGGGTTTGTTTGGCCTTTTTATACATTAATTGAGTTTCCTAAGCATTTAATGTCCATAATTCAAATCTGAACTACAAATACATGCTCCAGTTCACCAAAATGGCTAGAAAAATCATACATGTGTCCTTGGGTGCATGTTTAGGTCCCATGCAAGGAATGGGAATGAATTACAACCGTACCGGTGTCCTGGCTCGTCCTCAAACAATTGGAATCTCGGTTTTTAAATCCCCGTAAATCCAAAACTCACCAGAAAATCATGAAAGTTGGCATGGTGTCACGTCATGGCACATATATGTTATGGTAAAAACATTGTCCAACTTGGGCCAAGCTTTATTACAAACCTCTTACAAACCGGATCCTCTCACAAGAACACTCGTGGTTTCGATAGGGAAACGTGTCCCCTTGTGGGCGAAACGATAATCTCTCCCTCTTCTAGCCTTGTATTTTCTTCTACGCGCAACATGGAACAACGGGAGATTCGCGCTGAACTTTGAAATTATTTAGGGTTCGTTTGACCTTTTTTATACATTAATTGAGTTTTCTAGACATTTAATGTCCATAATTCAAATCCGAACTACAAATACATGCTCCAGTGCACCAAAATGGCTAGAAAAATCGTACATGTGTCATTGGGGGTGCATGTTTAGGTCCCATGGAAGGAATGTGAATGAATTCAACCATCTCGGCATCCTGGCTCAGCCTCAAACATTGCAAATCTTAGTTTTTAAATCTCCGTAAATCCAAAACTCACCAGAAAATCATGAAACTTGGCATGGTGTCATGACATGGCACATATATGTCGTGGTAAAAAAATTGTCCAATTTGTGCGAAGCTATATTACAAGCCTCTTACAAACTGAAGCTTCTCGCAACCCTCGTGGTTCTGGTAGGGAAACATGCCCCTCTTGTGGGCGAAACGATAATCACTGCCTCTTCTCGCCTTGTATTTTTTTTCTACAGGCAACATAGAATAACATGAGTGCCGTGCTGAAATTTGGAACTGTTCAGGGTTCGTTTGGCCATTTTATATATTAATTGAGTTTTCTAGGCATTTAATGTAGTCCATAATTCAAATTTGAACTACAAGCACATGCTCAAGTGAAGCAAAATGGGTGGAAAATCGTACATGTGTCACTGGGTGCATGTTTAGGTCTCATTAAAGGAATGAGAATGAATTACAAATGTCTTGTTGTCCTGAAACATTGAGAGTCTCAGTTTTTAAATCCTAGTAAATTGAAAAATCACCCAAAAAACATGAAACTTGGCATGCTTTCATGACATGGCACATATATGCCGTGGTAAAAAAAATTGTCCACTTTGAGACAAGGCGCACACAGTAATAGCCAACGAAGTCCTTTTGAAACAAATAGCTGACACATTAATATCGCAAACGGTTGTATTATATGAATCGTGTGTGTTCCCGTAACTATTTAAGTGCGGCCACACGTCCCTCTTTTCTTATGGGATAGTACTACCTCGGTCCTCGTTCATTGGTCATCTTTGTATTTTGTGCCAAAATTTAACCATACTCGGTGGCATGCGTGCAGCTGTTTGATTAGACGGGACGAGCGCGAGAAGTCCGCCGTGCTGGCTCGACGGGACGCGTGCGAGCAGTCTGCCACGCAGGCTCGATGGGACACATGCGACCTGTCCACTTCGCAGGCTCGATCGTAGACGTGCGAGCAGCCAAGGCCGTGCATGCTAACCGAGAAGGGAGCTCTTTGACCTCCATCCACCAGCCGCCCGCCTCGCTCACAACTTCTCCATTAATGGTGACCGAGCCGCTGTTTAACACGCGGTTAATAAAAGCACCTGGACGGAGTGTGTTTGCTTGTGATCCCATGGCCCCGCTCAACGTTAGCATTTGCTTTGTTCATGTTTTCAACTTGTATTTCGGATAATTTAAAATGCCACATAGGGCAACGGATAATACGACGACAAATAAAATGGCAACGGATAATACAACGACAAATTTACAATGGCGCGGATAATAATTGTCTTACATATTCTGGATAATTTAAAATGCCACATGTGGCACAGCCCGGAAGACACGGGGGCAAGAGAAGAAGGAAATCACAGACAAGGATCTGGGTCGCTACTGTCTCTACTCCTCGATGGATCGCCGGGCGACGAGATCCTCCAGCTCCTTCTTCAATTCCTCACGACTTTGCTTGACAGCAGCCACGGATTCCTCCACCTCCTTCTCGCGCTCGATCCGGAGCTTCCTCAAGTCACCCATCAGTTTCTCGACGACCGCTTTCAGCGTCATCCCCAAAGCACTGCTTTGCTCATGCAGCTTCTTCCAGCCGGCGGCCTTCTCCTCCGTCTCGGCGAGCGCCTTGAGGAGCTTCGCATTGTCACCCATGAGTTGCTCGATGAGGCCAGTCGCCTTCTCAACCGAGGCATCGCTAATCTCGAGCAACTTCATCAAGCCATCGACCGGCTCCTGCTGGTTAATTAGGCCAGCGAGAATGTCGTCGTCGCTGGCCAAGGACTTCAGCACCGCCAGCTCATCGCGATCGCCGACGCGGCGAGTGCGCTTGTGAGAGCCCTCGCATGCCAGTGAGAGCTCGTTCGAGGGCTCCGCGGCACACCAGGACATCTCTGATGTGGCTGCCGCGTAGCGGCGGGACCCCTCTAGTGCTTCCGCGGCCTTGGTCTTTGCTCCCTAGTTATATGTAGACCCGAAACTCCTCCTACCGGTCATGGCGGAACGACTTGACAGGAAAGACCTGTTTTATGGGTGATGAAGAGAGGAACCGTGAAGTAATTTTTGAGTGGGTAGTTTTTATAACACGGTTCTAAGTGTGAACACATTTAGTTTTGATCGGTGTGAACAGATTTGCAATTACTTATTGCGTTGTAATCTGAAATGTGACGAGAAACAAGGTCAAAATTTATTGATGGTTCTGGGCTCGAAGCCCGTTTCTGTTGTTCTGGCTCACCGCAAACAGTTCTTATGGATCAACCGTATGCCACGCATCGGAAGCCTAAAACGGTTCCCGGATGGCGTGCGTGGGCCCGCCTTCTCGGATGTACGTGTATGTGTCTGCCCACTATCACACACAGTCAAGATATCACCATCATGTCTGATGGATGCGCTGTCGCGCCTCCCACGGGGTGCCAGAAGGTTGACCAGAATTGCAATATGCAGGTGTGGTTGCTCGCAGTTCAGGCGGCCGCAGCACGCTCTGCCCGTGTCCGTCTGCGTGTTTTGCTCGCCATTGAGGCGGCCGCGGCATGCTTCGCTCTGGCATCCCTGCACGCGCTTTGTTCGCCATTGAGGCAAATTTACAATTGCAATGGTTAATAATTGTCTTACATATTCAGGATAATTTAAAATGCCACATGCGGCAACGCCCAAAACACTCACGACCAACATATGCATACAATTATAATAAAATATAGGCTAAACGACTGAGCTGGCGGCCTTCCGACGACGGTCTTCTCGGACTCCATGATCAGCATAGCACCCTTGCGGCCATTCATTCCAAGTGTCCCAACCCGTCTCCGCCTACGGAGCTGCTGGTGCTGGTAGGCTCTTGGGGCTGTTGGGCCTCTTCCAGCAGAGCTTGACAGCGTGCAATCACGCGCATGACATCTCTGCGGAACCGCTCCATTTACATGTGTCTGGCCTGGTAGCAAATTCCGTCCATCACTTCCATCCTCAAGATACCACGTTGGGGACGTCAACTCTGCCAAGGATGCGCTCGAGCCTGGCCACCACATTGTCGGGATCGAGGTTGACACGACCGTCACCGGCAATGATGAAGCCGCAGGCTGGCTGTCTCTTAACTAAATCGCAGAGGTCCTCTGCCCATTCCTTGTGGGGCATCGGGCTCTCGATGAGCACTCGTGACGGCGGCTCTTCGGGTGGGTCGTCGATCATGCCGCCGAGTAGCTCTGGATCTTTTGCACGGTGGATGGCAAACTGCTCATCACACTTCCTCTGCAATATGTCGATTGTGCGCCCAAGGACTGTCACACCGATATCGCTGCCGATGGGCCATGGTGCCTAGACCGGCCGATGAAGTTCGTGCTCCCCGACCTGCTCCGGCTCGTTCTCCTCGCCGAAGATGTAACGTAGGTAGGGGTCGACGTCGAAGCTATGGTCGTTACCTGGCATGCTTGGAATAACTAATGGTAGATGGGTGAGGACTAGATCTGCGCACAGTGTTGCGACGGTGCGTTGCCGCCTGGGTTATATGCAGCAAGCCATTAGCTGGTGGCGGGAAACCAATGAGGGAAGAGGCAGGGATTTTACAATTCACCCATGTGGAGCGTGGGAAGCATTCGCTGGAGCACGGAAGCCTTCCCTGGAGCGCGGGAAGACTAAGTGGAGCACACAACCCGAATACCGTATGCGGTGTCACGTGTTATCTATCACACATGTGTTAACATAAGGAAACGTATGTGTAACTTACTAATCATCGAACACGATTACTCGCAGACGCATCGTCTGCGATACTCCTACCACTGCAAGCAACTAGTTTGCATTTTTCAAAGTTTTTTGTACACACAGAATCGCACACGAATTAACTGTAGTAACCGTCTGTGTTATAATTTCTCATCGCAAACAGTTCATCCGAGTGGGCTGTTTGCCGTGTATCACACACATCTTGTTTACATGAATCGTTTGTGTTCTTTTGGCTCATCGCAAATAGTTCATCCATGTGAACTGTATGCCACATATCACACACATCTTGTTAAGTTGAACCGTTTTTATTGTGTTCCCTAATCGAAAACAGTTCGTCCGAGTGAACCGTATGCCATATATCACACACACCTTGATCTGGCTAACTTTTTCTGTTACATTCCCTAATAGCAAACAGTTCATCGGAGCGAACTGTATGCCGTATATCGCACACACCTTGATATGGCTGCTCGTTTCTGTTGTTCTGTCTCATCGCAAACAGTTCGTATGGATCACCCGTATGCCCCGCATCGCACACGCAACTAAAATCTGAACCGTGTTTGATGTATCTGCCATCGCAAACATTTTGCATCTTTTTTGACGGTTTTTTTTACATCACGGTTTGTGATTAATGCATCGCACATAGTTTCGTCAAAGGGTCTCTGATCGTAGTGTCGCGTTAGCAGCATCCTGCAGTTGTGGAGGTTTTCGGCGTTGGTGTGTAGTGGCTTGGTTGCTCTGTGATTTGCCTCATCACCATTGGCATGAGGTTGGTCTAGGTCGAGTTAATCTATTGGATCTACATTTTTTCTATTTTTCATTAACATATTCTACTGATAGTATGCCAACTCTCAGATAATCTGATCAAGATCTGCTTTATATGTGTTGTAGGGAAACACTGGGAGGCAACGAGGTTTACCATCGAGGTTTGCACATGCATGGTCCTTTGGCTAATAGCACATTATTGTGCAGTTGCAGGAATCATTCTAATATTTAGGTTAACAATTAGGTCTTGCACATGTAGGTCCTGCTGTCAGAGGTTTAGACCCACTGTTCGACCCATTTTGCATATGGGGAAATGAGATGTCCATGAATATCAGTCAAGTCAAGAAACTCAGAAAGATTGTTAGGATAAAGAAACTTGCGACGAATAACATCAAGATATTTGTTTGCATAATGAAGAAGACATCAGTCAAGTATAGGATGGTACTAACTCTTTTACCTTGTTTTTTTTTCCGTGTGCCATTTCAAAATTTAGAACAACTATTTATGCATATCTTTGTTTTCATTCTTTTCCAAAGCAGTTCACCGATGATTACCTCTCAAAGCAGTTGCATGGTCAAGAGGCGAGGACGGTATTCATTCAACACCCATGGTACAATATTGAAGTCTTCCTCAAGAGGATGAAGGTTGGGCGGGCAATTATCCATAGCCATTGGCCTAAAGTTGCAAGGACATTCAACATCACTGAAGGCTCAATATTTGCCTTCCCGCTTCTGCGGTTTCCCAGATGAGATTCATCGGTCTATTTATCATGTATGATGCTACTTTCCAAAGGTTTTTGATGTTACTTGTGAAACTTGGTGCTGTTGTTTAATGGCGTAGCCAGCTATATGCCTATATGTTCTAACTGAGTGCTGAAGCTATATGATGTAATTCAATTATGAAATCCTGGTTGCCATAATACGAATATGAAATATATGGTGTGTTTTATAAGAAATGTCAATTTGATTACTAAATGGATTATCAATAATAGACCAATTAGCCTGCTTATTGGGGTTTTCTATTACAGACGGTTTCTCACACAACACCGTGGGCGATGAACCCAAACAACCCACACGATTTCTAGAAATTAGGTGTTTTGGATCAATGAAGAATCACACACGACTTCGGCCAGAGAACTGTTTGCGTTAGGCCACCTTGCACAAATGTTTCCACATAAAAAAATCATGTGATATACATACGAACCGAAACTTTTTTTGGGATTCTCCGTGTGGGATGTACATACGAACGGAAACGATTAGGCTTGTATAATTGTCTCCAGTGCCTCGCCTGATCGCACACGAGCTCATTTTGCCCCGCGTGTGTGACCGGAGGACCTATCCCCGACGGTTTCTGGGTCGTGTGGGAAGACCCTATCACCCACACTAGTAACGCGACGGTTTAAAACTCTGTCGCAGAAAGGGGGTTAAAACCGTTTGTATATCACGTCTCTACACCAGTGCTAGGTGTTGGATCAAACATGAAAGAAGAGGGGAGTTGTATAGCATGAATCTCGGACATGGTTCAAAGAGGAATGGAAGGGGAAAAGTAGTACAGACTGGCTATCCAACCGTTCTGTTGGTCGAAAAGGGAAAACAATGATAAATGCAGTACACACATCTGTAAGGAGCTGATCTTTCTTTGTTGAAAAGGGAAAGAAACCAGCGGGTGGGGGACAAGGCTGTAGAGTTTGAGTAGGACTAGATTTGTTGCCCTCATATAGGGAAATGTGTCTAAAGAGAACAAAAATGGGACCAACACGGATATGCTCCTTGGTTCTTTGTTGTAATAGACTCTTCATCACCCCTTTATACATCGGTTGATGCACATGATGTTGGTGCGTCCAGTGTCCAATACAACTATTTAGCTGTTGTTAATCTAATAATGCCGCTGGAAAATTGAAGCAATGCCACAACTAAAAGCAAATTACATGTTTAAGAATGTTATTGTTAATATAATCTCTCTATTAATATGAATCAATGCCACTGTTTGAGAAATGCTACCGTCCTGCTTTCTTTCCCATTTAGAAAAGTTAGATGCTTCTTTTTGTGGGCTTATGCGTCATCCACCGTTATTGGCCAGTAATTGTTTCCTTTGTACCTCTGTGCAAACAAAGGATATCTACTTCACCTCGTTGCTATTGCGACCTTTTGGTTCACTACACAAAACACTTTTGTTTTAAGAGTGTTTTATGCAGTTCAACTAAAATGTCACACCGACAATGTTGCTTGATTGCTTGATTTTAGTGGAACTGCACAAAAGGAAATCAGACTTCCTATCCATGTTGGAAAATTTGTTTCAGATCTTCTTTGTGTGAGTTGTTTGAATTCCGTGTCATGAGAGGTTAGTATCGGCCTTCTTCCACATGATTGTCCAGTGTGCTTTCACATGTTGTGCTACTTATACGGCAATGTTGCTTGATTTTAGTGAACTGCACAAAAGGAGATCTGTATGTGCACCATAATATCCCATTGAGGTAAGATAATGACATTTCACAATTGTTTGCCTCTATTTGCTACTATCATCATAAAATTAATGTTGTCGTTCAGTGCTATACTTGTGCTCCCTAATTGACATGTAAAATCTTACATTGAAGGCCAAGCTTGTCTGTTATTGAACCAAGTGATGAAGGGGAAGAACAAGCGGAAGAGGAATAAAAATCAAATCCTGGTGCTGTAATGAAGCACTGGAATTGTGATGCACAAGTAATGATATTGTTTTGCATTTTAATTTATTACTACTCATGGAACAAGACAATGTTTTTCCACTCTGATTTGATGCCACTCTTAATGTAATATGCAATTATCTCTACTTCTGCAAACAGGGATTTTGTTTGAAGATAACATCTATTTTAGTGGAACTACACAAGAAGATATTTGAAACATTCAACTAATCCAGGAGTAAACAGTAAGTGTGGCAACCACAATAGATAATAAAGTATGGCTCCGGAGAAGTGCTTCGTCTATATGATGTACGCAATAAGCCTCCAGACAAAGGTTGGTACCGGATCACGACCTTCATCCATATGATTGAGCATTGTCATCTCTATTGGTATTGTGCTACTTTTTGGCTACTCTCAAGAGAAAGTGCTACTGTTTCGCATGTTAATGTAAGTCTGCTAATAAATTGAGGCACCGTTTTGCCACCGTTATAATGTAGCAACCCGACCTCAAACGGTCAAGCCTCTGTGTATCTGTGCCATCCCTGGATCAGTATGTTGGCACACACGGTACATCCATGTATAAATCAAAGTGCAATCACATGTATAAATAACGTAAAACTGATATATACGTAAGTCTCAGCGGAAACAATCAAACGGGTGTGGAGTCCCATCAACGCCATTGGCAGGTTGAGTGTAGACCGTAACCGTACAACGAAACTCACTCGTCGTAGAAAATCCTGCAACATGATACGTTGCAACCGTGAAGGAGAAATAGAGGATAAAACTATTCTATATGCAATATGGCTTTGTGGCTTTGTGTCTGAGTTTTGTTTTGCGTAAAAGCTGGTTTTATTTTCCCTACATCAAAGGAAATATCAGGATTCTTCACTACAGAGTTATCTACTATGACATGGTTCCGCCAACTGATGTCTTATAGTCCAAAACATCATAAGTTGTGCACAATCAAGTTTTCAATCCAGTGTTGAGAGTTCCGAGATTGATGCAAGTCCAGAGGCTCAAATTGTCCGTAACCGGGGACACATCTAATCGATTAGATTAAACTCTGCAGAGTGTTGTGCACTTTACCCACAAGATTCGTTCCCTCCTTGAAAGTTGTCGCACTGCCGGGTGTTTGAAAATGGGGTGAACGAAACATGGTCTTCCGAAGAGTTCCTCTGGCCACTTCCCAGTGCCCATCCAATCCTACCGTAGTTATACATCTGCTGGCACCGGTCCAGTCAGAGTCACAACAAAGGTCCACCAATCCAGAGCCCATAATGACTTGTGGCCACACAGGTAAGCTTCCGGGCATGAAGTATTCATCCGTCTCTTTGAGTCTGGGTGGAACTTTCATCATGAGTACTGGCCTACTCCAGCTCACTAGGTCATGCACTGGGTACTCTAGGGTGCCTCACAACCAGTCCACCCAGTAATGTGTGTTGAAGTCTTGTCTTGAGTCCTGAAATCTTGAGGTCTTGAAGATGCAGGCCTTGAAAATGCCATCATGGAGTTGTCATCATTGACGTAGAGTCATCATGAAGTTGTCGTCATTGACGTAGAGTCATCATGAAGTTGTCGTCTTGAAGTCCTCCTTATCACACCACTCCCGAGCACTCATACCAAACCCCGTCTAATATAGCGTAGCATTAAAACTAAATAACGTTTTGGGGCTTGATAACAGGGAGTTGGTTTTCTACCTCATGCATTCTACTCAGCTACAAGAATTCAATATCACTACACGAGGGATTGTGAACGGTGACACTAAATGCAATAAAAACATAGGTATAACAAATATGATCAAAGTGAACTTGCCTGGTAAGTTGAATGAAGATCGTCGCACTCATAATTCCTGACAATTCTACTCATCATGCTCCAAGCAATCTATCGTTAACGAAAGAACCCAAATCAGTACCATGCCATATAGAAGAATCAAAAGAATAACAAAACAAATATGGCAAGGTTAAACAAAATCAATATAGTTGGGCTTAAAATATAATATAGGTTCGGGCGGTGATATAAGGTGACAGGTGGAAGAATCAACTCAAAAGGGTCAATGGATAGTATGGAACATGATCAAAAGTATATGGATAATAACATAAATGTTGTTCTACATATTGCATATGACAGAGGTGTCCATTTGCAAAAAGAATGAATTGAATAGGAGCACTACAACTCAAGTTATAGTGAAATAGAGTTTAAATTGAATTTGAATTCAAAATAGGTCAAAGAATATTTGAATTTGGCATTTATACAATATAATCAGAAAGTCTATGACACATGTTTTCATGGGCAAAAAGGAATCAATTGAAAAGGTGTCACGGTTCAAAGGATATGATCAAATGAAAGTATGAATTCAAATTTGAATTGCTCAAATTTAAAATAGTTTAAAAGTTGAAAACTATGGTGTCAACGGAAAGATGGTCTCACGAGGATCACTCTGCAAAAAGTTTCACCCCAATCGGAGTTACGGGCAAAGAGATATAATGAATTGAAGTTATAGGGGCCCATCTATAAAATTACAAAAACAATTCGACTGAAAAGAACTAATACTGAAAAATGGGGACATGTGGCATGCTGTGACTGGGCGGTACCGGTTCGGTGTTGAAACAGATATGGCCATTTGATTAAGTGGCGACGGACGGCTAAGATTGTGTCGGACGGAGGGGATTTTTGTAACACCCTCGGTGGTTAACTACAGTAATCACCCTTTTGATTATGCCATGTCATCATGTTTAACAGTGCATAATCATCATTTGCATCATATTGCTTTTCAACTCCTAACTCAAAATCCAAATTTAAATGAAAGTGGAAAATAAAAGTTGTTCGAACACATAAACTAAAATGTCAGATAAATAACAAATATTCTAGAGACACTTCTAAAATTGAAACCAACCTTATTGGAATTGGATAAGTGACTCAATCATCCTCGAACAGTGGATAAAAATAATATTTAATAACCATTTATTAAATCTAAATTAAATATGAAATTATGTTTTGACCAAACTAGTTTTTGGTGTTAGGATATATTGCCCTGTATTTTATGAGCTAGGTCACTAATTTTGCAAAAAGTCATTTGGGTGCCTAACTATTTGCAAAACAGAGAAAGGAGAAAAAGAAATGAATAAAGAAAAAAAAGAAAAGAAAAAGAAAACCCCGGCCAACTGGGCCAACCGGCCCAGCCGGCCGGCCTAGCTGGCCCACCCGCGCTCGCCCTGGCCTATATGGCCTCGCCCGCACGAAACCCTAGTTGATCCCCTCTCGCTTCCCCCCCTTCCCGATTCTGGATCGGGCGCCGCCCCGCGCGCGCCCCCGACCCCGTCGCCGTCGCTGGTCGCCATCGCCACCTCGGCCTCGCCTCGTCGTCGACCCGACGCCGTCGCCCGTCGCCATCGCCACCTCGTCGCCGGCCCCGACTCCTCCCCGCGCCCACTGACCTCTCTGACCGGCCCCTGTGAGCCGCACCCCCTCTCCTCTTCCCCCCTCTGCGCACGCGCGCTCGCGCTCGCCGCGCGCCGACCGCGCCCGCCCGTGCTCCCTCGCGCCCTCCGCCCAGCTCTGCTGCGCCCACTCCGGCCAGCCCTCTGCCCGCTGCGCCGGCGCGCCTGACCTCGCTCGCCTCTGCCTTGCCACTTGCCACGCCCCGCTGACCGCGTGCGCGCCGCAGCTCGCCCGCACCGCGCCTCGCCGCCGGCCTGATTGCTGCGTCGCCTCACCTCCCCCCCTCGGCGGCGCTACTCCCCGGCTGCCCCCTCGCGCGACCCCGTCGTCTTGGTGCTGCACTGCTTCGCCCGCGCCCGCGCTAGTCCCTCTGCTCGCCGCTGCCGCGCCCGAGCGCGCGCCCCGCCTGTGCACGCCCGCGCGGCCGCCCGCGGCCTGCTGCTGCCCGCTGCGCCCTGTGAGCTGTGCCGCTGCCACCACCACCACCGCAGCCGCCGCTCCGCGCACCGCGCCCCGCCTCTGTCCCCGCACCACCATCGCACCGCCCTGCTCGCCGCTCGACGCCACCACCATCACCTCCAGCCGCGCCCCCCCTGCGCCCGCTCCGCCCAGCCGGTCCGCGGCCACCCCCTCCGCCGCCGCCCTTGGCCGGCGCCGTGACTGCCGGCGACCAGCCGCGTCGGGCTATGGCCTCTGGCTGCGGTCGGGCGCCCGCAGCGCCCGTTCGGGCCATGCCCGCACCCCGCGCCCGTTAAGGCCCCCTGGGCCTATGACAATGGGGGCCCACCCCAAAACGAATTAAAAAATATATAATAAAAATAAATAAATATTAATTAATTAATTAATTTAAATTAATTAAATAATTAACTTAATTAATTATGTTTAATTAATCTAATTAATTAATTAGTCTAATTAAACTGTAATTAACATAATCAAACCCTAATTAGCCTAATGTGAGTATGACAGGTGGGACCCACTGGTCCTGACGTCATGCTGACGTCAGCAGACACTGTTTCGGATAATGTTGATTTAATAAATTAAATAAAATCCAGAAATCAATAAAAACTTTAGAAAATCATATCTTTTAATCCGTAACTCCGATCGAAAAACTTTGTACATGAAAGTCGCTCAGAACGACGAGACGAATCCGAATACGCTGTCCGTTTGTCCGTCACGCGTCCCTAACTATCCGAACATGCAACCGTCCCTCTCCGGTCATCTGTCTGACAAATGTCCGAAACCGGGAAAACATTCCTGGATGGATTCCTCCTTTCTCGGTAACGTGCAACCACACGTTAGAACACACCCGACACTGCATATTGTCATGTCGTACTTTGTGTTGCTCATGTTTGCTCTGTATTTATACTGTTTCCTCCCCCTCTTCTCTCTCGGTAGCCCCAGACCCCGACGCAGTTCCCCGAGACCGACGCAGCTCCGGAGACCGAAGACACCATTGACGACCTTGCCCTTGCCGCCGAGCAACCAGGCAAGCCCCCCCTTTTGATCATCCCGATATCGCCCATTCTATTTCTCATGCTTGCATTAGGATTGCTGCTGCTGCTGCTTTACCTAATCTGATGCATAGCCTGTTCATTGTAACCTGCTGTTGATAATTACCTGCATATCCTAAACTGTTTAGTCTAGGCTGGGTAGAGACCTATCAGTGAGCCCACTTATCCCGACTGCCGCGCTGGATCGTCAGAAGACCCGATCAACGGGATTGAAGACCAGGCCCCGACACCGCACATCACCCCCCCTAGTTGTAACGACACTACAGCGTTACTATCGAGTGCCGAGGGTGAAACCTCTTGTAGCTCTCCTGATGTTAACTCTGTAGAGTAGCTATTCGGTCGTGGTCATCGAGGGTGATTCCTCCTTCATCGCTTCTAATAAAGATGCCGTCGTACAACACCACAAGTGTGAACCCAGCGAGGGTGATTCCTCCGAGTTCACCTTGATATGTACATCGAGTAGGAATCCAACGAGGGTGATACCTCGGATTCCCCTGATGTTATAGACACACGGATACTTGGACTTTACACTGTTACTTGGATAGGCGGGTCAACCCTGAGGGGTACCCGCGTACGCCTGAGAGGCGAGTGTTGTGAAGATGGGTGTCTGTGTGGTGCCCGAGTGGTGAATACGAGGCGCGGTCGGGCATTCTTAACCCTTGCAGCAAGTCCTCGAGACGGGGCGACGGGGTCATATCTTTCGTGAGTCTCTGCTCGTTACCGCAAGCCCCTAGTCCTAACGATTTGGATATTTGATCCGAGCAGTCCTCTGACCTGATAGCACTAACCATCACGTGGGCATAGTGTGGGCGTTCTGCATCGTATGCATCAGCCGAAAGCTCTGTCAGACGTCCAGTTCAGCACTGCGGCCGGGCTGGGCCGGCGCCATCCTGAGGGGTGGTACCGAGATTCGCTTTGCTCGCAACGACCCGGAGTGCACAGGGCGATGACCCATGACCCCTGAGCGCTTAGGATATAGACCGACGGGGACCTCTCTGCTGAGCTGTAGGTAGGGTTGCGATGTGTCGTTTGGCCGAGGCCGGGCATGACCCAGGAAAGTGTGTCCGGCCGGAGTTAATCGAGCGTGTTGGGTAAGTTGGTGCACCCCTGCAAGGAAGAACACTTCTATCGATAGCCGGTCCTACGGTAAAGGACACTCGGAGTTGTATCCTGATTGATACAATTTTAGATTTGGATACCTGGATATATGGCTCTGGGATTGCTTCTCGCAGGGAGTCGAGAAGGGATCTCCGGACGAGGTTGATGACTGTATGGCTCTGGGATTGCTTTCTCGCAGGGAGTCGAGAAAGGATCTCTGGGTGAGGTTGAGACTTAATGATACTGCTACATTATATTGTACTGTTCTACACTCTTCTATTTCTGCAAGACCGCTGAAGATGCTAGTCTTCGATAGGACTAGGCCTTCTCTCTATTCTAGCATTTCTGCAGCCCAGTCCACATATACAGCCTCCCTTTGAAAATGTTGCATATGTAGTGTAGATCCTTGCTTGCTGAGTACTTCTGAGTACTCACGGTTGCTTTGTTTTCCTTTTCTCCCCATATCAGTTTGACGTGACCAAGATGATGGAGCCCCTGAGACAGATGCCCTGTCGATCGACTACTACTACTACCCAGAGGATGGATTCTTCTACGAGTTGATTGACGACCAGGAGTAGGATCGGAGGGTCCCAGGCAGGAGGCCTACGCCTTTCGATCGTAGTGTTTTATTTTGCCCCGCCTTTCTAAAGGCCTTTCTGTTTCTGTTTCATATCTGTACACAGATATCTGATGCTTCCGCTGACGCTTGTTCGCAAGCTTATGTATTCGAGCCCTCGAGGCCCCTGGCTTGTAATATAAAGCTTGTATGACTTTATTTATGTTTTAGAGTTGTGTTGTGATATCTTCCCGTGAGTCCTTAGGCTTGATCGTGTGCATTTGTGTGTATGATTAGTGCACGGTCGGGCCGGGGGCGTCACAATTTTCCTCACCGGAGTTGGTTGCCGGGGTTGAAGAAGATGGCGGTGGCGGCCTCTGGTTGAGTGTGGCATGTCTCCTGGTGGTGTACGACAACGTGGATGTGGTCCTCTGGGTGAGCCACGTTTCTGGGGAGTCATTGGTGTCTTTGTATCAATCTGGGGCGTCATGTATCGATGGCAGGTAGAGATTGAACCGGCAGTGGCGACAGGAAGCTTAAGCGAGATCGGGTGATCTTGGGGAGCTCGAATTCGAGCGCCTACAAAGGGGAAAGATGGTCAAGGAAAGGAGGCAAATCCAGGAGATCGTGCGGATGAACAGAGGGGCAGGGGGCGGCTTACACTGGCCGGTATTAACCGGAAAAGGGAGCTCAGGCGGCGGAGCTTTCCGAGGTCCGTGCGGTTGATCTCGAACAAGGATCCAAAGGATGGATGCGGGAATCGGACGAGAGAGTCGCGGAGGTCACATTGCGGTTCGAGATGGACCGAATCACGGAGGGATCAAGGATATCGGGCGCGATCCGTGCGGGGTTCATCTGGCGGCTGTGTCGTCCTGAAGAGGGACTCGGACAAGAGGTAGAAGACACATGCGGTGTCTGCGTGTCGGTGGAACAAGAGAGAGCAGAGAGGCTAGGGCAAGAGATCGCACCCAGGATATATGATAGGATTCCTGCACGGATAAGATCATCCCGGAAGGTTGGACCGGCCATCGAAGATGGGTCTTGGGCCGCGGATGTAGGTCCTGACCTTGGGATCAAAGCACTGTAGGAGTTTCTCGAACTATGGATTAGAGTCAGCATGTGGGAGCCAGTTGCGGACATGCCGGACTCGATCTCTTGGGCATGGGAGACAAATGGCCACTACTTGGTGCGGTCGGTCTATGCGGCTAAGTTCCGGGGACAGACGGTGGAACCCGTGTCGGAGTTAACTTGGAAGTGTCGGGCACCAACTACATGCAAATTCTTCACATGGCTCGCGCTCAAGGATAGGTGCTGGACGTCGGATCGTCTTGCATGAAGAGGGCTGCTGCACCAAGACGCTTGCCCCCTATGTGACCAGGAGGATGAAACTATAAATCATGTCCTACTAACGTGTGTGTTTGCTAGATCAACATGGGCGGTGGTTTGCGAGGCTTTGGGCAAGCCGGAGTGGTCGCCAACGGCGCAAGATTCCATCCGCGAGTGGCTTGTCGGCAAGCAAGCACCAAGTAATGTACGCAAGAAGGATCTCCACACGATCTTGGAACTAACTATGTGGGAGTTGTGGAATCATCGAAACGCTATTGTTTTTGATGGGGCCTCGCCCTCGATGAGTGAACTCCTCGGTAGAATTCTGTCGGAAGGAAGGGTTTGGTCCATGGTGGGCAAGTTTAAAGGCAACATGGACCCTTTCTTCCTTAGGTTAGAGCGGTGGATGAGTAGTGAGGAGTAGCGTTGTATTGAGGTTTATGTAAACTCATGGTGGAGGCACTCTTTGCCTTTCTTCTTTAATATATAATATGCACACTCGTGCATATTCGAGAAAAAGAGCAGAGAGGCTGCCAGGTGGGGCGCGGCACTGATGTGGGCGAGCAGCCTCAGTGAGGTGGCCTGGCATGCTGCCTCTTGCTGGGCTGGGCCTTGGGCGCTGCTGCGCTACCTCGCGCACATAGTTGCTTGACGGTGGTAGAAATAGGTCTAGGTTTTTTTCCCTCTTTAAACAAAATACCAGAAAAAGAATAAGGCGAGGTAGGTGCCAATTTACATCCTAAAAAAATAGCAGAGCACTCACAAAAGTGTATACACTAATATAGAAAATAGTGAGCATTTATTTCAGTCGACATACTTATATAAAATACATATAATATTTTCTTAAACTTTGCTTTTACACTTATAAAATGTTCCATAGAATAATTTTGAACTCCAGAGAAAGATTCAAATAACATTTAAACATTTCCAACTCTTTAATATTGAAGGAGTCATATTACCTTCTCTCTTATGATATTTTTTGGTTGGAATTGTTTTAAATTCTAAAAATCCAACATGATGAATGTTTGATCACTTTCCAGTTTAATTATTGAGGAAGTCATGTCATCCTCTCTCATTATTGCATGGGATATATTCTGAATATTCTCAAACACAAAATAAGATCCAAATGAACAATTGGGAAAGTTCTTTTATTCCCGCTCAATTTAGCTTTCAAAAGTTTCAAATTTCACTCAATTTCACACAATCAACCACCCAACAATCAAACAACAATCAAGACTTCTTATTTAATATAACATTCCAGAATTTAGAATTTTGGGATTTTACAAACTAGCACCCTTAAAATGAATCTCGTCCTCGATATTCGGAGAGGCTAGAAAGAAGGTTAGGTTTGGGGGGGGGGTCTTCTTGAAAATTCCATTGATCGTCACAACGGTCTGGGGTGCTACCACACTTAGAAGCAAGATTACGGTTCATTCAAAACTCATGCACTCCATCCTTAGAGTTGATGGTGTCTATCTTCTCACATTTTCCGGAGTAACTCTTTCTCTGAGGCTCTTCCGATAGGGGCATAACCTTTTCTTCAATATCCTGTGTCCTTTCATCATGGTAAGGTTCTTCCGAGACAGGGTCTTCGTATCTGATAGGTCTATCGCCAATTCTAAACAACTATCGAAATCTCATGGTGGTCAACAATTTCTGGATTCTCCTGCAGGAAATGAGTCTGGGTTAAATTTCACCATATATCCTACGATTGGCAACGGTTGCATGTACAGGGTTCCATAGTCCTACATTCTAAGTTTGAACAAGGTTTTGATAGCGCCGCCCCTCTACTATGGGTAAGTCACTCAGATTTACCATTCCAAATGGCAAGTGCGAATGACAAGAGTAAGTCGGTATGGTGATCAATCCATTCCGCACCCAAATCATTACTCTGTATAAGGTTTAGCGAATCCCGCATTTCTAACACTCGGGCATTCTCACAAGCATTGCAGAATTTCTCTTGTCCTCGATCTGGGTTCGGGTAAATCGATTGGTTATACAAGCTGAACAAAACATCTATCGTTTTTGACCACTCTCGGGTTTTGCGTATCCTCCTAGGAAACATTTGCTGATGAATCGCAACTTCTTTCAAATTTCTTCCTTCGTCAAGGTTATGTCTGCTCCTTATCAAATCCCGGGCCTGTGGGTTATGGACCCACTTCAATTCTCATCCTTGGTGTTGCTATTGTTCCATATTTCAGCATTACACCTCCTTTAAACTATTACTCCATTCCTTCATACTCTTGGGGGAACCTTCATATCGAATTAAAATTCATACTCATTTTTTCCAAACTCCACTCTGCGGAATACATTTTCCTTTCCATTAATCAGGTGTTCTTACAGGGTACTACCACCCTTAAAATGAAATGTACAAATTCATCCATAGACCATATTTCTCATATCCATGAAAATGGTCAAAATCTCTGTTCAAAGAGTAACACCTCATACAATTCAACATATGGAATCATGACACATTAATTTTATTGATACATGAATTCATTACAATATCTAAGACTTCCATTACATAATTCAACTCCATATCCTCAACGGAAATAAAAATGTGTTCTACATTTATTACATTATTTATTCCAGTATCAAATCCCAACTACTCAACTTCAAGCTTTCCTCAGTTCTGAACATTCTCTGGCAAAATGTCCTGCTTCCTTGCAGCATAAGCAAGTGACGTCAGAAAAATCCAGGGGCTTCCTGGTACCTCCTTGGGTTATTTGCTTCTTTTCTGGGCAATCACTGGCATAATGTCATGTGTTCTTGCACTCAAAATAGGTAATATGGCTCTTATCCTTCTTTGCAGAAACCAGGAGTTTCATTCTCTTTCTGTTCTTGGACTTCTCCGTTCTGGTCCGAGTTTCAATCTCCTGTGGATCAAACCCCACTTCTTCTGTCGGGAAGTTCCCCAGATACTCTTGGCTTTCTTTCATGCAATACCGTGAAAAATGTCCTTCCTCTCCACATGAATAGCAGGCATGTGCGTAAAATCTGTTTAGGCCTTCTCCATCGAGGTCTTCAACAACTTCCTTCATCATAGGTTCTTCGAAACTTTCCCCGAGGGCTTCTTTCTGTTGCTTGGTAATTTCTTGTACCTTGTGGTAAATGTGACACCCAGCAGGGTAGTGCGTAGTTCCTTCACATAGGAAACAAGTAAACTACACAGTCGGGCATTCTTCGGCTGGGTGATTTTCCTGACAATGAGGGCATCCATCCATGTGTTCCCCCTGGGTGTGTCAGATTTCTCCGCAAATCTTGCAGGCACAAGGTTTCTTCATCGGGTTTTCACAGTGCTTCCAAATGAGACGTGAGCTTAATAGAGTCTTCTTGAATTCCTCCCAAGTCCTTGCTCCATTATATCCTTGTATGGCTTGATACATTTTCCACCATGTTACAGCACTTTTTGTAAGGTACTGAATAGCGTATTGAACCTCATACTTCCTTGCAATCAAGTTGTTCCCGAAGTGATTCTCCATGTTCTAAATTCATAGCTCTGCCTCTCGCTGAGTCATAGGTCCAGAGAAAACAAGTCCATCCTCATTCATCATCTATTGGGTCCAAGGGTTTTCGGATGTGTTAAGAGAGATAGAGAGAGATACACACATTACAAACAATATAGTTTTGAAAATAGGTTTTATTTGTGGCTGTCGGAAAAACATCAAGCAGTGACAGCTCACAAATCATCGCATCTAACGTAAGTATATAATAGGGGTTTTGGTCTTCTAATGGTCAAATAAATCTTCACAGTCTTCAAATTCTTCAAGTCTTCAACTATTGTAGCAGTCAAGTCTTCTAATGCATGGTGAAATCCTCTTTACTCTGAAATGGCCATCAGTTGTCCGATATCTTGTCCTTCTTGGAGTGGCTTCAGTTGATCCTTCGTGTGGTTAAAAGGGAAAGGGGTATATTCTAACTATTTGAGGTAGAAGGGACTATTTGATAAAATCAGAAAAAGATGAGAAGTAAATGATCTTTTTGAAAATAAACTTTTAGAGATATCCTTTCCTAGGGCTTTCCAGTTTCTAGGGTCACGTCCTACACTCAACATGTGCTCTGATACCTTATCTATAGCGACCCGACCTCAAATGGTTAAGCCTCTGTTTATCTGTGCCATCCCTGGATCAGTATGCTGGCACACATAGTACATCCATGTATATATCAAAGTGCAATCACATGTATACATAACGTAAACTGATATATACCTCATAAGTCTCAGAGAAAACAATCAAACGGGTGTGGAGTCCCATCAATGCCATCGGCAGGTTGAGCATAGACCGTAACCCTACAACAAAACTCACTCGTCGTAGAAAATCCTGCAACATGATACGTTGCAGCCGTGTAGGTCAGTACATTGAATGTACCGGCAAGATCACAAATAAGAGAAACAGATGATAAAACTAGTCTATATGCAATATGTCTTTGTGGCTCTGTGTCTGAGTTTTGTTTTGCGTAAAAGCTGGTTTTATTTTCCCTACATCAAAGGAAATATCATGATTCTTCACTATAGAGTTATCTACTACGACATGGTTCCGCCAACCAATGTCTCATAGCCCAAAACATCATAAGTTGCCCACAATTAAGTTTTTAATCCAGTGTTGACAGTTTCGAGATAGATCCAAGTCTAGAGGCTCAAATTATCCGTAACTGGTGTCGGATTCAGGGCTCCGTAGACCCAAGAAGGTTCGAACTCTGGGGCGTGAACGAAGGATCTCGCTTCACAACGATGCTAGCTCGCCCTACCCATGACCTGATCTTGCCTAGTGCGCTACATCACGAGGACGAGATGAACACAGAGATTTACCCGGGTTCAGGCCACCTTGCGGTGTAAAACCCTACTCCTGCTTTTGGTGGATTGGCCTTGCGAGGAGGTAGAGGATGAACTATTACAGTGGATGAGCAGCCTCGCGAGGGCTCAGGTGGTAAGGATGGATTGGTCTCGGTCGGATCCCTTCTACGGTGGTGGCTAGCCCATATTTATAGTGGCCTTGGTCCTGTCCCCTCATAGCTTAGGCGGGAAGGGATTCCACAATGGCCAATTTTGAAAGGGTACAAGGAGTACATCTTATCCTAACTAAAGGTAGTCTTCACCTGCAAAGCTCCTGGCCATGACGCAGCGGTGGGCTCGGCGATGACATCCGTCCTGCAGATCTCATGGTCTTGGTCTCGTTGCACCGGAACGGAAAGCTTTGGGGCCTTCCTCGGGGACCTGCGCCTGCCCTTGCTCCCTTAGCACCGAAGAGGAAACTGTCCCCTCTGCGCCCGCTGCCGCCCACCTGGCCTTGGTCGTCATGGCTCACGTCATCGCAGCCTCATGAGGCGGGAGGCTTGCATAGAGTTCTCCGATCCTTGGGAGGAAGGCTCGGGGAGCTGCTCCCCTGGAGGTCTTGGCGCCGCTCGCCTCGCGAGGCCGGGGCCCTCGCGAGGGTCTTGTCCAGGGGGTCTTGTAGCTCGGGCCATACCGGGCCGTCGATGGGCCCGCGTGCTGGGCCGCAGGCAGGCAAGTCTGGGTACCCCCGATCCCAGAACACCGATAACCGGGGACATGGCTAATCGATTAGGTTTAACTCTGCAGAGTGTTGTGCACTTTACCCACAAGATTTGTTCCCTCCTTGAAAGTTGTCGCACTGTCGGGTGTTTGAGAACGGGACGAACGAAACAAGGTCTTCCGAAGAGTTCCTTTGACCACTGCCTAGTGCCCATCCAATCCTATCATAGTTCTACATCTGTCGGCACTGGTCCAGTCAGAGTCACAACAAAGGTCCACCAAGCAGATCCCATAATGACTTGTGGCTGCACAGTTAAGCTTCTGGACATGAAGTATTCATCTGTCTCTTTGAGTCTGGGTGGAACTTTCCTCATGAGTACTGGCCTACTCTAGCTCACTATGTCATCCACTAGCTAGTCCAGGGTGCCTCACAACCAGTCCACCCAGAAGTGTGTATTGAAGTCTTGTCTCGAGTCTTGAAATCTTGAGGTCTTGAAGATGCAGGCCTTGAAGATGCCATCATGGAGTTGTCGTCATTGACGTAGAGTCATCATGAAGTTGTCGTCATTGACGTAGAGTCCTCGTTCTCACACCACTCACGAGCACTCATACCAAACCTCGTCTACTATAGCGTAGCATTAAAACTAAATAACGTCCCGGGGCTTGATAACAGGGAGTTGGGTTCCTACCTCATGCATTCTACTCAGCTACAAGAATTCAATATCACTACTGGAGGGATTGTGAACGGTGACACTAAATGCAATAAAAACATAGGTATAACAAATATGGTCAAAGTGAACTTGCCTGCTAAGTTGAATGAAGATCGTCGCACTTATAATTCCTCACAATTCTACTTGTCACGCTCCGAGCAATCTATCGCTAACGAAAGAGCCCAAATCAGTACCATGCCATATAGAAGAATCAAAGAATAACAAAACAAATATGGCAAGGTTAAATAAAATCAATATAGTTGGGCTTAAAATATAATATAGGTTCTGGCGGTGATATAAGGTGACAGGTGGAATAATCAACTCAAAAGGGTCAATGGATTATGAATGGTTGCTATATAAGATTATGTTTGGGATAGTATGGAACATGATCAAAAGTATATGGATAATAACATAAGTGTTGTTCTACAGATTGCATATGACAGAGGTGTCCATTTGCAAAAAGAATGAATTGAATAGGAGCACTACAACTCAAGTTATAGCGAAATAGAGTTTAAATTGAATTTGAATTCAAAATAGGTCAAAGAATATTTGAATTTGGCATTTATTGAATATAATTAGAAAGTCTATGACACATGTTTTCATGGGCAAAAAGGAATCAATTGAAAAGGTGTCACAGTTCATAGGATATGATCAAATGAAAGTATGAATTCAAATTTGAACTGCTTAAACTTAAAAAAGTTTAAAAGTTGAAAACCATGGTGTCAACGGAATGATGGTCTCACGAGGATCACTCCGCAAAAAGTTTCACCCCAATCGGAGTTACGGGCAAAGAGATATAATGAATTGAAGTTATAGGGGTCTATCTGTAAAATTACAGAAACAATTTGTCTGAAAAGAACTAATTCGGAAAAATGGGGACATGTGGCATGCTGTGACTTGGTGGTACCTGTTCATTGTTGAAACAGATATGGTCCTTTGATTAAGTGGCGACGGACGGCTAAGATTGTGTTGGACGGAGGGGATTTTCCTCACCGGAGTTGGTTGCCGGGGTTGAAGAAGATGGCAGTCATGGCGTCTCGTTGAGTGTGGTGGCGCTCTTGGTGGTGGACGACGACATGGGTGTGGTCCTCTGGGTGAGCCACGTTTCTGGGAAGTCATTGGTGTCGTTGTATCATTCTGGGGCGTTATGTATCGAAGCCAGGGAGAGATTGAACCGTGTCGGCGTGGAAGCACAATCACCTATGGAGCATGGGTGCCCCTTTGTGGTTCAGCGAGGGTACAACCATGTTGCACAAAGAGCAAAAGCCACAGGGGACAGCATGGTGAGGGACAGCTATCTCTTTACCCAGGTTGGGGCCGCTTTGCAGTGTAAAACCCTAGTCCTACTATGGTGGATTGAACTTGAGGAAGGCGAAGACACGAGGTGCACTAGCCCAGCAAGGGTGCCTGGGGGAATGCAGCTATGTGTGTACAAGCATGTGGGGGTTGAGGAGTTTGAACCCTTTGCTAGGTTGCCTCTGGCCTCCTTTTATAGGTTAAGGGGCGACCAAAGTGGCAAAACGGTCATTTGGGTGTGATTAGATAGCTAGCAGTGCTATCATACCTATCTCTGGCAGTTAGGACAAAGTGCATTAAATGCACTACTAGGTGTTGTGCTGAGGTTGAAGCCCGGCAAGCTTGCCGCGCCGCTTATCTGCCTCTTCTTATTAGCTTGACACGCCTCCTGGACGGGTGTCAATAAAGCTAATATCTTCTCTTCTGTGCTGCCACGTGCCTGATATGATCCACCTGGTCGCTTGGTACCTTGACACCGCACTGATAAATGACTTGAGTGCGATGAGGTGGAGTGGTGGCGTCTTGGTGGAAACCTACTGACAAGAAGCTTGGCGGTGTCTTGGTCTTGGCGGCCCTGGCAACCCTGCCGGGGCGAGTCTGGACTCGTCCTTAGGTGCGGCCTTGACATGGCTAGGCTCTCCTGCGGCGAGGGAGGCCTTCCCAAGGAGACCCTCTGCTAGCTTGTTCTTCTTAATGCTCTCCTTGATCTCACGAAGAGTGGCTTTCCTGGCTTATCTTGACGTCATGCACTGGTGCTGGATGTATGATCATCAATACGCCTGTGCATGACTTCGGTTGGCAAACATGAATGTTTGCTGCACCGACAAACCTGTAGTGGCGATGGCAAGCTTAAGCGAGATCGGGTGATCTTGGGGAGCTCGAATCCGAGCGCCTACAAAGGGGAAAGATGGTTAGGGGAAGGAGGCGAATTTAGGAGATTGTGCGGATGAACAAAGGGGCAGGGGCAGCTTACACTAGCCGGTATTAACCGGAAAAGGGACCTCAGGCGGCGGAACTTTCCGAGGTCCGTGCGGTTGATCTCGAACAAGGATCCAAAGGATTGATGCGGGAATCAGACGAGAGAGTCGCGTAGGTCACATTGCAATTCGAGATGGACCGAATCGCGGAGGGATCTGGGAGATCGGGCGTGATCCGTGCGGGGTTCATGCGGCGGTGGTGTCGTGCAGAAGAGGGACTCAGATGGGACATAGAAGACATGTGCGGGGTCCACGTGTCAGTGGAACAAGAGAGAGCAGAGAGGCTTCCAGGTGGGGCGCGGTGCAGATGTGGGCGAGCAGCCTCAGTGAGGTGGGCTGGCATGCTGCCTCTTGCTGGCCTGGGCCATGGGCGCTGCTGCGCAACCTCGCGCGCACAGTTGCTGGGTTGTGGTAGAAATAGGTCTAAGCTTTTTTTCCTCTTTAAACAAAATACCAGAAAAAAGAATAAGTCGAGGTAGATGCCAATTTACATCCTAAAAAATACCATAACACTCACAAAAGTGTATACACTAATATAGAAAATAGTGAGCATTTATTTCACTCGACATACTTATATAAAATACATATAATATTTTAGTAAACTTTACTTTGACACTTATAAAATGTTCCATAAAATATTTTTGAAATCCAGAGAAAGATTCAAATAACATTTAAACTTTTCCAACTCTTTAATATTGAAGGAGTCATATTACCTTCTCTCTTATGATTTTTTCGGTTGGAATTGTTTTAAATTCTAAAAATCCAACATGACGAATGTTTGATCACTTTCAATTTAGTTATTGAGGAAGTCATGTCATCCTCTCTCATTATTTAATTGGAAATATTCTGAATATTATCAAACCCAAAATAAGATCCAAATGAACAATTGGGAAAGTCCTTTTATTCCCTCTCAATTTAACTTTCAAAAGTTTCAAATTTCACTCAATTTCACACAATCAACCACTCAACAATCAAGACTACTTATTTAATATAACATTCCTAAATTTAGAATTTTGGGATGTTACATATACCACTGATAAAATAAAGTAATAATTCAAGTAGAGCTGTTGTCTTTGCTATCATATCATTTCCCATGAGGATAATGAAAATGCATCTCTTTGTGACTACATTTCATCAGTTAGTCCCATTGTTAATGTAATGGCATGTCTTAAATATTTCTTTATCTTTTTTGCGACTAAACAGGGATGCCGGCATTTAGTTGTTCTCTTGTCTTTGTACAACAGAATCTTCCTCCTCTGAAGAAGAATATGTAGTACGTGAAGTGCCTAGTTCCGATTATGTCAGGAAGAAGAAGGCCAGTCTATCTTCTTATCAGAAGGAGGAGTTGAAGGATGGTTACATTACCGCCCAGAAGATCAAACTAACTTCAGCTCAGAAGGACTCAGAGATCCCCATCTTTGTTGCTGTGATGGGCAAGTACAACGTTGTTGTAGAATTCTTTCTGGTGAGTTCAATTTTTTTAAATGTGTGTTCTGCATGGATCATGTAGGTGCCTGTTTAAGCTATAAAGTGTGAAGTGCTGGTTATGGAATATTAATGAAAACACTATGCAATAATGTGAATTCATAACCAGTCATCTCTGAATTTAAATACAGTTTGCTTCATACTAATAAATTTTTCTATATTTATCAAAACATTGATGCTCAGCTTGATTTCAGTGGAACTGCACAAAATATTCTGATGGTTCGTGCCCTCCATAATACTTCATCATGCACAATACATCGAATGTTCTTGAATCATTCATTGCCACCTTAAGCCACAACACTAGCTATAAGATAGGAGCTGCCGATGTGTTCAAGGCGTTGCAACATATAAAGGTGAAATCGTACCAGCTACGCGTGAAGTTGGTTTATTTTAGTGGAACTGCACAAAAAGAGTCGCTAGTTTATTTAGCACGAGGTCACATGTCAATGTGCAAACTGATGGCAAACCACGCCCATTCCACAATCATAGGCATTTGATATTTTGGAATGGGAAAACCTTCTCAAAGTTTGCTCATTGATGTTCGCAAGAAGACATGCATTTGATATTTTGGAATGGGAAGACCTTCTCAAAGTTTGCTCATTGATGTTCGCAAGAAGACATGCATTTGATATTTTGGAATAGGAAAACCTTGTCAAATTTTGCTCATTGATGTTAGCAAGAAGACATGCATTTAATATTTTGGAATGGGATGCCCTTTGCCGTCAGCAGCATCGATCGATTTTTCATTATTTGTGTCTTTAGTTGTGAAGTAAATATTAGCTCTGATGTGTGAATCATTGAGATGCATATCGATCGGTTGTTGTGAATGTTGTCTATGAATTTTCAGGCCTCTGAGTTTGATTGCAACGTACAACCACGCTAAAAAGCTGCTCAAACTTTTTGTACATGTGAAACTACAGCACACGAGGTGATCACCTTGCGTCCTGAGAATAATGCTAGTACGTATTGTTCTGCATGTTCATCTAATGCCACCGATACAAGAATTCGAACTAAGCGAACTAAATTTGATCAAACACGACCGGATTTCATTACATTTCAGACATTCTTCAACTAAAAAGTGGTGCTCGTCCAGCTCTAGTGGTAAATTAATTAACCTAATCTATGATCTCCGGCACCCATTCCCCGTGTCTGGATGAGCCCCGAGAACTGAAGCTTCTTCTCCAGCTCCACCTCACCGCTCTCCAGCTCCGCCTCCGGAGCCATAGGAAGTGAAGTTGCCCGACCCCATGTCGCCGCCAAGCAGCTAATCGGCCATCGATGTCCAACCCACCAAGCTTGGCTTCAACCAGAGGGGAGGAGCGGTGGCCTTACTTGGACCTGAGCGGAGGTGACCTACCGTCTTCTACTCTTCCTTGTTTTTTACGTGGCGCAGCCTTGTTGCCGGCGGGGCGGGGCCTCAACAGATCCGGCGATGTCCTCTGCCTCGGTGGAGCCGATGATGTTCTCCACCTCGTTACCGGCGGGGCCTCGGCAGAGCTGGCGATGTCCTCCACCTCATTGTCGGTCTTTCCAAATAGCGCCTCGCCTACCTCGTCGCCCTCCTTGTAGGCGGTGCAACCTCCAGCACCCGTTGGCGGTACCGCCAAAGCACGAGGTGGCTCTCTCGGGTGGAGCGGTACGACTCGAGCAATGCCTCCTGCTCTGCCTACTCCCCGGCGATTTGCTCCTCCGCCTGCAGGTGCTCTTGGAGGAACTAGTGGTTGTAGGCGGCATCGGCCTACGCCTCCCGTAACTGCTCCTCTCGCTACTCCCTCACCAAGTCCTTGTATTGGGCATTGGCCTCGCTGATGGTCATGGTGCAATGCACCGGCAAGGATGGTGCGGAGGAGGAGGTTGGCGCCGGCTCATCGACAACCATGTTCTCCATTGGGACGTCATCGTCCTCTGGCTTCCTGCCAGCCAGTCGGTAGCAATGGCAGCCATCTTTTTCTGGTCCGTCGTCCGCCCTTCCCGGAGAGTGGTGGACCGCGAGGAAGCCATGGTGGGAGTGGTGTGGAGAGGAGAAAGGGAATGGAGGCGGATGACTACGACTATGGCCGGGGCAGCAATTTATATAGCAATGGTGGGCGGCGCAGGAACAGACAGGTGGTGTCGGAGTAGCCGCCTCGGCAATCACGTGTCATTAATGTGGGCGGCAGACGAATAGACATACGATGGCTGTGTCATTCGAACATGGAGCAGTCGCCTGCAGCGGGTAGCGACATGGACGGCGCTGACCATTTTGGCTGGGAAGTGCATGCGGGAGAGGGAGGGGGTTTGGGTGGTCTAGGACGGTCAGACTCGGGGTTGGCAGCGGTCTGGTCCAGCACGCATACATGCTTGCTCGCCAGCGAGCTCGGCGAGCTCAGCGATGACGACCAGACGATGGACGAGGCTTCTGACCAGGAGTCGGTGCTACCGCCCGCGCCGGTTCATGCCGTGTTCACCATAGAGCAGGTGTGGCCACACTTCAACGCCCTAATGGTGGAAGAGCTACCAGCGCAGCCAGAGTCGGCGTTCCAACAAGCGCAGGAGGACCAGTGCTACAACCTTCGTCTCCTCAACGAGCACCGGCTTGCGGAGGGACAAATCGCCGGCAAACAGGTGAACCACAATGCCGTCGCTGTCGGTGCAACAAACCCAGGTGTGTTGACCAGACTGTACACAGGCTTGAGAACAAGGTTGCAGCATCCGAGACCAGACCAAGCAGAAGAGATCAGCTCTTTGATAAATTGAAGGGCGGATCAAGAAGACGAAAATCAACCAAAGGAGCAAGATACACTAAGGAAAAACCTCCCTTGCCGGGCAGGCGAGCCTAGCGGGGACGAGGTTACCCCGAAGACAAGTCTCAAGATTGCCCCGGCAGGCTTGCCGGGGGCGCCGAGGGAGGATTACCCCGCCAAGGCTCCACCGCTCCACCTCACAGCAACGCAAGTCATCGATCGGTGGGGTGTCGAGCCCCAAAGTGGCTAAGTGGCCGTTATTTGGCACGTGGCAGCCGCTTCTAGAGGAAATCACCTCCAAATGACACCCGTCCAGGGACGTGTCACGCAGGCAGGCGAGAAGGTGGCCGAACGGCACGGCAAGGCTTGCCGGGCTACGCTATGATGTGACACTAAGCGGTGCATTTAATGCGCTCTGTCATGTCTGCAGAGTTAGGTATGATAGCACTGTTTGCTATCTAATTAGTACGCAATGACTGATTTGCCATTGTGGTGACCCCTTGATCTATAAAAGGACGGCCATGGCAACCTTAGAAAGGATTCGGACCATTGTACACTCATACGCGCGTAACTGCTCTCGCCCCGAGGCGACCTTGCCGGGCTAGAGCGCTGCGTCTCCACCACGGTCCTCTCATCAATCCTCCAAGGCAGGAGTAGGGTTTTACGCCTCGCGGTGGCCTGATCCTGGGTAAAAACTGCCCGTGTGATCACTGTCGTGCTGCTCCGCGCCCTTCGCTCTTTGTGCAATGCGTCCTTCCCCCCTGCCGAACCACAAGGGGCCGATGGCCCAGTAGGTGACCGTGTTTTCCCACGACATCTTTGGTGCGCTAGGTAGGGGGAAGCGCTTGCACGAACCCGAGAGTACAAGCAGCGCGTCATCTTCATCATCGTTCTCTTCATCGACGGCTTCATCATCCATGGCGCCCAAGAAGAAACCCGGTGCCGCAGCTCACCCGTCCACCTCGAAGGCCCCTTCGCACGCGGCTGTCGACGCCGTGGGGGCTACGGGGGCACACGGGGATGTAGACGCTGCGGGGGATGTGGCCGACGCAGGCGGCGTCGTCACCACCTCCCCTATGGCCGAAACGGGAGCAAGAGGCACCGGAGAAGGACAGCGCCAACAACATCCCAACGGCCACGCTCCATAAGGTGCGGGAGGGGAGATCATCCTGTCCGCGCCTCTCCACCCCACCGAAGGACGCAACCACAGTGGTGGCACTCGCCCTGGAGCGAACCGCAACCTCCGGCCGCCCCCGCTGCGGGTGTGGCCGCAGGGCACGCGCCACCACCGGGACGGGCTGTCCAAGCCGATGCGCCGAACGGAGCCGCCGATCCCCAAGCACATCCACCTCGTCACCACGCCACCCTGGCGACTAGCTCACGGCGACCAGAGCACGGCGCTACCACAACCGGCACCGTCAGAAGCCAGGCGACGTTACAGTCTACATTGTCGTCTATGCTGAGCACTGCTTTGGAGGCAGTGGCGCGGGCCCAACTCCTGTTGAGATTTCCGCCGGCGGCCGATCAGATGGATGGGTGGAGAGCCACCATTCAGAGCCTGATTGGTTTCACCGAGGCGGGAGGATCACAGCGATCGGGCCCGTTACGGCCTCCACAGGCGGCGACAACGGCCCGAGCCACTGGCCGTACCGAAGGGGCCACCCCCACGATACAATCCCCTCCGCGGCAGCCAGCGCAGGGGCCGCAGCCAGAGCCACGCGACCAAGAACCCAACAACGTATCGATGGCTTTGTCCGATCCTCGAGCACGACGAGACCAGCGGCGAGTCCTGGAAGACAGGCGGAGGGAAGACGTGCGCGTCACCATCGAACGGCGCCGCGAAACCCAACGGCAGTCTGATAGGCGCAATGGCCCCGACATCGACAAGCCCACGCCTGGTGAAGGTGGGTACCTACCTTTCGAGGTTGGGTGCCCCACCTTCACTCGCGAGTTGCGGCAAGTCCGTTGGCCATCTGCTCGCACGTTCAAGCCAGAAATACCAGAGAAGTACGATGGAAGATTGAACCCGGCAGAGTTCTTGAGCATCTACACCATCGCTGTTCAAGCTGCCAGGGGAAGAGATGAGAAGGTGTTCGCCAACTACTTCCATCTCGACCTTGGCTGACCTGTGCCATCAGTTTGTTGGCGCCTTCACGGGCGGCCATCAAGAACCAGGGCGTCTCAGCGACTTGTAGCTCCTTCCGCAGAAGGAAGGAGAGAGTCTGCGGAAGTACATGCAGAGGTTCAGCCGAGTGCACAGGAATATTCCAGACATCCTCCCGGCAGCTGTGATAGCCGCATTCCAGTCCAACGTGCGCAACTGCCGGATACGTTCTAAAATGAATGTTCGGTTGCCCAAGACTGTGAATGAGCTACACACTCTAGTGGATAAGTGTTCCCGAGTAGAAGAGGGGAGACGACTCCCCGGTGAAGAAGATGGCGTCGACATTGACTTAGAGGAGGACGACGACGCCACCAACCAGAAGAAGAAGAACAAGAAGCGCAACGATAAAGCAGTTATGACCGTTGAAGGATCGAGTGCACCTAGTACCGGCAAGAAGGCCAAGACCGAGGTTCCCGGCAAGTAAGCTACTGTGTGCACTGATTACGGGGAAGCTGCGGCTGCCAAGAAGGCTGGGAAGGGTGATGGGCCGTACTGCAAGATCCATCGGACCAAGGGCCATGATCTTCAGGAGTGTCATCAGGTTAAGCAACTCATCAAGAAGCAGAGGGCTGAGTACGAGAAGCGTGATAAGGAGAAAGACCAAGATGGCGCTGGCAGGAAGGGCCGAGGCAGCGGAACAGGTCGCCCTGGCAAGGCTCCTCAGTATCAGGGGAAACCCGCCAAAGACCGTGATAAGAAGGATTGCGTGGACGAGAGTGATGAAGGAGATGAAGAAGAAACCAGCGAGCAGGAGTTCCAGAAAGCCACTGACGCCCTATGCATTGACGGGGGTGCATCTTTGCACTCCTCTCACCGCCAACTTAAAAAGTGGGTGCGTGAGGTCAATGTCATGGAGCTAGCGGCAGATTCTCGGAAGCTGCTCAACTGGTCCCGCACATCCATCATCTTTGATGAGGAGGATCACCCTGACCGCACTACCGTGGTAGGGTGTTTGCCGTTGTTGGTTTCACCAACGATCCGCAACCTCAAGGTCACAAAGATGTTGGTTGACGGCGGGGTCGGGTTGAATCTGATTTCTCCGAAGTTCATGGCGGCATCCCACTATGCCTACAACACTTTGAAGATGCTAGGGCCAATGGGCGTCATTTCCATTCCATCAGACAAGAAAGACGCAATCATATGCGTGGACAAGATGTACTGGGAAGCAGTCACTGCGGAGGCCGCGGAAGGCACTGCTCCCGCCAAGGAAAGCAAGAAAAAGAAGAAAGCCAGCAAAGAATCCGGGAAGCGTACCTCTTCGGAGTGTGCTGCACCTGTTGATGACTTGCCGGAGAGTTCCAATAGCAAGAGATCCAAGGCTGCTGCACCCGCTGTGAAGAAGGTCCCGTCAGGGCTGGCTGGCGCTGATGGTACGTTTACCATTAGTGCCACCCTCGATGACAAATAGGAAAGCGCGCTCGTTGCCTTCTTCCGGGCGAATGTCGATGTGTTTTCTTGGTAACCATCTGACATCCCCGGTGTTCCCAGGGAGGTAATCGAGCACCACCTTGCTGTCTGCCCACATGCCCGACCCGTCAAGCAGAAGGTCCGGAAGCAAGCTTTGGAGCGGCAGCAGTTTATTACCGAGGAGATCAAGAAACACGAGGCAGCTGGTTTGGTCAGAGGAGTATTGCATCCAACGTGGTTAGCAAATCCAGTGGTGGTGCGCAAGGTGAATGGGAAATGGAGGTTTTGCATAGATTCCACATATCTGAACAAAGCATGCCCGAAGAACCCATTCCCTTTGCCACGCATCAACCAGATTGTGGATTCCACCTCCAGGTGTGACCTGCTTTCCTTCCTGGATGCCTACTCTGGATACCACCAGATCTTCATGTCCAAGGAAGACGAAGAGAAGACCGCGTTCATAACCCCATGTGGCACGTACTGTTTTGTACGGATGCCCTTCTGGTTGAAGAGCGCTGGATCCACTTTTGCAAGAGCAGTACAGATTGGCTTTGAGTCCCAGCTGCACAGAAATATTGAAGCCTACATGGATGATATAGTGGTCAGAACCAAGGATAGAATGATTCTCATTAAGGATTTGGAAGAGACCTTTGCAAATCTGTGCAGGATCAACTTGAAGCTGAACCCGGAGAAGTGTGTGTTTGGTGTTCCTTCCGGCAAGCTACTTGGCTTCTTCGTGTCCCATCAAGGGATATAGGCCAACCCCGACAAGATCAAGGCTATCGAGCAGATACAAGCACCCAAGACAATTAAAGACGTAAGGCGTTTGACTGGATGTGTTGCCGCACTGAGCAGGCTCATTTCCAAGTCCGCCGAATGCGCCTTGCCGTTCTTCAAAATCTTGAAGAAGGCAGGGCCCATGGAGTGGACCCCGAAGGCGGATGCTGTGCTACAAGATTTGAAGACCTACCTTTCCTCTGTTCCCACCTTAGTCGCTCCTAAACCACAAGAGCCATTGCTGCTATATTTAGCAGCGACCAATCATGTGGTTAGCGCAGCGCTGGTAGCACAGCGGGAGGTAGATGAAGCAGCAGCCACCACCACCGCCCCCTCTGGTGAGGAAAGTGAACCCATCCCGGCAAGGTCAGATGCAGTTCAAGACAAGGAAGAGCAAGGCAGCAGAGACAGTTCCAAGATCACGGCAAGGAAGAAGGTGGTGCAGCGCCCAGTGTACTTCGTCAGCTCCCTGCTGTAGGGGGCTAGGTTGAGGTACTCTGGTGTGCAAACGTTGATTTTTTGCCTCATCATGGCCTCAAGGAAACTGTTCCACTACTTCCAAGCCCACGAGATCACGGTTGTCACCCGCTTCCCCTTGCAACGCATACTCCGAAACCCCGAGGCCACAGGCAGAATCGCGGAATGGGCTTTGGAGTTATCCAGCTTTGGTTTGAAGTTTGAAAGCACGTCAACTATTCAGAGCAGAGCACTAGCAGAGTTCATTGCGGAGTGGACGCCAACCCCTGATGAAGAAGTACTGGAGACAGTCATCCCCGGCAAGGAAGCGCCCCAAGAATGGATTATGTATTTTGATGGTGCTGTCACGCCCAATATGCGATCCTATCCGAGAGGAACTCGATGGTCCCACCAAGGATAGAGCCGCATATTGAAGACGCTTTGCAAGGTGGATATCATTACATCGTACCATTACATAACAGATGGGGATACATACAAAAGGCATACAATGCCACATGAATACAACAACATCATACATGAGAACAACATCCGACTACGGATGAAACACAAACAAAAACTCAAACGACATCCACCCTACCAGCTGGAGTCACCACATGTCTCGACTCGTTCTACGTATCACGCACGTGGCAACAACGAGCATTGTTCACCCAGAGGAAACCCAACCGGGTAGCTACGTCTCGCATGGGGGCTCGATCGGCTTCAGTAAGTAGGGAAGGGATCGATCGGGTTCAGTTAGAAGCAAAGGAATCGCTCGAGTTTAGTTAGCAGCAAAGGAATCGATCGGGTTTAGTTAGCAGCGAAGGGATCAACCAATCGGCTTAGAATACGTAGCAGTTCGATCGCTCGGGTTCAGTAAGTGAACGCCTTGCTCAGGTTCAGTTAGCAAACGCCTCACACACACGCGCAAACCACACAGCATCATTCGGCCCCGACCACCCACCGTAACCGGGAACTCCCCGAAAATTTCCTCACTCTCACTTCAACCATGATTTTTTATGTCATGGACGACCCAAAGAATGTCATGCAAGTGCATCTACGGCCCGCCCAGGACGAAAAGCCCAATTTCTATCATATTTTTTTGTCATAGAAGTAGGAGCCCACCACAGCTATGATGATACGTGTTTTTGTCACAATTATCGTCATAGAAGTGTCATAACCATGATAGAAAAAGTTTTTGTTCGGGCCATAATGGCATCTCCATAGCCCATTGATTAGCCTGGTCGATGTGAGACTATCTTCCTTTTTAGACTTCTCCTTATTGATCCCCATCATCGCATTCTATTCCACCTAGTGCTATGTCCATTGCTCACACTCATGTATTGCATGGGAGTTGAAAATGCTGAAGCGCGTTGGAAATACGATCCAATTGCTTGGTTTAACACCTTGGTGCTCATGATTTATATATTTGTGCTGAAGGCGGAGTTAATGCCATGTTAACATGATAAAATGAGGGAGGGTAACAATCGTTAAGGATCATATATTTTGAAAAAGTAATGATTATGCTTCTTATATTCATGGATATTATTATGTTGATGATATTACTTCATTGTTTCTCAATATTTATACCGTCAAAGAGATTACATGATAGACATGTTAGGTAGCATTCCACATCCAAAATTTTGTTTATATCATTTACCTACTCGAGGACTGATATGTCCATTTTGCATCATGATTTCCTACTATTATTTATATTGTTTTTGGTCATTATTTCACCTTATGATGCAATTCTAATGCCTTTTCTCTCTTAATTTGCAAGATTTACATGGAGAGGGAGATTACCGGCAGCTGGAATTCTGGACCTAAAAAAACTACAACAGAGATACCTATTCTATAGAACTCCAAATGACCTGAAACTTCACGGATATTTTTTATTGAATATATAAAAAATACTGGAGCAAAGAAATACAAGAGGGGCCCTCTAGCTGCTCACAAGGCAACAGGGCGTAGCCACCCCCTCCCCCAGGCACCCCCTGATGCCTTGTGGGTCCCATAGCTGGCCTCTGATGCCCATCTTCTACGATATGAGGGGTTTTTACCTAGAAAAAATAAGATGAAGACTTTCAGGATGAAGCACCGCAGTCTTGAGGTGGAACCTGGGCAGGAGCACTTTTGCTCTCCTGCGGAGCGATTCCGCCGGTGATACTTCCCTCCAGGAGGGGGAAATCGATGGCATCGACATCACCAACGATCCTCTCATCATGGGAGGGCCAACCTTCATCAACATCTTCACTAGCACCATCTCATCTCAAACCCTAGTTCATCTCTTGTATTCAATATTTGTCCCAAAACCTCATATTGGTACATGTGGGTTTCTAGTAGTGTTGATTGCATCTTGTAGTTGATGCTAGTTGATTTATCTCGGATCCTCAAGCATATTCAATACCCCTCTGATCTTGAACATGAATATGATTGCTGAGTAGTTACTTTTGTTCTTGAGGACATGGGAGAAGTCTTGTCATAAGTAATCATGTGATGTTGGTATTCTTTTGATATTTTGATGATATGTATGTTGCTGCTTCCTTTAGTGGTATCATGTGAACATCGAATACATGACACTTCACCATAATTGGGCCTAAGGGAAGGCATTGTGGAGTAATAAGTAGATAATGGGTTGCTAGAGTGATAGAAGTTTAAACCCTAGTTTATGTGTTATTCCGAAAGGGGCTGATTTGGATCCATATGTTTCATGTTATGGTTAGATTTATCTTAATTCTCCTTTCGTAGTTGTAGATGCTTGCGAGAGGGGGTAATCATAAGTGGTTTGCTTGTTCAAGTAAGAGCAGCACACAAGCACCGGTGCACCCATATATGAAATTATCAAACTAACGAACGTGAATCAATTAAACATGATGAATGTGACTAGACGATAATTCCCATGTGTCCGCGAGAACATTTTGCTTTCTATAAGAGAACTTTCAGGCTTGTCCTTTGCTATAGAAAGGATTGGGCCACCTTGCTGCACCTTTGTTACCATTGCTACATGTTACTTGTTACGAATTATCTTGCTACAAAATAAACTATCACAGTTACTTTCAGCACTTGCAGAGAATACCTTGCTGAAAACCGCTTGTCATTTCCTTCTGATCCTCGCTGGGTTCAACACTCTTACTTATCAAAAGGAATACGATTGATCCCCTATACTTGTGGGTCATCAAGACTCTTTTCTGGCGCAGTTGCCGGGGAGTGAAGCGCCTTTGGTAAGGAAACATTTATATTACATGCTGAAATTTTCTGCCACTTGTTACTATGGAAAATAATCCTTTGAGGGGTTTCTTCGGGGTATCTTCACCTCGTCCGAAAGCAATAAGAGTTTCTCCTCAACCTACTGAACCTACTGAAAATATTTATTATGAAATTCCTTCAGGTATGTCAGAGAAACTGCTAGCTAATCCTTATGCAGGAGATGGAACGATACATCCTAATATGCACTTAATCTATGTGGATGAAATTTTTGGATTGTTTAAGCTTGCAGGTTTATTCGAAGATGGAGTTAAGAAGAAGGTTTTCCCTTTATCTTTGGATGGAAATGCATTGACATGGTATAGGCTAATGGATGATATTGGAAAGTGGGATTGGAACCAATTGAAATTGGAATTTCATCAGAAGTTTTATCCTATGCACCTGGTTCATCGTGATTGGAATTATATATATAATTATTGTCCTCGTGAAGGAGAAATTATTATTCAAAACTTTTATGCTCGGCTTTGTCATAATGATCGATCCATGCTCGATTCTTCTTCTATGGGTTCCTTTATGAAGAAAACTATTGAATTCAAATGGGGTCTCCTGGAAAGAATTAAATCAACTCTGAAGATTGGGAACTCGACAAAGGTAAAGACTCAGGTATAAAACTTGAGTTTGATTGTGCTGAATCTTTTATGGAAACTGATGCTTTTCATAAGTTTAGTACTAAATATAGACTTGACTCTGAGATAGTAGCTTCCTTTTGTGAATCTTCTACTACTCATGTTGATCTCCCTAAGGAGAAGTGTTTAAAATTTCATCCACCTATTGAAGAAATGTTATAGGAACCTGATATAGTTAAAGATGAAACAATTATATATAATGTTGATCCAGTTGTGTCTACTTCTTATATTGAGAAACCTCCTTTCCCTCTTAGGATTAAGGAACATGCTAAAGCTAAAACTATGGTTAACAAAAGTAATACCAGAACACCTAGACCCTCTGAACAAATAAATGTAGAACCTAATATTGCTATGGTTAAGGATCACTTGGTTGATAATATTGACGGGCATGTTATTTACTTTTGTGACGAAGCTGCAAGAATAGCTAAACGTGCTAGAAATGAACAAGATATGTTAGATAAGAACAAGTCAGTAGTAGGCATGCCCGTTGTTTCTGTTGAAATTGGAGATCATTGATATCATTGTTTATGTGATATGGGTGCTAGTGTGAGTGCTATTCCATTTACTTTATATCAAGAAATTATGAATGATATTGCACCTGCTGAAATAGAGGACATTGATGTTACTATTAAGCTTGCAAATAGAGATGTTATTTCACCACTTGGAATTGTTTGAGATGTTGAAGTCTTGTGTGGTAAGATCAAATACCCTACTGATTTCTTAGTTCTTGGTTCACAACAAGATAATTTTTGTCCCATTATATTTGGTAGGCCTTTCTTAAATACCGTTAATGCTAAAATTGATTGTGTTAAACAAATGGTTAGAGTTAATTTTGGTGATGTATCTCATGAGTTTAATTTCTCTAAGTTTCGTAGACAACCACATGAGAAGGAATTGTCTAGTAAGGATGAAATTATTGGTCTTGCTACTATTGCTGTTCCTCCTACCGATCCTTTAGAATAATACTTGCTAGACCATGAAAATTATATGCATATGAATGAAATAGATGAGATATTCTTTAAACAAGCACCTATCCTTAAGCATAATTTACCTATTGAAACTCTTGGAGATCCTCTGCCACCTAAGAGCGATCCTATGTTTGAATTAAAGAAATTACTTGATCGACTGAAATATGCTCATCTTGATGAAAAGAAGATATATCCTGTTATTATCAACGCTAACCTTTCATAGAATGAAGAAAAGAGGTTACTTAAAACTCTGAGGAAGCACTGTGCTACTATTGGATATACTCTTGTTGATTTTAAGGGCATTAGTCCCACTCTATGTCACCATAAGATTAATATGGAGCCTAATGCTAAACCCGTCGTTGATCATTAACGTCGTCTGAATCCTAAGATGAAGGATGTGGTAAGAACTGAAATATTAAAGCTTCTGGAAGTAGGTATAATTTATCCTATAGCTGATAGTAGATGGGTAAGTCATGTTCATTGTATTCCTAAGAAAGGAGGTATTACCGTTCTTCCTAATGATAAAAACGAACTTATCCCACAAAGAATTATAACTGGTTATAGGATGGTAATTCATTTCAGGAAATTAAACAAAGCTACTAGAAAATATCATTATCCCTTTCCTTTTATTGATCAAATGTTAGAAAGATTATCTAAGCATACACACTTTTGTTTTCTGGATGGATATTCTGGTTTTCTCAAATACATGTGTCAAAAGGAGATCAAAAGAAAACTACTTATACTTGTCCTTTTGGAACTTATGCTTATAGATGTATGCCTTTTGGTTTATGCAATGCACCTGCTACCTTTCAAAGATGTATGCCCGCTATATTCTATGATTTTTTTGAAAAGATTGTTGAGGTATTCATGGATTATTTTTTCTGTTTACGGGACTTATTTTGATGACTGCTTAAGCAACCTTGATCGAGTTTTGCAGAGATGTGAAGAAACTAATCTTGTCTTGAATTGGGGAAGTGTCACTTCATGGTAAACAAAGGTATAGTACTTTGGAATAAAATCTTCAAACGAGGTATTGAAGTAAATAAAGCTAAAGTTGATGCAATTGAGAAAATGCCATGCCCTGAAGATATTAAATGTATAAGAAGTTTCCTTGGTCATGCTGGTTTCTATAGAAGGTTCATTAAAGATTTCTCTAAGATTTCTAGGCCGCTAACTAATCTCCTTCAAAAGGATGTTCCATTTGTTTTTGATGATGACTGTGTAGAAGCCATTGAAATACTTAAGAAAGCCTTAATTTCTACACCTATTGTTCAACCACGTGATTGGAACTTCCTTTTTGGAATTATGTGTGATGCTAGTGATTATGCTATTGGTGCTGTCCTAGGACAAAGAGTTGATAAGAAATTGAATGTTATTCATTATGCTAGTAAAACTCTAGACAACGCTCAAAGAAATTATGCTACTACTGAGAGAAAAATTAGCGGTTGTGTTTGCATGTGATAAATTCAGGCCTTATATCGTTGATTCTAAAGTTACTATTCACACTGATCATGCTGCTATTAAATACCTTGTGGAAAAGAAAGATGTTAAACCTAGATTAATTAGGTGGGTTTTATTATTAGAAGAGTTTGACCTGCATATTATTGATAGAAAAGGAGCTAAAAATCCCAAAGCAGATAATTTTTCTAGGATGGAAAATGTTCTTCATGACCCACTGCCTCTTGATGATAGTTTTCCTGATGAGCAATTAGCTGTTATAAATGCTTCCCGTAATAATCCTTGGTATGCAGACTAAGCTAATTACATTGTTGCAAAATATATACCACCTAGTTTTACATACCTACAAAAGAAAAAGTTCTTCTTTGATTTAAGACATTACTTTTGGGATGACACGCATGTATATAAAGAATGAGTAGATGGTGTTATTAGATGTTGTGTGCCTCAGAATGAATAGGAAGATATCCTATGGAAATGGAAGTATCATTCCGAGGCATACGGAGGGCACCACGCTGGAGACAGAACTGCACATAAGGTATTACAGTCTAGTTTTTATTGGCCTACTCTCTTCAAAGATGCACGTAAGTTTGTCCTTTCTTATGATGAATGTCAAAGAATTGGTAATATTGGCCGACGTCGGGAAATGCCTATGAATTATTCACTTATTATTGAACCATTTGATGTATGGAGTTTTGATTATATGGGACCTTTTCCTTCCTCTAATGGGTATCCTCATATTTTAGTTTTTGTTGATTACGTTACTAAGTGGGTAGAAGTTATTCCAACTAGTAGTTTTGATCATAACACCTCTATTAAAATCCTTAAAGAAGTTGTTTTTCCGAGGTTTGGAGTCCCTAGATATTTGATGAATGATGGTGGTTCACATTATATTCATGGTGCATTCGGTAAACTTCTTGCTAAATATGATGTCAACCACAGAATTGCATCACCTTATCATCCTTGGTCTAGTGGTCAACTTGAATTAAGCAATAGATAAATAAAATTGATTTTACAAAAGACAGTTAATAGATCTAGAAAGAATTGGTCTAAGAAACTTGATGATGCATTATGGGCTTATAGAACTGCTTATAAAAAATCCTATGGGCATGTCTCCATATAAAATTGTCTACAAAAAAGCATGTCATTTACCTCTTGAGTTAGAACATAAAGCTTATTGGAAAATTAAAGGACTTAATTATTATTTCAATTTTTTCGGTGAAAAGAGGCTATTTGATATTAGCTCGCTAGAAGAATGGAGAACACAAGCTTATGAAAATACCAAGTTGTTTAAAGAAAAAGTTAAAAGACGACATGCCAAAAGAATCCAAAAATGGGAATTTAAAGTACGTGATCAAGTTCTTTTGTACAATTATCGTTTCAGATTCTTTGCAGGGAAACTTCTCTCTAAATGGGAATGACCGTATATCATCAAGGAAGTTTATCTTTCCGGGGTTATTAAGATCAATAATGCTAAAAGCACTAATCCGAGAGTGGTTAAAGGGCAAATAATTAACATTATATCTCAGGTACGCCCATTAATATTGAAACTAATATTATTCAAACTATGACACCGAAAGAACACATAAGAGGGACCTTGTGGAACACTCCAGAACCCTGAAAAGGAGTAGGTATGTGATACGGTAAGTAAACCGACTCCAAAAATTCCATAAAAGTTATTTTTGTCCATTTTGTAAAATTAAAAAATTAAGAACCAGCCGAGGGGACCCACGAGGAGGTCACAAGGCAACAGGGCGCGCCCTACCCCCTGGGCGTGCCGGGTTGCCTTGTGGGCCCCTCATGTGCCTTCTCGACTCTATTTTCTTCCAGAATACTTGTTTTGCAAGATAAAAATTCTTTATCTATACTCTCGTATGTTTTGACCACCGCATCCCAAGTTTCTCCTTTGTTCTTGTTTTGGGCTGTTTTTCTGGCAGATCTAATAGCATGTCCTCCCAAGGCTTGGATGGAGAGAGTTATGTTTCCCATTATGTTGCCAACCCAAGGATCTATGGAGATACAGATCCTTATGGGTGGTCCACGGATGAGAAACTGGAGGCCAATTTGAAACAGACAGATTGCTCGAGCGAAGAAGAAGAAGATGTCCCTCTACCTCAACCAGGGGACATGCATGTGGAGTTCAAGAAGTCAAGCCTCCGAAACACAGTGGAAGATTCTAAGTTTCAATTTATTCCTTTCTGTCATGTGCAGGGAGAAGAGGACAAATTGCACCACAAAATCTAGGAACTGGAGCAGGAAATCAATAGGTTGAAGGAGGAAAATCGCATTGTTAAGTGGCATGACAAGCCCACTACCTCATCTCCATCACCACCGAAGAAAGACACTTGAGTACATGGGTATGGGTACCACCCTTGGCTTGTTCCAAGATTGGGTGAGGTGCCCTGGTATCGTATCATCATCACCTTTTTACCATCTTTATCTATCTTAGTTCGATCCTTAGTTATTTTGTGATTTAGAAGAATAAAAGTTTAGTAATGTTTTTGCTTTGAGTGCTTGCTTTGTGTCCTATCTATGAAATCAAGTGTTAGAGTTATATAATAAATAGTAGTTTGAGTTTTGTTTCTTTACTTTCTTGTTCCAACCCCAATAATAAAAAGAAATAAAAGATCATATGCTAATCCCATGGGGAGTAATAACTTAACATACAAATAGTATGGTTGATAAAAGTTATTGGAAATTAACGAACATAGTATTGGTCATGGATGCAATTCATGCAGGATTATTAAAGGGAGAGGAGATTCACATATAAATACACTATCTTGGACATCTTTTATGATTGTGATCCCCCATCAAATATTTTCTGCATGGTCAAATAGTTGACATTGGACAAGGAAGACAACGTAATGAGTTATGTTTGTTTATATTCACATAGAAGTTGTATCATCATTGTTGGTGCAATGATAGGCCCCTTATATTTTCGAGTTTGTTGACATAAATAGTATGGGACTTATGTGTTTGCTAGTGCACACAGAATAACAGGTCCTGAGATCACGGGGAGTTTGAGTTAAACGATGAAGGTAATCTCCCTTTGCTGCAGTGAAGGTTATCACCAAAGATTATGATAACAAGAGTGACCCCTCAAAATTGCTGAAGTGAAGCAATTGGTTCGGTGCCTGTCCGAGGAAAATGACTGCGTCTGAGGAGATTGAAGACGAAGTGAAGACGTAGCATTTATTTCGTTGTTCTTCTTCTCTTTATTGAGTAATAGGACCACCATACTATTAAGAGGGGTGTAACATTCGAAGCTTTGATTCTTTGATGCTAAACCCAAATCCTATGAAAGTTGCGAGAGAAATCTCTTTGTGTTCCGAGAAAATACTTGCCAGCAAGAGACTGTAATCTTCTTCGCCAAGATTTATCTCAGACCGAGGAGTTAGCATTACTTGTTCCTCAAGTAATGTTACCATTGCTCCAAAATCCGACCGTTGTAAACGTGTCGGTTGGCCATTGGCTGGACCGCGTGCCCAAACTGGTCATTTCCCACCAGGGAAGGATGCGGCTATATATAGCCACCCCGCGCTGGCTTTGTCCGGTGGCTGCTCCGTTTGATTCTGAGAAGATTGTTGAGCAACCCCCTCTCTGAGCTATTTGAGTTTAAAATCCACTGAGAGAAAACCCCTAGAGCCGAAGAATTAGATAGTGGTTCAGCATCACTCGAATCTAAGTCCAGTATGCTCTGCCTATTACTCTTGAGAGCTGCAAACTCTCTAGATGGTTAGGTGTCAATTTCTTCAGAGACCAAGAGTGATTGTGGTTCTCGAAGAAGAAGACTATAAAGGTTTGGAGATCGCCTCAAGTATCTACCACGAGTGATCGGCATTGGTTGATGAGCCAATTGTTGAGGAGAATAGGGTGAAGAGAGTTTATCTTTCGTGTTAAGTCACAGCCCCTCCAACCAGACGTAGTCCTTGTGCAGAAGGAAGAACTGTTCAAACAAATACCCTGTCACCATCGAGCATCACTGGTTACCTCTGCTACCCATGTTGACATTCGATATGTTTTCCATAATGTGATTGTTTCGATGCATGTTGTAGTTTCCATTTGGTACTTAGTTATAGCTCGTTGTAGTTTGTTTTTCATTCGCTCCGCTGCTGGGTTCCAAGAGTTTTGAGATTTCCGAAGAAATTTTAAAACTCCCATTCACCCCCCCCCCCCTCTGGTAGACATACTTCGTTCCTACAATTGTTATTAGAGCAAGGTACTCCTTGACTCTGCTCATTTTGGTCTAACAACCTTGGAGTTTAAGTATGTCTTCATTGAAAATACCTCAAGCTCCCGCTGATGCCGAGAAGAAGCTCATATAGATGGACGCTCAAGCTAAAGATGAAATTGGTGGCCATCTCTCTCTGCTCAATTTCTTCTCTATCGATAGTGTGAAACTACGAAGGAATTGTGGGACATTCTCGAGAAGATAAATGAGGGTGTTTCAACTCAGAAAGAAGCTCACATTGATACTCTTCGAGCAAAGTTCAATCGGTTCAAGCGCATTGGAAATGAAAGCTGTCAGCAAACCTTCGATCGTTTGAGTGACATCGCAAATGAGCTGCAAGGCCTCGGCGCCAAAGACATCACTGACCATGAGGTTGTGAAGAAACTGCTCCGATCACTTGACAGTTCATTCGACACACTTGTTCTGATGATTAGGGAATGAGCTGATTTCAAAGAACTCGACTCTACTGATATCATGGAGAGGCTAAACACCCACGAGGGAGAAGAAGAAGAGAAGAGAGATCTATATGGTTCAAACCATCACAAAATCCATGCTCTCAAGGCTATGGCTGATTCTTCCTCCAAAGGAAATGCCAAAAAAGATTCTGATGACCCTGAAAGGATCAGCAAAGATCTCGCACTGATCATGAAAAGATTCCAGCACTTTCACAAGAAGAGTCAGTTCCAGAAGAAAAGTTCAAGCAACTCTGGCGGTTCAAAATCTTCATCAAAACCTATTGGAGAATACACCTGCTTCAAGTGCAAAAAGCCTGACACTTCATTTCGGACTGCCCTCTCTGGGAAGCTGAAATCCGTGCTAATGAAAGATATGATTCTGGCAAATATTGAGGCAAAAGTAAGAGCAAGAGCTACGACTCCGATGATGAGAAGAAAATGAAGAAGTTCTTCAAGAAGGAGGACAAGTCCTCCTCAAAATCTTCGTCGAGATCTTCCTCAAGGAATCCTTCCACGTCCACCTCCAACGTCAAGAATAACTCTCGCAAGGCCAAGGCGTACATCGGCAAGGAAATGGATTCTGATGAAGAAGAATCATCAGACTGCAAAGAAGCTGATGAATGCGATGATGATTCTGACTCTGGCATAGCTGTCATTGCATATGCTTCCTCCCCTACAACAAACTTCTTCGGGAATCTGTCAAGCCATGATGAATCTCCTGCCTACTGCTTCATGGCCAAAGCATCGAAAGAAAAGGTATCCTCCAAAAATCACAAGGTTCACTCAAGTGATCAATATTCTTCTGATGAGGATGACCATGCTAAATTAATCAAAATTTCTAATATTCAACAAAAATCTCTTGAGAAAATTGAGAAAACTATTAGGAAATTTGAAGGGTTGTTGCTTGAGGAGATGGAGAAAATCTGTCGTTTACCGAAGAGTATTCCACTCTCAACTCACGAATGGAAGAACTATCAAATCGTCATGATTTTCTCTTAGCTAACCACGAAAGATTGACCTATGATTACCTGAAAAAGAAACAGGAACTCGAGGCACTGAGAGAGGCTCATGAGGATTTGCTCACACAAAATTCTCTTCTCACCCAACAACTTAAAGAGAAACCAAAAGTGTTTGTTCCACCTTGCTTAAAATGCCTTGAATAAACCAATGCTGAATCAAATGTTGAATCATCTATGAATGCTAACCCCTCTGTCGAGGAAAATGGTTCTGTTTCTGATGAAAATGCAAGGATGAAGGATCTTCTTCAGACAGGAATGTTCAAATCTCTCAAGGGGCATCAAACCCTTTATGATGTTCTGAAGAAATCCATTCTTCACAAAAATCCCAGGAAAGAAGGCATCGGTTTCAAAAGGAAACTGAATGAAAATGGCTCCTACTGGGAACCTGATCAATATCCTCGCACTGTATGGGTGCCTACCAAAAGAAAAATGCTCGACCCAGCTTTGCTTTTGGGATACAACTCTCCAATCCCTGAATATCCTGATGATGATTCTCTAGACAACTATAAGTTGTTCAAAAACCAATATGGTGAGGCTGTTGCTCGATATGTTGGACCAAATAGCAGGAATAGCCCCCCAAAGAAAGCTATATGGGTGCCGAAGAAAGCTATTGAGGCATTACCTGTTACCACATTACTAACCATGCAGGCTCAAAATGCTCGATACTTCCTTGAAAAAGTTTGACAGAATGAGTACATGCATACCTCTTTCAATCACTATACTCATTCATCTAGAACGAATTTCAATGCTTATTCCTTTGATTATGCTTGCACCTCATCAAGTAACAACTATGGTTACCGAAAGAAATCATATCCTGCTTGCTCATTTGTTTCGAAGCCACCTTCAAAGATGTGGGTGGTTAAGAAAGCCTAATTCTTCTGCAGGACTATGTCTCCGGGTGTACATAATGGATAATGGATAGTGGATGCACTAGTCATATGACCGGAGACAAGTCATTGTTTGTCGACCCCAACTTAACTGCTTCACCTCTAAAGTATATCACTTTTGGCGACAACAACAAAGGAATGGTAATTGGGCTAGGTAAAATTACCATATCCAAAGACAAGTCCATTGATGATGTTTTACTTGTTCAGTCTCTTGGATTCAATCTTATGTCAGTTGGCAAGCTATGTGATCTAGGCATGCTAGTTCTATTTTCCATATCCAAATGCATTGTCTTTATGGCCTCTGACAATTCTTTCCTCTTCGAGGGAATTAGAAAAGGTGATCTATATATTGCGGATTTCTCTAAGGGTCCCTCAGTCCAAACTTGCTTGCTTGCAAAAGCAACCGAAGGTTGGCTGTGGCACCGAAGGCTTGGTCATGCAGGTATGAGAAATTTCCAGACTCTAGTGAAGAAAAATCATCTCCGTGGCATTCTTGATGCAAAATTTGACAAGGATCGTCTTTGTGCTGCATGTGAGGGTGGTAAATTGGCCAAGAAACATCATTCATCAAAGGCTGTTATGACCACAACAAGACCTCTGGAAATTCTTCATATGTATTTATTCGGTCCTAAAAAATATGCAAGTTTCGGCGGCAGCCACTATAGCCTGGTTATTGTTTATGATTTCTCTCGTTACACTTGGGTATTCTTTCTCGAAGACAAAACCTACACCCAAGATATCTTCAAAAGCTTCGCAAAGAAGGCCCAGAATGAATATGATGTGCGAATTAAGCATTTCGGAAGTGACAATGGGACTGAGTTCAAAAATACTCATATCGATGATTTTCTCGATGAAAATGGTATTACTCATGAGTTCTCTGCCGCTTACACTCCCCAACAGAATGGAGTTGTTGAACGAAAGAATAGAACTCTCATCGAAATGGTGAGAACAATGCTCAGTGAGTATAAAACTCCCATTCGCTTCTGGGCTGATGCTATCAATACTGCTTGTCATGTTATCAATCGTGTTTATCTTCACAAGTTCCTTAAGAAAACTTCTTATGAGCTTTTCACTGGCAAGAAACCAAATGTTTCTTATTTGCGTGTTTTTGGTGCACCTTGTTACATTCGTGATATGAACCATTCTTCCAAGTTTGCACCTAAGGCACATGAAGGTTTTCTTCTTGGTTATGGCTCGAACTCGCATACTTATTGTGTCTATAAGTCTCACCACAGAAAGTTATGGAAGCGGTAAATGTGCGGTTTGATGAATCTAATGGCTCCCAAAAGGAGCAGCCACCAAATGTGATAGATGAACCACCGATTTCGGTTGCTATTCAGCAAATGGCCATAGGGAGCATCAAGCCAGTTGAAGAAAATGCATCTGAGTCTTCCGATGATGATGCTCCTATGACTCATAGCAGAACTCGCCAAGCCACTGCCGAAGAAAATGCCGCTCCAAATACTAATGGCAACACGAATCCAAATGCCGAGCAAAATGGTAATCCTAAAGGAAATGGCGATACAGATGCTGATAGTGATGAAAATGATAATGATCATCAAGATGAAGATCCTCATCCTCGAGTGGCTAATTGAGTTGATCCTTCATTAATTCTCGATGAACTCGAGAATCCAGGTTATCGACCCACAACTCGTTCACGCACTCGTTTGGCTAACTATTGTGGCAGTTTCTCCTTTGTTTCATTGGCAGAACCTACCAAGTATGAGGAAGCCATGAATGATCCAGATTGGATGAATGCTATGCAAGAGAAGTTGGTGCAATTCAAACTGATTGATGTTTGGGAATTGGTTGACAAGCCGAATCATAAGAAGCGTAATATCATCGGCACCAAATGGATATTCCGAAACAAGCAAGAAGAAAATGGCATTGTTGTGAGAAACAAAGCACGTCTTGTGACTCAAGGGTATACATAGGTAGAAGGTATTGATTTCGGTGAAACTTATGCTCTTGTTGCTCGCCTTGAGGCAATTCATATTCTTCTAGCTTATGCAAATTACAATGATATCTTGCTTTATCAAATGGATGTGAAAAGTGCTTTCCTCAATCATGAAATTGATAAGGAAGTTTATGTTAGACAGCCACCTGGCTTTGAACACCCTGAGTTTCCTAATAAAGTTTTCAGGTTGAAAACGGCTCTATATGGGCTGAAGCAAGCCCCTCGAGCTTGGTATGACACCTTGAAGAAGTTTCTGCTCGATAAAGGGTTCAAGCCAGGATCCACTGATCCCACACTTTTCACTCGTGCTGTTGATAATGATCTATTCATATGTCAAATTTATGTGGATGATATTATCTTCGGCTGTACTAACAATGCTTGCAACTTAGAGTTCGGGAAAATGATGTCTAAGAAATATCAAATGTCTATGATGGGTGAACTTAAGTTCTTTCTCAGACTGCAAATACGTCAACAGGCCAATGGAATTTTCATATCTCAGGAGAAATATCTGAGAGAGTGTCTGAAGAAGTTCAAAGTGCAAGATTCCAAAATGAAGGGCTATAAATCTCCTATGCCCACGAATGGTAAGCTCGACGCAGATGTGTACGGTAAGGATTACGATCAGAAGGCTTATCGTTCGATGATTGGTTCTCTTCTTTACCTATGTGCTTCCAGACCTGATATTATGTTGAGTGTTTGTATGTGTGCCCACTATCAAGCTGCACCGAAAGAATCGCATCACCAAGCGGTCAAGCGTATTCCGAGATATTTGGCTCACACCCCCACCTTAGGTTTATGGTATCCTAAGGGAGCACAGTTTGATCTCGTTGGATATTCAGACTCAGATTACGCAGGTGACTTGGTTGATAGGAAATCTACTTCGGGGACATGCCATTTCCTTGGTAGATCATTGGTATGTTGGTCATCAAGAAAGCAGAATTGTGTATCTCTCTCTACGGCTGAGGCCAAATATATTGCTGCTGGCGCTTGTTGCACTCAGTTATTGTGGATGAAGCAGGCTCTGAAGGATTGTGGCATCAAGGTCAAGAAGATTCCTTTATATTGTGACAATGAGAGTGCTATCAAAATAGCACATAATCCAATGCAGCATTCTCGCACCAAGCACATTGCCATCAGACATCATTTCATTTGCGATCATGTTGCTCAAGAGGATATTGTCATCAATCACGTCAAGACTGAAGACAATCTCGCTGATATTTTCACCAAGCCTCTCGATGAGAAAATATTCTGTGCGTTACGGTGTGAGATAAATATCCTGGACTTCACAAACATGCAGTAAGCTAGACTCGGCACCCGTGCCAACACTTCCACATCTTAGAAGGAATGGGTGCACAACACTCGAAGAGTTTGAAAATTCCGACAAAGTGAAATTTTCTTTCTGAGAGAGAATACATTAATGAAGAACTAGACTTACCGGGTGCCACGGTAATTGTGCGATGCTCGGGGTCATATAGTTCTTATATGGTGGGTCACACCACCACAATTTTCTTTCGTTGAGTTTCTGTTCGATCAAAAGATTTGGTGTTTGTCCGAATGCATTTCTCTCATAGCTATTATTTTGGGTGTTTGTGTTTCTTTGTCTAAGTGAAATGCCTAGGACCCTGTTTTCCCTCTATTCTATCTCTTCCAGTCTATGTTGTTCCATTATGAATGCTCAATTTCATCTGGTACCGAAACTTTATCTGGTGTCCTGGACCACGATAAAGATTAGGTCCAAACTTTAATCTATATTGGCGAAAGTTGTCCAAAATTTGGGGTTTCCTGCCCAAGTCAGGACCACGATCTTTTATGACGGTTGCCACGTGAAATCGATCAACTGCCACCCCATCCTGTCCATTGAATAGCAATAGTCTCTCGATTGTGGCCGTTCGATCGGATTCACTCACCGCGATTATTTTCCCTCGCATATAAATACCGTAGCACCACCACTCCCTCATCCATTTCTCTTCCTCCTCGTCACCGTCTCCTCCAAAGCCCTGACGCAATGCTCCTCCTTGAGCTCGACGTCGACAATCCCTTCGCTGGTTCATTGCCGGAAAGCGGTCGCCAGAGTCCTTCCTAACTGCCGCGGGACATCTTCTTCCCCGCGTGATGAGGACATCAATACCATTGTTACACCCACAGCCCCTACTGCTATACATACTAGACCAATTACTAGAGCTCACGCATGCCAATTGAATTACCAGGTACTTTCATTTCTTGGTGATAATTCTAATGTTCATGAGAATATGATGCTGCCTAAATTGGATACATTTGTGTTGATTACTAATGAAGGGCCTAGCATGGACAAGAGGGATGAACACTGGAGCAGGATCAAGCATGGAGATGAAGACGTGCGCGAAGGGGTCCAGGATGGTGTTTCTAGTGCATATTTGAGCACTTTGAAGCCTCCGTGATGACCTACAAGGACATGGACGAAATATACAAGATGCCCCTTCATAAATTTCATCCATAGCTTATTTTAGGTGCTGCGCCACCTTATTTTTGGGCCAGGCCCATGTAATTTCGAAATACTTAAGTATAGGCTGTTTTTTAGAGTCCGTATGTGTGGGGAAACAAAGTTAGGGGTGGTTTCGGACCCCTCCTACAAGGGGCCACGAAATTCCCCCCTACTCCTCCATATATACAGCCCTTAGGGCGTCGTTTAGACTTTGGGTTTTGTTTAGATTAAAAGTTCGCCATAGCTGCAACTTCGCGTACTTCGTTTGTGTTCAACGACCAGACCAAGACGTCACAGAACCCCACGTTGATCAATAAAGCTTTCATCTTTTATTCGCAATATCCAGATTGCAATTTCAGTTTCTTGCTTGTTCTTCATTTGCTTGCAGGAAATAGACCTTCGTGGTCAGGTTGATCGTGCTCCGGCGTGGTCAATAACCTCTCAGGGTTGGTTTAGCGATTGCTAAGGCGCGACGTCCTCGCACGTTCGTAGTCGGATCGTCAAAGTCTACTCCACCAAAAATGATAGCCACCATCTCATCGAAAGACGGGACACCTTTGCCTCTATCAAGTGGTATCAGATTTCCAGGTTGCTCGATGAGATTTTACAGTTTTCCATAGTTTAGATCGAGTCTATTCTTCATACCTACAGTCCACAAAAAAGCCAAAAAAATTTAGGGTTAGTTCATCATATCCGAACCAATCTGAGCCTTTGGATAATCTTTTTAGGGCTTTTGCTTTGTTGAATTTTCGGTTGCATCGTCGTGTCGAGTTGCTGGTCTTAGCATCTAGTCCTTTAGAGTTTCGAGTTCTGTTCACAAGTTGTCACGCCGCCGCCGCACCATCGTCATCACCGCTGCCATATACCACCATCGCAATCACCGCTGCCATATACCACCATCGCCATCACGCTAATCCGAGTCCACCTCCCTCATAGATTCGCCACCAGTCCGTGTTCCACCGCCCTACATATATCCGCCACCAATCCGAGTTTCCACCAGATTCATCTTCGCCATCAGTCCTAATCCGAGTCCAGTATTTGTTCCTTTGTTTTTGATTTCTAGATCACGCCATACTCCGAGTCGTGACCAAGTCGGACTCCCCAATTTTCGTGCTACTCGCAGTAGAAAAATAGTTCCAATTTAAAAAAAAACAAACTAAGTCTGGAAAATTCTGGCTAGGCAGTTTTTAGACCATTTGTAGACTTTTTCAACAAAAAACTTGTTGCGGAGGAAAAAAAGTGAAAAAAAGAAAAAAATTCATAGTGTGCTCCTCCTTTGTTTACGTGCAGCATCGTGATTGTTTTTAGTGTTCTAGGCTCACGTCTCTAGTACGGTCTAGCCTTGGACCAGCACAGTATCGTCGTTGAGCGTTTATTCAACTTTGCATCTCTAAATTGATTATTGCTGACCCTTTTTGCTACCATATTATAAGCCATCCCAGCTCCACATACATCTACATCGTGCGTTTGACTCTTCCTAGTAATCGCTCTATCCAAGCTTTGAGAGTTTTGACTACAACGGTTGCCGATCACCGCCTGCTGCTTGGTAAGAACTGGTAAGACTTTGAGATTTGCTTGACCGATTTGTGACACCCCACCACTTTCTATTAGTCTGTAGGATCATATTCTTGTGTGTTTTTATTGCTGCTAACCATGGCAGGATCACAAGCCGTTGAGATTGACTGGAAGAACATGACAATGAAGGAGCTTCATGATAAATTTCAACAAATGGTGGGTCAACAAGTGGAAGACGTGATGGCCAGTTTTGGAAAGGCCATGGAGAAGATAGATGGCATTGAGAAGGCATTCGAAACAAAGCTCGATAACAAGTTTAATGAACTGCTCGCACGTCTTCCACAACCACCGCCCGCTGCACCTGTCGCACCTCTACAACAACAACATCAACAACAACATCGTCTTCCAAATCAAGTGGGACGAGCACTGCGTGTTCCCCTTGAGCCTGGTCAAACTTCTGGTGCCGCTGTACCTACTGTTGATGCTTCTGTTGCTCCTGCTGCTACTGCAGAGGTGGAGGACCATTACGAGGATGAGGTTGATCAAAATCAGAACTACGTGCAACCACCAGCACCACCACCACCAGGTCGTCCTCATGCATATCATCGCAACTGTAGGGCTGCACCACCACCTGAGGTACAAGATCATGACCATCTTCCTAAACTAAAATTGAATATTCCACTATTTGAGGGTAGATATGTTCCTGATATATATCTTACTTGGCAGTTAGAAACTGAACAACGTTTTACATGTTTACAATATCCTGAGGAGAGACGTGTTCCTGCTGCTGTTCGTGCTTTCACTAGTTTTGCATGAGTTTGGTGGTCTGAACATTGTAGATTATATCCTATTCTAGCTACTTGGGCTGCTTTGAAAACTGCTATCCATACTCGTTGGGTTCCACCATATTATCAACGCGAATCTTCAAAAATTGCAGCGTTTAAGACAAGGAAAAAAATTCTGTAGAAGAATATTATGAAGAATTACAAACTGGCATGATTAGATGTGGTATTGTTGAGGATAATGAAGCTATGCTTGCACATTTTATGGGTGGATTAAATAAAGAGATTCAGACCATTCTAGAGTATAAGGAGTATAATAATATCACTCATTTATTCCATCTTGCTTGCAAAGCTGAACGTGAAGTGCAGGATCGACAGGCATTGGCGCGAACTACTTTTTCTGCAGGTCGATCTTCATCATGGACACCGCGTGCCTCCTCTACTCCCACACGTCCTACTGCAGCACCACTGACTTCAGCCGCCAATTCCAACCGAGATACAAGAAAACAGGCACCACCACCACCATCTGCCAGGAGTACACCTTCTCGGGCTTGCCTAGAGCTCTTCTTCATCTATGGCATCAACAGGGCACACACATGATATTATTTGTCGTTGTTGTAAGGGTAGAGGTCATTATGCGACAGAATGCCAATCTCAGCGTGTTATGATTGCTACTGAGGATGGTGGGTATGAGTCCGCTAGTGACTATGATGAGGAGACTTTGGCTCTTATTACAAGTGAAGAACACGGTGGAGATGATTCTGATCATGAGACACAATACATGGCTCCTGAAGATGCTGACAGGTATGAATGTTTAGTTGCTCAACGTGTTTTACGTGTGGAGGTCACACAAGCTGAGCAAAATCAGAGGCATAATTTGTTCCATACAAAGGGAGTTGTGAAGGAACGTTCTGTTCGCGTCATCATAGATGGAGGGAGTTGCAACAACTTGGCTAGCATGGAGATGGTGGAGAAGCTATCTCTCACCACAAGACCACATCCACATCCTTACTATATCCAGTGGTTCAACAACAGCAGCAAGGTTAAGGTAACACGTACTGTTCGTGTGCATTTTAGTATCTCTACATATGCTGATTATGTTGATTGTGATGTGGTACCCATGCAAGCATGGTCCTTATTACTTGGTAGACCCTGGCAATTTGATAAAAATTCTGTACACCATGGTAGAAACAATCAGTATACTCTTGTTCATAAGGATAAACATATTACTTTGCTTCCTATGACTCCTGATTCTATTTTGAAAGATGATATTAATAGAGCTAGTAAAGCAAAATAGGAGAAAAATAAGAGTGAAAATCAGATTATGGCAAAAGAATTTGAGCAACAAATGAAGCCTAATAATAAACCATCTAGTGTTGCTTCTGAAATTAAATTGAAAAGTGCATGTTTACTTGCCACCAAATCTGATATTGATGAGCTAGATTTAAGCAAATCTGTTTGCTATGCTTTTGTGTGCAAAGAGGCATTATTTTCATTCGAGGACGTGCCTTCCTCTTTGCCTCCTGCTGTCACTAACATTTTGCAGGAGTTCGCTGACGTCTTTCCACAAGACGTGCCACCGGGATTACCACCTATTCGCAGGATTGAGCATCAGATTGATTTAATTCCCGGTGCTTCGCTGCCAAACCGTGCGCCATACCGCACCAATCCAGAGGAGACGAAGGAGATTATGCGTCAAGTACAGGAGCTGCTTGACAAAGGTTATATACGTGAATCTCTTAGTCCTTGAGTTGTTCCTATAATACTAGTGCCAAAAAAGGATGGTACGTCATGTATGTGTGTTGATTGTAGAGGCATTAATAATATTACTATTTGTTATCGTCATCCTATTCCTAGGCTAGATGATATGCTTGATGAATTGCGTGGCTCTACAATATTCTCCAAAGTTGATTTGCGTAGTGGATACCATCAAATTCGTATGAAATTGGGAGATGAATGGAAAACAACATTTAAAACTAAGTATGGATTATATGAGTGATTAGTCATGCCTTTTGGGTTAACTAATGCACCTAGTACTTTCATGAGATTAATGAACGAAGTTTTATGTGCTTTTATTAGACGATTTGTGGTAGTTTACTTTGATGATATATTGATTTATAGCAGATCTTTGGAGGAACATTTGGAACATTTACGTGCTGTTTTTATTGCTCTACGTGATGCATGTTTGTTTGGTAACCTTGGGAAGTGCACCTTTTGCACCGACCGAGTATCTTTTCTTGGCTATGTTGTTACTCCACAGGGTATTGAAGTTGATAAAGCCAAGATTGAAGCTATTGAGAGTTGGCCGCAGCCCAAAACGGTCACCCAAGTGAGGAGTTTTCTTGGCCTCGCTGGTTTCTATAGGCATTTTGTGAGAGATTTCAGCACCATTGCTGCACCTCTCAATGAGCTTACAAAGAAGGATGTGCCTTTTGTTTGGGGTACCGCACAGGAAGAAGCCTTCACAGTATTGAAAGATAAGTTGACACATGCTCCTTTACTCCAACTTCCTGATTTTAGTAAGACTTTTGAGCTTGAATGTGATGCTAGTGGAATTGGATTAGGAGGTGTGTTATTACAAGATGGTAAACCTGTTGCATACTTTTCTAAAAAATTGAGTGGGCCTAGTTTGAACTATTCTACTTATGATAAAGAATTATATGCTCTTGTTCGGAATTTAGAAACATGGTAACATTATTTATGGCCCAAAGAATTTGTTATGCATTCTGATCATGAATCTTTGAAACATATTAAAAGTCAAGCAAAACTGAACCGTAGACATGCTAAATGGGTTGAATTCATTAAGACTTTTCCTTATGTCATAAAACACAAGAAGGGTAAAGAAAATGTTATTGCTGATGCATTGTCTCGTCGTTATACTATGCTTTCACAACTTGACTTTAAAATATTTGGTTTGGAGACCATCAAAGATCAATATGTGCATGATGCTAATTTTAAAGATGTAATGCAGAATTGTAAAGAAGGAAGAACATGGAACAAATTCGTCCTGAATGATGGATTTGTGTTCCGTGCTAACAAGCTATGCATTCCAGCTAGCTCCGTTTGTTTTTTGTTGTTACAGGAGGCGCATGGAGGAGGATTAATGGGACACTTTGGCGTGAAGAAGACGGAGGATGTACTCGCTACACATTTCTTTTGGCCAAAGATGAGACGGGATGTTGAGCATTTTGTTACTCGCTGCACTACATGTCAAAAAGCTAAGTCACGACTCAATCCTCATGGTTTATATATGCCTTTGCCTGTACCTAGTGTTCCTTGGGACGATATATCTATGGATTTTGTTTTAGGATTACCTCGAACAAAGAAGGGGAGGGATAGCATATTTGTTGTCGTGGATAGATTTTCGAAAATGGCACACTTTATACCATGTCATAAAAGCGATGATGCTGCTAATGTTGCTGATTTGTTCTTTCATGAAATTATTCGCTTGCATGGTGTGCCAAATACTATTGTTTCAGATCATGATACTAAATTTCTTAGCCACTTTTGGAGATGTTTATGGGCTAAGTTGGGGACTAAATTGCTTTTTAGTACTACTTGTCACCCCCAAACTGATGGACAAACTGAAGTAGTCAATAGAACTTTGTCTACTATGCTTAGGGCTGTTTTGAAGAATAATAAGAAAATTTGGGAAGAATGCTTGCCTCATATTGAATTTGCTTATAATCGTTCATTGCATTCTACTACTAAGATGTGCCCTTTTGAGATTGTGTATGGTTTTCTACCTCGTGCACCTATTGATTTATTGCCTCTTCCATCTTCGGAGAAGGTTAATTTTGATGCTAAACAACATGCTGAATTGATCTTAAAAATGCATGAGTTAACTAAGGAAAACATTGAGCATATGAATGCTAAATATAAACTTGCTGGAGATAAAGGTAGAAAACATGTTGTCTTTGCACCTAGAGTTCTTGTTTGGTTACATTTGCTTAAGGATAGGTTTCCTGATTTGCGCAAATCAAAGCTAATGCCACGTGCTGATGGTCCTTTTAAGGTGTTAGAGAAAATAAATGATAATGCATACAAACTTGAGCTGCCTACAGATTTTGGGGTTAGTCCCACTTTTAACATTGCAGATTTGAAGCCTTATTTGGGTGAGGAAGATGAGCTTCCGTCGAGGACAACTTCATTTCAAGAAGGGGATGATGATGAGGACATCAATACCATTGTTACACCCACAGCCCCTGCTGCTATACATACTGGACCAATTACTAGAGCTCGCGCACGCCAATTGAATTACCGGGTACTTTCGTTTCTTGGTGACAATTATAATGTTAATGAGAATATGATGCTGCCTAAATTGGATACATTTGTGTTGATTACTAATGAAGGGCCTAGCATGGACAAGAGGGATGAACACTGGAGCAGGATCAAGCATGGAGATGAAGGCGCGCGCGAAGGGGTCTAGAATGGCGTTTCTAGTGCATATTTGAGCACTTTGAAGCCTCCGTGATGACCTACAAGGACATGGACGAAATATACAAGATGCCACGTCATAAATTTCGTCCATAGATATTTTGAGGTGTTGCGCCACCTTATTTTTGGGCCAGGCCCATGTAATTTCGAAATACTTAAGTATAGGCTGTTTTTTAGAGTCTGTTTGTGTGGGGAAACAAAGTTAGGGTTCGTTTCGGGCCCCTCCTACAAGGGGCCACGAAATTCCCCCTACTCCTCCATATATACAGCCCTTAGGGCGTTGTTTAGACTTTGGGTTTTGTTTAGATTAAAAGCTCGACATAGTTGCAACTTCGCGTACTTCGTTTGTGTTCAACGACCAGACCAAGACGTCACAGAACCCCACCTTGATCAATAAATCTTTCATCTTTTATTCGCAATATCCAGATTGCAATTTCAGTTTCTTGCTTGTTCTTCGTTTGCTTGCAGGAAATAGACCTTCGTGGTCAGGTTGATCGTGCTCCGGCATGGTCAATAACCTATCGGAGCTGGTTTAGCGATTGCTAAGGCGCGACGTCCTCGCATGTTCGTAGTCGGATCGTCAAAGTCTACTCCACCAATAACGATAGCCACCATCTCATCGAAAGACGGGACACCTTTGCCTCTATCAACGCGCCGCCATAGCTACTGCACATCACCAAGCTAGGGTATGTGTAGTGCGAACTCGGTCTTCCGTCCTTCTCGTTCGAGTTCGTCCACGGTTAAAATTTTCTGTTTTTACATCATATCTTAGATCTTTACTGCTTAGGTATCTTGTGAGGATGTGGTTTGTAGTTGTCCCTCACATCTGAATTTTTTTAGATCTAGGGTTTGTGTTATGTCTCGTACGAATGGAATGCATAGCACGCTGACTAGTATATTCTTCGGACACACTAGTTCATCCTATACATTTCTTTCATTCGAAACATTTCTCAAAGTCTGCATCTAATCCTTCATCAAAACATTTTCGTTCAAAAAATCTTCAACGTGAGCATTCGTAACCCTGTCCCTATTTTCCCTTGCATCTATTCTTTTTCACAAGTGTATGCAGTCTGTTGAAGATTCTGCTCGACCAATGAGCATGGCTGATGGAGAAGATATTCTTTTGGGTACAACAGATGAATCAAAAGCACCGAATGCAAAGGGCCGATCGGTAGGCCCAACAACTGGCAAGAGAAAACAAAATGAGCCAAGTGCTAACAAGCAAGAAGAAGATGCTCCGAAGAAAAAGAAGGGTGGGAGACAACCATACGCAAATTCAACTGAATATATCTCTCATGATAACTATATCACTATTCCAGGAGAGTCAAAGCGAGAAAGAGACAAGTGTCTACAAAGGATTCGAACTTTGCCTTTCATCCTCCATGGGGTGACTGCCGTGAAATTGGTCTCATTCGAGCAACTGATCCCCAGGAGAGACCGCCGCCACCAGCAAATGCTGATAAGTCTTCCCTTCGCACTCCCGAATCCTATTCTGATGAACTGGCTAAGCACCAGAAGAATGCTCTCAAGAGAGCCAAGAAGGCTGAAAAGGACAAAGCTCGTGAAGAATAAAATCGTTGCCTTCTCAGAGATGAAGTTGAGAAGAAAAAGGCTAAAGGAAATCTGAAGGTCACTCCAAGCACAAACATGACCCTAGTGCAAGGCGCAAGAGTGCACCAAAGAAGAGGCTGGCTGAACCAACCGACAGAAATGCCGAAAGCAATTCTTCTGATAAAGATGATCTACCACCAACAAGAGAGGAAGTTGATGCTACTCTCAGCGAGCAAGTGAACATCACAACTTCTATGGTGCTGCCTGATCTTTGGGCTCGTACAACTCCAATAGCACCTCCGAAGAAGGCTCGTAAAACTCCACCGACCACAATAACCATGAAGGATTTTGTGGATACAACTCCTCATCCTGAGGCAATAAACATGCAGGATTTGGTAGTTCATGCCCTTGTCTGCACTGCCAAGCCAGGCGAACAAATTCCAAAGATAAAATTGAAGAAAATCAAGGCTCCAATCACCAAGCAAACAACTCCTCAAGATGTTGCACCGAAGGAAAAGGCAACTCAGTTTGCTCCCACTTTGACACAACCATTGGCTTCTATGCCTCCATCCGAGCAAGTTCCAGTGCAAACTGCTCTGGTTGCACAGATTGATGTTCAATCTGATGCTCCACATTATTACAATCATGTATTCATCATGGAGCAGCTTGACAAGTTCATCGAAAATCCATTTGATGGTGAAGTGGCATCGTTGCCAATTCCATCTGAAGTTATTTCACAAGCATCTGATATTGTTCAAGACATGAGAGAAGAATCTGTTGAAATCAACTCCCTCACTGCCGAATTCAATGACCTTGATGGTTGAATGAAAATTGCATCTTCCAAGTTTGTCATTAAACAACTTGAAGAATCTTACATGGATATCAATCGGGCTTTGAATATCCTCCGCAGCAGAAGGTTGGGTTTTCACTCAGATCCAGATGATATTGTTCGCAAGATCCGCAATGAGCATCAAGCACAAGCTACTGGCTATAATGATCTTGTCAAGGGACACATTGATCAAACTGCTCAGCAGACACAAAAGAGGCAAAAGAAAACTGCGAAGAAAAATGCTCCTCCTGTTACGGCAGAAATGTCACATGATCACGCTGAAGCTCAGCCTCAGAAGGAAAGATCTCCTGAGCCAGCAGCTCCTTTGCAACCCACTGTTCAAGTCACAGATACACCTCCCTCGCCAAGGCCAACTGAACCAGTGCCTGTGGCCTCCCCTGTTAGAGCTGAAATTCCATCTCAGCAAGTTGTTTCTGAAGATGGTGAAATCCCTCACTCCGAACCGCAAGCTTCTCCCGCTTGTGATACACCAAATGTTTTGGCTCCTCCAACTGATCAACAACAACAGATTCCCGAAGATCAACCGCAACCACCTCTAGTGCCAACCAAAAGGGAATCTGCTCCGTTGCCCACTATTTCTGCAGCTCCTACCCGTGTGCTATCTGCTCCATCCCAACTACATCTGTCAATCGACACAACGCAAAGAATTTCAGATGTTGGTTCGTTGCAATCAGATCTGCTTTTGCTCATCATACAGACTCTGTAGTATATGGAGATGAAGTGATTTCAGTTGAAGATGAACTCAAATATCCATATCCTCGTGAACAACTGCCTTTGTTCTCGACTGGTGTTGGCGTCAAAGGGCCACTTTTCAATCGGAACACACATCCTCAATTCTTTCGAGAAAGTCCATATAAAGGGCCACGCACCTCTGAATCGCCTCATTTCTGGACAAAAGAATAGGCCATCTTTATTCTCGGATTCTCTATGACAGCCGAAAGATATTTCCTCATGAGTTCCCGGACATCTGAACTATGAAGAGTATTGGCTGTTTTGATCAGTTACTTCAAGATCTGGAAGATTTTAGCCTCACAAATGTCTTTGCATTCGAGCATCCGTGGAACAAAGAAATCATACTTCAGTTCTATGCAACCTCGTACATCTCTGGTGATGAATCTGATAGCTCAAAGTGGATCATGGAATGGATGACCGAAGGGAAACGCATAAAATGCACTTCAACAGATTTTGTCTCACATTTTCATTTCCCTCGGTTCGAGCATGGCAAAACTAAAATTAGGGTGCACAACATTGATGTTATTTTAGATGAAATCTTTCGATGCACCATGGACAAAGAAAAGATTTGTGATTACAATGGTCCCCCTTTCCTGAACATTTGACATTCGAGAATCAGACTCTATACCATTTGCTCACCTACACCATTTGCCCTCTGGCCAGGATGAATACTGATAATGTCATCTCTGATGTTCTTCGAAATGCCATCTATGCAATCTCTGAGCGATATGTCTTTGACGTCGAGGACATGTTTTTGCGTATCTTGAAGGATTCTGCTCAGCATCCAAAATGCCTCAAAGTATATGCACCATGGATCTAGAAAGTGGTTGATCATACAATGCGCACAGAATACTTGGCAAAAGTTAGTCATAAAAGCTTCATTCCTTGTGCCTGATACACTGCAAGTTATGGAAGATATTTCTTCGGGTAAAGTACCCGTGTCCAGCCCTCAAGATTATCACAATGCATTCGATGTGCCACGACTGCCTCAGCACGATCGATAGATATCTCATCAACCTCCATCACACCTTGAAGTGAGTTTGCGCACGCAACAGCTGCTGTTGCACCACATGGCTGAGGATCGCCAAGAGAAAGAACATCTAGCTACCGAGCTTAATGCAATCAACAACCAAACCAAAGTAGTGCATATGATTGTGGCTGAGAATAAGAAACATCTCTGGAAATTTCCTCGCAAGTTCTTCACCGAAAAACAACTTCTGACTGTCAATCTCAAAGAACTTTATGAGTATCTTGACAAAGGTTTTTCTATTGAAGATTACCAAGATCGCATTACTCCTCCTCTGCCTGCTCGTGAGCCAACAACTGATCTACTTCACTTTAAGCTGCGAAAATTGCTCGAAGAATCTAAAGTGTCGTGGTGGAACACGATCACCTATGGGGCCATCAGCCCCTTGTGGTTCGGCAGGGGGGAGGTCACATTGCACAAAGAGTGGAAGCCATGGAAAAGCACGACAGTGGTGACACCGGTGGTTTTTACCCAGGTTCGGGCCGCTGTGAAGCATAAAACCCTACTCTTGCTTTGGTGGATTGAAGGGAGGACGGTAGTGGAAATGCAGCGCTCAAGCCCGAAAAGGTCTCCTCGGGGAGAGCAGATATGCGCGTATGAGTGTACAAGGGTCCGAATCCTTTTTAGGTTGCCATGTCCCTCCTTTTATAGGCTAAGGGGTTACCACAGTGGCAAAACAATCATTATCTACTGATTAGACAGCCAACAGTGCTATCATACCCAACTCTGGCAGTTAGGACAAAGTGCATTAAATGCACTGCTAGGTGTCACACTGTGGATGCAGCCCGGCAAGCCTGCCTTGCCGCTTAACCATCTTCCACCTGTCTACATGACACGCCTCTGGACGGGTGTCATGTAGGGGGAATCTCCCTTCCGAATGGCTGCCACGTGCCAAATGACAGCCACTTAAGCACTTGGGGGCTCGACACCACACTGATAAGTGACTTGCACCGCTGTGCGATGGAGCGGTGGAGTCTTGGCGGGGATATGGGATATTTGCCCTTGGCGGCCCCGGCAAGCCTTCCGTGGAAGTCTTGGGACTTGTTCTTGGTGAGGCCTCGACCTGACCAGGCTCGCCTGCCAAGTAAGGGAGGTCTTTTCTTAGTGATATCTTGTTCCCTTGGCTTGTCTTGGTCTTCTTGATCCGCCCTTTGATTCCTCAAAGAGCTATCTTTCTGGCTTGATCTCGTCTTGGGAGCTTGGTGTTGTTGTGTCTTCGCCATTGCGCCTGTGTATAGTTTGGGCAACATACGTGAAGGTTTGTTGCACCGACAGGAGCCCCCGGGCCTGGCCTGAATGTGCTGCTGAGAACCGTTGGGGGTAGGCCCTATCAGGTACACAGGCAGGGCGCTTGCGATGGCTCCCTTCTTGATATTTTTATTGCTTCTTCATTAACTTGTGCTTGAGTCAGTTTCCGGTTTTCCCGTGCGTCGTGCAAGATGTCGTGGGGTAGATTTATGCCACGATCCATGGGCCGCCCACGTCCCATGTTCACGGGGCGGTAACTGACATTCCACTAGTTCCCTCGCCCCTGCCGTTTCCGCCACGTATGCCACATGCATTGCGCAGGGTTGGTGGCGGACACGGAGGGCACGGGAATGAGTGCCATGGTAGAAAGCCAGGCGCAGGAGGTCGGTCTTGATTTTGTGCGTCGTTGGTGACGCAGAGGAGTTGGATTGGTGGAGCGAGGCGGTTGCTTCCTGGGTGACGGGCCAGCCCCCGGCCCCGTTCGCTTATAAAAGGGAACGTGGGCAAGGTGCTAGCTCACACCCATCTCCTCCTCCTTCCTTCTGACATCTTTTCTCCACCATGGTAAGGGGGAGAGGGCGTGATGGTATCCGAGCAGTGGCGACGAGGCTTTCTGCTCGACAACGCCATCTTCCCCTTGTTGGGCACGTCGGGGTGGAGCCCAGTGTAGGAGGAGGCAATAGAGGACGAGGACGTGGCCGCCGTGGCGCCCGAGGGCATGGAGGAAGGGGCGGCGCCTTGATCGCTCCTCCTCCAGTCGCCCTGGGCCTGAACGAAGGCCACGTCAAGGACCAGCCACTGGAATTCATCGTCAAGCTGCGCGGACCCCCGCGCAGTCGTCTTCGGCATCCGTCTCCATTCACAAGAGTGATGGAGGTTGAACAGCCGTTGGGGCTGAGGCTGCACATGAGGGGATGCTGCAATGGCAGCATGTGGGCAGACGTAGAGTTCCCTTCACCTCACGTCATGTTTCTCCGGCGTGGCTGGAAGACCTTCGCTCGTGCCCATAGCTTGGCGGCAGGGCCTGTCCTTCACTTCAAGTTCATGGATGCCACCCTGCTCTCTGTCAAGGTCTTCGGGCGCTCGGGTGCTCGCTTAGGGTGCTGTGCGGAGAGCTCAATCGACGATGAAAGCTCCTCCTCGAGCGGCAGCAACGAGGAGGACAGTGATAGCGATGACGATGGCACGGATGGGGAGGACGACGGCTCCTACTCCAGCTGAACAACAGCCACACCGTCACCGTCAGCGGGAGGCCGGCGGCACCACCATCTGCACCTACATCTTCTCCTCGGCAAGGCGATTTGCCGGGGTGTTGGGTGTGGATGGTGTCTCTGCCTCCTCCAGCAGTCTTCCAGCTGGACCCCGGCAGGCTTCCTCGTGGACTCCGGCTTCGTCTTTCCTGCCGGTGTCCACGCTGCCGCACCCTGCTGGCCCTGGTGACGGTGACCAGGGCATCGCCTAGCCACTCTCCCCACCCATCACCTTCGTCTGCACCCTCTCGATCTTGTCAGGCTGCGTTCCGCAGGTCCTGACGGGGTCATGCTGGGCTTCTGCCCAGGCACTCCTTTTGCCCTCTTCGCCTCCCACCGTAGTTCCTAGGAGGAGAGGGACAAGAAAGGGATTACGGGGAACTTATCTTTTTTCATTCTAAAACATGTAGGCATTTGCCAAATTTTAATCTTAAATATGTAATCTCTTTTATCCATGTTTGTGCTCTATAAGGTTTGTACTTGTTTATCCACATATTAATGAAAAAGACAAGCCTTGCCGGGTACTTGTGCATGTATCCTATCCATGCAGAGGAGGAACGCCTCTATACTTTGAAGTAAACAAGTTTTCCCGGCAAGCTATCTTGCATGTGCCCTCCGTGGTTGCCTCCTGCCGGGCTTAAAACTACGGAAGGGAACCGGCTCCCAGTCGATCCTTCTCTGTCAAATGCCACTACAACCATCTCGACCGAAATAATGTTCGAACCAAAGGATGGGAGCACAAATGTTTTGAAGGTGACAAGGTTTCTCTATGCACAAGTTTTCATCTTACAGAGACATGTATGGATAAAAGGAAACTTATCTGTTTGGCTTGTCGGGGGTCGATATGTAAGCCTGTTTTCTGTCTCTTCTCCCCAGAATCAAGTCTGCGGCAAGAGCCCTATAGTTTGTGCAGTGGAAAACATAGCAGCATATGACCTCATCTAAATGACCATGGCAAGTTTAAGCTAAGCTAATCATGCATGCATGTTTTTAGGGCGTCAGCGCTTCATTTTATTATCTGTTCTTAGGGTCTGCACCTGGCTTTGTACAAAGGGTTACATGCACATCGGCAAGGCTTGTACAAAAGGGTGGCTGCCGGGGCAGGGCCCGACAGCCGCGCCTTACGGGTAGAACTTGCGAAGATGCTCAATATTCCATGAGTTTTGCATTTTGATGCCATCTTTGCTCTCCAGACGGACTGCGCCAGGTCTGGTGACTCGTACTACCCGGTAAGGGCCTTCCCACTTTGGCGTCAACTTGTTGGAACACTTGGCGGACTGAACACGACTAAGGACAAGGTCGCCTTCCTCAAGGCTCCGGGCATGGACCCTACGGCTGTGATAGCGGCACAGGGCTTGCTGGTAGTGTGCAGCATGCACAGCGGCCCGGAGACGGTTCTCCTCAAGGAGCACGGCATCATCATGCCGGTGCTGCTCTTGCTCTACTTCATCGTAGGCAAATACTCGAGGTGACCCGTATATGAGTTCCGTGGGGAGCACTGCTTCTGCCCCATAGACTAGGGAGAAGGGAGTCTGGCCGGTAGCTCAATTTGGTGTCATACGGAGGGACCAAAGAACCATTGGCAGCTCATCGATCCAGCATCTGCCACACTTTCGCAGCTTATCAAAAGTCCTTGTCTTGAGCCCATGCAGTACTTCAGTGTTCATCCTCTCAGCTTGTCCATTGCTCCTTGGATGAGCAACAGAGGTGAATGAAACCTTGCTTCCGAGGGTTTGAACATATTGCATGAAGGCGCGGCTTGTGAATTGGGTGTTATTGTCAGTGATGACCCTGGCGGGTACTCCGAAATGGCACACCAATCCTTTCAAGAACTTGATAGCTGATTGTGCGGTCACCTTCCTCACGGGCTCCACTTCTGGCCACTTTGTAAACTTGTCAATTGCAACATACAAGAATTCAAAGCCCCCGGTAGCACGGGGGAAGGGGCCCAAGATGTCGAGCCCCCAGACCAAAAATGGCCATGACAAAGGGATCGTCTGGAAAGCTTGAGCAGGTTGATGGATATTCTTGGAGTGGAACTGGCAGGCTTCACATCTGGTGACTAGCTCAATTGCATCTTGGAGGGTCGTGGGCTAGTAGAAACCTTGCTGGAAAGCTTTTCCAACCAAGGCTCTTGATCCAATATGAGAGCCGCACATGCCTTCCTGTATCTCTATCAATAGTTCCTTGCCCTCTTCCCAGAAAATGTACTTCAATTTCGCACTATTGCGCCTCCTTTTGTATATTGTGTCATCGACAAACTAATACATACTGGCCCTCCGGGCTACTCTTTCAGCTTCTTCTTGCTCTTCGGGAAGTTCTCCAGTTTGGAGGTAGCGGACAATGTGTCGCGCCCAAGTTGGAGCTCGTGGCTCGACAACTAGGACTAATGGCACCTCCTCACTCGTGGGAGCGCCTACCTCGACCGCAAGGACCATAGGTCCTGCGGAAGAGTGCAGCTCACCAAGCGAAGTGGAGTTGTTCCCGGTAGCTTCTCTACCGGTGACTTCGAGGAGTCCTGCCAGGAGATGCTTGCCGGAGTCCAATTTTCTCCTTTTTCTGGCCATCGTTGTCGGGGATACTGAGGGTTGAGTCATGTGGAGAACAAAAGTCCCTGGTTCCACAGGAAGCTTTTGTGCAGGGCATTTTGACATATGATCAGTGATGTTGTTTTCCGCACGTGGCACATGCTCTGTTTGCAATCCATCAAAACGCTCCTCCAGCTTCCTCACTTCCTCTACATATGCCTCCATTAATGGACTCTGGTAATCCTTGTTAACCTATCTCACCACAAGCTGCGAGTCTCCATGGATGATCAACTTCTTAATCCCCAACTCCACTGCAATTCTGAGCCCAGCAAGGAGCCCTTCATATTCTGCAGTGTTGTTGGTAGCTTTCTCCCGGGGAAAATGCATTTGGACCACATACTTGAGGTGCTCTCCGGTGGGCACGACGAGGAGCACGCCAGCCCCCGCACCTTGCAAAGAGAAGGCACCATCAACATGATCCACTCTTGGGGTGCCTCCTTGCTGGGGATAACTGTTTCCGGTGCCTCTTCGTCTGGAGTGGGTGTCCATTCTGCAATGAACTCCGCCAGCGCTCTGCTCTGAATGGTTGTGGTACTCTCATACTTCAGACCAAAACTTGACAACTCCAATGCCCATTCAACTATTCTGCCGGTGGCCTCAGGGTTCCTCAGTATGCGTTGCAAAGGGAAACGGGTGACAACTGTGATCTCGTGGGCTTGGAAGTAGTGGCGCAGTTTCCTTGAGGCCATGATGAGGCCAAAGATCAATTTCTGCACTCCAGAGTACCTTGACCTAGCCCCCTGCAACAGGGAGCTAACAAAGTAAACTGCTCATTGCACCACCTTCTTCTTTGTCGTGGCCTTGGGGTTGCCTTCACCATCCCGCGCCTCTTTCTCCTGATCCACACCCAAGCTTGTCACAACTGGTTCACTCCCTTCTCCGGGGAGGACAGTAGTTGCGGCTGCTCCTTCATCTACTTCCCGCTGTGCCACTAGCACTGCACTAACCACTTGATTGGTTGCCGCCAAATATAGCAGCAACGGCTCTTGTGGTTTAGGAGCGACCAAGGTGGGAGCAGAGGAAAGATAGGCTTTCAAGTCCCGCAGCGCTGCTTCTGCCTCCGGGGTCCACTTCATGGGCCCTGCCTTCTTCAGAATTTTGAAGAATGGCAGGGCGCTCTCGGCAGACTTGGAAATGAACCTACTCAGCGCGACCACACGTCCAGTTAAATGCCTCACATCCTTGACTATCTTGGGTGCTTGAATCTGTTTGATCGCTCTGATCTTGTCGGGGTTGGCCTCTATCCCCCGGTGAGACACAAAGAAGCCAAGCAGCTTGCCGGAGGGAATGCCAAACACACACTTCTTAGGGTTCAACTTCAAGTTGATCTTGCGCAGGTTTGCAAAGGTTTCTTCCAAGTCCTGAATGAGCATTGATCTGTCCTTGGTTTTGACCACTATATCATCCATGTAAGCCTCAATATTCCTGTGCAACTGAGGTTCAAACCCAACTTGCACTGCCCTTGCAAAAGTGGACCCAGCACTCTTTAACCCGAAGGGCATCCGCACAAAGCAGTACGTGCCACATAGGGTTATGAACGCGGTCTTCTCCTCGTCTTCCTTAGACATGAATATCTGATGGTATCCGGAGTATGAATCCAAGAAGGAAAGCAGATCACACTCGCAAGTGGAATCCACAATCTGGTCGATACGTGACAAGGGGAAAGGGACCTTCGGGCATGCCTTGTTTAGATCTGTGAAGTCTATGCAAAGCCTCCATTTCCCATTCGCCTTGCGCACCACTACCGGGTTCCCCAACCATGTTGGATGCAACACTCCCCTGACCAAACCAGTTGCTTCAAGTTTCTTGATCTCTTCGGCAATGAATTGCTGCCACTCCAAAGCTTGTTTTCTGACCTTCTGCTTGATGGGCCGAGCATGAGGGCAGATAGCAAGGTGGTGCTCGATTACATCCCTGGGAATGTCGGGGATGTCAGATGGTTGCCAAGCAAACACATCGACATTCGCCCGCAGGAAGGCAACGAGCGCGCTTTCCTATTTGCCGTCAAGGGTGGAGCTAATGGTGAACGTACCATCAGCACCAACCAGCCCTGCCGGCACCCTCTTCACAGCAGGCGAAGCAACTTTGAATCTCTTGCTAGTGGAACTCTCTGGCAAATCATCGACGAGCACGGCGCACTCCAGAGAGGCGCGCTTCTCGGATTCTTTGCCGGCATCCCTGCTAGCTTTCTTTCCTCTCTATTTTCCTTGGCGGGAACTGCAGCCTCTGCGGCCTCGACAGCGACTGCATCTCGGTACATCTTACCCACGCATATGATTGCGTCCTTCTTGTCCGACAGGATGGAGATGACACCCATTGGTCTTGGCATCTTCAGAGTATTATAGGCATAGTGAGATGCAGCCATGAATTTTGCCAGAGCTGGACGGCCAAGAATCCCATTGTACGGCAAAGGAAGTTCGACCACGTCGAACACAATCTTCTCGGTCCGGTAGTTCAATTCTCCTCCAAACATCACCGGCAGTGTGATCTTTCCCTTAGGACAACTCCTGCCGGGGTTGATTCCTTGAAAAGTGCCAGTAACCTTGAGCTCTTCATCTGATATTTGCAACTTGCTGAGTACCTTGGGGGAAATCAGATTCAACCATGCCCCGCTGTCAACCAACATCTTTGTGACCTTGAGGTTGCGGATCATTGGTGAAACCAACAATGGCAAGCACCCTACCGCAGTGGTGCGGTCGGGGTGATCCTCTTTTTCAAAGATGATGGGCGTGCGGGACCATTTGAGTGGTTTCCGATAGTCTGCCGCTGGCTCTATGGCATTGACCTCACGCACCCACTGTTTAAGCTGGTGGTGAGAGGAGTGCAAAGATGCGCCTCCGTCAATGCACAGGGCCTCAGTGGCTTTTTGGAACTCTTGCACACTAGCTTCCTCTTCATCCCCTTCATCACTTTCGTCATCACCTTCCTTCTAACGGCCTCTAGCAGATTTTTCTTGATGCTGGGGAATCTTGCCGCGGCGGCCTCCTCTGCCGCCTTGGCCCTTCCCGCCAACACCTTCTTGGTTTCTTTCCTTGTCACGCTTCTCGTACTCAGCTTTCTGCTTCTTGACAAGTTGTTCAACTTGGTGACACTCTTGGAGGTAATGGCCCTTGATCCGGTGGATCTTGCAGTATGGTCTGTCAGCCTTCCCAGCCTTTTCGGCCACCGCAGCCTCCCGGTAATCAGTGCACGCGGAAACTTCCTTGCCGGGGGCCTCGGTCTTGGCCTTCTTGCTGGTACTAGGAGTGCCAGAACCCTCAACGGCCAGTACTGCATTTTCCGTGCGCTTCTTGTTGCGCTTTTTGTTCTTCCTCTTCGGGTTAGTGGCATCGTCGTCATCTTCTGAGTCAACTTCGATGCCATCCTCTTCTCCGGGGAGCCGCCTCCCTTCCTTTGTACGGGCACACTTATCCGCCAAGGTGTACAGCTCATTCACAATTTTGGGCAACCGGACGTTCATCTTGGAACGTATCCTCCTGTTGCGCACGTTGGACTAGAACGCGGCAATCACAGCTGTCGGGTGGATATCTGGAATGTTCCTGTGCACCGGGCTAAACCTCTGCATGTACTTCCGCAAACTCTCCCCTTCCTTTTGTTGAAGGAGCTGCAAATTGCTGGGCCATCCTGGTTCTTGATGGCCGCCCATGAAGGCACCAACAAACTCATTGCACAGGTCAGCCCAGGACGAAATGGAATTCTCCGGCAGGTGCGTCAGCCATGACCTCACGTTTGGCTTGAGTGCCAAAGGGAAGTAGTTAGCGAACACCTTCTCATCTCTTCCTCCGGCGGCTTGAACAGCGATGGTGTAGATGCTCAAGAACTCTGCCGGGTTCAGCCTTCCATCATACTTTTCTGGTATCTCTGGCTTGAAAACACGGGCAGATGGCCAACGGACTTGCGCAGCTCATGAGTGAAGGCAGGGCACCCAACCTTGAAAGGCAAGTACCCTCCTTCAATGGGCGCGGGTTCGTCGACGTCTGGGCCCTTGCGCCTGTAAGATTGGTGGCGGGTTTCGCGGCGTCATTCTATAGTGACGAGCGCATCTTCCCTCCGCTGATCTTCCAGGACCTGCCGCTGATCTCGATGGGCCCAAGGATCAGACGAAGCCATTGATACCTCGTTGGGCTCCTGGTTGCGTGGTTCGGGCTGCGGCCTGTGCGCTGGCTGTCGTGGAGGGGATTGCACCGTTGGAGTGGCCCCCTCGACATGGTCAGCACCTCGGGCCGTGGTTGTTGCTTGCGGGTGCCGTGGCGGGCCTGCCCGCTATGATCCTTCCACTTCAGCAAAACCGATCAAACTCTTGATGGTGGCTCTCCACTCATCCATTTGATCGGCCGCTGGCGGGAATCTCAGTAGGAGTTGGGCTCGTGCCATGGCTTCCGAAGCAGTGCTTGGCGAGCCACCCAAAACCCTTTTTCCTCCACCGCAAGTTTCTGTTCTTCCGAGATCCCATCTGAAGGCCTTTTCTGGTACTCTGCCAGAGGGGGAATCGATCATGGAGGGCTTCTACATCATCCTGGTTGCCTTCCGATGATGCGTGAGTAGTTCACCACAGACCTACGGGTCCATAGCTAGTAGCTATGTGGCTTCTTCTCTCTCTATGATCTTCACTACAATGTTCTCCTCGATGTCCTTGGAGTTCTATCCGATGTAATCTTCTTTTACGGTGTGTTTGTTGGGATCCGATGAATGGTGGGTTTATGATCTGAATATTTATGATAAGTAATGGAGTCTTTTCTGGACTTTATTATGCATGATTATTATAGCTTTGTATTTCTCTCCAATCTATCCATTTGGTTTGGCCAACTAGATTTATTTATCTTCAGTGGGAGAGGTGCTTTGTAATGGGTTCAATCTTGCGTTGCTCTATATCCCAGTGATAGAAGGGGACAAGACACGTCTTTTTATTGTTGCCATTAAGGGTAAAACGACGGGGTTTATCCATGTTGATTGGGTTTACTTTAGCTACATCATGTCATCTTGCTTAAGGTGTTACTCTGTTTTTCATGAACTTAATACCCTAGATGCATGCTGGATAGCGGTCGATGGGTGGAGTAATAGTAGTAGATGCAGGCAGGAGTTGGTCTACTTGTCTTGGACGTGATACCTATATACATGATCATTTCCTTGAATATCGTCATAACTATGTGCTTTTCTATCAATTATCCAACAGTAATTTGTTCACCCACCGCATGTTATGTACTCGAGAGAGAATCCTATAGTAAAAAATATGGCCCCCGGGTCTACTTTTCTCATACATAAAATCCAAAAATACCTTGTTGCAATTTTATTTCTTTTACTTTATTTTGCAATTTACTTTATCTATCAACCATTACGAGATTTAATCCTTGCAAGTAATGAGTTCAAGGGGATTGACAACCCTCTTTCAATCGTTGGGTGCAAGTATTTACTTTTGTGTGTGTAGATGATGTTCACGAGGCTTTGCATGATTCTCCTACTGGATTGATACCTTGGTTCTCACTGAGGGAAATACTTATCTCTACTGTGCTAAATCTCCTCTCCTCTTCGAGGAAAATCCCAATGCAGCTCACAAGTAGCAACGTCAAGGTCGACGCTGCTACTCAGGTGCTTCACCAGCCCTGGCGTCGCTACTCCCTCCGGTGGTGCACTTTGGCGGCATCCTCATACACTTCAGACAGCGGTGAAGACTAAGAACGATGTCGAGGATGCAGGCGAAGAGAGAGGATTCTGTGTGTAGCGAGAATAGGGGGGTGTGGTCGCCTATTATAACCAGCGGCTCGGACGCCATTAATATGGAGCAACGGGAGCGAGGCGGGCGGCGGTCAAAGGGCTAGCTCGCCTCCTGTCAGCCTGCGCGTATAGTCTCCCATTATGCTAAGAAGTTGGAGCATGATTTATATTATTGAGTACCTTCCTTTGCATGAAGGTCAGGGGGGTACGATGGTTAACTCCTACCAACCTCCCCCTAGGGGCGTGCGTAGTAGTACTTTGCTTCGAGGGCTAATAGACTTTCGCAATAAGTATGTGAGTTCTTTATGACTAATGTGAGTCCATGGATTATACGCACTCACACCTTTCCGCAATTTGCTAGCCTCTTCGGTATCGTGCATTGCCCTTTCTCACCTCGAGAGTTGGTGCAAACTTCGCCGGTGCATCCAAACCCCATGATATTATACGCTCTATCACACATAAGCCTCCTTATATCTTCCTCAAAACAGCCACCATACCTACCTATTATGGCATTTCCATAGCCATTCTGAGATATATTGCCATGCAACTTCCATTGTTTCGTTAATTATGACACACATCATCATTGTCATATTGCTTTACATGATCATATAGCTAACATAGTATTTGTGGCTCACCCACCATTCATCATTTTTTATACATGTTACGCTAGATCATTGCACATCCTGGTACACTGCCAAAGGCATTCATATAGTGTGATATTTTGTTTTAGTATCGAGTTGTAATTTTGAGTTGTAAGTAAATAGAAGTGTGATGATCATCATTACTCATTATTAGAGCATTGTCCCAGTGAGAAAAAAAGAGGGGCTAAAAAGATCCCATAAAAAAAGAGGCCAAAAAGAGCCCACCAAAAAAATTAGAGAAAAAGAGAGAAGGGGCAATGTTACTATCTTTTTCCACACTTGTGCTTCAAAGTAGCACCATGTTTTTCATATAGAGAGTCTCCTATGTAGTCACTTTCATATACTAGTGGGAATTTTTCATTATAGAACTTGGCTTGTATATTCCGATGATGGGCTTCCTCAAATGCCCGAGGTCTTCTAGAGCAAGCAAGTTGGATGCACACCCGTAGTTTTCAGTTTGAGCTTTCATACACTTATAGCTCTTAGTGCATCCGTTGCATGGCAATACCTACTCCTTGCATTGACATCAATTGATGGGCATCTCCATAGCCTGTTGATTAGCCGCGTCTATGTGAGACTTTCTCCCTTTTCTGTCTTCTCCATATTAATCTCTACCATTGTATTCTATTCCACCGATAGTGCTATATCCATGGCTTGCGCTCATGTATTGCGTGGGGGTTGAAAAAGCTGAAGCGCGTTAAAAAGTATGAACCAATTGCTTGGCTGACACCGGGGTAGTGCATGATTTATATTTTGTGTCAAGAAGATGGAGCATGACAAGGCTATATGATTTTGTAGGGATAGCGTTCATTAGCATTTATATTTTGAAAGGCATGATTGTTTGTTGGTATGCCTGAGTATTGATTTTCTATGTCAAATTATAGACTATTGCTTTGAATCATTCGGATCTTAATATTCATACTTAAAAGAAAGATTACATGATAGACATGTTAGGTAGCATTCCACATCCAAAAATTTGTTTTTACTATTTACCTACTCGAGGACGAGCAGGAATTAAGCTTGGGGATGCTTTATACCACTGGTACAGCGAGTTGCTATACAAATGGTTTTTAACCCCTTTCCGCGATGGCATTTTAAACCGTCGCCTTGCTAGTGTGGGCGATAGGGGGGGTCCTTCCCGCACGACCCAGAAACTGTCGGGGATAAGCAGTTGGAATGCATACGTTTTGCATAACTAAGCGTATGTGATGCGGGCATCTATCCCAAACGCGAGTCTTCAGACAACTGTTTGTGATATCTCGAATATCCCAAACGCTTCATCCTTGCTACTCATTTGTTCTCGCATTACCATCGCAGTCGGTATTCTATGGTGCAACGTTTACGATGCGCGCCCCATCACAAACAGTTCATGATTATAGAACGTGTATGATAAGCAGACAATCACACACATTCACTTCTCCCGAACCATATGCGATAACTAATTAAGAAGATTAGCTAATCATCGTACGAGTGTCGGATAGGATTACGAAACATCGGACCGTCGTAACAGTGTCGTACAGGATAACTATCACACACGCTATTCTATGGTGCAACGTTTACGATGCATACGTACCACATCAGAAATAGTTCATGATTGTAAAGCGTGTACGATAAGGCGACTATCACAAACATTTAGTTTGCTCGCACCGTTTGTGATATTGTCTGAAATCACACACGCTTTGCAAATGGCAATTGTGTGCATGCTCGCACATGTTTCCTCTCTGTGAACCGTGTCGGATTATGGTGTATATCACACACATTTGTGTTTTACCGACCGTGCGTGCCGTAACAACCTGCAGAGCATAATTTCACCCTAATTTAATTGCCGATATTTAAAATTGTACCGAATTTGAATTTGAAAGTAGGCTATAGCTTTATTCATATCCATCAGGTTCAAACAACCAGTGCATTATTTGATTCACAGGTACATATGTTCAAGAATTACATAAGCACCAAATAAAGAATGATGAACCACAGTTGTATAGTTGTACTATTAAAGACAGTAAAGAAAGAGGCGAAAGACATTCTGGTTGCTGAACAAGGTGAAGCGGAATGCCCATATTGTGTCCTCCTCCATGCAGAAGGCACGCACGACTCTAGTCCAACCCCTTGTGATGGTCGACCGCTCATCCTTCACTGTCTTCATGAACACATCTAGATAGTCATCGTGTTCTGGTAGAAATACTTTAACCTTTGCATGCCCACCAATCATGTAGTTTGAGAGGTAATCTTGATTAAACTGCTTTGGGAACCACTTCACAGGAAAAAAGATTCAGACATTGTCATCTAACATAACTCATTATGGGCAGTAAAAAGAAGGTTGCAGAGTTCTTACTTACCATCCTGCAGTTCACTGTTGTCTTGGATAAAGTGTAAACAAATAGTTTAATTGCCATCTTTTGACCCATTTTACTAACAATCTTTATCAGCTTCCTCACTTGATGCCGGTTCATCAATATCTCATTGCCCCATAGCAGAAAGGGTCGAAGCACGGATCTTTACCAATGACATATGTACCTAAAAGCACCAAGTTAATATTAGAAGCTAAACAACAATTGCACAATGATGTAGTACAACACTCCCTCCATCCCATTATATAATATCTTATAACATCCAATTTACTCACATATTGGATGAATTAACATATTATATTATGGGCCGAAGGGAGTTTATTTCATTTTTACAAATTATCGGTCGATTAACTGTAGTTAACTGCTGTTGTGTTGTTGTTGTTGCAACTCTTCTACGTATATCTAGACATCATCAGAACATTAAGGTAGCACTCTTCCTTGTTGCTATGTAGCCTAGGATTGCATATTTAGACATTCAGTACAGTGCATGTTGCTATCTAGCCTCAGATATATTAGTTATGGCCCTAGTTAACCTACCAATAAATGTGTTACAGATATATTCAGTTAAATGTCTGATTCACCGATTAATCCCTTATCAGCCCCCGGCCTATATGGTACCAGCTACCGATATCCTGAACAGTGAGTATATATAAGCCATGGTATGAAACTAACCTCGATTGAAAACAGCAGTTGTTCCCAAAATTGTCCTGTGTAAGTACATTGAGAGGCATGTTAAGCACAACAGGATAAACATCAACCAAATATATCCTTGGTAGACAAAATAATCTCCAAATGATAGCTTCAGTGTGCAGGTTTAAGCATGCTAGTTAAGCAAAACAAGAAGTGGAAAGGTGTGTCAACTGCAACAGGCCTACCATTTGACAACAAGCAAATATAGTCATTCAAACTGGTATTATGCTGGTCTAAGTACACTGGTAATTGTTAAATAAAAATGGAAAGGCGTGTTAACTACAACATGCTTAACAACAACCAAATGTAGTCATTCATAGTGGTATTGTTGAAAATGGTATTGATGAAATTGAACTGCATAGTTCATACTTGCACATATAGACCATCACGTCGTGAATAACTGGAATAAACAAGGCATACTACAAACAACCAAAGATGGCATTTGAAACTGGACATATGCTAACTACAAAGAACTAAACAACCAAAAAACTTTAAAAGAGGCATATGCTAGCTATAATAGGCTTAACAGCAAGCAAATATATTCATTCCTATTGGTATGTTTAAAACAGGTATTGATGAAAATGTACTGCATAGTAAATAGTTGCACATATAGAGCATCACATTGTGAGCAACTGAAATAAACAAGGCATACTGCAGACAACCAAATATAGCAATTGAAACTGGACATATTCTCACTACACTACAAAAGGGACTCGACAAAAAAATCATGGGTTCCCCCCTGTGAAGAGGCATGGCAAAAAAATCATGGGTTTCCTCACTTATCACAGATGGGCTCGTTCCCGTGGGAAGAGCATGGACCCTGGGTGCGCTCCATGTTGTTGTAGATGGGGTCCTTCTCCTTGGAAGAGCACGACTGTAGGGTGCCCTTCCTGATGTTGCAAATGGGCTCTTTCCCCTTGGAAGAGCCGGAGGGTGCCGTCCTCGTGGTCGCCGTCGATGAGGTCTGACTTCACAGTTGTGGATCCCAAGCCAGCGTCGCAGAACATGTCCTTCAGAAATGACAAAAGGGGCTCGATGCCGATGTAGGATGGAAAATTCTTGACAGCGAGCCAGAGGAGATCAGCGGCGGGGCCATGGATGAGATCGACGGCGGTTGAACCCAAGGGGTTGGGGTTGGGCCACTTAAGCTGTGACATAGCCCACGTCAGGCCGTTGCTGTTGACGACCTCGATGTCGTAATCGGCATCCGTGACATACCAGCATACTCTAGCCTGCTAATTGAGAGCCTGCGGCGAGTAATGGTCGTCAGCTTCCTCGGCGGCCACCTCGGCGACGTCGGGCGAAGAGGCCGCGATACACATCTTTTGCACCAGTCAATCCTCGAGCTCCACGGGAAGCGTAGCCGGGCTTAGGCTGCGATGCTCTGGAGTGGTGGATGGGGTGGGGATGGGGATCTATGGGAAAGGGGGCGTTTGGCAGGCATCATCTAAGAAATTCAAGGCAGCTAGGGTATGGAGATCGGTGGGTAAGCTGCACGGGCAAACCGGCAGATGTTGACAATTGAGGCCTTGCGGCGGCGGCGGCGACCTTGCTAGGGTTTCGAGCAAGGGAGGGGTTGTGGGGTGTGTGTGTGTGTGTGCACGGGTGCACGCGCAGAGTTTTTGGGGGGGTGTTTCAGGAAATGATGCGGCTACTGAAAATTTAACTACGCGGGAGTAAAATGCCGGGCTATTGAAATTTTGGATGATGCATCGCACACGGTCCCGAAATAACAACCGTGTGTTATCAAACAGAAAAACCCTTGAGCCGGGTAGATATTTTCGAGGGATGCAGGCGGGAGCGGGAACAACAAACATCACACACGGTCGAAACAGAATAACCGTGTGTTATTAAACAGAAAAACCCTGAAGGTGGGTAGATATTTTTTAGATTGCGAGGGAAGCCTCATGGTGCCCAATGTACTGTGCTGATGTGAGTGATAGGGGCACGGGTGTGGCACACGGATAGTGTGAGTGAACCGTGTCTGTTGCGTCATCCGACTTGTCTAATGTTTATAAATTTTGCGAAAATAACACGGGAAAGGTTCAGAACACGAACACAATTGCATGTGGACCAAACATATGTATGAAAAGGGTGGTTTGATGTTCAAATACCAAATGCACAACTTCGATGTGGCAACTGTCTCACAAAGCGCACGGCATTGCTTGTCCCCCCCCCCCCCCCCCACCTTCGTGTCGGCAGGAGGGGAATCCTAGCTATGAACGAATGCCCACAAATAGCTAGGTCTAACATATCACCCTACTGTAACACTAAACCTATGGGAGTCCATCATGGTCAAACCCCGCCACCCTTTCGCTTCCAGTGAAAGGTGGACCGTGTGCGGGCCCACAAATGTGTGCTTCTGACGCAAGATGGTGTGAGACCACATACGAACCACCTGCAGGTAGCCCAACTATATGTATGAAAAGGGTGGTGTGATATTTAAATACCCAATTCACAACTCTGATGTGGCACATGTGCCTCGGAAATTAACAGGACATCCCCGACCCCACAGAGGTTCAGCTAGCAAAGTGCGAAGTAGCCCCCCCCCCCACTCAAACACACACACACACACTTTGAGTCGGCGGGAGAGGGCATCTCAACAAGATGCATCATAAAACAGACCAAGAAGAATACACCTTGGTCGTACAACCTCTCTCTTGTTGTTGGTCAAAGTGATGGACGTCCAGGCGACCCCGGAGATGCGCTAGCTCGCCAATAATCACGCAAGTAGTGCCCAAAGACAACCACTGCCTGCATGTGGCCCAAACATATCTATGGAGTGTTGATGTTTGAATACCCAAATGCACAACTTGATGTGGCACCGTGCTTTGGAACCAGAAATCCCCACACGGAGCGAGGGTTAGTTGATGACGCATTGTATATATGTATGTCACACCATACTTTGAGCCAGTGATGGGGATTCATGCATGCGTATGTACGTATGCGCTCAAAGTTAGGTCTGGAACCTCACCATGACCTACTACGATAAGACAAACCAAAGAAGAATCCACCATGGTAACCTATCTCGTTGTCGGTCAAAGTGATCATGGATGTCCACGCGAGCCCACGAATATATAGGCTTGCCACCGATAACCACGTGAGGGAGAGTACCGTTCGAAGACAACCACTGCATGCACACATAAACACTATGCTGATCACGGGATGAGAATAATATTCTGATAACTACCCGATCCGTCCCAGAAGTAGTAGTTGAACTTCACCTAGTGCTATGTTGAACTTCCGCAAACTTTGCCCAAATGGGGCTTGCGATATAACCTTTGAAAGTTGTGGACACGAGTATCATGATCTAAGTTAAATTTTTGGCAAAATCAACACAGTTGAAGAGCAGTTTTGAAAACCGTTTTTTCTTCATACAAAAAAACGTGAATCGTATTTTTTAGCCCATTAAACCGTATATCAGAATGAGGCAAATAATATGGTGTTGGAAAGCTGCTGTAAATCCGCTCATTCGACATGTAGAAAGTTTTCCCTAATTCCCTATGGTTAAAGAGTAATTTGAAAAATCATAGAATTTTGCAAAACGATCAGTCGAGTTCGTATTTTCGAGGCCATTTCTAAACGGCTAATCCGATTGAGACAAATAATATGGCGTTGGAAAGCTTATGAAAATGCGCTCCTTTTTCATGTAGATAGTTTTTTTCTAATTTTGAACGATTTAAGAGTAATTTAGAAAATGGCCAAAGTTCCACCGAGCTCGTATTTATGAGTTAATTTTTTAACCGTTTCTTGGAATGCAGCAAACGATATGGCGTTGGCAAGCTTGGACAAATGCGAAACTTTTATGTATATAATGTTTCTCACAATTCCCTACGGTTTTACGTCAACTTTGAAAATGATTGAAATCGTATTTTAACCGTAATTTGTGCAAACTTTATTGGAATGGGGCAAATAATATACACTAAAAGATCATACATATTTAGAAGCAATTTTTATTGCCTTATGCACCGATGACAACTTACTCGAAGGATCTTATTCAATCCATAGGTAGGTATAGTGGACTCTCATAACTCGAAATTGGGTTTAGGGTTTTTGGATGCACAAGTAGTATCTCTACTTGGTGCGGATTTTTGCCTAGCAAAGATATTGGGCAAGCACCACATGTTGGAGGATCTATGACAATATAACTTCTATGTGAATATGAACAAACATAAATCATTATGTTGTCTTCCTTGTCCAACGTCAACAATTTGACATAAAATATTTAATGGGGGTTCACAACCATAAAGATTTCCAAGATAGTATATTTGCATGTGAATCTTCTTTTCCCTTATTAATTTCTTTCATGAATTGCATCACTGACCAATGCTATATTTGTAAACTTTCAATAAATTTTACTACTTAGATTCCTCCTTATGTAATGTCATTACTTTCCATGAGATTAGCATATGATCCTTTTTTATTACTTGCTTTATTTTTATTGAAACATAAAAGTAAAGATGCACAAACTCAAACTAAACTTTATTATATAACTCTCACTCGATTACATAGATAGATAGATCACGAAACAAGCACTTGAAAATAGATCATACTAAACTTTTATTCTACTAAATCACGAAATAACTAAGGATCGAACTAAGATAGGTAAATATAATAAAAGTGATGGTGATACGATACCGGGGCGAATCCCGCAATCTTGGCACAAGCCAAGGGGAGTGCCCATACTCGTGTACTCAAGTCTCTTTCTTTGGTGATGGTGGTGATGAAGAAGTGGTGGGCTTGTCCTCCGGCTTCCATGGCATCGGTTCCCCATCATAAGAGGATGCACGAGTCTCCTGAGTCCTGAAACTTGCAGCTAAACTCATACCATTGAATCTTACTTCATACTCAAAATTTTGATTTTGAAGATCATAAATTTGGCCTTGCAGATAATTGATTTGTTCATTGAAGTTGAAGACGATGTCCTTCATAGACTGGCCATCCACCTTGTGGTCATGGAATAGCTATGTAAAATGCGAAACTTTTTCGTGTAGAAATTTTTCTCTGATTCCCAGCCTTTTTACGGAATTTTGAAAATGGCGAGATCATGCATTCTGCCTTCATCGCGAAAACAGAGTCTCCAAAAATGCACTGTGTGAAGAGGTTGAACTTCTGGAGCAGTTCTGTTTGAACATCACTCTATTTTTTATGTGTTGTTTTTTGCCCGTAACTCCCCAACCACTTACCGGAATTGAGCAAATGATATACCGATGGAAAGCTGTTGAAAACACGCAACATTCCTGTGTTGATCATTTTTTTCATACTCGCGACGGTTCAAAAGAATTTTTTGAATACATAAAAATGTGTTTTAATTGGTATACATAAAACTTTTAATACATAAATTGGAATGTAGCATGTAATATGCCGTTGGAAAGCTTATGAATAGGAGCAACTTTTTCATGTAGACAGTTGTCGCAAATTCGGTGCCGTTTGACAGCAGTTCTAAAAATGTCAAAATCGACGTCGTTTTTGCCTTTTTTGACATGTAATGGCAGGTCGGATGTCTCACAATATAAATTTTGAACCATGGTGGGAGGAACACGTGAACTTCTTGCAACAAACCTTTTAGGTTTTTAGTTTTTTATTCGTTTTATTCTCATCTGAAACGCATTAAGTGTAGTAGTTGAACTGCTCGCGGTTTTCATGTTGAACTTCTGTCATGTATTTTTGTTTCGTAATTCCTCACCAGTTTATCGGAGTTGCACAAATGATATATCTTTGGAAGCCAGTTGAAAAGACGCATTTTTTTGTAATATAGTTAAACTTTTTGTTTCGAACATACACCAATTTGTTTTAACCGTTTATTTTGGAATAGAGCATATGATATACCTCTTGGAAAGTTGTTGAATAGGAAGAACCTTTTTCATGCAAAGCATTTTTGTTTAAAAAAATTAGTGGATTGACAGGATTATTTTAAGACACCAAAACAACATTTTTGTGTGTGTTTTTGAACATGTAAATACACGGTGAACCTCTCTCACAAGAATTTTTTAACTTTCTTGGGCAGGTCACTTGGACTTCAAGCAAAAAAAATTTAGACTTTGCGTTTTTATTCTTCTTTTCTCATACGAAAATGCAGACCATGCAGTACGTGAACTTCCGACAGTTATCAATTTGAACTTCTCTCTGTTTCCTTTAGTAATGGAAAAAATTTGAGTTTTTTATAGACATCGAACCACTCTTACTGTTTTATTAGAACTTCTTTATGTATTTTTAGAAATGTGAAAATTGGAGTTTTGTTAGAAACATCGAACTTCTTCATTATTTCGAATTGAACTTATTGGTTTTATTCTTTAGTAACTGGAAAAATCTGATTTTTCAAATAAATATCAAACAACTCCGCTTTTTTAAATTGAACTTCTTGCTTTTATTCTCTATTAATGAGAGAACCTGAGTTTATTATATACATAGAACTACTCTGTTTTTTTTTAAATTGAACTTCTTGATTTTAATCTTTAGTACTGGGAAAAATCTGAGTTTTTTATAAACATCAAACAACTTCATTTAATTAGGACTTCTTGGTGTTATTCATTAGTAACATGAAAAGTCCTAGTTATGTAATAAATATTGAACCACTCAATTATTTAAATTTGAACTTCTAGGTCTTTTTTTATTTGGACTTCTAGGGTTATTTTAGAAATGGGAACATTCGTTTATTAAAATTTGACCTTCTTGATTATCTAATAAAAATTTGAACCTCTCTCACAAGAATTTTTGAACTTTCCCGGGCAGAGCACTTGAACTTCCGGCAACAAAAATTTTAGACTTTGCCTTCTTATTCTTTTTTTCTTGTATGGAACACACACCATGCAGTACGTGGACTTCTGGATGTTATCACTTTGATCTGCTCTCTGCATGGTACGTGGACTTCTAGATGTTATCACTTTGAACTTCTCTCTATTTTTTTTTGGTGGCGTCGTTGAGCAGGTGGCCGTCCGTGATGGATCCGTAGAGGAGGAGGAGCTACAACTTTTGGGGCGGGTGGCGCAGCAACAGTGGCCCGGTTGGAGCAGAGGAAGGGAGAGGCCTGGGGGAGGAGAATGCTCTGCAGCCAGTATGGCAACGATCATGGCTGGATGATGGTGTGTGTGAGGTTGATGGCTCGTGCTTTGCTGGCAGGCGCGGGAGGGAGGGCGTCACCACGGTGAATCCAAGGGGAGGGAGTCCATCGCGGTTAATTTGAACGTCATGGGTTTATTTCTTTAGTAACGTGTGAATCCATGGGGGAAAATACATATAAACATCTAGGTGTCTTTTTGCTTTTCTGATTATTTCCAAACTCCCTGGTTTATTTGAATTTGAACTTCTAGAGATAACATTTTTATGGTGAGGTTTTGTTAACAATTATTGCTCTAATACTGTCAGCCTCTCATGTTTTCCATTTTTTGAATCATGAGTCGCATCGATTTCAAAGACAAATAAAAAAAGTTATATATACTAACATGGGAATCTTCTTTTTTAATACACATTGAACCATAATGTAATGCCAAATGAAACATACAATATAAGGATGCTAGGATGAAACATATATAATTTTTTGAATCATGAGATGCTAGGATGAACTTCTCTCTCTCCTTTTTGGTCCATTAGGAGAAACTCTAATGTAATGCCAAATGAAACATACAAAATACACGAGCACTCACCCCATATGCAGAACGTGCTAATAGAACTATGAGAAGTTCAGTAAATTAATAGCTAGACGTTCAGGTGTAACAAAACCACCACGGGTCACAACTATTCCCGTTAGAAACTAGTTTCTTCTATTTGGGAACACTTCAAACCAAAACAAATTGGTATCTTTTTTGTAAACAGTAAGCACCAAAAACCAGCATGAATTGGTAATGGAGTAAGACAATGAAGAATTGCTACATGTCCTTTTTGTTGAACTCCATCCTGAATAAAATACCATTTATGTGGAGCTCACGGCCGCATCGGCAGAGACCAGCGGTGGAGGGGGAAGTAGCCGAGGGCCAGAGGGATGTTGGCGGTGGGACACGGTGGTGCGAGTGGTCGGTGGTGGTGGTGGATGGCACAGTGGCAGCAGCGCTTGTGACCGGAGCAGAGCAGGAAGGAGGAGCTCTAATGTAAAAGTGGGAAAACATCAAAGCCTAATTTGTCAGGCACATCAGCATCCAGTGTCTCAACCAGTGGTTCTGAGCAGAGAAACATTTGCAATATCAATTTATATCATCATATAGATAAATAAAAGGGGGAACATACCTGCATTTTCACATTTTTTGTCAACAAAGTGTAGTTCAACTATGCTCAAACTAATTTCATACATCACATATATAAAAAGCGTGCTCCAAGTGCATTTTTCAGAAACCAAATATACATAAACAATTTTTGCAAGCAATTTTTGTTCAAATTCAAAGAAGTTCAAGTCCTCCTAGAGAGAGAGTTAGGTGAAGAGAGGGAGGGGAAATACCTAATGTTGAAGAGGAGCAGCATGGTTCGAGTGGAGCGCCATGGCCGTCCGGGACAGGGGCGGCATCGGTGGAGCGGTGGGAGGGAAGGGGCATCGCGTCGATGGAAGGATCTCACCAGAGCACACATAGGTCAGATCCGCACCGGCAACCAAGGGGGTGGAGGTGCAGTGGTGGCAAGATGCAGGGGCGGCGCTCGATGGGACGCAGCCAGAAGGAGGACGGCGCGTGGACAGAATGTATCGTCCATGGGGGAGGAGGCTCGCTGGCCGTGGGGGAGTATGCCTGTTTGCCGTGGGGAAGAAGGTTCGCCGGCATGGGAGAGGAGGCGTGCCGTCCATGGGAAAGGAACATCGGCGATGGGGGAGGAGACGCGCCGCTGTTGAGGGAGGAGGCCCACCGGCCAGGAGGGAGGGAGGAGAAGGTTGGCCGGCCGGGAGAGTGGTCGGCGGGGGGCGTGTGGGGCTGTTCGCCGGTGACAATTCCAGATCGGGTGGAGGGGGTGGCGGCGTGATTTCGGAGGGCGGTGGCGATGTTGGCCCGACTTCAGGGAGGGTGGCCGGGGATCGAGGGGGTCGGGGCCAGCGAAGTGATCATGGTAGCTGTTTTTCTTACGGCGCACAGGTTCGGAGAGTTCGGGATCAACCTCATGCGCCCTATATAGGGATGATGTTTATAGAATAGTATTCTGACCCTATGATCAGAATAGTGTTTATATATATATATATATATATATATATATATATATATATATATATGTGTGTGTGTGTGTGTGTGTGTGTATGGAGGTGATGTGTGCATGTTTGAATACCATGCACAACATTGATGTGGCGTCTGCATAAAAAATCGTATAGTCCCTACAAAGAGTGAGATCGGTTCATAACGTGTCATGGTGCTGCCGTCCCCCCGTCGCCCACTTCGACCCGGTGGGAGAGATTCATGCGTACACATGCATGTGCTCAAACTATATCATTTCATCCCAGAGCATGACCTATATACCATAATACAAACCAAAAAATAATCCCCTCCTAAGTCAAATTAACCTCTCTCGTTGTCAATCAAAGTAGTGATGGACCAAGCGGGCCCACAGATGGAAAGCATCGATATCGCTGATAACCACGTGAGTGGGTGCCAGAGGACAACCGCCATCGCTTTGCATGTGGGCCAAACATATGTATGAAGGTGTGTGTGTGGTTGTGATGTTTGAATACCCAAAATGCACAACTTTGATGTGGCACATGCCTCAAAAACCGTAAAGTTCCCACACAGAGCGAGGTTCATGAAGCGTAGTATATACTGGTCCCCTTCCCCCTCTTCGACGTGTACTATATGCTCCTACCATAATACAAACCAAAAAGAATCCTCCTTGATGGTCAAATGAATTAACCCTCACGATGTAGGTCAAAGTGATGCATGCATGGACGACGACCTCGCGGGCCCAGAGATGGAAGCATCACATGTGAGTGTCCTAGGATAACCGCCGCCTGCATGCATGTGGCACAAAGAGGTGTTGTGTGATGTTTGAATAGCCAATGCACAACTTTGATGTGGCACGTGCCTCGGAAACCGAAAAGTCTCCACACTGAGTAAGGTGTGTTCATGGACGCGTACGTAGTATATATGTTGGTCCCCTCCCACCTCTTCGGCGTGTACTATATACTCCTATTGTAACACAAACAAAAAAGAATCAACCTTACTGGTCAAATTAACCTCTCTGCCGGCTATAGGTCAAAGTGATGGATGACGACCTCGCGGGCCCACAGAAAAGCATTACATGCGAGTCAGTGTCGTGTAGGATAACCACCGACTGCATGTGGCCCAAACATGTATGTATGAAAGGGTTGTGTAATGTTTTAAATAACAAATTCACGACTTTGATGTGTCACTTGCCTCACAAAATGGCCAATCCCACACGGTGGCTCATGACTCGTAGTGTACTGCCAGACACCCCCCCGACACGCACACACTCACACCGCACATCTACCGCAACTATGAGGCATGTTAAAATTTTCCGCGATGAACATATGTGACCAAAGAAGGGATGTGTTAAATTTTGAAAAAAAAACCCAGAGATCATTAAGACGTTTTAGTACATTGATTGATTCTCTAGGGGTACAATGTGCAAAAATCAAATTTGAGCTACATGCACATGTGACAGTGCACCTAAATGGATTGGAAAAACATATGTGTGTCACTGGGTGCATGTTAGTCCCCGTGCAAGAAATTTCAAACATTGAGAATCTTGATTTTTAAAATCTAGTAAATCCAAAACTTATTTGAAATTCATGAAACTTACCGTGTTGTCATATGGACACCAATACATAGTGGTACTGTACTTTTTTGTCAAATTTGAGACAAGTTTTGATGTAATTTTTATCTTCTTACAAACGAGAGATTATTGATAATGGGAACCAATATCGCAAACAGATTATTTATTCGAACCATGGCGTTAGACCAACAATGGGTACATGTCATGCTTCGGTTAAGTAATAAAGTGGCAGCATTAATCATCAAAATAGAAAGAAAAAAATACGTGCCGCCACGCGTCCCGTATGCCGTGCAAGCAGGTGTGAGTTGACGGGACGCATGCAAGCAGTCCGCCGTGCAGGCAGACCTGGAGGTGTGCGTGTAGGTGTGTGAATTGATGGGAGGCGTGCTCGCTGCACAGTGTCACTAGGAGGCGTGCGAGTAGATGTGTGAAATGACGGTAGGCATGCCAACAGTCCATTGCGCAGGCTCACGGGGAGGCGAGCAAGTGGTTTGACCGCCGCCCGCCTCTCTCCCACTACTCCATATTAATCGCGCGTCCGAGCGGCCGCACCCCCCATCCTCGCCACACACACAATCCTCTCTCTCGGCCTGCATCCTTGACTCCGCTCTTAGTCCTCACCGCCGTCAGTGTATGAGGATGCCGCCGAAGTGCCCCATCGGAGGGAGTGGCGACGGCGGGGCTGCTGAAGCACTGGAACACGGCGTGAAGATGGAGACAGAGGTTGCCGTCGCGGCCGACAAGGTCTCGCTGGACCTTGACGTCGTCGACGGCGTCGTGCTTCCATAGCCGGAGCCGGAGGTCCACACTAACTCCGGCGATGACTCCGGCGACGACTCCAACGACCACTCCGGCGACGACTCCGACGACGACGGACAGCCGGTTAGTCATCTCTACCCATTTATGTGTCAAATATATCCTAGGGTTTCTCTGGTTACTCCTACCTCCCCCTTTTGGAATAAAAATCCTATGGTTATGTCCTCTCAATCCATGAAATCTGAGTAAGTTCCGTTAGATCCGTGTAGTGTATTGATTATTTGAATGGTACAAATGATAAGTGATTAGTTGTTTCATTTGTACAAATGATTTCTGCTAATAATCCGACTAGGGTTAGTGTTCGTGCTAATAATTCCTAGCCGTGTCTTGACAATTGATTTTGAATGTCCTACATATATGTTTGTGCCATTTTTTTCAACATTCGTTTGTACATAGATGATTGTGCTTAAAAAATGACCATAATATTTGGATATGTCTAGAAAATAGCCATAAAATCCAAAAATTCCTAATCCTACTTTACGGCATGTAAAAATTGATTTGATGCTAAATTTTGGCAACTGCCAAATATTCGCTAGAGATTAGTTTGTATTCCTAATTTTACGCCACATTTTTTTACTATATGTATAGGTGCTATCTGACAATATGGACAGCGAGGATGAAGATGGCCAGAGGAGGTACAAGAGGCAGATCCTCAGGGAGCTTTATGCGGGAATTCATAACAAGTGTATTAGGACCTGGAACTGGCGCTTTCGATGCCCATTTTGCAACCAAAAGCTTCATGATGCGTATGAAAGTGTTTTGGCGCATGCAAGAGGACGAGCCGTTGGCTCCTTCAGGCAGAAGTATTCTCACAGGGTGGCGCACGCCACATATGCTGAGTACCTGGAGAAGCTTCACGATCGTGCCGGCAGATGAGATGTGGGATTGAACTATGTATGGCTATGTAGTGTCTTAATTATAAATGCGCTTGAGTATGCGTAATGACGGTTGAACTATATATGGTTGAACTATGCTTGTGTGCGCTTATTATCTATGCCTGAGTATGTTTAATCTATGTTTACTTATGTCTAAATGTGTGATATGGATGCAATCAGTTTGATTGATGGAATTTTATGCATATTAGGGTGAATGTTTAGCATGGGTAAAAAATCATATTCAGCCTACGAAGGAAAAGTGGAACCACCCTGAAACATGGTTATTTTTACCAAATTAGAACCATGTGCAATGACCTTCATTTTCCCAGTTACGTCAATCACACACGGTTAGCTCTAGCAAACCGTTGCCTCCAGCAAACCGTTGCCTCCAAAACTCCGTGGGACAGAAAACCCTCACCTCCCAATTCAAAAAGGAAAAAAAGAAAACCCTCACCATCCCCACGTCACAAAACCCTCACCCTGCCCGCCACCCCCTCTGGTCCCCATTCACACCTGCACAAGCTCCTCCGCGACTCTGCATGGCACCGCCTATCGCTGTGGCAACCACTTAACTCGACGCTTGTCACCGCCGCCAGGCTGCCGGCAAACCCCACCGCATTTCTCCACTTCAGCTTGCCACCGCCTATCGCCATCGACTTTCTCAACGCTGCTCATCATCGACACAGCTCTGCCCGATTGGGCAATCCGCGGCATTGAGGGTTTTTTCTCATGGACAACAAGGTAACTAATTTAGTGAGATATTCTCTCATCTTTTATCCCAGTTCATCTGCCTCCTTTAATCACTCGGCCGAAATCCCCGTGAATTCATTTTTCTTCGAGCTGATTTGAGGGTTTTCTTTCATTCATAGAGTGTATAGTGTGTGGACACATCAGGACTTTGCGGCCTCGGCTAGACATCGGTGGAGTTCCATCTCACCGTACCGGATGACTTCGGGATGCGTACGGTATGTTCAATCTCACCCTACCTCGGTTGGCATGGCCTACTTTCCTGAACATATACTATATATTGCTACATTTGGGTAAAAGGTGCCACATGCAGCATATACGTCAAAGGGGATTTTTTTTCTCTTCTTTCTATATTAGGCAAATTAATGATGTATTGTTCTTTCGATTACTCTCATATTTCCATGACATCATGGTTGCATTATCTATTTAATTATAAATTTTTGTCCCTTGATTTCAACTGTTGTACTGTTCTTTCAATTTCGCCCATATTTGCATGTTACCATATTCTTTAACAATCTTACCATTTTCTGCAGCACATCCCTTGCTATGAAACAACATCTGTAGTACACAATCTTGCCCTTTACATAACTCAAGACTACAGTGATGTCGTAGTGAACACAAACCATGGATTTACAATCGTTCCTTCTGTAAGACTTGATGAACGTGGTCACTCCTATTTTGGCACGGACCTTTGGACAGAAATTTCAAAGTTTTATGTACTGAAAGCTGGCACTAAAAGTACACTGCACATAAAAGAGCCTGGTCATGAGATATATGCTAACTTCCCCGACGATATCATCCGTCCAGACTTTGTTTGAAGTAAGTGTTCTTTTCAAGTATCTGCATGTTGACTTACCCAGCAATATCAAAGGAATTGTGTAGTATTTAAGCAACCAATTGTTATTCCATTTTCTTACTCTATTCCTACCTACTAACCTCTAGTTACCAATACACTTTTCTTTTGCCCTGTTTTAATTAAATTCCTTGTACTCCCACTTCTATCAGAAAGCGCCGCTGATGAGGAGACTCCGGAGGTGGAGAACAAGGATGCCAACAAGCGGAGGCGGGTCGAGCAAGAACCACAAGCGACTCCAGCAGGCCTAGACTTCATCAGCAGCCTCCCCAATGATATGTTGATAGTCATCATCTCCCTCCTCCCAATCAAATATGGGGCGCGGACAACTGTCCTTTCCCGATGGTGGCACCCCCTATGGCACTCCACCCCTCTCGACCTCATTGACGCCCACAAGCTCTGCCATGGCTATCGCAAAAGCTTGGACACATTATCCCAGATCCTCGGCAGTCACCATGGCCCAATCAGAGGCCTTAGCATGGGCAAGTTCTGTTCCAACGGCAAGGACCGAGCCAAGCTTGACAAGTGGTTCCGATCCCCCGCCCTAGTTCACGTATAACTCAAGGAGCTTAGTTTTAATGATGGGCATATGCGCTCGCTGCCAACGTTCGTGCTCCGCCTCACGCCCATGCTGCGCTTCGCCAGGTTCATGAGCTGCCATCCCCCTTAATGATGTGCCCGCTCTTTTTCTACCACGACTGAAGCACCTCGAGCTCATCATTGTCTGCATCCCAAAGGATGACATGGAGCGCCTGCTCCACGGCTGTACTGCACTCGAGTACCTTCATCTTCAGGCGATCAATGGGTCGAGTAGCTTCCACATGTTGGGGAACGTTGCATGGAAAACAAAAAAATTCTACGCACATGCAAGATCTATCCATGGAGATGCATAACTAGGAGAGGGGGAGAGCATCTACCTTGTAGATCGCTAAGCAGAAGCCTTTATCAACACGGTTGATGTAGTCGTACACCTTCACGATCCGTCCCGATGAAGTACCGAACGTACGGCACCTCCGTGTTCAGCACACGTTCAGCTTGATGACGTCCTCGCATTCTTGATCTAGCAAGAGAGGTGAAATAGTAGATGAGTTCCGGCAGCACGATGGCGTGGTGACGGTGGTGGTGAAACTATCCGCAGGGCTTCGCCAAGCACAACGGGCGTGGATGGAGGAGGAACTAGAACTAGAGGGAGACGGGGCGCCGCACACGGTTTGGGGATCATCGTGTGTGTTGCCCCCACCCCTCCTCACATATATATAGGTGGCGGGGGAGGGAGGCAGCCCTAGGCGTGCCCCCAATGGGCCAGCGGCTGCCCTAGGGTGCCTGCCCTGGCCGCCCCCCTTCCATATTTGTGCATGGGGGGAAGGAAAGGGGGGCTGGCTACCTTAGGGCACCTCCCCCTTCCTTCCCTCCTTCCTTGGCGCATGGGTAGGGGTGGTGGGGCGCGTTAGCCCCCTTTGTGGGCTAGTGTGCTCCCCACTTTGGCCCATAAGGCCCACCACTTACCGGTGGCCTTCCGGAACCCCTTCCGGCACTCCGATAAATACCCGGTACTTCCCGAAACCTTTTCGGTGACCAAATACTATCATTCTATATATCAATCTTTACCTCCAGACCATTCTGGAGCTCCTCGTCATGTCCGTGATCTCATCCGGGATTCCAAACAACATTCGGTCACCAACTCACATAACTCATATAATACTATATTGTCAACGAACGTTAAGCATGCGGACCCTACGGGTTCGAGAATGATGTAGACATGACCGCGACGCTTCTCCGATCAATAACCAATAGTGGGACCTGGATGCCCATATTGTTTTCTACATATTCTACAAAGATCTTTATCGGTCGAACCTTTATGAAAACATACGTAGTTCCCTTTGTCTGTCGGTATGTTACTTGCCCGAGATTCGGTCGTCGGTATCTCCATACCTAGTTCAATCTCGTTACCGGCAAGTCTCTTTACTCGCTCTGTAATACATCATCTCATAACTAACTCCTTAGTCACTTTGCTTGCAAGCTTCTTGTGATGTTGTATTACCGAGAGGGCCCAGAGATACCTCTCTGATACACGAAGTGACAAATCCCAATCTTGATCCATGCCAACTCAACAGACACCTTCGGAGATACCTGTAGAGCATCTTTATGATCACCCAGTTACGTTGTGACATTTGATAGCACACAAGGTATTCCTCTGGTATCTGGGAGTTGCATGATCTCATGGTCGAAGGAATATGTATTTGACATTAAGAAAGCGGTAGCAATAAACTGAACGATCATATGCTAAGCTAACGGATGGGTCTTGTCCATCACATGATTCTCCTAATGATGTGATCCCGTTATCAAGTGACAACACATGTCTATGGTTAGGAAACCTTAACCATCTTTTGATCAATGAGCTAGTCTAGTAGAGGCTTACTAGGGACACAATATTTTTTTATGTATCCACACATGTATTTAAGTTTCCGGTCAATACAATTATAGCATGAATAATAAACCTTTATCATGATTAAGGAAATATAATAATAACCACTTTATTATTGCCTCTAGGGCATATTTCCAACACCACATCACCTCCATGACTCTCCGGACTATTTATGTGTGTTGCTAGTGCTGCAACAAGAGATCACAAAAGGTGCACCATAGTATGGTCATTGAGGACACACCTTCACTTGAGAGATTACTTGTAGTTGATCAACAAGGTCCAACAAGAATCAATGTCATTTCTGCGCCGAAATTGAAAGTGGTGGGCAACTTGTCTGTCAAATACTCCGAACTTGTTATTGGATCCACACCCGTTCAGGCACAACAGTCGGCTTCTACCTCTCCTTCTTGACATTAACATTATTTCTAATTTTGAAGATGTATGTTCGTCTGTCATCCAGAAAATGATTCCGACAAGCTTGACCCCGAATCTGCGCGCAGTGAAGGTCTTGGCACTAGAATCTATCAACCCCTACCTGGACCAAGTTGTCAGTTTCCTGAGAGGCTTTTCGTGCCTGGAGAAGCTATATATTGAGGTGACGTTCCTTTCCTGTTAAATGTTAACCATAAGGGAGTTAAATTTTTGGCACCTCTTCCCAAGTTTACAATGACAATGTATGTCAGTGCAACAAACCCCAGGTGTGTTGCCCAGACTGTACACAGGCTCGAGAACAAGGTTGCAGCATCCAAGGCAAGGCCAAGCAGAAGAGATCAGCTCTTTGAGAAATCAAAGGGCGGATCAAGAAGACCAAGACCAACCAAAGGAGCAAGATACCACTAAGGAAAGACCTCCCCTACCGGGCAGGCGAGCCTGGCGGGGATGAGGTTGCCCCAGAGACAAGTCTCAGAATTGCCCCAACGGGCTTGTCGGGGACACTGAGGGTGGATTACCCTGCCAAGGCTCCACCTTAGAGCAACGCAAGTCATCGATCGGTGCGGTGTCGAGCCCCCAAGAGGCTAAGTGGCCGTTCTTTGGCACGTGGCAGCCACTTCCAGAGGAAATCATCTCAAATGACACTCGTGCAGTGACATGTCACGCAGGCAGGCGAGAAGGTGGCCGAACGGCACGGCAAGGCTTGCCGGGCTACGCTACGATGTGACACTAAGCGGCGTATTTAATGCGCTATGACCTGTCTGCAGAGTTAGGTATGATGGCACTGTTTGCTGTCTAATCAGTACACAATGACTGATTTGCCATTGTGGTGACCCCTTGATCTATAAAAGGAGGGCCATGGCAACCTTAGAAAGGATATGGACCCTTGTACACTCATACGCGCGTAGCTGCTCTCGCCCCGAGGCAACCTTGCCGGGCCAGAGCGCTGCGCCTCCACCACGGTCCTCTCATCAATCCACCAAAGCAGGAGTAGGATTTTACGCCTCGCGGCGTCCCGAACCTGGGTAAAAACTGCCCGTGTGATCGCTACTGCGCTGCCCCGCGCCCTCCCGCTTTTTGTGCAATGCGTCCTTCCCCCTGCCGAACCACAAGGGGCTGGTGGCCCCATAGATGGCCGTGTTTTCCCACGACATCTTTGGCGTGCCAGGTAGGGGGAAGCGCTTGTGCGAACCCGAGAGCGTACGCAGCGCGTCATCTTCATCATCGTTTTCTTCATCGACGGCTTCATCATCGATGGCACCCAAGAAGAAAACCGGTGCCGCAGCTCACCCGTCCACCTCGAAGGCCCCTTCACACGCGGCTGCCGACGCCATGGGGGCTACGGGGGTACACGGGGACATGGAGGCTGCGAGGGACGTGACCGGCGCAGGCAGCAGCGTCACCACCTCCCCTGTGCTCGAAATGGGAGCAGGCGGCACCGGAGAAGGACAGCGCCAACAACATCCCGGCGGCCACGCTCCACAAGGTGCAGGAGGAGAGATCATTCCGTCCATGCCTCTCCACCCCACCGAAGGACGTTGTCGGCGTTCTGGGAACGGGGGTACCCAGACTTGCCTGCCTGAGGCCCACGGCGTGGCTCCATCGACGGCCTGGTACGGCCCAGCTTCAGCGACAACAACTCAAGACCCTCGCGAGGGGCCAAGCCTCGCGAGGCAGACGACACCAAGACCTCCACGAGGAGCGCCCTCCTCAGGCTGGCTCCCGAGGAGCGGAGATCTCTATGCAAGCCTCACCTCGTGAGGTCCGGATGACATGAGCCATGACGACCAAGGCTAGGCGGGCGCCAGCGGGCGCAGTGTACCAGTTTCCTCTTCGGTGCTAAAGAGGCAAGCGCAGGTGCGGAGTCCCAAGGAATCAGCCAAAAGTTTCCATTCCCGTGCAACAAGACCAAGACCGCCAGGACGGCAGGACGGAGGTCATCACTGAGCCCACCACGGCGTCACGACCAGAGGCTTTTGCAGGCGAAGACTACTTTTGTCTGGATAGCATGTACTAGCTATCTCCCTTCGAATTTGGCCACTGTGGGATCCCTTCCCGCCTTTCATTTGGGAAGAGGACCAAGGCCACTATAAATAGGACTTAGCCACCACCGTAGAGGGGGGATCGGGTCGACGGATCATCCAGATCACCCACACACTCACCAGCTCACTCGAGCTAAAGAACACCTCTCCTCCTGAGGCTGTTCGCCACTGTACCAGTTCATCCTCAGCCCCTCGAGGCCAATCCACCACAAAGTAGGAATAGGGTTTTACACCGCAAGGTGGCCCGAACCTGGGTAAACTACTGTGTCTCTTTTCCTTATAGTTCGTCGAGCTAGGCTGTGAGATTAGCGAGTAGGCAGACTGGGGAGGACAAGTTCTTCGCACGCACCCCAGAGTTCAAACCTCTCAAGGGTTTGCGGAACCTGAAATCCAACATTTGGCGCGCCAGGTAGGGGTGTGTCGGAGCCTCTCTTCCGCTGGTCGATCCGCCATCGCTCCACCGCATCCATGGCTGACGCTCATCGAGCTCGTGCTGAGCGTCGGGCTGCCCTCGCCGCCCGCGTCACTCAGACGGTGCCGGCGGGTGACGGCTGCCCTTGCCGTCCCCCGTCTCCAGTGGCGAACACCGCCACCGGCCCCGCGGGCCACGAGGAGCAAGCTTCGTCGCTGCACCCTTCTGTGCGGTGGGATGGACGCACCGCCACCCCATCGCTGACTCCGGCTGGTTCGTCATCTCATGCTCGTCGCGGGCCGGCGAACGCGCAGGCTGCGTTGCTAATGGCGCGCGAGCTCCTGCGCTACCGCCCCGTCGACGACCTCTACGAAGACTGGCTGGACCGCATCGCCGAGCTTGTCAGCGCCGCCGGGGACTCTCCTGCACCGTCTCGCTCGCTGCCTCACCCGCCGCCTGCTGTGGGTGATGTAGCCCACGGAGCACCTCCTCCACCTCCCCGTCAAGACGTCACCCTCGAGCCAAGGCGCGAGGCCCCGCGGAGCGACCCACCGCGCAGGCCGCCGGCGCGTGAAAACGAAAGCTGCCAGGTGGTGCAGCGGCCGCAAGAAGATGCTCGTGCACTCCCAGCACCGCCACGTCAAGAACGCGCGCCGCCTGCAGCAGTGGTGCGCGAGCGCCAAGACCAGACTCCACCTCCACGACGTGCTCCCGTGACCACAGCGGGTTGCCGCGCGTTCACTCCGGAGCTTCGCAGCGTCGTCTGGCCGGGGAAGTTCAAGTCCGACTTGCCTCCGCGCTATGACGGCACCCCCGACCCTGCCGAGTTCCTGTAGCTCTACGAGCTGAACAACGAGGCAACCAACGGCGACAAGAAGGTTATGGCGAACTGGTTTCCCATGGCCCTCAAGGATGGTGCGCGCTCGTGGCTCCTGAACCTGCCCGCGGGATCGATCTCCTCCTGGGACGAAATGCGAGAGCGTTTCGTCGCCAACTTCTAGGGCACTCGCGACCATCCACCGGCTGCGGGTGACCTGCGGCGCATCAAGCAGCAGCCAGGAGAGACCTTGCAGAAGTACATCCAGCGCTTCAACAGCGTCCGCCTCAAGATCCCCAAGGTGTCGGACGAGAACATCATCTCGGCGTTCACTGATGGCGTCTGCGACGTCAAGATGAAGGAGGATCTCGCCATACATGAAGACCTGTGCATGGCTCTGGAGATGTTCAACATGGCAACCAAGTGTGCGAGAGCTGAGGAAGGTCGCCTCTCTCTCCTGGAGCTCCCGGAGGCTGACCCGGAAGACAAGAAGGCCAAAGCCAAGGACGTGAAGCGCAAGGGATCGGCAGTGCTCGCGGCCGAGCCAGAGATGAAGCGCGGCTGTGACCACCCAGAGTCATCCAAGGGCAGCCGCCCATTCTGCGTCTTCCACAACGTGCACAGCCACAACACCAACGACTGCCAGGAGCTTAGGGCCATCCAAGACGGGCGCCTCGGTCGTCGCCCCGAGCGCAGCGACCGAGGCTATAGCCGCAGAGGAGGCCGAGGTGGAGGACACTGGGACGACCGTGACCCCTGCCAAGAATGGCGCGGTCAGCCTCGTGAGGACCGTTGGCAGGGCCAGCCTCGCGAGGGTCCCTGGAGGGACCAACCTCGTGAGGACCGTCCTCAGGGCAACGCTGGCCTTCCTCCGCTGCCGCCACCACCAAGAAGGAATGACGACCATCACCAGGACGAGGGGGCTGGGGGCTTCCAGGAGCCTCGTGCCATCGCCTGCATCCTGGGCGGCGCTCAGGCCCCTGCCTCTCATCGCATCTTCAAGCTGTTTGCCCATGAGGTGAACGCGGCCCTCCCCAAGCTCGAGGCAACGCGTCCGCTCAGGTGGTCCAAGTGCACCATCACCTTCAGCTCATCCGACCAGCTCAAGTGCGCGGCAACTGCCGACGCTCTCCCGATGCTCTGCTCGCCTACCATCAGCAATGTGCTCGTCACCAAGACTCTCATCGATGGTGGTGCGGGGCTCAACGTTCTCTCCATCGAGACATTCAACCAACTCCAGGTGCCCTATGACCAGCTGCAGCCTACCAAGCCTTTCTCAGGAGTGACCGACGGCTCCACCACCCCGATAGGGCAGATCCGCCTCCCTGTCACCTTCGGCAAGCGCGACATCTACCGCACTGAGCTCATCGACTTCGACGTGGCCCACATTCGCCTTCCATACAACGCCATCCTTGGGTATCTAGCCCTGGCCAAGTTCATGGCGGCGACTCATCATGGTTACAATGTCCTCAAGATGCCAGGGAGCTGCGGCGTCATCACGGTCACCTGTGAGGAGGAGGACGTGGTGTGCTCTCTCGAGCGCGCCTACCAGGCTGTGGCGGTCGAGAATCCAGACGATGAAGGCGCCGTCCACACTCCTGAGGCTGCATTCCAGCACCACATGCGGGGCGTCCTGGCGGCTCATGAGGCCAGAAGCCAGGCGGTCCTGTCAGAGGAGGATGTAACACCCCATGTCATTAGCCACAGTAATCACTTTTGATAATGACAAGTCAGCATGTTTAACAGTGCATAATCATCATTAGCATCATATTGCATTTCAACTCCTAACTCAAATTCAAATTTAAATGAAAGTGGGAAATAAAAGTTATCCAACATAGAAACTAAAATGTTCAGTAAATAGCAAATATTGCAGAGACTATTCTAAAATTGAAACCAACAATTAATAAGTTAATTAGGTGGCACTAACATTACCAAAACGGCGAGGATTAATGCATTTTAATTATTATAAAAATTTGTGTGAACTCAAGTTAACTCCAAACTAATTTTTGGCAGTGGTAGAGGATGCCTAGTATTTATGGGAACAATTCCCATGTTTTACAAAATTCAATTTGAGGCCTAACGATTTACTAAACAGGAGTTATGAATAAATAAAAAGAACAAAGAAAACAAAACAGAAAAAAAGGAAATCCCCCCCACGGCCACCAGGCCGGCCCAGCTCCCCCCCCCCTATATGGCCTCCCCCAGGCCGAACCCTAATCCCCACCGACACTCCCCCCCCTCGATCTGGATCGGGCTAGCGCCCGCGCTCGCTTCGCCAGCGCTCGACCCCGTCGCTCCGCCGTCGCCGGACCTCGCCACACCGTCGCCCCCGTCCCCGACTTCCCCCTCGACTCGGCTCCTGCGAGCATCACCGCCCGATCCCCTGCAACGGAGGGTGAGAACCCCCCCCCCGGCCTCCTCTTCTCCTCTGGCCGTGCTCCGGCGCGCCCATCGCGCACGCCCGCGCCGGACCGCGCCTCCGCCGCGCTGCAGCTGTTGCCACTGCTCGCCTGCGTTTTCCCCCGCGCTCACCCTGCCCCGCTGCGGCCTCGCCGCCGTCCGCCTGCTCGCGCCGCCCCGCACCCGTGCGCGCGCCCGCCCGCTGCTCGCGCCACCCTCCTGCCGCTGCTGCCGACCGCCCGCGCGCCGTCCCGCTCCGGCCTGCCGTGCGCCTGCCCCGCCCCTGCCGCGCACGCACACGCGCGCACGCGCCCGTCGCCCTCTGTGGCCCTCGTGCCACTGACCGGTGGGGCCCAGTGCCCCAGTGCCACAGACAGATGGGGCCCAGCCCCTTAAACGAATTAAGAAAAATAGAAAATAAAAGAAAAGGTAAATAAAATAAAAGTTATTAAAATTAATAATTAATTAATTAAATAATTAAACAGTAATTAATTAGCTTAATTAATCCTAATTAGACTAACCTAATCACTAGTTAAGTTAATTAAACCCTGGTTAACTAGCCAGTCTATGACAGGTGGGACCCACGTGTCAGATGACTGCTGACGTCAGCATGAGGTCATGCTGATGTCATCAACACTGTTTCGGATAATGTTAATTTAAATAATTAATTAAATACCAGAAATTAATAAAAACTTTAGAAAATCATATTAAATAATCCGTAACTCCGATGAAAATACTTTATACATGAAACTTGCTCAGAATTTCGATACGAACCCGAATACGTCCTCTGTATTCCTATCAGACGCCCGTAGCTATATAAACGTTGAACTTTTAGACCTTTTTCAGTAAATGAATAGTGCCCCACATTGATTAAATAAATCCAAATAAATTCCTAAATTAACTAAATCATTTAGTTAGGCAGTAGAACACCCCGGCATATCATTTAGGCATGTCATACATATTGTTTGCATTATTGCCGTGAATTTATTGTTTCTCTCCCCCTCCTTCTCTCTCGATAGACGCTGAGACCGACGACGCTGCACCTGGATACGACTACACTACCGACGAGCAGCCCATTGACGACCCCTCTCTCTTGCCAGAGCAACCAGGCAAGCCCCCCCTTGAGCATCCAGATATCGCCCATTCTATTCTCCTGCTTGCATTAGATTTTGCTACTATTAATGTATGCTCCTATTCTGATGCATAGCCTGCTATTGTAACCTGTTCATTGCTACCTTACCTGCCTATGATAAACTGTTTAGTATAGGTTGGTAGTGAACCATCAGTGACCCCACCACCTTATCCTTGTTGCCCCTGCTTGATCATCGACGACTCGATCAACGTGATCGTCGACCAGAGACCGATACCTCATTTCATACCCTCTTAGTTGTACGACTCTGCGTAGTAACTATCGAGTGCCGAGGGTGATACCTCGTAACGCACTCCCGATGAATACTATGCAGTGTAGCTATTCGGTCGTGGTCATCGAGGGTGATTCCTCCTTCTCCACTTCCGATACGATTCTGTCATGCAACCCTCAGTGTGAACCTCGAGGGTGATGCCTCATACGTTCACCCTGATGATTTCGTCGAGTGGAATCCGCCGAGGGTGATTCCTCGGGTTTCCCCCTTGATGTTATTACCACACGATTACTTGACCTTTGTTATCGGCGGGTCCACCCTAGTGGGTACCCGCTGGGGATCTATGATGTCGGGTGTGCCGGAAGGGCACTCGAGTGTGACATTGTGGTGGAGCATCAGAGACTCTGATTGTCTTCGCGTGATACTAATTGAGCCTATTGGATTTGGGTGTGTGATCTGAGTGGGTCGACGTGCCCTATACGCACTACCACCACGCGGGATAATGGTTATGGGACCCTCTGCGAAGTACGTTTCTCCCGAAAGCTCGTCTGACATCACGATTCACCGTGCGGGCTGATTGTCGGGATTGGGCTGGATACTTCACTGACGAGCTCAGTGTCGCGCCTGTACCCCGGCCAGTCTCGCAACGCGCAGGGTGCCCAGGGCGATGGCCCAAGACCTCTGGGTGCATAGGTTAGTCCAACATGCTGACCTCTCTGCCGAGCCTAGGTAGAGCGCTGCTTCGTGTTGATCTTCCGAGGACGGGCATTACCCAGCAAGTGTGTCCGGCCAGAGTTGATCGAGCGTGTTGGGTAACAGTAGTGCACCCCTGCAGGGATGAATCATCTATCGATAGCCGGTCCTACGGTCAAGGACGCTCAGTTTGTGTATCCCGATCTACTACTTAAACTGGATACTTGTTACTTAATTGAAGCTTCGGGATCGCTTTCTCGCTTGGGAGTCGAGGAAGGATCTTTAAGCTGTACTTCAACATGTTTGCTAAATAAAATGCTATTCTACTCTCTTCTACTGCTGCAAGATGATGGCCTTGTGAAGATGTTTGAAGATGCTAGTCTTTGATAGGACTAGACCTTCTCTCTATTCTGGCATTTCTGCAGCCCAGTCCACATATACAGCCTTTTCTCCATTGATAATGTTGCATATGTAGTATAGATCCTTGCTTGCTGAGTACTTCGGATGAGTACTCACGGTTGCTTTACTTTCTCTTTTCCCCATATACCCCACCTTGGTGATACATCAGACGATGGAGTCCAGGAGCCAGATGCGACCATCGGAGCTTACTACCAAGAGGGTCCAGAGGGCACTTACTACTGGATCGAGCCAACCGACCAGGAGTAGGATCGGAGGCTCCCAGGCGGGAGGCCAACGCCTTTCGATCTAGTGTCGCTGTTTGTGCTAGCCTTCTTAAGGCAAAACTTGTCTAACTATGTCTGTACTCAGATAATATTTGTATGACAGACTATGTATTCGGATCTTCGTGATCCCTGGTCTGTAATATTGTGGACCTCCGTTTAAATTGTGTTAGAGTTGTGTTGTGATATCTTCCCGTGAGTCCCTGTGCTTGATCGTACACGTTTGCGTGTATGATTAGTGTACGATTGAGTCGGGGGCATCACAAGTTGGTATCAGAGCCGACTACCTGTAGGAAGCCCCCTTCCAATTCCTTGGCCGAAGTTGAGTCTAGAAATCGAAAAACTAATTTACTAACTTGGCTGTGTGGCTTACGGGCCCACGTCGCCAATTGGGTGGTATTAGGATCTTTTACTCCTTGTCTATACTCTGGGACTCTGATCTCTCTTCTACTCGGGTTAAATAAATTTTACTAACGCCGACACTTAGGATCTCGTAAATCCTGTCTACACGGAGAGCTGGATATCTATGCGATTCCCCTGTCATTGATCTGATTAGTCTGATAATTATTTTCCTTCCATTGTTTTGTTTAACCTTTCTCTTCGAGTTGTGTTAAACTTCTCATTGTCATTTGATAAATCTGAATTTCCTCTGTTTCAGATGGACCGTTTGTTTCCACCACGTCCTACGACACAGCTTGTGCTTCGCACTTGGGCTCGTGATGCCCCTGGGTTTCCAGCTGTCCTGATCGCTCTCATGACCAGACTTGGCTACCGTTTGTATCCTGAGTACTTGGTTTACGAGGGTTACCGTGAGTTCAATCAGGAGCAGTACCATGCTGATGTTCGTATCTATGATCAGCAAAATGACTCAGACACCGAGCTACACCTTTTCCACGGTATCGGCGTGATGATTGAGATGGCAGTCCATGATGCCGCCTACTCTGCTGTCGCACGTCTCCGAGGACAGTTCAGCGATATCTTGGATGACTCTGAGTTCCGATACATTTCGTATGCCCCTGCTGGAGATGCTACTGGATACTACACAGCTATCTGTGCCCCGTACGAGCCTCGTCGCTATGGCCCGCGCATTCTGATTCAGTGCACTCAGGCTCTGGATCGCACTGTTCGGGCTCTTGCCGCCAAGTTCGTTGCCACTCGAGCACGTCTCTACGATGCTATGACGCAGTTGCTACCCGCTGTTCGCGCAGGGATACATCATGAGCACATCCTTTACCCGCGCAGGACTCAGATGTATGCTGGTATTGATTGGCCTACTGTTGGAGGTCATACACCTGCACGTGGACCTCTTCTTACAACTCGAGACCGGATTTTGCATCAGAGTGCACATGGAGCGCAGGATCCTTCCGTGACGAACATTCGTCGTCCGCACTTGCAGTTACCCCGTTTCGGTGGTTTTCTCCGACGTTGATGTAGCCTTTGCTATGTCTCGTTGTGTATTTCCTTACCGCGTGCCTGCGCGCCGCCTAGTATGTCTAGGTTTTGAATTTCCGCCATTATGTTGTCTGCATGTACCCGACTCTGGGTATGGATCTGTATGTCTTAATTGACTATTGTTATGTATCTGTTACACTACTTCAATTGTTGTCGAGTTACATCATGCTTGTCACTAAACGCTCGCAATTGCTTTTACTAAACTACCCCCTGTTGATACTTAGCAGGATGGTTAGACCAAGTGGTCGTGGTCGTGGTAACCTTGAACACCCACCACCGCCAGACTATATGGCAGCTATGATGCAACAGTTTGAGCTTAACCGCCAGTTCATGACTGGAATCATGGCTCAGTTTCCGCATCAGAACAACCAAAACCAGAACCCAGCTTCAATAACCTTGACAGAGTTTATGCGACTCAACCCAACTCAGTTCCGCAACTCTGACAAGCCACTAGATGCTGATGACTGGCTCCGCGACATCACCCACGAGATGGAGTCAGCTAATGTCGCCCCTGCCAACTTCGTCAACTTCGCGGCCTTTTTCTTAAAGGGCCCCGCAGCTCAATGGTGGGACACACACAAGCGTACTCTGCCTATTGGAACAGCCATCACCTGGTATGAGTTCCAAGCTGCTTTCCGTACACGTTATATCCCTCAGGCAATTATGGAACGCATGAAGACCCAGTTCCGTAACCTCACTCAGGGCAACAGGACTGTCGAAGCTTATCAGCGGGAATTTCTAGATCTCTCCCGCTATGCTGAAGAAGACATCGCCACAGATGCACGCAGACAAGAGAAGTTCCGTAGGGGACTACACCCTGACCTCAAGCTTGCACTTGCTGCTCAAGACTTCAACGACTTTTCAACTCTAACGAACAAGGCAATTCTTGTTGAGACCGCTCAGATGGAATACAAGGACTCGCAGAAGCGCTATCGTGATGCTGGCTCATCTTCGGGCTCAGCATCGAAGCGTCGAGTTTGGATTCCCAACAATGCGATCCGTTCCAATGCCTCTGCGCCAAAGAACAACTATGCTGCACCACGTCTGCCTCCTCCACCACCGAGGCAGCCAAAAGCTCAAGCTATTCAGAACAATGCTCCTCTTCGTCCTGAAGATGGTCTATGCTTCAAGTGCCGCAAACCAGGTCACCAGGCTAAAGACTGCCGCCAGAATCAGAATCAGTTAGCCTTTCCTCGTGCTGGCCGTGGCAATGGTCGTGGCAACAATCAGACCCGCAACTATAATACTGGGTCTGCTGCACATGGTCGTGGACACGCCTACAACATTGACATTGAAGAAGTCCAGGATCAACCTGCTACTGTTATGGGTACCCTTCTTGTTAACTCAGTACCTGCTTCTGTTTTATTTGATTCAGGAGCATCACATTCATTCATCTCTGGAAAATTTGCATTTATGCATGGCATTCGATATGAGAAAATGCATACTCCGTTAGTCATTAAAACTCCCGGAGGTCACTGTCATGCTGACGTGATAGCACCTGACGTTACTGTCGAAATTAAAGGGTTGGAATTCCTTGCATCGCCCATCGTCCTGAAGTCTTCCACCATAGACCTCATTCTTGGAATGGATTGGTTGAAAGCTCACACTGCTTCGATCAATTGTGCCACTAAAGTCGTCCAACTTCTTCACCCCACCGATGAGATAGTGAACTATACCGCCCGCATTACTCGGGACGCTGAAGCTCAGATATATGTTCTGAATGCTTTGAATGCCTCACCTCTGGAAGGGATCGAGAACGTTCCTGTCGTTCGAGATTTTCCAGACGTCTTTCCAGAAGAACTTCCAGGAATACCCCCGGCTAGAGCTGTCGAGTTTGTCATTGACTTGAAGCCTGGCACCGTCCCTATTGCCAAGCGACGTTATAAGATGCCTCCGCATCACCTACTCGAGCTTAAGGAAGAAATCAACAAGTCACTTAAGAGTGGTTTCATCCACCCCAGTTCCTCTGCTTGGGGAGCACCTTCACTCTTCGTTAAGAAGAAGGATGGAACTAACCATTTGGTTCAGGATTATCGGCCCATTAACCAAGCCACAATCCAGAATAAATACCCACTGCCCCGGATCAATGATCTTTATGATCAACTTGCTGGATCGTCGGTGTTCTCTAAACTCGACTTGAGGTTTGGTTATCACCAGATCCGTGTCCGTGAAGAGGATATTCCCAAGACTGCATTCGTCACTCGATATGGCTCCTATGAATACACCGTCATGTCATTTGGCCTAACGAATGCTCCAACAACTTTCTCCCGTCTGATGAATTATATATTCATGGATTACCTCGACAAATTCGTCGTGGTTTATTTGGATGATATCCTGATATATTCTAAGAATAGAAAAGAACATGCTGAACACCTCCGTTTGGTACTAGAAAGGCTTCGAGAACACCAGTTGTATGCCAAGTATTCCAAATGTGAATTTTGGCTTTCTGAAGTAACTTACCTTGGTCATGTGATTTCCAAGGATGGAATTGCTGTTAACCCCGAACGAGTTCAGGCTATTCTTGACTGGACTCCCCCGAAGAATGTCAAGCAAGTTAGAAGTTTTCTCGGACTTGCAAGTTATTGCCGTCGATTCGTTGAGAACTTTTCCAAGATTGCAAAACCATTGACAAATCTGCTTCACAAAGGTGTTAAATTTGAGTGGACAGAAAAATGTCAAGAAAGCTTTCAGACACTAAAAGATAAATTGACATCTGCCCCAGTATTAGCAACCCCGGATTCCCAAAAGGATTTCGTGATATACTGTGATGCCTCCCGTCAAGGATTAGGCTGTGTCCTAATGCAAGAACGCAAGGTGATTGCTTATGCCTCCCGACAATTGCGTCCTGACGAAGAAAATTACCCAGTGCACGATCTCGAACTTTCTGCGGTTATTTATGCCCTGAAGCTATGGCGACATTACCTTCTCGGTAACCGTTGCGAGATATATACGGATCATCAAAGTTTGAAGTATTTATATACTCAACCGGATCTGAACCTTCGTCAACAAAGATGGCTCGAGACAATAGCCGATTATGATATGAATATCTCATATACCCCTGGCAAGGCAAATGTAATGGCCGATGCTTTGAGCCGTAAGGCTTATTGCAGCAACCATGTGGTTCAGGAATCACAACCTATTCTTTATCAAGAGCTTCGCAAATTGAACCTCCATATAGTTCCACAGGGTTATCTCAATACCCTCGTTGTCGAACCAGATTTAGAACACAGCATCAAGACTATGCAACGGTATGACTCTGAAGTTGAAAGGATCAAGCGATACCTTGAAAAAGGAAAACCGTCGGAGTTCCATCTTAATGATGATGGGATCCTATTTTTCCAACACCGTCTCTTCGTACCTAAGTTCAAGGATGAGAGGGAACACGTTATGATGGAAGCTCATGACACTCCTCTGTCAATTCATCCTGGTAGCACAAAGATGTACCGTGACATTTGTCAGAGATACTGGTGGCCTAATATGAAGCGAGATATTGCTCGTTATGTTTCTGAGTGTGATGTTTGCCGCCGCATTAAAGCTCAACATCAAAGGCCCACAGGACTCTACAACCCCTTGGAATTCCTGAATGGAAATGGGACAAGGTCCAAATGGATTTCATTACTGGTTTTCCCAAATCCCAGAAGGGTCATGATGCTATTTTTGTCATCATTGACCGATTCTCCAAGATTGCTCACTTTCTGCCAGTTAAAGAGACAATCACTGCTAGCCAGTTAGCAGACTTGTATGTTTCCCGAATTGTGTCACTCCATGGTGTTCCGTTGGAGATCAGTTCTGATCGTGGCAGCCTCTTCACCTCCAGAATCTGGAATAGTTTCCAAGAAGCTATGGGAACTCATCTGTCGTTCAGTACCGCTTTTCACCCTCAATCACAGGGTCAAGTTGAACGAGTTAATCAAGTGCTCAAAGATATGCTTCGAGCGTGCGTCATCTCCTTCGGTAAGAAATGGGAGGAATCTCTCCCGTATGCCGAATTCTCTTACAACAATAGCTATCAGGCTAGTCTGAAGATGGCACCGTTTGAAGTTCTATACGGTCGTAAGTGTCGAACCCCTCTGAATTGGTCAGAAAGTGGGGAACGCTCACTCGTCGGACCGGACATTATTCAGCAAGCTGAAGAACAAGTCCGCATTGTCCGTGAACATTTGAAAACTGCTCATTCTCATCAGAAAAGCAACTATGACCGAAAGCACCAGGAAATGGTCTATCAAGCTGGCGAGCAAGTTTACCTCCGCGTCACTCCGTTGAAAGGCACTCATAGGTTCGGAATCAAAGGCAAGTTAGCTCCTCGTTACATTGGCCTGTTCCGTATTCTTGCCTGTCGAGGAGAAGTGGCATATCAATTGCAGTTGCCGCCAAATCTTTCTCAAGTACATGATGTTTTTCATGTATCCCAACTCCGTCGCTGCTTCAAGGATCCTATTCGAGCTGTGGATCACGAAGTGCTTGAATTACGGGAAGATCTGTCTTATCCAGAATATCCCATCCGTGTTCTTGATGAAGCTGAACGTCGGACTCGTCAAAAGTCAATCAAATTCCTCAAGGTTCAGTGGTCAAATCATTCTGAAGATGAGGCCACTTGGGAACGCGAGGATCGTCTTCGTGAAGAATACCCCACTTTCTTTCAGTCTTCCTCTTAATTCTCGGGACGAGAATTCTTGATAGATGAGGAGAATTGTAACACCCCATGTCATTAGCCACAGTAATCACTTTTGATAATGACAAGTCAGCATGTTTAACAGTGCATAATCATCATTAGCATCATATTGCATTTCAACTCCTAACTCAAATTCAAATTTAAATGAAAGTGGGAAATAAAAGTTGTCCAACATAGAAACAAAAATATTCAGTAAATAGCAAATATTGCAGAGACTATTCTAAAATTGAAACCAACAATTAATAAGTTAATTAGGTGGCACTAACATTACCAAAACAACGAGGATTAATGCATTTTAATTATTATAAAAATTTGTGTGAACTCAAGTTAACTCCAAACTAATTTTTGGCAGTGGTAGAGGATGCCTAGTATTTATGGGAACAATTCCCATGTTTTACAAAATTCAATTTGAGGCCTAACTATTTACTAAACAGGAGTTATGAATAAATAAAAAGAAAAAGACCAAAGAAAACAAAACAGAAAAAATAAAAAAAAGGGAAAATTACCCCCCCACCCCGGCCCACTGGCACGGCCACCAGGCCGCCCAGCTCCCCCCCTATATGGCCCCCCAGGCCGAACCCTAATCCCCACGACACTCCCCCCCCCCTCGTTCCCCCCCCTCGATCGGATCGGGCTAGCGTCCGCGCTCGCTTCGCCAGGCCCGACGCGCTGACCCGTCGCTCCGCCGTCGCCGGACCACGCCGCCTCGCCGGACCTCGCCACACCGTCGCCTCCGTCCCGACTTCCCCCTCGAATCGGCTCATGCGAGCCTCGCCGCCCGATCCCCTGCAACGGAGGGTGAGAACCCCCCCGGCCTCCTCTTCCCCTCTGGCCGCGCTCCGGCGCGCCCATCGCGCACGCCCGCGCCGGACCGCGCCTCCGCCGCGCTGCCGCTGTCGCCACTGCTCGCCTGCGTTTTCCCCCGCGCTCGCCCTGCCCCGCTGCGGCCTCGCCGCCGTCCGCCTGCTCGCGCCGCCCCGCACCCGCGCGCGCGCCCGCCCGCCGCTCGCGCCACCGCTCCTGTCGCTTCTGCCGACCGCCCGCGCGCCGCCCCGCACCGGCCTGCCGTGCGCCTGCCCCGCCCCTGCCGCGCACGCACGCGTCGCGCCCGTCGCCCGCTGTGGCCCTCGTGCCACTGACCGGTGGGGCCCAGTGCCCCAGTGCCACAGACAGATGGGGCCCAGCCCCTTAAACGAATTAAGAAAAATAGAAAATAAAAGAAAAGGTAAATAAAATAAAAGTTATTAAAATTAATAATTAATTAATTAATTAATTAAACAGTAATTATTTAGCTTAATTAATCTTAATTAGATTAACCTAATCACTAGTTAAGTTAATTAAACCCTGGTTAACTAGCCAGTCTATGACAGGTGGGACCCACGTGTCAGATGACTGCTGATGTCAGCATGAGGTCATGCTGATGTCATCAACACTATTTCGGATAATGTTAATTTAAATAATTAATTAAATTCTAGAAATTAATAAAAACTTTAGAAAATCATATTAAATAATCCGTAACTCCGATGAAAATACTTTATACATGAAACTTGCTCAGAATTTCGATACGAACCCGAATACGTCCTCTGTATTCCTGTCAGACGCCCGTAGCTATATAAACGTTGAACTTTTAGACCATTTTCAGTAAATGAATAGTGCCCCACATTGATTAAATAAATCCAAATAAATTCCTAAATTAACTAAATCATTTAGTTAGGCAGTAGAACACCCCGGCATATCATTTAGGCATGTCATACATATTGTTTGCATTATTGCCGTGAATTTATTGTTTCTCTCCCCCTCCTTCTCTCTCGATAGACGCTGAGACCGACGACGCTACACCTGGATACGACTACACTACCGACAAGCAGCCCGTTGACGACCCCTCTCTCTTGCCAGAGCAACCAGGCAAGCCCCCCCCCCCTTGAGCATCTGGATATCGCCCATTCTATTCTCCAGCTTGCATTAGATTTTTCTACTGTTAATGTATGCTCCTATTCTGATGCATAGCCTGCTGTTGTAACCTGTTCATTGCTACCTTACCTGCCTATGATAAACTGTTTAGTATAGGTTGGTAGTGAACCATCAGTGACCCCACCACCTTATCCTTGTTGCCCCTGCTTGATCATCGACGACTCGATCAACGTGATCGTCGACCAGAGACTGACACCTCACTTCACACCCCCTTAGTTGTACGACTCTGCGTAGTAACTATCGAGTGCCGAGGGTGATACCTCGTAACGCACTCCCGATGAATACTCTGCAGTGTAGCTGTTCGGTCGTGGTTATCGAGGGTGATTCCTCCTTCTCCACTTTCGATACGACTCTGTCGTGCAACCCTCAGTGTGAACCTCGAGGGTGATGCCTCATACGTTCACCCTGATGATTTCGTCGAGTGGAATGCGCCGAGGGTGATTCCTCGGGTTTCCCCCTTGATGTTATTACCACACGATTACTTGACCTTTGTTACAGGCGGGTCCACCCTGGTGGGTACCCGCTGGGGATCTATGATGTCGGGTGTGCCGGAAGGGCACTCGAGTGTGACATTGTGGCGGAGCATCAGAGACTCTGATTGTCTCCGCGTGATACTAATTGAGCCTATTGGATTTGGGTGTGTGATCTGAGTGGGTCGACGTGCCCTATACGCACTACCACCACGCGGGATAACGGTTATGGGACCCCCTGCGAAGTACGTTTCTCCCGAAAGCTCGTCTGACGTCATGATTCACCGTGCGGGCTGATTGTCGGGATTGGGCTGGATACTTCACTGACAAGCTCAGTGTCGCGCCTGCACCCCGGCCAGTCTCGCAACGCGCAGGGTGCCCAGGGCGATGGCCCAAGACCTCTGGGTGCATAGGTTAGTCCGGCGTGCTGACCTCTCTGCCGAGCCTAGGTAGAGCGCTGCTTCGTGTTGATCTTCTGAGGACGGGCATTACCCAGCAAGTGTGTCCGGCCAGAGTTGATCGAGCGTGTTGGGTAATAGTAGTGCACCCCTGCAGGGATGAATCATCTATCGATAGCCGGTCCTACGGTAAAGGACGCTCAGTTTGTGTATCCCGATCTACTACTTAAACTGGATACTTGTTACTTAATTGAAGCTTTGGGATCGCTTTCTCGCTTGGGAGTCGAGGAAGGATCTTTAAGTTGTACTTCAACATGTTTGCTAAATAAAATGCTATTCTTCTCTCTTCTACTGCTGCAAGATGATGGCCTTGTGAAGATGTTTGAAGATGCTAGTCTTCGATAGGACTAGGCCTTCTCTCTATTCTGGCATTTCTGCAGCCCTGTCCACATATACGGCCTTTTCTCCATTGATAATGTTGCATATGTAGTATAGATCCTTGCTTGCTGAGTACTTCGGATGAGTACTCACAGTTGCTTTACTTTCTCTTTTCCCCATATACCCCACCTTGGTGATACATCAGATGATGGAGTCCAGGAGCCAGATGCCACCACCGGAGCTTACTACCAGGAGGGTCCAGAGGGCACTTACTACTGGATCGAGCCAGCCGACCAGGAGTAGGATCGGAGGCTCCCAGGCAGGAGGCCAACGCCTTTCGATCTAGTGTCGCTGTTTGTGCTAGCCTTCTTAAGGCAAAACTTGTTAAACTATGTCTGTACTCAGATAATATTTGTATGACTGACTATGTATTCGGATCTTCGTGATCCCTGGTCTGTAATATTGTGGACCTCCATTTAAATTGTGTTAGAGTTGTGTTGTGATATCTTCCCGTGAGTCCCTGTGCTTGATCGTACACGTTTGCGTGTATGATTAGTGTACGATTGAATCGGGGGCGTCACAGAGGAGATGGATCCTCGCGAGCCCCCCGGGCCCCCAGAGCCTCTCGTGGTTCAAGGCCTGGGCGGCTCATGAGGAGCGACTTCTGCAGCACGCGTCTTCAGCAACTCCAACATCTCTTCATCAACGGTGCCAGGTGACATTTTCTGGTTTGTTCAGTTGGGGGTGCCCCTCGGGCTGTATTATCCCCAAGCCGCGTGGGTCCGTCCCTGCGGCGTGTATCGTTTTGCATCTATCAGAACTAGCTCTACCTTATCTATGGGTTGATTTATGTTATCACCTACTTGCCTGGCGTTCTATCGCCTCCGCGGCCTCCCGCATTACTGACCAGCCTCTTGCTCATTCCGCAACGGGGGCTACACATGCTGGCACGGCGCTTGTGCTCGGGTCCGTCCCTGCAACGCTGACAAATCTGAGAGATCGAGCTCTGGCTCTCGGCCTACCCCGCGCACGTCACCTCACCGGATCCTCAATGCCTTCATCTTCTTGCGGAAAGATCAGCGGAGGACGGCAAGCGCGATTATGAGTTATACTCTCCTCTCGGACTAACCCGTAGGAATCCATGGAGTTAGGCCACGGGTGGTCCCGCCGGCCGTCCCTTTTTCACGCAATTCGCTTGCACGTTAAAGGGGGGGCTCCTGAGCATCGCGCCTCAGGAGCTCTTACTGACTCTACAGCCCTCACCCCCTGGCCTTGACCACGGCATCGCGACCTGGCATACCAACGGCGGCTGAGCCTCGCTTGAGGGTCGGGACCTGAGAACGTAGAGCACCTAGATGAGTGGGGAGAAGGGGAGGTCGGCGTGAGCCCTACCTGGAAGCATCACCGACAAGGCACAATCAGGCGCCGGGCAAAGGAATCACTTCAGGCCTACTAAGATAAGTCACTCGTGCATATCAGAGCGAACCTCATTGTCCGGTATTTTGATTCTCGCAATCTCGCTTCGGCAATGCCGCTTCCCTTTTCGGCCTCCAGGGAGCTGCTTGCACGCCAAAGGGGACCTCTTGAGCATCGCGCCTCAGGAGCTCTTACCGGACCTCGGGCCGCTCACCTCCTGGCCTTGACCACGGCATCGCGACCTGGCATACCAGCGATGGATGAAGCCTGCCTGGGGACTGGGACCTGCCGGCGTAGAGCACCAAGCTACCGCGGGAACAAAAAGGGGGAACCATGCCGAAGCAAGATACGCGGCTGCAACATCGTACTAGGAATAATAAACATTGGAGCAAAAGCATTACAGTTTTTTACATAACCCCATGGGGTTTGTCACAATTCCGCGCAGGGAAACAAAAGAAGGAAATGTCAAGGGACCCCGGCTACTGGGCATCACCGACGACGCCGAGCGGACGCTTCTGCCACGATCCGGGCACGGCGAGAGCTCGGCGGCACGTAGCTGTCGTCACTAGACTCCGGAAAATCGCTGGGCTCGGAAGAGTCGCTGGATTCCCAGGATTCGTCACTACTGCTGGAGGAGCTACCGGAGGCGGGCTCGACATCCGCGGCCCCGCTGCACGGATTGCTTCTCCCGGGGCAGCACTCCAAATGCCGGCCCTCCTCATCAAAGACCTTGAAGAACAACGTAGAGGCGCCATCGTACTCAAAGTGGATGGCAAGGGCCCCCTCTGGACGGCAGGCGTGGGCGACCTCGCCCCATCCTCGGGTCATGAAGATGTCGCCCGGGGGCACGACCTCGACCTCCGCCCCCATGGCCAGGCCGCAGCACCCGGCGTGCTGCAGCCACAGCTCAAGCGACCCCCTCGATGCCATCTCCTCGGCAAAGAACCTCGGGAGCCGGATCCACGTGCGCGGCGGCATTGCCGCCCACACCACGAACTCGCGCGAGGTCCCCTCGCCATGGGTTTGCTGGCCTGCTGGCCGCGCAGCCTCGGTCCGTCCGCCAAGACCTCGGCCCGCGCGACCTTGGGCATTGCCGCCCTATCCAAAGCCCTGCGCGCGGGCGTACAGAGGAAGAGGGAAGCCAGGCGGAGGCCGCTCGTACCAAGGCCGCGTCACCCCTTGCCCTTCGCCGGCGTCGTGAGGACGACCGAGCCTCTTCTTCGGCGGAAGTGGCCCCGGCTCCTCCCGAGGGGTTTTCCCTTCTCCACTACAGAGAATCTTCTGATCAGCGCCATGGATGTTGCTGCAAGACGGCGAGACAAAGAAGAAGAAGAAGAAGGAGCGGGCAGCGAGAAGATGGAGATGAGTGAGGGGGGGGGGGGCTATGCCCCTCCCCTCATTTATAGCCGGAGGAAGGCCAACCGCCGGCCTCCACGATCCCACGCAATGATGGTTCTTCTCTACATGCAGCGGAGTCTCGTCAAGTCGAACGATTGCCGAGGCAGCGTAGGGAAGCAGAGATGCCCACGTCCCATCAATCGCCATGTGTCGACCAAGGCCACAGGCAGTTAGGGCCCGCGGCGCTCCGCACTTGCCCCTTGGCTTCGCCTCGAAGCCAAGTTCGAGCGCGCCTTGGGCCCAGGGGCTACTGTCGGCGTTCTGGGAATGGGGGTACCCAGACTTGCCTGCCTGCGGCCCACGGCGTGGCTCCATCGACGGCCTGGTACGACCCAGCTTCAGCGACAACAACTCAAGACCCTCGCGAGGGGCCAAGCCTCGCGAGGCGGACGACACCAAGACCTCCACGAGGAGCGGCCTCCTCAGGTTGGCTCCCGAGGAGCGGAGATCTCTATGCAAGCCTCACCTCGTGAGGTCCGGATGACGTGAACCATGATGACCAAGGCCAGGCGGGCACCAGCGGGCGCAGTGTACCAGTTTCCTCTTCGGTGCTAAAGAGGCAAGCGCAGGCGCAGAGTCCCGAGGAATCGGCCAAAGGTTTCCATTCCCGTGCAACAAGACCAAGATCGCCAGGACGACAGGACGGAGGTCATCACCGAGCCCACCGCAGCGTCACGACCAGAGGCTTTTGCAGGCGAAGACTACTTTTGTCAGGATAGCATGTACTAGCTGTCTCCCTTCGAATTTGGCCATTGTGGGATCCCTTCCCGCCTTTCATTTTGGAAGAGGACCAAGGCCACTATAAATAGGACTTAGCCACCACCGTAGAGGGGGGATCGGGTCGACGGATCATCCAGATCACCCACACACTCACCAGCTCACTCGAGCTCAAGAACACCTCTCCTCCTGAGGCTGTTTGCCACTGTACCAGTTCATCCTCAGCCCCTCGAGGCCAATCCACCACAAAGCAGGAGTAAGGTTTTACACCGCAAGGTGGCCCAAACCTGGATAAGCTGCTGTGTCTCTTTTCCTTACAGGTCGTCGAGCTAGGCTGTGAGATTAGCAAGTAGCCAGATTGGGGAGGACGAGTTCTTCGCACGCACCCCAGAGTTTGAACCTCTCAAGGGTTTGCGGAACCCGAAATCCAACAGACGCAGCCACAGCGGTGACGCTCGCCCTGGGGCGAACCGCAACCCTCCGGCCGTCCCCACTGCGGGTGCGACCGCAGGGCATGTGCCACCCCGGGACGGGCTGGCCAGGCCGATGCACCGAACGGAGCCGCCGATCCCCAAGCACATCCACCTCGCCTCCACGCCGCCCTGGCGGCTGGCTCACGGCGATGGGAGCACGGTGCTGTCACTACCTGCACCGTCAGAAGCCAGGCGACGCTACAGTCTACATCGTCATCCATGCCGAGCACTGCTTCAGAGGCCATGGCGTGGGCCCAACTCCTGTTGAGATTTTCGCCGGCGGCCGATCAGATGGATGAGTGGAGAGCCACCATTTAGAGCCCGATTGGTTTCGCCGAGGCGGGAGGATTGCAGCGAGCGGGCCTGTCACTGCCTCCGCAGGCGGCGGCAACGGCCCAAGCCACTAGCCATACTGAAGGGGCCACTCTCACGGTGCAATCCCCTCCGCGGCAGCCAGCACAGGGGCCGCAGCCAAAGCAACGCAACCAAGAACTCGACGATGTATCAATGGCCTCGTCTGATCCTCGAGCACGACGAGACCAGCAGCGAGTCCCGGAAGACAGGCGGAGGGATGATGCGCGCGTCACCATCGAACGACGCCGCAAAACCCAACGCCAGTCTAATGGGCGCAATGGCCCCGACGTTGATGAGCCTACGCCCGGTGAAGGTGGGTACCTACCTTTCGAGGCTGGGTGCCCCGCCTTCACTCGTGAGCTGCGGCAAGTCCGTTGGCCATCTGCCCGCACGTTCAAGCCAGAAATACCAGAGAAGTACGATGGAAGATTGAACCCGGCAGAGTTCTTGAGCATCTACACCATCGCTATTCAAGCTGCCGGGGGAAGAGAGTAGAAGGTGTTCGCCAACTACTTCCCCTTGGCACTCAAGCCAAATGTGAGGTCTTGGCTGATGCACTTGCCAGAGAATTCCATCTCGACCTGGGCTGACCTGTGCCATGAGTTTGTTGGTGCCTTCATGGGCAGCCATCAAGAACCAGGACGGCCCAGCGACTTGCAGCTACTCCCGCAGAAGGAAGGAGAGAGCCTGCAGAAGTACATGCAGAGGTTCAGCCGGGTGCACAGGAACATTCCAGACATCCACCCAGCAGCTGTTATAGCCGCATTCCAGTCCAACATGCGCAACCGCCGGATACGTTCTAAAATGAACGTTCGGTTGCCCAAGACTGTGAATGAGCTATACACTCTGGTGGATAAGTGTGCCCGAGTAGAAGAAGGGAGACGACTCCCAGGTGAAGAAGATGGCGTCGACATCGACTCAGAGGATGATGACGACGCCACCTGCCAAAAGAAGAAGAACAAGAAGCGCAACAAGAAGCACAAGGATATAGTGGTGATGACCGTTGAAGGATCGAGTGCACCTAGTACTGGCAAGAAGGCCAAGACCGAGGTTCCCGACAAGGAAGCTGCCCCGTGCACTGATTGCCGGGAAGCTGCGGCTGCCGAGAAGGCTGGGAATTGTGATGGGCCGTACTGCAAGATCCATCGGACCAAGGGCCACGATCTTCAGGAGTGTCATTAGGTTGAGCAGCTCGTCAAGAAGCAGAGGGCTGAGTACAAGAAGCGTGATAAGGAGAAAGACCAAGATGGCGCTGGCGGGAAGGGCCGAGGTGGCAGAGCAGGTCACCCCGGCAAGGCTCCTCAGTATCAAGGGAAACCCGCCAAGTGTAATGAGAAGAAGGATTGCGAGGACGGGAGTGATGAAGGAGATGAAGAGGAAACCAGCGAGCAGGAGTTCCAGAAAGCCACTGACGCCCTATGCATTGACGGGGATGCATCTCTGCACTCCTCTCACCGCCAACTCAAAAGGTGGGCGCGTGAGGTCAATATTGTGGAGCCAGCGGCAGATTCTCGGAAGCCGCTCAAGTGGTCCCGCACGCCCATCATCTTTGATGAGGAGGATCACCCAGACCGCACTATCGCGGTTGGGTGTTTGCCGTTGTTGGTTTCACCAACGATCCGCAACCTCAAGGTCACAAAGATGTTGGTTGACGGCGGGGTCAGGTTGAATCTGATTTCTCCAAATTTCATCAGCAAACTCCAGATAACAGATGAAGAGCTCAAGGTTACTGGTACGTTTCAAGGGATCAACCCCGGCAGGAGTCGTCCTAAGGGGAAGATCACACTGCCAGTAACATTTGGGGGGGAGTTGAACTACCGGACTGAGAAGATCGTGTTTGATGTGGTTGACCTCCCCCTGCTGTACAATGGAATCCTTGGTCATCCTGCCCTGGCCAAATTCATGGCGGCATCCCACTATGCCTACAACACCTTGAAGATGCCAGGACCAATGGGCGTCATTTCCATCCCATCAGACAGGAAAGACGCAATCATATGCATGGACAAGATGTATCGGGAAGCAGTCGTTGCGGAGGCTGCGGAAGCCGCTGCTCCCACCAAGGAAAGCAAGAAAAAGAAGAAAGATAGCAAGGATGCCAACAAGGAATCCGGAAAGCGTACCTGTCCGGAGTGCGCTACGCCTGTTGATGACTTGCCGGAGAGTTCCAATAGCAAGAGATACAAAGCTGCTGCACCATATGTGAAGAAGGTCCCGGTAGGGCTGGCTGGCGCTGATGGTACGTTTACCATCAGTGCCACCCTCGATGACAAATAGGAAAGCGCGCTTGTTGCCTTCCTACGGGCGAATGTCGATGTGTTTGCTTGGCAACCATCTGACATCCCTGGTGTTCCCAGGGAGGTAATCGAGCACCACCTTGCTGTCTACCCACATGCCCGGCCTATCCAGCAGAAGGTTTAGAAGCAAGCTTTGGAGCGGCAGCAGTTTATTGCTGAGGAGATCAAGAAACTTGAAGCAGCTGGATTGGTCAGAGGAGTATTGCATCCAACGTGGTTAGCAAACCCAGTGGTGGTGCGCAAGGCAAATGGGAAATGGAGGCTTTGCATAGATTTCACAGATCTGAACAAAGCATGCCCGAAGGACCCATTCCCCTTGTCGCGCATCGACCAGATTGTGGATTCCACCTCCGGATGTGACCTGCTCTCCTTCCTGGATGCCTACTTTGGATACCACCATATCTTCATGTCCAAGGAAGATGAAGAGAAGACCGCGTTCATAACTCTATGTGGCACGTACTGTTTTCTACGGATGCCCTTCGGGTTAAAGAGCGCTGGATCCACTTTTGCAAGAGCAGTACAGATTGGCTTTGAGTCCCAGTTACACAGAAATATTGAAGCCTACATGGATGATATTGTGGTCAAAACCAAGGACAGAATGACTCTCATTCAGGATTTGGAAGAGACCTTTGCAAATCTGCACAGGATCAACTTGAAGCTGAATCCGGAGAAGTGTGTGTTTGGTGTTCCTTCCGGCAAGCTACTTGGCTTCTTTGTGTCCCACTGGGGGATAGAGGCCAACCCATACAACATCAAGAATATCGAGCAGATTCAAGCACCCAAGACAGTTAAAGATGTGAGGCGTTTGACCGGATGTGTTGCCGCGCTCAGCAGGTTCATTTCCAAGTCCACCGAAAGCGCCTTGCCTTTCTTCAAAATCTTAAAGAAGGCAGGGCCCGTGGAGTGGACCCCAGAGGCAGACACTGTGCTACAAGATTTGAAGACCTACCTTTCCTCTGTTCCCACCTTAGTCGCTCCTAAACCACAAGAGCCGTTGCTGCCATATTTAGCAGTGACCAATCAAGTGATTAGCGCAGCGCTGGTGGAACAGCGGGAGGTAGATGAAGCAGCAACTGCCGCCGCCGTCCCCTCCAAAGAGGAAAATGAACCCGTCCCGGCAAGGTCAGATGCAGTTCAAGACAAGGAAGAGCAAGGGAGCGGAGACAGTTCCAAGATCAAGGCAAGGAAGAAGGTGGTGCAGCGCCCAATGTACTTCGTCAGCTCCCTGTTGCAGGGGGCTAGGTTGAGGTACTCTGGTGTGCAAAAGTTGATTTTTGGCCTCATCATGGCCTCAAGGAAACTGTGCCACTACTTCCAAGCCCACGAGATCAAGGTTGTCACCCGCTTCCCCTTGCAACGCATACCCCAAAACCCTGAGACCACTGGCAGGATCATGGAATGGGCTCTGGAGTTATCCAGCTTTGGTTTGAAGTTTGAAAGCACATCAACTATTCAGAGCAAAGCACTGGCAGAGTTCATTGCGGAGTGGACGCCAACCCCTGATGAAGAAGTACTGGAGACTGTCATCCCCGGCAAGGAAGCGCCCCAAGAATGGATTATGTATTTTGATGGCGCCTTCTCCCTACAAGGTGCAGGAGTTGGCGTGCTTCTCGTTATTCCCACTGGGGAGCACCTTAAGTACATCGTTCAAATGCATTTCCCCCGGGGAGAAGGCTACCAACAATACTGCAGAGTATGAAGGGCTCCTTGCCGGGCTCAGGATTGCAACAGAACTGGGAATCAAGAAGTTGATCATCCATGGGGACTCATAACTTGTGGTGAGACAAATCAACAAGGATTATCAAAGCCTATTGATGGAGGCATACGTTGAGGAAGTGAGAAAGTTGGAGGAGCGCTTCGACGGATTACAAATAGAGCACGTACCACGTGCGGAAAATAGCATTGCTGATCATCTGTCAAAGTGCGCTGCGCAAAAACTCCCTGTGGAACCAGGGACTTTTGTTCTCCATCTGACTCAACCCTCCGTATCCCCAGCAACCATGGCCAGCAAGAGGAGGAAATTGAACTTCAGCAAGCCTCTCTCGGCAGAGCATCTTGAAGCCCCCGGCAGAAGGCTTGGCGGAAACAACTCCCCTTCGATCAGTGAGCTGTACCCTCCCACCGAACTACCAGTCTTTGCGGTCGAGGCATGCGCTCCTATCGACAAGTAGGTGCCGCTAGTCCTTGTTGCAGAGCCCCAGGCTCCAACTTGGGCATGGCACATCGTTCGTTTCCTCCAAATAGGAGAACTTCCCGAAGAACAATAAGAAGCTGAAAGAGTAGCGCGGAGGGCCAGTATGTATCAGTTTGTTGACGACACGCTATACAGAAGAAGGCCCAATGGTGTGAAATTGAAGTGCACTTGCTGGGAAGAAGGAAAGGAACTGCTGGCAGAGATACACAAGGGTATGTGTGGCTCCCACATTGGATCAAGGGCCTCGGTTGGAAAAGCTTTCCGGCAAGGTTTCTACTAGCCCATAGCCCTCCAAGATGCAATTGAGCTAGTGACCAAGTGTGAAGCCTGCCAGTTCCACTCCAAGAATATCCATCAGCCTGCTCAAGCTCTCCAAACAATCCCTTTGTCATGGCCATTTTCGGTCTGGGGGCTCGATGTCTTGGGCCCCTTCCCCCGCGCTACCGGGGGCTTTGAATTCTTGTTCGTCGCAATCGACAAGTTTACAAAGTGGCCGGAAGTGGAGCCCGTGAGAAAGGTGATCGCGCAGTCAGCTATCAAATTCTTGAAAGGATTTGTGTGCCTCTTCGGGGTACCTGCCTGAATCATCACCGACAATGGCACCCAATTCACAAGCCGCGCCTTCATGCAATACGTTCATGCCCTCGAAAGCAAGGTCTCATTTGCCTCTGTGGCCCATCCCAGAAGCAACGGACAAGCCGAGAGGGCGAACGCTGAAGTGCTATGAGGTCTCAAGACAAGAACTTTTATAGACTGTAGAAGTGCGGCAGGCGATGGATCGATGAGCTGCCGGTGGTTCTTTGGTCCCTCCGTACGACAACAAATCAAGCTACCGGGCAGACTCCCTTCTCCCTAGTCTATGGGGCAGAAGCAGTTATCCCCATGGAACTCATATTCGGGTCTCCTCGAGTGCTTGCCTACGATGAAGTAGCGCAAGAACAGCACCGGCATGACGACACTGTGCTACTTGAGGAGAACCGTCTCAGGGCTGCTACGCGTGCTGCACGCTACCAGCAAGCCATGTGTCACTATCACAGCCGCAGGGTTCATGCCCGGAGTTTTGAGGAAGGCGACCTTGTCCTTAGGCGTGTTCAGTCCGCCAAGGGTGCAAACAAGTTGACGCCAAAGTGGTAAGGCCCTTACTGGGTAGTACGAGTCACCAGACCTGGCGCAGTCCATCTGGAGACCGGAGATAGCATTCAATTGCAAAACTCATGGAATATTGAGCATCTCCGTATGTTCTACCCGTAAGGCGCGGCTGTCGGGCCCTGCCTGGCAGCCACCCTTTTGTACAAGCTTTGCCGAAGTTGCATGTAACCCTTTGTACAAAGCCAGGCGCAGACCCTGAGCAACAGAGAAATAAACGAAGCGTTGGGGCCCCCCCGAAACTTGCATGCATGCATAAGCATATCATGAGCATAGCATGATCATATAGATGAGGTCACATGAGGCATTGTTTTCATCTGCATTAAGTTGCAGGGGTCTTGCCGTGGACTTGGTCCCGAAGAAAAGGAATGAAGACGAGCCTACGTGACGATCCCCGGCAAGCCAAACAGATAAGTTCCTTCTTATCCATATTTGTTCTGTAATTTGAAAACTTGTGCATATGAAAACCCCGCCGCCTTCGAAACATAGGTGCTCCCACCCATTGACTCGAACGCTGCTTCGGTCAGGATGGTCGCAGTGGCCTTTGACGGAAAAGGCTCGGCGGGGGGCTGGTCCCTTTTTTATGGTTTTGTGCCAGGCAGGCCCAGCCCCGCGGCAACAAACTAAGGGCACCGGCAGGATAGCTTGATGGGGAGACTTGTTTACTTAAAAGTATAGAGGCATTTGACCTCTACATGGATATGGCACATGCACAAGTGCCCGGCAAAGCTTGTATTTTTCATTAATATGCTGATAAGAAATTACAAATCTTACAGAACACAAACATGGATAAAGAAGCTTTGAAAGTGCGACTAATCCCTGGGTGGTTTTGGTAATTCTTAACAACATATAGCTCATTGAACTAATACTCTTTAAAGATGATCATTTCAGAAAGTTCAATGATTGGCATGGCATGGACTAAAGATGTGGACCCCTCAAAATGCTAAGGACATATATTGGCAAAAGCTCAAGACTCTACATTTTCTTTTTAGTGATCCAAGATCACATTGAGTCCATAGAAAAAGCCAATACTATTAAAAGGGGATGAGGTGTTGCTTAATGGCTTGCTTGCTCAAAATGCTTAGTGATATGCTCCAAAAGCCCTCAACCGCTTTCTCATTTCCACATATGTCCTAAACCTAAAGTCAAACTCGGCCCCACCGATTTGATCTATCCGGCGCCACCGAGTTCACTTGACATAGCCATAGCCAGAAACCCTAATCAATTCGGTCTCACCGATACGGATCTCGGTCTCACCGAGATGGGATTGCAAACTCTCTGTTTCCCTTCGTAACATTTCGGTCTAACCGAAATGAGCGAACGGTCCCACCGAGTTCGCAATGCAAACTCTCTATTTCCTTTTCATAACATTTCGGTCTAACCGAAATGAGCGATCGGTCCCACCGAGTTTGCCTAACCAACTCTCTGTTTGCCTATTACTGAAATCGGTCCCACCGAGTTCATGTGATCGGTCTCACTGAGATCAAGTTATGACCTAACCCTAGCACATCGGTCCCATCGAGTTGATCATGTCGGTCCCACCGAAAATCCTAACGTTCACATTTTGAACTGAATCGGTTTGACCGACTTTCACTATTCGGTCCCACCGAGTTTGGTAAATTGTGTGTAACAGTTAGATTTTGTGTGGAGGCTATAAATACCCCTCCACCCCCTTCTCCATTTGTGAGAGAGCCATCGAAACATGCCTACACTTCCACTACTCATTTTCTGAGGGAGAACCACCTACTCATGTGTTGAGACCAAGACATTCCAATCCAACCACAAGAATCTTGATCTCTAGCCTTCCCCAAGTTGCTTTCCACTCAAATCATCTTTCCACCATATCCAAATCTGTGAGAGAGAGTTGAGTGTTGGGGAGACTATCATTTGAAGCACAAGAGCAAGGAGTTCATCATCAACACACCATCTATTACCTTTTGGAGAGTGGTGTCTCCTAGATTGGTTAGGTGTTACTTGGGAGCCTCCATCAAGATTGTGGAGTTGAACCAAGGAGTTTGTAAGGGCAAGCAGATCGCCTACTTCGTGAAGATCTACCCAAGTGAGGCAAGTCCTTCGTGGGCAATGGCCATGGTGGGATAGACAAGGTTGCTTCTTCATGGACCCTTCGTGGGTGGAGCCCTCCGTGGACTCGCGCAACCGTTACCCTTCGTGGGTTGAAGTCTCCATCAACGTGGATGTACGATAGCACCACCTATCGGAACCACGCCAAAAATCTCCGTGCCTACATTGCATTTGCTCCCTCCAAACTCCTCCCCTTTACCTTCATATGCAATGATTTACATTCCGCTGCTATACTCTTAGAATTGCATGTGTAGGTTGATTGCTTGACTTGTGCTAAGTTGCTAAAATCTGCCAAGACTTAAAATTGGGAAAAGGCTAGATTTTTATTTGGTCAAGTAGTCTAATCACCCCCTCCCTCTAGACATACTTTCGATCCTACAAGTGGTATCAGAGCTTTGGTCTCCATTTGCCTTGATTTCCATAGCTTTGGTGATCATAGCCTTGGTTTCACAACCTAGGAGAATATGGCGTTTAGCGAGGGAAATTACCACCGTAGAGGTCCTTACTTTGATGGTACTAATTTTGCTAGTTGGAAGCATAAGATGAAAATGCATATTCTTGGACATAACCCTGCCGTTTGGGCTATTGTGTGCATTGGTTTGCAAGGTGAATTCTTCGATGGGAGAGAACCGAACCGTGAAGCTACCGCTGAAGAATTGAAGATGTTGCGATACAACGCTCAAGCTTGCGATATCCTCTTCAATGGATTGTGCCCCGAAGAATTCAACAAAATCAGTCATCTTGAGAATGCAAAGGAAATTTGGGATACTTTGATTGATATGCACGAAGGTACCGACTCCGTCAAGGAATCCAAATTGGATGTGCTTCAAAGTCAACTTGACAAGTTCAAAATGAAGGATGGTGAAGGTGTAGCTGAAATGTACTCTAGGCTTGCTCTCATCACAAATGAGATTGCCGGCTTAGGAAGTGAAGAGATGACCAATAGATTCATCATCAAGAAGATCCTAAGAGCCTTGGATGGAAAATATGATACCGTGTGCACTTTGATCCAAATGATGCCCAATTACAAAGATCTCAAACCAACCGAAGTCATTGGAAGAATTGTTGCTCATGAGATGTCACTCAAGGATAAAGAGGAGCTTCACAACAAGTCTAGTGGTGCTTACAAAGCCTCATGTGATGCTCCTACATCATCAAGTGAGAAACAAGCCTTCAATGAAGAATTGAGCCTAATGGTGAAGAACTTCAACAAGTTCTACAAGAGTAGAAGCAAAGAAAGAAGTTCCAAGTCTAGGTCCTATAATGACAAAAGATCTTCTAGTCGTGAGCGAAATTGCTATAATTGTGGAAGACCTGGAAACTACTCCAATGAGTGTACGGCCCCACACAAAAGAAGGGAAGACTCACCTAAGAGAAGAAGTAGAAGAGAAGAATCGCCTCCAAGAGAGAGAAGGAGTAGAGATGATCGTTATGAACAAAGACCCTCTCGCAGAAGCAAGGACTCGGAAAGGAAGGACAAGTCATCAAAGAGCTACACAAGACGAAGACATCAAGCTCATGTTGGTGAATGGGTATCCGGTTCTGACTCCGACCACTAATCCGAGAGAAGTTATCACTCCGACTCTAAATATACTCAAGATGAAGGTGTTGCCGGTCTAGCACTTGTGTCAACCAACTCCTATGACATATTTGATTCACCAAATGAAGGAATTGGAAGATGCTTCATGGCTAAAGGCCCAAAGGTATCACACCCCGAGTATGTTGATTTCAATAGTGATGAAGATGATTTGCTAGGAGATGATGATTTACTTGTTGACAACTCTAGTGATGAAAACTATGATGAACTTGCTATTAATCATGTTAATCAAGATAAAACGAATGACAATGATAAGGAGGAGATTAAGCGTCTAACTAAAGAACTAAACACTCTTAAGTTAGCTCATGAAACTACTTTAGAAGATCATCGAGAACTTTTAAAGACTCATGAGAAGCTACGCTTTGAAAAGCTCAATCTAGAGCAAGAGCATGAGTTCTTAAAAGCCATCAATGATGATCTTTGGAAGAAAAGTTCTTCTTACATTGCCAAGCGTTTACTCTTGTCTACTTACATGCCACAAGTAAAATCTAGCAACAAGAGTAAGAAAGATTCTTCTTCTAGTAGTAACAATAATCATGCTAAATCCAATATTGTTGCTTCTAGTAGTTCTCTTGATTCCACTAATGATTCTCTTAGCCAAGTTACACTTGAGCAAGAAAATAGCTTATTGAAGGGAATTATAGAGAAAGGTGTTTACAAGAGCCTTGCCGGAAGTAAGCAATTTGAGGAAATTGTACGCAAGCAAGGAAGGCACCGGAAGAATCAAGGTGTTGGTTTTGAATGAAAGTTCAATGCCAATGGAGTTGAGTGGGAAGAAGATCAATACCCCAAGATGAAGTTTGTTCCTCAACAAGAGAAGTATGATCCTACTTCCTTCGAGGGGACACAAGCTCAAGATGATCTTCCACCACAAGACCACAAGCTAAAAGTCAAGGACAAGCTTCAAGAAGAGATTGATGCATTTGAAGAAGCTCCAAAGGCCTTGGTCAAGTGGGTTCCCAAGACTTCATCAAGTTCATCTACAACCCCAAGGATTCCCATCAAGATGGTGTGGATCCCGAAGAAGAAGAACTAGAGAGTTCTTGAGGGTGACTCCGCCAACATACTTCACTCACATTCACATTGGCAAGGACAAGTGCAATCAACTTCCACATCTTGCACTAGTTCAAGGAGTCACAAACCCTCTTGTTTGTAAGTCAAGGGACAAGGTAACCTAATGCTTTCATTGAGATCATCTTGTGTGTACTTCACTCTATGTCTATTGATATCCTTGCTTGTTCTTTGTGGGACTAACCCATGTAGGTATTGAAAGTGCAACTCACTCCAATGGATTGCTCCAAATGATCTACATCAACATTGAGCATCCACATCTTCAACATCTACATGAAGTCATCATCAACAAAACTCAAGGTTAGTTCATCCCTCTTAGGGGGGACATCACATCTAGGGGGAGCTTTACTCCAAGAATTGAGCTAAAGCAACTCTAATGGTGTGAACACAACAATGCTTTATGTAAAAGTGGTAAACCCACTTGTGCTTAAACGATGAGTATGACCTATGATCAAATGTTCTCATTTGACTCCTAAGTCAATATACTCATATATAGATGACCTAGTCATCGCCAAATGCTTGATAGATGCTAGAGTGTTTGTGCATGCTTTGCCACATATTTCATTTGTTATCTTATTGTGTGAGCATGTTGATTGCATATTTTTATTATTCGAGGACATCCATTTGTTGCTTTGATTGTTTGGCTCTTTTCCTTTTGCCAAATGGATGGACAAGAATGCCTAAGAACTTCCTCTAGCTATCTATGCTTTTCTCGTCTCAAACTCTATTCTTGCTACATCACAAAGTTTGATCAAGTCAGATTCGAACCCTCTGGGTGAGGAGCACTCAGAGCCACCGATTCGTCATAGACTTAAACTTCCAAAACCTCTCACTGTATTTTGGTCTGACCGATTCATTCCATTCAGTCATACCGAGTTCATTGAGTTGATCCAGCTTTTCAATCTTGGTGCAACCGATTTGAGCAATTTGGTCACACCGAGTTGCAGTAACCGCTTGCGATTCTGCATCACGGTGCCACCGAGTCGTTCCACTCGGTCACACCGACAGGGTCAGGATATATACCCACGGGTCGAATTTTGGAAATTTCTCCAAAAACCCTTCGCCCGCGCGTATCCTGCTCTGCCGACTCGAGTCTCCGGATCATCTCCTCATCACCAGTGAACTCCTGCCGCTAGTCTCCACCGCCGTCAATGGGAATCTTTGCCGCCGTTGCCGCCGTAGCGAGTTCACCGCCAAGTTAGGGTACGAACTCGACCCCTATGTGCAATCTTTACCTCCGATTCCTGCACTTAGGTTATTGCCATGATTCTTACCACGTATGAGATTACTCTATCCAGCAAAAACTTCCTTTAGATTAGATTTGATTCGAAAATTTAGGGTTAGGTTTCCGCCGAACTCATCTCGGACCGACCGAGTTGTAGAAATCGGTCTCACCGATTTGGCCTAGGCCATTGCACTTGTAATTTTCGGTCTGACCGAAACTTACTAATCGGTGCGACCGAGTTCAACTCTCAGTGAAACCCTAGCAATCTCGGAGTCACCGAACTATGTCTCGGTCTGACCGATTCCACTAGTTTAGATTCTTATGTTGCTTCGGTGTCACCGAGTTTAACAAATCGGTAGATCCGAAATGCTTTCTGTAGAAAACTAAAACTAAGTTTTTGACTCAATTGTTTTGCAAAATCTCTGCACTTTGTGATGATCATCCACTCTATCCAAACTACATCTATTCACAGGGTCAGCTTTCAGGGTCAGTTTGCAGTGTCAGCTATGTCAGATCAAAGTGACAGCCAGAACAAGTCTGAGGAGCAAGTTAGCATGAGTGAGGGCACTAGTCCCTCTAGCAGCTATGATGAGGGTAGCAGAAGCACCCCAAGCAACTTGCCCAAAGTAGCTACCATGTACAAGGAGATACCTGACAAGGCCTTGGAAACTCACAAGCTAGGCTCAGTGTACTATCTGTTGTCTGGACTGGCCACCATAAACACCATTTTGAGGCACACCCTGTTGCCCAAATCAAGAGATCACAGGATGATCAGAGGCCACTCCATCAACTTGCTTCATTTGTTCGATGTGCCACAAAAATTCAAGGTGATGAGCTTGATAGTTGAAACCATCAAGAGAACTGCAGCAGACAAAAAGAGATCATGTGGGTATGCTCCACACATTCAGATGCTCATCAACTCCAAGATGGGAAAAGGCATATATCTGTTGGACAAAGAGCACCTTCCCTTGATGCCTGATTTTGAGGACAACACAGTTGTCATGGATGCTACAGATCCTACTTCAGTAGAGGCTCAAGAGAAGAGAGAAAAAGCAAAAGCAAAGAAGGCAGCCAAGATGCCAAGTGTTGAAGAGGCATCCCAAGTTTTTCTCAAGTCTAAACAAGATCAACTTAGCTATCTCATTCAAGCTACTTTGAGGATTGAGAAAGGATTGGCCACCCTGACTCAGAATCAAGAGAGTCTTGAGAGAATTTTTGAGACAAAACTTCATGACTTGGATGTCAAGGTGACAGAGATTCAGACTTCTGTGGAGAAGATCCAAGAAGAGCTTGAGGATAGGAGTGACAAGACCACCACTGATGCTTATCAAAGGGTGCCCAGAAGACAGAGGTCTGCAGCAGTGCCAGTGACAGACACTAGAGCTACAACTTCAGCTCCTGCAGCCACAACTTCAGTTGCCCCTCCAGTTGCAACTCCACCAGCTCCTACAACCTCTTCAGATGTATTTGTTGTAGGACTCCTCTCCACGCCACCTCCCGAAGATCAAGCTTAGAGAGCCGCATAGCACTATGCATTTTCAAGCTTTTTGGTAACTTGTTGCCAAAGGGGGAGAAAGTGTATAGATCATAGGCTTCGAGAGAGAGAGCTTTGCTTCTTTTTGCCTCTTTTGCTACTTATTTGCTACTTATTTGTTTGCCTGCTTGGATGATACTCTATGGTTGTGCATGTGAGATACTTGTATGGTCATGTGCTTGATCATATCATACTTTAATGCTTGTGCTTGGATGATGATATTCTATATCTCTCATGTATGATCATTCACTTTGTCTTGGTGATGAGTGTATATTTCATATTCTATCATTTTGAGCGCTCCACCAAGATGTATGTGACATGAAAGAGTAACCCATGATCCTAATCGATTGTGCATTTGCATTCACAAGCAAATTTTTAAATAATGCACAAATTTAGGGGGAGCTCTTGCTTATCACATACTACTCGAAGCGACGATGTATTTCATTCTTATTATAATTTATCAAAGCTTTGATCTATATGTTGTCATAAATTACCAAAAAGGGGAGATTGAAAGTGCACCTAATCCCTGGGTGGTTTTGGTAATTCTTAACAACATATAGCTCATTGAACTAATACTCTTTCAAGATGATCATTTCAGAAAGTTCAATGATTGGCATGGCATGGACTAGAGATGTGGACCCCTCAAAATGCTAAGGACATATATTGGCAAAAGCTCAAGACTCTACATTTTCTTTTTAGTGATCCAAGATCACATTGAGTCCATAGGAAAAGCCAATACTATTAAAAGGGGATGAGGTGTTGCTTAATGGCTTGCTTGCTCAAAATGCTTAGTGATATGCTCCAAAAGCCCTCAACCACTTTCTCATTTCCACATATGTCCTAAACCTAAAGTCAAACTCGGCCCCACCGATTTGATCTATCCGGCGCCACCGAGTTCACTTGACATAGCCATAGCCAGAAACCCTAATCAATTCGGTCTCACCGATACGGATCTCGGTCTCACCGAGATGGGATTTGCAAACTCTCTGTTTCCCTTCGTAACATTTCGGTCTAACCGAAATGAGCGATCGGTCCCACCGAGTTCGCAATGCAAACTCTCTGTTTCCTTTTCGTAACGTTTCGGTCTAACCAAAATGAGCAATCGGTCCCACCAAGTTTGCCTGACCAACTCTCTGTTTGCCTATTACTGAAATTGGTCCCACCGAGTTCATGTGATCGGTCTCACCGAGATCAAGTTATGCCCTAACCCTAGCACATCGGTCCCACCGAGTTGATCACGTCGGTCCCACCGAAAATCCTAACGTTCACATTTTGAACTGAATCGGTTTGACCGAGTTTCACTATTTGGTCCCACCAAGTTTGGTAAATTGTGTGTAACGGTTAGATTTTGTGTGGAGGCTATAAATACCCCTCCACCCCCTTCTCCATTTGTGAGAGAGCCATCAGAACATGCCTACACTTCCACTACTCATTTTCTGAGGGAGAACCACCTACTCATGTGTTGAGACCAAGACATTCCAATCCAACCACAAGAATCTTGATCTCTAGCCTTCCCCAAGTTGCTTTCCACTCAAATCATCTTTCCACCATATCCAAATCTGTGAGAGAGAGTTGAGTGTTGGGGAGACTATCATTTGAAGCACAAGAGCAAGGAGTTCATCATCAACACACCATCTATTACCTTTTGGAGAGTGGTGTCTCCTAGATTGGTTAGGTGTTACTTGGGAGCCTCCGTCAAGATTGTGGAGTTGAACCAAGGAGTTTGTATGGGCAAGGAGATCGCCTACTTCGTGAAGATCTACCCAAGTGAGGCAAGTCCTTCGTGGGCGATGGCCATGGTGGGATAGACAAGGTTGCTTCTTCGTGGACCCTTCGTGGGTGGAGCCCTCCGTGGACTCGCGCAACCGTTACCCTTCGTGGGTTGAAGTCTCCATCAACGTGGATGTACGATAGCACCACCTATCGGAACCACGCCAAAAATCTCCGTGTCTACATTGCGTTTGCTCCCTCCAAACTCCTCCCCTTTACCTTCATATGCAATGATTTACATTCTGCTGCTATACTCTTAGAATTGCATGTGTAGGTTGATTGCTTGACTTGTGCTAAGTTGCTAAAATCTACCAAGACTTAAAATTGGGAAAAGGCTAGATTTTTATTTGGTCAAGTAGTCTAATCACCCCCCTCTAGACATACTTTCGATCCTACAAGCTTACATTATTTAGACTAAAGTTTGGCCGATGCCTACATATTTTAAACTGAAAAAAGATAAGTGCCCCGTAATCCCCTTCTTGTCCTTCTCCTCCTAGGCACTACGGTAGGAGGCGAAGAGGACAAAAGGGGTACCTGGGCAGAAGCCCAGCCTGACCCCGTTTGGCCCCATGACAAGGAGCTCAGCAAGGTCAGGAGGGCACAGACGAAGGCGATGGTGAAGAGAGCAGCGGAAGGGTCCCCCTGACCACCGCCACAGGGCCAACAGGACACGGCAGGGCGAACGAAGCTGCAGCCCGCGAGGAAGCCTGCCGGGGTCTAGTTGGAAGGATGCTGGAGGAGCCCGGGACACCATCCCCACCCCTGCATCAAACTCCCCGGCAAATCGCCTTGCCGGGAATGAGATGCAGGTGCAGATGATGATGCCGCCCCCTGACGATGATGGTGCGGCTGGTGTTCAGTCGGAGTCGGAGCTGGCGCCCTCCCCGTCGGTGCCGTCGGCATCGCCGTCACTGTCCTCCTCATCGCTATCGCTCGAGGAGGAGCTTTCGTCGTCAGTCGAGCTCTCTGTGCAGCACCCTAAGCGAGCTCCCGAGCATCCGAAGACCTTGACGGAGAGCAGCTCGGCATCCATTAACTTAAAATGGAGGACGTGCCCCTCCGACAAGCTCTGAGCGCGGCAAAGGTCTTCCAGCCACGTCGGAAGAGCATGACATGAGGGGCGGGGAAATCCACATCCACCCGCATGTTGCCATTACAGCAACCCCTCATGTGCAGCTTCAGTGCGCGTGGTTGTTCAAGTTCCATCACCCTCGCAAATGGAGTAGGGAGGCGGAGGCGGCCGCGCGGGGGCTTATACAACCTGATGATGAACTCTAGCAGTTGATCTCCGACGTGGCCTTCCATTGGGGGATGATCGGCCGGCGAAGGTGCGATCAGAGCACCACCCCGTCCTCCTCGACCCCAGGCACCATGGTGGCCGCGACCTTGCCCCCTCCCACCTCCTCTCGCGGTGGGCTCTGCCCCCGCGTTCTCGATAGGAGGAGGGAGGTGCTGTCGAGTAGAAGCCCTCGTCGCCACCACCAGAGAACCACCACGACCCCTGCCCCTCACCATGGTGGACGAGAACTGCTAAGGGGAAGGAAGGGGTGAGATGTGTGGAGAAGCACCTTGCCCTACATTCCTTCTTCATAGGCAAACGGGGCAGGGGGCTGGCTCCTCTCCCTGAAAGCAGCCGCCCTACTCCTCCAATCCGGCTTCCCCGTGCCACCAACGGCTCGTGGAATCAAGACCGGCCCTCAGCACCAATCCATGGCGTCTGGGTTTCTGCCATGGCATGCATTTCCACGCCCTTTGCATCCGCCACCAACCCCGCGCGACGCATGCGGCACACGTGGCGGAAACGCTGCAAATGGGAAGGATAATGGAATGGCAGTAACCACCCCCTGAACGCGGGACGTGGGTAGCCCATGGATCATGGCTCATAATCTCCTCACGACGTCTTGCACGACGCACGGGAAAAATGGAAACTGACTCAAGCTCAGATTAATGAGGAAGAAAAGAAGATCTCAAAGGGTGAGCTACCGCAACCTCCCCACCTATGTACTAGACAGGGCCTACCCCGACGACGCTCGGTAGCGCGTTCTGGCCAGGCCCGAGGGCTCCTGTCGGTGCAACAAACCCCAGGTGTGTTGCCCAGACTGTACACAGGCTCGAGAACAAGGTTGCAGCATCCAAGGCAAGGCCAAGCAGAAGAGATAAGCTCTTTGAGAAATCAAAGGGCGGATCAAGAAGACCAAGACCAACCAAAGGAGCAAGATACCACTAAGGAAAGACCTCCCCTGCCGGGCAGGCGAGCCTGGTGGGGACGAGGTTGCCCCGGAGACAAGTCTCAGGATTGCCCCGGCAGGCTTGCCGGGGACACTGAGGGCGGATTACCCCGCCAAGGCTCCACTGCTCCACCTTAGAGCAACGCAAGTCATCGATCAGTGCGGTGTCGAGCCCCCAAGAGGCTAAGTGGCTGTTCTTTGGCACGTGGTAGCCACTTCCAGAGGAAATCATCTCCAAATGACACTCGTCCAGCGACGTGTCACGCAGGCAGGCGAGAAGGTGGCCGAACGGCACGGCAAGGCTTGCCAGGCTACGCTACGATGTGACACTAAGCGGCGCATTTAATGCGCTATGTCCTGTCTGCAGAGTTAGGTATGATGGCACTATTTGCTGTCTAATCAGTACACAATGACTGATTTGCCATTGTGGTGACCCCTTGATCTATAAAAGGAGGGCCATGGCAACCTTAGAAAGGATTCGGACCCTTTTACACTCATACGCGCGTAGCTGCTCTCGCCCCGAGGCAACCTTGCCGGGCCAGAGCGCTGCGTCTCCACCACGGTCCTCTCATCAATCCACCAAAGCAGGAGTAGGGTTTTACACCTCGCGGCGGCCCGAACATGGGTAAAAATTGCCCGTGTGATCCCTGCCGCACTGCCCCGTGCCCTCTGCTCTTTGTGCAATGCGTCCTTCCCCCCTGCCGAACCACAAGGGGCCGGTGGCCCCATAGGTGGCTGTGTTTTCCCACGACAATGTACTATGATTTCTGAAGGAATTTTGGAGGATTTCAGTATATACATGTCCCCCCCCCCCATATTGGTTGATTGATTCATATGGTTACAATCCATAAGCATTTCTTCTTTGGATTCATCTATACTAGTTTTCTTAGGGAAATTTTCATCCACTCCAACCTCTTGTGAAGAAGGCTACATTTTTCTAGATTGTAATCAAATGCCCATGTTAATCATGTCGGATCAAAGATGGCACGTTAGTGCATTTTACAAATCCTGCAAACCAAATAGGCCTGGAGTAGTGTTCAAAACTGCATGTAGGCACTAATACGTTCTCTTCTTTTGCAGATAAGATTAGGCCCGGTGGTGGATAATGTGATACAATATAACAATCACATCGGATGCCTAGATCTGCATCTCTCAGAAATTACTTTGAACTCCTACCGAGGGACCTTACCAGAGATTATATTCGCCAGGTTCTTTATTATCAGAGCAAGGGTGCTTAAGGTAATGAGGTTTGCCCTACATTTATTTCGCAAAAATGAATGGTTTGTTGATCAGCGCCAGCGGCTGCGGCAGAATGAAAAAGGCTCCGAAGAAGCTGAATTGCATTTTGGAACTTCAGATGACAGAGTAATCGGAAGTCATTGTGTCAACCCCATACATGACTTGTCAGTGGCTGATCCCTTTGTAGAAATGATGAGGTTTTGAAACTAGCCTTACAAGTGGTAATATTAGTTTGAACCTCTCTTATATCCATGTTCAACTGATCAGCGCGGGCATTTGCAGCTAAATGAACTCAATTTCATTTCTAATATCAGTTTGAATCTTGTAATCTTCCAATTTGAGCAATATAACTCCGGAATTTGAACCTTGTAATATTTCGGGCTTTTGTGGTACAATCGTTGAAATGGCATCATATGAGACTCATATATTAGTAGTACTATTTTGACCTTAATATGCAATGTACTTAGATTTTATTAACCATTCTCGAATGTGTTTCACTTGTCGATCTCATCGCAAACGATTTGTATAGCTTACTCGACTGCGATCTTTGACATTATTGCACACAGTTGGTTTCTTCAACTATGTGCCCTATAGAGCGCAGAATTAATTATCACACTCGAGTGTCCATCATCACCCTTCTATGTAACTTTGACCTCATCACCCATGGGTAAACTTATGATCGAAGTCATTCCACACACTTCATTTTTGTGAAGCTTTTTGCCAATAAACACCCACGATTTACCCCTCTTCTAGCTGACGCATGGCCAAACTAGCCGGGCGGGAAGCTTGCGCGGTTACGAACGATAAACTGCGCGGTTGCGCGGGAACAGGCTCACCAATGATACATTTGGCGCCTCTTCGAGCCTACGCGTGGTCAAACGAAACATGTGTGGGTTGCTCAAGCATGCACTGGAATCCTCCGCTATGAACGCGGTGACAAGACATGACGATTACAGGCCGACCGACCCCCATTTTATACAGCGGCCATTTAACCCTTGTGTCTCTTCAACCTTTTGATTGCGTCCCAGTATTGAAAGAAGCACACCCATGATGACAAATTCTTAGAGGGTATCCTGCGCGGCTCCAATGGCGCTCCGAGCAGCTGCCAACGACGAGCAGCAGTTCACGGAGATCTTGGTGGTGTGCACCAATAATCCGGTCTGGATGGAGCACTCCATCCACACCATGGAGTTGTTGCTTGCCGAGGAGAAGTACAAGGTGGTCGGTTCGACCTTGAGTACACCCGCGCTCGTGCCGGGTCTCGTCCCAAGGTCATCGTCGCCCAGATGTGCGTGCGCAATCACGTCATGTTCTACCACTACTGCTTGGCCACAAGGCCTTGCGAGCGTTTCGCCAGGTTTGTCAACAGCCCCCACTACATGTTCGCTACGGTGGACATCACCAACGATGTAAAGGTTCTCAAGAATTTGGGAATCGCCTTCCAGAACCTTGTCGACATCCAAGGCCAATAAAAGATCTGGGGCAGCAAGACGCATGAGAAGGACTCACTGGTTCACCTCACCGAGGCCATCATCGATCCCTACTACAGAGACATGAATGATTCCTGCAACAAGGACAAGCATGCCTAGCACTCGGCCAGGATGGAGAAACTCGACAAAGCTCACGTCGTGTACGCGGCCAAGGAGGCGTACACAAGCTACGAGATGTACAGGCGAGTCATTGACATGAGGAAGTGTCTCCTTCCCTAAAATGGCCAGGCATCCAGCCGAAAGTAGAGCAAATGGCAAGCATCGTCACAACAAGAAGTAGATGATTAGATGCTTGTTTCTCCTAGTTTAGTATGCATGTAATTGCTTACTTTGGTGTGTGGAAATGTTATGTGTGTAGTCAATTATGTAATTGTATGCTTAATTTGGTTATGCAATGTTGTTCTTATAAGTATATATGTTGATGTTCTGTAGACAGAGCGTAGATGTTGTGCGGACAAAGTAAATAACATCGCACATGGACTAAACAATGGAACCCGTCGGTGATGATTTCATCAATCGCTCACAACTGGATACTAGCAATTGTTTGTTGACAACACACACGACTTCTTAACAGGAATTGTCTGTGTTTGTTATTGGTCTTCCCACATTTCTGGTTACTGACCTATTTGTTGCGTATCACACACATCTTGTTAAGTTGAACCATTTCTGTTGTGTTGGCTCATCGAAAATAGTTCATATGAGTGAACTGTATGCCGTATATCACACACACCTTGATCTGGCTGACCATTTCTATTGTGTTACCTAATCACAAACAGTTCATCCGAGTGAACTGTATGCCGTATATCGCACACACCTTCATCTAGTTGACCGTTTCTGTAGTTGTGCTCATAGCAAACAGTTCACGCAAGTGAACTGTGTGCCACGTATCACACACGTAACTATAATCTGAAACGTGTTTGATGTCTCTGCCATCACAAATGTTTCGTATCATTTTTGACGGTTTTCTTACACCGTCGTTTGCGATTAATGCATCGCACATAGTTTCGTCGAAGGGTATCTGATTATACTATCATGTTTGGACCATCCTACAGTAGTGTACGTCTCCAACGTATCTATAATTTTTTATTGTTCCATGCTATTATAGTATCAATTTTGGATGTTTAATATGCAATTATATATCAGTTTTTGGGACTAACCTATTAACCTAGTGCCAAGTGTCAGTTGTTGGTTTTTGCCTGTTTTTGGTTTTCTGGGAAATCAGTACCAAACGAAGTCCAAATGCTACAAAACTTTTTGATGCTTTTTTCTGGACAAGAGAGACCATAGAAGCTTTGGGAGGAGACCAGAAGGCAAACAAGGAGACTGCAAGGCAACGGGGCGCGCCCTGATGCCTTGTGGGCCCCTCGTGGCTCCATCTGACCTAATTCCACCTCTATAAATTCTCTAAAATCGGGAAACCAACAGAGAGCCACCCAAAATACTTTTTGTGCCGCCGCAAGTTTCTGTTCTTCAGTGATCCCATCTGGAGGCCTCTTCCGGTACCCTGCCGGGGGGAATCGATCACGGAGGGCTTCTACATCATCCTTGCTACCCTTCCGATGACGCGTGAGTAGTTTACCATAGACCTACGGGTCCATAGCTCGTAGTTAGATGGCTTCTTCTCTCTCTATTTTGATCTTCAATACAATGTTCTCCTCGATGTTCTTGGAGTTCTATTCGATGTAATCTTCTTTTACGGCATTTGTTGGGATCCGATGAATTGTGGGTTTATGATCAAATTATTCATGAATATTAATTGAGTCTTCTCTAAATTCTTTTATGCATGGTTATTATAGCTTTGTATTTCTCTCTAATCTATCTGTTTGGTTAAGCCAACTAGATTGATTTGTCTTGCAATGTGAGATGTGGTTTGTAATGGGTTCAATCTTGCGGTGCTCTATATCCCAGTGATAAAGTAGGGGACAATACACGTATTTGTATGGTTGCCATTAATGGGAAAACAACAGTTATTGTTGCAGCAAGGTATTTTATTACTGCTATTTTATTTTGTATTTTATTTTATCTATCTATCACTACGAGATTTGATCCTTGCAAATAACCGCCGAGTGGATTGACAACCCCCTTGATCATGTTGGGTGCAAGTATTTGCTTTTGTGTGTGTAGGTGCTACTAATGAGGTTTCGCATGGTTCTCTACTAGATTGATAACCTTGATTCTTAACTAAGGGAATTACTTGTCTCTACTGTACTGCATCATCCTCTCCTCTTCGAGGAAATCACAATGCAGCTCACAATTAGCAAGAAGAATTTATGGCGCCGTTGCCGGGGAGACATCACCAAAACCTATCAAGTACCTTCGCACAAACTATCATCTACTTGTTCTTACTTTCATTTGCGATTTGCCTCTCATTTTCATCTCCCCCACTTCTAACACAATTTTACAAAAAGATAAAAATATTTTCGTTTGCTTGTTTGTTTGCTTTGTCGTTGTGTCTCAAGAAAACACCAAGTTGTGTGATTTTTCCAATACTAATAATAATGATTTTATTAGTACTCCAATTGCTCCTTCCGCCACTAGTGCGGAGTCATGTGATATTAATGCTGCTTTGCTAAATCTTGCTATGAACGAACAATTTTCTGGTAGTCCTAATGAAGATGTTGCATCCCATCTTAATACTTACGTTGAATTGTGTGATATGCAAAAGAAAAAAGACATGGATAATGATATTGTCAAATTGAAATTATTTCTGTTCTCACTACGAGACCGTGCTAAAACTTGGTTTTCATCCTTGCCGCGAAATAGTATTGATTCTTGGGATAAGTGTAAGGATGTTTTTATTGCCAAGTATTTTCCTCCCACTATGATTATTTCTCTTAGAAATCAAATCATGAATTTTAAGCAACTTGAGCATGAACATGTTGCACAATCTTGGGAGAGAATGAAATTAATGATAAGAAATTGCCCCACTCATGGTTTAAGCTTATGGATGATCATACAAAAAAAACATGCGGGATTAAACTTTGTTTCTAGAAATTTTTTAGACTCAGCCACAGGGGCTACCTTTATGGAAATCACATTAGGAGAATCTACAAAACTCCCTGATAATATCATGACAAATTATTCACAATGGCACACTGAAAGAACCCCAACTAGCAAGAAGGTAAACTATGTCGAAGAAATTAATACTTTGAGTGATAAATGGATGCGCTTATGAAAATGGCTGCTTGTAAGAGTGCTCATGTTGATCCTAATGATGTGTCATTATCTACTTTTATTGAGCAAAATAATGATGCTATTGATGTGAATTTTGTCTCTCGAAATAATTCAACAACAATGCTTATAGGGGTAATTTCAATCCTAGGTCGTTTCCCGGAAATTCCTCTAATAATTATTCCTATGGTAATTCAAATTCATGGAATAATGAAATAATAATAGGATGCTCTCTGATCTTGAGAATAATATTAAAGAATGTATTAATTCTCAAAATATTTTTAATGCCATGGTAGAAGAAAAATTGAATAAAGTTGATGATATGGCTAGGAACATGGATAGAATTGCTCATGTTGTGGATACTCTCCAAATTAAAAGATTTCCACCCAAGCATGATATTAATGAGTCAATTAAGTATTTCCAAATATCTATTAGTGAAAGTAAAGAGAGAACCGCTAGATTGAGAGCTAAGCAAGAATTCCTAGAAAAAGCGATTCTGCCCGGGTTTTTTCGTAATCATGATGAAGATATTAAAATGATTGGTGTCTCACCCATTGAATATTTGTTTAGTAATATAAAACTTGATGAGAAAGGGACTGAAGATGAGTCAACTTTAGCTAGAAGGTGTCCCAATTGTTCGGAGGGTGATGATCTTAATGACAAAATTGATAAAAGTGGGTTTGGAGAGGTCAAAACTTTAGCTAGTGATGTGCCCACTACTTCGGATTTCAAGGATTTTATTTATGATAGTTGTTCTTTAATTGAATGTATTTCCTTTTGCAATCCATGATAAATTCAGCCAATGCTTATGAATAAAATAAAGCATTTACCAAACATATCGTAGAAGCTATGATGAAAGCTTTAGAAGAAAAGCTAGAGTTGGAGGTTTCAATACCTAGGAAATTATATGATGAATGGGAACCTACTATTAAAATAAAGATTAAAAATTATGAGTGCAATGCTTTATGTGATTTGGGTGCTAGCATTTCCACTATACCAAAATCTTTATGTGATGTGCTAGGCCTTCATGATTTGGATGAATGTTCCCTTAATTTGCACTTAGCGGATTCCACTATTAAGAAACCTTTGGGTAGAATAAATGATGTGCTTATTCTTGCAAATAGAAATTATGTGCCCATTGATTTCATTGTTCTTGATATTGATTGCAATCCGTCTTGTCCTATAATACTTGGTAGGCCTTTCCTACGTACCATAGGTGCTATTATTGATATGAAAGAAGGTAATATAAGATTCCAATTTACACTAAAGGAAGGAATGGAATACTTCCCTAGAAAAATAATTAAGCCAGCATGGGAATCTATTATGAGGGCCACTTATGGAATCAATTTTAAAGAAGACAACACTTGAAACTATGCATTACCCCTAGCTAGGGGCGTAAAACAATAGCGCTTGTAGGGAGGCAGCCCAATAGTTATCTTTATTTTTTCCTTTTTCTTTTCTATTTTTTTGTGATCACACAATTATGCTACTTTTATGATTGTGTTTTTGTGTTTAACTCAGTGTTTGTGCCAAGTAAAGCCTTTGGGATGATTTGGTTGATAGTTGATCTTATTCAATTAAAAAATAGAAACTTTTGCGCCCAGTAGCAGAATTGTTTAGATTCACTAGAACATGATAGAATTTTGAATTTTTTTACACATAACTGATATAAAAATTTCCCATGTTATCTAATTTTTCACAATCTTTGGAGTTACAGAAGTATTGCATTTGTTCAGATCATTACAGACTGTTCTATTTTTGATAGATTCTGTTTTCATTCCATAGTTTGCTTGTTTTAATGAATCTATGGATTGTATCAGGGGGTATAAGTCATGGAGGAGTTAGAATACAGTAGGTATTATGCAATAATAAAATATGAATGGGTTTACAACAGTACCTAAAGTTTATGATTTGCTTGTTATACTAACAGATCTCATGAGTTTTCAATTGAGTTTTGTGTGCTGAAGTTTTCAAGTTTTAAGTGAGATCACGATGGATGAAGGAATAAGGAGTGGCAAGACCCTAAGCTTGGGGATTCCCATGGAACCCCAAGGTAATATCAAAGGAGACCCAAGTGTCTAAGCTTGGGGATGCCCCGGATGTCATCCCCTCTTTCGTCTACCAACCATCGGTAAATTACTTGGAGCTATATTTTTACTCATCACATGATATGAGTTTTGCTTGGAGCGTCGTGTATTATAGTGGTCTTTTCTTTGTTTCCTTTTTAGTTTTCCACAGTCAACTTTTGCTGGGCACACCTTTTGAGAGGGACACACATTTATTCGTGATTTTTTAGAATACTCTTTCTGCTTCACTTATATCTCTTGAGCTAGGCAGTTGCTCTAGTGCTTCGCTTATATCTTTTAGAGCACGGCGGTGGTTATATTTTAAAGAAATAGTTGCACTCTCATGCTTCACTTATATCATTTTGAGAGTTTGATAATAGTAATGGCAATATGCACGGGTTATGAAATTGGTCCTAATATGATAGGTATTCAAGAGGGATGTAATAAAAACTTCCATGTAGATCACTAAATATGATAAGTTTGATTCCTTGCAATAGTTCTGCGATATTAAGATGGTAATATATGGGAGGTACTAGTGAATGATTGTGGTTTAGTAAGAATGTTGGTTTTAAGGTTTGTGATTCCCGAAGCATGCACGTATAGTCTCCCATTATGCTATGAAGTTGAAGCACGATTTATTATTGAGTGTCTTCCTTTGCGTGAAGGTCGAGGGGCGCGATGGTTAACTCCTACCAACCTCCCCCCTAGGGGCATGCGTAGTAGTACTTTGCTTCGAGGGCTAATAGACTTTCGCAATAAGTATGTGAGTTCTTTATGACTAATGTGAGTCCACAGATTATACGCACTCTCACCTTTCTACAATTTGCTAGCCTCTTCGGTACCGTGCATTGCCCTTTCTCACCTCGAGAGTTGGTGCAAACTTCGCGAGTGCATCCAAACCCCATGATATGATACGCTCTATCACACATAAGCCTCCTTATATCTTCCTCAAAACGGCCACCATACCTACCTATTATGGCATTTCCATAGCCATTCTGAGATAATATTGCCATGCAACTTCCACCATTCTGTTTATTATGACACACATCATCATTGTCATATTTCTTTGCATGATCATATAGCTGACATGGTATTTGTGGCTCAGCCACCTTTCATCATTTTTTATACATATTATGCTAGATCATTGCACATCCTGGTACACTGCCAGAGGCATTCATATAGAGTCATATTTTGTTCTAGTATCGAGTTGTAATTTTGAGTTGTAAGTAAATAAAAGTGTGATGAAAGGCATGATTGTTTGTTGGTATGCCTGAGTATTGATGTCTTTATGTTAAATCATAGACTATTGCTTTTAATCATTTGGATCTTAATATTCATACCCTAAAAGAAAGATTACATGATAGACATGTTCGGTAGCATTCCACATCAAAAATATTGTTTTATCATTTACCTACTTGAGGACGAGCATGAATTAAACTTGGGGATGCTTGATACGTCTCCAACGTATCTATAACTTTTGATTGTTCCATGCTATTATAGTATCAATTTTAGATGTTTTAGATGCAACTATATATCATTTTTTGGGACTAACCTATTAACCCAGTGCTGAGTGCCAGTTGCTGTTTTTTTGCCTATTTTTGGTTTTCCAGAAAATCAGTACCAAACGAAGTCCAAACGCTACGAAACTTTTTGATGATTTTTTCTGAACAAGAGAGACCCTAGAAGCTTCGGGAGGAGATCAGAAGGCAAATGAGGAGATGGCAAGGCAACAGGGTGCGCCCAGGGGGGTAGGCGTGCCTTGATGCCTTGTGGGCCCCTCGTGGCTTTGCCTGACCTAATTCCACCTAAATTCTCTAAAATCGGGAAACCAACAGAGAGTCACCCAAAATACTTTTACCGCCGCTGCAAGTTTCTGTTCTTCCGTGATCCCATCTGGAGGCCTTTTTCGGCACCCTGCCGAAGGGGGAATCGATCATGGAGGGCTTCTACATCATCCTTGCTGCCCCTCCGATGATGTGTGAGTAGTTTACCACAGACCTACGGGTCCATAGCTAGTAGCTATATGGCTTCTTCTCTCTCTTTGATCTTCAATACAATATTCTCCTCGATGTTCTTGGAGTTCTATTCGATGTAATATTCTTTTGTGGTGTGTTTGCTGGGATCCGATGAATTGTGGGTTTATGAACAGATTATTCATGAATATTAATTGAGTCTTCTCTGAATTCTTTTATGCACGATTATTACAGCTTTGTATTTCTCTCCGATCTACCTGTTTGGTTTGGCCAACTAGATTAATTTATCTTGCAATGGGAGAGGTGCTTTGTAATGGGTTCAATCTTGCGGTGCTCTATATCCCAGTGACAAAGTAGGGGACAAGACACACATTTGTATTGTTTCCATTAAGGGGAAAACAACGGGGTTTATTCATATTGGTTGGATTTACTTTGTCTACATCATGTCATCTTGCTTAAGTCGTTACTCCATTTTTATTAACTTAGTACTCTAGATGCATGCTAGATAGCGGTGGATGGTTGGAGTAATAGTAGTAGACGCAGGCAGGAGTTGGTCTAATTGTCTCGGATATGATTCCTATATACATGATCATTGCCTTGAATATTGTCATAACTATGCGCTTTTCTATCAACTGCCCAACAGTAATTTGTTTACCCACCTTATGCTTTTTGTTCGAGAGAGAAGCCTCTAGTGAAAACTATGGCCCCCGGGTCTAATTTTATAATATATAAAATCCAAAAATACCTTGCTGCAATTTTATTACCCTTATTTTATTTTCTATTTTATTTTATCTATCTATCACTATGAGATTCGATCCTTGCAAATAATCGCCGAGGGGATTGACAACCCCCTTGATCGCGTTGGGTACAAGTATTTGCTTTTGTGTGTGTAGGTGCTGCTAACGAGGTTTCGCATGCTTCTCCTACTGGATTGATAACCTTGGTTCTTAACTGAGGGAAATAGTTATATCTACTATACTACATCATCCTCTCCTCTTCGAGGAAATCCCAACGTAGCTCACAAGTAGCATGCATACACATGAATCCCTCCCACCGGCTCGAAGTGAGGGGACTACGTGTCATGAACCTCTGTGTGGGGTGTTTTTGGTTTGCGAAGCACGTGGCACATCAAAGTTGTGCATTGGGTATTCAAACATCAACCAACACCTCTTTGGGCCACATGCAGGTGGTGATTGTCCTAGGACACTCACTCATGTGGTTATCGGTGACGCTTCCATCCATGGGCTCGCGAGGTCCATCACTTTGACCTACAGCGAGAGAGGTTAATTTGACCAAGGAGGATTCTTTTTGGTTTGTGTTATCATAGGAGTATATAGTACATGTCGAACTGGGGGGAGGGTACCAGCATATACTATGCTTCGTGAACCTCACTCTGTGTGGGGACTTTATGGTTCCCGAGGCAGGTACCACATCAACATGGTGTATGTTGGGTATTCAAACCTCAGACAACACCTCCATACATATGTTTGGGCCACATGCATGTGTCGGTTGTCTTCGGACACTCCCTCACGTGGTTATCGATGGCAAGCCCATTCATGGGCCCGCGTGGACGTCCATCACTTTGACTGACAACAAGAGAGGTTACCAAGGTGGATTATTCTTGGTTTGTGTTATGGTAGGTCATGGTGAGTGATACGTCTCCAACGTATCTATATTTTTTTATTGTTCCATGCTATTATATTATCAATCTTGGATGTTTATTATGCAATTATATATCATTTTTTGGGACTAACCTAGTGCCCAGTGCCAGTTGCTATTTTTGGCTTTTCAGAAAATCAATATCAAATGAAGTTCAAACGAAGAAAAAACTTTGGATTAATTTTTCTGGACCAGAAGGGACTCTAGAAGGTTCGGGAGAAGACCTGATGAGCCACAAGGGAGCGATAGGCTCAGGAGGCGTGCCTCGAGCGGCGCCCCCAGGCTTGTGGGCCCCTCGTGGAACCTCTTGACCTAATTCCGCCTCTATAAATTTCCAAATGTTCCCCATACATCAGAGGGCCACCCGAAATACTTTTTCCGCCGCCTCAAGTTTCTGTTCTCGTGAGATCCCATCTGGAGGCCTTTTTCGGCACTCTGCCGGAGGGGGAATTTACCACGGAGGGCCTCTACATCAACCTTGCTGCCCTTCCGATGATGTGTGAGTAGTTTACCACAGACCTACAGGTCCATAGCTAGTAGCTAGATGGCTTCTTCTCTCTCTTTGATCTTCAATACAATGTTCCCCTCGATGTTCTTAGAGATCTATTCGATGTAATCCTTTTTGGCGGTGTGTTTGTTGGGATCCAATGAATTGCGAGTTTATGATCAGATTATCCATGAATATTATTTGACTCTGCTCTGAACTCTTTTATGCATGATTATTATAGCTTTGTATTTCTCCCTGGTCTATTGATTTGGTTTGGCCAACTAGATTGATTTATCTTGCAATGGGAGAGGTGTTTTGTGATGTGTATAATCTTTCGGTGATCTTTATCCCAGTGACAGAAGGGGACAAGACACGTATTTGTATTATTGCCATTAAGGGAAAAATGACGGGGTTTATTCATATTGATTGAGTTTACTTTGTCTACATCATGTCATCTTGTTTAAGGCGTTAATCCGTTCTTTATGAACTTAATACTATAGATGCATGTTGGATAGCGGTTAATGTGTGGAGTAATAGTAGTAGATGCAAGCAGGAGTCGGTCTACTTGTCTCGGGCGTGATGCCTATATACATGATCATTGCCTTAGATATTGTCATGATTATTTTCTTTTCTATCAATTGCCCAACAGTAATTTGTTTACCCACCGTATGCTATTTTCAAGAGAGAAGCCTCTTGTAAAAATTATGGCCCCCGGGTCTATTTTAATCATATATAAAAATACAAAAATATCTTGCTGCAATTTATTTACCTTTATTTTTGTTTTGTGTTTTTGTTTATCTATCTATCACTACGAGATTTGATCCTTGCAATTAACCGCCAAGGGATTGACAACCCCTTGTTTGCGTTGGGTGCAAGTATTTGTTATTTTATATGTAGGTGTTGTTCACGAGGTGTTGCGTGGTTCTCCTACTGGATTGATAACCTTGGTTCTTAACTGAGGAAAATACTTATCTCTACTATACTGCATCATCCTCTCCTCTTCAACGAAATCCCAATGCAGCTCACAAGTACCAGGAAGAATTTCTAGCGTCGTTGCCGGGACACATCATCAACATCTATCAAGTACCACATATAAACTTGCATCTCCTTGCATTTACATTATTTGCCATTTGCCTCTCGTTTTCTTCTCCTCCACTTCTAAAACGTTTTCACAAAAACACAAAAATATTTTCCGTTCGCCTTTTTTCTTGTTTGCTTGCTTGAAGTTGCTATCATGTCGGAATTTTACAAGGTTATCGTTGAAAGTGTTTGTGAGGATAGCACTAGTGAATCCCTTGATGAAAAGCTAGAGTCCATTGATCTCAAACATGATCCTCCGGAGCCTAGCAATGCCACAAATTTTAAAACCAAAATATATCATGTGAGAAGCGGGAATATTATTGGGAAGAACATTATTCAAGAGTTCTTTGCACAGGAGTTATACCGATAATAAGAGGGTCTATTCTTGATAAAACAAATTGTTATGTTGATGCTATTGCCATGTTGGTGGTTAAGTTAGAAAGAAAATTCATGCATATGCATCCCTCTTTACAAAAGATATTTTATGAACTTCCCAATATTCATGATCCTAAAATTGAAAAGATTGCCACTATCGTTCTTATGCATGAATTTGATCATATAATTCGAGAAGAAAGAGAAATTTTTGCCTATTATAGAGTAAATTTTGAGCATCCTCCCATAGAAGAAATTCTCCATGATAAAGACATTATACGTAGTTTGGAATCTAGAAAAAAAATTGCTTATATTGAGAATCTTAGGAGGAGGGTTCCTTATGCTAAAATTATTAAAACCTTGTACCACCATACTTGTGATAAATTGGAGTGGATCACCAAGGTAATTGATGAGGGGTTTAGTAATGACTATTTTGAGGAAATGGCAAGGGAACCTATTGATGATGAAATGCACGTTTTATATGAAGATGTTTACGATGATGATTCAGAATTTGGAGTAATGAATGTTAAAATCACCAAACAAAGTCCCATCAATAGTTTAAGTTATCCTACAAGAAAATCAGAACATGCACTACAAAAAAAATACACTTCCATGATGATACGTGTTTGTCATAGTAGGTCACGTTTTCTGTCATGCATGTACATCCATGACGATTTTATGACAGAATCAAGATAGTCATACATGTGCTGTCGTAGAAGTATTCCATGACAATACCAAAATTATCATCACGGAGGTGTCCACTTCCATGACGATAAATGGCGCGTCATGGAAGTGCTTTCGTCAAGGGTAACCGACACATGGCATCCACCGTAACGGGTCGCCGTTAAGCTATCGGGTTCCGGTTTGAATCCGATAACCCGTTAACAGCCCGGACCAATGGGGATTTTCGACGTGTAAAATTCTCCATGGCCAGAGGAACCACGTGTCGGCTCACCATTGGGACAGATGTCATCCACTCATTGGACCGGAGGCGCCTATGATACGTCGACACGTGGCACGGCCCAACAGAGGCCCATTCTGGTGAAAAGGCCGTCCTGTTTGACTTGGTCAAAAGGTAGCGGGCCGGCCCACGGAAAGCATGTTAACGGCCTGTTCGCATATAGCCCATTTATAGCTCGCTAACTCACGGCCTGTTACGGCCTATCCGAATTAGGCCTAGTAGCGTCATCTGGGCCATCCAATATGATTCCAGCCCGTTGTAACTTCCGGCCCATGTATGGCCCATGACGTCTTTCAGCCCATACGAGGCCCTTTGTAACTCTGGGCCCATTAAAGGCCCGAGGTGAAACTGGCCCATAATGAACAGTGTACCGCTTTATACCCATTAACGGCCCATTATTCCGTCGGCCGTCTCCAGCCCATGTTAACTTTCGGCCTTCTAAGGGCCCATTTATTCTTGGGCTCATTTCCAGAATTCGGTTACTTACGGTCCGTTACTGGCATGTTCCGCTTGTGGGCCAAATTGAGCCCATGGTTACAGTCGGCCCGTTTGTGGCCCGTTAACCCGTTGGGATGTTTTCATAGCGTCATCAAATACGGCCTATTAACGGCCCGTTATGGTCGGGCCATAAACAGACGATTTCCACTCTAGCCCGTTTACGGCCCAGTTTGCGGACCGTTATTGGTCCACGAATAGTACGGCCCATGTTTAGCGAAATGATTATATGGCCCATAGAAGGCCCATAGATGAGATGGCCCATAGAAGGCCCATGGATCCTATGGCCCGTAGAAGGCCCATGGATCCTACGGCCCGTAGAAGGCCCATGGATCCTATGGCCTGTAGGAGGCCCATGGTCACTACAGTAGGTAGAAGGACTATGGTTACAACAGTCCGAGTGTTGCCATGGTTATTGTGGCCTAGTTATAAAAATAGGTTATTGTGGCCACTAGAAAAATGCGGAAAAAGAACTGGACTACAAGCAAACAACTAAACAAGACAATAAGGAAATAAATAAGCAAGCAACTAACGCTAGGCTATTACGGCTATTACACATATTACATCCACTGGGCATCAAAGTTTGCCACCAGTGCAAATATAGGGAACAAAGTAGCATATTACATACACTGGCCGTCTAAATTGGCCACCAGTGCAAATAAACGCGGCAGCAAAACAAGTCCATAACTGAAACAACTTCAGAAGAGCTCAAGAAATGTTATCCCGGGTATCCACCATGCTGGCAATAAGCTTAGCAAGCTTATTAGCTTTCTCCTGTTTGGCGCTCAAATCCTCCAACGCTTGCTGTTGCACCAGAAAGTATGCATCTGAATTCTCTAGGGACTTCCGCAGTCCTTCGGCTTCTTGTCGCAGCACAGCTGATCGATGTCTTTCAGCTTGTAGTTGAGACTCAAGAAACCGAACTGATTCAGACAGTGAGTTTGAATAGCTTGTGCTAGCGCTAGTGGCCAGTAACTCGAACACTACACCAAGACAGGACTTTGGGGTTGCCTCACTGTCTTCAAGATAGTTTTCCTTACCTATTTTATCAGCTTTGTTGGAGACCAACAAGGATGTCTCACTATCCTGAACCTTATCTGCATTACTTCCTTTACCATTGCTTAATAAGGAACTCTTCCCCAATATTCTATTAGCATTCTAAAAGAAGAAACAAGTAGACACATAACAGGTTTAGCATGTACTAGTATATGAAACTCATTTCGGTGAACCAGTTCATTAGTAAGGTGGACAGGATTAAACTACCAAGTCTTCTATTGCCAAGTACTCCCTTCGTCCCAAAATAAGTGACTCAACTTTGCACTAGCTTTAGTACAAAGTTAGTACAAAGTTGAGTCACTTATTTTGGGATGGAGGGAGTAGTACATAATAAAAGCATCAAACAAACATATATCTATGTCCTATGGTCACTGCATTGTCTTGCCAAATCAAAATAGAGACACGGTTCAAATAATATCAGTTCAAGACAAAGCATCACTGAAAGAATACAAAGCATGGGAAACTACACGGCACAACAAGATTTCAGATGGGTACCACGGGTCTACATGTACAACAACACTATTGGCTCTGTTGTGATGCTTGTAATGTGCATGATATGAGAAGTCAACTGTATACACAATTGAAATTGAAATCAACAGAGCTATTTATAAGAGCAAACCTATTAAAGAAACATGCGTAAACATACCTGTTGTGCCATTGGAGTTTCGATTGGATCCTTCAATTTAAAAATAAGTTTGTATGAGTAAATACAGTGATACAAGAGCAAAGCAGTATGCACCATAGCAATGGAATCTTAAATGAGAACAGTTGTTCTTCAGGTTTAAGCACTTGTTCTACACGAACAGAATACAGTAAGACGCGGGCATATAGTACTTAAAAATAAAAAATAAGCTCATAGACCTTACCACATTCTTGGTTCGGGACCAGTACAGAACAAGGCATTCCCAGTCATCGTCCAGTAAATGTGTCATAGGAGAACGTAAGGGAATTTGATGAGTTTCTTTGCCAATGAAGTACGTTTTCTTCAGGTAATTCCGATACTGCCACCAAGCATTCTTGAAGATAGCAGAGGTATTAGCACAGGTTACCTCATCCTGAGTTTCCAAATTGGTCCTTCTCTATAGAGAAAAATGGGAAAATTTGCTGTATTATAACCATCATGGAGGTAGAATGTATGGGACAAAGCAAAGTAATTGCCATGAATAACATTACTTACACATAACTCCTGGACAAACACCTGCAACTGGCATTTTCCTTCATCTTCAGTATAATATTTCCATGATGGGAGGATACGCACATAGGATTTAACAACATCAAATGTGATAGATGCTAAACTACGAATGGCTGGTTGTGCTTCCTCCACAGGAATAGGTGTACTAACTGGTGGAGTTGGGGTTCGCCGTGGTAGTACTGGCGCTTTGGGCACTGGAGCTACCTTACTAACTGATCTTGTTTGGGAGCTCTGTGGTGGAGATGTTGCTGTGTCAACAGGAACTGGGTTACTATCTGCTGGGGTTGGGGTTAGGTTGGGTGAAGCTGGTTCTCTGTCCATCGCAGTAGGGGTACAATCTGCGAGAGTCTGGGTTTGGTGTAGTAGGGCTGGTTCTCGTGCATGTACAACCGGGGTGCTATATCCACCAAGAGGTAGCACTGTTTTATTTGAAGACCGTGTTTTTACTCCGCTAGATACTGCCATCACCCGCTCCAATTCAAATGGCTGATAAACAGGAAACATAGTTGAATGTACAGACCTTGTATGAGAGACAGATGCAATAGATAGTGTGGAAAAAAGAGGGCATGAAATAGTTGACATGTATATTGTTTAACTAAAAAGGATAGCATGACATAATTTCACATATATGATGTCTAACTAAACTGGATAGCATAGCATGACATAATTCAAAGATATGATGACTAACTAAACAGCATGGCATGAGATAATTATATGATGTCTTTAGTAAACAGGTTCGCATGACATAATTCACATACATGATATCTAAGTAATCAGGATCGCATGATTTAATTCACATATGTGATTTATATGCTAAGCAGAGGGCATTCACATATATGATGTCTGAACTAAGAACATGGTGTTGAATATTGTGTATATGATGTCTAAACTATGCAATGCAAGACACCATATGCATGATATGAGCAGTATAACCATGCCAAGTGAGAGCATACACCTCGGTGGGGGAATAGGACTGGTCATCTGTCTCTGAATCCATCTCCGAGGAGCTATCGGGACCCAGCAAGTGATCTGCTTCGACAGGTAGCAATGTCTGCTCTGAAGACCTTGTTTTCACTCCAGATTTTTCCATCACCCACTCAAATGGCTGATTCACAGGAAGAGTAGTTTAATGTACAAACATTGCCGACAAATGGAAATGTAATGAAGAAAAGGATGGGCAAGATATCATTCAAATATATGATGCCTGGTTAAACAGGATGGCATTGCATATTTCACATATATTATGGCCGGCTAAAAGAGATGAGACTTCATAATGCCCATATATGATATAGAAACTAAACAGGTGGCATTACAGAACATGTCTAAACTAAGCAGATGACATATATGATGTCGAAAGTAGGCACTGCAAGGCAACATATGCATGATATGACCAACATCATCATGCCAAGTTAGAGCAAACACCTTGGGGGTAAATAGGAGTGGTCAGCTGCGCCTGAATCCGCCTCAGAACAGATATCTTCCTCTGGATTACAATCTAGAGAGGGGGAGGGTTTGCCACTGAACCCACCATGGAACAATGTCTGCATGACATTGTATTGCCGCGCAAAACTCTTCTCTTTTTCTCTACATGTTCAGCATGACTGTGTACAATATCTGACATGCATACGAAAAAAATATAGTGAGATTATGTAAGGAGAGCATGCAGAAATCTAGAGTGATGGTAACAACCAGTGGATGGATCCAAAAATAATGATAGCAGGCTGGTGATAGCTTTAATTTAATAAAAAGACAGATGATGATTGCTTTACTATTTGTTTCACACTCAAGATGAACAACATAGGCATACCCTAGGTGAACCAGATAATAGACAGAGATATTATTCATTGCTGCCTCGATAGGTGCCCCACAAGTAATTTTAAAACTCAAGTTTGAACATTAATTTGGACCTGACTTGGAGTCTAAGAGGTGAACAGGATGATAAAGTAGCAGGTAATATTAAGCAATGCATAACATAAGCAGAAACAAAAGAGTGCGATCTCTCTTGTGGACCCGTGTACTCCTCAGGTTCATCTGTTGAGTCAATGATGGTGATGCAGTTGCGGTGGGTGCCGGCGGCAGGGAAGGAGATCTGAGGCGGCGAAAGATAGTCAGGAGTCATGATGTCTGGTTTGGTGGATGCTTCTGTCGATGGAGCAGCTCAGGTGAGGTGGACGACATCGCGGCAGGAGCAGGACAAACCACACAAAGTTTTCTTCGACACCTACCTGTAACTGAAGTAATTCAGTAAGGGCTCCTTTGGCTTGCAAGATTCTAAAAATGCAGGGATAGGAAAAACACCGGAATAGGATAGGAATGCACAAGGGAAACAGAGCATTTGTAAACATAGGATTTCTGTCAACTTGGGTGTTTGGTTTACAGGAATTGGAAGAGTAGAGGAATGCAAAGAAACATGGCCAAATTAAAGTGAAACCATATGAAAGCGTGTACAGTTAGAATGGCCACTAATGCACTTGGTCTTGTTTTCATGCATAGGATTTTGAAAAGTAGGTCCAGGTGGATGTTTTGCTCCATTCCTTTCAACAAAATGCATGAATAATTGAATAGTAGAGTGCCATAGGAAAATTTCCTATTGCTATGTTTTTCCTTCACTTTTTCCTTTGAACCAAAATAACCCTAATGGATTGACATGAATGTAGAGTAATAAGTGATGCGACAAGTGTACAACCTCTTTGTCGTAGCCGTGTCGACCTCAGCATCATTGGGTTGGTCGCTGAAGAAGTTGCGGCAGAGGTGGCTGTCGGAGGTGTGGAGGAAGATCTGAGGAATCTGTAGACGGCGTCCAGGGCACTGCTCTGTTGTGATGGATGGTTCCGTCGTTGGAGTAGCTCTAGCGAGCCGTAAGACGTCGAGGCTCAAGCAGTACAAGACAGACATCGTTAATCTCAAGTGGGATTCTAATAGCATCTCCAATAGATGATGTAAAATACATTACCAAAAAGTGATAGATGTAAAATTTACACCACCAAAAAACACCTGACTACAACAGATGAGGTAAAAACTGTTGACTCTGAACTTAACTATCAAAACTGAAATTTACTATGGAATCTGAATGTTACTGTCGAAACTGAACACACTGGTAGCAGAGAGGCGCTTCACATGTAGTTTAGGCCGCTCGAGCACTAGTAGTAGAGAAACAGTGATCTAAATCAGCAGGTGATCGACGGGGAACATAGTAGCAGATAGCAGCCGGAGCAGCAGCGCCTGGAGGAGCAGTGCGAACTAGAGCCAGAGCGGCAACTCGTCTAGATGCAGCAGCCCGTGTACCAGCATTAGCATTGCGAGCGAGAGCAAGAGCAGACCAGCAGCACGAGCAAGGGGGAGAGCAGAGTAGCGGCATGACCGAGCGAGAGCCGGAGCAGCAGCAGCGTGAGCGAGCGAGAGCTGGAGCAGCAGCAGCATGAGCGAGCGAGCGAGAGCCGAAGCAGCAGCAGCGCGAGCGAGCGAGAGCCGGAGCAGCAGCAGCAGATCCGGCTGGTATGGCCGCCGCCACCGAAGGGGCCTCGCACTGGGGGAGAGCCACCGTGGAGATGTCGATAATGACGCCGGCTGCGAGGTAGCCGCGCCTTGGGGGTGCGGGATGGAGCACCGTCGGCCCCGGGAGGTCGAGTTAAGGAGAAGGTGCGATGCGATGAGTGTACAACCTCTTTGGTGGCGCCGAGTAGGCCTCGGCTTCGTCCGAGGAGTCGGTGAGTATGCTGCGGTTCCGGTGGAGCAGGTTCAGGTGGCGCTGTGGGGATGGATCAGCCGCGATAGACGAGGCGATCGTCGGAGCATCTCCTTGGAGGTGGAGGACGGGGCGGCTAAACCGGCGGGACGACGAGATCGATGATGGATCCTCATCCGGGGAGGTGGATGAGGGACGTCGGGCTGTTGCGGTGGATGACGTCGTCGGGGAAGAGGCTCCGGCTGGGCAGCGGTGGGGTGGCGGACGGAGGAGGGTGGGGTTTCGCGGCTGGAGCAGAGGGGTTATGGCGGCCTGGGATTTCGAATGGCGAAAAGGAGGTGATGGGGGGGGACCATGACTTAGGGACGCGCTTGTCCAAAATGTAAGGTGTGTTACAAAAGTACCCCCACCGATTTGAACTAGCGGCCCTTTCGGCTCAGGGTTAGAAGGGGGATTTCGCGTATCGGGATTTGGCAGCTGGAGGGAGTTTTCGTGTGCGTTGTAATTTCGGGATAGCAAGGCGCGGGTTGTGAAGGCGCGGGTTTTGGGAGCACGATATCTGAATTTTCGGGATATAACAAGGCGCGGGTTGAATTTTAGGGACAAGCCTAACGTGTAATATTGTACGTACCAAATCAATTCGCACTTCCCTCAATGAAAAATATAAAACTATTCGCACCACACAAAGAGAGAGTCTTGTCCCGTTTTACTGTACAAATGATATTCAAATCTATGAAATCATGTTATGTCCAATTAAAATTTTTCGCTGGCTGTATAATGCATGTAACCTACTCATACCAACATTTTAGTGCATTCCAAATGTCTATACTACCGCTGCAATTCGAACTAAATTTTAATTCGTTTCTCTATTTGAATAAGAATCTACAATCATGATTGTTGTCAACTTAAACCATCATTCGTGTATTATCTTAACAACACACCACATGATTACTATAGAGATAGATATGAACTATGTGTACTATATGAACTCGAATTGGAAATTTTGAATACACTTGATGTTGATTCCAAATAATAGTACATTTGATGTACTAACTAGATCTTCATAATCTAAACCATGTTTCATATGTACACTGTGTTTATCACACAAAGTATAGTGCCCCGCCCACTACATTATGACATGTATTTAGCCCTGAGTTGCAAAAGCCACACATTATCACAAATTCAAATAAATGTTCTATATATTATATGTAGTATAACATGTTCATAACCACACCATGCGTATCACCATTATATATATTCAGGCATGCGTCGGTTTAAAACACTATGATATATTCTTCAAATATCTGAATCCACTTTTATAATGAATTATGATCTCTATTCATCTTTTACACCCACACAATCCTCTTATCTTTGGCGCTAACTTTCTCTCGTGCATGCACACGCCCGCCTCCCTCTCACCCTCCCTCAGCATTCTCTAGCTCCATCGCGCACATTCATCTTTTCACTTTAGGTCGTTCACCCACGGTGTGTGTAGGCCCCCCAGCTCCTTCTTTCCGGCACACACCGATCAATATGCCTCTCTAGCCAGGTGTGCCTACCACAAACACAAGCTTTCCCTCTTCTCTTCTCACCGTCCATGCCTCACTCCCGCCCCTCTTTTCATCGATCTCGTACTCGCACACTCCTTCCCCCTCGATATAGTATGCCTCTCGCACCACCTCCTAGCTGCATCCCTCTCTCTCTATCCTTCTCTTCGGGCCTTATTTGCTTCTAACACATACATGCATGTATACCGATCGATCTCCCTACATATACCTAGGTCGACTATAACTCTTTTCCCCATGCATCGATCGACGTACCTCACAAGTTATGTCTCTCCCTTTCTTCGACAAAGGACGGTTGATCTTCCTATGTAGTCACGTCTGCTTACCACAACCATATCGTCCCCCCTCATCATTCGTGCATGCCTCCTGACCCGTCTCTCACACGCACGTGCACAGATAGGTAGGCATCCCCTCTCTTATTGATATTGCAGGCGTGCCCTCTGTTTATCTAGCAGGCCTCTCCCACCATTTGTGAGAAGTAACTCCACCACCAACCCCTCCGACACTCTAGCTCTGTCTCTCTCCCAACCTTATTCCTCTCCTGCACATATGCATGGATGCCGATCGATCTTCCTCAATACATAAGGTAGGTCTCTCTCCTCCTCCACACATATACCAGCCATTGTACCTCTATAGTTAGGTCTCTGCCCCCCCCCCCCCACCCACACACCGATAGTCGAGCACTATAGGTAGGTATCCATGCCACAGAGAAAAAATGCATCTGTCCTCTCTCATGTTCCAGTAGGCCAGCCGCCCTATATCTTTGACGTGGGCACATACAAATTCAATGGCACTCTCTATCGATCACACACACACACATCATCCCTCTCTTCGATTCTATGGATACCTCGCGCCGATGATACCTCCACTCTCTTCTAGTGGATCGCCCCCTCTGTATATATGATATATCCAAGCCTCTGTTTCACACACATTGCATATGTTACATTTTTTATTGAAATATCATTGACACATATTCCCTATCTATCTCTCACGCCCCCCCCCCCAAAAAAACACTCACGAACCCACACACTATATCTCTCTACGTTTGTATCTCTCTCACACAAACCCACGTAGGGGGTGTACATACATGAGTAGAATAGGTGCACGTACTCACGCTTCATGCCCAGCCACACCCGCGCGGGTACACGGTGGAGCTCATTTCTGTACGAAATGGCAGCCCACGTGCTAATTTGAGCGTGTGTAGCGGTTGTTTACCTACGGAGGTCGTGTACCACGCGTGCACGAAACAAAGTTCGACTTGATGCATTGGCGCGTTATTTTTAAATAAAGTTATATTGCTCAATGGCACGTACACAGAATATAAAATGATTTTATGGAGAAAAAGGTAGTCCGCTACACTATATACAATGGAGCCTGCCTGCCAGGGTTTGTCTCTCTTCAGAGTATCTCTCACAAGGCGGCGGTGGCCTCTCTCTCTCACCGTTGGTCACTGATCCGGCCGCATCTCGTCCGCCGGCGAAAAGAGAGGATGTGCATCGTTTCTCCGTTCGACGGCGCCGAGGCAGCACGTCCTGATCTGCGGTACCCGCCGTTCACTCTGACCAAGCTCCGGCGCTATAGGGCCTATGCCACTTGCTCGCTGCCGCAGTATGGGCAGATCCCGCCCGCTGCCGCCCTCCTAGTTACATCTCGACGACCCCCAGGTATCCCCTCCGGCCTTGCTCCACTGCCCATCTTCCCACGTCGCTGCATGTGGAAATCTTGCATGTGGATCTTCCCTAGTTCTTTGCCCAAAATGTAGCTCGTCCGGCGTACTTTCCATATTGCAATCTCGTCCTCACACCATTTTAGATAAACACAATCGTGCTGTTATCTTCCCTTAGGACAAGGAATATGCTTCTTTTTTGTCGTCGTATGTGTCATCAACTGTTATTGGCCAGTAATTGTTTCCTTTCTACCTCTTTTTTGCAAACAGGGCTATCCATTTCACCTCGTTGCTATTGCGACCTTTTGGTGAACTGCACAAACCACTTTCTTCTTAAGAGTGTTTTGTGCAGTTCTACTAAAATGTCACACGGGCAACATCTCTACATTTCAGTGCGACTGCACAAAGGGAGATTGGTTTTGCTCTATCCTCCTCATCCAACTCCGAGCCTAATCTTCTCCAACTATTTGCTTAATCTTCTCCAACTAGTTAGTCTTAAGAGAGACTGCAAAGGTGATCGACTTCTATTTGTGTGTTTATTGTTTCATCAAAAGTCCTCTATTATTGTAATCACACTTAATATCTTTGGAACAGGGACGCTCAGCTCTATTTTAGTGGAACTACACAAAATGATCGGAATGTTGCATGCTCCTCATAGCTACTTTTTTTCCCAACATGCCTTGTTGATTTAGACAGTGCTGGGAGGAAGTTGCTGCCAATGAAAGCATGGATCAAGTTTAATTTAACACCTTCTCACAACTTTGTCTTTAGTTGTGATGTAAATATTAGCTCTGATCTGCTAATCATTGAGATGCATTAGCAAGGAAGTTAGTTTTTTATTTTTTCCGAAAGAGCATGGATGGAAAGACACACGAAAAAAAGCTGAAAGCTCAGAGCATTGTACAATTTCATGTCGCTGGAAAATTATTTGTATAGTACTTCAATTATGTAAACAAATGCTAGAAGCTTGATAGCATTGCCAGAAGCCTCTTCATCATCCGGGTCCATGTGCCATGCACCAAATTATACTCCCTCTGTTCCTAAATATTTGTCTTTTTAGAAATTTCAAATGGACTACCACATACAGATGTATATAGACATATTTTAGAGTGTAGATTCACTCATTTTGCTTCGTATGTAGTCACTCATTGAAATCTCTAGAAAGACAAATATTTAAGAATGGAGGGAGTAGTGCACAACCGCATGGGAGACTCAGCCCGGTCGTTGTGCCGCACTAATAGTGAGTAATGAGCAGTCAAATCATAAGCCCCACCTTTCCCACTGTAAGTTGCTCGGAAGGAGCAACCATCAATACGCTCTTCTTTGAATCCGCTCATACTACTCCCACTGTCATTGTTTATAGAGCGTGCTTCAACAATCTCTGGGACCAAGGCGACTAGCGATCGGCCTGAAAAATAGCATTGGTAGTTATAGCACGGCGTCTATTCCTAGAGGAAATAATGCGTACGCACATGCATGCAATGCTTCCACCCCGGGTACACACATGCATGCACTTACTCCACTCTGCGTACACACCTACATCGAGAGAAAATTGTGGACTTGATTGCGGTTACCACACCCTAATTAATTGAGCATTAAACCAAACGCGTCTAAAATCTCTCTGGTGGTGGAAATGCATGGAGAGAAATGCATGAGAATGAAGCGCGCCCTGTAAACTATGACGGAGGGAGTAGTATGAAGGTGCAAAACCAAGTACGCGTATGGCCTGTCGGTCAACGCACTTCCTCTTGGCATATCACTAACATGTGGGACCGGAGTGTGAGCAAACCGATCTCAATTGACGGCAAAATGGCCAACCTGCCGTTCCTTGAGAGAGACGAGGAGCGAGAACACACAGACGGGCTCGCACGGAGGCCAAGATATATTCGAGCATGGTTGATCTATATCATCATTACATGTTCGATGTTTTTAATAGTACTATTGGGCTGCCGTTTCCCACACTTCTCCCGAATAAATGTGTACTTTATTAGAGATTAAAATAAAGTAAGAGTACAGACGCTCCACCATGCGGTTCCTAGTACATGTATACTAGTAGTACTACTCGTACTACTAAACTTTGCGCTTGGCTCTTCGCCTCTTCGGGAAGTCGAACAATGATGGTACTACAGGGTATGCCTCTGGCAATCTGACACCAAATGAACTGCTGCACGTCAACCGCCTGGGCGAGGGTAGGTTGCGTTAGTCAAAAGCTTCTCCTCATCCTGTGAGCCACCAGGCTTGAGGTAGACGGAGAGGGTGTAAGCGAGCTTCACCTTGTCCTGCAAGCTTCTCCTCATTCTGCGAGTTGACGGGACACACCAAAAAGTAGTGCTAGTCCATACTCCCTCATTTTCGGTTAATATGGCTTAATCTTTTTTGCGGGTAAATGAGAGAGCTTTATTCATATATAAGCATTCTTAGGATGATCAGCCAAGAGACTGGTCACTAGGAAGCGAGGTACCCCGCAAAAAAAGAAGAAGGAAGCGAGGTGTTTCATCAAGCCAGCTCACAGTCACATTCAAAGTGCAGCAAGCACGGTTCGCACAAAGATGCGCCGCAAGGTTTGCTGACCTGTTTACATGCTGAATAACAAAAAAAGAGAAAATATTACTGAGTGCTCCTATTTCTAACAGGATAGGAGCCAGAATTAAGCGAGAATTGTGGCGAGTGTTCCATGCAATCAACTTCCATTATCACATGTGAGAACCCTCGAAGAGAACCAAATGTGTTGAAGATTGCTTTATCACAGATTAAAATAAAATAAGAGTGCAGACGCTCCACCATGCGGTTCCTAGTAGTACATACCTGTATAGTACTAGTACTAGTAGTACTACGTAATACTAGTACTCGGAGTAGTAAACTTTGCGCTCGGCTGTTCGCCTCTTCGGGAAGTTGAACAATAATGGTACTAGTACAGTGTATGCTTCTGGCAATCTGACACCGAATTAACTGTTGCACGTCCACCGCCTGAGCGAGGGAGATCTTGCATTAGTCAAAAGTTTCTCCTTGTCCTGCGAGCCACCATGCGCAAGCTTCTCCCGTCCTGCAAGCTTCTCCTCGTTCGGCAAGTTGACGGAACACAACAAAGTAATGCTAGTCCATACTGCCTCCTTTCCGGTTAATATGGCTTAATTTGAAACGAGATAAATACACTGTCTGTCACTGTATATTTGTAAAAATACGGTCAGTGGACTTCATAATACGCTCATTGCGGTCAATATATACATTTTCCGCTGTTTATACGGTCACTAGCTCACCCTGGCTGAGTATGTGTGTGCATGCACGTGTAGGTTGAGCACTTGAGCGTGACCATGTGTGTTCCATCGTGTGCTCGAACATGCATGCATTAGGGCGTCGCGCGCGTTTTTGTGTCCATGTGTACGTGTGATTGTTGCATGCATGCACGAGGTTGTAGTCCCTCACATTCACATGTTCATAAGTCAATGCTTTGTCAAAACGTTGCATGCAAGGTTTAATCATTCGTTGTTCACGCATGCATTCCCGATATTAATACGTTGGTAAAGACAATTTCTTGAGGAAAACGAGCCCATGAATTGAGTACAAAGGGGACCAATAAGCCAGGACGGAGGGAGTACTAGTAGTGAATCGGAAGGAGAGAGTAGGTACTAGTAGTACGTAACAACATGCAGTAACAAAATTCCTCTATGCGCATCCTGTCTACGTGTCATGCAAGAAAATAGAGATAAGTACAAGTGAGACTCAGGAACGGTCATACATGTAGGGGGAGTACGTGTAGGGGCCACTCAGGAGCAGTCAAATCACACAGTAAGTTAGTCGGACGAAGCAACCATTATTTCACTCTTCAATGACACGTACGCAATATAAAATGGTTGATATGGAGAGAAAAAGAAAACCGCTCCACTATATATACACTAGCAGGAGCCTAAGCTACAAGCCTGCTTGCTTGGGTTGCTCTCTTCACAAGCATAGAACAATGGTGGCCACACCGCTGGTCACAGATCCGGCCTGATCCCGCCGCTGGGGGAAGGGGACGATGTTCTGCGTAGACGCGGTCGACAGCGGCGAGGGAGAAAACCCACTGTCGGTGCGTCCCGATCGGGGGTCCCCACGGTATGGGCTGATGCCGCCTCCCAACCGCCCTTCTAGCTACACCCCGACGTCCCAGGTACAACTTCCTTTTGGAGCCGGCTTGCTCCACTGCCGCAGCTCCCCATGTAGCTCCATCTCCATGTGGATCTTTCTCTACTTCTACCGGCTTCTATTTGTGATGAGTTTATGTCTCATGAACTAGTGCCAGTACTATTATTCTAATCACACTTCTTCAATATCTTTGCCAACAGGAATGCTCAGCTCGATTTTAGTGGAACTGAACAAAAGCATCGTATGATCCGAGGGTGCCAGGCATCTTTCCTTCGACAGGTTCTACCTAGCCAGGAAATTAAATCCTGTTTAGGGTTTAGGGTTTACGACGTAGTGACCCCATCAGTAGTTTTTTTTTTTTGTACACACTCTCACAACTTTTGTCTTTAGTTGTGAAGTAAATATTGGCTATGATCTGTGAATCATTGAGATGCATCAGCATGCGTGTTAGTTTTCCGTTGTATTTGATGGAATGTTGCAACGGGGCATCCTTGGAGTTAGGATACATACATGAAACAAAATCATAAAGCTTTGTACTCCCTCCGGTCCTTTTTTGTATGCGTATAAGGCTACTCATAGTGGGGAGTATCATATACTAGTATCATGCATAAATTACATAGCGGACTAATAAACCAGGAGGGAGGTAGTATATGAGAGTGTATGGTGGTCTGGAGTGTCATGTGGTAAAATGTACTTCCTCCTTTCTGGTTTATTGGGCTCATCTCAATTTCTTAGTTTTATACCATATTATAAGTATTAATTATTTTCACTACTGGAAGAGATAGACGAGGAGGGGGAGGACAGCTAGCTGTAGCACGAACTCCCAAGAACTTTTTTATATGCATGTTGTGGCCGGACGTGGTGACATTTGATCGCGGAGCAGTCACGTGCACCGGGAAGCGGCGCGGGCGGCGCTCCCTCGACCGGCGCACCGCTTCAATGCCGGCGCTAGTGAGAGGTCGCGTCTGCTCTGGCCGGGCATGAATGCGGCACTGACCATTTCGGGCGGGAACCGCGCGTGGGTGATGAAGAGGGTTCGGGTTGGCCAGGGTAGTCAGGCTGGACGTACATAAATATTGCAGCATAATTAATAACGTAAATAATGTGCCTATTGGACAAATATGATTGTAGATGGAGATGGAGATGAAAGTAAGAATTTTACGTAAACATGGATATGCATGTCTATGTGTATGTGCGCGCTCACACACATAGTGATGACTCTCGTGACTACTCGTACACAACATCGATGTCTCGTTCTCCCTACACACACACAAACTTAGTACCACCTCATTTTGTTCCTATGATAGGAATATCATAGGAGTGGGAAACAATATGAAGTGAGAGAAATGGAGTACTACGTACAAGAAGAAATGTACACGCACTCACTCTGCCTCCGACATACCCGCGAGTACACGATGGAGCGCATTTGTACACGAAGAGGCAGCTTACGTACGTAATAATTCGACCCTTTAATTTGTTCACTTAATAATGGAGGGTCGAGGACCACACATGAGCAATACAAACTGCGACCTGGAAGCGGGGGCGTGTTATTGATCGAGTTTTCTTTCTTGGTACGTTAAAAAAAGATTTGTCTGCCAGTTTTTGTTTCTTTGTTCTGGGAACACGCGTATTCTATTTGAAACCACTGCTATGGAGAGATTTTTTTACTCCATTATATATGCAGCCTCTTGTTTGATAGGGTTTCTCACGTCTCACTCTCTCACCCTCTCCATATATAAACAAGATAACAGTGTCCACTCTATCTCTCTCCTCACCGGTGGTCACAGATCCGGCCGAATCCCGTCCGCTGTGGGAGGTGAGGAGGTGTAGCGTTGACGTTGTCGCCATCGGCGATGGAGGAAGCCGATGCGCACCGTCCTCTCTGAGCCGGCGCTGGCGCGGACGAAGGTCCTCCTTGCCCTTGTTCGCTGCCGTCGTGTGGGCAGATCCCGCCCGCCCGCCTAAGCGACATCTCGCCCACCTGAGGTATAACTACTTTTGGATTTCATGCTTCATTGTACTGGTCCAGCTCCCCGGGTCGCTACATGCGGGTTTTCTTCTATACCACTACTCCCCAGCTCCCCATGTACAGTAGCTAGGGTTCGTCGGCTGGTCCAACATCACCTATTTTTTACTATTATAGAGGAAAGGCCACTCAAAAAGTTGTCCTGGTTTATGCCTCAGAGGAGGTATACATGTTTTTTCGACAAAAAGTACATGGTGGTTGTGCAGTCATTGTTCATATGCTCCTATTGCTGCCGCTAATCTAATACTATCACTGGTTAAATGAAGCAATGCCCATGTTAAAGTGACGTCCCTTTTAAGTAATGCTGATGTCAATCCAGAGGCGTCGATAAATGCTTCTGTCCTGCTTTTTTTCTCGGGTATCCTGGTTTAGTTCCCATCAAGATAATCATGATGCTTCTGTTTGTTGGTGTACTTTTCATTAATTCTTATTGACAATTGAGATGTCGCTGTTAATCTTGTACCACTACCAAAACAAAGTAACAACACTATATCCCTTTTTTATATTTTTGCAAACAGCGATGCGTATCTCCATACCCACGCATGTCTTCCTCAATTTTAGTGGAACTGCACAAATTGGATGGTCATTGTTGTTTCGCCTCACTGTCCTCTGCCACATGGTTCTTCCTTCCTCGAGCTTGATTACCGAGAAGAAACTGACCACAGTGAGGATTTGTCGAACTTCATTGGTGCCTCACCCAAACTTGATGCCAAATGGATGATGCATCACCACGATGACCTATCGATGCTCATGGTTGCGTCTCATGGTTGCATCGGCTGGTGAAGCTGATCGATTTTCGACAAAAAACAAGCTGTCTTCCATCAGTGCTCTTTGCTTGTTACCCACAAAGATGATATCCTTCATCAGTTCACCTTGGTTGCGTTGGAGACGCAGTCGCCTTTCACGTTGGTGCAATTTTATCACACAATTGGCTATGAACCAAATTTTTCCTCGAAGAAGCATCGACGTTGGTACTAAGAGCATAAGTTTTGTATTGATATCTAAGCCTTCTCACAACTTTGTCTTCAGCTCCCCTGTAATTTTATTTGTCCAGCTATTAACTAAATATGTGGTCAGACTTTGATTAAAAATATGGTGTGGACTAAAAACCCAGATGGACGTAGTGCCCACCGTTTTTATTTACTCTGCATATTAGATTTGACTGAAGTCAAACTTTGTAAAGTTTGACCAAGTTTAGGCCGAACACAACAAACCATAATTATTAAGAGAGGGCAAACTGTACATACTCTCAAACCTTTCCGATAATTGAAATTTAAATTCTTTATTTGTACACACTCTCACACCTTTCCGATAATTTGGCGCGTGTGTGGTTGTTCACTTAACGGAGGGTAGTGTACCGCACATGAAGGACAAGAAGTGCGACCAGGATGCGTGGATCGTTAGTTGATCATAAGTAGTTTTCTTCACTGGTACGTTAAATAAAGAGTTTCGTTTCGTACTTACACAATTTAAAACGATTGTTATGGAGACAAAAAGAAAACCACTCCACTATATTAGTAGTATACACGAGTACTATATAAGTTGGAGCCTCAGCGCTTGTTCGCTAGGGTTTGCACACTCCACACTCTCGCTGCACTACAGATATATATATATATATATATATATATATATATATATATATATATATATACACGCTGGAGGCTCAGCGTTCCTTTGCTAGGGTTTGCTATATTCACAGTCTCTCACCCTCTTCACCAGATCTAAACAAGACTGTGTTGGCCTCTGTCTCTCTCTCCCCCCTCACAGCTGGTGAAGGAGCCGTCCGGATCCCGTCGCACCAGGAAGGGGAGGAGGTGCAGCGTTCACTTTGTCGTCTTCGGCGAGGGAGGCAATCCACTGCCGGCTGCGCTATTCTCTTTCACCTAGCGCCTGTGCGGGAGGGCCTCTGACCCCTTCTTCCTCGCTGCCGTACATAGTGTGGGCAGATCCGGCCTCCCGCCGCATGCCTAGCCACATCCCGACAACCCTAAGGTATAACTTTCTTTGAAACCGTCATTGCTCTAGCTGCATGCGGATCTTTTTCGATTCTATAGTCGAATCTAGGTCTTGGTTCAAAGAGGAAAGAAGGGTGGGGTGGGGTGGGGTGGAGCATGAATCTAGGACATGGTTCAATGAGGAAAGGAGGGAGGGAAAGTAGTATAGACTGGCTATCCAGCCGCTTTGTTGGTCGAAAAGGGAAAAGGGGGGTAACCCAGTACACACATCTGTAAGGAACCGATCTCTTTGTTGAAAAAGGAAAGAAACTGGGGGGTCGGGTAGTTTGTGCAGGACTAGATTTGCTGCCCTCACATAGGAAAAAGGTTCGAAGAGAACAAATATGGGACCAACGCAGATATGCTGCTTGGCAACATACTATGCATCACCCATTTATACGTGTGGACGCACATGGTGCTAGCATGTCCCATGTACCATGTCCCATACAACTATTTTGCTATTGTTAATCTAAGAATGCCGCTGGAAAATTGAAGCAATGCCACTGTTAAAAGTAAATTTCATTTTTAATGAATGTTGTTTTAAGAGAATGTCTCTGTTAATATGAATTAATGCAACCGTTTTAGAAATGCTATTGTCCTACTTTGTTTTCCATCAGGATAAGGTAGATGCTTCTTTTTGTCGCCGTATGTTTCATCCTCCTTTATTGGCCAGTAATTGTTTCCTTTTTTGCCTCTGTTAAAACAGGGATATCTATTCAACTTGTTGCTATAGCGAACTTAAATGTCACACCGGCGACTTTGCTTGATTTAGTTGAACTACACAAAACGAGATTGGATTTCCTATTCATTTTGCAGATTCGTAGGTGATCTTGACTGCGTCATGAAAGGTCAGTACCGGCCTTCATCCACATGATCGTGCAGTGTGCTTTGAGGTGCTGTGCTACTTGTATTGGTACTGTTTTAAATAAATATTGAATTGAAGCTATTGAATTACTGTCTTTTCCCGTTAAGTGAACAAAAATGGGACCAACCCAGACATGATGCTTGCTGCTTTGTTACAACAAACTCTGCATCACCCCCTTTATAAGTAGAAGGAAGCACATGGTGCTGTTGCGCCCACTCTCCCCTGGAACTATTTATGCTTTTTGTTAATCAAATGCCACTGGTAAAATTAAGCAATGCCACTCTCAGAATTAACTACTAAATCTTAGTTCTAAACTGCAACACTTGTTAGGAATCGGCGGGAGTACCATTTTTGTTAGGGATCGGCCGGAGTACATGTTTAAGAAATGTATTGTTGAGATAATGTCTCTGTTATTATATATCAGTTACATTGTTTTACAAATGGTATTATCCTGCTTTGTAGTTCTTTCTACATGTTTAACCAAGGTATTGTTAAGATAATGTCTCCGTTGATATGAATCAGTTGCATTGTTTTAGGAATGGTACTTTTCTACTTTGTCATTCTTTACACATGTTGAAACAAGGTATTGTTAAGATAATGTCTCGGTTAATATGAATGAATCACACTGTTTGAGAATTGCTACTCTCCTGCTTTGTTTCCCATTAAGATAAGTTAGATGTTTTTTCTTCTGGGAGTATAAGTCATCAACCGTTATTTCTCAGTAATTGTTTCCTTTATACCTATTGTTGCATACAGGGATATCAAAACTTCTGCTCGGTTCTATTTCGACTTTGATTTTAGTTGAACTTCACAAAAGGAGCCAATGTGTTTAAGGCAAACTGTTGCATTATTGAGCCCAGTTGGTCTTTCCACTTTGCAGAAAGAAGCAGTCACTGTTTGCGCTACATTACACAAGGAATGATCGAGAAGCTTTACAGAGTATTAGTAGACGCTGGTGACATGATTAGTCTGCAGAGAGCATGGGAAACTCACCAACACGTGGAGTGCAAAATTCACTCCACAAGGAAAGGTATGACCAAGTCAGTTGCCGACGCAGCTATAACAAACGAGGTCAGTATCGGCCTTCATCCACATGATTGTGCTTTGTTATGTTGTGCTACTTATATTGTTGTATTGTTTCGAATAAATGTTTAATTGAAGCTATTGTATTGCTATCTTTTCCTATTAAGATAATGAAGATGATTATAGTTGTAAGCGTATGTTTAATCAACTAGTACTACTATTATATTCATCATGCTTTTTCTGTATTTATGCAGACAGGGATGCTTAGCTTGATTTCAGTGGAACTGCACAAAATGTTCAGATGGTTCGTGTCCTCCATAATACTTCATCATGCACAATACATTGAATGGTTCTCTAATCATTCGTCATCACCTTGAGCCACCGGACTATCTACTTGAATGGAGTTGCCAACGTGTTCAACGCCTTGCAACATATAAATACGAAATCCACCATGCTACACAAGACATTGTTTCATTTCAGTGGAACTGCACACAAAAATACGCTAGTTAATCCGGCTCCATGTGCTATTTCAATGTGCAAACTGATGACAAACCCTGCCCGTTCCACAATCATAGGCATTATATATTTTGAATGGGAAAAGCTTGTCAAAGTTTAATCATTGATGTTAGCAAGAAGACATTAGTTTAATATATTGGAATTGGAAAACCTTGTCAAATTTTGCTCATTGATGTTAGCCAGAAGACATGCATTTGATATTTTGGAGTGGGACGCCCTTTGCTGTGAGCAGCGTCGATCGTTTTTTCCTATTCCTGTGTTCAGTTCAGAAGTAAATATTTACTCTGCTGAGATGCATAGTCACATGAATGTTGACTTATGGAAGGTATTTTAAGAGTTTGTTCTGAATGTTGTCTAGGAAATGCTAGGCATTGTGAGTTTGATTGCAAAGTTGAGCTTGGAATGCTGTGGCATGAGGCATCATGAGCTGTTCACCGTGCCTCCTGAGAATAATGCTTCATATTGTTTTGCATGTTGATCTAATGCGAGTGATTTGCATGTTAAGAAGATCATCCTCTTCTGTTATTTCTGTGCTTAAGAAGTTCATCGTCTTATGTTTCATTCATAGCTTATATGAAAACTCGGGTAGGTTAGAGGTGAAACCATATGATCTTCCGACCAACTCATCATCCGTTTCATGCCGGCTCAGTCTCTCGAAGGTGCTCATAGGTGTTCGATGATCCTGGCTTCCTGAATGAGTAGCAGACGCTGTATCAGACCATCTGTAGGGCCCGCGAGGCCCTCTCCATCGTCCTTCGAGTTGTTGCGCTCACCCTAGCGCTGAGCGTTGTCAACATGGTCAACGAACATGAGGAATCAGGAGATGACTTTACTTGGAGAGGATGACACTAGGGACCCACCAGGGCCATAGTCGTACGTACGCAAGTTCCTCCTTATTATATACAACTATATTTTTTTTGCTTCCTCCTGGGTTCCTGACATCACAGTCCTACACCATTGTCAACCTATATCTATATCTATACCAATATAAAAAGACCCAAAGGGGCAGATCCAATTAATCTCGGCCATCAAATCATGTCAATCCGACGACCTAGACTGCTTCAATGTCGAGCGCTCAACACGTTTAGCGTGCAGTTAATTTCATGCCAAAAATAGTACTAATCACATAATAACACGCAAATAATATCCTACTTAATATCCGCATGCACTTAATATACTTCCAAATTAACATGCATTGCACGTACATATTGACTAGTCTATACCAATATAAAAAGACCCAAAGGGGCAGATCCAATTAATCTCGGCCATCAAATCATGTCAATCCAACGACCTAGACTGCTTCAATGTCGAGCGCTCAACACATTTAGCGTGCAGTTAATTTCATGCCAAAAATAGTGCTAATCACATAATAACACGCAAATAATATCCTACTTAATATCCGCATGCACTTAATATACTTCCAAATTAACGTGCATTGCACGTACATATTGACTAGTAGTCAATAAACGAGAGAATTGCACAAGGAGCGGCCGACAGCTGGGACCCAGCAGCTCGAGCAGTATTGTTTTTTGAGGTGTAAGCGGAGTTTTTCTTGAGCGATGTGAGGAGCAGGGTATCAACTGGGCGGGCTGTGGCCCGTCTAGCCCATTCTATTATTTTATGTCGACCAAATATCCAGCCCAGATATTAATTTTCAAGGTGAAAATGGCTAGCCCAGCTATACTTTTTTGCGGAATACCCAAACCAGGTCAACTTGTTATTCCCCGCCCTGCTAGGCTGTAAATCTTTCCTAGGAGGGATACATTAGGCCTAACAAGAAAATGAGCTTTAAGAAATAAAAAATGGGATGTAATTATAAAAACTGGGCTGTAAATATACAAAAACGCACCAAACAGGTAATTAGTTTCAAAAATATTATTTTTTGAATTTGAAAATTTTAATTTCATTACTTATTGCGCACGCAATATTTCGATAGATTTATACCTAATACAAATTCATTTTGAAATTATATTTAATCTGACTCAAAATTTCAGGATAAAAATATTTCGGATCCCATCAAAATGTGGGATTTTTGGTTGAATTCTGTTTTGAGCGGTTGGTTGAAATTATTAATCGTTGTCCTGGCTAGAAAATGGGCTGTAATTTTAACATACTGTAAATGGGTTGTAGTAAATTCAATTAGAATTCAAAAATGGGCTGTGCATTATTACAAATCGCAAATGGGCTATATGTTCTCTGCCACAGATGTGATGCTCACTTGTGGGCCTACTATTTTTGTTTTGAGAATTATAGTTAGTGACACGTACGGAAGGCTTGTGGGCCTACTAAGGTGTACGGAAGGCTTTGTCAACTTATAGTCAAGACACAATTCTAGCAGCAGTGGTTGTTGGATGTCCATCCAACGGCTGTAGTGCTTCTTCAATCTCGGATATTCATGCTTCAGCCGCCCAAACCACCGCCGGTGGTACCGCCTGCTACCGCCTCCTGTGGCCGGCTGTGCTGCCGCGTAGGCTTCACCGGCCCACCCTACTCCCAAACGCCATCCAGGCCATTCCTCTACTCACCAACACCTCCTGTTCTTCTCCGGCGATGGCAGCCTCACACCGCAGTCGAACCAGTGAACCCTCGTACTCCCCTCCGCGTGGGCATCCACTGATGTGTCTTCGCCGGCTCCGGGTCGTTCCCTTCTTAGGACTCGCCATTGTTCACTGCATTGGTTCTCTCGGTGCGGCGTGGTCAACTTTGTCAACAAACGACAGCCATCAGAAGAGGCATGTACTTGGAGTGGCTGACAGTAGGGACCCACATGGCCCATGGCCACACGCAGCAAGTGCCCCCGTATTATGTGAAAACAAATGATTTCTCCCCCTGACAGGTTTGACCCACCAGCTACATCTTCGCACGCAAGGAAGTGCTTCCTTTATTACACGGAAATAAAAAGTTTCCTCTCCCTGACAGCTGGGACCCACCAGCTTTATTATGATCCATTTCGTGAAAATATAGATTGTACCGAAGATGCTAAATTGTTTTCTTTTTATTCTAACTCGAAAAAGAAGAAATTAAAAAACCAGAAAACATCTTCGCACGCAAGGAAGTGCCACCTTATTACGCAGAAAAAAATTGATTCCCCCTGCTAGCTGGGACCCACCAGATTTGGAGGCTGACTTGTGGGCCTACTAAGTTAACGCATACGCAGGGCTTTGTCAACTTAGTCAATAAACGATTCTAGCTGCACTGACCGTTGGATGTTAATCCAACGGCCAAGCTGCGTCTTCAACCTCTGGTCTTCTTGCTCCAGCCGCCCAAACCTGCTCTCGCCGTACCGCCTGCTCCGGCCTCCCATGGCTGGTTGTGCTGCCGCGCAGGCCTCACCGCCTGACCATACTACTACTGGCCAGGCCTTCCCTCTACTCACCCACACCCTCTGTTATTCTCCAGCAATGGCAGCCTTACACCGCAGCCGAACTAGTGAACCCTCGTACTCCCCTCCGCGTGGGCATCCACATGCCTCGTCTTCCCTGGCTCAGCGCCGTTCCCTTCCTAGGCCTCGCCGTCGTCCACCGCCTGGGTGCTGTCCGCACGGCGTGGTCAACATGGTCAACAAACGACAGCCATCGAAAGAGTAGTGTACGCGGTGAGGCTGATAGATGGACCCACCAGCTACATCTTCGCACGCAAGAAAGTGCCTCCATATTAGGCGCGAAAAAGAATGAATCCTCCCCCTGACAACTCGGACCCACCATCAATAACTTCGCACACAAGGAAGTGCCTCCTTATCCTCCCTGACAGCCGGGACCCACCTGGTTGAAGCATACGTAGCGTTGTCGCGAACGTGTACGTACATACTGGTCGATCGGTCTCTCTGCAATGATGAACTATGGCCGAGCAAGCAGCGGCACATGTAGTAGTAGAGCCCCCGACGTAGCAGTTCAGGCAGTCCCTTCTAAACCATGTACACGTACGTACAGCCACATGCCAAAAAATATGGCCACGTACGTACATACGGGCGGGGTCTCGAACACGTACTCGCGCATATGTACGGCCAGGGCTCGTGTACATGGAGAGGCAACGAACGGCAGCAACGGTGTCCTATTCATCAGGCAGCCAACCGGCCGGGTCGGAACGGAGAAACAACGTCCTGTTCATCAGGAGGTAACAGGCTGGGTCGGAATGCGTCCTGTTCAATGGGAGCCAACCGGCTTGGACAGAACAGCCGAAACGGGGTCTGGCGTACCACAGTACGGAGGAAACGGCCTACTGTTCGACCGGCTATGGTCGAAACGGGGGTCCTGTTCATCGGGAGGGGTGTGGCGTCCCGCAAAACGGAGGAAACAGACTTGTGTTGGAGCGCTACGGTCGAAACGGGGGTCCTGTTCATCGGGAGGGGTGTGGCGTACCGCAAAACAGAGGAAACGGACTTGTGTTGGAGCGCTACGGTCGAAACAGGGGTCCTGTTCATCCGAGGGGTGTGGCGTACCGCAAAACAGGACTCCACGGGCTACTGCTCACCCACCGTCGCTTCCTTCAGCCTCTACCTGCACTGTTCATCCACCGCGTCTTCCTCCTGCCTCCACCAGCTACTGTTCATCCATGGGCTACTGTTTATCCAGCCCTCCACCGGCTACTATTCAACCAGCCCTCCACGGGGTCCTGTTCATCCACCCCCAACCAGGTGCTCGGTTGTGGCGGCCTCCTCTCGGGGTCATGTTCATCCATCGGCAATGGCCTACTACTACTACCACGGGGTCCTATTCATCCAACCCCCACCGGGAACTGTTCATCCAATGCCAACCACATACGTCTCGACTCGTTCAACCAACCCCCATGTTCACTGTTCATCAAGAGGCAGCAGGTTCGATCGGCTTCAGTTAGCAGCAGTAGCGAAGGAATCCCTCGATCGGGTTCAGTTAACAGCCAGGGATCAATCGATCGCTCGGGTTCAGTAATGTAGCTAGTGTAATCGCTCGGGTTCAGTAAGCGAACGCCTCGCTCGGGTTCAGTTAGAGCCCAACGCCTCGCACACACACGCGTACGTGTATGAGAGAAACGCGCAATCCCTCCGTGCATCGCTCGGCCCCGACCACCCACCGTAACCGGGAACTCCCCAAAATTTTCCTCGCCCTCGCTTCTACCATGATTTTTTCCGTCATGGACGGCCCAAAGAATGTCATGCAGGTGCGTCTCTGGCCCGCCCAGGACAAAAAGCCCATTTTCTGTCATGATTTTTTGTCATAGAAGTAGGAGCCCACCTCATCTATGATGATACAGGGTTTTGTCACAATTATCGTCATAGAAGTGTCATCAGCATGACGGGAAAAAAATTTGATCAGCCCAAAATGTCACGGATGTGTCTTTTTTTTGTAGTGATGAGAGTAGAGACTTGTTGAGAAAAGTTTTAGAATATTTGATTAAAAAGGACTTGGGTACGAAAGATGAAAACACTTGGAACTATGCATTACGCCTAGCTAGGGGCGGAAAACAATAGAGCTTGTTGGGAGGCAACCCAATAGTTATCTTTATTTTTCTTGTTCTTTTCCTATTTTTTGGTGTGCATACAATTATGCTACTGTATGGTTGTGTTTTTGTGTTTAAATTAGTGTTTGTTCCAAGTAAGCCTTTGGGATAATTTGGATGATAGTTGCTTTGATTCTATGAAAAAACAGAAACTTTTTCGCCCAGTAGCAGAATTGTTGAGATTCACTGGAGCGTCATAAAATTCTGAATTTTTACACATAATTTATAAACAAATTTCCCATGTTTTTCTAAGTTTTCAGAATTTTTGGAGTTACAGAAGTATGGTCATTGTTCATATTACTATAGACTGTTCTATTTTTGACATATTCTATTTTTGTTGCGTTGTTTGCTTGTTTTGATGAATCTATGGATTGTATCGGGGGGTATAAGCCAAGGTGAAGTTAAAATACAGTAGGTATTATGAAATATTAAAATATGAATGGGTTTACAATAGTACCTAAAGGGGTGATTTGCTTGTTATACTAATGGATCTCACGAAAGTTTTTGTTGAGTTTTGTGTGCTGAAGTTTTCAAGTTTTAAGTGAGAACACGATGGATGAAGGAATAAGGAGTGGCAATAGCCTAAGCTTGGGGATGCCTGAGGCACCCCAAGGTAACATTGAAGGACTCCCAAGCATCTAAGCTTGGGGATTCCCCGGAAGGCATCCCCTCTTTCTTCTACCAACTATCGTAATATTACTTGGAGCTATATTTTTATTTATCACATGATATGAGTTTTGCTTGGAGAGTCATGTATTATATGAGTCTTTGCTTTGTTTGCCTTTTAGTTTGACACAATCATCTTTGCTGGACACACCTTTTTGAGAGGGACACACATTATTCGTGATTTGTTAGAATACTCCATGTGCTTCACATATATCTTTTGAGCTAGGCAGTTGCTCTAGTGCTTCACTTATATTTTTTAGAGCACGGCGGTGGTTATATTTTAAATAAATAGTTGCAGTCTCATGATTCACTTATATCTTTTTGAGAGTTTGATAAATAGTAATGGCAATTAGTAAGGTTTACGAATTTGGTCCTAATATGATAGGTATTCGAGAGGGATATAATAAAAACTTTCATGTAGATCACTAAATACATTAAGTTTGATTCCTTGCAATAGTTTTGCGATATAAAGATGGTGATATGTGGTAGGTACTAGTGAATGATTTTTGTTTAGTAAGAATATTGGTGTTAAGATTTGTGATTCCTGAAGCATGCAAGTATAGTCTCTCGTTATACTATGAAGTTGGAGCATGATTTATTATTGATTTGTCTTCCTTATGAGTGGTGGTATTTTCCTACCAATCTATCCCCCTAGGGGTCTGCATAGTAGTACTTTTATTTGAGGGCTAATATACTTTCGCAATAAGTATATGAGTTCTTTATGACTAATGTGAGTCCATGGATTATACGCACTCTCACCTTTCCGCAATTTGCTAGTCTCTACGGTACCATGCATTGCCCTTTCTCACCTTGAGATGTGGTGCAAACTTTGCCGGTGCATCCAAACCGCGTGATATGGTATTCTCTATCACACATAAGCCTCCTTGTATCTTCCTCAAAATAGCCACCATACCTACCTATTATGGCATTTCCATAGCCATTCGAGATATATCGCCATGCAACTTCCATCGTTCCATTTTTATGACACACATCATCATTATCATATTGCTTTGTATGATCATATAGCTGACATAGTATTTGTGGCACAGCTACCGTTCATCATTTTTTATACATGTTATGCTAGATCATTGCACATCCTGGTACACCGCAAGAGGCATTCATATAGAGTCAGATTTTTTCTAGTATCGAGTTATAAGTAAATAGAAGTGTGATGATTATCATATTCATTATTAGAGAATTGTCCCAAGTGAGTAAATAAAAAAGAGGCCAAAAAGAGCCCACAAAAAAAGAGGCCAAAAAGATCCCAACAAAAAAATGAGAGAAAAAGAGAGAAGGGGCAATGTCACTGTCCTTTCCACACTTGTGCTTCAAAGTAGCACCATGTTTATCATATAGAGAGTCTCCTATGCTTTCACTTTCATATAACTAGTGGGAATTTTTCATTGTAGAACTTGGCTTGTATATTCCAATGATGGGCTTCCTCAAATGCCCGACGTCTGCATGAACAAGCAAGTTGGATGCACACCCACTTAGTTTTCTTTTGGAGCTTTCATACACTTATAGCTCTTAGTGCATCCACTGCATGGCAATCCCTACTCCTTGCATTGACATCAATTGATGGGCATCTCCATAGCCTGTTGATTAGCCTCGTCGATGTGAGACTTTCTCCATTTTTGTCTTCTCCATATTATCTCTATCACCATACTCTATTCCACCCATAGTGCTATATCCATGGCTTGCGCTCATGTATTGCATGGCGGTTGAAAAAGCTGAAGCGCGTTAAAAAGTATGAACCAATTGCTCGGCTTGTCATCGGGGTTGTGCATGATATATACTTTGTGTTAAGAAGGTGGAGTATGACAAGGCTATATGATTTTGTAGGGATAATGTTCTTTAGCATTAAAATTTTGAAAGACATGATTGTTTGTTGGGATGACTGAGGATTTATGTCTTTATGTAAAATTATAGACTATTGCTTTGAACCATTCGAATCTTAATCTTCATGCTACAAAAGAGAGACTACATGATGAATATGATAGGTAGCATCCACATCAAAAATTCTGTTTTTATCGTTTACCTACTCGAGGACGAGCATGAATTAAGTTTGGGGATGCTTGATACGTCTCCAACGTATCTATAATTTTTTATTGTTCCATGCTATTATTGTATCAATCTTGGATGTTTATTATGCAATTATATATCATTTTTGGGACTAACCTATTAACCTAGTGCCCAGTGCCAGTTGCTGTTTTTAGCTTGTTTTTGGCTTTCAGGAAATCAATAACAAATAGAGTCCAAACGGAGAAAAAACTTTGGATTAATTTTTTTGGACCAGAAGGGACCCTAGAAGGTTCGAGAGAAGACCTGACGAGCCACGAGGGAGCGACAAGCTCGGGAGGCGCGCCCCTAGGCTTGTGGGCCCCTCATAGCACCTCTTGACCTAATTTTGCCTCTATAAATTCCCAAATATTCCCCATAAATCAAATAGCCACCCAAAATACTTTTTCCGCCGTCGCAGGTTTCTGTTCTCATGAGATCCCATCTGGAGGCCTTTTTCGGCACTCTGCCAGAGGGGGGATCGGCCATGGAGGGGCTCTACATCAACCTTGATGCCCTTCCGATGATGTGTGAGTAGTTTACCACAAACCTACGGTTCCATAGCTAGTAGCTAGATGGCTTCTTCTCTCTTTCTTTGATCTTCAATACAATGTTCTCCTCGATGTTCTTGGATGTCTATTCGATGTAATCTTTTTTTGCGGTGTGTTTGTTGGGATCCAATGAATTGTAAGTTTATGATCAGATTATCCATGAATATTATTTGAGTCTTCTCTAAACTCTTTTATGCATGATTATTATAGCTTTGTATTTCTCTCTGATCTATTGATTTGGTTTGGCCAACTAGATTGATTTATCTTGCAATGGGAGAGGTGCTTTGTGATGGGTTCAATATTGTGGTGATCTATATCCCAGTGACAGAAGGGGACAAGACACGTATTTGTATTGTTGCCATTAAGGGTAAAAGGATGGGGTTTATTCATATTGATTGAGTTTACTTTGTCTACATCATGTCATCTTGCTTAAGGTGTTACTCCGTTCTTTATGAACTTAATACTCTAGATGCATGCTAGATAGCGGTCGATGTGTGGAGTAATAGTAGTAGATGCAAGCAGGAGTCGGTCTACTTGTCTCGGACATGATGCCTATATACATGATCATTGCCTTGGATATCATCATGATTATTCGGTTTTCTGTCAATTGCCCAACAGTAATTTGTTTACCCACCCTATGCTACTTTCAAGAGAGAAGCCTCTAGTGAAAACTATGGCCCCCGTGTCTATTTTAATCATATATAAAAATCCAAAAATACCTTGCTGCAATTTATTTACCTTTATTTTTATTTTGTGTTTCTGTTTATCTATCTATCACTACGAGATTTGATCCTTGCAATTAACCGCCAAGGGATTGACAACCCTTTGTTTGTGTTGGGTGCAAGTATTTGTTATTTTGTGTGTAGGTGTCGTTCACGAGGTGTTGCGTGGTTCTCCTACTGGATTGATAACCTTGGTTCTTAACTGACAGAAATACTTATCTCTACTATACTGCATCATCCTCTCCTCTTTGAGGAAATCCCAACGCAGCTCACAAGTAGCAATGATATTCCAGACTAGAGTTTGAGCTAGCGCACGCGTACACATGAATCCCTCTCACCGACTCAAAATGGGGGACCGACATACTATGCGTTGTGAACCCTCGCTCCGTGTGGGGACTTTCCGGTTGCAAATTACTAGGTGCCACATCAAAGTTGTGCATTGGGTATTCAAACACCAGACAACACATCCATACATATGCTTGGGCCACATGCATGTGGTGGTTGTCTTTGGACACTCCCTCACGTGGTTATCGGCGGCAAGCCCATTCGTGGGCCCACATGGACATCCATCACTTCGACCGACAACGAGAGAGGTTACCAAGATGGATTCTTGTTGGTTCGTGTTACAGTAGGTCATGGTGAAATTCCAGACCAAAAGTCAGGAATCCCTCTCACCGGCTCAGAGTGGGGGGACCGACATATATACTACGTGTCGTGAATTCTCGCTCCGTGTGGGGGACTTTTTGGTTCCAAAGCACGGTGCCACATCAAAGTTGTGCATTGGGTATTCAAAGACCACACAAAACTTTCATACATATGTTTGGGCCACATGCAGGCAGTGGTTGTCTTCGTCCACTCCCTCACGTGGTTATCGGCGGCAAGCCCATCGTCTGTGGGGCCGTGTGGACGTCCATCACTTCGACCAACAATGAGAGAGGTTACCAAGGTGGATTCTTCTTGGTCTGTGTTACAGTAGGTCTTGGTGAGATTCCCTCCCACTGACTCGAAGTGTGGGGGGGCACTACTTCGTACGTCATGAACCTCATGGGGTCGGGGATGTCCGGGTTGCGAGGCGCATGTGCTGTGACGCCCCCAGCTCAATCATGCACTAATCATACACGCAAATGCACATGATCAAGCCTAAGGACTCACGGGAAGATATCACAACACAACTCTAAAACATAATTAAAGTCATACAAGCTTTATATTACAAGTCAGGGGCCTCGAGGGCTCGAATACATAAGCTTGCATACAAGCGTCAGCGGAAGCATCAGATATCTGGGTACAGATATGAAACAGAAACAGAAAGGCCTTTAGAGAGGCGTGGCAAAAATAAAACACTACGATCAAAAGGCGCAGGCCTCCTGCCTGGGACCCTCCGAACCTACTCCTGGTCGACGGCAAGCTCGTAGTAATATCCACCCTCGGGGTAGTAGTAGCGATCGTCGGCGGGAGCAGCTGTCTCAGGGGCTCCGTCATCTGGTTGCATCAAAAGGATATGGGGGAAAAAGAAAGCAAAGCAACCGTGAGTACTCATCCGAAGTACTCAGCAAGCAAGGATCTACACTACATATGCAACATTATCAAAGGAAGGCTGTATATGTGGACTGGGCTGCAGAAATGCCAGAATAGAGAGAAGGCCTAGTCCTATCGGAGACTAGCATCTTCAGCGGTCTTGCAGTATTAGAAGAGTGTAGATTAGAACCGTATAAAGTAGTAGTATCATTAAGTCTCATCCTCACCCAGAGATCCTTTCTCGACTCCCTACGAGAAGCAATCCCAGAGCCATACAGTCATCAACCTCATCCTGAGATCCCTTCTCGACTCCCTGCGAGAAGCAATCCCAGAGCCATAGTATCCATATCTCATCTCATCAATATGTTCTAGTGGTATCGATCGGGATACAACTCCGAGTGTCCTTTACCGTAGGACCGGCTATCGATAGAAGTTTTCTTCCCTACAGGGGTGCACCAACTTACCCATCACGCTCGCTTAACTCTGGCCGGACACACTTTCCTGGGTCATGCCCGACCTCGGCCAAACGACACACCGCAACCCTACCTACAGCTCAGTAGAGAGGTCCCCATCGGTCTACATCCTGAGCGCAAGGGGGTCTTGGCCATCGCCCCTCGCCTTCCGGGTCGTTGCATGCCGGGCGAACCAGGCTCCACCCCTCAGGATGGTGCCGGCCCAGCCCGGCCGCCAGGCTGAACTAGACGTCTGACAGAGCTTTCGGCTGATGCTACGATGCAGAACGCCCATACTATGCCCACGTGATGGTTAGTGCTATCAGGCCAGAGGCCCTCTCGGATCAAATATCCAAATCATTAGTGGACTAGGGGCTTGCGGTAACGAGCAGAGACTCACGATCGATGTGACCCCGTCGCCCCGTCTCGAGGACTTGCGGCAAGGGCCAAGAATGCCCGGTCACGCCTCGTATTCATCACTCGGGCACCATCCAGGCAACCCATCTTCACATCACACGCGGGTACCCCTCAGGGTCAACCCGCCTTTCCAAGTAACAATAGTACAGTCCAAGTATCTGTGTGTCCAAGTAACAATAGGAATCACCCTTGCTGGGTTCACACTTGAGGTGTTTGTACGATGGCGTCGTTATCGAAAGTGGTGAAGGAGGAATCACCCTCGATGACCACGACCGAATAGCTACTCTACAGAGTTAACATCAGAAGTGCTACAAGAGGTTTCACCCTCAGCACTCGATAGTAACGCTACAGTGTCGTTACAACTAAAGGGGGGTGATGTGCGGTGCCGGGGCCTGGTCTTCAATCCCGTTGATCGGGTCTTCTGATAATCCAGCGCGGCAGTCGGGACAAGTGGGGGTCACTGATAGGTCTCTACCCAGCCTAGACTAAACAGTTTAGGTTAAGCAGGTAAGGTTTCAATAGTAGGCTACAATAAATAGGCTATGCATCAGAATAGGTAAAGCAGTAGTAGCAGCAATTCTAATGCAAGCATGAGAGAGAAAGAATAGGCGATATCGGTATGCTCAAAAGGGGGGTGCTTGCCTGGTTGCTCTGGCACAGGCAAGGTTGTCAACGGTGTCGTCGGGCTCCTGAGCTGCGTCGGTCTCGGGGACGACGTCGGTGTCGGGGTCTAACGAGAGAGAAGAGGGGGAGGAAACAAATAAATAGACGACAAACATAAGCAACACGGAGCAGGCTATGCTAACGTGTAGTGCAGGGTTGCCTGAAGACATGTCTAAGTCATTTAGTTATTTTAGGAATTTGTTTGGATTTATTTTATAAAAGCCAGGCACTTTTCATTTATGTGAAACAGGCAAAAAGTTGTATGTTTAGATAGTTAGAGGCACCTAACAGGTATGTGGGTAGCGTATTCGGACTCGTCTCATTCTTCTGGTCATTTTTCATATATAAATTATTTTCATCGGAGTTACGGTTTAAAAGATATGATTTTCTAAAGTTTTATTGATTTTCTAGAATTATTTAATTATTTAAATTTGAATTATCCAAAACAGTAAAAGATGACATCATCATGACGTAGAGGTGATGTCAGCGGTCAACTGGGGCTGATCCGGTCAAACCTGACGTGTGGGGCCCACATGTCATAGACACAGGGCTAATCCAGGGTTTAAATTTAACTAAAACTAATTAACAGGGGTGTGGCCCCACCTGTCAGTGAGTAATTAGTGATTAATTAACTAATTAATCAATTAACATTTTAATTAATAGCTTATTTATTTTTTAAACAGGTTTAAACGGGCGGGGCCCACATGTCAGCGACATGGGCCGCCCAGTCAGCGTTGACCTCAGTCAACGGGGCCAGCTGGGCCCTGGGGGCAACAAGGCAGTGACCGCCCGCGTGCCACGTCGGAGCCGGCCGCCGGAGTTGCTCCTGCGAGGTCATTTGCGGCGGCGAGCAGCGGGGTAGCGTCGGGAATCGCCTACAGGGGTTCAAATCGCGCGCGGCCGGTGGCGTTCAAACGCTGGCGACGGCGCTGATCCATCCCAGGCATCGGTTCGAGCAACGGCGGGCCGTAGTGAGCGCCACGTCACCGACGGCAAAGGAGCTTTCGAGAGGCGATGGCATCTATCCAACCGGGGCATTTTCGAGCTAACCATCGGCGCTACGGGGGCCTATGCGTTGCGTGGAGTCGAACGGCGGCGGCGGTTGGACCAAAAGGTCACCGGAGAGATGCCGGCGACAAGGTCAGGCGGCGACGCGTTCGGGCGCCGGTGAAATCTAGCGCTACAAGCAACGGCTCATCGAGAGGGGAGAGGGGGAAGGAACAGGAGCTCACAGTGGGGTGTAGCCGATCAAAGCGGGCTCGGGGAAGGCCTGAAGCAGCCGGAATCGACGATGGCACGCGGCAGCGATCCGAGGAAAAAGACGAGCGTGGTCAGCGTTGCACGGGCTCTCTGGCTCGGGTGACTCGTTGGAGAGGAAGAGGAGGTCGAGGCGGTCCTCTCTGGCGCAGAGGTGAGGCGAGGCGAGCACGGTGGCCGCGTGTGCTACGGCGGCAGCGCCATGACTGTGTCGGCGAGGTGGGGAATGAGAGGGAGAGAGAGAGAGTGAGCGAGGGAGAACCAGAGGGCGCGGGAGCTGCTCTATACCCACAAGGCTGGCGCAGGCGCGCTGTCGACCGCGAGGAGAGGGGGGCCAGCTCGGGCGAAGCGCGCGCAGCAGGTGTTCGACAACGGCGCAGATGAGCAGTGCAGGAGGTGGGGGGAAACGCAGCGCGGGCTGGGCCGGGCACTGTGGCCACTTAGGCCCAATGCTGTGGGCCTTTTTCTTTTTCTTATATTTTCTTCTCTGTTTTTTTTAGTTCCTGTTTTGTTTTTTATTTTTTTTATTTCAAATGACTTTTGTAAAATATGAGACTTGCCCAAATATTTACAGTGCAATATTAGACATTGTTAGAAAATGGTTTGTAGTACAAATGATTTTATTTGGATTTTAAATAAGAGAATAAGGGTTAAATAACTCTGTTTTGTGGTTGTTAGGGTCACCTAATTTATTTAGTATATGTTGAATATAATTTTAGAATTGTCTCTGGATTATTTACCATTTAATGAACAATTTAGTTTCTGGGTTTGGACAACTTTTATTTCCACTTTTAGTTCGAATTTCCATTTGAATTTGAATTTGAAAAGAGATATGATACTAATGATGATTAAGCACTGTTGATCCTGATGACATGGCATAATCAAAAGGGTGATTACTGTAGTTAACCACTGGGGGTGTTACAAGTCTCCTCCACTAACAAGAATTCTCGTCCCGAGAATTAAGAGGTAGAAGGAAAAAGTTCGGGGTATTCCACACGAAGATTATCCTCGCGTTCCCAAGTGGCTTCATCTTCAGTATGATTTGACCACTGCACTTTGAGGAACTTGGTAACCTTTTGACGGGTCCGACGTTCAGTTTCATCGAGAATGCGGATCGGATGCTCCTTATAAGATAGATCATCTTGCAATTCGAGCATCTCGTGATCCACTGCGCGGTGCGGAGACTCCTTGAAGCAACGATGAAGTTGCGACACGTGGAAGACGTCGTGGATATGAGAGAATTGCGGCGGCAACTCCAATTTATAAGCCAGCTGAACACGTCTAGCAACAATGCGGAAAGGACCAATGTAGCGCGGAGCTAACTTGCCCTTGATTCCAAATCGGTGAGTGCCCTTCATAGGAGTGACACGAAGATAAGCTTGATCACCAGGTTGATAAGTCAAACCCCATCGTTTGCGATCATAGTGGCTCTTTTGGCGGTCCTGAGCTGCCTTGAGGTTTTCACGGACGATACGGACTTGTTCTTCGGCGTGTTGAATAATGTCCAGTCCCACGAGTGGTCGTTCCCCAGTTTCTGACCAATTCAGAGGGGTTCGACACTTACGTCCATATAGTACTTCGAAGGGAGCCATTTTCAAGCTGGCTTGATAGCTGTTGTTATAAGAGAACTCGGCATAAGGAAGAGATTCTTCCCACTTCTTGCCGAAAGAAATAACACAAGCTCGCAGCATGTCTTCAAGAACCTGATTGACTCATTCGACTTGGCCTTGGGACTGGGAGTTCCCATAGCTTCTTGGAAACTTTCCCAGAACTTTGAGGTGAAAAGACCGCCACGGTCCGAACTGATCTCCTTCGGAATACCGTGGAGTGAAACAATTCTGGAGATATACAACTCTGCTAACTGACTAGCAGTGATAGTTTCCTTGACGGGCAGAAAGTGTGCAACTTTGGAAAGTTGGTCGACGATGACAAGAATAGCATCGTGACCCTTCTGTGACCTGGGAAGTCCTGTAATGAAATCCATCTGAACCTTATCCCATTTCCATAAAGGAATAGGAAGTGGTTGCAGAATTCCAGCTGGTTTCTGATGTTCTGCTTTAATGCGACGGCACACATCACATTCAGCAATGTACCAAGCAATATCCTGCTTCATTTTAGACCACCAATATCTTTGACGGAGATCACGATACATTTTGGTGCTACCCGGATGAATAGACAATGGTGTGTCATGTGCCTCCTTCATGACCTTGTCAGTCATGAGTTAGAAGCGAGGTACCACAATGCGGTTTCTGAAATACAAGGTTCCATCTTCAGACAGCGAGAAATCCCTGTACTTTTCTAGGTGAAGATCCTTCTTCATCAGATCAACTTCAGCATCTTTAGCTTGCGCATTCTTAATAGCTTTCTCAAGATCTGGTTGTATCACAACGTTATTAAGAGATCCCTGTGGAATAATACGCAGATTCAGCTTGCACAGTTCTTCATAAAGACAAGGTTGAGCTCGCCTAACCATGAGGTTGTCGCAATAGGACTTGCGGCTTAAGGCATCAGCCATCACGTTAGCCTTGCTAGGGGTATAAGAAATACCCAAATCATAGTCCGCAATGGCCTCCATCCATCTTTGCTGACGGAGGTTTAGAGATGGCTGGGGGAACAAGTACTTCAGACTTTTATGATCCGTGTATATCTCGCAATGATTACCGAGGAGGTAATGTCGCCACAACTGCAGTGCATAGATGACAGCAGCTAGTTCTAGATCATGTACCGGATAATTCTCTTCATGTGGGCGCAACTGTCGAGAGCCATAAGCAATCACTTTACGCTCTTGCATTAGGACACAGCCTAATCCTTCACGGGATGCGTCACAATAAATCACGAAGTCTTTGCGAGAATCTGGAGGAGCAAGTACTGGGGCAGATGTTAGCTTGTCTTTGAGTGTTAGAAAACTTTCCTGACATTTGTCTGTCCACTCAAACTTAACGCCCTTGTGAAACAGATCAGTCAAAGTCTTAGCAATCTTGGAAAAGTTCTCGACAAATCGACGGCAATAGCTTGCAAGGCCGAGAAAACTTCTCACTTGCTTGACATTCTTCGGTGGAGTCCAGTCAAGAATAGCCTGAACTCGTTCCGGGTTAATAGCAATTCCATCTTTGGAAATCACATGACCAAGGTAGGTTACTTCAGATAGCCAAAATTCACATTTGGAGTATTTGGCATACAACTGGTGTTCTCGGAGCCTTTCCAGTACAAGACGGAGGTGTTCAGCATGTTCTTCTTTATTCTTTGAATAGACCAGAATATCATCCAGATATACCACGACAAATTTGTCGAGATAATCCATGAATATGTAATTCATCAGACGGGAGAATGTGGCTGGAGTATTTGTTAAGCCAAATGACATTACAGTGTACTCATAAGAGCCATAGCGAGTAACAAATGCAGTCTTTGGAATATCCTCTTCGCGGACACGAATCTGATGATAACCCAACCTCAAGTCGAGTTTAGAGAATACCGATGATCCAGCAAGTTGATCATACAAATCATTGATCCGAGGAAGCGGATATTTGTTCTGTATTGTGGCTTGATTAATGGGCCGATAATCCTGAACCAATCGGTTAGTTCCATCCTTTTTCTTAACGAAGAGTGAAGGTGCTCCCCAAGCAGAGGAACTGGGGCGGATGAAACCTTTCTTAAGTGACGTGTCGATTTCTTCCTTAAGCTCGAGAAGATGATGCGGAGGCATCTTATAAGGACGCTTCGCAATAGGGGTAGTGCCGGGCTTCAAGTCGATGACGAACTCAACAGCTCTAGCAGGGGGTATTCCTGGAAGTTCCTCTGGAAATACATCTTGAAAATCACGAACCACTGGAACGTTCTTGATGCCTTCAAGAGGTGAAGCATTCAATGCAATCAGAACATATATTTGAGTCTCAGCATCCTGAGCTATTCGGGCTGAGTATTTGACTGTCTGGCCAGAAGGGTGAGTGATGCGGACTATTTCAGTGGCACAGTCAATCAAAGCTTTATGAGGCTTCAACCAGTCCATACCCAGAATAATGTCTATGTTGGAGGTCTTGAGAGCAATGAGAGAAACGGGGAACATCAATCCTCCAATCACAATGTGATTACCGTGGCTTACCCTGGTAGTTTGCCAATTAGCCCCGGGTGACTGAATTACCAATGGGGTGCACATCTCCTCGAAAGGTATATCATGGCTTCGCGCAAAACTTTCGGACATGAAGGAGTGCGATGCTCCAGAATCAAAGAGTATAGAAGCTGGGGTTGAATTCACTAGAAGGGTGCCCATCACAATGTTGGTGTCCTATCGAGCTTCTTCAGTCTTGACATGGTTGACATGAACAAGCTGACTAGCAGGTGGTCTGGCATTACGATTTTTGCTAGGGTGGTTTCGACGGCCCTTTTTACGGTCAACAGAACAACGTGATGAATTTTGCGGCTGACCCTGAGGACAGTTGAAAGCACGATGCCCTGGCTGTCCACACTTGCGGCATAAACCATCATTAAGGAGAGGAGCTTCAACATTGGGTTGTCCGCCCTGAATCATCAGCTGTCTCGGTGACGGAGGCAGACAAGGTGCAACATATGACGGTCTCGGTGCAGGGGCAGGTCGGTGATGTACATTGTGCGGGATCCACACTCGACGCTTCTGAACAGGCTGACCCGAAGACGAACTAACATCACGAGTACGCTTGAGCGACTCCTGGTACTTAGTCAGAGCAGTTTCAACTTGGAAAGATTGGCTGACAAGCGTCGCGAAGTCTGTGCAATCATGGACAGCAAGTGCAAGGTTTATATCAGTACGCAGTCCTTCACGGAATTTCTCCTGCTTGCGTGCGTCAGTGCAGACGTCATCTTCAGCATAGCGGGACAATTTGAGAAATTTCCTCTGATATTCATCCACAGTCATTTTACCCTGAAAGAGTTTGTGGAACTCCTGTTTCTTCTGGTCCATCAGACCTTGAGGAATGTACCGTGCATGAAAAGCTGACTGAAATTCCTGCCAAGTGGTTACAGTCTCTGCCGGCAGCATATCTTTGTGGCTTTCCCACCATTGAGCAGCTAGACCCTTTAAGTGGAATGTCGCAAAGTTGACGTAACTGTCAGGGGCAACATTAGCTGATTCCATCTCAAACAGGATGTCTCGTAGCCAATCATCAGCATCCATAGGATTGGTGGAGTTGCGGAAAAAGGATGGATTGAGGCGCACAAATTCTGGCAGAGTTATTGGAGCAGTATGTTGCTGAGCATTCTGAATTGGGAACTGAGCCAATACTCCGGTCATAAACTGACGGTTGAGTTCAAACTACTGACGGTTGAGTTCAAACTGCTGCATCATTGCGGCAATATAGGGTGGAGGTGGAGGATCATCAGCCATCCTGCCAAATCAACAGGGGCAGTTTAGCAAGAAAAATTGCATGTGTATGGAATGATTCATGAAGTAACATGCACAATAGAAGGAAGTGCAATAGATACTTCATCATATTCGCACCAGACATTCAAAGCCACACATAGCTTCGGTTACAATCCGGCATTACGACAGCTGAAAAGGGAAGGCTAGACAACTAGGCGGCACGCAGGCACGCGGTGAGGATTACAACAACGTGACATAGCAAAGGCTACACCCACATCGGAGAAAACTGCTGGGGTGAGGAATCTGCAAGTGACAACATTGGGTGCCCTCGATAAGAGGATCCTGCAAGCAGAACCTGGCCCGCAATCTTGAAGGAAGGGGAGAAAATTTTCAGAACACCGGGTGGATGTGATCACGAGAACCTAATGTTGGAATTAGTAAAATTTTAACCCGAATAGGAGAGAGATCAGAGTCCCAGAGTAAAGGTCGAGGAGTAAAAGATCCTAATACCACCCAATTGGCGACGTGGGCCCGTAACCCACACAGCCAAGTTAGTAAATTAGTTTTTGGACCACTAGACTCAACTTCGGCCAAGGAGTTGGAAAGGGGGTTTCTAGAGTCAGTCGGCTCTGATACCAACTTGTGACGCCCCCGGCTCAATCGTGCACTAATCGTACACGCAAATGCACACGATCAAGCTTAAGGACTCACGGGAAGATATCACAACACAACTCTAAAACATAATTAAAGTCATACAAGCTTTATATTACAAGCCAGGGGCCTCGAGGGCTCGAATACATAAGCTTGCGTACAAGCGTCAGCGGAAGCATCAGATATCTGAGTACAGATATGAAACAGAAACAGAAAGGCCTTTAGAGAGGCGTGGCAAAAATAAAACACTACGATCGAAAGGCTCAGGCCTCCTGCCTGGGACCCTCCGAACCTACTCCTGGTCGATGGCAAGCTCGTAGTAATATCCACCCTCGGGGTAGTAGTAGCGATCGTCGGCGGGAGCAGCTGTCTCAGGGGCTCCGTCATCTGGTTGCATCAAAAGGATATGGGGGAAAAAGAAAGCAAAGCAACCGTGAGTACTCATCCGAAGTACTCAGGAAGCAAGGATCTACACTACATATGCAATATTATCAAAGGAAGGCTGTATATGTGGACTGGGCTGCAGAAATGCCAGAATAGAGAGAAGGCCTAGTCCTATCGGAGACTAGCATCTTCAGCGGTCTTGCAGCATTAGAAGAGTGTAGATTAGAACCGTATAAAGTAGTAGTATCATTAAGTCTCATCCTCACCCAGAGATCCTTTCTCGACTCCCTACGAGAAGCAATCCCAGAGCCATACAGTCATCAACCTTGTCCTGAAATCCCTTCTCAACTCCCTGCGAGAAGCAATCCCAGAGCCATAGTATCCATATCTCATCTCATCAATATGTTCTAGTGGTATCGATCGGGATACAACTCCGAGTGTCCTTTACCGTAGGTCCGGCTATCGATAGAAGTTTTCTTCCCTGCAGGGGTGCACCAACTTACCGATCACGCTCGCTTAACTCTGGCCGGACACACTTTCCTGGGTCATGCCCGACCTCGGCCAAACGACACACCGCAACCCTACCTACAGCTCAGCAGACAGGTCCCCGTCGGTCTACATCCTCAGCGCAAGGGGGTCTTGGCCATCGCCCCTCGCCCTCCGGGTCGTTGTGTGCCGGGCAAACCAGGCTCCACCCCTCAGGATGGTGCCGGCCCAGCCCGGCCGCCAGGCTGAACTAGACATCGGACAGAGCTTTTGGCTGATGCTACGATGCAGAACGCCCATACTCTGCCCACATGATGGTTAGTGCTATCAGGCCAGAGGCCCTCTCGGATCAAATATCCAAATCGTTAGTGGACTAGGGGCTTGCGGTAACGAGCAAAGACTCACGATCGATGTGACCCCGTCGCCCCGTCTCGAGGACTTGCGGCAAGGGCCAAGAATGCCCGGCCATGCCTTGTATTCATCACTCGGGCACCATCCAGGCAACCCATCTTCACATCACACGCGGGTACCCCTCAGGGTCGACCCGCCTTTCCAAGTAACAATAGTACAGTCCAAGTATCTGTGTGTCCATATCATCAGGGAATCCGAGGTATCACCCTCGTTGGATTCCTACACGATGTATCCGTCAAGGTGAACTCGGAGGAATCACCCTTGCTGGGTTCACACTTGAGGTGTTTGTACGACGGCGTCGTTATCGGAAGTGGTGAAGGAGGAATCACCCTCGATGACCATGACCGAATAGCTACTCTACAGAGTTAACATCAGAAGTGCTACAAGAGGTTTCACCCTCGGCACTCGATAGTAACGCTGCAGTGTCGTTACAACTAAAGGGGGGTGATGTGCGGTGCCGGGGCTTGGTCTTCAATCCCGTTGATCGGGTCTTCTGATAATCCAGCGTGGCAATCGGGACAAGTGGGGGTCACTGATAGGTCTCTACCCAGCCTAGACTAAACAGTTTAGGTTAAGCAGGTAAGGTTTCAATAGCAGGTTACAATAAACAGGCTATGCATGAGAATAGGTAAAGCAGTAGTAGCAGCAATTCTAATGCAAGCATGAGAGAGGAAGAATAGGCGATATCGGTATGCTCAAAAGGGGGGTGCTTGCCTGGTTGCTCTGGCACAGGCAAGGTTGTCAACGGTGTCGTCGGGCTCCTGAGCTGCGTCGGTCTCGGGGACGACGTCGGTGTCGGGGTCTAACGAGAGAGAAGAGGGGGGGGGAAACAAATAAATACACGACAAACATAAGCAACACGGAGCAGGCTATGCTAACGTGCAGTGCAGGGTTGCCTGAAGACATGTCTAAGTCATTTAGTTATTTTAGGTATTTGTTTGGATTTATTTTATAAAAGCCAGGCACTATTCATTTATCTAAACAGGCAAAAAGTTGCATGTTCGGATAGTTAGAGGCACCTAAAAGGTATGTGGGTAGCGTATTCGGATTCGTCTCATTCTTCTGGTCATTTTTCATATATAAATTATTTTCATCGGAGTTACGGTTTAAAAGATATGATTTTCTAAAGTTTTATTAATTTTCTGGAATTTATTTAATTATTTAAATTCGAATTATCCAAAACAGTAAAAGATGACATCATCATGACGTAGAGGTGATGTCAGCGGTCAACTGGGGCTGACCCGGTCAAACCTGACGTGTGGGGCCCACATGTCATAGACACAGGGCTAATATAGGGTTTAAATTTAACTAAAACTAATTAACAGGGGTGTGGCCCCACCTGTTAGTGAGTAATTAGCGATTAATTAACTAATTAATCAATTAACATTTTAATTAATAGTTTATTTATTTTTTAAACCGGTTTAAACGGGCGGGGCCCACATGTCAGCGACATGGGCCGCCCAGTCAGCGTTGACCTCAGTCAACGAGGCCAGCTGGGCCCTGGGGGCCACAAGGCAGTGACCCTGGGGGTGGGGCCCGCGTGCCATGTCGGAGCCGGCCGCCGGAGTTGCTCCGGCGAGGCCATTTGCGGCGGCGAGCGGCGGAGCAGCGTCGGGAATCGCCTACAGGGGGTCAAATCGCGCGCGGCCGGTGGCGTTCAAACGCTGGCGATGGCGCCGATCCATCCTAGGCATCGGTTTGAGCAACGGTGGGCCGTAGCGAGCGCCACGTCACCGACAGCGGAGGAGCTTTCGGGCGGCGATGGCATCTATCTAACCAGGGCATTTCCGAGCTAACCATCGGCGCTATGGGGGCCTATGCGTTGCGTGGAGTCGAACGGCGGCGGCGGTTGGACCAAAAGGTCACCGGAGAGATGCCGGCGATGAGGTCAGGCGGCGGCGCGTTTGGGCGCCGGCGAAATCTAGCTCTACAAGCAACGGCTCATCGAGCGGGAGAGGGGGAAGGAACAGGAGCTCACAGCGGGGTGTAGCCGATCAAAGCGGGCTCGAGGAAGGCCTGAAGCAGCCAGAATTGATGACGGCACGCGGCAGCGATCCGAGGAAGAAGACAAGCATGGTCAGCGTTGCAGGGGCTCTCCGGCTCGGGTGACTCGTCGGAGAGGAAGAGGAGGTCGAGGCGGTCCTCTCTGGCGCAGAGGCGAGGCGAGGCGAGCACGGTGGCCGCGTGTGCTACGGCGGCAGCGCCATGACTGCATCGGCGAGGTGGGGAACGAGAGGGAGAGCGAGAGAGAGTGAGCGAGGGAGAACCAGAGGGCGCGGGAGCTGCTCTATACCCACCAGGCGGGCGCAGGCGCGCTGTCGACCGCGAGGAGAAGGGGGCCAGCTCGGGCGAAGCGCGCGCAGCAGGTGTTCGACAACGGCGCAGATGAGCAGTGCGGGAGGTGCGGGGAAACGCTGCGCGGGCTGGGCCGGGCACTGTGGCCACTTAGGCCCAGTGCTGTGGGCCTTTTTCTTTTTCTTATATTTTCTTCTCTGTTTTTCCTTTTAGTTCCTGTTTTGTTTTTTATTATTTTTTATTTCAAATGACTTTTGTAAAATATGAGACTTGCCCAAATATTTACAGTGCAATATTAGACATTGTTAGAAAATGGTTTGTAGTACAAATGATTTTATTTGGATTTTAAATAAGAGAATAAGGGTTAAATAACTCTGTTTTGTGGTTGTTAGGGTCACCTAATTTATTTAGTATATGTTGAATATAATTTTAGAATTGTCTCTGGATTATTTACCATTTAATGAACAATTTAGTTTCTGGGTTTGGACAACTTTTATTTCCACTTTTAGTTTGAATTTCCATTTGAATTTGAATTTGAGAAGAGATATGATACTAATGATGATTAAGCACTGTTGATCCTGATGACATGGCATAATCAAAAGGGTGATTACTGTAGTTAACCACTGGGGGTGTTACATGTGCCACATCAAAGTTGTGAATTGGGTATTTAAATATGACACCACTCTTTTCGTACATATAGTTGGGCCACCCGCAGGTGGTTCATGGTCTCATCCATATCGAGCCACAAGCACATTTGTGGGCCCGCACAGTCCACGTTTGATGGAAGCGACTGGGGGTTTGACCATGATGGATTCCTATAGGTTTTGTGTTATGGTAGGGTGAGATGCCAGACCTAGCTATTTGTGGGCATGCGTTCATAGCTAGGATTCCCCTCCCGCCGACACGAAGTGAGGGGCGGACGAGCAATACTATGCACTTTGCGAGACAGGTGCCACATCAAAGTTGTGCATTGGGTATTTGAATATCAAACCACCCTTTTCATTCATATATTTGGTCCACATGCAGGTGTGTTTGTGTTCTGACCCTTTCCCGCATTTTTTTTGCCAAATTTATAAATAGCAGACGAGTGGATGAAACAACTGCCTACGTTTGTAGACGCAACAGACACGGCTCCCTCAGACTACCCGTGTGCCATGCCCCTGTCACATTAGCACAGTCTACTGGTGGCCGCTGGACACGATTGGGCTCCACGGGGCTTCCCTTGCAATCTAAGAAATATCTGCCCGCCTTGAGCGATTTTCAAAAATGGTGGTTCCGCGTGTTTTTCTATTTGATAGCACACAATTATTATGTTTGGGAAGTGTGCGATGTTTGTTGCTCCCGCTCCACTTCAATCCCTTCATCCAAATTTTCAGTAGCCCCGACATTTTACTCGCCTTATAAATTTTTCAGTAGCCGCGGCATTTCCTAAAACACCACCTTGGCCCCCCTCCACACCCCCCCCCCAAAACCTCCGCTCACACACACACATCACCCCTCCCACGCTCGAAACCCTAGCTAGGTCAGCGCCGCCCCCATCGTCAACCTCTGTCGGTCTGCCCGTGCAAGTTACTCACCGATCTCCATACCCTCGTCGCCCTGAGTTTCTTAGATGACGCCTGCAAAATGCCCCCTTTCCCACAGATACCCATCCCCAACCTCCACTCCAGACTGTCGTAGCCTAAGTCTGGCTACGCTTCCCAGGGAGCTCGAGGAGTGAATGGCCAAAAGGTGGTTTATCGCGGCCTCTTTGCCCAACGATGGCGAGGTGGCCACCGAGGAAGCTGACGACGATGACTGGTCGGAGGCTTTCAAGCAGCGGATTAGAGTATGGCGGTATGTCATGCAAACCGGCTACGACATCGAGGTCATCGACAGCGATGGCTTGATGCGGGCTACGTCACAGGTTAAGTGGCCCACCCCCAACCCCTCGGGTTCAACCGCCATCGATCCCACCCATGGCCCCGTCGCTGATCTCCTCTGCCTCGTTGTCAAGAATTTGCCATCCTTCATCGCTATCGATCCCCTTTTGTCATTTCTGAAGGACATGTCCTGCACCACTCGCTTGGGATCCTCAGCTGCCAAGTCAGACCTCATTGACGGCGACCACGAGGAGGGCACCCTATCCGGCTCTTCCAAGTGGAAGGAGCCCATCTGCGACATCAGGGAGGGCACCCTACAGCCGTGCTCTTCCAAGGGGAAGGATCCCATCTGCAACAACATGGAGCGCACCTAGAGTTCGAGCTCTTCCAGTGGGAAGGAGCCCATCTGTGAGAAGTGGGGAAACCCATGATTTGTTTTGTCGTGCCTCTTCACAGGGGGAAACCCATGATTTGTTTTGTTGAGCCCCTTTTGTAGTGAGCATATGTCCAATTTTAATTGCTATATTTGGTTATTTGCAGTATGCCTTGTTTATTTCAGTTATTCACAATGTGATGCTCTATATGTGCAACTATTTACTGTGCGGTACAATTTCATCAATACCAATTCAACGACCATATTTGTTTCCTGTTAAGCCTGGTGTAGGCAATACGCCCCCTGTTTTATCACATTATGATGTTTAATTATACAATTTGATGTTTAAGCACAAGCTATGTTCTATGCAATTTCAACAATACCACTATGAATGACTATATTTGCTTGTTGTAAGCCTGTTGTAGTGAGCATATGCCTCTTTTAACAGGTTTTGGTTGTTTGGTTGTTTGTAGTTACATATGCCCAGTTTCAATCGCTATATTTGGTTGTTCGTAGTATGCCTTGTTTATTTCAGTTATTCACAATGTGGTGTTCTATATGTGCAAGTATGAACTGTGTAGTTTAATTTCATCAATACCAGTTTCAACAATACCACTATGAATGACTTTATTTGGTTGCTGTTAAGCATGTTGTAGCGAGCATATGCCTAGTTTAACAGTTTTTGGTTGTTCAGTTGTTTGTAGTTAGCATATGTCCAATTTCAATTGCTATATTTGGTTTTTCGTAGTATGCCTTGCTTATTTCAGTTATTCACAATGTGGTGTTCTATATGTGCAAGTATGAACTGTGCAGTTCAATTTCATCAATACCAGTTTCAACAATACCACTATGAATGACTTTATTTGGTTGATGTTTGTCGGAAATTGGGCTCCGGGGACCCAAAGGTTCGAACTCTGGGGTGAGCTATTTCTTACTGCCCCGTCCTTGCCAACAGTGATGTCTACTACACAACTTATTCTTCTATACTCGTGTTGGGCCTCCAAGCGTAGAGTTTTGTAGGACAGTAGCAATTTTCCCTCAAGTGGATGACCTAAGGTTTATCAATCCGTAGGAGGCGTAGGATGAAGATGGTCTCTCTCAAACAACCCTGCAACCAAATAACAAAGAGTCTCTTGTGTCCCCAACACACCAAATACAATGGTAAATTGTATAGGTGCACTAGTTCGGCGTAGAGATGGTGATACAAGTGTAATATGCATAGTAGATATAGGTTTTTCTAATCTGAAAATAAAGAACAGCAAAGTAGCAAGTGATAAAACGGAGCACAAACGGTATTGCAATGCTTAAAAACAAGGCCTAGGGTTCATACTTTCACTAGTGCAATCTCTCAACAGTGCTAACATAATTGAATCATATATAAATCCCTCAACGTGCGACAAAGAATCACTCCAAAGTTCTTATCTAGCGAAGAACATAAGACAGATTTTTTTAGGGTACGAAACCACCTCAAAGTTATCCTTTCCGATCAATCTATCGAGCTATTCCTACAAGTGTCACAAACAGCCCAAGAGTTCGTACTAGAATAACACCATATGACACGGATCAACCAACTCTAATGTCACCTAGATACTCCAATGTCACCACAAGTATCTGTGAGTTGATTATACAATATGCATCAAACAACTTCAGATTCATAATATTCAAACCAACACAAAGAACTTCAAAGAGTGCCCCAAGATTTCTACCGGAGAAAGTAGGATGAAAACGTGCATCAACCCCTATGCATAGATTACCCCAATGTCACCTCGAGAATCCGCGAGTTGAGTGCCAAAACATACATCAAGTGAATCAATATAATACCCCATTGTCACCACGGGTATTCATATGCAAGACATACATCAAGTGTTCTCAAATCCATAGAATTATTCAATCCGATAATAGTGAAACCTCAAAGGTAAAAACTCAATTCATCACAACAAGATAGAGAGGGAGAAACACCATATGATCCAACTATATTAACAAAGCTCGCGATACATCAAGATCGTGCCAAATCAAGAACACGAGAGAGAGAGAGAGAGAGAGAGAGAGATCAAACACATTGCTACTAGTACATACCCTCAGCCCCGAGGGTGAACTACTCCCTCCTCATCATGGTGGCCGCTGGGATGATGAAGATGACCTCTGGTGATGATTTCCCCTTCGGCAGGGTACCAGAAAGGGCTCCAGATGGTATTTCGAAGGTATAGAGGCATGCGGCAGTAGAGTCCAAGTTCTAGGGATATTACTAGGGGTTCCTGTATTCATAAGAATTTTTGGCGTTGGAATCACATGAAGATGGGCCACGAGGTGCCAACTACCCACCAGCCCACCACTTTGGCCCCTGGCACGCCCTAATGGATAGTGGCCACCTCGTGGCTCTTCTGGCCCTCCCACGAAGCTTCGGGGGTCTCTTTTGTTACAAAAAAAAGGTCAAAAAGTTTCACTGCATTTGGACTTGATTTGATATGGATTTTCTGGAAAACCAAAAACAGGCAGAAAACAGCAACTGGCACTAGGCACTAGGTCAATATGTTAGTCCATAAAAATCATATAAAAGCCATATAAAAGTGCACCAAAATCATACAAAACTATAATAAACATGGCATGAATACTTCATGAATTATAGATACGTTGGAGACGTATCAGCATCCCCAAGCTTAATTCTTGCTCGTCCTTGAGTAGGTAAATGATACAAGAAATAATTTATGAAGTGTGAATGCTAGCATAGTGCATAAGTTTGACCAATGATAATTTCAATCACTTTTCCTAGCATCATAACAGCAACTCTTTCTCGTAAAACTCATCATGATAAAGTAGCGATCGATTCACATGTTATGGTTCAAACTATGCATTCTCTTGAAACTTAACAACATATGTTCTTAGTCACCAAACAATTGCAATTCAACTTACTCTCAACAAAGTCTAAGTAAGAGCTCCACATACTCAATCATCATATAGTCTTCTATGATTGCTAGTACTCAAGCATATTTTTAGAACAAATGGCATCCATCGAACATAGAGAAAGATAGGGGCTTAAAGTTTTGCCTCCCAACTCATTTATCATAGAGATAATTGTCAACAATAATAATTCATGATCAAATATATTTGACTGTCCTTATGTGCCTAGATCTTTCCCCACCACATGATGCTTGCCAACTAGAGAATAATTGAGGTTGAAATGAGAATGCATACTATTGACTCTTGCATAAAAGAAAATACTGAAAAGTAAAAGATAGGCCCTTCGCAGAGGGAAGCAGAGGTTGTCATGCGCTTTTTATTTTTGGATGCGCAAGCTCTTAATGCAAAGGAACATCATGTTATATTGCCCCTTATGATAGCAACCTTTATTATGCAGTACGTCGCTTTTATTTCTTTGCCATCACAAGTTCGTACAACGCTTATTTCCCCTTGCAATAAAAGATCACTTATATTTTAGGAGCAATTTTTATTGCTTTTTGCACCGATGACAACTTACTTGAAGGATCTTATTCAATCCATAGGTAGATATGGTGGACACTCATGGCAAGAAACCGGGTTTAAGTGTTTTTGGATGCACAAGTAGTATCTCTACTTAGTACGAATTTTTGGCTAGCAAAAGATCCTAACCAAACACCACATGTTGGAGGATCCATAACAATATAACTTCTATGCAAATATATACAACGATAACTCATTACGTTGTCTTACTTGTCCAACTTCAACTAAATTGCTCAAGTTTGAAAATAATTAATGGTTATTCACAATCATAGAAGATGTCCAAGATAATATATTTATATGTGAAAGTTCTCTTCCTTATACTAATCATTCATGAATTGCCTGTATGACCAATATTGTGATTGTCAAGCTTCAATAGATTTCACTTTCTAAACCCAATGTGAAGCTACTACTAGGCATGATATGAACATATAATTTCAACTTCATGATATTCAATTCATCCAACAATTTACTCATAGGATATAAGTGAAGCACAAGAGTAAATGACAAGCTACTCCAAAAAGATGTAAGTGAAGACCAAGCGAGTAGTTAAGTAAATGGGTAGCTATTTGAGGACTCTCTCTCATTTAAAAACTTTCAGATCTAAGTATTTTATTAAAACAGCAAGCAAAACAAAATAAAATGACATTCCAAGAATAGCACAACTCATGTGAAGAAGCAAAAACTTAGGCTCAACCAATACTAACCGATAATTGTTGATGAAGAAAGGTGGGATGTCTACCAGGGCATCCCCAAGCTTAGATGCTTGAGACTTCTTGGAGTATTATATTGGGATGCCTTGGGCAACCCCAAGCTTCAGATTTTGTGTCTCCTTAATTCCTTTTATATCACGGTTTCCCTAAATCTTAAAATCTTCATCCACACAAAACTCAACAAGAACTCGCGAGATAAGTTAGTATAAATCAATGCAATAACCTTATCATTCTCTACTGTAGCAAATCAATAAATTATTTTAACATTGCATACTAAATGTCTCTGCATATTTAATACTACTATCCTCAAATAGAATCATTAAACAAGCAAACATAACAGCAATCTGTCAAAACAGGACAGTCTGTAAAGAGTGCAATAATATTCATACATCCCTACGTCCAAAAATTCTGAAAAATTGCCACACTGTAAAAAAATTATCATAGCTCACCGTGTAAATATTTCAGGATTTTATCATGTTCTCACTATTCACAAATATTCAAAAAATAAAAACAAACTTTCTGTTTTCAAACAGCAACATATAGACTTGCAAAAAAAGCATGGTAAAGGCTATACTTGACACTTTTATTGAAATAAAAAATGCAAAAAATTATCCTAAATAGAAGCAAGAAAATCTAACTAAAATAAAATGATGCTCCAAGCAAAACACATATAATGTGACGAATAAAAATGTAGCTCCAAGTGAGGTTACCGATAATGTTGAAGATGAAAGAGGTGATGCCTTCCAGGGCATCCCCAAGCTTAGTTACTTGGGTCTTCCTTTAATATTACCTTGGGGTGCCTTGGGCATCCCCAAGCTTAGGGTATTTTTACTCCTTATTCTCCTCATATTGATATCTCACCCAAAACTCGAAAACTTCAATCACACAAAACTTAACAGAACTTCGTGAGATGGGTTAGCATAGTAAAACAAATCATTCACTTGGGTATTGTCAAAGACAAGATTCATAATTGTTTCCTCATAAAGCCTACTGTACTCTATAATTTCCACAATTTATATTAAGCAATATAAGCCATAGAAACCACAAAACAAGCAAACTATGCATTGCAAACAGAATCGGTCAAAAACAGAACAGTCTGTAAAGATCTGAATAATGATTATACTTCTGTAACTCCAAATATTCTAAAAAAAACTAGGAAAATGTAGGAAATTTGTATACCAATAATTTGTAACAAATTCAGAATTTTTTGACCCTCTGATGATTTTATACAATTCTGTTACTGGGCGCAAAAGTTTCTGTTTTTGCACAGAATCAAGTCAACTATCATCCACACTATCCCAAAGGCTTTACTTGGCACTTTATTGGAAAAAAAGCTATAAACATGATTACTATGGTATATTAATAATGTGAACACACAAAAATAGTAGGGGTAAATGTTGGGTTGTCTCCCAATAAGCACTTTTCTTTAATGCCTTTTTAGCTAGGCATGATGATTTCAATGATGCTCACATAAAAGATAAGAATTGAAACACAAAGAGAGCATCATGAAGCATATGACTAGCACTTTTAAGCCTAACCCACTCCCTATGCATAGGGATTTTGTGAGCAAACAATTTATGGGAACAAGAATCAACTAGCATAGGAAGGCAAAATAAGCATGACTTCAAAACTTTCAACACGTAGAGAGGAAACATGATATTATTGAGATATGTAAAAGCATATGTTCCTCTCTCATAATAATTTTCAGTAGCATCATGAATGAATTCAACAATATAGCTATCACGTAAAGCATTCTTTTCATGATCCACAAGCATAGAAATTTTATTACTCTCCACATAAGCAAATTTTTTCTCATCAATAGTGGTGGGAGAAAATTGAACAAAATAACTATCATGAGATACTTGATTGACATAACCAAATTGAACATTAAAATCATGATGACAAGTTTCATGGTTATTATTACTCTTTATAGCGTACATGTCATCACTATAATCATCATAAATAGCAACTTTGTTCTCATCATAATCAATTGAAACCTCTTCCAAAATAGTGGATTCATCACTAAATAAAGTTATGACCTCTCCAAATCCACTTTCATAATTATTAGAATAAGATTCAACACCCTCCAAAATAGTGGGATCATCATTACCTAGAGTTAACACTCTTCCAAACCCACTTTCATATAATCATCATAAATAGGAGGCATCCTATCATCATAATAAATTTTCTCATCAAAACTTTGGGGGGGGGGGGGTAAAAAGATCATCTTCATCAAATATAGCATCCCCAAGATTATGGCGTTGCATATCATTAGCATCATGGATATTCAAAGAATTCATACTACCAACATTTCAATCATGCTTATCACTTATGGATTTTATGTCAAACATTTTATTAAATTCTTCTTCTATCAATTGAGCATAATTTTCCGATCCATCATTTTCAAGAAAAGCATGATAAAGATGAATAATATGAGGCAACCTCAATTCCATTTTTTTTGTAAACCAAACTAGTGATAAACAAGAAACTAAAAGATTCAATTGCAAGATCTAAAGATATACCTTCAATCACTCACCTCCCCGACAACGGCGCCAGAAAAGAGCTTGATGTCTACTACACCACTTATTCTTGTAGACTCGTGTTGGGCCTTCAAGCGTATAGTTTTTTAGGACAGTAGCAATTTTCCCTCAAGTGGATGACCTAAGGTTTAATCCATGGGAGGCGTAGGATGAAGATGGTATCTCTCAAACAACCCTGCAACCAAATAACAAAGAGTCTCTTGTGTCCCCAACACACCAAATACAATGGTAAATTGTATTGGTGCACCAGTTCGGCGAAGAGATGGTGATACACGTGTAATATGGATAGTAGATATAGGTTTTTGTGATCTAAAAATAAAAAACAGCAAGGTAGCAAGTGATAAAACGGAGCACAAATAGTATTGCAATGCTTAAAAACAAGGCCTAGGGTTCATACTTTCACTGGTGCAATCTCTCAACAGTGCTAACATAATTGAATCATATAACAATCCCTTAACGTGCGACAAAGAATCACTCCAAAGTTCTTATCTAGTAGAGAACATAAGACGAAATTGTTTGTAGGGTACGAAACCACCTCAAAGTTATCCTTTCCGATCAATCTATCGACCTATTCCTATAAGTGTCACAAACGGCCCAAGAGTTTGTACTAAAATAACACCATATGACACACATCAACCAACTCTAATGTCACATAGATACTGCAATGTCACCACAAGTATCCGTGAGTTGATTATATGATATGCATCAAACAACTTCAGATTCATAATATTCAATCCAACACAAAGAACTTCAAAGAGTGCCCCAAGATTTCTACCAGAGAAAGTAGGACGAAAATGTGCATCAACCCCTATGCATAGATTACCGCAATGTCACCTCGGCAATCTGTGAGTTGAGTGCCAAAACATACATCAAGTGAATCAATATAATACCCCATTGTCACCATGGGTATTCATATGCAAGACATACATCAAGTGTTCTCAAATCCATAAAAGTATTCAATCCGATAATAGTGAAACCTCAAAGGTAAAAACTCAGTTCATCACAACAAGATAGAGAGGGAGAAACACCATATGATCCAGCTATATTAACAAAGCTCGTGATACATCAAGATTGTGCCAAATCAAGAACACGAGAGAGAGAGAGAGAGATCAAACACATAGCTACTAGTACATACCCTCAGCCCCGAGGGTGAACTACTCCCTCCTCATCATGGTGGCCGTCGGGATGATGAAGATGACCTTCGGTGATGATTTCCCCCTCCGGCAGGGTGCCAGAAAGGGCTCCAGATGGTATTTCGAAGGTATAGAGGCGTGCAGCGGCGGAGTCAAAGTTCTAGGGTTATTTCTGGGGGTTTCTGTATTTATAAGAATTTTTTGCGTTGGAATCACGCGAAGATGGGCCACAAGGTGCCCACTACCCACCAGCCCACCACTTTGGCCCCTGGCGCACCCTGATTGGTAGTGGCCACCTCGTGGCTCTTCTGGACCTCCCACGAAGCTTCGGGGGCCTCTTATGTTCCAAAAAAAATCGTCAAAAAGTTTCGCTGCATTTGGACTTCATTTGATATGGATTTTCTGGAAAACCAAAAGCAAGCAGAAAATAGCAACTAGCACTGGGCACTAGGTCAATATGTTAGTCCATAAAAATAATATAAAAGCCCTATAAAAGTTAACCAAAATCATACAAAACTATAATAAACATGGCATGAATACTTCATAAATTATAGATACGTTGGAGACGTATGAAACAGCTAACCACGGCGAGGCTACAGCGAGAGCGAGCAAGTGGGAGCGGACCGGTGACACATCGGTTACCCAGGTTCGGGCCACCTTGCGGTGTAAACCCTACTCCTACTTGGTTGGGATTGCTGGAGAGAGAGAGTACAAAGGCTGAGGAAAGAAGGGTCTTGATGGCTCGTGTCCGCGTCAGTATTTCCCCGAAGAGGAAGGGATGATGCAGCACATCTACGGTAGGTATTTCCCTCAGTTATGAAACCAAGGTTATCGAACAAGTAGGAGAACCAAGCAACACTATGTAAACGGTACCTGCACACAAAGAACAAATACTTGCAACCCGACGCATAAGAGGGGTTGTCAATCCCTCTCGAGTAAAAGATAGATTGGTTGTATGATTTTGGATAAAATAAATAAAGAAAAAGTGCAGCAAGGTATTTTTGGGTTTTTAGAATAATAGATCTGAAAACAAAAGCAAATAAAAATAGATCTCAAAGCAAATATGATAAAGAATAGACCCACGGGCCATAAATTTCACTAGTGGCTTCTCTCGAGAAAATAGCATACGGTGGGTAAACAAATTAATGTTGGGCAATTGATAGAACTTCAAATAATTATGACGATATCCAGGCAGTGATCATTATATAGGCATCACGTCCAAGATTAGTAGACCGACCCCTGCCTGCATCTACTACTATTACTCCACACATCGACCACTATCCATCATGCATCTAGTGTATTAAGTTCATGGAGAAATGGAGTAATGCAATAAGAATGATGACATGATGTAGACAAGATCTATTCATGTAGGAATAGACCCCATCTTGTTATCCTTAATAGCAACGATCAATACGTGTCTTGCTGCCCCTTTTGTCACTGGGAAAGAACACCGCACGACCGAACCCATCACAAAGCACCTCTTCCCATGGCAAGAAAAATCGATCTAGTTGGTCTAACTAAACCAAAGATTCGAAGAAGAAATACGAGGCTATAAGTAATCATGCATATAAGAGATCAAAGAAACTCAAATAACTTTCATGGATAAATAGATATGATCATAAACTCAAAGTTCATCGGATCCCAACAAACACACCGCAAAAAGAGTTACATCAAATAGATCTCCAAGAGACCATTGTATTGAGAATCAAAAGAGAGGGAGGAAGCCATCTAGCTACTAACTACGGACCCGTAGGTCTAAAATGAACTACTCACGCATCATCGGAGAGGCACCAATGAGGATGATGAACCCCTTCGTGATGGTGTCTAGATTGGATCTGGAACTTGCGGCGGCTGGAATTGTGTTTCGTCGACTCCCCTAGGATTTTTGGATTTTCGGGGTATTTATAGAGCAAAGAGGCGGTGTGGGAGGCGGACGAGGTGGGCACAACCCACCAGGGCGCGCCTGGGCCCCCAGGCATGCCCAGGTGGGTTGTGCTCCCCTTGGAGCCCCCCTCTGGTACTTCTTTGGCCCAACAGGTGTCTTCTGGTCTAGAAAAATTCTCCAAAAAGTTTCGCTGCGTTTGGACTCCATTTGGTACTGATATTCTATGAAGTAAAAAAATAGCAAAAAATAGCAACTCGCACTGGGCACTATGTCAATAGGTTAGTCCCAAAAAATGATATAAAGTTGCTATAAAATAATTTTAAAACATCCAAGAATGATAATATAACAGCATGGAACAAGCAAAAATTATAGATACGTTGCAGACGTATCAGGTCTCTCCTCCTACAGCGGCACCCTGCCTCCTTTTATGCATGCCTTGGTCCTCTTCCCCCGAAAACATTAGCGGGAAGGGTTGCCACACAACGGCAAGTTTGAAGGGGGAGAGGAGCGCAGTCTATCCTGACAAAAGGTGGTCTTCTCCTGCAAAGCCACCATCCATGATGCGCCGGTGGGCTCGGGGATGACCTCCGCCCTGCGCACCCGTCGTCTTGGTAATCTTTCACCGATCGGGCAACCTTTGGTGTTGCTTTGGGAACTGGACCGCTGCTTTACCTCCTTAGCACAAAAGGGGAAATCCTCTCCATCCGCGCCTGCTGGCATGGCCTCTGCCGCTGTTCGTCGCTGCGTGCGTCACCCACGCGACAGGCCTGGGGCCGCGCAACCGAGCCGAGCAGCGTCTGCCTCGCATGTCTTGGGGAAGGTGCCTCAGGAGGCAACCTTGAGAGCCCGCCTCGAGAGACGCCCTCGCGAGGCTCTCGGTGAAGCTACTAAGTGTCGCTGCTTGCCCAGTGCCTTAGGTGGGGGCCTCATGAGGCCAGGGCCTCACGAAGGGTCTAGCTCTTGGTGCACGCTCGTGGGACGCTCGCTGGGCCCTCGCCACGTGCCATGCCCTGGGCCGAAGGCAGACGGGCCTGGGTACCCCCGGTCCCACGGGCCCAACAGTAGCCCCCGGGCCTGTGGTGCGCATGTTCCCACCTATTAGGGCGCAAAACAGTGCGGGCCCTAACCGCCTGCGGGCCAGGCGTGATGCGTGGCATACGATGGAATGGGGGACGCCCCCACTTCTCCCACGACGCCTCGGCGACCGCCCAGGCTGACATAGAGCCTGCCCTCGTGTGGCGTGAAGCCATCATTGCCTTCCCTGCATGCATCCGTCTTCCAGCGTCTGTCGAAGGCGAGGAGGCTTGGACCGCTCCTTCGTCGAGCGCTATAAAGACGAGTGGGAAGGACTTCCCAGCCAATCTTCTTCCTCCAACTCCTCCCTCCTACTCCACGATCCAAGCTGGCCTCCGCGATGATGGCGAGGGGAAGAGGCCGCGCTCGCGCACCTGCTTCAGCACCCGGGGCATCGCCCGGAGGTCGTGGGCGCTCTCCGGTGGCTGTCGGCGCCGGGCCCAGCGGCCATGGGATGGGCGCGGTCCATGGGCACGGGCGTGGAGGGCGAGGCTCCCGCGCTAGAGGTGGCCGAGGCGGCGCAGCCGCCCCGCCTCCCTAGGCAGGGAGCCACTCAGCCGAGGCGGCCCATGAGTTCATCGTGAACATGCATCGCTGGCCCTGCATCTGGCTCCGGCTTCCAGACTCCTTCGTGGAGACGATGGCTGGCTGCGCGCCACTGGGCCTGTTGATACGTCTCCAACATTGTAACATCCCAAAATTCTAAATTTTGGAATGTTATATTAAATAAATAGTTTTTGATTGATTGTTTGTTTGTTGTGAGAATGATTGTGTGAAATTGAGTGGATTTTATTTGTCTCTGAAAAATAGTTCATGTTTTAAGATTTATTTTCCTGAACATTTTTATATATAATATGTCTATATAAAATTTTTATTTATCTCTCTGTATTTTAGTTTTTCTTCTATCTGATTTTTTCTTAAAAGAAAAAACAGTTGCATGATAGAAGCCATATTGCATATAGTATAGTTTTATCATTTGTTTTTCTTACAGTGATCTTGCCGGTACATTCAATGTACTGACCTACACGGCTGCAATGTATCATGTTGCAAGATTATTTCTACGACGAGTGAGTTTCGTTGTTGGGTTACGGTCTACACTCAACTTGCCAGTGGCGTTGATGGGACTCCACACCCGTTTAATTGTTTCCACTGAGACTTATGAGGTATATATCAGTTTTACGTTATTTATACATGTGATTGCACTTTGATATATACATTGATGTACTGTGTGTGCCAGCATACTGATTTAGGGATGGCACAGATACACAGAAGCTTGACCGTTTGAGGTCGGGTCGCTACAGATATGGTATCAGAGCACATGTTGACTGTAGGACGTGACCCTAGAAACTGGAAAGCCCCTAGGACATGAAATCTCTAAAACTTTATTTTCAAAAAGATCCTTTACTTCTCATCTTTTTTGATTTTATCAAATAGTCCCTCTTACCACAAATAGTTAGAATATATCCTTTACCCTTTTGACCACACTGAGTATCAACTGAAGTCACTCCGAGAAGGACAAAATATCGGACAAATGATGACCAATTCAGAGTAAAGAGGATTACACTATAGATTTTGGAGGAAAGAAGCTACAACAGTTGAAGATTCCAAAGACTTGAAGAATCTGAAGAATTATTTGACCTTTAGAAGACCAAACCCCTGTTATATACTTACGTTAGATGCGACGATTTGTAAGCTATCATTTGTTTGATGTTTTTATGACAGCCACAAAATAAAACCCGTTTCTTCAAAACTATTGTTTGTATTATGTGTATATCCCTCCATTCTTCTCTCGTATCTCATTCCAAAACCCTTGGACCCAATAGATGATGAGTGAAGAAGGACTGGTATTCTCTGGACCGATGACTCAGCCGGAGGTAGAGCTATGGATTAAAAACATGGAGGATCACTTCAGGAAAATTTTGATTTCAAGGAAATATGAGGTTCAATATGATCTTTGGTACTTTACAGAAAGTGTTGCAACCTGGTGGAAAATGCATCAAGCCATACAACGATGTAACGGAGCAAGAACTTGGGAGGAATTCAAGAAGACTCTATTGAGATCACATCTCATTCGGAAGCACTGTGATAACCCGATGAAGAAACCTTGTGCATGCAAGATTTGCGGAGAAATAGGACACACCAATGAAGAACACAAGGATGGATGCCCTTATTGTGAGGAAAATCACCCAGCCGAAGAATGCCCGACTGGGCAAGTTACATGTTTCCTGTGTGTAGGAACTATGCACAACCCTGCTCAGTGTCACTTTTACCCCAAGGTACAAGAAATTACCAAGCAGCAGAAAGAAGCCGTGAAAGAAGTCCTCCGGAAAAGTTTAGAAGAACCTGTGATGAAGAAAGTTGTAGAAGACCCTAAAGAAGAAGGCCTAATCAGATTTTACTCCAACGCTTGCTATTCATGTGGAGAGGAAGGACATTATTCCCAGTATTGCACAAAGGAAAGGGAAAAGTATCTCGGAGACTTCCCGACAGCAAAAGTGAAGTTTGACCCTCAGGAAATAGAAACCCTGATCATTACGGAGAAATCCAGGAAGAGAAAACAAAGACATCCCCGGAACAGCCCAATTTCTGCAGAAAAGGACCTGAGTCATATCACTTGTTTCAGGTGCAAGGATTTAGGTCATTACACTGATAAATGTCTAGAGAAGAAGCCAAGAGCTCAAGGAGCAGATACAATCCTCAAGAAACCTCGAGACTTGTCGAAAGTCATCTGTTTTCACTGCAAGGAAGTAGGACATTATGCTACTAAATGTCCCGACAAGATGAAAGCTGGAGCTGAGTAGTTGGAATTTTGATATTGGTAGTAAGTGTAGTAGGAAGCAAATTTATTTTCATGAGTACAATGATTTGAGTTATGTAATGGATGTCTCAAAGATTGTAATGAATTCATGAATCAATAAAACTAATGTGTCATGATTTCATATGTTGAATTGTATGAGTTATTACTTTACAAACACAGATGTTGACCATTTTCGAGGATATGAGAAATATGGTCTATGGATGAAATTGTGCCTTTAATTTTAAGGGTGGTAGTACCCTGTGAGAACTCTTGAACCATGGAAAGGATAATGATATTCCACGGAGTGGAGCTGGACAAAATGAGTTGGAGTTTTGTTTTCGGTATGATGGATATGAAGGAATGAAGAATTATGGGATTTAAATGGAGTTGTAATGTTGGAATAAGGAACAATTGTAATTCCCAGGATGAGTTAAAGCTATGCAGGTGTTGAAGTGGGCCCCTAACCCACAGACCCAGGGATTAATAAGGATCAACTACTCCCTGGAAGAAGAAATCTTGGAAGAAGCTATGATTTGATTAGCAGACGTTCCTTAGGAGGATACGAAAACCCGAGAGTTGTGAAGAAATGTTAGATGTCTTGCTCATCTTGCGAAAACAATGGATTTACCCGAACCTAGTTCAGCGACAAGAGAATATCTTCAATGCTTGTGAGGATGCCCAAGTGGTAGAATACATGATTCGATGTCTGCATATGTTGTAATGATTCATGTACGGGATGGATTGGCCCCCATACCGGAGACTTCTATCATGAACTATCATATGTTGATGGAAAATCAGAGAGCCCTGAAAACCCTAGAAGAGTGTTGACATGATAAGCCAAAAACCTTAGAATGGTAGGATGATGGAACCCGGTGCACACAACCGTTGCCAATCGTAGGATATATAGAGAGATTCAACCCAGACCAATTTCCAGCAAAAACCAAAAAAAATTACCACCATGAGAATTTCGATAGTTGTTTAGAATTGGCGACAGGCCTGTCAGCTAAGAAGACCCAGTCTCGGAAAAACCTCACCATGATGAAAGGACACAAGATTTGAGAAAAGGTTATGCCCTATAGGAAGAGCCTCAATATAGGAGTTACTCCGAACATATGAGAAGACCGACACCGTCAACTCTATGGATGGAGTACATGAGTTTTGATGGAACCGTAACCATGATTCGAAGGGTGGTAGCACCCCAAATCATTGTGACAATCAATGGATTTTCAAGAAGATCCCCAAACCTAACATTCTTTCTAGCCTCTTCGAATCTCAAGGACAAGATTCATTTGAAGGGTGGTAGTTTGTAACATCCCAAAATTCTAAATTTTGGAATGTTATATTAAATAAATAGTTTTTGATTGATTGTTTGTTTGTTGTGAGATTGATTGTGTGAAATTGAGTGGATTTTATTTGTCTCTAAAAAATAGTTCATGTTTTAAGATTTATTTTCCTGAACGTTTTGATATATAATATGTCTATATAATATTTTTATTTATCTCTCTGTATTTTAGTTTTTCTTCTGTCTGATTTTTTTCTTAATAGAAAAAATAGTTTTTTTCGGCCGAAGCCACCGAGGCCCAGCCCACCTCTCTCTCTTTCTCTCTCACTGGCCCAGCAGCGCAGCCGGAGCAGCCTCGGCGAGCGCTCGCCTGAATCCCTTCGGATCGGTCACGAATCACCTTCCCCTCTCTCTCCTTCTGCCGCTGACTCGTGGGCCCACCTGCCCACCCGAAACCCGCGGGCACCATCTTCTTCCCCAAGCCGCGGGGCAGAGCCCATCGGACAACAGCCACCGTATCTCGATCTTCTCGGGATCCTCTGCCCGACTCGCCCCTCCTCCAAGCATCTCCCCCTATATAAACCCCGCCTCCCTCGACCCGTTCCCCTTTCTTCCCCTCGCCGAGATCCACCCCTACCTCCTCGATTCCTCACCGAAACAGAACCCTGCCGGCGCGCGCCATTGCCACCCCGCCTCTTCACCCTGACTTCCTAGCCGCCACCTGAGCTCACCACCGTAACACCCTCGCTCGTCTGCACCTCCCCGTGCCCTCACACGAGCCCGAAACCCACCGGAGCGCCGTCATCCGCCGACGCCCAAATGCCATCGCTGCCTCAACCTCACTGTCGTCCTCCTCCGATGTCACCGAGCTCCACCGAGGCCACCAACGTGATCGCCTTCGTCCGTTGCATCCTCCCGACGAGTTCACTGAGCTCGCCGACGATCGGAGCGCCGTCCCCGTCAACCATCGAAGCCGGAGCACCTCGTTGGAGCTCGTCCGCCGCCGCTGTAAGCTCTCGCCTCTCCCCCCACCGTCTGATCTAAAATAAACGCATTAGATTAGATCGCTGAATGGGTAGTTTTTTTTATTAGATCGGATCAGTTCGGTTTATTCTCTGGTTTAGATCGAACCGGCCTCTATGGTTTTCTTTTAGCCCACCGTATGCCGATTTTCTTAAGTAGCGGTTGTCCGCTGTTTAGCTTCTGCAGTGCACACACGTATCGAATCAGAATCTGACACGTGGCCATAGCCGATTTGTAGCGTTTTCGTTTTTGTTTTAGTTTCTGTTTAAAAACAGAATAGTTCTGATTTTAGATTGCTTATAACTTTTATGTTTTAGATCCAAATTGAGTGATTCTTTTTGCACTGTGTCACAAATTTGTTGAAGTTTCTGTTTGCATACTTAGTTTTCAAATTGAGTAATTTAAATTTGAATTATTTCAAATATGCTTCAAACACTGTTTTGGCTCTAGTTTGAATTCTATAATGGATTTTTGATTGATTCTTTTTGCTGCTGTTTTGTTATTGTTTTGTCTATCTAGTAGCATATAGTGGTTTATTTTTTGTTTATTCTAAATTAGGTTTATTGCAAAAACAGTACTGTTTTGCTTATATAGTTGTTTTAGTCATATAATTATTGCTTTTAATTATTTTTAGTTAATCATTTTTGTAGCTTCTCATATGTTGTTATGTGTTTCTGTTGGGATATAGTAGATAAATTTGTGTAGTTATTTCTGTTTTTGTTTTTGCTTGTTTAGTTCATAGTGATAGTTGATAAAAATAGTATTATTAGTTTTAAAAGTAATTCTTTTTGCCACTTCAAGTTATGTTGTTATTGATTCTATTATTTAGGAGTAAATTAGTTTTCATAATTATTTTAGATTCTTTACTGAAGTCTTTGTGTTTTGCTAGTTGTTATAGTTGTTCTAGTGTTAACTAGATAGTTATAATAGTTTTTATACTAGTTTGTTTTTGCTAGTAAATGCTTTAGTAAATTATTTTCTGTTGTTTAATTAGAATTATATTTTCTTTGCTGTAGAGAAGTTATTAGAGTAATTTAGTGCTGTTATTAGAGTAATTAGAAGGAGGAATCTACATCAATGACGACAACTCCATGATGGCATCTGCAAGGACTGCATCTTCAAGGCCTCAAGACGTCAAGACTCGAGACAAGAATTCAATATACCTCTGGGTGGAGAATGGTTAAGAAGGGTACATGGTGTGCTCAGTACTCAGTGATTCCGGAGAAGCGCCGTGATATCATGCGAAAAGCTCCACCCAGTCTCAAAGAGACGGAAGAATACTTCATGCCCGGAAGCTTACCTGTGTAACCGCAAGTCACTATGGGCTCTGGCTTGGTTGACCTTAGTGGTGGCTTTGGCTGGGATGGTGCAAGCAGATGTAGAACTACGGTAGGATTGGATGGGCACTGGACAGTGGTCAGAGGAACTCTTCGGAAGACCATTTTTGATCGTCCTGTTCTCAAACAATCTGAAGTGCGAGGACGAAAAAGGGAGGGATCGAATCTTGCGGGTAAAGTGTACAAATCTCTGCAGAGGGTTAAAACCTAATCGATTAGCTGTGTCCCCGGTTACGGACAATTTGAACCTCTGGACTTGGATCTATCTCGGAACTCTCAACACCGGACTAATAACTTAATTGTCGGCAACTTATGATGATATGGGCTATGAGACATCGGTTGGCGGAACCATGTCATGATAGAAAACTCCGTAGTACAGACTCCTGATATTCCTTTGTTGTAGGGAAAATAAAATCCAGCTTTTATGCAAACAAAACTCAGACACAGAGCCACAAAGCCATATTGCATATAGTATAGTTTTATCATTTGTTTTTCTTACAGTGATCTTGCCGGTACATTCAATGTACTGACCAACACGGCTGCAACGTATCATGTTGCAACATTATTTCTATGACGAGTGAGTTTCATTGTTGGGTTACGGTCTACACTCAACTTGCCGATGGCGTTGATGGGACTCCACACCCGTTTAACTATTTCCGCTGAGACTTATGAGGTATATATCAGTTTTACGTTATTTATACATGTGATTGCACTTTGATATATACATTGATGTGTTGTCTGTGCCAGCATACTGATTCAGGGATGGCGCAGATACACAAAGGCTTGACCATTTGAGGTCGGGTCGCAACAAACGTATCTACAATTGTTTTTGTTCCATGATGTTATATTGTCATTATTGGATGTTTTACAATTATTTTATAGCAATTTTATATCATTTTTTGGGACTAACCTATTGACATAGTGCCCAGTGCTAGTTGTTGTTTTTTGCTTGTTTTTTACTTCGCAGAATATAACTACCAAACGGAGTCCAAACGCAGCGAAACTTTTTGGAGAATTTTTATGGACCAGAAGGAACAACTTGGGCCAAAGAAGTACCAGAGGGGTGCCTCGAGGGGGGCACAACCCACCTGGGTGCGCCTGGGGGCCCAGGCGCGCCCTGGTGGGTTGTGCCCACCTCGGTGGCCTCCCGCACCGCCTCTTCACCCTATAAATCCCCAAATATTCTAGAAACCCTAGGGGAGGCGATGAAACACAAATCCATCCGCCGCAAGTTCCCGAACCACGAGATCCAATCTAGACACCATCACGGGGGGGTTCATCATCCTCATTGGTGCCTCTCCGATGATGCGTGAGTAGTTCATTGTAGACCTATGAGTCCGTAGGCAGTAGCTAGATGGCTTCCTCTCTATTTTTGATTCTCAATACAATGGTCTCTTGGAGATCTATTTGATGTAACTCTTTTTTGCGGTGTGTTTGTTGGGATCCGATGAGCTTTGAGTTTATGATCAGATCTATATATCCATGGAAGTTATTTGAGTTTTTTATCTCTTATATGCATGATTACTTATAGCCTCGTATTTCTTCTTCAAATCTTTGGTTTAGTTAGGCCGACTAGATTGATTTTTCTTGCCATGGGAAGATGTGCTTTGTGATGGGTTTGATCGTGCGGTGTTCTTTCCCAGTTACAGAAGGGGCAGCAAGACACGCATGTATCATTGCTATAAAGGATAACAAGATGGGGGCTATTCCTACATGAATAGATCTCGTCTACATCATGTCATCGTTCTTATTGCATTACTCCGTTTCTCCGTGAACTTAATACACTAGATGCATGCTGGATAGCGGTCGATGTGTGGAGTAATATTAGTAGATGCAGGCAGGAGTCGGTCTACTAATCTTGGACGTGATGCCTATATAATGATCATTGCCTGGATATCGTCATAATTATTCGATGTTCTATCAATTTCCCAACAGTAATTTGTTTACCCACCATATGCTATTTTCTCGAGAGAAGCCACTTTTGAAATCTACGGCCCCCGGGTCTATCTTTTATCATATTGTTTTCCGATCTACTTTTTATTCGCTTTTGTTTTCAGATCTATTATTCCAAAAACCCAAAAATACCTTGCTGCACTTTTTATTTGCATCTTTTATTTTGTGTTTATTTCAGATCTATTTACCTAATCTATCACAAATTTTATCCCGTCAACTTGACAATATCTAGCGTCGTTACCCGTAGAGGGATTGACAACCACTCATAAGCATCGGGTTGCAAGTATTTGTTCTTTGTGTGCAGGTACCGTTTACATAGTGTTGCTTGGTTCTCCTACTGGTTCGATAACCTTGGTTTCATAACTGAGGGAAATACCTCCTGTAGCTGTGCTGCCTCATCCCTTCCTCTTCCAGGAAATACCGACGCGGATACGAGCTATCAGAAGTAGATTTCTGGCGCCGTTGCCGGGGAGGATCAAGTCAAGATAGTCTCCCGTCAACTTGCCAATTTCTGGCGCCGTTGCCGGGGAGACATCATCAACATCTACCAGGTTTCTAATCACAAATCTCATCTCCTTGCAATTTACATTCTTTGCCATTTGCATGTCGTTTTCATCTCCCCCACTTCTCAAAAAATTGTCGTTTTATTCGCCCTCTTTTTTGTTTGCTGTTTTCTCGTCAGATCTATCTTTTTGTGTGTGATCTTGTTTACCACCTTGTCGTTATGGCTAGTTCTTCCTCTATTGCGTGTACCCCTGAGAACGAGGTTCTGAATTTTGAGCAAAGGGGAGGGGAGAATCTAAAAGATGCTTGGTATAGAATTTGCAATGCTCATAATAGATCTATTCATAAGCAATCTACCGTTGTTCTTCTTCACAATTTTTATGTGGGCATTACCACCTGGTATAGATTCGTCCTTGATACGATTACTGGTGGGAATTTCTTGATGTGTCCATCTTTGGATGCTTTTAATGCTATGGGAAATCTAGTGGGTTCACCACCTCTCACTATCAATGAAATTGCTTTAACACTTGAGCATGTTATGCAAAGGCTTGATGCTATTGAAAAGAAAATGCTTACCGAAGAACATATTGAAAACTTGGATAAAAAATGCATAATCTTGCTAGTAAAATTGGGTCAAAAGCGGGAGAGGTTTTTAAGTTGCTAAAAGAAAAAGGAACCGTAATTCACGAAAGAATTGAAGAAAGTCCTTCTCGGATTGATAAGTTGGAAGAAATTTTTAGTAATTTAAGCTTGGCTTTTGCTTCTGCTAAAACTATTGAAAAAACTCCCATTAAATTTAGCAAGATTACTCAAATCACTAAGAACAAGGGTGCAACTTCTAATAATAACAAAGAAGATCTTAAGATGATTAGTATTCACCCCGACTTTGTTGAAGTTATGAGAAACCCTACTTGCAAGAATGAATTTTTCAATCTCATTCCTAGGAGTATTATTATTGAAAACCTATATGCTCAATCTTTGAAGAATATTGGTTGTGTGATTGAGGAATTGGAAACTAAAGATGACAATACTTGAATCTATGCATTATGCCTAGCTAGGGGCGTAAAGCGATAGCGCTTGTTGGGAGGCAACCCAATGAATAAAATTTATTTTTGCCATTTTCTTTCTGTTCTTGAGTGTTTGCACAATTATGCCTATGTTATGATTGTGTTTTTTATGTTTAGTTTAGTGTTTGTGCCAACTAAAGCCTTTGGGATAGCTTTGGTGATAGTTGATTTGATCCTGTTGAAAAACAGAAACTTTTGCGTCCAGTAATATAATTGTCTAAATTCACATAAGCGACAAAAAAATATGAAATTTTTACAAAAGATTTATATACAAATTTCCTATGTTTTCATAATGTTTCAGAATTTTTGGAGTTACATAAGTATGAGAACAATTCGAATCTTTACAGACTTTTCTGTTTTTGACAGATTCTGTTTTCTTTGGATTGAGTGCTTATTTTGATGAATCTATGGATTGTATCGAAGGGTATAAGCCATGGTAAAGTTAGAATACAGTATTATAATGCAATAACAAAATTGTAATGGGTTTTCTACAGTACTTAAAGTAAAGATTGGTTTTCTTATACTAACGGATCTCACGAAGGTTTTGTTAAGTTTTGTGTGATTGAAGTTTTCAAGTTTTGGGTGAGATCACGATGGATGAAGGAATAAGGAGTAAGAAAAGCCTAAGCTTGGTGATTCCCCATGGCACCCCAAGTTAATATTCAAGGAGAACCAAGCAACTAAGCTTGGGGATGCCCCGAGTGGCATCCCCTCTTTCTTCTAACAACCATCGGTATTTTACTTGGAGCTATATTTTTATTCGTCACATATCATGAGTTTTGCTTGGAGCGTCTTATATTATATGAGTCTTTGCTTGTTTTGCTTTTTAATTTGTCACAAGTATCCTTGCTGGACACACCTATTTGAGAGAGTTGTTAGAATTGCTCTTTATGCTTCACTTAAAAAAATTTGAGCTATGGAATTGCTCTAGTGCTTCACTTATATCTTTTTGAGCACGGTGTGCTTTATTATTTAAGAAATGCTCTCATGCTTCACTTAGATTTGTTTGAGAGTTAGTAAATTTTTGAAGAAATTCTCTCATGCTTCACTTATATTATTTTAAGAGACAAAAATTTTATGCTCATGTTCTTCACTTAAATATGTTGAGCTTATCAAAAGCAACATATGAAATTAGTCCCAAAGTGATAGATATTCAAGAGGGATATAATAAAAAAATTCATGAAGATCATTGGACAAAATAAACTTGATTCTTTATAATAATTTTGAGATATGATGATAGTGATATGTGAGTCATGTTCGTGAGTAATTATGCTTTAGTAAGAATATTGGTGTTAAGGTTTGTGATTCCCTATGCAAGCACGGAAGTCAATAGTTGTGCAATGAAATTACATCCTACTTGTGGTGCATTATTCGGTGTTAGTTATGCTTAATGATCGCTTATGTGATTTTTCGTTTCTTGGTTGGTTGCTTCTCAATCTTTTTGCTAGCCTCCACTTGTACTAAGTAGAAATACTACTAGTGCATCCAACATCCTGAAACCCAGTTTTGCCATATGAGTCCATCATACCTACCTATATGCAGTATTTCCATGCCGTTCTAAGCAAATGTGTATGTGCCATCTCTAATATTCAAAATAAATTTCCTTTTTGTGTGCTCGTACCGCTCATGAAGCGGCAGGGGGTGGCCAATATTTTCCATGCTAGATGTGTTATTCTCAAGATGAGAGTTTATTCACTTGTCATTGCATAAGAGTGCGGGGGTAATAGGGATGCCCAGTCCCGAAATGAAAAAGAAATTTACTTTATATTGTCAAATAATAAATTCCTTGGAAAGTGTTGGTATGGAGGGCACCCGTGGATACGGCTAGCCATGGATTGTGAAAGAATGGTGGAAAAAGGAATAAACTTTATTTTCTGTTTGGGAACCTCCTATGATATATCTAGCATGGAAAGTGTTGGGAATTACTCGGTCGTTTTCGTTGACGGGAAAAGTATGCCTCTCAAAATTTTTATCTCTCAATTTAAGCTTTGAGCTCTGGCACCTCTACAAATCCCTACCTCCCTCTGCGAAGGGCCTATATATTTAGTTTTTGCAATTTTTATTTTTATTTGAGTCTCCATCTTCTCTTATAAAGCACCAACTAAGGGGCACTATGATCATACTTGAGCATTGGATGTAGCTAATATGCAAGTGTGTTTCATGAATGGATCAATGATTGAGCATGATGGGCTAGGGATAACTTGCTTTAGTGTTGATATTTTGAAAAACATGGTTGCTTGTTGATATGCTTGAGTATTGAAATCTTCATGTCAAAACTAGACTATTGCTTTGAACCATACAAAAGTCCATATGTGATGAACATGTTAGGCAGCATTCCACATCAAAAATTCTGTTTTTATCATTTACCTACTCGAGGACGAGCAGGAATTAAGCTTGGGGATGCTGATACGTCTCCAACGTATCTATAATTTTTTATTGTTCCATGCTGTTATATTATCATTCTTGGATGTTTTACAATCATTTTATAGCAATTTTATATCATTTTTTGGGACTAACCTATTGACATAGTGCCCAGTGCTAGTTGTTGTTTTTTGCTTGTTGTTTCCTTCGCAGAATATCAGTACCAAACGGAGTCCAAACGCAGCGAAAAATTTTGGAGAATTTTTATGGACCAGAAGGAACAACTTGGGCCAAAGAAGTACCAGAGGGGTGCCCCGAGGGGGGCACAACCCACCTGGGCGCGCCCTGGTGGGTTGTGCCCACCTCGGTGGCCTCCCGCACCGCCTCTTCACCCTATAAATCCCCAAATATTCCAGAAACCCTAGGGGAGGCGACGAAACACAATTCCGGCCACCGCAAGTTCCAGAACCACGAGATCCAATCTAGACACAATCACGGAGGGGTTCATCATCCTCATTGGTGCCTCTCCGATGGTGCGTGAGTAGTTCATTGTAGACCTACGGGTCTGTAGGCAGTAGCTAGATGGCTTCGTCTCTCTTTTTGATTCTCAATACAATGGTCTCTTGTAGATCTATTTGATGTAACTCTTTTTTGCGGTGTGTTTGTTGGGATCCGATGAACTTTGAGTTTATGATCAGATCTATATATCCATGAAAGTTATTTGAGTTATTTGATCTCTTATATGCATGATTACTTATAGCCTCGTATTTCTTCTTCGAATGTTTGGTTTAGTTAGGCCGACTAGATCGATTTTTCTTGCCATGGGAAGAGGTGGCTTGTGATGGGTTCGATCGTGCGGTGTTCTTTCCCAGTGACAGAAGGAGCAGCAAGACACGCATGTATCATTGCTATAAAGGATAACAAGATGGGGGCTATTCCTACATGAATAGATCTCGTCTACATCATGTCATCGTTCTTATTGCATTACTCCGTTTCTCCATGAACTTAATACACTAGATGCATGCTGGATAGCGGTCGATGTGTGGAGTAATATTAGTAGATGCAGGCAGGAGTCGGTCTACTAATCTTGGACATGATGCCTATATAATGATCATTGCCTAGATATCGTCATAATTATTCGATGTTCTATCAATTGCCCAACTGTAATTTGTTACCCACCGTATGCTATTTTCTCAGGAGAAGCCACTAGTGAAATCTACGGCCCCCGGGTCTATCTTTTATCGTATTGTTTTCTGATCTACTTTTTATTCGCTTTTGTTTTCAGATCTATTATTGCAAAAATCCAAAAATACATTGCTGCACTTTTTATTTGCATCTTTTATTTCGTGTTTATTTCAGATCTATTTATCCAATCTATCACAAATTTTATCCCGTCAACTTGACAATATTTGGCGCCGTTACCCGTAGTGGGATTGACAACCCCTCATAAGCGTCGGGTTGCAAGTATTTGTTCTTTGTGTGCAGGTACCGTTTACATAGTGTTGCTTGGTTCTCCTACTAGTTCGATAACCTTGGTTTCATAACTAAGCAAAATACCTACCATAGCTGTGCTGCATCATCCCTTCCTCTTCGGGGAAATACCGACGCGGATACGAGCTATCACATGTGGGTGCAGGCAGACGGCTGCTGCAACGGCCCCTCCTGGGTGGCGACGGAGTTCACCCCCACGGTATTCATGTTCTTGAGGTAGGGGTGGAAGTCGTTCGCCCTCGCCCGCGGCCTGAAACGGGGCCACGTGCTCTAGTTCAAGTACGATGGGGCCACCATGCTCTTTGTGAAGATCTTTGGGGTCACTATCAGCCATCTGAAGTGCTGCACAGAGAGCGAGGACGAAAGCTACATCATCTCCTCCAGCAAAGACGACGGCAACGGCGACGCGCCCCCCTCTGGAGGGAGCGAGAGCGTCGACGGCTCCCCCCACGTCAAGAGTGAAGACGAAGACTCCGACTAGGGCGTGGGCAGCGCCCGAGCTGGAGCCTTGAGGATGGTCGCGCCCGTTGTCTTAGGCTACCTTCTTCATTTCCTCCTTTTTCCTACACTGGATCAATGTAGGCCCGATGGGGGTGTGTGAAAATGGTGGTTTCCATGTTTTAATTCAACGCTTTCGTAGTTTGAAATGTAAGTTCCCTCCTGAAGTCCCCTCGCGAGGCTTCCCCCCTTTTTCTCTTGCTCGCCTATGTTCTCTATGTCGTTAGGACCTAGCCCCCGAGCGGGCCTCAGTCGTAGCTGGTATGTTAGGTCGTGATGCCTGAACAAGGCCAGGAGGTGAGGGGCACCGAGAGCTAGTGAGGGCTCCTGAGACGCGATGCTCTAGGATCCCCCCTTTGACGTGCAAGCAGCTTGCGTGAAGAAAAAGGTGCCAACCTTCAACAAGGTCTCGAGGAGCGAGAACTCTAGTGACAACAATCACGTTTGGAGAAGTGGTTAGACTTAGCTTTGGCGGAGGGCGGTGCTGAGTGAGTCCAGCTCACGGGGAGTCCGCGCGGATCTTGAGGCGCGCCTCTCGAGGCTCGGCCCCCGAAGCCTTCGTCTTGCGAGGCCTTCAAGATGTGCGGGGCTTCCGAGCGTCTGGCTCCTGGGGTAACTGCATGTTGACAAATTTCATGGTATGGGAGCGACGCACACTTGTCAACTCGCTTATGGCCGTTCCGTGAGGAAACAAGTGTGACGACCCCGGCTTAATCATGCACTAACCATACACGCAAATGCACATGATCAAGCCTAAGGACTCACTTGAAGATATCACAACACAACTCTAAAACATAAATAAAGTCATACAAGCATTATATTACAAGCCAGGGCCTCGAGGGCTCGAATACATAAGCTTGATGACAATCAAGCATCAGCGGAAGCGTTAGATATCTGAGTACAGATATAAAAGAAATATAGAATAAGCCCTTAAGAAGGCGGGGCAAAAGAAAACATTATGATCGAAAGGCGCAGGCCTCCTGCCTGGGACACTTCGAACCTACTCCTGGTCATCGGACAGCTCCTCGTAGTAGTACTTGCCAGGAGGGTAGTAGTAGTAGCCGTCGGCGGGGGCAGTTGGCTCAGGGGCTCCGTCATCTGGTTGCATCAAATGGATATGGGGAGAAAAAGAAAGCAAAGCAACCGTGAGTACTCATCCGAAGTACTCAGCAAGCAAGGATCTACACTACATATGCAACATTTTCAAAGGAAGGCTGTATATGTGGACTGGGCTGTAGAAATGCCAGAATAGAGGGGAAAGCCTAGTCCTCTCGAAGACTAGCATCTTCAGCAGTCTTGCAGCATTAGAAGAGTGCAGATTAGCATAATGTAAAGTAGTAGTAGTGTCATCAACCTCGCCCAGAGATCCATTCTTGACTCCCTGCGAGAAAGCAATCCCAGAGCCGTACTATCCAGTTCTCATCTCAAGTGTCAGGTTCTAGTTGTACCGATCGGGATACAACTCTGAGTGTCCGTTACCGTAGGACAGGCTATCGATAGATTAGTTCTTCACTGCAGGGGTGCACCAACTTACCCACCACGCTAGATTAACTCCGGCCGGACACACTTTTCTGGGTCATGCCCGGCCTCGGCCAAACGATACACCGCAACCCGACTGAATACTTAACAGAGAGGTCAGCACGCCGGACTAAACCTATGCACACGGGGGTCTTGGGCCTTCGCCCCAGGAACTCCTGCACATTGCGTACGCGGCCGGTGAGCAGACCTAGCCCCCCTTATACAAGCGCAGGGTGTTACCAGTCCAACCCAGAGCGCGACGCTCAGTCGCATGATGTCTATTAAGCTTCGGCTGAAGTATACGACGCAGAACGCCCATACTATGCCCACGTGATGGTTAGTGCTATCAGGCCAGAGGCCCCTCGGATCAAATATCCAAACCGTTAGTGGATTAGGAGCGCGCGGTAACGAGCAGAGACTCATGATCGATGTGACCCCGTCGCCCCGTCTCGAGGACTTGTGGCAAGGGCTAAGAATGCCCGACCACGCCTCGTAATTATCTCGCGGGCACCCTCCAGGTCAACCCGACTCCACATCATTCGCAATTAAGCTCGCGCGGGTACCCCTCAGGGCCGACCCGTCTTTAGTAACATGGTTCAGTGTAAAGTTATAGTAACCATAGTAACCGTGTGTCTAACACCAAGGGGAACCCTGAGGAATCACCCTCGATGGAATTCCACCTGATGTTATCGTCAAGGTGAACGAAAGAGGAATCACCCTTGAGGTCCACTCTTGAGGAGTTGCACGGCAGTGTCGTTATCGGGAGTAGAGAAGGAGGAATCACCCTCGATGACCATAACCGATGAACTAACCTACAAGGTTAACATCAGAGGTGCTGATGAGGTATCACCCTCGGCACTTGATAGTAACCCAGTAGTGTCGAGCAACTAAGGGGGAAGTGAGGTGCGGTGCCGGGGCCTGGTCTTCGATCCCGTTGATCGGGTCTTCTGATAATCCAGCGGGGCAGTTGGGTCAATAGGGGTCTCTGACGGGTCTCTAACCAGCCTATACTAAGCAGTTTAGGATAAACAGGTAGGTAACAATAGCAGGTTACAAGATCAGGCTATGCATCAGAAATAGGATAAACAGTAGCAGCAACAATTTCTAATGCAAGCATAAGAGAGAAGAGAATAGGCGATATCGGAATGTTCAAAGGGGGGGGGTGCTTGCCTAGAAGCTCTGCGGCAAGGGTTTGGTCGTCAACTGTGTAGTCGTACTCCAGAGCTACGTCGGTCTCGGGGACTACGTTGGTGTCGGGGTCTAACGAGAGAGAAGAGGGGGAGGAAACAGATAAATACACAGCAAACATATGCAACACAGAGTATGACATGCCTACGGTGCAGTGCAGGGTTGCCTAAAGATATGTCTAAGTCATTTTAGATATTTTAGGATTTAAGTTGGATTTATTAACCGGTATATATGCACTATTCATCTACCGGTAATGGAAGGAATGTTACGGGTTCTCCTACATGGAGGGTTCCGACATGGAAACAGACGGCACGATCAGACTCGTCTCGTCATTCTGATCAACTTTCATGTAGAAAGTTTTTCCATCGGAGCAACGGTTTATTTTCTATGATTTACCAAAGTTTTTTAGCATTTTTCTGAAATTGTTTTAGTTTACTAAATTCGTCAGAAAATAAATTATGACGTCATCCTGGCGTCAGCACTGCGTCAGCAGTCAACTGCCTAGTTGGCTGGTCAAGCTAATAGGTGGGACCCACCTGTCAGTCTCTGCGGGGTTAAACAGGGTTAGTTCTAAACTAATCTGGGTTATTTAACTAGTGGGCCCAGCTTGTCGGTGACCTAACTAACAGTGGGTTAATTTTACTAAGTGCAATTAGCCTCTAATAAAAGTACTGACATGGGGGACCCACATGGCAGTGTCAGCAGGGAACAGTGCCCCATGTTGACCAAAGTCAACGTGGTCAAACAGACAACGGGGGCCCACAGGCAGTGTCTCAGGGTGGGCCTCACGCTTGGCCACGTCGGATGCCGGTGCCGGAGAAAGCTCCGGCGAGCTCCTCGCGGCGGCCGAACGCCGGCGTCGATCGGATTTCGCGTACGGGTCACCTTTTCGCGTGACTTTGGGTGCGTTCGAATGAGCAGCTCCTCCCGCGTCGATCTAACGCAGTCCCAGGTGCGAGGGTGGTCGGAGTGAAGCTCAACGTCGACCGCGGCGGCGCCGGAATACGGGCATCTCCGAAAACCGCACAACGAGCCATGTTCGAGCCAACAAGCGATCCTAGCGGGCTCTACGGACCTCCAGCAACTCGATGGAGGCCATGGCTTGGCCCGGGAATGGCCGGGATGAGCGCAACGAGCTCGCGGACGAGGCAGTGCGCGGCAATGGTGGCAGCAGCACGGAGATCAAACTACGGAGCGCGAGGAAGAACCAGAGGGAGGAGGAGGTGCATGAGCTTACGGCGCGGCACACGGAGGCCCTTGGGTGCTTAGTAGCGCAGAGACGAGGGGGAAACTGCGACGGCGATCTCGGCGACCTGAGGAAGACGACGATGGCATGGGGGCAATGTGAGGCCGCCGGGCTTGAGTTCTATAGCGCAGACGAAGTGGAGGACCCCGGCGAGCCTCCCGGACAGCACGGAAGGTCGGGCCGGCGCCGGTGGCCGCGAGGTCGACGGGGCAATGGTGGCGGCAGCGCTCGGCAGAGAAGAGAGGGAGCGAGCGAGCAAGGGAGAGAGGGGGGAAATGGAGGAGGCGACCAAAGGGAATGGCTCGGGCGCGGCCTTATCCCCTCGCGCCCCTGCTATCGTCGCGGTGGCGCGCTGTGACCGGCGGAAGCGCGGTCGTCCATGGAGACGACGACACGGAGGTAGAAGTAGGTGAGGGGGAGGGCTGGGCCGGCTCGGCCCAGTGCCAGGTAAGTGGGCTGCCCTCTTTCCTTTATTCTTTTCTGTTATTTCCCTTTTATATAAATAAGAGAGAGGAAAATGAATTTGTTTAGGCATCCAGATGTGATAGGAAAATTATGGAACTTGGCCCATAAAATCCAAGGCATTTTTATGTTCTTCCATAACAAGTTTGGGAACTATTTGAATCTGTTTGGTATTTTCCATAAACAGAATAGCATTTAAAATGCTGAAATGGTGCTAAAATAATTGCTACAGCTCATCTTTGCATAAGAGTGATGTTGATTTCCTTAACAAATACTCCCTCCGTTCCAAATTAGTTGACTTGGATTTATCTAGATACAGATGTATCTAACACTAAAACAAGTCTAGATATATCCATATCTAGACAAATCTGAGTCAACTAATTTGGAACGGAGGGAGTAAATGTTATGGAATTTTGGCTAGATGATGAACATTTTTGCAGCAACTTTGGTGCAACTTCAAAATTCCACTGAATTATGAATTTGAATCCAATGGCAGAAATTGATATGAGGTTTTAAACCACTGTGATCATGCATTGTAAATGATGATGACAAGGCAGGATTATCAGAGGGTCACTGTGCTTATTACATAGGGGTGTTACAACAAGGCACCAAGGATCTTGGTGAGGTGGCGTGCACGGGGGCAGGCCCGCGAGCCAGAGCTCGATCACTTGGATTTAGGGGCGCTGCAGGGACGGACCCGAGACAGACGCCGTGCCCAGCTCCAGCTCATTGAATGGTTAGGAGAAGAGTCGCGGGCGCGCGGCGCTCTCGAGGCGGCATTGCACCAGATACACAGTTATGTAAGCAACATAAGCTTATCAGAGCATAATTAGGATTCGTTACACAACCAAAAAAGTGATGTAGCTGCCGTGTCCGGCACGGGTCAGCTTGAGGTTGGTGCAGCCCGTGGGGTGCCCTCAGTTGATAGTTCCGCCAACGCGGAGCATGGGGCTTCCACCGGGATGTGGGTATGATCGCGACTCGATCGTTCCGCCAGTGCAGAGCATGGGGCTTCCACTTGGGGGTGGGCGGGAGCTCTCGTGTGCCCGTCAGGCGAATGCATTGAGAGTCTCCGGGTTGTGTACAGCCCCATTTCATTCGTACGCATGAGGGTCACGGGTAGAACTTCCGGAGGTGTTGGATGTTCTAGGCGTTAGGCACAGGAACTCCGTCCTCCGTCTCCAGGCGGGCGGCACCTGGCCTGGAGACATGAGCAACATTAAAATGGCCTTCCCACATGGGTGAGAGTTTGTGGAGTCCCTCTCTGGAGAGGATCCGGCGTAGGATGAGGTCTCTCACCTCTAGAGTACGAGGGCGGATGTTGCGGCTGTGGTAGCAATGCAAGGCCTATTGGTACCTCACGACGTGAAGAGCGGCCTGGCGGCACGCCTCCTTGAGGAGCAGCAGGCCGGCCTCCTGCGAGCCATCCTGACGCACCTCGTCAAACGCCAGGACTCGCGGGGGCTGTGCTTAAGCTTCGCAGGAAGGACCGCCTCAACCTCGTAGATGAGGAAGAAGGGGGTCTTGCCGGTTGGCTTAGTTGTTGTTGTGCGAATGGACCATAGCACAGACTGCAGCTCATCAAGCCAGCCTTTGCCATAGGCTTCGAGCTTCTTCTTGAAGATCCTTGCTACTTCTTGAGCTTGTGTTGGTTTTCCCTTGAAAAGGAAAGGGTGATGCAGCAAAGTAGAGATAAGTAATTCTCTCAGTTTGAGAACCAAGGTATCGATCCAGTAGGAGAAACACACAAGTCACCAATGGTTGCACCTACACAAACAAACAAATACTTGCACCCAACACGATAAAGGGGTTGTCAATCCCTTCAGGTTACTTGCAAGGATGAGATCTGATAGAGATAGGTATAAAAGATAAATAGAAATGCAAAATAAAGTAAAGGAAAATAAATTGCAGCAGGGTATTCTTGGGTTTTTGGTTTTCTAGATCTGAAAATAATATGATAAGAATAGACCTGGGGCCATAGTTTTCACTAGAGTCTTCTCTCTTGAAAGAACGCATACGGTGGGTAAACAAATTACTGTTGAGCAATGATGTCTACTATGTAACTTTATTCTTGTAGACTCGTGTTGGGCCTCCAAACGCAAAGTTTTGTAGGACAGTAGCAATTTTCCCTCAAGTGGATGACCTAAGGTTTATCAATCCGTGGGAGGCGTAGGATGAAGATGGTCTCTCTCAAACAACCCTGCAACCAAATAATAAAAAGTCTCTTGTTTCCCCAACACACCAAATACAATGGTAATTTGTATAGGTGCACTAGTTCGGCGAAGAGATGGTAGTAAAAGCGTAGCAATGATAGTAGATATTGATTTTTGTGATAGGAACAATAATAAACAGCAAGGTAGCAATTGATAAAACAGAGCACAAACGGTATTGCAATGCTTGAAAATGAGGCCTAGGGTCTGTACTTTTGCTAGTGCAATCTCTCAACAATGCTAATATAATTGGACCATATAACCATCCCTCAACGTGCGATGAAGAATCACTCCAAAGTTCCTACCTAGCGGAGAACATAAGACGAAATTGTTTGTAGGGTACGAAACCACCTCAAAGCTATTCTTTTCGATCAATCTATCCTAGAGTTTGTACTAAAATAACACCAAGCTATTCTTTCCGATCGATCTAACCAAGAGTTCGTACTAAAAATAACACCATATGATACACATCAACCAACTCTAATGTCACCTAGATACTCCAATGTCACCACGAGTATCCATGAGTTGATTATACGATATGCATCAAACAATTTCAGATTCATAATACTCAATCCAACACAAAGAACCTCAAAGAGTGCCCCAAGATTTCTACCGGAGAAACAAGGATGAAAACGTGCATCAACCCCTATGCATAGATTACCCCAATGTCACCTCGGGAATCCGCAAGTTGAGTGCCAAGACATAGATCAAGTGCTCTCAAATCCATAAAAGTATTCAATCCGATAAAACGAAATCTCAAAGGGAAAACTCAATTCATCACAACAAGATAGAGAGGGGAAAACAGCATATGATCCAACTATATTAACAAAGCCCGCGATACATCAAGATCGGGACATCTCAAGAACACCAGAGAGAGAGATTAAACACATAGCTACTGGTACAAACCCTCAACCCCGAGGGTGGACTACTCCCTCCTCATCATGGTGGCCGCCGGGATGAGGAAGATGGCCACCGGTGATGATTTCCCACTCCGGCAGGGTGCCGGAACGAGGTCTGGATTAGTTTTTCGTGGCTACAGAGGCTTGCGGTGGCGGAACTTCTGATCTAGGGTTACCCCTAATGGTTTCTCTATTTATAGGAATTTTTGGCGTTGGTTTCACGCTAAGATGGGCCTCGAGGTGAGCACAACCCACCGGGGCACGGGCAAGGGGCCAGGTGCGCCCTGGTGTCTTGTGCCCTACTCCTTCACCTTCTGGTCCTTCCACAAAGCTTTGGGGGTCTCTTTTGTTCCAAAAAAAACGTCAAAAAGTTTCAGCTCATTTGGAGAACTTTCATTTCTGCACAAAAAACAACACCACGGTAGTTCTGCTAAAAACAGCGTCAGTCCGGGTTAGTTCCATGCAAATCATACCAAAACCATATAAAATTGTTGTAAACATGGCATGAATACTTCATAAATTATAGATACGTTGGAGACGTATCAGCATCCCCAAGCTTAATTCCTACTCGTCCTCGAGTAGGTAAATGATAAAAGAAATAATTTATGAAGTGTGAATGCTAGCAAAGTGCATAAGTTTGATCAATGATAATTTCAATCTCTTTTCCTTGCATCATAATAGCAACTCTTTCTCATAAAACTTATTATGATAAAGTAGCAATTGAAAACGGAATTTTTGTTGTGGAAAGCTACCTATCATATTCATCATATAACCTTTCTTTTGTAGCATGGACATTTGGACTTGAATGATTCAAAGGAATAGTCTATAATTTGACATGAGGACATCAATACTCAAGCATATCAACAAGCAACCATGTCTTTCAAAATATCAACACTAAAGAAAGTTATCCCTAGCCCATCATGCTCAATCATTGGTCCATTCATGAGACACACTCGAATATTAGCTACATCCAATGCTCAAGTACGATCATAGTGCCCCTTAGTTGGTGCTTTATAAGAGAAGATGGAGACTCAAATAAAAATAAAAATTGCATAAAGTAAATAGATAGGCCCTTTGCAGAGGGAAGTAGAGATTTGTAGAGGTGCCAGAGCTCAAAGTAAAAAATTGAGAGATAAAATTATTTTGGGTGGCATGCTTTTCCCGTCAACGAAAACGATCGAGTAGTTCCCAATACTTTCCATGCTATATACATCATAGGCGGTTCCCAAACAGAAAATAAAGTTTATTCCTTTTTCCACCATTCTTTCACAATCCATGGCTAGCCGTATCCATGGGTGCCCTCCATACCAACACTTTCCAAGGAATTTATTATTTGACAACATAAAGTAAATTTCTTTTCATTTCGGGACTGGGCATCCCTATTACCTTTGCCATACTCTCGTGCAATGACAAGTGAATAAACACTCATCTTGAGAATAACGCATCTATCATGGAAAAATATTGGCCACCCCCTACCGCTTCATGAGCGGTACGAACACACAAAAAGGAAATTTATTTGAATATTAGAGTTGGCACATACAAAATTGCTTAGAACGGCATGAAAATACCGCATATAGGTAGGTATGGTGGACTCATATGGCAAAACTTGGTTTAAGGAATTTGGATGCACAAGTAGTATTCCCACTTAGTACAAATGGAGGCTAGCAAAAAGATTGAGAAGCAACCAACCAAGAAACAAAAATTCTCATAAACGAGCATTAAGCATAACTAACACCGAATAATGCACCACAAGTAGGATGTAATTTCATTGCATAACTATTGAATTTCGTACTTGCATAGGAAATCACAAACCTTAACACCAATATTCTTACTAAATCATAATTACTCACCAATATGACTCACATATTATTATCTCCATATCGCAAAACTATTGCAAGGAATCAAACTTATCATATCCAATGATCTTCATGAAAGTTTTTATTATATCCCTCTTGAATATTCATCATATTAGGACCAAATTTATAGCTTGTGCATATTTTCATCACTATTGTCAACTCTCAAAGTAATATAAGTGAAGCATGAGAGTGTTCTACAAACTACTCCAAAAAGAAATAAGTGAAGATCAAGCGAGTAGTTATGTAAATGGGTAGCTATTTGAGGACTCTCTCTTATTTAAAAGTTTCAGATCTAAGTATTTTATTAAAACAGCAAGAAAAACAAAATAAAATGAAATTCTAAGAATGGCACACATCATGTGAAGAAGCAAAGACTTAGGCTCTACCGAGGCTAACCGATAATTGTTGATGAAGAAAAGTGGGATGCCTATCGGGGCATCCCCAAGCTTAGATGTTTGAGACTTCTTGGAATATTTACTTGGGATGCCTTGGGCATCCCCAAGCTTGAGCTTTTGTGTCTCCTTAATTCCTTTTATATCACGGTTTCCCTAAATCTTAAAAACTTCATCCACACAAAACTCAACAAAAACTCGTGAGATAAGTTAGTATAAATCAATGCAATAACCTTATCATTCTCTACTGTAGCAAATCACTAAAATTATAATTTAACATTGCATACTAAATTTCTCTGCATATTTAATACTCCTATCCTCAAATAGAATCATTAAACAAGCAAACATATGCAAACAATGCAAACATAACAGCAATCTGTCTAAACAGGACAGTCTGTAAAGAATGCAATATTCTTCATATTTCACTAACTCCAAAATTTCTGAAAAATTACAGAACTGTAGAAAATTTATCATATCTTATTGCGCAAAAAAATTCAACATTTTATCACATTCTGATTTTTCTGGAGAATTTTTGCAACAGCGACAAACTTTCCATTTTGAAACAGCAACTCATATACTTGCAAAATAAGCATGGCAAAGGCTATAGTTGCCACTTTTATTGAAGTAAGAAATGCAAAACATTATTATAAATAACAGCAAGAAAATCCTAATAAAATAAAATGACTCTCCAAGCAAAACTCATATCATGTGACGAATGAAAATATAGCTCCAAGTGAGGTTACCGATAATGTTGAAGACGAAAGAGGGGATGCCTTCCGGGGCATCCCCAAGCTTAGTTACTTGGATCTTCCTTGAATATTGTCTTGGGGTTGCCTTTGTAATCCCCAAGCTTAGGGTCTTGTCACTCCTTATTCTCCTCATATCGATATCTCACCCAAAACTTGAAAACTTCAATCACACAAAACTTAACGGAACTTCGTGAGATGGGTTAGTATGATAAAGACAAATCATTCACTTTGGTACTGTCAAAGACAAGATTCATAATTGTTATCACACAATGCCTACTGTAATCTACAATTTCCACAATTTATATTAAGCAATATAAGCCATAGAAACTAGAAAACAAGCAAATTATGCATTGAAAACAGGATCTGTCAAAAACAGAACAGAACGTAAAGATCTGAATTAAGGTCATACTTCTGTAACTCCATAAATTCTGAAAAATTAGGAAAACGTAGAAAATTTGTATACACATCAACTGTAAAAAATTCAGAATATTTCCTCGTTCCAGTAAAACACAGGAATTTCTGTACTGGACGCAAAAGTTTCTGTTTTTGCACAGAATCAAGTCAACTATCATCCACACTATCTCAAAGGCTTTACTTGGCACTTTATTGAAACAAAAAGCTATAAATCAAGATCACTACAGTAGCCTAATCATGTGAACACACAAAAACAGTAGGTAAAAGTGTTGGTTTGTCTCCCAACAAGCGCTTTTCTTTAATGCCTTTTAGCTAGGCATGATGATTTCAATGATGCTCGCATAAAAGATAAGAATTGAAACATAACAAGAGCATCATGAATCATAAGTTCCTCTCTCATAATAAGTTTCAGTAGCATTATGAATAGATTCATCAATATAACCATCACATAAAGCATTCTTTTCATGATCCAAAAGCATAGAAAATTTATTACTCTCCATATAAGCAATTTTATTCTCATTCACAATAGTGGGAGTATCATATGAAACTCGAATACTAAAAATTGCTTCCACATTAAAAGAGTAATGTTCAGTAAAAGGATATTCAAAATTATGACAATAATTATCACTACTTTTTATAACATAAGTATCATCACAATAATCATCATAAGTAGCAACTTTGTTCTCATCATAGATAGGAGGCATACAATCATCATAGCAAATTTGATCATTCAAAGTAGGGGGACTAAAAAGATCATCTTCATTGGGCATATCATCCCCAAGCTTGGGACAAACATTAGTTGCAGCAAATAAATTCTCAAACATGTCATTCTCATCAAACATAGCATCCCCAAGCTTGTGTCTTGGCATATCATAAGCATAATCACTCTCATCATTAATAGTATGAATAGCACCTATAGAATAACAATTATTATCATCATAATTTCCCAAGTTGGTGCCAAAAAGATTTTCAAGATTATAAGAAGTATCATTATCTTCCCAATCATAATCATCACAACAAGCAGTAGGCATAACAAAATCATCATCAATAGTTCTTTCGGACATTGTGCCATAAGACAAAGAAGCAATATCATCATCAAGTGCATCATCTTACACAATTATTTTTGATTCATTTTCATGAGGCACAACTATAATAGGAGCAACATTATTTGGGAGAGATACCTTTTTACCTCTTCTCTTTCTTCTTTTCTTCTTCTTCACCACATCATGTGTGGGTTTAATTAATTTTTCTGAGCTTCTTATTGATGAGATTGGTTGAATAGGGAGCTCCTTCTCGTCACCTATTTCATCATGAGAGACAATAGGAGGGAAAGTAGAGATCTTTACCCTTTTATTAGTACTCCTTTTATATTCTATTGGTTTTCCCGTCTTTCTATAGGTGGCAATATAAGCATTTGCATTGCAATTTACCATGCAAAACATATGGATTTCTTTCAAATTAGTTTCAGCGTGGTCTGTGAATATGAATGCTTCAAACCAACCATTTTTATGTGACAATTTTTCACACCCCAAAAATAAATAAAGTTCATTATAAAGTTCAAGTGTGATCAAGTTATTGCAATATTTGGACACGATTCGATCATGAAAAAGCATGCATTGGAAATTAAGGTGACCAACTTTATTGCAAAGTTCACAAGTAATAGGATAAACAGAGCATAATTTTGTAGCAAATTTATCTATCACCTTGAGCAAAAAATTGGTTCGATCATGTTTATGCTTCTTGCAAAATCTATCATCCCTATAAGGCATGTCTTCACAAAGTCTTTACACTCCACAAAAATTGACATGCTTATAAGAAACATTTTTTTCATGACTAGTGCAATCATCATTAGCATTTTTGATATTTATAGAATTCATACTAGCAACATTGCAATCATGCTCATCATTCATGCCAAATATTTTATTGAATTCTGCCTCTATCAATTGAGCACAATTTTCCTTTCAATCATTTTCAAGAAAGACATTATAAAGATGAACAACATGAGACCACCTCAATTCCATTTTTTTGGTAGTTTTCTTTTATGAACCAAACTAGTGATAAAACAAGAAACTAAAAGATTCAATTGCAAGATCTAAAGATATACCTTCAAGCACTCACCTCCCCGGCAATGGCGCCAGAAAAGAGCTTGATGTCTACTACGCAACTTTATTCTTGTAGACTCGTGTTGGGCCTCCAAGCGCAGAGTTTTGTAGGACAGTAGCAATTTTCCCTCAAGTGGATGACCTAAGGTTTATCAATCCGTGGGAGGCGTAGGATGAAGATGGTCTCTCTCAAACAACCCTGCAACCAAATAATAAAAAGTCTCTTGTGTCCCCAACACACCAAATACAATGGTAATTTGTATAGGTGCACTAGTTCGGTGAAGAGATGGTAGTAAAAGCGTGGCAATGATAGTAGATATTGATTTTTGTGATAGGAACAATAAAAACAGCAAGGTAGCAATTGATAAAATGGAGCACAAACGGTATTGCAATGCTTGAAAATGAGGCCTAGGGTCCGTACTTTTGCTAGTGCAATCTCTCAACAATGCTAATATAATTGGATCATATAACCATCCCTCAACGTGCGATGAAGAATCACTCCAAAGTTCCTACCTAGCGGAGAACATAAGACGAAATTGTTTGTAGGGTACGAAACCACCTCAAAGCTATTCTTTCCGATCAATCTATCCTAGAGTTTGTACTAAAATAACACCAAGCTATTCTTTCTGATCGATCTAACCAAGAGTTCGTACTAAAATAACACCATATGATACACATCAACCAACCCTAATGTCACCTAGATACTCCAATGTCACCGTGAGTATCCGTGAGTTGATTATACGATATGCATCAAACAATTTCAGATTCATAATACTCAATCCAACACAAAGAACCTCAAAGAGTGCCCCAAGATTTCTACCGGAGAAACAAGAACGAAAATGTGCATCAACCCTTATGCATAGATTACCCCAATGTCACCTCGGGAATCCGCGAGTTGAGTGCCAAGACATAGATCAAGTGCTCTCAAATCCATAAAAGTATTCAATCCGATAAAACGAAATCTCAAAGGGAAAACTCAATTCATCACAACAAGATAGAGAGGGGAAAACACCATATGATCCAACTATATTAACAAAGCCCGCGATACATCAAGATCGTGACATCTCAAGAACACGAGAGAGAGAGAGATTAAACACATAGCTACTGGTACAAACCCTCAGCCCCGAGGGTGGACTACTCCCTCCTCATCATGGTCGCCGCCGGGATGAGGAAGATGGCCACCGGTGATGATTTCCCCCTCCGGCAGGGTGCCGGAACAAGGTCTAGATTGGTTTTTCATGGCTACAGAGGCTTGCAGTGGTGGAACTTCTGATCTAGGGTTACCCCTGATGGTTTCTCTATTTATAGGAATTTTTGGCGTTGGTTTCACGCTAAGATGGGCCTCGAGGTGAGCACAACCCACCGGGGCACGGGCAAGGGCCCAGGCGCGCCCCAGTGTCTTGTGCCCTACTCCTTCACCTTCTGGTCCTTCCACAAAGCTTCGGGGGTCTCTTTTGTTCCAAAAAAATTGTCAAAAAGTTTCAGCTCATTTGGAGAACTTTCATTTCTGCACAAAAAACAACACCACGGTAGTTCTGCTGAAAACAGCGTCAGTCTAGGTTAGTTCCATGCAAATCATACCAAAACCATATAAAATTGTTGTAAACATGGCATGAATACTTCATAAATTATAGATACGTTGGAGACGTATCAAGCAATTGATAGAAAAGCGCAAAGTTCTGACGATATCTAAGGCAATGATGATGAATATAGGCATCACGTCTGTGACAAGTAGACCGGCTCCTGCCTGCATCTACTACTATTACTCCACACATCGACCACTATCCAGCATGCATCTACTACTATAACTACACACATCAACCGCTATCCAGCATGCATCTACAACTATTACTCCACACATCGACCGCTATCCAGCATGCATCTAGTGTATTAACTTAACAAGAACGGAGTAATGCCTTAAGCAAGATGACATAATGTAGAGGGATAGATCCAATCAATATGAAATAAACCCCCACCTTTTTATCCTTAATGGCAACAATACAAATATGTGCCTTGCTACCCCTTCTGTCACTGGGTCAGGAGACCGCAAGATTGAACCCATTACAAAGCACCTCTCCATTGCAAGAAAAACATTATCCATTCTCTCTTTTTTTCTTTTCTTTTTTCTCTTTTTTTCTTTTGCGCTCTGATATGTCTCCAACGTATCTATAATTTTTTATTGTTCCATGCTATTATATTATCCATCTTGGATGTTTTATATGCATTTATATGCTATTTTATATGATTTTTGGGACTAACTTATTAACCTAGAGCCCAGTGCCAGTTTCTGTTTTTTCCTTGTTTTTGAGTTTCGCAGAAAAGGAATATCAAACGGAGTCCAATTGGCCTGAAAATTTACGGAGAATATTTTTGGAAAATATGAATAATACTGGAACGAAAAGATATCGGAGGGGAGTCCCGAGGCCACCACAAGGGTGGAGGGCGTGCCCCCCCTAGGGCGCGCCCCCCGTCCTTGTCGTTGCCTTGTGGGCCCCCTTGACTTGTACCCGACTCCAACACCTCTTATAAATCCCCAAAACCCCAGAACAAAACCTAGATCGGGAGTTCCACCGCCACAAGCCTCTGTAGCCACGAAAAACCAATTGGGAGCCCGTTCCGGCACCCTGCCGGAGGGGGAAACCATCACCGATGGCCATCTTCATCATCTCGGCGCTCTCCATGACGAGGAGGGAGTAGTTCACCCTCGGGGCTAAGGGTATGTACCAGTAGCTATGTGTTTGATCTCTCTCTCTCTCTCGTGTTCTTGATTTGGCACAATCTTGATGTACCGCAAGCTTTGCTATTATAGTTGGATCTTATGATGTTTCTCCCCCTCTACCTTCTTGTAATGAATTGAGTTTTCCCTTTGAAGTTATCTTATCGGATTGAGTCTTTAAGGATTTGAGAACACTTGATGTATGTCTTGCATGTGTTTATCTGTGGTGACAATGGGATATTCACGTGATCCACTTGATGTATGTTTTGGTGATTAACTTGCGGGTTCTGTGACCTTGTGAACTTATGCATAGGGGTTGGCACACATTTTCGTCTTGACTCTCCGGTAGAAACTTTGGGGGCACTCTTTGAAGTTCTTTGTGTTGGTTTGAATAGATGAATCTGAGATTGTGTGATGCATATCGTATAATCAAACCCGCGGATACTTGTGGTGACATTGGAGTATCTAGGTGACATTAGGGTTTTGGTTGATGTGTGTCTTAAGGTGTTATTTTAGTACGAACCCTAGGGCTGTTTGTGACACTTATAGGAATAGCCCAATAGATCGATGAGAAAGAATAACTTTGAGGTGGTTTCGTACCCTACAATAATCTCTTCGTTTATTCTCCGCTATTAGTGACTTTGGAGTGGCTCTTTGTTGCATGTTGAGGGATTGTTATATGATCTAATTATGTTATCATTGTTGAGAGCACTTGCACTAGTGAAAGTATGAACCCTAAGCCTTGTTTTGAAGCATTGCAATACTGTTTTCGCTCACTTTTGTTACTTGCTACCTTGCTGTTTTTATATTTTCAGATTACAAAAACCTATATCTACCATCCATATTACACTTGTATCACCATCTCTTCGCCAAACTAGTACACCTATACAATTTACAATTGTATTGGGTGTGTTGGGGACACAAGAGACTCTTTGTTATTTGGTTGCAGGGTTGTTTGAGAGAGACCATCTTCATCCTACGCCTCCCACATATTGATAAACCATAGGTCATCCACTTGAAGGAAATTTTCTACTGTCCTACAAAACTCTGCACTTGGAGGCCCAACAACGTCTACAAGGATAAAGTTGCGTAGTAGACATCAAGCTCTTTTCTGGCGCCGTTGCCGGGGAGGTGAGTGCTTGAAGGTATATCTTTAGATCTTGCAATTGAATCTTTTAGTTTCTTGTTTTATCACTAGTTTAGTTTATAAAAGAAAACTACAAAAAAATGGAATTGAGGTTGCCTCATATGCTTCATCTTTTTAATGTCTTTCGTGAAAGTATGGATTCCGATAATTGTGCTCAATTGCTAGAAGAAGTCTATAAAATGTTTGGCACTAAATATTTGAATGATAAGCATGATTGGAATGTTGTTAGTATGAATTCTTTGAATATCCATGATGCTAATGATATGCAAAGCCATAAGCTTGGGGATGCTATGTTTGATGAAGATGATATTTTTTGTCCCCCAAGTTTTGATGAGAAAATTTATTATGATGAAAGCATGCCTCCTATCTATGATGATTATTGTGATGACATGCATGCTATAAAGAATAATGATAACCATGGAACTTGTCATCATGATTTTAATTTTCAATATGATTATGCCTCACATGATAGTTATTTTGTTGAGTTTGCTCCCACTACTATTCATGAGAATAAATTTGCTTATGTGGAGAGTAGTAAAATTTCTATGCATGTAGATCATGAAAAGAATGCTTTATGTGATAGTTATATTGTTGAATTCATTCATGATGCTACTGAAAATTATTATGAGGGGGGAACATATGCTTGTAGGTATTGCAATAATATCAAGTTCCCTCTCTATGTGTTGAAAATCTTGAAGTCATGCTTGTTTTGCCTTCCTATGCTAGTTGATTCTTGCTCCCATAAATTGTTTGCTCACAAAATACCTATGCATAGGAAGTGGGTTAGACTTAAATATGCTAGTTATATGCTTCATGATGCTCCCGTTGTGTTTCAATTCTTATCTTTTATGTGAGCATCATTGAAATCATCATGCCTAGCTAAAAAAGCATTAAAGAAAAGCGCTTGTTGGGAGACAACCCAATATTTAACCCTAATATTTTTGTGTGTTCACATGATTAATATACTGTATTAATCATTTTTTATAGCTTTTGTTTCAATAAAGTGCCAAGTAAAGCCTTTGGGATAGTGTGGATGATAGTTGACTTGATTCTGTGCAAAAACAGAAACTTTTTGCTCCCAGTCCAGGAATTTCTAAAATTCACTGGAATGTTATTTTGATCTGAATTTTTTACACAAGATTTATATACAAATTTTCTATGTTTTCCTAATTTTTCAGAATTTTTGGAGTTACAGAAGTATGGAAAGTTTCCAGATTACTATAGACTGTTCTGTTTTTTACAGATTCTGTTTTCATTGTGTTGTTTGCTTATTTCGATGAACCTGTGGGTAGTATCGGAGGGTATGAACCATGGAGAAGTTGGAATACAGTATATATAACACCAATATGAATTTATAATGAGTTCACAACAGTACCTAAGTGGTGATTTATTTTCTTATACTAACAGAGCTCATAAGATTTTCTGTTGAGTTTTGTGTTCTGAAGTTTTCAAGTTTTGGGTGAAGTTTCGATGGACTACAGAATAAGGAGTGGCAAGAGCCTAAGCTTTGGGATGCCCAAGGCACCCCAATATAATATTCAAGGACAGCCAAGAGCCTAAGCTTGGGGATGCCCCGGATGGCATCCCCTCTTTCGTCTTCGTTCATCGGTAAATTTACTTGTGGCTATATTTTTATTCACACCATGATATGTGTTTTGCTTGGAGCGTCATTTTATTTTATTAGTATTTGCTTGATGTTATTTATAGTAATGTTTTGCATCTTTTATTTCAATAAAAGTGTCAAGGATAGCCTTCACCATGCTCAATTTACAAGTATAGAAGTTGCTGTTTCAAGACAGAAAGTTTATCGCTATTGCAAAAATTCCCTAGAAAAGTCTTTATGTGATAAAATCTTGAAATTTTTACACAACATGCAATGATAAATTCTATATAGTGTGGTAAATTTTCAGAATTTTTTGAGTTAAATAAGTATGGATTCTCCTTAGTCCTTTACAGACTGTCCTGTTTATACAGATTGCTGTTATGTTTGCATTGTTTGCATATGTTTGCTTGTTTAACGAGTCTATTTGAGGATAGGAGTCTTAAATATGCAGAGGCATTTAGTATGCAATATCAAATAATAATTTTAGTGATTTTCTACAGTAAAGAATGATAAGGTTATGCGTTGATTTATACTAACTTATCTCACGAGTTCTGGTTGAGTTTTGTGTGGATGAAGTCTTTAAGATTTAGGAAACCATGATATGAGAGGAATTAAGGAGAAACAAAAGCTCAAGCTTGGGGATGCCCAAGGCATCCCTATTCAATATTTCAAGAAGTCTCAAGCATCTAAGCTTGGGGATGCCCCGGTTGGCATCCCACCTTTCTTCTTCAACAATAATCGGTCAGTTTTGGTTAAACCTAAGTTTTTGCTTCTTCACATGATATGTGCTATCCTTGGAATGTCATTTTATTTATTTTTGCTTGCTGTTTGAATAATATCCCAAGATCTGAAATTCTTAAATGTTAGAGAGTCTTCACATAGTTACATAATTATTCGACTACTCATTGATCTTCACTTATATCTTTTGGAGTAGTTTGTCAGTTGCTCTAGTGCTTCACTTATATCTTTTTAGAGAACGGCGGTGGTTTTATTTTGAAGAAATTGTTGAACTCTCATGCTTCACTTATATTATTTTGAGAGTCTCTAAACAGAATGGTAATTTGCTTAGGTTATGAATTTAGTCCTAATATGATGGGCATCCAAGAGGGATATAATAAAAACTTTCATATAAAGTGCATTGAATACTATGAGAAGTTTGATTCCTTATGATTGTTTTGAGATATAAAGATGGTGATATTAGAGTCATGCTAGTGAGTAATTGTGGATTTGAGAAATACTTGTGTTAAGGTTTGTGATTCCCGTAGCATGCACGTATGGTGAACCGTTATGTGATGAAGTCGGAGCATGATTTATTTATTAATTGTCTTCCTTATGAGTGGCGGTCGGGGACGAGCGATGGTCTTTTCCTACCAATCTATCCCCCTAGGAGCATGCGTGTAGTACTTTGTTTCGATAGCTAATAGACTTTTGCAATAAGTATGTGAGTTCTTTATGACTAATGTTGAGTCCATGGATTATACGCACTCTCACCCTTCCACCATTGCTAGCCTCTCTAGTACCGCTCAACTTTCGTTGGTACCATACACCCACCATATACCTTCCTCAAAAAAGCCACCATACCTACCTATTATGGCATTTCCATAGCCATTCCGAGATATATTGCCATGCAACTTCCACCGTTCAGTTTTATTATGACACGCTTCATCATTGTCATATTGCTTTGCATGATCATGTAGTTGACATCGTATTTGTGGCAAAGCCACCGTTCATAATTCTTTCATACATGTCACTCTTGATTCATTGCACATCCCGGTACACCGCCTGAGGCATTCATATAGAGTCATATCTTTGTTCTAGTGTCGAGTTGTAAGTAAATAAAAGTGTGATTATCTTCATTATTAGAGCATTGTCCCATGTGAGGAAAGGATGATGGAGACTATGATTCCCCCACAAGTCGGGATGAGACTCCGGACGAAAAAAAAGAGGCAAAAAAAAAAGAGAGAGAGAAGGCCCAAACAAAAAAAATGAGAGAAAGAGAGAAGGGGCAATGTTACTATCCTTTTGCCACACTTGTGCTTCAAAGTAGCACCGTGATCTTCATGATAGAGAGTCTCCTATGTTGTCACTTTCATTTACTAGTGGGAATTTTTCATTATAGAACTTGGCTTGTATATTCCAATGATGGGCTTCCTCAAATTGCCCTAGGTCTTCGTGAGCAAGCGAGTTGGATGCACACCCACTTAGTTTCTTTTTGAGCTTTCATACACTTATAGCTCTAGTGCATCCGTTGCATGGCAATCCTACTCACTCACATTGATATCTATTGATGGGCATCTCCATAGCCCGTTGATACGCCTAGTTGATGTGAGACTATCTCCTTCTTTTTGTCTTCTCCACAACCACCTTCTATTCCACCCATAGTGCTATGTCCATGGCTCACGCTCATGTATTGCGTGAAAGTTGAAAAGGTTTGAGAACACCAAAAGTATGAAACAATTGCTTGGCTTGTCATCGGGGTTGTGCATGATTTGGATATTTTGTGTGATGAAGATGGAGCATAGCCAGACAATATGATTTTGTAGGGATAGCTTTCTTTGGCCATGTTATTTTGAGAAGACATAATTGCCTTGTTAGTATGCTTGAAGTATTATTGTTTTTATGTCAATATTAAACTTTTGTTTTGAATCTTATGGATCTAAACATTCATGCACAATAAAGAAAATTACATGGATAAATATGTTAGGTAGCATTCCACATAATTTTTTTTGTTTTTACCATTTACCTACTCGAGGACGAGCAGGAATTAAGCTTGGGGATGCTTGAGACGTCTCCAACGTATCTATAATTTTTTATTATTCCATGCTATTATATTATCCATCTTGAATGTTTTATATGCATTTATATGCTATTTTATATGATTTTTGGGACTAACCTATTAACCTAGAGCCCAATGCCAGTTTATGTTTTTTCCTTGTTTTTGAGTTTCGCAGAAAAGGAATATCAAACGGAGTCCAATTGGCCTGAAAATTTACGGAGAATATTTTTTGAAAAAATGAATAATACTGGAATGAAAAGATATTGGAGGGGAGTCCCGAGGCCACCACAAGGGTGGAGGGCGTGCCCCCCCTAGGGCGCGCCCCCCGTCCTTGTCGTCGCCTCGTGGGCCCCCTTGACTTGTCCCCGACTCCAACACCTCTTATAAATCCCAAAAACCCCAGAACAAAACCTAGATCAGGAGTTCCGCCGCCGCAAGCCTCTGTGTCGGGGCACGACACCTATGGGATCCCGAGGGACCCCTTTACGATTCGGCGGGGGGAGAGGTATACGCAAAGAGCAGAACCGGTGATCGACGCGGGGGGTTTTTACCCAGGTTCGGGCCGCTGATCAGCGTAAAACCCTACTCCTGCTTTATGTTCTTATTGATGTTCTTGAGCCCAGCCTTCAGGAGCGCTCACAATGAACAGTGCGTTCAAAGAGCAGCTACGCATGCAGAATGGGCCAGAAGTTCTTCTCCTCTGTAGCAGTTGCATTGGGCCTCCTTTTATATGCTCAAAGGGGTCTCCACAGTGGCAAAATGTACATACATTGAGGTGTAAAGTAGCTACAGGGTATCATACCTAACCCCTGACGGATTAGGACAAGCGCATTTAATGCACCGTGAGGTGTCCGTTTAGGTGTCCTCACTTTCTTGGGGATGGAAAAAGGGGCCATCCCATCAGCACCGCTTAAGTTCTCCTCCACTGGCGCGTTGCCACGCATCCAGAGAAGGACCCAGAATGTCAGGCTTTGTCGCTATGCTGGAGCGGTGGCATAGTGGCAGAATCTCGCCAGGCGCCGATCCTTGCCGGGCACCAATCCTTGTCGGGCGCCAGGGCTTGCCGGGCACCGAGCTTTGCTGGGAACCAAGCCTTGCCGGGCGCCGAGGCTTGCCGGTCTCCACGGGCCATCCCGGCAAGGATCTTGCCGGGGAGGCTGGCCTTCGATTTCCAGCTTTGCTTATTCGCTGATTCTCAGATCTCTGACTTGATGATTTCCTTGATGACTTGAATCGACCTCGAGCTGATCCCGGCAAGCCTTGCCGCGAGGACGGCTACAACTGCCCGTGCACAAGTAAGGGGTACTAGTGGCCCAATACTTAGTACACCGACACTCTGTAGCCACGAAAAACCAATCGGGAGCCCGTTCTGGCACCCTGCCGGAGGGGGAAACCATCACCGATGGCCATCTTCATCATCTCGGCACTCTCCATGACGAGGAGGGAGTAGTTCACCCCCGGGGCTGAGGGTATGTACCAGTAGCTATGTGTTCGTTCTCTCTCTCTCTCGTGTTCTTGATTTGGCACGATCTTGATGTACCGCGAGCTTTGCTATTATAGTTGGATCTTATGATGTTTCTCCCCCTCTACCTTCTTGTAATGAATTGAGTTTTCCCTTTGAAGTTATCTTATCGGATTGAGTCTTTAAGGATTTGAGAACACTTGATGTATGTCTTGCATGTGTTTATCTGTGGTGACAATGGGATATTCACGTGATCCACTTGATGTATGTTTTGGTGATTAACTTGCGGGTTCTGTGACCTTGTGAACTTATGCATAGGGGTTGGCACACATTTTCGTCTTGACTCTCCGGTAGAAACTTTGGGGCACTCTTTGAAGTTCTTTGTCTTGGTTTGAATAGATGAATCTGAGATTGTGTGATGCATATCGTATAATCAAACCCGCGGATACTTGTGGTGACATTGGAGTATCTAGGTGACATTAGGGTTTTGGTTGATGTGTGTCTTAAGGTGTTATTTTAGTATGAACTCTAGGGCTGTTTGTGACACTTATAGGAATAGCCCAATAGATCGATGAGAAAGAATAACTTTGAGGTGGTTTCGTACCCTACAATAATCTCTTCGTTTATTCTCCGCTATTAGTGACTTTGGAGTGGCTCTCTGTTGCACGTTGAGGGATTGTTATATGATCTAATTATGTTATCATTGTTGAGAGAACTTGCACTAGTGAAAGTATGAACCCTAAGCCTTGTTTTGAAGCATTGCAATACTGTTTTTGCTCACTTTTGTTACTTGCTACCTTGCTGTTTTTATATTTTCAGATTACAAAAACCTATATCTACCATCCATATTACACTTGTATCACCATCTCTTCACCGAACTAGTACACCTATACAATTTACCATTGTATTGGGTGTGTTGGGGACACAAGAGACTCTTTGTTATTTGGTTGCAGGGTTGTTTGAGAGAGACCATCTTCATCCTACGCCTCCCACGCATTGATAAACCTTAGGTCATCCACTTGAGGGAAATTTGCTACTGTCCTACAAAACTCTGCACTTGGAGGCCCAACAACGTCTACAAGGATAAAATTGCGTAGTAGACATCATGCTCTTTGTCCTCTTTTTTTATTTTGGGCTCTTTGGCCTCTTTTTATTTATTTAAGTCCAGAGTCTCATCCCGACTTGTGGGGGAATCATAGTCTCCATCATTCTTTCCTCAAATGGGGAAATGCTCTAATAATGGTGATCACCACACTTTTATTTACTTACAACTCAAGAATTACAACTCGATACTAGAACAAAAATATGACTCTATATGAATGCCTCATGCAATGATCTAGCGTGACATGCATAAAAAAATATGAATGATGGCCAAGCCACAAATAATATGTCAACTATATGATCATGCAAAGCAATATGACAATGATGGTATGTGTCATAATAAAACAGAACGGTGGAAGTTGCATGGCAATATATCTCAGAATGGCTATGGAAATGCCATAATAGGTAGGTATGGTGGCTGTTTTGAGGAAGATATAAAGTGGCTTATGTGTGAAAGAGCGTATCATATCACGGGGTTTGGATGCACCAGCGAAGTTTGCACCAACTCTCAAGGTGATAAAGGGAAATGCACGGTACCGAAGAGGCTAGCAATGGTGGAAGGGTGAGAGTGCGTATAATCCATGGACTCAACATTAGTCATAAAGAACTCACATACTTATTACAAAAGTTAATTACCCCTCGAAGCAAAGTACTACTACGCATGCTCCTAGGGGGATAGATTGGTAGGAAAAGACCATCGCTCGTCCCTAACAGCCACTCATAAGGAAGACAATAAAAAATAAATCATGCTCGAACTTCACCGCATAACGAGAGACCATACGTGCATGCTTCGGGAATCACAAACCTTAACACAAATATTCTTACTAAACCACAATTACTCACTAGCATGTCTCTAACATCACCATCTTTATATCTCAAAACAAATGAAAGGAATCAAACTTCTCATATATTCAATGATCTTCATGAAAGTTTTTATTATATCCCTCTTGAATACCCATCATATTAGGACTAAATTCATAACCTAAGCAAATTGTCATACTATATATAAGACTCCCAAAATAATATAAGTGAAACATGAGAGTTCATCAATTTCTTCAAAATAAAACCACCGACGTGCTATGAAAAGATATAAGCGAAGCATTAGAGCAACTACCTAGCTCAAAAGATATAAGTGAAGCACATAGATTATTCTAATAAATTCACGATTAATGAGTGTCCCTCTCAAAAGGTATGTACAGCAAGGATGATTATGGCAAACTAAAAAGCAAAGACTCATATAATACAAGACGCTCCAAGCAAAACACATATCATGTGGTGAATAAAAATATAGCCTCAAGTAATTTACCAATGGATTGAATGCAAAAGAGGGGATGCCATTCGGGGCATCCCCAAGCTTAGATGCTTGGTTGTCCTTGAATATTACCTTCGGGTGCCTTTGGCATCCCAAACTTAGGCTCTTGCCACTCCTTATTCCGTAGTCCATCAAAACTTCACCCAAAACTTGAAAACTTCACAACACAAAACTCAACAAAAAACTCGTGAGATCCGTTAGTATAATAAAACAAATCTCCACTTTTAGGTACTGTTGTAAACTCATTAAAATTTTATATTTGCATTATATCTACTGTATTCTAACTTCACCATGGCTCATACCCCCCGATACTACACATAGATCCATCAAAATAAGTGAACAACACAACGAAAACATAATCTGTCAAAAACAGAACAGTCTGTAAAGACCCGAATTAAAGTCATACTTATGTAACTCTAAAAAATCTGAAAAATTAGAATAACGTAGGCAATCTGTATACCAATCTTGTGTACAAAAATTCAGAATGTTTCCAGGTCCCAACAAATTTTAACAATTCGGCTTCTGGACGCAAAAGTTCCTTTTTTCAGCAAAATCAAATCAACTATCATCCAAATCATCCCAAAGGTCCTACTTGGCTCAAACACTAATTAAAACATTAAAACACAATCATAACAGAATTATAATTGCATAACTATTGAAAAACATAACAAAAACATAAAATAAAATTGGGTTGCCTCCCAACAAGCGCTATTGTTTTACGCCCCTAGCTAGGCATATTGCATAGATCTAGGTATTGTCATCTTTGGTATTCAATCCATAAGTGGCCCTCATAATAGATTCATATGGAAACTTAATTTTATTTCTTGGAAATTCGTCGATGCCCTTCCGTAACGGAAATTGAAATCTAATGTTTCCTTCTTTCATATCAATAATTGCACCAATCGTTCTAAGGAAAGGTCTACCAAGAATAATAGGGCATGTAGGATGGCAATCTATATCAAGCACAATAAAATCTATGGGCACATAATTCCTATTTGCAACAATAAGAACATCATTAATTCTTCCCATAGGTTTCTTAATAGTGGAATCCGCTAAGTGCAAATTTAAAGAACAATCATCAAGTTTATGGAAACCTAGCACATCACATAAAGTTTTGGAATGGTGGAAACGCTAGCACCCAAATCACACAAAGCATTGCACTCATAATCTTTAATCTTAATTTTAATAGTAGGTTCCCATTCATCATAAAGCTTTCTAGGGATTGAAACTTCCAACTCATGTTTTTGTTCAAAAGATTTCAACATAGCATCAACGATATGTTTAGTAAAAAGCTTTATTTTGATTATAAGCATGAGGTGAATTAAGCATAGATTGTAACAAGGAAATACAATCAATCAAATAACAAATACCATAATTAAAGTCCTTGAAATCCAAAATAGTGGGCTCATCACTAGTTAAAGTTTTGACCTCGCCAAACCCACTTTTATCAATTTTTTCATTAAGATCTTCACCCTCCAAATTATTGGGACGCCTTCTAGCTAAAGTTAACTCCTCTCCAGTCCCTTATTTATCAAGTTTTATATTAGCAAACAAAAATTCAATAGAAGTCACACCAATCACTTTAAGATCTTCATCATGATTATCACAAAAACTAGAAGAACATACTTTTTCTAGCCATTCTCTCTTAGCACGCATCCTAGCGGTTCTCTCCCTACTTTCATTAATAGAAATTTGAATAGCTTTCAGAGACTCATTAATATCAAGCTTGGGTGGCATAGATATAATCTTAAAATAATCAATCTCATGAGAAATTATATCAACGTTCCTAGCCAAATCATCAATCTTAAGCAATTTTTCTTCCACCATAGCATTGAAAATCTTTTGGGAGTTAATAAAATCTTTAATATTATCCTCAAGATCAGAGGGTATCTTATTATAATGTCCATAAGAATTGTTGTAGGAATCACCATAATTATTAGAGGAATTACTAGGGAACGGCCTAGGATTAAAATTGCCTCTATACGCGTTATTACCAAAATTGTTCCTACCAACAAAATTCACATCCATGGATTCATTATTATTCTCAATCAAAGTAGACAAAGGCATATCATTAGGATCAATAGGAGCACTCTTTGTAGCAATCAATTTCATAAGTTCATCCATCTTTCCACTCAAAGTATTAATTTCTACAATAGCATGCACTTTTTTACTAGTAGAAGATCTTTCGGTATGCCATTGAGAGTAATTTGCCATAATATTATCTAGGAGTTTAGTATCTTCTCCTAATGTGATTTACATAAAAGTACCACCAGCGGCAGAATCTAAAAGATTTCTAGATGCAAAATTCAATCCAGCATAAATTTTTTGTATGATCATCCGTAAACTTAAACCATGAGTAGGGCAATTTCTTATCATCAATTTTCATCCTCTCCCATGATTGTGCAAAATGTTCATGATCTAGTTGCTTAAAATTCATTATATCGTTCCTAAGGGAGATGATCTTAGCAGAAGGAAAATACTTGGAAATAAAAGCATCCTTACACTTATTCCATGAATCAATACTATTTTCAGGCAAGGACGAGAATCATGTTTTAGCACGATCTCGTGGTGAGAACGGAAATAGCTTCAATTTAACAATATCATTATCCACATATTTTTTCTTTTGCATATCACACAATTCAACAAAAGTATTTATATGGGATGCAGCATCTTCATTAGGACTACCAGAAAATTGTTCTTTCATAACAAGATTCAACAAAGCGGCATTAATTTCGTAAGATTCTGAACTAGTGGCGGGAGCAATCGGAGTACTAATAAAATCATTATTATTAGTGTTGGAAAAATCACACAACTTGGTATTTTCTTGAGACATCATGACAAAGCAAGCGATCAAGCACATAAGCAAACGAAAAGACAAACGGAAAGAAGGCGAATAAAAAGGCAAATATTTTTGTGTTTTTCTGAAAATGTTTTAGAAGTGGGGGAGAGGAAAACGAGAGGCAAATCATGGATAATGTAAATGCAAGAGATGAGAGTTTATGCTGGGTACTTGGTAGGCTTGATGTATATCCTCCCCGGCAACGGCGCCAAAAATTATTCCTGCTACTTCTTGAGCTTGCTTTGGTTTTTCCCTTGAAGAGGAAAGGGTGATGCAGCAAAGTAGAGATAAGTATTTCCCTCAGTTTGAGAACCAAGGTATCAATCCAGTAGGAGGAACACACAAGTCACCAATGGTTGCACCTAAACAAACAAACAAATACTTGCACCCAACACGATAAAGGGCTTGTCAATCCCTTCATGGTTACTTGCAAGGATGAGATCTGATAGAGATAGGTATAAAGGATAAATAAAAGTGCAAAATAAAGTAAAGGTAAATAAATTGCAGCAAGGTATTTTTTGGTTTTTGGTTTTATAGATCAGAAGATAATATGATAAGAATAGACACGGGGCCATAGTTTTCACTAGAGGCTTCTCTCTTGAAAGAACGCATACGGTGGGTAAACAAATTACTGTTGAGCAATTGATAGAAAAGCGCAAAGTTCTGACGATATCTAAGTCAATGATCATGAATATAGGCATCACGTCCATGACAAGTAGGCCGACTCCTGCCTGCATCTACTACTATTACTCCACATATCGACCGTTATCCAGCATGCATCTAGTGTATTAAGTTAACAAGAATAGAGTAACGCCTTAAGCAAGATGACATGATGTAGAGGGATAGATCCAATCAATATGAAATAAACCCCACCTTTTTATCCTTAACAGCAACAATACAAATACGTGCCTCGCTACCCCTTCTGTCACTGGGTCAGGACACCGCAAGATTGAACCCATTACAAAGCACCTCTCCCATTGCAAGAAAAATCAATCTAATTGGCCAAACCAATCAATATATAGGAGAGAAATACAAAGATATCTTAATCATGCATAAAAGAGTTCAGAGAAGACTCAAATAATATTCATAGATAATCTGATCATAAATCCACAATTCATCGGATCTCAACAAACGCACCGCAAAAGAAGATTACATTGAATAGATCTCCAAGAACATCAAGGAGAACATTGTATTGAAGATCAAAGAGAGAGAAGAAGCCATCTAGCTACTAGCTATGGACCCATAGGTCTGTGGTAAACTACTCACACATCATTGGAAGGGCAGCAAGGTTGATGTAGAGGCCCTCCGTGATCAAATCCCCCTCCGACGGAGTACCGGAACAGGTCTCGAGATGGGATCTCACGAGGACAGAAACTTGCGGCGGCGGAAAAGTATTTTTAATGTGCCCTCTGGTATACGGGGAATATTTGGGTATTTATGGAGCAAAGATTAGTACAACTTGGTATTCAGTCAAGGTACTTGTGGGATTATTACTTTGCCTGCACCATCTTTGTTCGATATTCATTCAGGCATGTACACTATTATGCCCGATGACATTTATGCGTACTGGAGCTTAACACAACCTCTAGCAGCTGAGCCAGCACCAGTTCCTGATCCGTATCAGGAGCCTGTTTATCAGTGGGAGCCACAGGAGCTCGCCAACCAGTGGAACCCTCAGGACCCTCTGCAGTATCGAGCAGAGGGTTATTTCGAGCCGTGGCCATAGACCAACTTAGGCCAAAAGCCTAAGCTTGGGGGAGTACGTATCTCTCACCGACATTACATTCATGTTCACACATTCCTTCCAATTGTCGGTGTCCATCCCTTTTCATTGTATAATCCATGTTAGTTCATTCTTCTTGCTTTCTTCTTGTGTGTTTGAAAAACTTTGATAAAATCCAAAAATATTTCTCGCTTCTTTTTAGTTTTTCTTTCTAGTTTATTTAGTAGTAGTATTAAAAGAAAACCCAAAAAGATTTCTCATTCTTCTTTTACTTGTTGGGAGCTTTCCCGTGTAAATAGTTTTTCTCGTTTTCGTTTTTACTTGCTTTAGAAAAACAAAAACCCCAAAAATATTCCAGTGTGTTTCTTTGAAATTCTTTTCTTTGGGTCGTAAGGAGAAGACTGTCGGTGTCAAAACCGGCCGATCTCGGGTAGGGGGTCCCAAACTGTGCGTCTGAGGATCGAAGGTAACAAGGGACAAAGGGAACACGATGTTTACCCAGGTTCGGGCCCTCTTAATGGAGGTAAAACCCTACGTCCTGCTTGATTGTATTTGATGAGTATAGGGGTTACAAGAGTTGATCTACCTCGAGATCGTAATGGCTAAACCCAAGCTGTCTAGCCTATGAGAATTCTGATAGCCTCTACGGACTAAACCCTCTGGCTTATATACACACCGGAGGGGGCTACTGAGGGAGTCCTGGATTAGGGGGTCCTCGGGTATCCGGGCTATTTGATATGGGCCGGATTGATGGGCTGTGAAGATACAAAGTGGAAAACTTTCCCCCATGTCCGGGTAGGACTCCCCTATGCGTGGATGGCAAGATTTGTGTCCGGATGTGTAATTTCCTTCCTCTACGAACCGACTCTGTACAACCATAGGCCCCTCCGGTGTGTATATAAGCCGGAGGGTTTAGTCCGTAGAGGCTATCAGAATTCTCATAGGCTAGACAGCTTGGGTTTAGCCATTACGATCTCGAGGTAGATCAACTCTTGTAACCCCTATACTCATCAAATACAATCAAGCAGGACGTAGGGTTTTACCTCCATTAAGAGGACCCGAACCTGGGTAAACATCGTGTTCCCTTTGTCCCTTGTTACCTTCGATCCTCAGACGCACAGTTCGGGACCCCCTACCCGAGATCGACCGGTTTTGACACCGACATTGGTGCTTTCATTGAGAGTTCCACTGTGTCGTCGGCAGAAGGCTTGATGGCTCGTTTGATCATCAACAACGATGCCGTTTCCGGGGAAACTTTCCTCCCCGGTCAACTTTTTGTGTTTGGCGGCTTCGCTCTGCGTGCCAATTCAACTGTTCACCTTGAACAGATCGACAGCTATGCTCCTGGGCAACTGATCAGGTTCGGGAGCCTGAATTACATCACTGATATCCGAGGAGATTTGATCTTCGAAGGATTTTCGGCCTTGACCGCCGCTCCTCATCTATATGAAGGAGGCCCATTGGATCCACCATCAGGCTCCATCCAAGGATCAACCATCGTCCCTGCCCTGGCCTTAGATCCAGAGCAGACCACCGTGTCCGAAGACGGGAGTATGAATCCCACCGGACCCTCTCCTATCACGGAGCCCCCTGCCGGAGACCCAGAGGTGACCATATTATCGGCAGGCCTGGAATCAAACAGGGCCCTCCCTGTCATCCGGAAGCCGGACTCACCTCCGGATGTTAACTCCGAACTCTTGAGGCCTGCGTCCATTGAGCATGGTCGGGCGGCGATTTCCGAACCCAACTCCGCAGGCTCTCAGTCACCCGTCCAGCTATCGCTCCTAAACGAGGCTCTGGACTTAATGCGATCTCTCGCCATCACGGAGGTATCACTTCCGAACTACGCCCAGCCCGAACTAGGGGCTGAGTGCGAGGAATTTTACATCCCACCCACCACCCACTTGATAGCCACTATCGAGGACTTAACCGACATGCTAGACTACGCCTCCGAGGACATCGACGGCATGGACAACGATGTCGGAGCCGAATCAGGCCAAAACCCACCCATCACTGGGCGTTGGACGGCCACTTCTACATACGACGTGTACATGGTGGATGCACCCAAAAAGATGGACGATGATAGCGCTCAAGACCCGATCAAGGACAAGCCTGTTGAAGCACCACCTAAACATCGATGTCAGCGGCGCCGCTCACGACCATGTCGCGAAAAGGAAAGCAATACCGGTACCGGAGACAATGACACTCCGGAGAACGCCGAAGACTCTGACCACCTCATCGAGCCTGCTGTTGAGTAGGATGAGTGGGAAGAAGGACAAGTCAACCCAGACGAACCTGTCGATCATGAGGATTCGGAGGATAGTAATTATCTGCCTGCCTCCGAGGAGGATGTTAGCCTCGGTAACGAAGATTTTATCATACCAGAGGAACCCCTCGAGCAAGAAATCTTCAAGCGACAACTCATTGCCACTGCGAGGAGCCTGAAAAAGAAACAGCAACAGCTTCAAGCTGAACAGGATACGCTCAACGAAAGATGGACCAAGGTCCTAGCCGCTGAAGAATACGGCCTCGAGCGCCCAATAAAAAGCTACCCAAAGCGCAGGCTACTACCCCAATTCGACGACGAGGCCCTTGAGCCAATTCCGTCAAGATACAATCACGCCGATGAACCGGACCGACCACCACGTGGACGGGACAAAACGGCTAATTATGCCGAATACCAGCCCGCACCACCTCGCCGTAAAGGCAGAGAGGAAGCGGCTCCGGGCTACACGTATGACTTACATCAGGACCTGGACAATAGAGCCACCCAGACCAGATCAATCTATGGATCAAGGGGACGCGCTCCAACACGAGACGACGGCCGTCAAGCCGGGCGTGACAAGCATCACCAAGTTCGGGCCGAGAACCGAACACGGATGTCATCCGAACTCTGCCGTGATGTTGCCCGATATAGAGGCGCCACACACCCCATGTGCTTTACTGATGAGGTAATGCAGCACCAGTTTCCAGAAGGGTTTAAACCCGTAAACATTGAAGCATACGATGGAACTATAGATCCCGCTATATGGATTGAAGACTTTCTTCTCCATATACACATGGCTCACGGTGACGATCTCCATGCCATTAAATACCTCCCCCTAAGGCTAAAAGGACCAGCACGGCACTGGTTGAATAGCCTCCCAAAAAACTCTATTGGCAGCTGGGAAGACTTGGAGGACGCTTTTCTAGACAACTTCCAAGGTACTTATGTCCGGCCACCGGACGCTGATGACCTCAGTCACATAGTCCAGCAACCCGGAGAGTCATCCCACAAACTCTGGACTCGGTTCTTAACTAAAAAGAACCAAATCATCAACTGTCTAGATGCCGAAGCCTTAGCGGCCTTTAAACACATCATCCGTGATGAATGGCTCGCCCGACACCTCGGTCAAGAAAAGCCGAAGACTATGGCAGCTCTTACTACACTTATGACCCGTTTCTGCGCGGGCGAGGATAGCTGGTTGGCTCATAGAAGCAACAGTACCAGCGACCCTGGCACCTCTGAAGCCAGGGACGGCAACGAAAGGCCACGACGTAACAAAAATAAGCGTCGGAACAACAATAAAGAAACTGAAGATACGGCGGTCAACGCCGGATTCAGTGGCTCTAAACCCGGTCAGCAGAAGAAGCCATTCAAGGGAAACAGAGACGGTCCATCTAATTTGGACGAGATACTGGATAGGCCTTGCCAGATTCATGGCACCCCCGACAAGCCTGCCAACCACTCCAACAGAAACTGCTGGGTTTTCAAACAGGCCGGTAAGTTAAATACCGAACACAAGGGGAAGGGGCCTCAAAGCGAGGACGATGATGAGTCCCGTCTACCGAACACAGGGGGACAGAAGAAATTTCCCCCGAGGTGAAAACAGTGAACATGATCTACATCACACATATCCCAAAGAGGGAGCGCAGACGCGCAATAAGGGACGTCTACGCCGTAGAGCCTATCGCCCCAAAATTCAACCCATGGTCGGGTTGTCCGATCACATTCGATCGCAGGGACCACCCAACCAGTATCCGTCATGGAGGTTCGGCGGCCCTGGTGCTCGATCCCATCATCGATGGATACCATCTCACTAGAGTCCTTATGGACGGCGGCAGCAATCTAAACTTGATCTATCAAGACACTGTTCGTAAGATGGGCATTGACCAGTCAAGAATTAAGCCCAGCAATACTACCTTTAAAGGAGTAATACCCGGCGTGGAGGCCCATTGTACGGGCTCCTTAACATTGGAAGTAGTCTTCGGTTCGCCGGATAACTTCTGAAGTGAAGACTTGATCTTCGACATTGTCCCTTTCCGCAGTGGCTATCACGCGCTGCTCGGAGGAACTGCTTTCGCCCGCTTCAATGCAGTCCCGCACTACGCTTACTTAAGGCTCAAAATGCACGGACCGCGCGGCGTTATCACAGTCAATGGAAATATGGAGCTCTCCCTCCGTACTGAGGAGCACACCGCGGCCCTGGCAGCCGAGGTACAGAACGGACTCATCAAGCTGAACAATTCATCGGTCACTAAGACACCTAACACTGCCAAGCGAGCCCGGTCCACTCTGCAGAACGACAGCTCGGTGAATCCAGAGCTTGCATAGCAGTTTCACCTCCGCCGATCGCCCCATAAAACAGCGGCATGCGTACCACGCGTGCATAATTACGCACTTAAAATACCCTGGGCAGCAACGGAGGCACACTGCGGAAAAGGTCTATAGTACGGCTTGACCCTATTCGAACCTTAACCTTTTTTCTTTTTCTTTCTTTTTTTCTTTTTTTTTTCTTTTTTCCTCTTTTGTACTACAGGTTCATTAAAAACCTACCCTACGGTCGTACAAAGGTCCTTTTTGAGGGCCCCCTTTTTCGTATAGCCGACAACTGACCTCTCCTCTTAAAGGATTTCTCACCAAGGGGAAACGGCGCAGACGTGCGGCAGGGCACCACTGGGGTCCTAAAGACTACCTTTTCTTTTAGGCCCTATATAAAGCTTCCCCTCGTGTACACACTCTCGGCATGTCAACTAGCCTTGATGTTCATGGCATTATCTGTAATAGCACGTCTTGACGTATCAATTAGGGTATAAAGGAAACAATTGATCGCCAACTTTTGTTCGGTTTTGGTTTATTTTTCCATGTGAGATCCCTCATTGCTTCAGATTGCCACATATGCTTTGTTCCGCCTAAATGCCGGGGGCTCTATCCAGCCATGCATATTTTCAAAAGTCTGAACACCTATAAGGTACTCTTTGGCATCCCGAATATTGCATTATATGCATCAGCTCCGAATCATGTCTTTGGTCTATAGTTGGGTTGCCAGGCTCCTGTGCTTACCACCTTACGTTCCGCTAGTTCGGCTAAGGTAGTAAAGGGAGAACTACTGCGATTGTGTTTCTGGTTTGTCCGGTTAAATACCTCAGTAGAGAAAGCCGAAAACTGACTGTCATGATACGGCGAGAGCTGGTCAGCGATTCGGTGACTTAATACAAATCCTTCGTGATTTACCCCGTGTTATACGAAGGGCTGGATTTCGCCCAGTCATGCGATAAAGGCACCCTAGTTCGGATTGCCGCACACGCACCAGGGGCTGGTACTTAGCCCCACCGTCAAACTCATATGGCTAAGTGAAAGTGATAAAGCCGCATAGTCTGATTGCCTGGTTCATTGCGCAAACACCTCCTTTACGGACCAAGACATTGGATAAAGTGTGATCGCGCGCTCCACCGAACACCCTGTCGGTGTCAAAACCGGCGGATCTCGGGTAGGGGGTCCCGAACTGTGCGTCTAAGGTCGATGGTAACAGGAGACGGGGGACACGATGTTTACCCAGGTTCGGGCCCTCTCTATGGAGGTAATACCCTACTTCCTGCTTGATTGATCTTGATGAATATGAGTATTACAAGAGTTGATCTACCACGAGATCGTAATGGCTAAAACCCTAGAAGTCTAGCCTGTCTGATTATGATTGCCTCTATGGACTAAACCCTCCGGTTTATATAGACACTGGAGGGGACTAGGGTTGTACAAAGTCGGTTACAGAGAAAGGAATCTTCATATCCGAATGCCAAGCTTGTCGTCCACGCCAAGGAGAGTCCCATCCGGACACGGGAGAGAGTCTTCTGTCTTGTATCTTCATGGCCCATCACTCCGGCCCATATTACGTAGCCTGGACGCCCGAGGACCCCTTAATCCAGGACTCCCTCAGTAGCCCCTGAACCAGGCTTCAATGACGATGTGTCCGGCGCGCAGATTGTCTTCGGCATTGCAAGGCGGGTTCCTCCTCCAAATACTACAAAACAGACTTCGAGCACAGAAAACGTGTCCGGCTCCGCAAAACAAGTACCACACACAACCGCAGAGAGTATAATATTTCACGAGTCCAATCCGCTGACAACCTTTTGTAACGCGACCCCATGTTCCTGCACGGTCATTATTTCGAACCGTTCTTTAGCCTCCCGCTCCATGCTTTAAGATGCGGTTTCCAGTGGTACGTCTTGTCACAGCAGAGATCGTGTCCCTTCATTACGAGATCCTCATCAATACGAGCATGGGTAATCTAACCGTCCCGTTGGTATGATTCCTTGGGAATAGGCAGGTTTTGAGGCCTAGGAGGAGGCGTTTTGATATTCATCGCCTTTATAAAGGGGCGCAGACCCGTCTTTCTCCTCTACGCTTTCCCTTTTCCTCATCCTTTCCAACCTCGAGTTCTAGCACCCAAGGTTCAATTTATTTGTTCCGAGCCTCCTAGTCATGTCCGGACCCAACCCTCAAGGCCGGTGGGTGCCTCCTCCATCACAGAGGAGGATATCGCGAAGCTCCGGGCGGCAAAATACCTGACCGCGGAAATCCCCCACAGGCTCCCTGCTCAAGGGCAGGTCATTCCTACTCCCAGATCCGGCGAGAGGGTCGTATTCATCTCTCACTTCCTCCGAGGGCTAGGGTTCGCTCTCCATCCCTTCGTCCAAGGACTCATGTTCTATTACGGGCTAGATTTTCATGATCTAGCTCCGGACTCCTTTCTTCACATCTCGGCGTTCATCGTCATGTGCGAGGCCTTTCTCCGTATTCCCCCACACTTCGGCTTATGGCTCAAGACCTTTAATATGAAGCCGAAGGTAGTCGACGGGAAGCAAGCGGAGTGCGGCGGTGCGATGGTGAGCAAACTCACCCACACACCTTGGCCAAAAGGCTCTTTCACGGAAACCTCCAACCTATGGCAACGGGAGTGGTTTTACATCACTGAATCCCGTGGTACCAAGTGGGCAGCTACACCTGCGTTCCGGCCTGGCCCTCCATTACGGATCGCATCATGGATTAATAAGGGACTGGACTGGAGATCAATGGACGAAGTGCAGACGCTACAAAGCCGCATCCAGAGCCTCCTCGAGAAGGACACCGGCCTCATCGACGTGATCCAGGTAATGCTAGTCCGCCGGGTCCTTCCGTGCCAGCGACGGCCCCTCCGCATGTGGGAGTTCAATCCGGAAGGACCACGGACTCTTCAGCTCTTCTTTGGCACGACGCACAAAGGAATGTGGAAGTTATTCTTCGGGACCCGAAAACAGTGGCCGGATACTACCGAGGACATCGGCCTCGACTGCAACCATCCGGATACCTCGGTAGGCCCTCGACTCCTGAACACAACTTAGTTAAATATCTCGTAACAATATACTGAGAAAACTATCTTCGACCAGGGCTGGATCAAGAAGGCGGAAAAAATTAGGTGTTCGGCCCCTCTTCCCGAAGACTCAGCAGATCCTGTGTTAACAAGGATGCTGGCTCCGGCACCATACCAAGTGTCGGCGAAGGGGGACAAAGAGGAGAGCAAGAAGGCCAAAGGTGGCCTCTATTCTAAAGGTACACCAGACACTATGTCCGGGGAGATTGGAACTCCCTCTTTCGAAGACAAAAGAGAAGGAGAAACTGACATCCCCTCTCCCGATGGGAAGAAAAGGGCCGCCTCCGAAGATTTGGAAGCAAAGGCTCCTAAGCGAGGGAAGATGTCCCTGTCAGGTGGCTCGGGTTCAGAAGACGATGTTGTCGCGCAGTTCCTCCGTAAGGACAAGCCTTTAGCCGAATCGTAAGTGAACAGGGGCGTCCGAAACATATCCCATTGCTTTCCAGTTACCAGGGTAACATTTAAAATATATGTTTGCAGTCCGGCACGCAGTCTTCCTCAACAGTCCTCCTCCTCGGGGGATCTTCTTCCGGAGATGATGGAAAGCGAGACGCCTCCACAGACCTTCTCGCCCGACAGGGCAGACGACTCCGAGATGTCGTCCCGGAGGATCTCTCCCGACCAACAAGCGGTGCGAGGGATAATGAAAACTACGCCCGAAGGTGATACTTCGGCCGTCCAGAGTCCGAGGCATGCGGACCCTGTGGGGACCAACAATAAAGGGCCCGGACTATTCGGTTTACAGCCGGGGACGACTCTAGAGCCAGGTAAACATATTCTTTCGAAGGGAGTCCGTACTCCCGCGGCCGCTCCCAGGAACCGGGGGCGCCGGATACGATGACGGGCATGCTACAACATGCGTCCGTTTCAGAGGAACATCGTACCTTAATGGGTACGGTAGTTGAGAGGATTATGTCCGCGAGAAGCGAATTGAATGAATCCTTCATGAGCCTGCTAAGAGGCTTCGAGGTATGCAATGTGATATCTTTAATTGCACTTCTACGTGCAAAATGCACCTGCGTATAGATAGTAGCCCCTGAGACTCTGGTTGGCGTCTGAAGGGAGGCGATCAGAGGATCAAAAAAGATATTCCCAGGAAATAATCTGATGGATTGGAACACAGGCTGTTTCATCCATGACGACTACCCAAGCTACAGAGGTTGCAAGGCTGAAGCAGAAACTTGATGTGGCGGATAACGACCTCACACTTATTAACAGGCGGCTCGACGAGGCGCAAGGTATGTTTTTGGGGCAGTCAGTATATGTAAGTATGATAATATGAGCATGACACTGAAAATTGTATAATGAGATACGCATAACTGCAGATAATGCTGCCGTAGTTGAGGCCCTATGGGCTGAGCTTGCCCAGGCCAAGGAGCAAGCCAGGATGAGTGAGGCGGCTGCCAAGAAGGCAGCTGCTGAGTTAAAGGCCGAACAGGCTGCTCGGCGCCAGTGCGAGGAGAGAATATCTACCATGACGCGCGAGCTAAAGGATGCCAATGTTCGATGCGAATTCCTCGAGAAGGATAACAAAGCCAGAACGGTCAAACTCGGCAAGGCCTTACAAGAGGCAAGAGAAGCACGGTCCGAGTCTAGAGCGGCTCGGGAAGAGATCCAGCAAGCTGGGGAGATAGCGGCCGGTAAGCCTTTCTTATTACAGACTAAATTCGGTGATCCGAAGTATGCCCCCCTTAATCAAATGTGGAGTTCTCCAGACGCATTCTTGGACTTGCCGAAGAGTGTCTCCGATGCGGAGCAGTTTTTCCAAGCACAAGAAGGACGTGCAACGGAGAAGCTTTTCTGGTCGCAATTCAGCATGCCGAAGCGTCCGCTGTTACTGAATGAACAGATGGCCCAGTGGGCCGAGCTCCACAAGATATCCGGATCTACCATGAAGGACGTCGTGGTCCGGCTGTTGCCGACTGAGCCAATTCTGAATAGTTATTTTGGTTTGGTGCAGCGACTTGTTGATGCGGTGCCACGTATCGACGCTGTTAAGCGGTCAACGTGCATTGAGGGTGCACGGATGGCCTTTGCTCGCGTCAAGATGTATTGGGCAAAGATGAAGGGCACCGATATTGCAGCAAAGAGTCCACCCGAGGGCAAGGACCATCACACGCCAGAGCATTATTTTGAGGATGTCCTAGAGGGTGCCCGCTTGATAGAGGGTCAGTGCTCGAAAGATATGATGTTCGAATGAATATACCAAATTTGTAAAAACAATGATATATAAAGGCCATATTTTTTATACTTTTGCCTAAAAGTTTTGGTTCCTCCTGTGCGGCCGTTCTTCGTATAATCTGAAAGTTTGCCAGTCGTCGGCTTCAGCCCCCTCGCATATAATACGGGGGTGTTCGGAAAAGCACTTGATCACTCTTGACCCAACGTCTTGGTCCATGAAGGAGGTGTCAATGCGGCGAACTAGGCAATCGGACTATAGGGCTTTAACACTTTCACTTAGCCATAGGAGTTTGACGGCGGGTCTACGATATAGCCCCTGGTATGTACGCGTTTACCCGAATACGGTGCGTTACATAGATGACCAGAAAAACGGTCCTTCGTGTAATACGGAAAGAATCGCGAAGGATTCTGATGAGTCATCGAGTGGTTGACCAGCTCTCGCCGCATCATGACAGTCAGTTTTCGGCTTTCTCTACTGAGGCGCTCATCCGAATAAACCAGGACACAATCGCAGTAGTTCTCCCTTTACTACCCTAGCCGATATAGCGGAACGTAAGGTAGTAAGCACAGGAGCCGGGCAACCCAACTATTGACCAAAGACATGATTCGGAGCTGATGCATATAAGGCCAAACTCGTGACGCCGAAGTGTGCTGAAAAGCTGTTCGGACTTGTCGACAACTCATGTGTTGCCGTATCGAGCCCCTGGCAATTTGTGCCGAGGTGCGTTCGTGAAACAACCGAAGAAGCAAAATTTAGCACGTAGAAAAAGCGCATACTGAATACAGGTTATGTTCACTGGAATCTGATTGATACGTCAAACGCAATTCTACAGATTATAACACCCCTACCCGGGCTATTTAACATGTCGGGGGCCCAGGGCTGAGGAAAAAGGCACTTTACAGGTTTAAAATAAAGAGTGCGGTCTTACAAAAATCATTAGGACCTCCTGTCGCACGTCTGCGCTGCCTTGCCTCGGTTAAAGGACTCCTTAGTAGGAATAGCCTTTGGTTATTTATACAAAGCCGAACTTTAGAAAGAGTCCGTAAGATGACCAGGCTTGGAATCACCTGTTGTAAAGGATAAAAAATAGTTAGAAAAAGTAAAAAGACTATGAGGGTGCGGACCGCATTGTAGGCATGTCCGTACTGTGCCTCCGCCGATGACCATGGTATTTTAAGTGCATAATTATATATGCGCGGTATGAACTTCACGACTATATGGGGCGGACGACGGAGGCCGAACTGCTAATCCAGCTCTGAGATTGATTGGTCCTGTTTAGTAGAGACTGGCGGCTTGACGGCCGATGAGATACGCGGCTTGATAAGGCCGCTTTGTACTTTGGCTGCAGCAGCAATAGTACGCTCCTCTGTACGGAGGGAGCATTCCGTATTTCCGTTTATTGTGATGACGCCGCGTGGACCGGGCATCTTAAGATTGGAATAGGCGTAATGTGGGACCGCATTAAAACGAGTAAAAGCGGTATGCCCGAGTAGTGCGTGGTAGCTGCTGCGGAACGGTACAATATCGAAGGTCAAGCCTGTTGGAAATATGCCCTAGAGGCAATAATAAAGTGGTTATTATTATATTTCCTTGTTCATGATAATTGTCTATTGTTCATGCTATAATTGTGTTATCCGGAAATCGTAATGCATGTGTGAATACATAGACCACAACATGTCCCTAGTGAGCCTCTAGTTGACTAGCTCGTTGATCAATAGATGGTTACGGTTTCCTGACCATGGACATTGGATGTCGTTGATAACAGGATCACATCATTAGGAGAATGATGTGATGGACAAGACCCAATCCTAAGCATAGCACTAGATCGTGTAGTTCGTCTGCTAAAGCTTTTCTAATGTCAAGTATCATTTCCTTAGACCATGAGATTGTGCAACTCTCGGATACCGTAGGAATGCTTTGGGTGTATCAAACGTCACAACGTAACTGGGTGACCATAAAGGTGCACTACAGGTATCTCCGAAAGTGTCTGTTGGGTTGGCACGAATCGAGACTGGGATTTGTCACTCCGTATGACGGAGAGGTATCTCTGGGCCCACTCGGTAATGCATCATCATAATGATATCAATGTGACTAAAGAGTTAGCCACGGGATCATGCGTTACGGAACGAGTAAAGAGACTTGCCGGTAACGAGATTGAACAAGGTATAGGGATACCGATGATCGAATCTCGGGCAAGTATCATACCGGTAGACAAAGGGAATTGTATACGGGATTGATTGAATCCTCGACATCGTGGTTCATCCGATGAAGATCATCGTGGAACATGTGGGAGCCAACATGGGTATCCAGATCCCGCTGTTAGTTATTGGCCGGAGAGATGTCTCGGTCATGTCTGCATGGTTCCCGAACCCGTAGGGTCTACACACTTAAGGTTCGGTGACTCTAGGGTTGTTATGGGAAATAGTATGTGAATACCGAATGTTGTTCGGAGTCCCGGATGAGATCCCGGACGTCACGAGGAGTTCCGAAATGGTCCGGAGGTAAAGATTTATATATGGGAAGTTGTTATTGGGGTTCCGGAAAAAGTTCGGTTTTTTCGGTATTGTACCGGGAAGCTTTCGAAAGGTTTCGGAGGATTGCGGAGGGGTCCGGAAGTCCGGAAAGGGTTCCACCACGTCCAATACAGCAGCATGGGCTGTAAGGGGGCGCCCTAGCCTTAATGGGCTAGGGGCACCAGCCCCCCCAAGGCCCATGTGCATGGGAGAGGGGAAACCCTAAAGGGGGAGGGCCTCCACTTGACTTGGGAGGCACTCCTCCCCCCCTTGGCCGCCGCCCCAACCCTAGATGGGATCTAGGGGGGCTGGCCCCCTCTCCCCCCAGCCTATAAATAGTGGAGGGGTGGGAGGGAGGCCACAAGCTCTCCCCTGGCGCAGCCCTCCCCCTCTCCAACACCTCCTCCTCATCCGTTTGAGCTTGGCGAAGCCCTGCCGGAGAACTGCAAGTTCCACCACCACGCCGTCGTGCTGCTGGAGCTGTCTTCCCCAACCTCTCCCTCCTCCTTGCTGGATCAAGGCGCGGGAGACGTCACCGGGCTGCACGTGTGTTGAACGCGGAGGCACCGTTGTTCGGTGCTTAGATCGGAATCGACCGCGATCTGAATCGCTGCGTGTATGACTCCTCCAACCGCGTTCCTGCAATGCTTCCGCATCGCGATCTTCAAGGGTATGAAGATGCACTCCTCTCTCTCTCTCATTGCTAGTCTCTCCATAGATTGATCTTGGTGATGCGTAGGAAAAATTTTGATTTACTACTACGTACCCCAACAGTGGTATCAGAGCCAGGTCTATGCGTAGTTTCTTGCACGAGTAGAACACAAATTGTTGTGGGCGTCGATTTTGTCAATTTTCTTGCCATTACTAGTCTTATATTGATTCGGCGGCATCGTGGGATGAAGCGGCCCGGACCGACCTTACACGTACGCTTACGTGAGACAGGTTCCACCGACTGACATGCACTAGTTGCATAAGGTGGCTAGCGGGTGTCTGTCTGTCCCACTTTAGTCGGATCGGATTCGATGAAAAGGGTCCTTATGAAGGGTAAATAGAAATTGGCATATCACGTTGTGGTTGTGGCGTAGGTAAGAAACGTTCTTGCTAGAAACCTATAGCAGCCACGTAAATTTTTTTGCAACAACAATTAGAGGACGTCTAACTTGTTCTTGCAGCATATGCCGTGTGATGTGATATGGCCAAAAGGATGTGATGAATGATATATGTGATGTATGAGATTGATCATGTTCTTGTAATAGGAATCACGACTTGCATGTCGATGAGTATGACAACCGGCAGGAGCCATAGGAGTTGTCTTAATTTATTGTATGACCTGCGTGTCAATGAAAAACGCCATGTAATTACTTTACTTTATTGCTAACCGTTAGCCATAGTAGTAGAAGTAATAGTTGGCAAGGCAACTTCATGAAGACACGATGATGGAGATCATGATGATGGAGATCATGGTGTCATGCCGGTGACGATGATGATCATGGTGCCCCGAAGATGGAGATCAAAAGGAGCAAAATGATATTGGCCATATCATGTCACTATTTGATTGCATGTGATGTTTATCATCTTTTTACATCTTATTTGCTTAGAACGACGGTAGCATAAATAAGATGATCCCTCGCTAAAATTTCAAGAAAGTGTTCCCCCTAACTGTGCACCGTTGCGAAGGTTCGTTGTTTCAAAGCACCACGTGATGATCGGGTGTGATAGATTCTAACGTTCGAATACAACGGGTGTAAGCCAGATTTACACATGCAAAACACTTAGGTTGACTTGACGAGCCTAGCATGTACAGACATGGCCTCGGAACACGGAAGACCGAAAGGTCGAACATGAGTCGTATAGAAGATACGATCAACATGGAGATGTTCACCGTTGATGACTAGTCCGTCTCACGTGATGATCGGACACGGCCTAGTCGATTCGGATCATGTATCACTTAGATGACTAGAGGGATGTCTATCTGAGTGGGAGTTCATTGAATAATTTGATTAGATGAACTTAATTATCATGAACTTAGTCTAAAATCTTTACAATATGTCTTGTAGATCAAATGGCCCACGCTAATGTTGCCCTCAACTTCAACGCGTTCCTAGAGAAAACCAAGCTGAAAGACGATGGTAGCAACTACACGGACTTGGTCCGTAACCTGAGGATCATCCTCATAGCTGCCAAGAAAGCTTATGTCCTTGAAGCACCGCTAGGTGACGCACCTGTTTTCTCGGCAACTCAAGACGTTATGAACGCCTGGCAGTCGCGTAGTGATGATTACTCCCTGGTTCAGTGCGGCATGCTTTACAGCTTAGAACCGGGGCTCCAAAAGCGTTTTGAGCAACACGGAGCATATGAGATGTTCCAAGAGCTGAAAATGGTTTTCCAAGCTCATGCCCGGGTCGAGAGATATGAAGTCTCCGACAAGTTCTATAGTTGTAAGATGGAGGAGAATAGTTCTGTCAGCGAGCATATACTCAAAATGTCTGGGTTGCACAATCGCTTGTCTCAGCTGGGAGTTAATCTCCCGGATGACGCGGTCGTTGACAGAATCCTTCAGTCGCTTCCACCTAGCTACAAGAGCTTTGTGATGAACTTCAATATGCAGGGGATGGAAAAAACCATTCCTGAGGTATATTCAATGCTGAAATCAGCGGAGGTGGAGATCAAAAAGGAACATCAAGTGTTGATGGTGAATAAAACCACTAAGTTCAAGAAAGGCAAGGGTAAAAAGAACTTCAAGAAGGACGGCAAGGGAGTTGCCGCACCCGGTAAGCAAGCTACCGGGAAGAAGCCAAAGAATGGATCCAAGCCTGAGACTGAATGCTTTTATTGCAAGGGAAACGGTCACTGGAAGCGGAATTGCCCCAAGTACTTAGCGGATAAGAAGGCCGGCAATACCAAAGGTATATGTGATATACATGTTATTGATGTGTACCTTACCAGCGCTCGTAGTAGCTCCTGGGTATTTGATACCGGTGCGGTTGCTCATATTTGTAACTCAAAACAGGAGCTGCGGAATAAGCGGAGACTGGCGAAGGACGAGGTGACGATGCGCGTCGGGAATTGTTCCAAGGTCGATGTGATCGCCGTCGGCACACTACCTCTACATCTACCTTCGGGATTAGTTTTAAACCTCAATAATTGTTATTTAGTACCAGCTTTGAGCATGAACATTGTATCAGGATCTTGTTTGATGCGAGATGGCTACTCATTTAAATCCGAGAATAATGGTTGTTCTATTTATATGAGAGATATGTTTTATGGTCATGCCCCGCTGGTCAATGGTTTATTCTTATTGAATCTCGAACGTGATGTTACACATATTCATAGTGTGAATGCCAAAAGATGTAAGGTTGATAATGATAGTCCCACATACTTGTGGCACTGCTGCCTTGGTCACATTGGTGTCAAACGCATGAAGAAACTCCATGCAGATGGACTTTTGGAGTCTCTTGATTATGAATCATTTGACACGTGCGAACCATGCCTCATGGGCAAAATGACCAAGACTCCGTTCTCCGGGACAATGGAGCGAGCAACCAACTTATTGGAAATCATACATACTGATGTGTGCGGTCCAATGAGCGTTGAGGCTCGCGGTGGTTATCGTTATGTTCTCACCCTCACTGATGACTTAAGTAGATATGGGTATGTCTACTTAATGAAACACAAGTCTGAGACCTTTGAAAAGTTCAAGGAATTTCAGAGTGAGGTAGAGAATCAACGTGACAGGAAAATAAAGTTCTTACGATCAGATCATGGAGGGGAATATTTGAGTCACGAGTTTGGCACGCACTTAAGGAAATGTGGAATTGTTTCACAACTCACGCCGCCTGGAACACCTCAGCGTAATGGTGTGTCCGAACGTCGTAATCGCACTCTATTGGATATGGTGCGATCTATGATGTCTCTTACCGATCTACCGCTATCATTTTGGGGTTATGCTTTAGAGACTGCCGCATTCACTTTAAATAGGGCTCCGTCGAAATCCGTTGAGACGACACCGTATGAATTATGGTTTGGGAAGAAACCTAAGCTGTCGTTTCTGAAAGTTTGGGGATGCGATGCTTATGTCAAGAAACTTCAACCTGAAAAGCTCGAACCCAAATCGGAAAAATGCGTCTTCATAGGATACCCTAAAGAAACTATTGGGTATACCTTCTACCTTAGATCCGAAGGCAAGATCTTTGTTGCCAAGAATGGATCCTTTCTGGAGAAAGAGTTTCTCTCGAAAGAAGTAAGTGGGAGGAAAGTAGAACTTGATGAGGTACCCCCTCTTGAACCGGAGAATAGCGCAGCTCAGGAAGATGTTCCTGTGGTGCCTGCACCGACTAGAGAGGAAGTTAATGATGATGATCATGAAACTTCAGATCAAGTTGCTACTGAGCTTCGTAGGTCCACGAGGACACGTTCCGCACCAGAGTGGTACGGCAACCCTGTCTTGGAAGTCATGTTGTTAGACAACGGTGAACCTTCGAACTATGAAGAAGCGATGGTGGGCCCGGATTCCAACAAATGGCTTGAAGCCATGAAATCCGAGATAGGATCCATGTATGAAAATGAAGTATGGACTTTGACAGACTTGCCCGATGATCGGCAAGCCATAGAGAACAAATGGATCTTTAAGAAGAAGACAGACGCGGATGGTAATGTGACCATCTATAAGGCTCGACTTGTCGCTAAGGGTTATCGACAAGTTCAAGGGGTTGACTACGATGAGACCTTCTCACCCGTAGCGAAGCTGAACTCCGTCAGAATCATGTTAGCAATTGCCGCATACTATGATTATGAGATATGGCAAATGGACGTCAAAACGGCATTCCTTAATGGTTTCCTTAAGGAAGAGTTGTATATGATGCAGCCGGAAGGTTTTGTCGATCCTAATAATGCTGACAAGGTATGCAAGCTCCAGCGCTCAATCTATGGGCTGGTGCAAGCATCTCGGAGTTGGAACATTCGCTTTGATGAGATGATCAAAGCGTTTGGGTTTACACAGACTTATGGAGAAGCCTGTGTTTACAAGAAAGTGAGTGGGAGCTCTGTAGCATTTCTCATATTATATGTTGATGACATACTATTAATGGGAAATGACATAGAATTCTTGGAAAGCATAAAGGCCTACTTGAACAAGTGTTTTTCAATGAAGGACCTTGGAGAAGCTGCTTACATATTAGGCATCAAGATCTATAGAGATAGATCGAGACGCCTCATTGGTCTTTCGCAAAGCACATACCTTGACAAGATATTGAAGAAGTTCAATATGGATCAGTCCAAGAAGGGGTTCTTGCCTGTATTACAAGGTGTGAGATTGAGCACGGCTCAATGCCCGACCTCGGCAGAAGATAGAGAAAAGATGAGCGTCATCCCCTATGCCTCAGCCATAGGGTCTATTATGTATGCCATGCTGTGTACCAGACCTGATGTGAACCTCGCCGTAAGTTTGGTAGGAAGGTACCAAAGTAATCCCGGCATGGAACACTGGACAGCAGTCAAGAACATCCTGAAGTACCTGAAAAGGACTAAGGATATGTTTCTCATTTATGGAGGTGACGAAGAGCTCGTCGTAAAGGGTTACGTCGATGCTAGCTTCGACACATATCTGGATGACTCTAAGTCACAAACCGGATACGTGTATATTTTGAATGGTGGGGCAGTCAGCTGGTGCAGTTGCAAGCAAAGCGTCGTGGCGGGATCTACATGTGAAGCGGAGTACATAGCAGCCTCGGAGGCAGCACAGGAAGCAGTCTGGATGAAGGAGTTCATCACCGACCTAGGAGTTATTCCCAATGCGTCGGGCCCAATGACTCTCTTCTGTGACAACACTGGAGCTATTGCCCTTGCCAAGGAGCCCAGGTTTCACAAGAAGACCAGGCATATCAAGCGTCGCTTCAACTCCATTCGTGAACATGTTCAAGATGGAGACATAGATATTTGTCAAGTGCATACGGATCTGAATGTCGCAGATCCGTTGACTAAACCTCTTCCACGAGCAAAACATGATCAACACCAGAACTCTATGGGTGTTCGATTCATCACAATGTAACTAGATTATTGACTCTAGTGCAAGTGGGAGATTGTTGGCAATATGCCCTAGAGGCAATAATAAAGTGGTTATTATTATATTTCCTTCTTCATGATAATTGTCTATTGTTCATGCTATAATTGTGTTATCCGGAAATCGTAATGCATGTGTGAATACATAGAACACAACATGTCCCTAGTGAGCCTCTAGTTGACTAGCTCATTGATCAATAGATGGTTACGGTTTCCTGACCATGGACATTGGATGTCGTTGATAACGGGATCACATCATTAGGAGAATGATGTGATGGACAAGACCCAATCCTAAGCATAGCACTAGATCGTGTAGTTCGTCTGCTAAAGCTTTTCTAATGTCAAGTATCATTTCCTTAGACCATGAGATTGTGCAACTCCCGAATACCGTAGGAATGCTTTGGGTGTATCAAACGTCACAACGTAACTGGGTGACCATAAAGGTGCACTACAGGTATCTCCGAAAGTGTCTGTTGGGTTGGCACGAATCGAGACTGGGATTTGTCACTCCGTATGACGGAGAGGTATCTCTGGGCCCACTCGGTAATGCATCATCATAATGATATCAATGTGACTAAAGAGTTAGCCATGGGATCATGCGTTACAGAACGTGTAAAGAGACTTGCCGGTAACGAGATTGAACAAGGTATAGGGATACCGACGATCGAATCTCTGGCAAGTATCATACCGGTAGACAAAGGGAATTGTATACGGGATTGATTGAATCCTCGACATCGTGGTTCATCCGATGAAGATCATCATGGAACATGTGGGAGCCAACATGGGTATCCAGATCCCGCTGTTAGTTATTGGCCGGAGAGATGTCTCGGTCATGTCTGCATGGTTCCCGAACCCGTAGGGTCTACGCACTTAAGGTTCGATGACTCTAGGGTTGTTATGGGAAATAGTATGTGAATACCGAATGTTGTTCGGAGTCCCGGATGAGATCCCGGACGTCACGAGGAGTTCCGGAATGGTCCAGAGGTAAAGATTTATATATGGGAAGTTGTTATTGGGGTTCCGGAAAAAGTTCGATTTTTTCGGTATTGTACCGGGAAGCTTTCGAAAGGTTCCGGAGGATTCCGGAGGGGTCCGGAAGTCCGGAAAGGGTTCCACCACGTCCAATACAGCAGCATGGGCTGTAAGGGGGCGCCCTAGCCTTAATGGGCTAGGGGCACCAGCCCCCCCAAGGCCCATGCGCATGGGAGAGGGGAAACCCTAAAGGGGGAGGGCCTCCACTTGACTTGGGAGGCACTCCTCCCCCCCTTGGCCACCGCCCCAACCCTAGATGGGATCTAGGGGGGGTGGCCCCCTCTCCCCCCAGCCTATAAATAGTGGAGGGGTGGGAGGGAGGCCACAAGCTCTCCCCTGGCGCAGCCCTCCCCCTCTCCAACACCTCCTCCTCATCCGTTTGAGCTTGGCGAAGCCCTGCCGGAGAACTGCAAGTTCCACCACCACGTCATCGTGCTGCTGAAGCTGTCTTCCCCAACCTCTCCCTCCTCCTTGCTGGATCAAGGCGCGGGAGACGTCACCGGGCTGCACGTGTGTTGAACACGGAGGCACCGTTGTTCGGTGCTTAGATCGGAATCGACCGCGATCTGAATCGCTGCGTGTACGACTCCTCCAACCGCGTTCCTGCAACGCTTCCGCATCACGATCTTCAAGGGTATGAAGATGCACTCCTCTCTCTCTCGTTGCTAGTCTCTCCATAGATTGATCTTGGTGATGCGTAGGAAATTTTTTGATTTACTACTACGTACCCCAACAAAGCCTTCGCTTCTAAAGTTGTTCGGCGAGCCGAAAACGACTTCCAATGTAATTGAGCCCATGCAGCGAGCTTCTACGCCGGACACTGCTCCTTTGAAGGTAGCTGTGGTGGGCTTGATTCGTGAAGGATCAATGCCCATTTTGCGGATAGTGTCTTGGTAGAGTAGATTAAGACTACTGCCGCTGTCCATAAGGACTTTCGTGAGATGGAACCCATCGATAATTGGATCGAGGATCAGAGCTGCCGAACTTTCAAGATGGATACTAGCTGGGTGCTCCTTGCGATCAAAAGTGATCGGGCAGGCCGCCCATTGGCTTAATTTTGGGGTGCCTGGCTCTATGGCATTGGCGTCCTGTAGTGCGCGCTTGCGCTCCTCTGTAGGGATGTGTGTCACGTATACCATGTTGACTGTTTTTACTTCGGGGGGAAATTGCTTCTGACCCCCGGTGTTCGGTTGGCGAGTCTCTTCGTCATCGCTGTCACTGGGCGGCCCCTTCCCCTTGTGTTTGGCGTTAAGCTTGCCGGCTTGTTTGAAGACCCAACAGCTTCTGTTGGTGTGATTGGCTGGTTTATCAGGGGTGCCATGAATCTGGCAGGGCCGATCCAGTATCTTGTCTAAATTGGATGGTCCGTCTCTGTTTGCCTTGAATGGCTTTTTCCGTTGACCGGTTTTGGAGCCGCTGAATCCGGCGTTTACCGCCGTGTCTTGCGTTCCTTCATTATTATTTCGACGCTTGTGTTTATTGCGTCGTGGCTTGCCGTTGCCGTCTCGAACTTCGAAAGTGCCCGGATCACTGGTGCTGTTGCTTCTACGAGTGAGCCAGCTATCTTCTCCCGCGCAGAAGCGGGTCATCAGAGCGGTAAGGGCTGCCATGGATTTTGGTTTTTCTTGACCGAGGTGGCGGGCAAGCCATTCGTCTCGGACGCTATGTTTAAAGGCCGCGAGGGCTTCGGCGTCCGGACAATCGACAATTTGGTTCTTTTTAATTAGGAACCTAGTCCAGAGCTTCGTGGCTGACTCCCCGGGCTGCTGGATAATGTGACTTAGGTCGTCGGCATCCGGAGGCCGGACATATGTACCTTGAAAGTTATCGTGGAAGGCGTCTTCCAAGTCTTCCCAGCTGCCAATGGAGTTCTCTGGGAGGCTGTTCAGCCAGTGCCGCGCTGGTCCCTTTAATTTTAGTGGGAGGTATTTGATGGTGTGGAGGTCATCACCACAGGCCATGTGGATATGGAGAAGGAAATCTTCAATCCATACTGCAGGATCTGTTGTTCCATCGTATGATTCGATATTCATGGGTTTAAACCCTTCCGGGAATTCGTGTTCCATTACTTCATCAGTGAAGCAAAGGGGGTGTGCGGCGCCTCTATATCGGGCCAAGTCGCGACGTAGTGCGGATGTAGTCCGTCTGCGGTTTTTGGCCCGGACGTGGTTATGCTCGTTACGTCTGGCTTGATAGCCGTCGTTGCGCACCAGGGCATGCCCCCGTGATCCGTAGATCGATCTGAACTGACCTGCTCTGTTCTCCAGGTCTTGCCGCAGGTCATATGTGTATTCCCGAGTTGTAGTGTCTTTGCCTTTATGGCGAGGTAGTATGGGCAGGTGTTCGGCTTGGGTTGCCGCTTTGTCCCGGCCACGTGGTGGTCGGTCAGCCGCATTACGTGTTGATGGCATGGGCTCAAGTGCCTCGTCGTCGAATTGGGGTAGCAATTTATGCTTCGGGTAACTTTTAATGGGACACTCGAGTCCATATTCCTCGGCTGCCAGGACATCAGTCCATCTGTCATTGAGTAGGTCTTGATCAGCTTGAAGCTGCTACTGTTTCTTTTTCAGGCTCCTCTTAGTGGCTATTAGCCGGCGCTTAAAGCGCTCCTGCTCGACGGGTTCCTCAGGCACGACAAAGTCTTCGTTGCCGAGGCTCACCTCATCTTTGGAGAGTGGAAGATAGTTGTTGTCCTCCGAGTCTTCGTTTATGGCCTGTTCGTCAGGGCTGACTTGCCCATCTTCCCTATCGTCCTGTTCGAAAGTGGGCTCGACGGGATCTTCCTTGTCTTCGGCATCGTCCGGAGTATTGTTTTCTCTTGCGCCGGTATTGCTGTCTTTTCCACGGCGTGATTTAGAGCGGTGCCGCTGACATCGGCGCTTTGGCTGTGTCTCAGGAGGTTTATCCTCGACTGGATCTTTCTCGTTATCGCCGTTATTCTCTTTGGGAGTATCCACCGTGTACACGTCATACGAGGAGGTGGCTGTCCAGCGCCCAGTAAACGGCGGGTTTTGAGCCTGCTCCTCTCCGGTATCGTCGTCCATACCGTCGATGTCTTCGGAGTCGTAATCGAGCATGTCGGTTAACTCTTCGACAGTGGCAATGAAGTGGGCGGTGGGTGGGAAGCAAAATTCTCCGTCATCAGCCTCCAGTTCAAACCGGATATAATTCGGCTGTGAGTCCCCCGCTAAGGAGAGGGTTTTTAATGAGTTTAGCACATCACCCAAAGGTGAGTGCCGGAAGATGTCCGCAGAGCTGAACTCGACGATCGGTCGATGGGCGCGGACGCACGCGGTTCGGAACCTGTGGCCGGAGACGAATCCGAGGTTCCGGTGACACAGATCCCGTTCGAAGTTGGGTCTGTGTGCGGCTCCAACGCCGCTGAGTCTGCGGCTTCCGTGGCGGGGTTGAGCTTCCCATCCTCGGATGGCGCAATCTGCTCCGGATCTAGGGCCAGAGCAGTTACAGGCGCTATCTCCCGGATATGGTCCGATGACAGATTTAGGTCATGTTCATCGCGGTGGCAGGGAGCGGCTGCCATGGGCTCGAATCCGTCGAAGATCAAGTCTCCGCGGATATCAGCAACGTAGTTCAAGCTTCCAAACCTGACCTGACGGCCAGGGGCGTAGCTGTCGATCTGCTCTAGATGGCCAAGCGAGTTGGCCTGTAGTATGAAGCCGCCGAATACGAAGATCTGGCCGGGGAGAAAGACCTCCCTCAAGGCAGCATCGTTGTGGATGACTGACAGAGCCATCGAGTCTTCTAGCGACGACACAACGGAACTCTCAATGAAAGCACCAATGTCGGTGTCAAAACCGGCGGATCTAGGGTAGGGGGTCCCGAACTGTGCGTCTAAGGTCGATGGTAACAGGAGACGGGGGACACGATGTTTACCCAGGTTCGGGTCCTCCCTATGGAGGTAATACCCTACTTCCTGCTTGATTGATCTTGATGAATATGAGTATTACAAGAGTTGATCTACCACGAGATCGTAATGGCTAAAACCCTAGAAGTCTAGCCTGTCTGATTATGATTGCCTCTACGGACTAAACCCTCTGGTTTATATAGACACTGGAGGGCACTAGGGTTGTACAAAGTCGGTTATAGAGAAAGGAATCTTCATATCCGAACACCAAGCTTGTCGTCCACACCAAGGAGAGTTCCATCCGAACACGGGAGAGAGTCTTCTGTCTTGTATCTTCATGGCCCATCAATCCGGCCCATATTACGTAGCCTGGACGCCCGAGGACCCCTTAATCCAGGACTCCCTCACACCCCCATAGCATCTATGAGGGGGCTGAAGCCGACGACTAGCAAACTTTCAGAATTAAAACGGCCGCACAGGAGGCAAATAACTCAAGATAAAAGGCATAAATATATGACAAGCTTTGGTTCACAAAATAAAGTTTTTACAACCCGGATACATTTACTCAAACATCACGTCCTTTGAGCATTGGCCCTCTACTATTCGAGCACCCGCTAGGACATCTTCAAAGTATCTTTCCGGCTTGCGGTGGTCCTTGCCTTCGGGCGGGCCTGCAGTTGCGACATCGGTGGCCTTCATCTTTGCCCAGTGCATCTTGACACGAGCAAAGGCCATTCGCGCACCCTCTATGCACGCTGAGCGCTTCACAGCATCAACTCGAGGTAACGCATCGATGAGTCGCCTCACCAAACCAAAGTAGCTGCTAGGAATTGGTTCGGCTGGCCAAAGCCGGACTATGAGATCCTTCATGGCCAAGCTGGACACCCTATGCAGCTCCGTCAGCTGCTTCATCTGGTCGTTCAGAGGCGTCGGATGCTCCAGTGCCAGGAACTGTGACCAGACTAGCTTCTCGGTCGAGTTCCCCTCTTGGGCTCAGAAGAACTGTGCGGCGTCAGTGGCACTCCTTGGAAGATCCGCAAAGGCGTCTGGAGAACTCCACAATCGAGTGAGCAAAGCATATCTTTGACCTCCAAATACACTCTGTAAAAAGAAAAGACTTACCAGCCGCTATCTGTTTGGCCTGCCGGATCTCTTCACAAGCACTCCGGGACTCGACCCGCGCCTCTTTAGCCTCCTGGAGGGCTTTGGCGAGTTCGGTCGCTTGGTCTATAGTCTTCTCCTCCAAGGCCTCGCACTTGCAGATGGCATCCTTCAGCTCTTGCTCCACTTCAGCCACCCTATCTTCGTGCTGGCGGCGGGCGTTCTGTTCGGTCTTTAGTTCTGCAGCCGCTTTGTCAGCGACTGCCTTATTCACCTTCGCCTCCTCCTTGGCCTGAGCAAGGGCGCTTTTGAGGGTCTCGACCTCGGCCGCGCCAACTGCGCACATACAGCAGTACATGAGTTAAACTCTGAATTTACATATCAGATATATGCTCAAACTCTTTACACGCATACCTTGCGTCTCGTTGAATCACTTGTTGATGCGATCTATTTCATCATCAGCCAGCTTTAGTTTCCGATTAAGTTCGGAAACTTCAGCGGCCTGAGCGGTTGCCGCCAACAAGGAAGCCTGTTATACAATAGAAAAGTATGTCACCTCTTCCGAATAGTACGTGATCCTCTGTCTGGCTTTTTCAAACCCAGACAGAGTCTCAGGAGCTACTATACATGCACAGGTATATCCCTTTATTAAAAATGTCTAGAGCATTACGTTGCATACCTCGAAGCCTGTCAGTAGGCTGGTGAAGGCTTCGTTCAGCCCGCTCTTGGCGGACTGAACCTTCTCTACCACCACACCCATCAGGGTGCGGTGCTCCTCCATGATGGAAGCACGTTGTAGTGCTTCCACAAGAGTATTTGGCGCCTTTGGATTAGTGGAGGCCGCCGCCGGAGCTGATGCTCCCCCCTCCTTCGAAGGGGGCTGCTCGCCTGACTCCGGAGCCACATTGGTCTCCGGAATGATGTCTGGCTGGGAGCCGGATTGATCAGGACCCCCGCCGTCGGTCGCCATGGGGGTCGCCCCCCCCCCCCATGTCTTCGGCAGCCGAGGTATCACCCTCGGGCGCCTTCTCGGCAGCCTCGCTCGCCCCTCCACGGCCAGGAGAGGTCCTTTGGGACAACACCTTGGTGTCATCCGCGATGATTGGCGAAGGGGCTCGCGGTGGCATTTCGCTCTCTGCCATCTCGAGCGGCAGAGAACTCCCCTCAGATAGTGAAGGGTTGGGGAGGTCGCGAGCAGGACTGAAATACACACGGTGTAATATGTTATATTATAAAAACATAAAAGACCGAAGACAAATAATAGCCCCTTTTGGTACTTATGATTCGGCCAGGGGCTTCACCCTGGGAAGTCTCTTGGGGACTGGTTCGGCCTCCGAATCCGAACCATCCGAGAGGGCTATCTTCCCCCTCTTGGGCGCCTCCTCCTCCGGGTCTGTGGAGGCCGCCCTCTTCTTCTTCTTCCCCCTAGGAGGGGAGTCGCTTTTCGCTTCCTTCTCCTCTTCTTCCTCATCTCCCTCGTGGGAGGAGAGGACTTCGGTCTCTCCGGACACTGCGTCTGAAGGGCCCTTGTGGTGGAGGCCGCCTTTTGCCTCCTTGCCCTTTTTCTTCTTGACCTTCTTCTCTGGCTCCTGATAAGGCGCCGGGACCAGCATCCTTGTCAGCTGGGGTGTGGCCGGGTCTTCAGGCAGTGGTGCCGGACACTCAATCCGCTCCGCCTTTGCTATCCAGCTCTGTACGGAGGACGGAAAATTCATTATGTCTAAAACTTATTGACCGAATAGATATTCGGGAAAATCATACTTACCGGTGTGGCCGGATTCTCGATGTCAAGACCGATGTCTTCGGTCTTCTTCAGCCACATTTTTTGGGCCTTGAAGAGCAGCTTCTAGATGTCTTCGTGCGTTGTGCCGAAGAAGCCCTTCAAGGTTTGTGGATCTTCCGGATTGAACTCCCACATGGGAGAGGGCCGGAGTTGGCAGGGAAGAATCCGGCGGAAGAGCATCACCTAAATCATGTTAGTGAGACTGGTGTTCTTGCCCATCATATTGGTGATGTGCTTTTGCAGCATCAACACTTCTGCTTTGGATCCCCAATCCAGACCCTTAGCGGTCCACGAGGTAAGCCGCGTAGGGGGTCCGGATCTAAACTCAGGAGTAGCCGCCCACTTGGCGTCGCGGGGTTCGGTGATGTAGAACCACTCCTGTTGCCACACCTTGACGGTCTCCACGAAGGCCCCTTTGGGCCACACGGCGTTGGGGAGCTTGCTTACCATGGCGCCGCCGCAGTCCGCATGATGCCCGTCGACCACCTTCGGCTTCAGATTGAAGACCTTGAGCCATAGGCCGAAGTGTGGGGGGATGCGGACTAGCGCCTCGCACACGACGATGAACGTCGAGATGTGGAGGAATGAATTCGGGGCTAGATCATGGAAATCTATCCCGTAATAGAACATAAGGCCCCGGATGAAGGGATGGAGGGGAAACTCTAGTCCGCGGAGGAAATGGGGGATGAATACGACCCTTTCGCCGGGCTCCGGAGTGGGGATGACTTGATCCTTGGCAGGGAGCCTGTGCGCGATCTCCGCGGACAGATATCCCGCCCCCCGGAGCTCCTTGACGTCCTTCTCGGTGACGGAGGAGGCCTCCCACTTGCCCTTTGAACCAGATCCCGACATGGCTGGGGAGGCTGGTTGCGGTGGGAAAGATTGAAGTTTGGGCGCTGGAGCTTGAGGATGGGAAAGCAGGAAAAGAAGGCGTGGGGAAAAAGAGGGATCTTTATCCTCTTATATAAGCGGTGAATATCAAGCGCCCCCCCTTCAAGCCTTAAAACTCGCCTGTTCCCAAAGGGTCGCACGAATGGCATGGTTGGATTACCCAAAACCATATTGATGATGATCCCGTAATGGGCGGGCATGATCTCTATTTTGACAAGTCATGCCAATGGAGGCTGTGCCTCGAAACGCGAAGCGGGAGGCGTGAAAACGATTCAAAATGTTAAGAGGCCAGACGTGACATTTCGCCAAAAAGTTGTCAGTGAAAAGACATTGTTTTGTTTGATATCTTGCCTTCACAGCTAAGGGTTGTAATAATTATACAGAGTCAGATATAGTTCTTTTTGTTCACAAGATAGCTTTGAAGTATTCAGGAGGAGGAACCCGCCTTGCAATGCCGAAGACAATCCGCGTGCCGAACACATCGTCATTGACGACTGGTTCAGGGGCTACTGAGGGAGTCCTGGATTAGGGGGTCCTCGGGTATCCGGGCTATTTGATATGGGCCAGATTGATGGGCCGTGAAGATACAAAGCGGAAAACTTTCCCCCGTGTCCGGGTAGGACTCCCCTATGCGTGGATGGCAAGATTTGTGTCCGGATGTGTAATTTCCTTCCTCTACGAACCGACTCTGTACAATCATAGGCCCCTCCGGTGTGTATATAAGCCGGAGGGTTTAGTCCATAGAGGCTATCAGAATTCTCATAGGCTAGACAACTAGGGTTTAGCCATTACGATCTCGAGGTAGATCAACTCTTGTAACCCCTATACTCATCAAATACAATCAAGCAGGACGTAGGGTTTTACCTCCATTAAGAGGGCCCGAACCTGGGTAAACATCGTGTTCCCTTTGTCCCTTGTTACCTTCGATCCTCAGACGCACAGTTCGGGACCCCCTACCCGAGATCGGCCGGTTTTGACACCGACAAAGACCACGATGAAAATGTTGAGTGGCTCTCATATGCATTATTGTTGATCTAACAAAGAGCCCATATTACCTTGTCTTCTCCTCTGAATAAATGTTTGCAGATTTCAGCTTAGTCCAATGCACGTGCACTATTATTATTATTATTCACATTGTTCGATCGTGCAAGTGAAAGGCAATAATGATGATATTTGATGAAATGATCGAGGTGAGGAAAAGCTGGTATGAGCTCGACCTATTTTGTTTTTGTAAATATGATTAGCTCATCATTCCTGATTCAGCCTATCATGAATGAAACATGTTTGCAATGACAATTAGAGATTATAGTTACTCATGCCATGCTTAATTAGCTAGGAGTGGATAATAGTTTGTCTTGTGTGCCAACATGCAATTAAAATGGTTATGATGTAGTATGATAGGATGGTATCCTCCTTTGAATGATTCAAGTGGCTTGACTTGGCACATGTTCACGCATGTAGTTGAAATCAAAAACAACACAGCCTCCATGATATTTATGTTCATGATGATTTATATCCTACTCATGCTTGCATTCAATGTTGATTAATCTCAATGCATGTTTATGACCGTTGTCGCTCTCTAGTTGGTCAGTCCTTAATCTTTTTGCTAGCCTTCACTTGTACTAAGCGGGAATACTGCTTGTGCATCCACTTCCTTAAACCCAAAGTTGTTCCATATGAGTCCACCATACCTACCTATATGTGGTATTTACCTGCCGTTCCAAGTAAATTTGCATGTGCCAAACTCTAAACCTTCAAATAATAATCTATTTTGTATGCCCGAATTGCTCATGTAGCGACTGGGGGCTGTCAGTATCTTCCATGCTAGGTGGATTATTCTCACGATGAGTGTTTATTCACTTGTTATTCACGAGAAAGTGGCTGGTAATTGGGATGCCCAGTTCCATGATCAAAATCAAAATCAAAATATAATAATGAAACAAAACTCCCCCAGGACTGTTGTTGGTATGGACGGTACCCGTGGATTTGGCTAGCCGTGGCGTGTGTTTGTTGGTGGAGGGGGGGTGTAAAACTTTACCATTCTGTTTGGGAACCGCCTATAATGTGTCTAGCATGGAAGATAGTGAGATCTCTTGGTTGTTATGTTGACAATGAAAGCATACCGCTCAAAATTATATTCATCTTTGTTTTAAAAAGCTTCGAGCTCTGGCACCTCTGCAAATCCCTGCTTCCCTCTGCGAAGGGCCTGTCTATTTACTTTTATTTGTTGAGTCATTATCTGCTTATAAAAAGCACCAGCTGGAGAGCACCACTGTCATTTGTATGCCTTGTTTTTATTCAGTATTGAGTATGACTGGATCTCTTTTGCCATGAATTACAATGTCCAATCGGTCCTTGATCTTCAGGGGTGCTCTGCATTTATGTTTTGCGGTCTCAGAAAGGGCTAGCGAGATACCATTATGTCATATTATATCATGATTGTTTTGAAAAAGTGTTGTCATCCGAGATATCTCATTATTACTCGCTAGTTTGTTATGCTATTGATATGAGTAAATGTGAGACCTAAGTGTTATTGTGAATATGGTTAGTTCATAATCTTTGCTGAAAACCTGAATATTAGCTAGACATATTTACAACAACAAGATCAAACAGAGTTTGTAAAAGTTTTTCTTTGTTACTTTCAGTTTGTCAACTAAATTGATTGAGGACAAGCAATGGGTTAAGCTCGGGGGAGTTGATACGTCTCCATCGTATCTACTTTTCCAAACTCTTTTGCCCTTGTTTTGGACTCTAATTTGCATGATTTGAATGGAACTAACCCGGACTGACGCTATTTGCATGGTGTTATTTTTGTGCAGAAATCAAAGTTCTCGGATTGACCTGAAAATTTACGAAGAATTTTTGTGGAATACATAAAAAATACTGGCGTAAAAAGATACCAGAGGGGGGCACCTAGAGGCCACAAGCCCTGGAGGCGCGCCTCCCAGGCTTGTGGGCCCCTTGGACCGTCTCCGACCCTAATTCCAACGCTATATATACCTATTCGCGGAGAAAAAAATCAGAGAAAAGGATTCATCATGTTTTACGATACAGAGCCACCGTCGCCTCCTGTTCTTCATCGGGAGGGCTGATCTGGAGTCTGTTCGGGGCTCCGGAGAGGGGAATCCGTCGCCATCTTCATCGTCAACCTTCCTCCATCACCAATTTCATGATGCTCACCGTCTGGAGTGAGTAATTCCATTGTAGGCTTGCTGGACGGTGATGATTTGGATGAGATTTATCATGTAATCGAGTTAGTTTTGTTAGGGTTTGATCCCTAGTATCCACTATGTTCTGAGATTGATGTTACTATGACTTTGCTATGCTTAATGCTTGTCACTAGGGCCCAAGTGCCATGATTTCAGATCTGAACCTATTATGTTTTCATGAATATATGTGAGTTCTTGATCCTATCTTGCAAGTTGTAGACACCTATTACGTGTTATGACCCGCATACCCCAAGGTGACAATAATTGGGATTCTTTTCGGTGATTACCGTAGTTTGAGGAGTTCATGTATTCACTAAGTGCTAATGCTTTGGTCTGGTTCTCTATTAAAAGGAGGCCTTAATATCCCTTAGTATCCTTTTGGACCCCGCTGCCACGAGAGGGTAGGACAAAAGATGTCATGCAAGTTCTTTTCCATAAGCACGTATGACTATATACGGAATACATGCCTACATTATATTGATGAATTGGAGCTAGTTCTATGTCACCCTAGGCTATGACTGCTACATGATGAATATTATCCAACACAATTATCATTGCCGATCCAATGCCTATGAGCTTTTCACACATTGATCTTTACTAAGTTACTTTCGTTGCTACTGCTGTTACAATCACTACAAACTGCTATTGTTACTTTTGCCACTGTTACCGTTACTATCATACTACTTTGCTACTAAATACTTTGCTGCAGATATTAAGTCTTTCAGGTGTGGTTGAATTGACAACTCAATTGCTAATACTCGTGAATATTATTTGGCTCCCCTTGTGTTGAATCAATAATTTTGGGTTCAATACTCTACCCTCGAAAACTGTTGTGATCCCCTATACTTGTGGGTTATCACGGTTACCACGGCCCACAGGCTCCGTCTGGGCCACGTGACCCGCCCTGCGCTCGCAGCGAGCGCCAGCCATGAAGCTGGCGGAGTGGAAGGCAGAGCGGAGCAGAAGAACGGCAGCGCACCCCTACCTGGCGCGCCAAACGTTGGAAACCGGGCTTCGGGGACCCAAAGGTTCGAACTCTGGGGTGAGCTCCTTCTTACCGCCCCGTCCTTGCCAACAGCTAACCACGGCGAGAGCGAGCAAGCGGGAGCGGACCGGTGACACAACAGTTACCCATGTTCGGGCCACCTTGCGGTGTAAAACCCTACTCCTGCTTGGTTGGGATTGCTATGGCGAGAGAGAGTACAAAGGTTGAGGAAAGAAGGGTCTCTCCTCCTACAACGGCACCCTGCCTCCTTTTATGCATGCCTTGGTCCTCTTCCCCCGAAAATATTGGCGGGAAGGGTTGCCACACAACGGCAAGTTTGAAGGGGAACAGGAGCGCAGTCTATCCTGACAAAAGGTGGTCTTCGCCTGCAAAGCCACCATCCATGATGCGCCGGTGGGCTCGGGGATGACCTCCGCCCTGCGCGCCCGTCGTCTTGGTCTTCTTTCACCGACCGGGCAACCTTTGGGGTCGCTTTGGGAACTGGACCGTTGCTTTGCCCCCTTAGCACCAAAGGGGAAATCCTCTTCATCCGCGCCTGCTTGCACGGCCTCTGCCGCCGTTCGTCACCCCGTGCGTCACCCACGTGACAGGCTTTGGGCCACACGACCGAGCCGAGCCACGCCTGCCTCGCACGCCTTGGGGAAGGTGCCTCGGGAGGCAACCTCGGGAGGCCGCCTCACGAGACGCTCTTGCGAGGCTCTCGGTGAAGCCGCTAAGTGTCGCTTGCTTGCCCACTGCCTAAGGTGGGGGCCTCATGAGGCCAGGGCCTCACGACGGGTCTTGCTCCTAGTGCATGCTAGTGGGTCGCTCGCTGGGCCCTCGCCATGCGTCGTGCCCTGGGCCGAAGGCAGACGGGCCTGGGTACCCCCGGTCCCACGGGCCCGACACTGTTAAACCTGTTGTAGCAAGCATATGCCTATTTAACGGTTTTTGGTTGTTCAGTTGTTTGTAGTTAGCATAGGTCCAGTTTTAATTTCTATATTTGGTTGTTCGTAGTATGCCTTGTTTATTTCAGTTATTCACAATGTGGTGTTCTATATGTGCAAGTATGTACTATGCAATTCAATTTCACCAATACCAGTTTCAACAATACCACTATGAATGACTTTATTTGGTTGTTGTTAAGCCTATTGTAGCGAGCATATGCCTCTTTTAACGATTTTTGGTTGTTCGGTTGTTTGTAGTTAGCATATGTCCTATTTCAATTGATATATTTGGTTGTTAATAGTATGCCTTGTTTATTTCAGTTATTCACAATGTGGTGTTCTATATGTGCAAGTATGAACTATGCAGTTCAATTTCATCAATACCAGTTTCAACAATACCACTATGAATGACTTTATTTGGTTGCTCTTAAGCCTGTTGTAGTTAACACACATTTCTATTTTTATTAAACAATAAGTAGTGTACTTAAACCTGCACAATGCCAGTTTGAATGACTATATTTGGTTGTTGTTGTTAAATGTTAGGCCTGTTGTAGTTAACACAACTTTCCACTTCTTTTTTGCTTAGCTAGCGTGCTTAAACCTGCACACTGAAGCTACCATTTGGAGATTATGTTGTCTACCATGGGTATATTTGATTGATATTTAGCCTGTTGTGCTTAACATGCCTTTCGATGTACTTACACAAGACAATATTGGGAACAACTGTTGTTTTCCATTGAGGTTAGTTTCATCACATGGCTTATATATACTCCATCCACCCCATAATATAAGATGTTAATTCATCCAATATGTGAGTATATTGGATGTATATATAATGGGACAGAGGGAGTGTTGTACTACATCATTGTGCAATTGTAGTTTAGCTTGTAATATTAACTTGGTGCTTGTAGGTACATATGTCATCGGTAAAGATCCGCGCTTCGATCCTTTTTGTGTATGGAGCAATGAGGTATTCATGAACCAGCATCAAGTGAGGAAACTGATAAAGATTGTTAGTAAAATGGGTCAAAAGATGGCAATTAAACTATTTGGTTACACTTTATCCAAGACAACAGTGAACTGTAGGATGGTAAGTAAGAACTCTGTAGCCTTCTTTTACTGCCCATAATGAGTTGTTAGATGACAATGTATGGATTTTTTTTCTTTGCAGTGGTTCCCAAAGTAGTTTATTCAAGATTACCTCTCAAACTACATGATTGGTGGACATGCAAAGGTTAAAGTATTTCTACCAGACTACAATGACTATCTAGAAGTCCTCATGAAGACAGTGAAGGATGGGCGGTCGGCCATCACAAGGGGTTGGACTAGAGTCGTGCGTGCATTCGGCATGGAGGAGGGCACAATATGGGCATTCCGCTTCACCTTGTTCAGCAACCAGAATGTATTTCGCCTCTTTCTTTACCGTCTTTAATACAAGTATACAACCCTGATTCATCATTCTTTATTTGGTGCTTACGTAATTCTTTTTTTATGTAATTCTTGAACATATGTACCTGTTAATCAAATAATGCATTGGTTGTTGAACCTACTGGATATGAATAAAGTTACTGCCTACTTTAAAATTCAAATTTTGTACAATTTTAAATTGCAACAATTAATAGGGAGAAAATACGCTCTGCAGGTCATTACGTCGCACACGGTCTGTAAAGCACAATGTGTGTGATAAAGCTCATAATCCGACACGTTTCATAGAGAGAAAATGTGTGCGACCATGCACACAATTGTCATTTGCAAAGCGTGTGTGATGTCAGACAATATCACAAACGATGCGACCAAACTAAATATTTGTCATAGTCGCCTTATCGTACACGCTTTACAATCATGAACTATTTGTGATGTCGTACGCATCGTAAACGTTTCACCATAGAATAGCGTGTGCGATAGTTATCCCATCCTACACTAGTATGACAATCGGACGTTTCGTAAACTCATCCAACACTCGTACGATGATTAACTTATCCTCTTAATTATATATCGCATACGATGCAGGAAAAATGAATGTGTGTGATAGTCTCCTTATCATACATATTTTATAATCATGAACTGTTTGTGATGGGGTGTGCATTGTAAATGTTGCACCACAGAATAGTGTGTGCGATGGTAATACCAACCCACACGAGTAGTAAGGATGAAGCGTTTGGGATATTCGATATATCACAAACAGTTGTTTGACGACTCGTGTTTGGGATAGATGTGGGCATCACATACGCTTAGTTATACAAAATGTATGCATTCCTACTCCCTATCACCGACGGTTTCTGGGTCGTGTGGGAAGGATACTCCCCCTGTCGCACACACAGGCAAGGCGATGGTTTAAAACTCTGTCACAGAAAGGGGGTAAAAACCATTTGTATAGCACGTCGCTGCACCAGTGTCATCTCCGGGTTCTCCTCTATTTTCATTGTTACCATCGTCCTCATCCCCGTCATCATCATCTTCTTCGTTCCCTTCCTCTTCAATGTGTCATCTTCTTCATTCCCTTCCTCTTCAGCGTCATCATCATCATCATCCTCTTCAACATCAGCATCCTCTTCCTCCGACTCAGACTCTTCTTCAAACTCAGCTTCTTTACTGCCCTCTTTTTCTTCTGTTTGCTTGGTAGCACCTTTATGCTTAGGGCGACCGCTACGCGAGCTCTAACCCTTTCTTTGCGGCCTCTTGGGAGGACTTAACTCTGGTTCTTCTTCATCAAGCTTGGCAAAACCGGCGATGAACTTGCCAAGCTGTTTCGTTACTCCTTTGCATAGATCATGGACCATGCTTGCTAGCTTGAACCTTTTCTACAAATAATTAAAAAAAGTTAAAAATTGAATCAATAGAGAAAAAAAAGTTAGTTTGCAACTGAAAATCAGACTCTGGTGCAACTGAAATCCCTACTTGGTGCAACTAAAAACACTCATTGATGCAACCAAGCTACGGAAAAAATTGCATGTGTGTGTGACTTCAGAAATACAGGGGTAAAAAAACTGATTTGCAAAAAAGGGACATGAACTCAATGGGGATTGTAACTGATCGGAACCTTTGAAGCCACGAATGGTTCTGCCTGCAATAATCCTCCAAAAATTGTTGATCGGTCTACTCCTCTGTATTGCTCCTTGAGCTGATGTAGAAACACAAGCAAGCATAAAACACAAAGGAAAAAAATGATTTGGCTGCAACTAAATCAAACAGAAGTGTGCAACTATCATGTGACTATATGCAACTACCATATAACTATGTGCAAAAACTCCAAATGAGTTCTTGTGACAACCTAAACACAACAAGTGTGCAACTATCATATGCATGTGTGAAACTACCATATAACTACATACAACTAAAAAAAATCAGTTTTGTGTACAAAACTAGAGAAAAGCATGTGTGCAAGAAAATAAACATTGGATAAAACATTTCATTAGAATGACAACTCACTTGAAGCTTGCCAAACACACCAGGAGACTTCAGGTCCTTCTTGATGATCTTGCTGATCAGATTCTTATCAAAAGCATTAGCACGGACAGGACATACACTTACTCGCTCATCAACATCGAGCACATCGAGATAAAGGATCTGTCGCACACCATCACCAACACAAAAAAAGAACATGTGAGCAAAAAATGCATGGTCAAAAAGCAGCAAGTGAAAAAAACCCTACATCTACCCGAAAACTATAGTTTTACTTTACTCACCATTAAATGGTACAGGCAACAAAAAATTGTTTGTTTGTCCTCGCCCATGCTGTAGAATGCTTCGTTTATGTGTTCAATAACGAACAAACAAACATTACTCTTCAACAGCAGTCCGGGTTCCAGCACAACCCCATAACTACGCGGGCTAAGACAAAGACTGGTGGTAGGAGCCAGGAAAGTGCTGAACGCAAGTGCAAGCCACTCGGTGAGGAACTTGTCATCAGTTGCTCTCTTCATTGCTTTGATGGTTTTGCAAAAGGAGGCGACCTTGGGGTGTTTGGTTGGTCCGGTGTAGCTGAACATCTCATTAGATCTCTTCACCGACTCCTTTTCAATGGTATACTTCAGACGTGGCCCCCTGTTCGGTCAACCAAAATTTCTGTGCACACTGACAACGTCAACTGGGATCGTGCCCCTTCCTGGAAAGACCATAGAAGCGTTGTCTGGGTCATAAGACTGGACCAGGAACTTAATCAACTCTGAAGGCAACGTGTCAGCTAAGCTCACTAAGCCCCCCAACATCTTCTCGTAAAGGAAAGTCCTTTGAACGGGTGCCAAATCCATATTCACCTTGACAAACCTCCCTCATGAGGCCCTTATCCTCCCAGCCTGTGAACGTCGATGGGGTTCATTTGCTTCATTTCCTTCCTCTCCACCTACACTTTGCTGAGAAAAAAATGATATGCATTGTGAAACATCATCATGCTCTCTTAACAATAAGAGAACAACAAGTAAAACAAATTTAAATATGCAAGAAAATGATGTGTACATGTAGTAGACATGCCAAGGTTCATTCTATTCCACTAGCACAAAATCATGGCGTCAATGGGCACGAATTCATGGCTACAGAAACTTAACATGGCATCAATGGGCATCGCATGAAAGTACACACGATGAAGTATAAAACAAATGTAAGAATCATGTCCACATGAGCTATATATCATGGCAATCATCAAAAGCAAAAATTGGCAAAAATTAATAGTTTCTGCAATTAACATCAGGATGCACTTTTCAACCACAGTTTGCAACAGGCAGATGGATTCTAATATAGATGAAAATGACACCATCATGTAGGTCATAGAGAAATGCTCAACTTTGATATAAGACATATTTTAATGGGATAGCTATTTCTGTGCCCTTAGTTGTGTCCCCTTGGGCAGTTTTGCCCTTAATTTCCAAAAACACTCGGTCTTGCCCAAGTCACTTTGCTCTTCTTATCGTTTTGCCCTTCCGTCACAATTCCGTCCAGTTAGTGCTATTTGACCATGTGTTGACCGTCTATGGACTTTTTGTTGGACCATTTTGCCCCCGCTTATTCACTGTGTGTCGAGACACTACCAGGTGGGACCCTCCAATCTCTCAGATTCCTTTTTATTCTCTCCTTCGAGCAGGGCCACGATGCAACCAGCCACGCCGATGTCCCCGTCGGTGGCCACGCCGGCGCCCGCGTGCGGCCTGATGTAGTCGATTCCGCTGGTGGCCAACCGCGCCATCCGACGCGTGATGCAGGGTGGTTGGCGGCGGCGACAATGCCATGGGTCCGGCCGGTGGTGGAGCCATGGATCCCGTTGATGGCCAGCGAGGGGAGGCCAGCGCGGTTCCCAGCGGCGGCGGCGCCACGGACCCCTTCAGTGGCCAACCTAGGCGGAGCTGCCACGGATCCCGTTGGTGGCCAACCTAGGCGGCGGAGCCAACGATCTCGTCGATGGCCAACTTAGGTCATCTGCGCCAGGGATCCCATCGGAGGCCAGCGGGGGCTGCAGCGGCGATGGCCAGTGGCCAACCTTTGAGCCTATCGTGTGGACAAAAGCCGTGGTGACCGCGGCCGCCCAAGGTGTCTGGGTCCAACTCCAATAGCACCGGCGAGCTCATCCTCCTTCTCCCGTTCGACAAGGAGGACCTGGTGAGCTCCGGCTCCGACTCAGTTGGCTCCGGCGAGCTCAACCTCTTTTTTTTGACGAGCCGGCGAGCTCATCCTCCTCCTACGGAGTGCGGCCTCTAATTATTGACCTGATGTAATTAGCTAGGATTTAACCAGTGTTTGTGCAGTGATTTTTAATTAGTTGTATGTGGATCTGACATATTTTGTGTTAATTGTCCTTGTTTTAATTGACTAATGTTGTGTTAATTATTGTACTGAAATTTTATGGGAAATTGGTGTACTATTTAGAAAATGTCAATGTCCAATAGATATTTGGTTTTGTTCGTCATGGGTCCCACTGGTGGTGAGATGAGAGAGGGATGGTTTTCTTAGTGATTGCTGGAGAGTGAAGAAGCAGGGGAAAAATGGTCCAAAGAAAAGTCCATCGACATTCAACACACGGTCAAACAACACTAATTGGACAGAATTGAGACAGAAGGGCAAAAACATAAGAGGAGCAAAGTGGTTTGGGAAAAACAAGTGTTTTCGGAAACTAGGGGTAAAACTGCCGAGTGTGACCCAACTAAGGGCATAAAATCAATTATCCCTATTTTAATATGATGCACATGTTAACAGTTACAAGTAGGTTGAAAATGGCTAGGTAATGGGTGCCAACTAAAATCATGTTCATGCGCAACAGCAAAGGTAATGGATGTCGACTACAATCAATTGCATGTGCAACAGCAAAAATGTAAGGGGTAGCCAACTACTACCAATTTAATGTGCAACTACTACCAATTTAATATGCAACTACTATCATTTTCATGACAATGATCCAGGAAAAAAAATAAACTTCCATAAAAAATACTACCAACTATCATATCATTTTTATATGCAACAACAAAGGTAAAAAAGTGTGCCAACCCCAATCATTTTCATGTGGAACAGCAAAAGTAAAGGCAACCAACTACTACAAAATTAATGTGCAACTGCAAAAAGATTAAAAAAAAGTCAATTAGATATACCTCAACAGGTGCTGCAGATGAGGAATCGCCCACATCGGGCGCTACGGCTTTCGCTTTTCGTCTTTGACGCTTTACAAGATGGTATTGATCACCATCATCTCCCTACATGCATGACACAAAAGAAAATCAGGAGAAGGAGCATAAAATAAAATAAAAAATAGACATACAAAACACCAAAAAACCATATGTTAGAGCCTAGTTACTCATACTGAAAAAATAATAATTTCATACAATGCCTCAAGTACGGGAAACAGCTGTTTAGGTTATCCAAGATCCTTACCTGAACTTCATCACCCTCGTCAGCGGAGGTGCGAAGGGCCCGCTCGGTAGTCCTTTTCTAATTTCGCCGATTAGACTGCGGTACATTCCCGTGCATGAGACAAAAACAACAAGAATGGGCAATTACAAAAAAATGAACACAACACGCATAACACATCAAGCTTCCTCAAAAAAGCCTTCTCTACGAAAAGCACATGTGTAATGAAATTATCCCTCCTTTGCTTCCACTAGTTTCTCCTTCTACACCCATTTTCATTGAAAAAAAACAGGTTGTGCACAGTGTCAACTTCTGATTGCACATATCATTTCTTCAAGTTGCATGCTAAAAGGCATGTAGTTGCACACAAAACTTGTTTCCGTTACACACCCTCACAGTACAAAATGCATAGTTACAACAAGTTTAGTCAAGTTGAATGTACCTCTCCTACACATAAACTACACCATCCCCAAACCAAGGTAGTCAACTGCATTTTGTTTTGGTGCAACTCATACCCCTACAAATGCCAACTGGATACACCTCAGTTGCAAGTGTGTAGAAAAAATAACAACCCCAAAATCGAAAAGAGGATCAACACAACTACTGATTTCTCTACCACATCAAGTTCGAACCAAAATTGCCTATCTAGGGTTTTGAAGGGAAACTACAAAATCAACCTAAAATCACCCTAGATTTCCGAGGCGCCGAACCAAAATCCCTCGCCGTAACTACGTGATGTGGATGTGCCTATCTGAGACGGGATCTAACCGACAAAATAGCAAAGGACATCGCCATACAACGTTGCGGTAGAACTCAAAAATTCGAGATCACGACAAAACTGCCTCCTCGCCGCCAAGGTAAGCACCGCCACCCCTCTAACACCGCGGTAACCACTGCTTCCCCCGTCGACGACCACCAGCAAACGACCGCGTCAAGGGGGTAAACGGCAAGGGAAGAAGATTCAAGGACGGGAAGGGACCATACCTACGCCGGCGACGAGCAGCGGATGCCGCCCACGCTACGCCTTCGCCTTCCTGCGCCCCGTCCCCGGTTGTGGTTGCTACCGGTGAAAGAGGAGAGAGGGGAGAGGACGGGGGAAATGGTGGATGCGTGGGAGATGATAGTGGCACGAAATTCATAACCATCGACGCCCACTACTCTGTCCTCGCTCACCATCGATTTCACCCTACAGCGTCAATGACAACGGGGGCACGCCACAAAAAGTGGGTCGCTGTGCCGAGCGATGCAACCGGACCAGGTGCGCGGTCGCTGCGCGAAGACAAAATCCGACCAGGGGACAAGTGGTATAGCAGCCGCACGATGGAGTCTGATCGCGCGGTCCCGCCGGTCCGTAGCCGGCCGCAAACTGGCGCGCGCACTAATAAATAATTAGGATAAAAAAATGCGAGAATATGTGTGAACGTTTGGACAACGGCCAGCCCAAAAGATCTGTACGACACTCCGATAGGGAGGCTCCTAGCCGCGTAGGCTGTTTGATTGTGTCGTTGCTCGTCCTCGTTGCATCCTCCACTTTACTTTTGCACCCCCACCCCTCCATGCCCTCGAAATTGGCGCCACCTCCCTCCCGTGCTCCTCCCCTCGCCTGGGCTCTTGACCCATCCCTGCCCGAACCCTAACCTTAGATGGCGCTTCCCGCGTGAGAGGGCGCTGCCGCGGCAGCAGCGTTGAGGGGGGCTTCGTCGTCGTCAGCGCGACAGATGTATAAGCAGGGGGCGGCCGGAGGGGCCGGGCTGGACCGGAAGCGCATCAGCGACGCGCTCGATAAGCACCTGGAGAAGGCGGCCGCGTCGCCCTCCACGTCGAGAGGCTCGGCGGGTGCCCGAGGCAACCACAACCGCGTCTTAGTGCCGTCCTCCATCCCCAAGGGCCGTTGCTCCGAAGGTGACGCGATCCCCCCCTCTCCCCACACATGACGTTCCGTGGTCTGATAATCCGTGGTGTTGTGAGGCGTTCGTGGGGTCTGGAGTTACGTTCCTGGGCTGTGAAGGGCAGCATGCGTTCTACTAGGATAAAATTTGGCTATGGATTGGGGTTCCATCTTCATTTGCCTGCTGACGTGCTATTGCTATGCGGATTTGAGCGCATGTGGCGGATGTTTTTTTGTTGTTGTTTACGTTGAACGTTAGTGGCAAATGTGTTGGTGTGCTTTTGGAATGGACCACTGGCATCTGGCTTTTCGGTACCTGTGGCAGTGAGATTTGCTATATATTTTGGAATGTTAGGATAAGCTTCCGAGATGTTTTTTTTTTTAATATGTCGGGAGGGTTTGGGGGGATCCCCACCTGAATATTGGTCTCTATTCAATGAAATGGAGCTGGTTTATACGGGAAACCTGTTCAAAAACCTTGATCCAGCTTATGTGGAAAACCGGATCGAAAACCAAACCCGAGTGGCAAGTACATCCTGCCAAGGCAAGAAACAGAAAAACTCAAAAGAACCCAATTACCATTTACAACAGAACGCAAGGATCAACTACCTAAGCATGTAGGAGGTGGGGTGATGCAGCAGTGGTTGGGTGATGGCCGAGTGGAGCAGACGTCCACCATCGACCGAACCAGGACGGCGAGGGCCAACGCGAGGGTGGCCTTCGCAGCCCTCCAATCGTGTGAGCAGGCGCCGGGTGGCTTGGCATCGGCAGGCACGTTGGGCGACGACAGATCCAGCGACGCCTGCGGCGGCACATGCCTCCCCTGCAACAGGGGAGCGCGCAAGCAGGGACTGTCGTGTGGCATGGATCGGAGGGAGGGCCGGCGCACCGGGCGGCGCTGACGTCAGGCAGGGGAGAGGACGTGGGGCGCAAGAGGGAGAAGTGGAGCGTCGTGCGACAACAGATGTGCCATGGTTCCATCGCGAGGATGTGATACGGGCCGGCTTGGGGGCATGGCCCCTAGATCCTGCGACAGGCCGAGTGAGGCAGCCAGCCGACGTGATGAGAGGCGGAGCCCCAGGCCGAGGCAGCCAAGCCATCGGCGGTCCGAGCAGAATGAGCATGGGGCCGCGAGGAGGCGGAAGTCAAGCGCCACACAGGAGCTCAAGGTGGCTGTAGTCGAGCGCCGCACGGGGCGCGAGGTGGAGCAGAGGACGCGCTGCAGTCTCTGGCGAGGAAGCAGCAGCTCTGCCAGAGAAGAAGAGGCGGGCGGAGGTTTGGTTCGGGGGGGGAGGGGAGGGAGGTGCGAAGTCTAGCAGCGCGTCCGAAGGACGGTACGACGAGGGGAGGAAGTGGTGGCGGCGGGGTGGGGGTTGGGATGGGGGACTCCGGAGTCGCGAGCTCCATCGTACCGTCCTTCCAAGATGCTTTGTGGATGTGTTATTTGCATCTACCACCAAAAAAGTGTTACCTGCAGATTGAGAAGGTTGGTTTGCTGTTGTATACGCATATTGAATTTTCAGTTTTGCCAAGATTCTCTGAAGTTGATTGTGGGTTGTGTAGCTGCGTTTAGTGATGTTGTTACCTCGTCATCTCTTTGGGTGTTTTGAGATGCTGGTATATGAGCTCACGGAGCATATGTTTACTCGTTTTATTTTAACTACTATCTGCAATGTTTCGATTCTATTTGCAAATACTCCCTGTCCCCCTCTGTAAACTAATGTAAGACGCTCAAAATGTGCATGCTTTGCGCAATTCTAGATTATTGCAGTGTCTAATCATCTTTTTTTTAATGTTAGCAAAGTAACCTACCGAATTTAATCTCTCCCAACAAGAACAAAAATAAAATAGATCCTCAAGTTTGAGACTTGTCTTGTTACATCAGAAGTCTTTTCGACTCTCGAGTTGCTTGTGTAGAGCAATGTGTGCCACCACCAAGTCCCGAACTAAATGCCCCATAGGCCATTGGATTAGGGAAACCTTATCGTTAGGCTTCATTAGTTTCTATGTTAGATGCTTTTCTCATTTGCTTGTTTTCCGCATGAATCATACAAATTGGGTGCAGAAATACATAAGTTTTCAATCATTATACTTAAATTGCTCCAGTAGCCATCTTAGACGGAATGCACCCTCATCTTATCAGTATATCAGTGGCTTAAGGTGTAAAAACATCTGGGAAAATTAAATTTGTTTCTGGAAACAGCCTCTTGCAGAAATGTAGGGAAAGGCTGCGTACTATAGACCCAAAGCGGTCAGACCCTTCCCCGGACCCTGCGCAAGCGGGAGCTACGTGCACCGGGCTGCCCTTTTTTTTATACTGCTCTGCTTTGAAGAAGCTCTTGTTCTCTCTTTAAGTTTGATTCCACTCACAAATTCTTGGTTAGTACTCCCTCCGTCCCAAAATTCTTGTCTTAGATTCGTCTAGATACGGATGTATCTAATACTAAAACATGACTTGATACATCCGTATTTAGACAAATTTAAGACACGAATTTTGGGACGGAGGGAGTATATTGTTTCCTTAGACATATCTATACTCCTTTATAGTGTACGAGTAGGTTTTGGTATTAGCCGTCAGATATGCTGCATCGGACGGTTGTGTAAGTGGCAATCTGTGAGCTGCTGCCTGCTGGTCGTAGATTAAGGTCCATCCAACGGTTCAAGTCGCCTGGATTCGCAGCTATAGTATATATACCTCATCCAACTGTCCTGCCGTCCAACCCGATGAGGCGATGACCAACGGGGCAACGGGTAGCTACTGTGAACAAGTCACATCAGTATGTTTTAAGCTCTTTTTCTAGACAACTCATGTGGACACCAGATAAGATAGGAAGAATAGAAAGGTCAAGATTCACGAGAGAGTTCTAGAAAGATGAGATAATGTGGTCTGGATAAAGATAATGCGGTATAGTTACCAAAACATAGTTTTTTTAATCGTGCTATATTACTTAGTAAGAGGCTCCTAATAATCATGGAACTTAAACCAACCCGTTGCACTTTTCTCTTGCAAAATTCATAAGAGTAGTTTTCTCTACGTGCAAAGCACGTACCATGTCCTAGTAATGCTATAGCCTAGAAGTCGAGAGCATAATGCAAAATTGTTGGCTTAATGCTTATATCTGTCTTTGGAATTGTACTTAGAGGTATGATGCAGAGCATATCTACCTGTCTCCTAATTGCTATGGTGTATTCCAGGTCTGTTGAGTTATTCCAATTCTGCTTTCAGTAGCACTTTATATTGTTAGTTAGCTAAAGTTGTTGCTAGCTATGTTTTTATAGTTGCTCCAATGTACTCCCTCCGTTCCTAAATATTTGTCTTTTTAGTGATTTCAAATGGACTACCACATACGGATGTATATAGACATATTTTAGAGTGTAGATTCACTCATTTTGCTCCGTATGTAGTCACTTGTTGAAATCTCTAGAAAGACAAATATTTAGGAACGGAGGGAGTATATATTTTCTGCATGCATGTTGTATTTGCGTAATCTATGTTAGCTTAGGAGATATGCTGCTGTTTTTCTATTTTGCTGTTTTTCTAGTAGCCTAGTTTGTACAGGTTTTTTCCCCCTTTGCCTGGTTTTTGTTTCTGGTCGGTCGGAGGCCGCCTTTGGTGGGGTCTACTGCTGCGCCTTCTTTGTCATTTTCTTCTAATAAAAATGACCTGCATTTAGGTGCGTGTTTGAGAGAGAATCAGTTTGTAAACAAGTGCATTGATGCTTCCATGCTCTTCACGTTGCAGGGGAGTCTGAATCTGACAGTGAAGCATCAGATGTTAGTGGCTCTGATGGAGAGGACACCTCATGGATTTCATGGTATTGCAACCTAAGAGGGAATGAGTTCTTCTGTGAAGTCGATGATGATTACATTCAAGATGACTTCAATCTTTGTGGGCTTAGCAGTCAAGTTCCATACTATGATTATGCTATTGATCTCATTTTAGATATCGAGTCTTCTCATGGTAATTGTTCTCAATATTTACTCATTTAAATAAAACCACCCGACTGGTTTATGTTAACAAGAAATGTTAGATGCATTTCTGCACTTGATCTGATGCAAATGTGTTGTCCCTGTACAGTTATTTGACTCATTTAACGTCACTAGTTTGGATGCTCAAAGCCTTTATTAGTAGTGATGTTAACACTTACTGGTTGCTTGGGCTCTGTTTCCAAGTACTTGCTCCGTCCCGAATTAGTTGTCTTAGACTTGTCCATGGCATGGTATTGTATGTAGGTGATATTTTCACAGAAGAACAAAATGAGCTAGTGGAATCAGCTGCTGAGATGTTGTATGGGCTGATTCATGCGCGATACATTCTGACCAGTAAAGGGTTGGCTGCTATGGTAACTGTTATGCTAACCTTGCTTTGCTAGTACTTGCCCATATTTGTTTCCGAAAGGCTGAAATTCGCTCATGTCGGTGAAGTTTAATTTGTAGTAAATGGTAACTCTTATTCCTTATTTTTGGCAGCTGGAGAAATACAAGAACTATGACTTTGGACGATGTCCACGGGTTTATTGCTGTGGCCAACCATGTCTACCAGTTGGACAATCGGATATTCACCGATCTAGTACAGTGAAGATATACTGTCCTAAGTGCGAAGACATCTACTATCCACGGTCTAAATACCAAGGCAGTATCCTAACCACTCTCTTATTATACTGTCTCAAATTGGTGTGTTTTTCTCCCGGGGAAAAAAGAGTGTCACCTACAAAGAAATATTTACATATCTGCATCACTGGGATATCATAGTTGAAGAAAATTGCTATTTTGTTGTTATATATTCTGCTGTTTTCTTGACCATGTCCAGATATTGACGGAGCCTACTTTGGGACAACATTTCCTCACCTGTTTCTGATGACGTACGATCACCTCAAGCCCCAGAAGCCCTTGCAGCGCTATGTTCCTCGCGTATTTGGCTTCAAGCTCCACAAGCCATGATGCGGAGATGAAGGAAAAGAGGCCCCGCCCCGGAAGACTACTGTAAGAGTGCAATCGCCAGATCATGCTGCTCACCCATATTGTATGCCCTGTCTGGTCTATTCAACATTGAAATGTTGGTATAAAAGAAGACATGAGACGATGTTGTAACCTAATTCCAGCTCTACTGGCTAGTAAATCTGGACCTCTGTTTCCAAAACCAGCAGCTATCGAGAAATCAAAGTTATGGTCGACAATATCATATGCCAGTTATCGTTTAGGTATTTCTTCGGCAAATCTGATTGCTATGATACGCCAACTTGGAAGAAATGGATTAGAAAATTAAATCAGCTAGGCAACTCTTTGCTTATTTAATTAAAAAACTATTCATTTTATGACTCGTCAAAATTTGATGTCATATGAATTGTGGAACCCTCTAGAAGCCCCTTCAAATATAAGCGTAGAGCTGCTTATGTCAATTCCCCTGCCGGAAAACCTAGGGTTTTTTATCTATCTCCTCCGGCAGTTGTTACCCGCCGAGAGTCCCGCTGGCTGATTTTCTCCTGTGATCTTCCTCCACCCATCATGTGTCTCCCTCCTTTGCTTCTCGTGGGTGGCCCGGGGTCTCGAACCATGGCGGATGAAGAGGAAGAAGCATGATGCGATCTGGAAAAAAGGATGTTGAGGACTTTGGAAAGATTGGATTTGCGTTTTTTTTAGGGGTGACAGTCATTGAGATTGGCGTGAAACAGAAAGTCCATTTTTCACCCTCAAATGCAGCCCAAGGGACAAATATCCCCCGAACTCAAATTTGGTATGATTTTAACCCCCAAATCCTTAAAACCAGGTAAATCTCCCCCTTAAGTGGTTTTCCTTTGATTTTAGGCGGTTTTGGAACAAGTTCGTCGACGTGACATGGTATTTGGATGCGTAGACAAGTAAAGCTCGCCTGCTCCTCATGCACGCCGTCTGCCGCCTGTGGCGCCGCCTCTTGTACATGTCGTCGTTCCCGCCTTTCCTCTCGCTCTACGCGCGCCGGCGATGGCGGCACCTCCTTCGCGGCCTACCACCCGATCGCCACACGGTGGGATGGGCTGCCGGTGCCGTCGCCTACCCCAGCGCTCTGCCACCAGTCGTTCCTCTTCCGCCGGCTGCTGCTCTAGTCCGTGGCCGCAGCGGGGCGGTTCGTCCTTGTCGTGGGGTTCACTTAGCCGTTCCATCCGGCGCTTTGCAGCCCACTCGTGTTCGACCCGGCCACCGCGCCCATGCAGCGCTGGCTGGTCGGCCCGTGAGTCCCGCTCGCCCCGCGCAGGTGGTGCATGGCTGTCGCGGCGTGCAGCCACCTGTTCGTCGTGAGAGGCGGTGGGCGCTGGCGACGACCTCATTGTCGCGTGCTCCGAGCCGATATGGGACCCGGGCACGCCGTCCGCATCATGGGAGACGCTCACGCTACTGCAGGACGGGTGGTTCAACCGGGACGCCGCGGATGCCGTCTGCTCGGGCGGAAGGTCTGCATAGTCAACCTACGCGGCAGCTGTGCCAAGGAGGCCGCCGCGTTCAACCTCGTGGCCGGAAAGTGTGAGGACATGCCGCCTGGCATGCTCGCTGGGCGGCGTCCCTGGACAGTGGCGACATGATCTTCGTCGTGGACCAGAGCGGCACGTTCAACGCTTCTGACTGAGGATTTGTATGAAGAGGTAAACCATGTACGAGGAGAAAAGCACGGTAGAGGATTTGGACGGCAGCAACCAATGCGGCGGCGTCCTCGTCTTCATGGTCTACAACGACATCCATTGCTAATGAAGGAAAATGAATGGGCAAGGATGAACTGATCCGATGCAAACAAGAAAAGCTGGTCTGATGCCACGTCAAAAGAGTCAAATGCTAGCTTTAAAAAGAGTCAAATGCCTAATAGACTTCTAAAACCGCCTAAAATCTGACGAGTCAGCAGCAAAACCACCTAAGGGGGAGATTCATCCGGTTTTAAGGATTTGAGGGCTGAAATCGTACCAAATTCGAGTTAAGGGGAGTATTTGTCCATTGGGACGCATTTTAGGGTGAAAAATGGACTTCTTTCGTCACCAAAATATATGTACGCAATTACCAGGCGCCCGGCCCGGCCGGGTCCAGCCCAAACAGCCCAAACCAAACGCAACAACGCCTTCAGTGTCGCCACTCCTCTTAGCGTCGCCTTCTCCAAATCGCCGAAACCCCAATTCATTCAGCACCCACCCATCTGCAGGTCGCACGCATCCATCCCGTACCTGTCCGACGAGGGAGGAGAAAAAAATGCTGCGCCACGCCGCCCACCGCCTCGCCTCCCGCGCCGCCGCTGCCGGCAGCGGCTCCATCAGCCGCAGGGCCCTCGCGACGGCGCAGGCGCCCGCGGAGGCGGGCGAGGACCCCGCCTTCCTGGAGGCGTGGAAGAAGGTGACCACAATCATCGAGCCCCCCCAGACGCCCATGTCGGCCATGAAGCCCCGCCCGCCCACGCCGGCCTCCATTCCCTCCAAGCTCACCGTCAACTTCGTCCTCCCCTACAAGTCCGAGATCACCAATAAGGAGGTATATCGTCGTAACCTCCCCCGTCGTCCCATCCCACCTCCCGATCTCAGATCTGTGCGTGTGCGTCTAGGGTTCCGACCGTTGGCACGATCTTGCGGTCGTTTTTCTTTTTTCGGTCGGAGATTAGGGACGTGTGAGAGGGGCCTTTGCGATCTGTTTCATCCCGCGGGATGGGTGGAATCCTAGGGGCGATTTGGTTAGGAAACACGAATGTTCCTTGTATGGTCTTGTCATGGGATGCTTTAGATCATGTCATTGTTCTGGTTGTGCTGGGTCGCTTGTTGCGCTTGATCCTGTGCATGGGTGCGCTTCAGTTTTGTAGTCTGCGTGAGATTGTTGGATTATATCAGTTAATCTGATGTCTCTGTGGGTAAGCCCGATCATTCCAAACCTGACCTTTTTGGAGTGCCATGCACCAGATGGCTTATATGTTGATTGACTGTACTGAGTAGAACATGTGTCCTCCTAATGGTTATTGCCGTCCACAAGGAACTGCAGTTTTCACTTGGGGCTGTGGATGCTTTAATTGTAAGCACTTTAGATTTCTGCTAGCATCTTCAGGCCGTTAAATCCTTAGTGGCATCCTAGTAGACTTCTATGATTTTCTTTTTCAATTTGTACCGTGAGGATCGGGACATGCCTCCTTATGGGTATCCTTGTATGTTTTTCTTCTCCCAAGCTTCTACCCCAGTGCCTAGATTAAGTATTAGTCCGATAAAACGGTTTTTCTTTCATATATCGCATTTAGCACTCTGTTTGCTTTCTGGTTTGTTCCTTTGTTGTGATATGGTTCATTATTCTTATTTTTAGCTGTAGTTCGGAGCCTTATTAGTGGATTTAGGACAATAGGGCTACATTTATATGAGTTGTGAACTTCTGATCACATGATATGGTGCACCATTGCTACAGTAGTTGGGCCAATATTAATGTTTAACGACATTTGCCCTCGCTGACATTAACTCATTATACCTGTTGTCAATTTTCTTGATTGAGATAACCTTCATTCACTTACTGCACTGTTTTGCACAAACAGTCTTTGTGTCTGGAACAATCATAACATTCTCCTATGATATATTTTCTTGACCTTTTGTGGTATCAATGCCCCAGTACAGTTTCCATTTAGCTATGAATGTTTCTGTATTATTCTTAATGTATCAAAGACATGTCATGAGTTGGTTAAATACTACTCCCTCCGATCTTGTATAAATGTTGTGGGAAAACAACTGAGCCAGGTACTACTCATAGTGTAACTTGCGACTGTTTTTGGGGATCAGAGGGAGTAGCATCTTTTATTGCGATGAGTGGGTTTCTTGAACTAGGAGTAGAACATGCTCTAATCTGTGTCAAATCATGATATGAATAATTAAATTATCAGACGGCCAGAAGGTGAATTGATGGTCTGATGTACCAAGCGTTTCTTAAACTTAATCTACAGTTAATAATATTTACTTTAAGTTACCTAGTGTCTTTGGTTATCTGATTCTTTTTCTGAGTCTTTGAATTTACTCTTTTTTTAGGTTTCCAATTTTGTTATTAGCTATCAATTTTATTGTTGCTATTTGTCTGATAAGTAATTTTGGTGTTTGAGCTAAGTTCATTTTGTGATGCTGCATTTTTGGTGGGAGAAGGTCGGAGAATGATTTTCAAATCGTGTACATTGATATCCTGTATGCTTATGCTCACTTAAAGTGCTACTCTTGATCATTGGTATGGTCTTGTGTTTTTGTCACTATTCATCTCATATTGTTTGGCTATTTGGCTATTGTCAGGTTGACATGGTAATGGTACCGGCTACAACTGGCCTGATGGGTATTTTGCCAGGCCATGTTTCCACAATTGCAGAGCTCAAGCCTGGTGTTATGTCTGTACATGAGGGAAATGATGTTACAAAGTACTTTGTGAGCAGTGGCTTTGCATTCATCCATGCAAACTCCATTACTGATGTTGTGGCTGTTGAGGCCGTCCCCCTTGATCAGATCGACCAAAGCTTGGTCCAGAAAGGTCTTGCTGAATTCACTGCCAAGCTTGGATCAGCCTCGACTGACCTAGAGAAGGCGGAAGCTCAGATCGGAGTGGATGTTCACAGTGCGCTCAATGCTGCGTTGACTGGTTGATGACATCTTACATTTTTATGTCCTTTTCATCCGCATCTTTAGAATGTGAGTTGAAGTCTGCGAACTCATGAATGAGGATGGAGGGAATGATCTTAAATAAATTATACTCCGTCTCAAAGAAAGACTTGTGTTTCTTCCTGCGAGGATTTTTGTAATGATAATATTTTCCTGTGTTCCAAAATCCAGTGCTGCCTTCAGTTTTCATTTCTGAGTTGTGACTTGAATCAAATGGAATTGATTGATTTCCATTTCATAATTCCAGTCAAATTGTCAAAATATAATCAAAGTTATTTTTTTTCATGTTTGTGATGTTGTGGTTCCTGATTAGTTGAATTCTTCAAAGTTGTGCAAGTTTTTATCAAACCACGATGACATGTTGTCATGTTCTGTGTATCTGTGATATCTATTTCCTCGCTAAAACGTACTCCCTCCATTCCAAAATACTTGTCGGAGAAATGGATGTATCTAGACGTATTTTAGTATTTTAGTTATAGATACATTCAATTTTATCCATCTCTCCGACAAGTATTTTGGGACGGAGGGAGTATGAAAGGTACGCTCTTAACTCTTGCAGGCTGAGAGGAAAAAGAAGCCAAAGTAGTCATTTTTTCTCAAACTTGAATCTGTTACGTGTGCGCTTTAAACATTCATGTGAAAACATTCTGAGAGGAAAAAGAAGCTAAAGTTAGTTGTATTCGCATTGGTATACAGACGTGGGCCATTGCAAGTATTGGACGAGCAGATATTCCTAAGCATACGGTTTGTTCGGTTTACGTTTTTGTAGTTTGTACGGTATTAATATTTTGATAAATCTATACCTACCTACTGCTACCTCCATCCTGGTTTATTGGTGCTAATTGTATTTTGTGCCAAAATTTAATCATAAATTTAACTAACAAAATATTCATGCATGTCATAAAAAATTATATCATTGTAAACTATGTTCAAATGCGAATCCAACGATATAATTTTTGTTAATATATATTAATATTTTGTTAGTTAAATATTTGGTCAAAATTTGGCACAAATTATAAAGGGGATCAATAAACCAGGACGGAGGTAGTAATAAATGGGCTATTGCTTCTGCTCGTCTGTCATCCTTTTACAAAAAGCCCCTGTATTTGATGTTAATTAATCAGGTAGTGGTAATTAATCCGTAGTACACGGTGACAGGAAATTAAAGTGAAGCCCCTTGATATTTTGGTAAATCAACCCATAGCCCATCTAAAACTAATGTTTTTAAAAAATATACATCTATACCAATATAAAAAGACCCAAAGGGGCAGATCCAATTAATCTCGGCCATCAAATCATGTCAATCCAATGACCTAGATTGCTTCAATGTCGAGCGCTCAACACATTTAGCGTGCAGTAAATTTCATGCCAAATATAGTTCTAATCACATAATAACACGCAAATAATATCCTACTTAATATTCGCATGCACTTAATATACTTCCAGATTTACGTGCATTGCACGTACACATTGACTAGTATCTTTTAAACTCTAACTCTAATTTTAACATGTTATATATGAAATTTGATTAGAAAAATGTGTAGAATCTGAATATGTTGTTATTTTAACCGTTAAATGTTTTTAAAATGCTACTTAGGGTGCAATCTTAATCGATAGTGCATGATCCGTCTTTCTTTCGTATCGACGTTGATCCGGATTGCAAATGAGCACCCCAACAAAATCATATTGGAGACGAAAGAAACCAATAATAACAATGCATTCACGCCTCATCAAAATCTCGCATGAAAAAAACAAACAAATTTCTCATATTATGCTGAGAGAGACACACCTTTGAATTAAGCACATTCAAACGCATTATGGTTGTCTGAGCACTGAAGACACCGTCGGCGAGGGTGGGAAGGAGTATAAGCAGCAACACAGATGTGATGTCATGTTGAAATAAAGAGCGTGAGCCTATTGAGGTCTTCAATCATGATTATTGGGTTGGGGCCGTGTGGTATTTTTTCTTCTCCCGTTGCAATGCACATGCTCTTTTACTAGTCTATATATATATATATATATATATATATATATATATATATATATATATATATATATATATATCAAGGGTTGAAGAGCTCAACATTGCTGCATCGTCCCCATATTCTGGACCGTTCCAAAACTATAACTCCGTTCAGGGTTGAAGAGCTCAACATTGCTGCATCGTCCCCATATTCTGGAACGTTCCAAAACTATAACTCCGTTCAGCACTAGTGTGAATTCCAATCCAGCTCTCATGTTACAGATCAGTATACGGACATGCATCATCACTTCGTGTTAAACTTGTATCCCCACATTGTTTCTAGCACAGTCATGTTCTAGCTAGCACATGCAATGGCTTGAAGATGCCATGTCTTGGTGGATTTTTCATTTTGCAATCTTGTATTTGTACGTGAGAAAAGAATATAACAAACACATCCATACTCTTGTACATTTGATCAGTATTTTTTTTCTTTTTTGCCGGGAAGTATATTTATTTTTTCTGGAGATACTCCTCTCATCTTGGAGTATATGTACATTTTGTGTGGAAAGATACTCCTTATTTTGGACAATACACTGCTTATTTGGACGTACTCCATACTTCATTCTGCTTTTTAAATATACTCCATACTATAGCAGTATAGTAGTATGTAGTAAGCAGAGAGGCGTTTTGGAGTCCGAGCTCCATGGAGGCCTTTATTTTAGAAAATTCAAATTCAAACTTTTATGGTTTAAAAAATTCTGAAAAAATATGCGTGTATGTAAGGATATAACCCACATGTATGTAAAACTTCATGTTGAAATACCTTGAGCTGCGACCTGTACAAAATAGACAAATTCATGGTCTGGGAGGATGAATAGTATCATGTGTTAAACAGTCACAAATTTGTCTTTTTTGCACAGCCCTCATTTTATTGTATTTTGAACTGAAAATTTACACACATGTGTGTTATGCCTTCATGTATATCTGTATTTTTTTTAAATTTTTTTGAAATGTAAAAATCTGAATTTTAATGAAATTTCAAATTTGAATTTGAAGGCCTCACCGGAGGCCGAGCTCCAAAAGGGATTTCCGGTAGGAAGCACCATAATTCTAAAATTTACTATATATTACATACGAAATACTACTTTTTCGGGGCACATATTTTGTATGTTCACGTAGAAGAGTACTAATACTCTATACTCCAGTTTGGTGTTAATACTCCATACTCCAATAATCAAATGCTTATACTTCATACTCCAATTTTACGTTAGTAGTGCATACTACATACTACAAAAATTACATGTCAATACTCCATACTACACAATTTACCTGTCAATACTCCATACTACAGGTATACATGACTACACACTATGCGGTTCTAAAAAAGGCAATATATTTGTACTATAATAGAAGAATCCAAAAAGAGTTATTCGTTCCCATACTACCTATTTCGAACAAAAACTACCATCTACGGGTGCCTATAAAAAATAATCAGCATCACGTTCACATGCTCATCCTATGAAAATATTGTTGTACGCACCCAGGATTAAGGAGGTAGTTGCAACAACCTGTCACTGACTTGCCGGATTATTTAATTATAAAAACTGGATTAGTTTCTGCCTACTAAATTGCATCGGCACCGTTAACAATATCCATTGCCACGTTTGAGAGAGGGGAAAGAGGGACACGTGGAGGCCAAAGAAGATGGTGGTAACTACCACTGCTTGTAGATAAAATTTGTCCTATATGTGTGTGTATATATATATAATCGAAAGGAATAAAAATAAATAAATTATAATAACAAAATAGACGCAGCAAGAATAATTATGCAAGAAGAATGCATGCAACATCCGTATCATGAAAGGTCAAAGAAAGGAGTTAAGCTAAACTCCTCATTCAAGACAAGACCCTTCATCCAAATTAAAATATTGGATCATGCATGAAGACAATATTCAGCCATGCATGGATGACTCATATCACGGTGCATGCAAAGCTTGGAATTATATATCATGACAAGAGTTGCAATAGAGACAAGAGCGTCAGTCTGGACAAAACCATCTGTCAAGACAAAGATTCCAGTCAGGACAAATATTCCAGTCAAGACAAAAATTCCAGTCAGGACAAAGGTTCCAATCAAGACAAAGATTCCAGTCTGGACAAAATTCTCAGTCTGGACAAAATATCAGTCTAGCATCGGAGTCACGCAAGGCTTGATGGTGCAAACATTGAGGCACTTCAACGGTGCATAAGGCATGTCAAGGTCAAGCTACGGTATACTCCAGGCTCCAGCTATGACGCAGATGAATAAATAAGGGAGCATCCTGCATCCCTCGCGCGCTATATAAGGAGGAGGACTGAGCGCTGTGACACAAAAACACAACACCAGACTCCAGAGCATCGTAGCACCAGAGCACCACATCCCTCACACTCCTCAGTAGTCGTAGTAGTAGTAGCCATCTCCAGTTTGTAATAAGCCTTTGAGGCATTGTATCATCCAGTGGCGGAGGTAGGCAGAAGGTAGTCTTCTTTTCTCTTTGTACTCCGTTCGGGGTCTCCCAAAAGGGAAATCCGTATGTAAATTATGTTGTCGAAATGAAGTAGTTTCGTGTTTCACTTGGTTTTTCTATTATGAATTTATGAGATGAGTTCTTACGCTAGGGATCCTATAGGAGAAACCTCTGCCGGTAGTTCTCTTTTTAGCCTATGTGGCGTTTGAATAAGAACCTTGTGGCCGTAGAGAAGTGTTCCCTTCGGATGAAACTTCCTGGGAAGAAGGTAGGAATTCATCGCATAAATTTGCAATATAAACATCAAGTGAAAGAAATTAGCTGCTTCTGAAGCAACATAGTGATAAATACGGAGAGTACTGAGTAGGATTAACACAACCGCTGCATACCCGTCGGTCGTCTCATTGGTTTCGCCAACCTGTAAAAGATCCTGCATAAGCACGTAAAATATAATAATTAGTAAATTAAGTAAATTACGAATTAGTTAATTAAATACTTTTTAATACTAAATAATTTCAAAAATTTTAAATTACCTAAGTACTAAATAGTCTTGTATTTTGCATATTGTTAGACATTTTATTTAATTTATATTTTGTGTGTTGGTATCTTAGCCAGACTTTTTAATCATTGAAAGACTAAAGTATTTGAATCTAGAAGTTAGTACAGGTAAAGTAATTTCTACTAAAGAAAATATTAGCATACGGTGCAGAATAAATCCTTCTGAAGAACATACGTGGCATACTACTCATAGCCAACTAAATTTAATTGTTGACCTCATTCATAATGTTTATATATCTTGGGGGAAATGGCAAGATAATTTAGACCAAAAATTTGAAAGTCTGCTAAGAGAACATCAAAAGTTAGCAGAAAAATACGCATGTTTGAATAATAAAATCGATCTAGTTCTACAGAAATTAGAAGAATCGAAAAGAAGAAACCTTACAGTTTGTAAGAATAACGATTATATTAAAGAAGATGTTTTATCCATAGGAAAGAATCTAAGTGGTGTTCTAAATAGAAGCAAAGATTCATTATCAGGTGCTAAAATAAGACGCGATATACTTGAAGTTAAAAAGTTAGTGCAAGAAGTAAAGACTTTAGTCATATCATAATTTGTATGAGCGAATATAGCCAAGCGTTAAAAGAAGTAGAAAAGTACTTAACACCTCCTGCCGGATTTTCAGATCACGATTCACCAAAAGAAGATTCCAGAATAATTATAAGGCAGAATAACACGATTCTACAGCTACTAGTCCAGGTTTTGGAGAAGCTAAACACTAAACGAGGTAATAACGAGTTGGTATTATCTTCATCCAGAATAGTCTCATCCTCTAAAAATATTAATTTCAAAAAAATGGAACTATCTAAAAGACTCTCTAGAAGAGACAAGACCATCCAGTTAATAAGGCAAGATTCTAAGCCGCTAACCATGATGAATAGGATATCATGCAAGAGTGATGACATAGATAATTTAGAAGATGTTATAGACATGGAACGCGAATTAGAAAGATACCAGAGAGACACGTTAAGAAAAATAAGACCGCAACAGGTATATCACATGGGCATATTTGAAAGTAAAAGCGGATTGTACAGAATATCTAGAGAAATAGAATTAAGTGTGTTAACACATCCAGTTGATTTAAGGATTGTTAGCAAAAATATTGAGAATGAACTCAAATATTCGGCTTATAAATATATTCACCAAGGCATGTATATTATAGGAGTCAAAGGAATGACAAGAAAGAAATTAGGAACAAACGGACGCGGAGGAATTGATCCCGAGCACCAGTGATCCCGGATGAACAGTAAAATCCGAAAAAATAGTAAAAAAATTCAAAAAAATCTGAGTTTTTTGTCAAGAAACTTTGATGTTTTTTCTACATGCGTGCCAATTTTCGTGATGAAATGACATTTGTGGAGGTCTCGGCAAAAAAACAAAATCATGCTCCAAAAAAACTATTTTTGGAAGCATTTTGCAGCATCGATTTTTTTTTGCCGAGACCTTCACGAATGTCATTTTGTCATGAAATTTTGCATGCATGTGAAAAAGATATCAATGTTTGTTGCCAATATTTTTTTCATGTGTACTGTAGCAAAGGGTGCCTGTGAGCTCGAGCTCACAATAGCACTTCCCGAAACAAAGGTACTAATTACATTACTAGATAAAAGATGGGAGTTGGTAGACAAAGCATCATTAGGCTTTATGGAAGGAGATATGAATAAAAATAGATTAATAACATATATAGCTCCAGACTTAATGATGCCTGTAAAAGAATTTATTGAAAAGATGAGCTTTGGTTTTCAAACCAAAGGATATGAAGATTTTAAAGGAACAAATTTGTTAGTAAGCATTGAATTCATAAGAAGACTCACTAATAAAAGCAGCTCTAGATACAAAGTAAACATAAATGATGTAATAGAAAGCATGCAATCTAAAGGCATAAAATTTATGAGCCCTCTTAAAATTGGTTCTGAAGAGAGAGCAGGAGAGGAATGGAATATAAGTGAACTAATAGAAAAGAAAGAGAAGCAGCCAACAAATTATATAAGCTATCAAAATAGCGAAGGAAGTAGTAGCATTAGATTCATGAACTATAAATCTGCAGCCTTAGACGAAATAGAACCTCTTATGTTCAGAAACAGAGAGTAGTGATAGTAAGAATAAAGGCGTAAAAGAATGCATGGAAAAGGCAGACTTAGAAGATGAATTAAAACATTGGGAAGAAAAATTAAAACGTATAAACTAGGAATATAATAATTCAATGACATCAGATTTGCCTAAAATAAGAGAAAGAGAATTATTCTTTATTAGAGAAATTGCGAGGTAGAAAATATTAATAAAGGATAAAAAACCGGTCATTACTGACCCAGTGGTGCCAAAGAATAATATAAAACCAGAAGAAAATAACGAACAATAAAAACAAAACTGAAAGTCACAAAGAGAAAGCCATATGTGAAGAAGAGCAATGGAATATCAATAATAAGCTATTATTAGAAAGTTATGAAGAATAAGAACCATGGGATGAATATGGAGATAAAAATTATATTGATTCTAAGCAAAATGCTGACTTTATAAACTCGTTAGATGACGAAAGTCTGCATAATTTAGAAAATGCGATGGAAGTAGATTTATGTCATAATAAAAGAACAAGAGGATATGGCGAGTCTTCTGTAAAGAGAGAAGGAGAAAGAGAGAGACCTACTCGACCAGCTGGAAAATGGCCTCCCGAAAAAGATGATTATCAACCTACATATTGATACGCCTCCAACGTATCTATAATTTTTTATTGTTCCATGCTATTATATTATCCATCTTGGATGTTTTATATGCATTAATATGCTATTTTATATCATTTTTTGGACTAACCTATTAACCTAGTGCCTAGTGCCAGTTGCTATATTTTCCTTGTTTTTGTCTTTTACAGAAAATCAATACCAAACGGAGTCCAAACGGAACGAAACTTTTTGAGGATTTTTCTTGGACCAGAAGACAACCACGGAGCTTCGGGAAGAGGCCAGAAGACCCACGAGGGAGCCACAAGCCCTAGGGGCGCCTCCTAGGCTTATGGGGCCCTCGCAGACCGCCTAACCCTAATCTTGGCTCCATAAATACCCAAATATTCCCCGTATACCAGAGGGTACACCAAAAATACTTTTCCGCCATCGCAAGCTTCTGTTCTCGTGAGATCCCATCTTGGGGCCTTTTTCAGCACTCTACCGGAGGGCCTCTACACCAACCTTGCTGCCCTTCCGATGATGTGTGAGTAGTTTACCACAGACCTACGGGTCCATAGCTAGTAGCTAGATGGCTTCTTCTCTCTCTTTGATCTTCAATACAATGTTCTCCTTGATGTTCTTGGAGATCTATTCGATGTAATCTTCTTTTGCGGTGCGTTTGTTGAGATCCGATGAATTGTGGATTTATGATCAGATTGTCTATGAATATTATTTGAGTCTTCTCTGAACTCTTTTATGCATGATTAAGATAGCTTTGTTTTTTTCTCTGATCTATCGATTTGGTTTGGCCAACTAGATTGGTTTTTCTTGCAATGGGAGAGGTGCTTTGTTTTGGGTTCAATCTTGCGGTGTCCTCACCCAGTGACAGTGGGGGTAGCGAGACACGTATTTGTATTGTTGCCATTAAGGATAAAAAGATGGGGTTTTTACCATATTGATTGGATTTATGCCTCTACATCATGTCATCTTGCTTAAGGTGTTACTCCGTTCTTGTTAACTTAATACACTAGATGCATGCTGGATAGCGGTCGATGTGCGGAGTAATAGTAGTAGATGCAGGCAGGAGTCGGTCTAGTTGTCACGGATGTGATGCCTATATTCATGATCATTGCCTTAGATATCATCATAACTTTGCGCTTTTCTATCAATTGCTCAACAGTAATTTGTTCACCCACCGTATGTGTTCTTCCAAGAGAGAAGCCTCTAGTGAAAACTATTGCCCCCGGGTCTATTTCTCATTATATATTTTCAGATCTATAAAACTAGAAACCCAAAAATACCTTGCTGCAATTTATTTATATTTACTTTATTTTGCCTTTTATTTATATTTTATATCTATCTCTATTAGATCTCACTCTTGCTAGTGATCGTGAAGGGATTGACAACCCCTTTTTCGCGTTGTGTGCAAGTGTTTGTTAGTTTGTGCAGGTGCATCTATTGGGGACTTGCTTGTACCTCCTACTGGATTGATACCTTGGTTCTTAACTGACGGAAATACTTATCTCTACTTTGCTGCATCACCCTTTTCTCTTCAAGGAAAAAATCAACGCAAGCTCAAGAAGTAGTAGGAAGAATTTATGGTGCCGTTGTCGGGGAGGTTCTACATCAAGCCTAACAAGTACCTCTCATCTCTTGCACTTACATTATTTGCCATTTTCCTCTCGTTTTCCTCTCCCCCACTTCTAAAATGTTTTCAGAAAAACACAAAAATATTTGCCTTTCTATTCGCCCTCTTTCGTTCGTCTCTTCGTTTGCTTTTTGTTTGCTTGTGTGCTAAATTGCTTGCTTTGTCACGATGTCTCAAGAAAATACCAAGTTGTGTGATTTTTCCAACATTAATAATAATGATTTTATTAGTACTCCGATTGCTCCCGCCACTAGTGCGGAATCTTATGAAATTAATGCCGCTTTGTTGAATCTTGTTATGAAAGAACAATTTTCTGGTAGTCCTAATGAGGATGCCGCATCCCGTCTAAATACTTTCGTTGAGTTGTGTGATATGCAAAAGAAAAAAAATATGTGGATAATGATATTGTTAAATTGAAGCTATTTTCGTTCTCACTACGAGATCGTGCTAAAACTTGGTTTTTATCTTTGCCTAAAAATAGTATTGATTCATGGAATAAGTGTAAAGATGCTTTTATTTCCAATTACTTTCCTCCTGCTAAGATCATCTCCCTTAGGAACGATATAATGAATTTTAAGCAACTTGATCATGAACATGTTGCACAATCTTGGGAGAGGATGAAATTGATGATAATAAATTGCCCTACTCATGGTTTAAGTTTATGGACGATCATATAATTTTTTTATGCTGGATTGAATTTTGCATCTAGAAATCTTTTAGACTCCACCGCGGGAGGTACTTTTATGGAAATCACATTCGGAGAAGCTACTAAACTCCTAGATAATATTATGGCAAATTACTCTCAGTGGCATACGGAAAGATCGTCTACTAGTAAAAAAATGCATGCGATTGAAGAAATTAACACTTTGAGTGGAAAGATGGATGAACTTATGAAATTGATTGTTAGTAAGAGTGCTCATATTGGTCCTAATGATATGCCTTTTTCCACTTTGATTGAGAATAATAATGAATCTATGGATGTGAATTTTGTTGGTAGGAACAATTTTGGTAATAACGCGTATAGAGGAAACTTCAACCCTAGGCCGTTTCCTAGTAATTCCTCTAATAATTATGGTAATTCCTACAACAATTCTTATGGAAATTATAATAAGATACCCTCTAATCTTGAGAACAATATTAATGAATTTATTAATTCTCAAAAGAATTTCAATACTATGGTAGAAGAAAAATTGCTTAAGATTGATGATTTGGCTAGAAACGTTGATAGAATTTCTCATGAGAATGATTCTTTTAAGATTAGATATATGCCTCCCAAGATTGATATTAATGAGTCTATGAAAGCTATTAAAATTTCTATGAATTAAAGTAGAGAAAGAACCGCTAAGATGCGTGCTAAGAGAGATTGGCTAGAAAAAGCATGTTCTTCTAGTTTTTGTGAGAATAATGATGAAGATCTTAAAGTGATTGGTGTGAATCCTATTGAATCTTTGTTTGCTAATATAAAACTTGATAAATAAGGGACTGGAGATGAGTGAACTTTAGCTAGAAGGAGTCCCAATAATTTGGAGGGTGAGGATCTTAATGAAAAAATTGATAAAAGTGGGATTGGAGAGGTCAAAACTTTAAGTAGTGATGAACCCACTCTTTTGGATTTCAAGGACTTTAATTATGATAATTTTTCTTTAATATATTGTATTTCCTTGTTGCAATCCATGCTTAATTCACCTCATGCTTATAATCAAAATAAGGCTTTTACTAAACATATTGTTGATGCTATGATGAAATCTTTTGAAGAAAAACTTGAGTTAGAAGTTTCAATCCCTAGAAAGCTTTATGATGAGTGGGAACCTACTATTAAAATTAAGATTAAAGATTATGAATGCAATGCCTTATGTGATTTGGGTGCTAGCGTTTCAACTACCCCAAAAACTTTATGTGATGTGTTAGGTTTCCATAAACTTGATGATTGTTCTTTGAATTTGCATCTAGCGGATTCCACTATTAAGAAACCTATGGGAAGGATTAATGATGTTCTTATTGTTGCAAATAGGAATTATGTGCCCGTAGATTTTATTGTGCTTTATATAGATTGTAATCCTACATGCCCTATTATACTTGGTAGACCTTTCCTTAGAACGATTGGTGCAATTATTGATATGATAGAAGGAAACATTAGATTTCAATTTCCATTAAGGAAGGGCATGGAACACTTTCCAAGTAAGAAAATTAAGTTGCCATATGAATCTATTATGAGGGCCACTTATGGATTGCATACCAAAGATGACAGTACCTAGATCTATGCATTATGCCTAGCTAGGGGCATAAAACAATAGCGCTTGTTGGGAGGCTGAAAGTGCAATCATGCCCTTAATCATATTTTGATATTGTTGACAACATACATATAGGGAACTAATCATATCTGTCAAGTGCATCTCAGGTTTAGTTCCCAAAAGATTATAGTGTGGATCATGACTGACAAAATCAAGATACTCAAAGTATGGAGAATCAAGACACAAAGCTCTAGCGCGTTCTCGGTTTTCCTTTTTGAGTATAGGGATCCCGCAATATTAAGAGGGGATCACTGGTTCTCACAAAAAGACTTGCTCAAAATCTAGGAAAATCTCTTGGAGGAGTTCTTACCTTGACTGTGGTGTTTGTCCTCTGCCTTGTCCGGACGTCCGAAGGTTTCCGGACGACCAACACATCACTGTCCTCCGGATGTCCGGTATTCTCCGGACGACCGGTGCCACTTTACAAAAACAAAATCTCGGATTTCTGACCCTTCCGGACGTCTGTGGGTGTTCGGTCATCCGGTGCCACTTCACAGAACCGAAATTAACGAATTTTCGTCCTCCCTGGATGACCATGCACCGGACGACCGATATTCTCCGGTCGTCCGCTTCCTATGCTCCTCTCCTCTCTGCAGCTGCGCCTGACCACTCCACTCTCTGATGGCCGGACGACCGACGCCTGTTGGATGTCCGGTCCGTCTTTTCTGTCCGGATGCCCGGTACCTATCAGACGTCCGGAGTCTACGCAGCTTAAGTGACCCCCAACGGCCACTTTTGCACTATGACTATAAATATCCTTCTTCTACCTCGAGTGAGGGATGTCCAACACAGTGAAAAGATTCCAAGAACACCTTTCTCTCTCACTCTCTCTTGCTTCCACCAAAGCCTAGATCCCGAGTGCATTTGTGAGGATTCTTGAGTGTTGTTCCAATCAAAAGATAGATCATCCCTCTCCCCTCCTCTCAACCAAAGGAATTCATGATTTGAGCAAGTTTTGAGCGGTTCCCTTGATCTTGTTACTCTTGGAGGTTGGAGACTCCTAGGCGGTAGGAGTTCTTCGGTGAGGAATCAAACCGATTTGTGATTACCCCTGGAAAGTTTGTGAGGGTTTGGAGACCACCCCAAGGTCTACCACTAGTGGTTGAGAATCGCCTTCGTGGTGATATCTCAAAGAGAGAATAGGGTGAGACTTCGTGGTAACATCCACCTCTGTAAACGGTGATGTAGCTTCCCTCCAAGGAAGTGAACATCGGCATACATCCTTGTCTCTCGGAGTTGCAGTTATTTCTAACCCTAGCTCCCTACTTGTGGTTACTTGTCTCATTATCTTTATTTGTTCCATATTGTGCTTGCTTATTCATATTCTTGTAATACTTGGTCACCTTGCTTAGCTCCTTGTATCATTTTTGCAATTGTTAGGCTCACCTTCATATTCCGCATTATAGCCTAAAATTGCTAAGAATTAAAATTTGTATTTGTACCTATTCACCCCCCTCTAGGTCCATCTCGATCCTTTCAATTGGTATCAGAGCCTCATGCTCTATTCTTGTGGTTTAACCTCCCTAGAGCGAGATGAACCCCGATGTGACTCCCCTTGTTGCACATCCGAAGGAAAAGGACGCGGCTTCTTTGGAAGTCAAGTCCTTCACTTCTGAGGATCTGGAATGGGCCCTTGCTAAGCAAAAGGAGGAGCATGATGCTTCTCTTGGGGCCTTGGTCCAAATGAGGTTAGCCGCATTAACCACGATTCTCGCACCACTTGCCAATCCGGGTGGTGCGGCCTCGAGGCCAACTGCGCCTACTCCTACACTTGGCCAACAACCTCCTAGTAGTGATCACTCCCGGGGGAAAACCCCCTTTGCTTGATGATAGTTCCGATTTTGCTTTATGGAGAGTTGGTAGGCATGACCATCTTAGGTACGCCAATGATGAAATGTTGGACATCTTGGAGCATGGTTACAACCCTGTCGACCAAAAAAACCTCACTCCAAGAGAAACATATGACAGGCATCTCAACGACACCACAATCATGTGCATAAGGAAAGAATGAATGATAAGCAAAGGAGACCTTATATACATACCACAAGTGCCAAGGAGTTATGGGATAGTATTGTGAGGACCAAGACCGGTACCTCCACTCTCCGGCTAGCTCAATATGAAATTGCCAAGGGTCAATTGCAAAAGTTTTGTATGGAGAAAGGTGAATCCCCCAAGCAGCTCCTTGAGCATCTCATGACTCTCACCGCCGACATTGAGTCCTGTGATTGTGACAAGACACAAGATGGATTCAACTTGACTAAGCGATTTCTCGTGGACAAGTTACTTCATGCTCTTGCTCCATATCATCACCAAATGGTGTGGGACATAAGGCAACATCATGGATTCAAGGAAATGACTCCGGATGACATCATATCCACTTTCCAACTATTCGAAGAATCCAAGGCAAATGGTACAAAACATCTTGCCATGCATGGTACCTAAACATCAAAGATCAATCTTGCTTCGAAGGCCAAGCATGTATGTGAGGAAGAGCAAATTGAAGAACAAGAAGATGATGATGAGATTGACTCCGATGAGAGCCCTTCATATGAAGACATTGCCCTCTTTGTCAAGAAGTTTAGCGCGGGAAAATTCAAGGGAAGATTCCAGACGAAGAAAGTGAGAAAATGCTACAACTGTGAAGAAACCAACCACTTCTCCAACGATTGCCCTTATGAGAAGAGAGAAGATAAACCAAGGTTTCCCAAGACCTTTCCTAAGAAGAAGTTGCCAAATCCTTTGAACTCCAAGCTCAAGAAGAGAGATGGGAAAGCAATGGTTGCCCATGAAGAATCCGATCCGGATGATGTTGGTGGTGTTGCCGGAGTAGCTCAAGATTCTCAAAACACCTTGAGGCTAGTCAACAAGAGTGGTGATGTTGTCACCTACAACTACATGAAAGATTATAAGGGCAACTCTCACAAGTGCTTAATGGCAAAGGCCGTGGTAGAAGATGGAGAGGACCAAAACTCTCCTAACAAGGTCAAGGAAACCCCACGTTCAAATCCTCCTCTTTTCACTCAGTCCACTCCTTGTGATGAGTATCTTGATGCGGAGGAAAATTATGATGATGATGATGATATAGATGATCCTATGCTTGCTAAACTAAATAAGTTTATGTGCTCCCTTAAAGGAAAGAAGCTCACTATGTTTCGTATGCTTATGGAGATGGTGAGTAAGCACACCATCACCATTAAGGAACTTGAAACCCTCGTCACCGAGGAAAAGAAAAAATATGAAATCCTTGAGCGGAATGTCCAATATGAGGAAGCAAGAAATGATGAATTATGCTTAAAAATTGGTGCAAACATTGATGTTCATGATAAAGAACTTGCCTCCTTGAAAAAGGCCAAGAACTCTTGCAAGGAGTTGATGAATGATAAAAGTAAGCTTGTGGAATCTCATGCTTCTCTCTCTAAGGATCGTGAGCTTCTATCCGTGTCCCTCAAGAGCAATGAAGAGGAGCTCACCCTTTTACAAAGAGCTTTTAGACGCTCAAACTTACTTATCTTGTGTAACATCCCAAATTTTTAATTTGGAATGTTATACATAGATCATTCACTGCATATCATATTTTATTGCATTTCGTTTTGCGATCCTCGAAAATTCTAAGCAACTCAAGGACCCACGGAGAGAGTTGGGGATTTCACCGTTTTCATATTTGAATTTTCTCAAATATTGAAACAAGGATCAATTTGGTTTAATTATTTTTCTCTCCGAAAATATTTCATATTAAAAATATATGAGAGGAGATAATATGACTTCTCCAAAATAAATGGAATATTGGAGGAAAAATATTAAAATCAAATAAATATTTTATTTGGATTTTTATTGCAATTTTATTTGAATTTAGAAAAATATGCATTTTTCAAAATTGCATTAGAGTCCCAAATAAATGTTTACCTTGTCCGGGAGATTTTTAGAGGACGGGGAAAATTTATTTCGGGAATTTTGGAGTCCGTTTAGTATTTCTTTTATTTGTTTTTCTGCGCGGAATTATTTAAAAAAAAAAAAATCCGCCGGACCGAACTGGGCCGAAGCCCAGCCGGCCCAGCCGCCCCGCGCCGCCATCCCGTCCCGTGCCGGAGACGGACTCGCCGGAGGAGTCCGAGCCGCCGCCGTCGCTGCCCTTCGCCCCTTCCCCAAGCCGCCACCCCTCCCCCCTCTTTAAAAGCCGACCCGGGGCCCCCCTGGAGCCCCAAGCCGCCGCCGCCGCCTGCCCTCGCCGCGCCGCCGAGCCGCCGCGCCGCCTCGCTCGCCGCGCCAGCCGCCGCCGCTCGCCTCCGAGCCGCCGCACCCCGCCCGCCGCACCGCGCCGCCGCACCGCGCGCGCCCTGCCCCGTCGCCTCGCCGCCGCCGCTGTCCCGCCGACTGCCGGAGGTAGCCGCCGCCGCCGTCGGTTTTCGTGAGAAAAACCGATCGGTTTTTGTTTAAACCCTAGATCTAGATTCGGTTTTTTTTTAATACCGGTTTATTCTTTTTAGATCGGTTTTCCGTCGGTTTAGTTATTTAGCGGACGTTCGTCCGTACGTTCGTTTTAACGAACGGTTTTCACCGTTTAACCGCAGACAGCGAACGTTCGTTCGTTAGCCTGTTCGTTAGTTTTCTTTTTCTCGGATTTTCCGCGATTATTTTCGATCGCGATTTCTGATCCGATTTTCGTTTTAGTATAACTTTTCGCTCGTTTGTCGGAATCAGGCGATTCAAGCGCCTAGATCTTCGTCTCGAAGCCCTCTTTCTGTTTAACCAACTTAAACAAGTTTTTGCTACTGTAAAATTTGACTTTAGTCCAGATTAGTAATCAAAGCTTGTTTCTTTCGCAGTTTGAGTTTCGTTGCTCCGTTTGATTCGATTCTTTTTGCAAACCGGAGTTCTTCAGTTGAACTTTCCGGTTAGGTCTTCTCATTTGGGTTTTACCCGTGCATCTTCGCTTGATTGCTTATGTATGCTATTGTTTGTTTGCGATAGAATTCCCGGAGTGCGAAGCGTGCTACTACGAGTCTCTAGGATTTGCAGATCGTCAGCAAGGCAAGTAACACATTGATCATACTTCTTCGTTACCCAGTTTTTATGCATTAGTTTCGACCCTCAAATATTGCATGATTAGGATGTGATTAACTTGTGGGTACTGGGAAGTAGATGATGAGGTAGAACCTATTGCCCTTTTATTATAAAACCCTTGGGAGTTACTTCCACGCTATGCTTATGTTGCCATGCTATGCTCGTAGACGTGGATTGGGTTTTGAGTGTATTCCATGACAGATGTGAGATTTTTAATGAATGGTTCAACTTAAGGTGGCAACTTTAATACACATCTGGGTGGATTGCTTGTTTGGGCACCTGGGGATATACCAGTGTTGTCCTAGGAGATCCCGGGGATATACCGTGTGATCCTCCTACGGTCCGCCACCCAGGCTCAAAGGGATCATAAGATTATTCATGCTAGAAACTTCCGTGTGCAGCCACAAGCTATTATGGGCTCTAGCATAGTTGAGTATGTTACATGACCTCTTTCAGGGGTAGGCTAGCAGATGTAGGGGAAAGTAGGTGTAACTGTCTACCCAGAGTAAAGAGTAAATGTTTCTGAAAGACTGTGTCTCGGTCATCCGTTTCTCAAACACCATGTAGTGCGAGAAATCCAACGGAGGAGATCGAGTCTTGTGGGGAAAAGTGCACAAACCTCTGCAGAGTGTACAAACTAATCATGATTAGCCGTGTCCCCGGTTATGGACATCTTGAGTATCTGGTTCTTGGATTATCATATTGAATCCCATCACTCTAAATTAATTTGTTGGGATTAATAATTACTTTTAATTGGGATTGAGAGGGGGATTTACCTTCTCAATGTTCAACAACCACCATGATAGTTAAATAAAATATATTCCTTTGTTGTAGGAAAAAATTGGCTTTTCGCAAAACAGTATAACCCTAGAGCTTTTCCACCAGCCAAATATGCATGTAGTATTAGCATTTATTCTGTTCATTGCTCTACTGTGTTATATTGCCAGCATATTCCATGTGCTGACCCGTTTCGGGCTGCAACGTATCATGTTGCAGACTTTTCAGACGGAGAGTAAGGTGTGCTAGGTCGTTGTCGTGCACTCAGCTATGCCGTTGGAGTTGATGGACTCACTTTATCTTCCAAGCCTTCCGCTGTTATCTTATTTAGATGGCCTTAAGCCATATTTATTGTAATCAGTTCTCTTTTGAGACATTCGATGTAATAAGTGTGTGATTGCACTCTGTTATAAATCCTTCGAGTACTGTGTGTGTCAGCATTACCGATCCAGGGATGACACTTGAACACAGAGATTCGATCCATTCGGGTCGGGTCGCTACAGAGATGGTATCAGAGCACACGCTGACTGTAGGACACGACCACTAAGAAAAGCCATAGGTCACTCTTCTCTACTCATTTCTGACTTCTCTCCATCTTCTATTGTCTAGGATGGCAGACTCAAGGAACAAGTTTACACAACCGGATGAAGACACACCTTTTGGACGACACTTGAAGGAAGTCACTAGGTACCTGAACATCGGAATACCAAGCTTCACCGGGACCTACACCACCACTGTACCAGAAGAGGAGCGTTGGATGATTCGAGTTCAAATTCCAGGAAGGACATTCACGCCAGTTACGGAGCCCATAGAGTTTTCCTTTGATGCACCAACCTGGAGTCTAGGAAAGAGGATGGCAGCCCACATCGCCATGGGACGCATCGGCGAGGTGTATCACAAGGATCTTAAGGACACAATCTACCAGTTATGTGGGCGCCGAGATGAGCAATGGGAGATGATCAGCACCCGGAGGGACAGGTCCATTGCAGCTTTCATCCAGGAGTTAAACCAGCACATTCGTCGATAGGAGAACCAGATGTGTGCAAGCATGATAGATTTGAAGAAGGTGATGACCAGGAACATGGAGCTAGAAGAGGAACTCAAGTCTACACGCGATGGATACGAGGAGGAAATCGCAATACTAGTGGAGAAGAATGACGACCTGACAAGGAAGCTAGGAGTATTCATGGGAGACCCCGCGCCCGGAGAAGAAGACGACGAACCTGAGGAAATTCGATCTGAAGACTACATCATCATCGACGACACCGACTCCGACCCCGACAGTAGTGATGATGATTATGAAGACGAAGCTGGAGCGGACATCATGGAGTCTTCCACCGATCAAAATTTCTAGATGACCACCATATTATCATTAGTATTTCTCCCCATGTAAATAGTAATAGTCCGAGCACTTTTGTAACGGTAGTTAGATCGATTGTATGCTCTTGCTTGAATTGAGTGGTGTGTTATGAATGTGTTTGTTTCATGTGCATATGGGTAGTGCCTTCTCACTAGACCTTACCCTATTCTAATCTCTTCCCTCTAAACCCATCAGATGCCATTGATCATTGGAAGTCATGTTTTCCCCTCAGACCTGATGGTTTTGAAGTCACAAGGATTGGATGTGATACTAGGCATGGATTGGCTATCGATGTATGGAGGAAGCATCGATTGTGCGAGTAAGTCGATTTTGCTTATCACCCCGGAGGGAAAAAGGATCAAGTATGTATCTAGGCATGTGCCTAGAAGGAGCCAAGTAAATTCTCTCACGGGAGTTGTTCAGGAGGAGGTGCCTAAAGTGAAGGATTACCCGGATGTATTTCCAGAGGAGTTACCAGGCATGCCGCCGGATCGAGACATTGAATTCTTGATAGAGTTGTTGCCAGGCACCGGACCAATATCAAAGAGACCATACCGGATGCCCGCAAATGATCTGGAGGAGATTAAGAAGCAGATCAAGGAATTATTGGAGAAAGGTTACATTCGACGAAGTTCATCACCGTGGGGAGCCCCAGTGCTCTTAGTTGAGAAGAAGGATGGATCCTTGAGAATGGTTGTTGATTATCGCGCATTGAATGAAGTGACGATTAAGAACAAGTACCCACTGCCAATGATTAATGATTTGTTTGATCAGTTGCAAGGAGCTAAAGTGTTCTCCAAGATCGATCTGAGATCAGGGTATCACCAGCTGAAGATCCGAGAACAGGATATACCTAAGACAGCCTTCACCACTCGGTATGGGCTATATGAGTACACAGTTATGTCATTTGGATTGACTAATGCCCCTGCCTATTTCATGAGTATGATGAACAAGGTGTTCATGGAGTTCTTGGATAAGTTTGTCGTGGTGTTCATTGATGATATCTTGGTATACTCAAAGAATGAAGAGGAGCACAAGGAGCATCTGCGTTTAGTTCTCGAGAAGCTCAGGGAACATCAGTTGTATGCCAAGTTCAGCAAATGTGAGTTTTGGTTGAAGGAAGTTGGATTCCTTGGACATGTTATATCGGGCGAAGGTATAGCAGTAGACCCCACTAAGGTTCAGTCTGTCACTGAGTGGTTGGCACCCACCTCAGTGGGGGAGATCCGCAGTTTTCTTGGACTTGCAGGATATTATCGGAGATTTATCAAGAATTTTTCTAAGATTGCGAAGCCTATGACGGAGTTACTGAAGAAGGACACTAAGTTCAAATGGACAGATGAATGTGAGGCAAGTTTTCAGGAACTGAAGAAACGTTTGGTTACAGCCCCAGTTCTGATTCTGCCAGATATACGCAAGGATTTCCAAGAGTATTGCGACGCTTCTCGCTTAGGACTGGGAGGAGTACTTATGCAGGAAGGGAGAGTTGTTTCATATGCCTCACGTCAGCTTCGGCCGCATTAGTTGAATTATGCCACGCATGACTTGGAGTTAGCAGCTGTAGTTCAAGCACTTAAGACTTGGAGACATTTTCTTATTGGGAACCGTTGTGATGTGTACACGGATCACAAGAGCTTGAAGTATATTTTCACTCAGAAGGAGCTGAACCTCAGGCAGAGGAGATGGTTGGAACTTATAAAGGATTATGATATGAAGTTGCATTATCATCCAGGAAAGGCCAATGTCGTAGCAGACGCTTTGAGCCGGAAGAGTTATGTCAATACCCTCAAAAGTGGAGGTTTACCAAAGGGGTTATCCGAAGATCTCAGGGAGTTTCGTTTGGGGATAGTCCCTAGAGGTTTTGTCGCAGTTATGGAAGTTCAGTCAACATTATTGGGAAGGATTCGAGAAGCTCAGAAAGATGACAAAGAACTTGCCGAGATAAAGGATAGAATGCGCAAGGGAAAAGCCAAAGGTTTTCGTGAAGATGAGCACGACACCTTATGGTTTGAGGACCGTGTGTATGTACCCAATAATGCCGAGATCAGGAAGTTGATACTACAGGAGGCTCATGACTCGCCATACTCGATACACCCCGGAAACACCAAGATGTATTTGGATTTAAAAGAGCGTTTCTGGTGGACGGGTATGAAGAGGGATATTGCTGAGTATGTAGCCGTATGTGATGTATGTCAGAGAGTGAAGGCAGAGCATCAGAAGCCCGCAGGATTGCTACAGCCTATGCCAATACCCGAATGGAAGTGGGATAAACTTGGCATGGATTTCATCACCGGATTACCCAGGACCCGATCAGGATATGATTCTATCTGGGTAGTAGTGGATCGTTTGACCAAAGTAGCTCGCTTTATCCCAGTGAAAACCACATATACGAGTGCGAAGTTGGCCAAGATATATATGACCAGGATCGTATGTCTGCACGGAGTTCCGAGGACCATCGTATCAGATAGAGGAACCCAGTTTACTTCAAAGTTTTGGCGCCAACTACACCAGACATTGGGAACCAGGCTAGAGTTTAGTACAGCTTTTCATCCGCAGACAGATGGACAGACCGAGAGAGTCAATCAGATTCTGGAGGACATGTTAAGAGCTTGTGCGCTAGATTATGGATCTAGTTGGGATGACAATTTGCCCTACGCGGAGTTCTCATACAACAACAGCTACCAAGCCAGTTTGAAGATGGCACCTTTCGAGGCTTTGTATGGAAGGAGGTGCAGAACACCGTTGATGTGGGATGAAGTTGGAGACCGTCAGTTGTTTGGACCGGATTTGATTAAGGAATCCGAAGAGAAGGTTAAGCTGATTCGAGATAGACTGAAAGTAGCCCAGTCCAGACAAAAGAGTTATGCCGATCCAAAACGCAAGGAGGTAACCTATGAAGTCGGAGACAGAGCATATCTACGAGTATCACCCTTACGAGGAGTGAAACGTTTTGGAGTTAAAGGAAAGTTAGCCCCGAGGTTTGTAGGACCATACCGAGTAATGGAACGTATGGGTGAAGTTGCCTACAAGTTGGAATTGCCCGAAGGACTGTCAGGAGTTCATGATGTGTTTCACGTTTCCCAGTTGAAGAAGTGCCATGCGGAGATGGCTGATATTTCTCTAAGAGATACAGTGCCCCTAGAAGCAATTCAATTGGATAGTGATCTAACCTACGAGGAGAAACCCGTCAAGATTCTCGAGTTTGCCAGCCGAGTTACACGCAACAAAGTTATCAAGTTTTGCAAAGTTCAGTGGAGTCACCATACCGAAGATGAAGCCACCTGGGAGCGCGAAGAAGACCTCCGGAAGGACCACCCACACCTATTTTCTAGCCAACCCGAATCTCGAGGGCGAGATTCATCTTAAGGGGGGTAGGTTTGTAACATCCCAAATTTTTAATTTGGAATGTTATACATAGATCATTCACTGCATATCATATTTTATTGCATTTCGTTTTGCGATCCTCGAAAATTCTAAGCAACTCAAGGACCCACGGAGAGAGTTGGGGATTTCACCGTTTTCATATTTGAATTTTCTCAAATATTGAAACAAGGATCAATTTGGTTTAATTATTTTTCTCTCCGAAAATATTTCATATTAAAAATATATGAGAGGAGATAATATGACTTCTCCAAAATAAATGGAATATTGGAAGAAAAATATTAAAATCAAATAAATATTTTATTTGGATTTTTATTGCAATTTTATTTGAATTTAGAAAAATATGCATTTTTCAAAATTGCATTAGAGTCCCAAATAAATGTTTACCTTGTCCGGGAGATTTTTAGAGGACGGGGAAAATTTATTTCGGGAATTTTGGAGTCCGTTTAGTATTTCTTTTATTTGTTTTTCTGCGCGGAATTATTTAAAAAAAAAAACTCCGCCGGACCGAACTGGGCCGAAGCCCAGCCGGCCCGGCAACGCCGCCGCCTCCGCTCGCGCGCGCCCCGTGCCCGAGCCGGACTCCGCCGGAGTCCGGGACGCCGCCGCCTCGTCGCCCCCTGCCCCAAGCCACCCTGCCCCAGCCCTCTTTCTGTTTAATCAACTAAAACAAGTTTTTGCTACTGTAAAATTTGACTTTAGTCCAGATTAGCAATCAAAGCTTGTTTCTTTTGCAGTTTGAGTTTCGTTGCTCCGTTTGATTTGATTCTTTTTGCAAACCGGAGTTCTTCAGTTGAACTTTCTGGTTAGGTCTTCTCATTTGGGTTTTACCCGTGCATCTTCGCTTGATTGCTTATGTATGCTATTGTTTGTTTGCGATAGAATTCCCGGAGTGCGAAGCGTGCTACTACGAGTCCCTAGGATTTGCAGATCGTCAGCAAGGCAAGTAACACATTGATCATACTTCTTCGTTACCCAGTTTTTATGCATTAGTTTCGACCCTCAAATATTGCATGATTAGGATGTGATTAACTTGTGGGTACTGGGAAGTAGATGATGAGGTAGAACCTATTGTCCTTTTTAATAACAAACCCTTGGGAGTTACTTCTACGCTATGCTTATGTTGCCATGCTATGCTCGTAGACGTGGATTGGGTTTGAGTGTATCCATGACAGATGTGAGATTTTTTAATGGTTCAACTTAAGGTGGCAACTTTAATACACATCTGGGTGGATTGCTTGTTTGGGCACCTGGGGATATACCAGTGTTGTCCTAGGAGATCCCGGGGATATACCGTGTGATCCTCCTACGGTCCGCCACCCAGGCTCAAAGGGATCATAAGATTATTCATGCTAGAAACTTCCGTGTGCAGCCACAAGCTATTATGGGCTCTAGCATAGTTGAGTATGTTACATGACCTCTTTCAGTGGTAGGCTAGCAGATGTAGGGGAAAGTAGGTGTAACTGTCTACCCAGAGTAAAGAGTAAATGTTTCTGAAAGACTGTGTCTCGGTCATCCGTTTCTCAAACACCATGTAGTGCGAGGAATCCAACGGAGGAGATCGAGTCTTGTGGGGAAAAGTGCACAAACCTCTGCAGAGTGTACAAACTAATCATGATTAGCCGTGTCCCCGGTTATGGACATCTTGAGTATCTGGTTCTTGGATCATCATATTGAATCCCATCACTCTAAATTAATTTGTTGGGATTAATGATTACTTTTAATTGGGATTGAGAGGGGGTTTTACCTTCTCAATGTTCAACAACCACCATGATAGTTAAATAAAATATATTCCTTTGTTGTAGGGAAAAATTGGCTTTTCGCAAAACAGTATAACCCTAGAGCTTTTCCACCAGCCAAATATGCATGTAGTATTAGCATTTATTCTGTTCATTGCTCTACTGTGTTATATTGCCAGCATATTCCATGTGCTGACCCGTTTCGGGCTGCAACGTATCATGTTGCAGACTTTTCAGACGGAGAGTAAGGTGTGCTAGGTCGTTGTCGTGCACTCAGCTATGCCGTTGGAGTTGATGGACTCACTTTATCTTCCAAGCCTTCCGTTGTTATCTTATTTAGATGGCCTTAAGCCATATTTATTGTAATCAGTTCTCTTTTGAGACATTCGATGTAATAAGTGTGTGATTGCACTCTGTTATAAATCCTTCGAGTACTGTGTGTGTCAGCATTACCGATCCAGGGATGACACTTGAACACAGAGATTCGATCCATTCGGGTCGGGTCGCTACATCTTGAAACTCTAGCCAAGGTTTACTCTTCACCTATTATAAATGTTGATTCTTGTACTACTAACTCTAGTGGTGACCTAGCATCTATTATTGAGGAAAATCGCTTTCTAAAGGCACAACTCGAGAGAGGACTCATGACATGTGCTCAAGGGCAAAAGAATCTTAATGAGGTATTGAGCCAACACAATGAGGTGGTTGCCAAGGAAGGGCATGGGTTTGACCCAAGCACAAGCAAGAAGAAATCATCTTCTCAAAAGTGCACCACACCTCTCAAGGAGACATTTGTACGTGAAGGGCACAAGGAGAAAGGTAAGGTTGTGAGTGGGAAGGCCACTAGTGGCATGCCCACTCTCAACAAGCCAAAAGAGTTCATGCCTCCATCCTATGCACTTCGTAAAACAAAGGATGGAGAAGTTTATGCTCAATTTGTTGGTCCTCGTAATGCATTTCGTTTTTATGCTATTTGGGTTCCTAAAACCCTTCTGACTAACTTGAGAGGTCCCATTGCAAAATGGGTGCCTCTAACCAAGTCGTGAATTGTGTGTAGGTTGCCTTCTCCGGTGGAGTCAAATGGGTGATCGATAGTGGATGCACCAACCATATGACCGGAGATAGCAAATTGCTCTTCGATTTCATGGAAGCTATTCAACCATTTATGAGCATTGTGTTTGGTGGAGGATCAAAAGGACAGGTACTCGGGTTGGGCAAGGTGGCTATCACAAATGACATGTCTCTTGCAAATGTCATGCTTGTCCAATCCCTTAAATACCATTTGCTTTCCGTTCGCCAATTGGCTTCCGTTGGTTATGATATACTATTTGGACTAACGGATGTGAAAATATTTATGAGAGACACTCTCGAAGTGGCCTTTGTTGGAGAGTTGGATGGCAACCTTTACACGGTTGATTTCTCGAAAGAGAGCACATTCCATGTAACTTGTCTGATGGCCAAGGCCGACAAGGGGTGGCTATGGCATCGCCGGCTAGCCCATGTCGACATGAGAAATCTTCAAGATCTCTTAAAGGGTAATCACATCCTTGGACTAACCAATGTCTGTCGGTGTACTAAGTATTGGGCCACTAGTACCCCGTACTTGTGCACGGGCAGTTGTAGCCATACTCGTGGCAAGGCTTGTCGGGGAACAGTTCGAGGTTGACTCAAGCCACCAAAGAAATCATCAAGTCAGAGATCTGAGGATCAGCAGATAAGAAGAGCTGGAATCCGAAGCCCAGCTTACCCGGCAAGATCTTGCCGGGGTGGCCTGCGGAGCCCGACAAGCTTCGGCGCCCGGCAAGGTTTTGTTGCTGTGCCACCGCTCTAGCACAGCGGCAAACCTGACATTCTGGGTCCTTCTTTGGATGCGTGGTGACGCGCCAGTGGAGGAGAGCTTAAGCGGTGCTGATGGGATGGCCCCTTTTTCCATCCCCAAGAAAGTAAGGACACCTAAACGGACACCTTACGGTGCATTAAATGCGTTCGTCCTAGTCCGTCAGGGGTTAGGTATGATGACCCTGTAGTTACTTTACACCTCAATGTATGTACATTTTGCCACTGTGGTGACCCCTTTGTGATATAAAAGGAGGCCCACGGCAACTGCTACAGGGGAGGAGGATCTTCCGGCCCATTTTGCATGCGTAGCTACTCTTGAACGTACTGTTCACTGTGAGCACTCCTAGAGCCTGGGCTCAAGAACACTAATAATAACACAAGGCAGGAGTAGGGTTTTACGCGGATCAGTGGCCCGAACCTGGGTAAAATCGCCCCGCGTCGATCGTTGGTTCTGCTCTTTGCGCATACCTCTCCCCCCGCCGAATCGTAAAGGGGTCTCTTGGGATCCCATAGGTGTCGCACGCCGACATCTTTGGCGCGCCAGGTAGGGGGATTGTAGGTTGTGTGAACCTGATCCAGTGATCGGCGCCTTAGTTTCTTCATCATCTTCATCATCATGCCACCCAAGAAGAAGAGCGCTGCGACGGCACAACCGTCCACGTCCGTTTTGCCTGCGCCTTCGCGTATGGGCGATGGCGTGGGTGAAGAAGGAAGAGGACTAGAACCTCCACGGCGTTCTGGTGATCCGAGCCAGGCGAGCGGCATCGTTCGCAGTGGCAGCGGCAACCTACACGCCGCTGGATCCAGAGACAGAGCTGTGTTGCCTATGGGTGGCACAACGAATTCCAGAGATCGGAGGGCGCCTGCTGGAGCTCCCGCGCCGGCGCAAGCATCATGACCTACCCAGGTCGTGCACGACGAGCGACGTCATGGCGCTGGTGGTTCAGGGCGTCCCCATGAAAAGATTTCTGCACATCGATCCCAAGATGCGCGGGACCAGCATGCGCACCGAGCTGCCGGCGGAGGTGGCGCGCGGTCGCGTGACCATGGTGGTGCTCCTTCTAACATGGCTAGGAGTCAGAGCACCTCATGTACCTCGCACTTGTCGCCGCCGCCTACGCCAGCGGAAGCCTTGGCACGTGCGCAGCTGCTCCTCGATTTCCCTCCTGCCCCGAAGAAGATGGAGGAGTGGCGAGCTACTATCCAGAGCCTTATCGGCTTCGCCAACAAAGATGGGCTGCAAGAGACGGGGCCCTCACAGTGAAGGCCCATCGATCCGGCGCGAGCCGATGTGGAGAAAACCGGAGGTGGTGCAACCACGGTGCACTCCCCTCCGCGGCACCAGCGGCGGCCGACAACCCAGCAGGTCGACCGCCGTGAAGAAGTTTCCATGGCGTCGTCCGATCCACGGATGCGCCGCGATCAGCGTCAAGTTCTCCAGGAACGAGGCAAGGAGGACGCTCGAACTACCATTGAGCGGCGACGGGAAGCGCGCTATCAGTCTGATAAGCGCGCAGGGCCGGCTGTCGACGAGCCTGCGCCAGGGGACGTAGGAGACTTGCCTTATGAGGTGGGGACTCCAGCGTTTACCCGTGAGCTGCGGCAAGTCTAGTGGCCCAATTCTCGAACCTTCAAGCCAGAGGTCCCGGAGAAATATGATGGTAAGACCCATCCCTCGGAGTTCCTGAGCATCTACACCATTGCGGTGCAGGCGGCCGGGGGCCGAGATGACAAGATACTTGCCAACTACTTCCCGTTGGTGCTCAAGCCCAACGTCAGGTCATGGTTGATGCATCTGCCGGAGAATTCTATTTCTTCTTGGTCAGATCTGTGCCATCAGTTTGTTGGCGCCTTTGTCGGAGGCCACCAAGCTCCTGGCCAAGAGAGTGATTTGCATATTATCCCTCAGAAGGAGGGCGAATCCCTGTGCAAGTTTATGCAGAGGTTTAGCCGGGTGCAGTACAATATTCCTGATGTTCACCCTGCTGCTGTCATTAGCGCGTTTCATCAGAACGTGCGTAACCGCAGAATGCGGGAAGAGCTGGCAATGAACAAAGTCAGGAGTATTGCCGAGCTTTACACTCTGGCCGATAAATGCGCTCGAGCTGAAGAGGGGAGGAAACTCCCTGGCGAGGCTGTTGGCGCGGCGGGCGAATCCGAAGATGAAGATGCCGCGACCCCGTCAAGGAAAGGCCGGCGGCGGAACAGGAAACGCGGAGGCAAGGCCGTGCTTGCTGTCGAGGAATCCGACAACCCCGGCGCCGCCAAGAAGGCCAAGGTTGGTGACCCCGACAAGGATCTTGCCGGGTGCCCTTCCTGTCAGGCCTTGGCGGCTGCCGACAAGTCGAAAAGCTCCGGCAAACAGTATTGCAAGATCCATCACACCAAGGGCCACGATCTCCAAAACTGCCGGCAAGTTGAACAGCTTGCCGAGAAACAGAGGGCCGAGTATGAAAGGCGAGATAAGGAGAAGGCCCAAGATGGTGCTGACGGATCCGGTAAGAAGCCCGGTGGTCGAGGGGGGCGCCGCGGCAAGGCCAAGCAACAGAGGGATAGGCCCGCTCGGGGCCGAGACAAAGAAGAAGATGATGATGAAGAAGACGATGAGTCCAGTGAGCAAGAATTCCAGAAAGCTACAGAGGCCATGTGCATCAATGGGGGTGCCTCGCTGCATTCTTCCCACCGTCGACTCAAACAGTGGGTGCGGGAAGTCAATGCAACAGAGCCATCGCCAGATGCATGTAGGCCCCTGAAGTGGTCCAACACGCCTATCATATTCGACGCCGAGGATCACCCTGATCGCATAACTGCGGTCGGATGCTTGCCATTGTTGGTCTCACCAACAATTCGCAACCTCAAGGTGACGAAAATGCTAGTTGACGGTGGGGCCGGGCTAAACTTAATCTCACCGGATGTGCTCAAGAAGCTCCAAATTCCTGATGAGGACCTTGAAGAAACGGGTACGTTTCAAGGGGTCAATCCGGGAAGAACCCAGCCCAAGGGCAAGATTACGCTGCCGGTGACATTTGGTAGCAAGCTCAACTACAGGACTGAGAAGGTAGTGTTTGATGTCACCAAGATCCCCATGTCATGCAATGGGATCCTTGGTCGGCCAGCGCTGGCTAAGTTTATGGCGGCATCACACTACGCATACAATGTTTTGAAGATGCCCGGGCCGTTGAGCGTCATCACTATCCATTCCGATAAGAAGGATGCGCTCATCTGTGCCGACCAACTTTACCGGGAAGCAGTTGCAGCACCTGCCATCAAGGCATCTGCTCCTGCCGCTGGAACTCCCAGCGGGAAGAAGAAGACCGGCAAGAATCTTGGCGCGAACTCCGGCAAGCGCACCTCCTCGGAGTGCTGCACTTCCGTCGAGGATGCACCAGAGAGTTCTACCGGCAAGAACAAGAAATCCAAGGCTGCTCCGCCGGAGACCAAGAAGGTGCCCGTCAAGGAGGACGGAACGGGGGGAACTTTCACCATAAGTTCCACCCTAGATGACAAATAGGAAAGCGCGCTCGTTGCCTTCCTGCGGGCGAATGTCGACGTGTTTGCATGGCAACCGTCTGACTTCCCCGGTGTTCCCAGGGAGGTAATTGAGCACCACCTTGCTGTCTGTCCTCACGCGCGGCCCGTCAAGCAGAGGGTCAGGAAGCAAGCCTTGGAGCGGCAAGAATTCATTGCCGAGGAAATCAGAAAGCTGGAGGCGGCAGGATTGGTCAAAGGAGTGCTTCATCCAACCTGGTTGGCCAATCCGGTTGTAGTGCGAAAAGCGAATGGGAAATGGAGGCTTTGTATCGATTATACAGATATCAATAAAGCCTGTCCAAAAGACCCCTTTCCCTTGCCGCGCATCGACCAGATTGTGGATTCCACCACTGGTTGTGATCTCCTGTCCTTCCTTGATGCCTATTCAGGGTATCATCAGATTTTCATGGCGAAAGAAGATGAAGAGAAGACCGCATTTATCACCCCATGTGGTACGTATTGTTTTATACGAATGCCTTTCGGGTTGAAAAGTGCTGGTTCGACATTTGCGAGAGCAGTCCAAATTGGTTTTGAGCCTCAACTCCATAGAAATATGGAGGCGTATATGGATGATATAGTGGTCAAAACCAAAGACAAAGCGACGCTCATTCAAGATTTAGAAGAAACATTTGCAAATCTACGCAAGATCAACTTAAAGCTCAATCCTGAGAAGTGTGTGTTCGATGTTCCTTCCGCAAGCTCCTCGGATTTTTTGTATCTTGCCAGGGAATCGAAGCGAACCCCGACAAGATCAAAGCTATTGAGCAAATTGAAGCGCCGAGACGCGTCAAGGATGTGCGTCGTGTTGCCGGCTGTGTTGCTGCTCTAAGCAGGTTTATTTCCAAATCTGCTGAGCACGCCCTGCCCTTTTTCAAAATTTTGAAGAAGGCAGGTCCAATGAAATGGACTCTGGAGGCGGAGGCTGCGCTGCAAGATTTGAAGAAATACCTTTCCTCTCCACCGATGCTAGTCGTGCCTAAACCACAAGAGCCGTTGCTGCTGTATCTGGCAGCGACAAATCAAGTGGTCAGTGCTGCGCTAGTGGCGCAGAGAGAGGCTGATGAGGAAGCAACACCAGTGGCAGGACCATCGGATGACGCGGCAGGATCTTCCCCGGCAAGGATTGATCCCGGCAAGACAAGATCGGTGCAGTCAGAAGGACCATTGCAGAAGAAAAAGGTGGTGCAGCGCCTAGTTTATTTTGTTAGCTCTCTTTTACAAGGAGCCAGGTCAAGATATTCTGGCATGCAGAAGTTGCTTTTCGGCCTTCTTATGGCCTCGAGGAAGCTGCGCCATTATTTTCAAGCACATGAAATCACCGTCGTCACTCGCTTTCCGTTGCAACGGATTTTGCAAAATCCAGAAGCAACCGGCAGGATCGTGTAGTGGGCGTTGGAGTTGTCGAGCTTTGGCCTCAAGTTTGAAAGCACTTCGACAATTCAGAGCAGGGCCTTGGCGGAGTTCATTGCGGAATGGACCCCAACGCCGGACGAAGAGGTTCAAGAAACAACTCTCCCCGGCAAGGAAATCAATCAGCAATGGGTTATGTACTTTGACGGGGCTTTCTCGCTGCAAGGCGCCAGTGCTGGCGTGCTGCTTGTCGCACCCACCGGAGAGCACCTCAAGTACGTAGTCCGAATGCATTTTCCCCGGGAGAGTTCGACCAACAACACAGCAGAATACGAGGGTTTGCTTGCCGGTCTTAGGATCGCGGCAGACCTTGGTATCAAAAAGCTCATCATCAAAGGCGATTCACAGCTTGTCGTCAGGCAAGTTAAGAAGAGTTATCAGAGTCCATTGATGCAAGACTACGTGGATGAAGTGAGAAAAATGGAAGAGCACTTTGACGGTCTGCAAATGGAGCACGTTCCTCGTGCCGAGAACAGTATTGCTGATGACCTGTCAAAGCGTGCTGCCCTCAAGTTGCCTGTGGAACCAGGAACTTTTGTGCTCCAATTGACTCTACCATCCGTGGCGCCATCAATGCGGCAAGAAAAGAGAAGAAAGTTGAACTCTGGTCAGTACTTCCCGGCAGAGCTCCCGGGAGCCACCGGCAAGGAAGTTGCCGGGATCGACGACATGCCTGCCGGGGAACAACAGGCTCCAGCAGGGCCTCAGGCCCTTGCTGTCAAGACAAATGTTCTCCCGGCGAAGGAGATGCCTTTAGTCCTAGCCGTCGAGCCTCAGGCTCCAGCATGGGCGCAGCACATTGTCCATTTCCTTCAAACAGGACAACTCCCGGAGGAACAGGAAGAAGCGGAAAGAGTAGCCCATCGGTTTGTTATGTACAAGTTTGTCGATGACGTCCTGTACAGAAAGAGACCAAACGGTGTGAAATTAAAGTGCATTCCTCGGGAGGATGGACTAGAGCTGTTGGCAGAAATACATGGAGGCATATGTGGTTCTCACATAGGATCAAGAGCACTTGCCGGGAAAGCATTCCGGCAAGGTTTCTTTTGGCCCACCGCTCTCCAGGATGCTATTGCACTAGTAACCAAGTGTGAAGCGTGCCAGTTTCATTCGAAGAAATCGCATCAACCAGCCCAAGCTCTTCAGACAATCCCTCTCTCCTGGCCATTTTCGGTCTGGGGGCTCGACATACTGGGCCCTTTCCCCCGTGCTACCGGGGGCTTTGAGTACTTGTACGTTGCTATCGACAAGTTCACAAAGTGGCCGGAGGTGGAAGCAGTGAGGAAGGTGACAGCACAATCGACCGTCAAGTTCTTTAAGGGGATAATTTGCCGTTTCGGTGTGCCCAACAGGATCATCACCGACAACGGCACGCAATTCACAAGTCGCACCTTCATGCAGTACGTCCAAGACCTTGGCGGCAAAATTTCTTTTGCCTCCGCTGCTCATCCGAGAAGTAACGGCCAAGCGGAGAGGGCCAATGCTGAAGTGCTACGCGGTCTCAGGACCAGAACCTTTGACAGGCTAAAAAAATGCGGAAGACGCTGGATTGATGAGTTGCCGGCGGTTCTTTGGTCAATCAGAACGACACCAAATCGAGCCACCGGCCAGACGCCCTTCACTCTGGTCTACGGAGCGGAAGCAATTCTCCCCACGGAACTCACGTACGGATCACCTCGAGTGCTCGCTTATGATGAGCTTGAGCAAGAGCAACTGCGCCAAGATGACGCTATGCTCCTTGAGGAGAATCGTCTTCAGGCTGCTGTGCGAGCTGCACGCTACCAGCAAGCTTTGCGCCGCTACCATAGCGGCAAAGTTCATGCCCGAAGCCTTGAGGAAGGCGACCTTGTTCTTCGGCGGATTCAGTCCGCCAAGAATTCAAACAAGTTAACGCCAAAGTGGGAAGGCCCTTATCGGGTAGTACGAGTCACCAGGCCCGGTGCTGTTCGCTTGGAGACCGAAGATGGCGTTCCAGTGAGCAATTCCTGGAATATCGAACATCTTCGAAAGTTCTACCCGTAAGGCGCGGTTGCCGGGGGCTCCCGGCAACCACCCTTTTGTACAAGTCTTGCCGGCGAGGCATATGATCCTTTGTACAAAGCCAGGCGCAGACCCTGAGCACAGATGAATAAATTTAAGTGTTGTGCATTCTCTTATTGATTTCCATGTTCATATTTATATATGCATGTTTGTCTAAAATGTTGTATGACACCTACTCCCGGTAAGTTCTAATGAACCGCCAAAGTTTCGTATCTTTATTTTCTCTTCTTCCTTTTTCTTAAAAGACAGAAGGATTCCTCGCATGCACATTTGCCGGGGGGGGGGGGGGAGGGAGATATGAGTACCAGTTGGCGACGTTCGGAATCGACGCTTGCCGGAGGAAGGACAGTGACAGAAAGCTAAGTTCTAAAAACTTAGAACAAGTTTCCTTTATTCCAAAGTTATTTCCTTGGACGATTCCGACTCTTGTATGGAAAATCTGCACGCCAAGGAACCCTTGTTGTAATCAGTTGCGCCCTTATTTTGTTTCGAGTCCGCTCAACGATTTAAATGGCTGCACTGAGAACGCCAAGGAGTCTTGCCGGCCGCTGCACCTCCAGCAGGCTGCTGAAGTCCCGCACCTAGCGCTCGTGGCAGGTTGCGCGCCGGCAAGTTTTTCAGTAAGCGTAGGGTGAACTCCATACACAAAGGAATCAGACAAGGAAAATAGCAAGCATGTACCTAAACATAGGCGAGTTATATTACATTAATGAGTTGCCGCAATTCTAACTTGAGACTTAATTGTCTTTCACATGGAATGATGACGGCAAGAAAAGGCAGAGCACTTAATCTCTGCGCTGGCCTTCGATCCTTTTGATGGAGCCCACCTTCTCAAGGATAGGCGCGATAAGTTCTTCAAGCGCCTCAACATTTGCGTCCTTTGGCAGATGGCTGAGCGCGTTGGAGAGGTCGATGCCAGGATTGCTGTGCACCACCTTGATAACCACCTTGCGGAGGACGGCCCAGCAAAGCTGGCGGGTCTCGTTGGCCAATTGGGTCGCCCGGCTAGACTGAAGCAGCCTCAAGGCATCGATGATGCTTTCAAAGAACATCGTCAACCTGGCGCTTGAAGATATCCTTTCCTCGGAAGAATACCTAAAGTTTGACAGGCCCATGGTTGACAGTTCTGCCGTAAGCTTCTCCGCAGCGTCGATGAGACGTCCAGTCCAGATCTTCACCCCCTTTTCGTAATCGATTTGGGCGGCGACAGCGCTCTTGAGCAGGTTCCTCTCTCCCTGGAGATCTTTGAGTAGAGCCTTCTCGCGGGCCCTACCGGCCTCGAGAGACTTCTCCAACGTGGTCAGCTTCAATTCCAGAATGGCAATGGCTTCATTCGCTGAGGAGAGCTGCTTGGTCTTGTTAGACATAGCAACTTGCATCTCCGCCAGGGTGTGGAGGGTTTTTTCCCTATCACCTTTGAGCGTCGAGAGCTCCTTGCCGTGCTCTTCGAGATCTACTTCCAGCTTCTTTACTTTGTCGCTCAGCTCGTTCTTGGCGGCCTCTGCAGCTTCGGCAGCATCGACGGCCTCCTTGAGCTTACCGGCGTGACTTACAGTCAGAGCTTCGAGCGCCTCTTTGTGTTTCTGCTCCAGCTCCTGGGTCCGCCGCGCGACAAGCTTCTTGATATCTTCATCTTTGCTGTGAAGCTTGGCGGTGAGTGCCTGCTCACGTGCGGTGAGATCTTCCTCGTGAGCATCGAGCGCAACACGGCGCCCCGTCAGGAGGGCATCTTCGGCAGCGATTCTTTGAGTAGCTTCATCCTGCGCCTTCTCCATGTCAGATTGCTTCAGGAGGATTTCTGTCCACTGTTGGCTCACTTGTTCTCGGCCAGCAGTCAACTCTTGGAGGGCCTCGGCGTACCAGACTTGCATTTGTTCGACGTGCCTCTGGAAATCTGCTTCGGCCGCTTCGACAACTGCCATTCTGGAATCCGCTTTCTCTTTCCGGGCGCGGTGGAGAGCCTGGAGCTTGCGGAAATTCTCGCCCATGGCCTGAAGGAGCTGATCCTCTTCAGATTTGCCGCTGCTAGTGCTGGGATCATCAACAACCTCGAGCCCGGCGGCAGCGATGATTTCTTCGTCAAAGACTTCTCCTTCGGCTGGTGCCCCAATGCTTGCCGTCCCCGACAAGTTGACAAACAAGTTCTCGCCAACCTTGAGATATTTGCTGGATGAGGGGCCTTCAGATGTTGACGGTTGGTCTTCAGCAACTGCCTCACCAGTGGCAGGGGGCTCCGTGGCCGGTGCAGCGCCTGGCGCTCCTGCGGCAGGAATGCCGTCAGTACGGTCATCAGCCTCCCTGCCGCCCCCTTCAGTAGACTCCTTGGTGGGTTCCTCTTGTGCAGTCTTGGCGGCCTCCTCGCCAAGAGCACCACCGGCCTCGATAGTGGCGTCTTTGGCGGCCTCGCTGGCAGCGATCCTGTCTGCTTCGGCAGTGGCGTCCCTGGCGGTCTCCTCGATGACAACGTCGATGTCCATGTGTTCCATCACAGGGAACTCTGAAGGACGAAGGAGGGAAACAGAATAAGATCAAGATTGAAGTTCGAAGGGACCAAAGACAGAGAGAGAAGGGAAAGAATAGCAAGCGTTCTGAGGCAATCAGTTACCTGCGTCGAGCTGTTGAGAGGTGGCCTCGCCCCTCCCGGCAACTTCGGTTGCCGGGGGAGGGTTGCCGGTGTCCATGCTTGCCGGCTCCTCCTCAATTAAGATGGGCTCGTCGGTAGGATCTCTTGCCGGGGATGTGCTTGTGGGCGGCGTGGTCGATGGAGGTGGCACGACGGGGGCGTCTTCCAACAACTCCCCTTGTTGCCGTTCTTCTCCTGCAAGCCCAAAGATATCAGCGGCAAGAATAGAAACCTCAGCGCCCACCAGCGGAAAAAGAGCAGTGAACTTACGCTGAGGGCTGCGCTGGGGGCTGCGCTGGGGGCTGTGCTGGGGGCTGCACTGAGGACTGAGCTCCGGGCTGACGATGACAGTTTCTGGCACACTCGTGGAGCCTGCCGGGGGCCCGTCGCCCGTGGAAGTCCTTGTCCTCTTCGCCATCCTCTCCATTAAGGTTTCTGCATCACTGCAGAGACAATACGAGCAAGTCAGTAAGATTAATCCAAGATTGGAAAATAAAGGCTGTGGCAAAGCACTCACTCTTCCTCTTCTCGCTCTGGACTAAAGTCGGAGATGTCGAATTCGGCCTCCGTTGCGATGTCTGAGTGGGGAGGCGGAGGAGGGGTCCTAGGTCGCTTGGCTGTGGCAGGCGCCGGGGGTTGGCATGTTTTCGCCACCTCAGCTTCCGGTGCGGTAGTGTGAGACACCCCTGCCGCCTCAGCAGTGGCCGCTGGTGTGGGTCTCGCGCGCCGCGCAGGCTGCTGATGAACCCCTTGCCGTGGTGCAGTCTTGCCGGCCGCTTTCCTGCCGGGAGCCTCGCCGCTCGACGAAGGCTGGCTTGCCGGGATGCCAGATACAGCCTTTCGAAGAACACGCTTTGTCTTCTTCGGGGCTGGGAGCCCTTCTTGCTGTTCTTCTTCAGCCGTGTCCTCGTCGGACGAGCTCTCAGCGGCTGTGCTGCTTTGTTCCCCGACAGCTTTGTCCTTCCCGGCAGGTTTTACTTCCACCACTACCTCTGCATCGCTGGTTTCCCATTCTGTGAAGCCAGCGCTGCCAGCCTCCGCGGCAAGATTTGCCTCCTCCACCCTAGTGGCAATGTACGCTACTTCTTGGTCGGTGGTGGCTCGGATGAAGACTGCCTCTTCCCGGACGGGTCTCTCCGTCAAGTTATCAAAAAACTTTTGTGCTTCCTCCTCGGTTGGCTCGGCCCAAGTCGCGTCAAGACCGTGGGCATTGAACATCAGCATGAAGGCGATGATTGACCCCAAGGCAGAGTTGTTGCACAAAGGGACAATCCTTGCCGGCAACCGATGCTTGTCATCGCGCTGGAACAGCTTTTGGCGGAGAGCGCCAAGTTGCATAGCAGTCAGATTATTATTCAACCCGGGGCGCAATCTAATGATGTCTGCTGTGTTTCGGTATTCCCAAGCAGGCCTTCCCCTATTCTGCAAGGGGGCGATGCGGCGGCGGAGAAAGTCGAAGCCAATCATCTCCATTGTTAGCCCGGCAGCTTTCAAGCGAAGAATCCTGGTGGTGGCGATTGTGAGCTTTTCGTCGTCAGCGGCAAGACTGCTCCATCCACTGCCGCGGACCGCTTTTTGTTGCCGGGGCAGACAAAACGGATGGGGATCTGCTTCCTTGATCCAGCACCATTCAGCCCGCCATTCGTCCCACTTTTCGCGGTAAACTCCTTCTGGGTATATTTCCTTATTCCAAGCCCTTGGAATCCAAGCGATAGAACCAGAGAGGGCCTCTCCTTTTTGGATACAAGGGAAAAAGTAGTGGCGGAAAAGGGTAGTGTTGGGAACCACTCCGGCGAAGTTTTCACAAAGGTGGGCAAAGATGGACATGCACAGTATCGCATTCGGCGTGAAATCGAGAAGATGAAAGCCGTATGTGTACATGATGTCGTTGAAGAAGTCCGAAAATGGGGGGCAGAGCCCGCAATAGAAATATGCGACGAAAAAGGGGTATCTGTCCGACCCACTTTTGGAGCAAGAACCTGGAATCACGCGTGTGGCGGGGTGAGCCTGCGTCTCCTTCACCCACATGCACTGGTACCGTCTCTTCAAAGCTTCTGCATCAAGCGACGGGGCGAAGACGACATACTTCTTCCGCATCTTCACCAGTTCGCTCTCCAGAACATCAGCTTTCGCCTCCTTGCTCTTGCCTTTGCTGGCCCTGGGCGACATGGCGGTTGCGAGGGCAGAAGCCGGGGATGAAGCGAGTGTGGAGGCGGCGGGCGGAAGAGGGAAAGCTTTGCTCTGAGCTCGAGAGGAGGAAGGCGATGGCGATGGCCAGATTGAGGAGAAGAGGGAGGTAAATAGGCTTGTGCCTCTGCGGCTTCTCCTTTTTATGGGGAAGGAGCGGGGCCGCATCTTTTACTCCCCAATGTGAATGCGCCTCTACACGCGCGTTGCAGTTGCAGCTTTTGAGGCACGCTTCCCATGTCGCGCGTTCGGCACGCGTAGTGGGGCACAGTAAACGGGATATTTACGAGCAGTTAATCCCCTGCCACGTGTGCCCGTGCACTGTTTGGGCCTAGCCCAACAACGCCTCGCACTCGTGTATGGCCTAGGCCCGGGGGCTCCTGTCGGTGTACTAAGTATTGGGTCACTAGTACCCCGTACTTGTGCATGGGCAGTTGTAGCCATACTCGCGGCAAGGCTTGTCGGGGAACAGTTCGAGGTTGACTCAAGCCACCAAAGAAATCATCAATTCAGAGATCTGAGGATCAGCAGATAAGAAGAGCTGGAATCCGAAGCCCAGCTTCCCCGGCAAGATCTTGCCGGGGTGGCCTGCGGAGCCCGGCAAGGCTTGGCGCCCGGCAAGCTTCGGCGCCCGGCAAGGTTTTGTTGCTGTGCCACCGCTCTAGCACAGCGACAAACCTGACATTCTGGGTCCTTCTTTGGATGCGTGGCGACACGCCAGTGGAGGAGAGCTTAAGCGGTGCTGATGGGATGGCCCCTTTTTCCATCCCCAAGAAAGTAAGGACACCTAAACGGACACCTTACGGTGCATTAAATGCGTTCGTCCTAGTCCGTCAGGGGTTAGGTATGATGACCCTGTAGTTACTTTACACCTCAATGTATGTACATTTTGCCACTGTGGTGACCCCTTTGTGATATAAAAGGAGGCCCACGGCAACTGCTACAGGGGAAGAGGATCTTCCGGCCCATTCTGCATGCGTAGCTGCTCTTGAACGTACTGTTCACTGTGAGCGCTCCTGGAGCCTGGGCTCAAGAACACTAATAAGAACACAAGGCAGGAGTAGGGTTTTACGCGGATCAGCGGCCCGAACCTGGGTAAAATCGCCCCGCGTCGATCGTTGGTTCTGCTCTTTGCGCATACCTCTCCCCCCGCCGAATCGTAAAGGGGTCTCTTGGGATCCCATAGGTGTCGCACGCCGACAATGTCTCTTTTGAGAAAGATCGTGTGTGTAGTGCATGCATAGCCGGGAAGCAACATCAATCAAAGCACCCACCCAAGAATATTGTATCTACTTCAAGGCCTTTGGTGCTCCTTTATGTGGATCTCCTTGGGCCTCCTTCATGGGATAGTCTTGGTGGGAAAAAGTATGGACTTGTCATTGTTGATGATTACTCAAGATACACATGGGTGTTTTTCCTCAAGTCCAAGGACGAGACGAAGATCACCTTCATTGATTTTGCCAAGCAAGCCCAACGCAAGTTTGACAAAGAAATCTTGGCAATAAGAAGTGATAATGGCTCCGAATTCAAGAACTACACCTTGGAAGAATTTCTTAGTAATAAGGGGATTGAGCATCAATATTCCGCACCCTACACTCCTCAACAAAATGGTGTAGCCGAGAGGAAGAACCGTACACTTGTGGAAATGGCAAGGTCCATGTTGGATGAATACAAGTCACCACATAGTTTTTGGGCCGAGGCCATCAACACCGCATGCATGCATCAAACCGGCTCTTCCTCCGCACGATATTGGAGAAGACTCCATATGAGCTTCTAACCGGGAACAAGCCAAATGTCAAGTACTTTCGTGTATTTGGGTGCAAGTGCTTCATTCTCAACAAGAGAGAACGGTTAGGAAAATTTCAATCCAAAACAATTGAGGGCATATTTGTTGGTTATGGATCAAACTCTCACGCCTATAGAGTCTACAACAAATCCAATGGATGTGTTGTAGAAACTTGTGACGTGGTGTTTGATGAATTTAATGGCTCCCATTGGAGGCAAGTTGATCTAAGTGATGTAGGTGAAGAAGATCCCTCTCAAGATATTTTAACCATGGGTGTTGGTGCTCTTCTTCCAATGGAACAAGAACCTCATGATGATGAAGAAGAAGATGGATGTTTTACTCATCATCAAGCCACTTCAACACCCATGCCACCACAAGATCCTATTGCTCAACCGGAGCCCGTTGTTAAAGAACAAGAAGAAGAACAAGTCCCTCACCATGATCATATTCAAGAACAAGATCATCATCAAGAACAAGAACAAGAAAGTGCAATCCTTGATGATGAACCTCAACAAATGCAACACGAAGAAGAAGATCTTCCACCACACATTAATGATCCATATGTTGAGGATGTGGATGATGGAAATGAAATTGAACCTCGTGAAACCCTAACTTCCATCATGCCACGAGTGGCCGGTCGTGTTGATGTTGATCAAATTCTTAACGGCATATCAGAAGGTAGAGTCACTCGTAAACAATTGACAAACTTTTGTGCTCACTTTTTGTTTATCTCTAGTGTTGAGCCACTCAAGGTACAAGATGCATTGATGGATAGTGATTGGCTCGTTGCTATGCAAGAAGAGTTGAATAGTTTTGAATGCAACAAAGTGTGGTCATTAGTCAAGAGACCAACTAAGGAACACAATGACATTGGTACAAAATGAATTTTCAAAAACAAGCAAGATGAAAATGGTGTAATCATCCGAAACAAGGCAAGTTTAGTGGCACAAGGGTACTCACAAGTTGAAGGTTTGGAATTTGATGAGACCTTTGCTCCCGTTGCCCATCTTGAGTCTATTCGCATCTTACTTGCTTATGCTACTTTCAATGGTTTTACTTTACATCAAATGGATGTGAAGAGTGCTTTCCTTAACGGTCCTCTACAAGAAGTATATGTATCACAACCACCCGGGTTCGTTGATCCCGATCACAAAGACTATGTGTATAAACTTCATAAGGCTTTGTATGGCCTCAAACAAGCACCTCGTGCTTGGTATGATCATCTTAAGAAGTTTCTACTCGATGATGGCTTTGTGAGAGGGGTGATCGATCCCACTCTTTTTACTAAGAGGGAAAAGGGTGATTTGATCTTATTTCAAATCTATGTAGATGACATCATTTTTGGTTCTCCTAACATTCATTTGTCCAAGAAATTTGCGGCCTCCATGACCAAGACCTTTGATATGTCACTCAATGCGGACTTGAAGTTCTTTCTCGGATTTCAAATTCAACAATTTCAAGAAGGAATTTTCTTGTCCCAAACCAAATATCTCAAAGATCTTCTTGATAAGTTTGGAATGACCGACGCTAGTCCATGCAAGACACCCATGCCAACCAAACTTGTTCTCACTGAAGATACAAACGGTATCCCATTTGACCCATCTCTTTATCGCTCTATGATTGGTTCGTTACTTTATCTTTGTGCATCTAGACCGGACATCATGTTAAGTGTAGGCATATGTGCAAGATTTCAAGCTTCCCCTAGGGAAAGTCATCATAAGGCGGTTAAGCATATTCTTAGATACCTTGTTCACACCCCAAAGCTGGGTCTATGGTACCCCAAGGATGCCAAGTTTGATCTCATTGGGTACACAGATGCAGATTGGGCCAGAGACAAAGTGGGACGGAAGTCTACCTCCGGTGCATGTCAGTTTCTTGGACGCTCCTTGGTAAGTTGGTCCTCGAAGAAGTAGAATTGTGTCTCTCTCTCCACCGCCAAAGCAGAATACATTGCAACCGCAAGCTGTGCAACTCAATTACTATGGATGAGGCAAACTTTGAAGGATTATGGTATCACTTATAGACATGTGCCTCTTCTATGCGATAATGAAAGTGCCATCAAGATTGCTGAGAACCCTATTGATCATCCTCGCACCAAGCACATTGATATTAGGTATCACTTCTTAAGATACCATGTGCAAAAAGGTGACATTGATATTGCTCATGTTGGTACAGATATGCAACTTGCTGACATTTTCACGAAACCATTGGATGAAGCAAGGTTTAGTCAGCTTAGGCGTGAACTTGGTATCTTGGAGCTTGATAACATTATGTGAAATCTTGTACCCATGCATATATTTACCTTGTGTCCGTCTAGATGTAGGCATATATTTAGGGGGAGAAATTCAATTCATGAATCTTCTTCTCCCTATATGATGCACAAATAAAACAAACACTATCAAAGTCACTATGTCACCTCTATGTGACCATGGTACTTTAAATGATGGAGTTGTGGAGATGGGCTTAAGGTTCATTTCCTTGCAGTGCCATACCACGGTTACTTAAACATGGTGGCCTAGGCCACCGCCCAATGTTAGAGCAGCTTACTTAGTTTATCTAGGGTCTTCATTGTTTGGTATGGTCATGTTCCTTGTGTTCTATATGTCGCATCTCATAAACTTAACATCATTTGTGTGACTAGTTACTAATCATGTGGTTCCATCTTTATCAATCTATTTGTCTACATTATATATACATCTGCTATCTTTCAAGGATTCATCCAAAACTCTATTATCGTTGCCTGTGCACATTTGACACCGGATTTTCGACAGTTGTCGGACGTCCGGTGATTCACAGCACACCAGCCGTCCGGTCGCTGTGTAGCAATCGTTCCCCAACCCTCACTTTTCCCCAGGCCTCGGTCATCTGAGGTTGTCCGGTCGTCCGTCGCCTGGTCTGCCTGACGCACTCATCAGTCCCCGGACGTCCGATAACTGTTGGTCGTCCGGTAAATTCCGCGGCCCATATAAAATTCGGGGACGGGATTGAACGGGCAGTTGCCCTATTTTCTCCCCTCCCCATATCGTGCCTTTGTCCGCCGCCACACCGCCTGGGTGTGGATACTCCGCACCGCCGCCAGAGGCCGCGCTGCCGCCAGGGTGTCGCGCCGCCTGAGGGAATCTCCGTCGATCTGGCCTGGTATTTCCCTCTGTCCATAGTCTTCTTCTCGTGTCGATTGTCTTCATGCCCTGTTGTGATTCCCCCTTATCTTGGTAGTTCAATAGGTGTGGTTAACCCAACGATGCCGAAAATCAAACACACCACCCACAAAAATGACGGGGGTGCCTCTGCTCGCGCGTCTCGTCGCGATGGCTCCGATGACTCGCAAGAGCATCTCTGTTCCCGCAAGCGATCCGGGAAACGTACTGTACAAGAAGATTCCTCTTCGTCTGAGGGGTCTGATTATGAAGAGGAGATTCCATATGAAGAACGGGCGGAATATGTCGTTGTTCATACCAATGCTCCAAAGCTCGGTACACGGAAACCATCTTACATGCCTCCTCCGCCTCCGAATCAGCCTCAAGGTGATGCTCGCCGCATCTCTTTTGAGCCTCCTCCGTCTCTAGGTCACGAGATCAAGTATTTCACTTTAGTTCCCAAACCTGCTTACCTTAAGTTTCGTTGTGATGTTGACCAGTTCTCTATTGAGCATGACTCGATGGATTCTCGTTTTCGTACAAATGTTCAGGCAGACATTTTCACCACTATCATTGTTCCTAAGGGTCTATCTGTTCACCACTATGTTGACTTAGAGCATATCCGTACTCACCCCGTGAAATATCCGGGTGCCATTGAACTCATTGAGTCCTCTGGCCTTGCTGCTTCGTTCGCTTTTCAACACGATTACAATCATGCTGCCATTCATCAGTTTTATGCCACATGTTTCTTTGGTCCTAACAAGACCATAACCTGGATGACTTCTGACACCGAGCTCACCGCCTCCTATGCTCAGTTTGTCGCTGCTCTTGGGTTTCCTAACACTGGGTTCAAAATCCATAAGGCTAACCCAAATCATGCGCCCAAAGCCATTGAGGCCAGTGGCTATCTCCTCAAGCCTCTTAGTGAGCTTGATGAAGTGGAAAGGGGCAAGGATCTAAATCAAGTATCTATTTGGCGATCTCCCTTTTTCATTATCTATCAGTGTGTCATTCGCACCATCTATCCCAATATGGGTGACAAGGGGTCCTGTAACAGGCATTGTATTGATCTCATGTCTCGCCTTTATGAGCATCCCAACGGGAAGATAAATGTTCCTCACTTTCTGTGGCATGGGATTCGTCTTGCTAGTCTTCAGTACAAGCGGGCTTTTCCCCATGCTCCTTTTCTTCAGGCCTTCATTGAGAGTTTAGCTCCTTTTCCATTGCTCGGACTCATGTGCATCCACGCTGGGTCATTCCACCTCATATGGCGGATGATTGGGATCCCAAGAAATCGACCTCTGCCCCTGCTCGATGGACAACTGCTCAGTCTCGTCCTACTCCCTCTTGCTCAGCTCCTTTCGGGTGCATTGCTCATTTTCTCGGGAAGGCCCATTCTGCCATGATGAAGGCATTTTCCTTCCACTGCTCACAAACCACGATGTGGTCACTCGCATGGTCTCCTCTAAGAATGCTTTGAAGGCTCGTCTGAGAGACTCTGGAGCCACCGATGTGAGTGAGGATGAGCGTCTTCCTGAGGCTCCTCCTTCCAACTTTGGTTTCTCTTCTGGCCCTGAATGGGCTGATTTCTTTGATGAGGCAGGAGGCAGTGGCACCCATGGCGATGACGATGACAGTGATGATCTCTGATTGCGTGGATGCTATCTCAGTGCATACTACACACCCGCTGCTGCTCCCCGTGCATACTACACACCGACGAGCTCCCTGCATCTCGAACGGGTGCCATCTCCCAGCCCTGCTCCACCCTGAGCTCTGTCCTCCGATTCCACTCTCTCTGCTTCGTTCTTCAAATAGCATCAACAAAGTGGTTCCTTGCTATCCACTAGGTGTTCGTGCATATGCCAATGAGGGAACTGGAACAAAATTTGCATGTTTCTTGCGCCGATGAGACTATTGTAGACAATTTTTTTGAAATTCCTAGGATGGTCACCACCGCAGCGCTAGATCCCCACTTCCAACATGCTCCAATGAAGTCCAGGCTTTCTTTCTGGGTGGTTCAAAATTGCTTATAGGGAACCGCTTTGTTATTTTAATTTGAACTTCTAAATTTTAGGGAGCTCACGAAAATATTCACCACCAATAGTTCAAAAAAATATGAGTTGTTCTATGTTAAAATAAATAATTGAAAAGGCCCAAGAAGTCCAAATTAAAAAAGGAACAGCTCGATGTTTACATAAAGTTCATATTTTCCTTATTATTAAAAGAATGAATAATAAGAAGTTCAAAAATAAAAAAGCTAGAAGTTCAAATTTTAAAAATAGAGCAGTTCAAAATTCATAAAAAAGAGTTTTCACCATTTCTTACTAAAGATTTTTCTTGAAGAAGTTCAAATTAAAATAACTCAGATTTTCCTTCTTACTAAAGAATTTTTTTTGAAGAAGTTCAAATTAAAATAAAGGAGTAGTTCGATGTATTACGGGAGGAAAACTCAAATTAAAAAAAGTTGACTGAAATTCAAATTTAATATAAAGAATTTCATAAAAGAAGTGTTATCAAAGTGGCACCCATAAAAAATATTAACTCTAGAAGTTCAAATTCAATAAACAAAAGAGTTCAAGAATAATATAAAAAGCAAAAAAGAGATACCCAGATGTTTGTATAGATTTTCCCTATGGATACTACCAAGAATAAATGTTTGATGCTTATTTAAAAAACCATATTTTTCTAAGAATAAAACTAAGAAGTTTAAATTAAAATAATGTAGAAGTTCACTGTTTATAAAAAACTCATAATTTTTCTCGTTACTAAAGAATAAAACGAAGAAGTTCAAATTAAAAAAAGGAACCACTTTAAAAGTTTAACTAGATTTCCCCATTTTTTAAAAATCTAGAAGTTCAAACTAAAATAACGAAGTGGTTCGATGTTCATTAAGAAATCTAGGATTTTATCATTATTTAAAAACTCTATTCCTTGTTTTTTAAAGAATCAAAAATGAAAAAACAATCAAATTCAATATTTATTTAAAAATGAAATCAATTATTTAACCAAAAATAAAAATACGAAGTTCAAATCAGAATAACACGGGAGTTCAAAGTATATTAAACATTAGGATTTACAAGTTCAAAAAACTAAAAATACGTCATTTTGGTGTTTTTAAAAAACTCAAATTTTTCTCGTTACTAAAGAATGAAAAAGCAAAGGCTAAAAGTTTTGTTGCTAGAAGTTCAAGTGCTCGGCTCGAGAAAGTTCAAAAATTCTTATGAGAGAGGTTGAACAAAAATACGTGATAGAAGTTCAAGGTGAAAACAGCGGGAAGTTCAACTACTACACGGAATGTGTTTCATATAAGAATATATGAATAGAAAACAAAAAGCTTAAAAGGTTTGTTGCAAGAAGTTCACGTGCTCCTTCGTGCATGGTTCAAAATTTATATTGCGGGACATCCGACCTCCAATTACATATTTGAAAATGGCAAAAAATGACATCTGACCTTCAATTGCGTGTAATTCAACGTATACACAAAACTGTGACAGACGTTCATAGTGAAAACAACGAGAAGTTCAAGTACTGCAAGGAATGCATTTCAGGTGAGAATAAAAGTATAGAAAAATAAAAGCTTAAAAGGTTTGTTGAAAGAAGTCCATTTTGTTGTTGTTATAAGTTCAAGTCCTTGGTCGGAGAAACTTAAAAAAATTATTGTGAGAGAGGTTTGTACAAAAGGAATATCATTTGTGTAACACTAACGAATGGATGAGAAAATTACAAACGAAAATACGTCACAGAAGTTCAACGTGAAAATAGCAGGAAGTTCAACTACTGCACTGAATGAATTTCAGATGAAAAACTTTTAAAACCGTCGCGAGTATGAAAAAATGACCAACACGGGAAAGTTGCGTGTTTACAGCAGCTTTCCATCGGTATATCACTTGCTCAATTCCGGTAAGTGGATGGAGAGCTACGAGCAAAAAAAGCACGTGAAAAACAGAGTGAAGTTCAAGTAGACATGCCGAGAAGTTCATGTTCTTCACGCGGTGCATTTTCGAAGAATTTTATTCGCGATAAAGGCAGAACGAATGATCTCGCCGTTTTCGAAATTACTTGAAAACACCTAGGAATCAGAGAAAACCATCAACATGAAAAAGTTTCGCATTTTCCGTAGCTTTTCAACGGTATGTTATTTGCCCCATTCCGATAAAGTTTGTAGAAATTACGACAAAAATACGTTTTTAGCCATTTTCAAAATTGACTTAAAACCGTAAAGAATTGGGAGAAACAATATATACCAAAAAGTTTCGCATTTGTTCAAGCTTTGCAACGCCATATCATTTGCTGCATTCGGACTTACGGTTAAAATATTAACTCAAAAATACGAACTTGGTGGAACTTGTACCATTTTCTAAATTACTCTTAAACCGTTCAAAATTAGAAAAAACTTTCAACTTGAAAAAGTAGCGCATTTTCATAAGCTTTCCAACGCCATATCATTTGCCTCAATTGGATTAGCCATTTAGAAATGGCATCGAAAATACGAACTCGCCTGTTCGGTTTGCAAAATTTTACGATTTTCCAAATTACTCTTTAACCATAGGGAATTAGAGAAAACTATCAACATGTGGAAGGAGCGGTTTTGCAGCAGCTTTCCAACGCCATATTATTTGCCTCATTCCGATAAATGGTTTAGAAATGCGATAAAAAATACGATTCATGTTTTTTGTATGAAGAAAAAACGGTTTTCAAAACTGCTCTTAAACCGCTTACTTTTTGCCAAAAATTTAACTTGGGTCATTATACTCGTGTCCATAGCTTTCCAACGGTATATCGCAAGCCCCATTTGGGCAATGTTTGCGGAAGTTCAACCTAGCACTGGGGAAGTTCAGGTCGAACAACTCAGGCAGTAAAATTGCAACAGACGCATGTTCATCATGACCCGAGAGCAAAATCTGCCAATGAGCGAGATTCCTATTTAAAACGGGCATTTAGTTGCTAAAAACCATTTGCAGATTACACTTACATCACATAGAACACGATTGACCAGAATAATTCGCGCGGGGAGACACGGTTGCGAAGATAGCCCGAAGGTCGGATTCGTACAGAGAGAAGTTCAGGTTGTGTAACTCAGGAAGTTCAGGTTGTGATCAGAATAATATTCTGATCCCGTGATCAGAATAGTGTTTATGTATATATATATATATATACACCGGGTGTAGTTACTCCCACTTTTGTTTCATACGTTCTAGGTAGTATCTATCACATCGAAGAATATGTACCCGTAGTATGTAGTATATAAGAATGTTTAGGTAGTATACATAATACTTTTTTGGTAGTATGTACCATATTTTGTGCATACTCCATTTCGCGTACAAATATGTACGTATTTCATAAATACAATAAAACTATGGGCGCACTTGCAGTTTTTTCATATAATTCACTTCTTAGTATATAAACATACTAAAAATAATAAAGTAGAATATATACTACCACATGGTAGTATATGAGAAATGGGTGTAACTACACCCGGTAACACTATTCTGATCACGGGATCAGAATATTATTCTGATCACAACATGAACTTCCTGAGTTACATGCCTGAACTTCCCTCTGTAGGAACCCGACCTTCGGGCTATCTTCGCAACCGTGTCTCCCCGCGCGAATTATTCTGCTTAATCGTGTTCTATATGATGTAAGTGTAATCTAGAAACGGTTTTTAGCAACTAAATGCCCGTTTTGAATAGGAATCTCGCTCGTTGGCGGATTTTGCTCTCGGGTCGTGATGAACTTACGTTTTTTGCAATTTTACTGCCTGAGTTGTTCGACCTGAACTTCCCCCTGTGCTAGGTTGAACTTCCGCCAACATTGCCGAAATGGGGCTTGCGATATACCGTTGGAAAGCTATGGACACGAGTATCATGACCCAAGTTAAATTTTTGGCAGTTTTGAAAACCAGTTTTGAAAACCATTTTTTCTTCATACAAAATACGTGAACCGTATTTTCGATCGCATTTCTAAACCGTTTATCAGAATGAGGCAAATAATATGGTGTTGGAAAGCTGCTGCAAAACCGCTCCTTCCACATGTTGAAAGTTTTCTCTAATTCCCTATGGTTAAAGAGTAATTTGGAAAATCGTAAAATTTCACAAACCGAACAGCCGAGTTCGTATTTTCGATGCCATTTCTAAACGGCTAACCCCAATTGAGCCAAATAATATGGCGTTGGAAAGCTAATGAAAATGCGCTACTTTTTCATGTTGAAAGGTTTTTCTAATTTTGAACGGTTTAAGAGTAATTTAGAAAATGGTACAAGTTCCACCGAGTTCGTATTTTTCAGCTAATTTTTTAACCGTACGTCCGAATGCAGCAAATTATATGTCGTTGAAAAGCTTGAACAAATGCGAAACTTTTTGGTATATATTGTTTCTCCCAATTCTTTACGGTTTTAAGTCAATTTTGAAAATGGCTAAAAATGTATTTTCACCGTAATTTTTACAAACTTTATCGGAATGGGGCAAATAATATACCGTTGAAAAGCTACAGAAAATGCGAAACTTTTTCATGTTGATGGTTTTCTCTGATTCCTAGCCGTTTTCAAGTAATTTCGAAAACGGCAAGATCATGCGTTCTGCCATTATCGCGAAATAGATTCTTCGGAAAGGCACCGCGTGAAGAACTTGAACTTCTCGGCATGTGTACTTGAACTTCACTCTGTTTTTCACGTGCTTTTCTTGGTCGTAGCTCTCCATCCACTCACCAAAATTGAGCAAGTGATATACCGATGGAAAGCTGATGTAAACACACAACTTTCCCGTGTTGATCATTTTTTCACACTCGCGACGGTTTTAAAAGTTTTTCATCTGAAATTCATTCAGTGTAGTAGTTGAACTTCCTGCTGTTTTCACGTTGAACTTCTGTGATGTATTTTCGTTTGTAATTTCTCATCCATTTCGTCGGTGTTACACAAATGATATTCCTTTTGTACAAATCTCTCTCACAATAATTTTTTTAACTTTCTCCGACCGAGGACTTGAACTTATAGCAACAAAAAATTTGGACCTTGCCTTTTAATTCATTTTTATCATATTAAACATATACCATGTAGTACATGAACTTTTTCCATTTTTATAATTTGATTTTTTTTTCTTTTTGAAATCAAATTGCTCCCAAATAATAGCTGAACTTCTTTGTGGATTGAGAGAATTATTTTAAAACACAATTTTTTTTTCTTTTTTGTGTTTTTGAACATGGAAATACAAGGTGAACCTCTCTCGTAAGAATTTTTTAACTTCCCCGGACAGAGCACTTGAACTTCTTTTCGACAAACTTTTTAAGCTTCTATTTTTCTATACTTTTATTCTCACCTGAAATGCATTCCTTGTAGTACTTGAACTTCTCGTTGTTTTCACTATGAACTTCTATCACATTTTTGTGTATACGTCGAATTACACGCAATTAAAGGTCGGACATCATTTTTTTGCCATTTTAAAACATGTAATTGGAGGTCGGACGCCCCGCAATATAAATTCTGAACCGTGCACGAAGGTGCACGTGAACTTCTTGCAACAAATCTGAGTTTTTTATATACTTCGAACCGCTCTAAGTTTTTTATTTTAACTTCTTTTGTGTGTTTTTTAGAAATGTGAAAATTGGAGTTTTGTTAGAAACATCGAACTTCTTCATTATTTCGAATAGAACTTATTGGTCTTATTCTTTAGTAACCGAAAAAAACTGAGTTTTCTAATAAATATCGAACTGCTCTGCTTTTAAAAATTGAACTTCTTGGTTTTATTATTTAGTAACGAGAAAAACTGATTTTTTAATATGCATTGAACTACTCCGTTTTTTAAAATTGAACTTCGTGGTTTTAGTCTTTAGTATCGGGGAAAATCTAAGATTTTTATAAACATCAAACAACTTCATTTTTTTAATTAGAAATTTTTTCGTGTTATTCATTTGTATAGGGAAAAGTCCTAGTTATGTAATAAACATCGAACCGCTCACTTCTTTAAATTTGAACTTTCAGATATTAAAAAAAGGCCAAATCCATGTTTACAAACTTTTTAAACTGCTTCGTTTTTTTAATTTGACCTTCTTGGTTTTGGAATAAACATTTTGAACTTCTATGTTTTTTAAATTTGAACTTCTCTATTTTTTTTAGTAAAATGTAGAAACACCATTTTTTATAAACTTTTCGAACCGCTCCATTTTTAGTTTTTGAACTTCTTGGTTTATTCTATAGTAACGGGGAAAATTACAGGTTTTTAATAAACATTGAACCGCCCTATTATTTAAATTTGAACTTCAAGGTATTTTTTAGAAATGGTTAAACTTACAAAACAAAATTATGTTTTCCCCCCTTTCTATGAACTTACTATGTTATATCTTATGTAGTTATTTTTTTTGTCTCGCAACATTTTTAGGCATTTTTTGCTGTTAGTGAAATGGCCTATTCAGTCCTTTTTTTTCATTGATGAATTTCTTCAGTATGTGGTACACGTGAACTTATGAATTTCTGAAACATGAACTTCGCATGCTATTATAATTCAAGAAAATTACACACAACAATACACATACACTTCGTGTGCTACATGCATTTACACAAATACGAATGCACACATCTGAAAGAGCATAAAGTTCTCACGCAGAGTTCAAAAAATAGAGTGAAATTTTTTCCACAAGAAATGTTGGACATTTTGGTAGGCGAACTTGTACAGTTTTTCAATTGGTTTGCACGTTGAACCACGTCATCGTTAGAAACTGAACTTCTCTTTTCTTTTCTTAAAGGAAATAGAAATTTCTTTTGCAATCCTTTTGCACGGGGAACCATCCTCACATCAAAGAATGAACATACTATTTTGCAATGAAGGTATGCATTTTAAAAAAAAAACACACACATATACAATACACACTTGACCTTCTGCAACATAACATCTTGACCTTCGCAAAAACAAATTTTTTAAGCCAAATAAATCGCGCATTAGTACAAACGCAACAGAACTGCAGGTTCCAGGGAAGCCGCCAAGCGTGGCTGCCGGAAAGGCTCGGTGGAAGGTCAGAGAGAGGAGCCAGGGAAGGTCGCACGTGGAGAAAGAATAGGGAAGCTTTGTTGTTTTCTAATTTTCTCATAGCCTTATGTTGTGTGCTTGTAGCACTAACAGGCAGTAGCACCTCCGCGCGCTAGCGAGCATGACTGCCCGAGACGTTGCTAGATACAACCCCAGGTGTGCAGCAGGTCACGGCGGCGTCGCGTATGTAGCTACAGAAATCATCACCAAACTCGTCCAAAAAAGTACAGGGACTGCAGAGCATGGGCACGAGAAGAGAACGACATGCTCGGTAACCTGCAAATGACCATTTGTACGAAAATTTTCAGATTCAAGCTAGTACTGGTGGAGTATAACAACAAAGAAAACATTGACTACACAACATCATCTCCTTTAAACGCCTTTTGTTAAGTACGGTGAACTGCAACAGTCGCTCTGGTCGAACTTGGCATCCAGCAGTATCTTCTCGACGCCGATCTCTCTGTATCTCTGCGCCTCTCTTGAGGACAGGAGAATGAGATGAGGGAGAGAGAAGCATGTGGAGGCGGTGACCCCTCCTGCCGTGATGCAGCACCTCGATAGTACAGTGGGTCGGTGATAGCGCAGCAGCTGGCCGGTGACTCAAGAAGAACAGATGCGACAAGGTGGTAGGACCCGGAGGAGGCGCGCGGTGGCCTACGGCGGCTAGTGTGCGGGGAGCCAGGCGTCGCCCCAAATCTTGCCTCCACCAGGCGCCGGGTGGTGGAGGCATGAGATGGCCGACGTGTGGAGGAGCGGTGGGATCCGGCGAGGCGTGTGGGGATTCTGGGGGGGACGCGCGG